>OY728153.1:297093767-298386684 GCA_963277665.1 Viscum album | reverse complement strand
TTAAACAAGGTAGATTGGATTTTCCCTGTACACGGGTTAGCTACTCCCATGAACAATTTATTACCAAGTACCTATTCCATCCTATCCCTGACTATAGGCTCTAAACAGTAAGTCAAAGAAAAGAAACCCCTCTGATACGACTTTGTAACATCCCAGTTCCGGAAGCCACCTAGAGGTGCCCCGTACCCAGTTTGTCCAATGGCCTCAAGCGCATTTCCCCAAATACCAGAGGCTACCGACTAGCAGTGAGGGCCTTGGGTGTGATAATGGGGAAACTATGCCCACATTGGCAGAGTAACATAGTTGAAGGAAAAAATAGAAAAAGTGGAAGCAAGAATAATCCGTACAAAAGTAAACAACAGAAGACAAGAAAATAATAAACTGGAGCACACATATATATATGAATGATTCATGATACATATGTCTAGGAAAGTAGCCAAACAAATCACAATGATGAAATACAAAAGTACTAAACCCAAGTACAAAAGGAAGCAAGTAAACAACTCCTTAGCATCGTAAGCCATATCTTGGTCCCATTCTCTCCAGCTCCACAACAAATCAAGCGCCTGAAGTAGAAGGGCACTTGACCTTATATATACCTACAACAATATAATCTGTTTGGGCCCAAAAGCATATCCAAAACAGGGTGTGAGACTAAATCCCAGTAGGAAACCACCACAAGATCTGTTCCTAACAGTCAGTGAGTATATATGGAAGGAAATAAGTAAAAAGAGTGTAGTAAACAAGGAAGTACTCAACAGCACACAATCCACAGTTTCAAAGCATTAAAATACCACATATCAAGTAAGCAAGAAAACACACAGGTAACCCTCTGGGAATTACTCACAGCCTAACCCCTCTGGTCCTACCTAGAAGAAAGCAAGCAAGAAACACAACAGGTAACCCTCTGGTAAGTACTCATCACCTATCCCCTCTGGTCCTACCTAGAAACACAAGAAACCCTCTAGGCAATACACTTTGTCAACCCCTCTGGTTCAGCTTAAGCATAGACCTTCCAAGGAAGCACTCACCGTAAATTCCCCCTATGGTCTCATATTAGTACTAAAGGTGCTCTGGGGAAGCACTCAACGTCACATTCCACCTATGGACCACGTTGAGGAACTACAGACACTCTGGGGAAGCACTCAACGTCAATTCCCCTTATGGTCTTGCATTGTAAGTTATAAAGACACTCTGGAGAAGCCCTTACATCCATCCTCCCTATGGTCTATACATGAGGTTCCCACGACCCTGTGTATGTCAAGAAAGTATAGGGAAGCGTATTGGCCAAAGTAAACCTCAAGAACTACTTGGATAGTAGTCCACAACATAATAACATATCAGAACAATCACACCAACCTACAACTAGGCATGGGAAAGTAAACAACAGTCTAACAGGAAAACTAGACCCTACGGTCAAAACAAGCAATAATTCATGGGAAAAAAATTCCAAATCATTGAAATTAACCCTATTCACATTAAATTATCATCAACTCAAGCATAGAATCATAACAGGAAAACAATAGGGCTAAAATGGTAAATGCACAATACCCCATTCATGGGTATTGGCGATTTTGCACATAAAACTCAAAGAATTTTTATGGAAATGCACAAACCACCTACCTCAGCATTGGGATATCTATATACTCCGGAGTCAGCCCTTGTAATGTCCTAGAATGCAGTAGATCTACAAAAACATCAAAAATGTTCAACCCATGATATCTCACGAGAGACGATAAATCAGCAGATGGTGCTCTAGGAGACGAGAGAACTCACCGATGCGATTCCAACACAACCGACGGTGTTCGATTCAGAGGACAGATGCTCGCTTGGGGGCTCGTTGAAGATCCACGGCCGTATGGCACTTTTGGATGAGAAGAATGAAGAAGGGGGTGCTCTGTTGATTAGACGCAACCCCAGTGCATTTGATGAAGAAAAAACAAAATACACTGTGTGTACTTTCCTTTTCTATACTCCACTTTAGGCAGCCTCTAGGTCACCCCCACATAGCCGTGTGCATGGCCGCTACACAACCAGAACACAGTTACCTGTGGTAACCGAGTACACATCGTGTACTCAGAAAGTACATGGCGTGTACTTTGAAAATTTCCAGAATTTCCTCTTTTTCTCAAAAACGACCAGAATAGGAAAACATACCTGAAAAAGAAGATCCGGGTTCTTAAAAATATCATAATTATATATGAAATTTCTAATCAGGACTAACCTTGTAATATAGTGAAGGTAAAAAAATACGTTGCGCCATGGAGGCGGTAGTCTACACAATACACGAATGACATTTTCATTTTTATTAATAAAAAAGAGAAAATTGGTTAATGCTTGCACTGTAATTATAATAAAATTAAAGTATAATAATGATAATAATTTTATCATTTTAATATTGTGTAATGTAATTTGAGTAAGAAAAAGCATGCATAATGAAATAGAAATGAGAAAAGAGAGGTTAGAAATTTATACCTTACTTCTTGGATTATTTCCATTGCAAAGAGGGATAAGACTTTGAGTGATGGTCTTTTAAGAAGAAAAGAACCTCCTGAATGTGTCTAGGAATGTTTATGAGAGGTTTTGGTAGATTTTGGTCTGAACTAAGTGGGTTTTACCATGACAACCCTTGTCTTTATTAGACATCAATTCATGATCTATTACATAGAAATACACACAATACAACCCATAAGATTGAGAATCCTAGTGTATTTGGGTAATTAGTTACATCACATAACAACTTAAAATAGGTGGTACCTTAGAATTATTGAAATCTTCCTTAATATGCTCATAATATTTCATCATTCTTAAAACTACATGGGATAACCTATGGACATAATTAAAAAAGGGGTGAGGTATAAATCCCAATAAGGAAATTAATAAATCATAACATGAAGAAAGTATTATATGTTAGACAACAAGAATTTAAATGGGGCATAAAAGGGGTGATAATCATAAACATGCACAATGAGGCATTATGTATCATGACAACATAAATGAAACATGGGAATGTGGAAAAAACTATAAACATGGCATAAAAAGTATAAGTCAAGGCTAACCACCAAGACATCATAACTTAATGTGCTTAAGATAACCCCCCTTGAACTATACATGGAATATGATGAGATTAAAACATTACCCAATGAATTAGAGTTCTATATGGGAACTCCCATCATAATCATATCACATACATGCATAAGTGTTCCACATTGATCATATAACATAAGAACATATTTCATTACATTCAATCCTAAGATTAAGTAATGTGGGTAACATAAAAGAAAGTACCCAATAAATTAAGTATATGTAAAACTAGGTGAATACCATTGAGTGGAAATAGGCATGGGTATAAACCTCACAAATGTTTGATATAGAAAATCATAATGACATTTCGGTAGTGTAACAACAATGCATGGAGATTTATAAAATGGTTCAATGAGAGAGAAATAATTCTCTCATCACATAAAAGTAAAAAGGATAGTATGATGTATATGTCAGAACATAATTCAATATGAAAATTTTGGAATTAATAGGCATAATACAAGGAGGGTTCTTGAATAAAAACTCAGCCTGAAAAAATCATAGGACAATTTCAGTAGTGTAATAGGGGTACATAATGAATCATTGGAGGGTTTAATGAGAGTGAAAGAGGTAAATCATCATTTGTAAATCACAAGGGAAGTAATAGGGATGTGTAATAACATATACCATTAATAGAAATTGGAATAGAAAGTGAATTACATAAATAAGGTGCTTGAATAAAGTAGATAAAGATAGGACCCCTTACTAAATTTCAACATAGTAACGACATAGTTAAATGCTATAATGAGAGGGGATAAATGATCTATAATTATTAAGAAATAAAATAGAAAATATAGTTATCTTTATTATGACATGAAAACATACCCAATTGAGATTAAAAATTCTAAATAAAAATAAGGTTCTTGAATTGAAAAGAAGAGAGAGAGGCCTCTTACTAAATTTCGACATAGTAACAACTTAGGTAAATGCTATAATGAGAGGATATAAATTTGATATCATTTTTAGGAAATATATTTGACAATATAGGGATATTTGTAAATCCATAAAAATAAAACCAATTGAGATAAAAAAGGATAATTACAAATAAGGTGCTTGAATAGAAAAGAGAGAGGGAAATCCCTTACCTTGAGAGGGTGATTCCAAAATTTTGGGAGAAACTTCTTGAGAGCTTGGGTATAACACCTTGAGATTTTGTGATTTTTTTTCAAATCAATTTAATCTTTTTGATATTTTTCAACACTGCATATAGCTTATGTTATATGAAAACACTAAGTTTGTATTGCGTTATATGCAATACCAAGTTAATATTTCACTACATGTAACACCATGTTTGGATTATGTTACACACAATACCGATTCCCATTAATAGCTTGTGTTACATGAAAGAAAAAGTTTTATCAAACTACAATACACTATTAATAATATTATTAAAATAATTATCACCTAGCCATTAGAATGGAATATATGAATGCAATTGAATAAATTATGAAACTATGGTTTACAAATGTATATAAAATGAATCCTTTGGTTGTTAATTAGTTATAAATGAAAGTAATAACTATTTGAGAATAAAGAAATTCCTTTTCTAAAAAAACTAATTTTCTTTATACAAACACAATTATATCTCCATAAATTAAAAAAAAAACTTTTTATGATAAAAATTATATATTACATATCAAATAAATTTTTTTAACACTCATAAAATATATTTTATAGGCATAAGATAAGAATAAATCTGATTTTATGACTAAAAATATGTATTTTTCAAAAAAGAAAATTTACCTCCTTTTAATGGAACACATATTTTAAATCCAATTTTGATAATTTTATAAATTTTATTTTACAAAATAAAATTAATTTTTGAAATTGGAATATCAAAATTTACTTTGGGTGAATTTTTGGTATTTTTCTAAGAAGTTTCATTTTTCGATGAATAGTGAAAAACACTGAAATTTAATTCAAAATAAAATTTTCATCTAATTTATTTGTATAGTTAAATTATATTTTAATTTAGTTTTAAAGTATAATTAGATAAATTATACATTAATTAATCCAATTTAGGTAATTGGAACCAATTTCACATTGAAATTGGATATAAAAACATTTCAAACTTTTGAACCTTTTTGCTTTAAAAACCCATCGTTTCATTCTGTCCGCAGAATTAATTTTAAATTAATTTCTACCACTTATGTGATTAGAATTTGAAAAAAAGGATTCAATATTTTTAATCATAATAATTTATAATTTATAATAATGTCAAATTAATTTTTTACCAAAGTTATTAGTGAAAGTAATTAAAATTAATTACAATGATTAAGGTAAAAATGAGTTTACTTAATGGTTAAAATTTAATATTAAGGGTCCAAATTCCCTATAAAAATTTAAAATATCCATTTTATATAAACATTTCTACCAATTAAACTATTTTATCAAAAATTTATAATTATTGGAGGCACATGATGTAGGGGAGACCTTTCAATAGTGTTTACGTTTTTTTATTTACAAGAATTCCACTCCTCCTCCATTATAAAAGGGCACTCACCCCCTCACTTATTCACACCTATAAATCCATTTGGATCATAAAAAAACTAACAAAATATCCTCCAAGATTACCTCCATTCGTTCAAGAAGCCTCACTTTGGGAAGAAATCCAAGCAAGGAATCCCTTTTGTGAAAATTAAAAGGAGTTACCCAAAGATGATGTAACACCCTTCCACATGTTATTTTGTTTTATTTATCTCTAAAAATATTCAATTATTATTATTACATGATTATATAAAAACATAAGTATCATAATTATACCAATATTTTTTTATTATAAGTGTTATACCCACACCTACACACACTTCCATCAAATTGGTAACAAACTTACCGTTCATGTGCACGGAGGAATACCACCTCGCAAAACGATGTCATTCATTTTTACTTTACCACCTATCATGGTTTATAATTATGATAGAAATTTTGTTTTTATATTATATAAATTATATTATTTATTTATTTATTCTAATTCAATTATTAAATAACACATTCCCTCATGTTCTCTATTTTGTGTGAATATGATAACTTCATTTATGGACGTGTGGACTACCACCTTCTCAAAGCGATATGATTCATTCTAAATTTACATGGAATGTATTAATGAAGGAATAATAATGATAATTAAATGATAATATATATATATATATATATATATATATTTTATATACTTTCTTTCTTTCAATACGATAAGAAAACGGAAACAATGTTATTGCATATGCACAACCTACCGTCTCCATGAACGGTGTATTTTATTTCATATTTTTATATTTTATAGATTATTATAAATAATTATATACTAAATATATATGATATTTATATCATGTTTTACATTATATAAATAATTAAATCACAATCTAAGTAAGAGGATGAAAAATAACAAGTCAAAACATATACAAAAAACAAAGCAGATATTACCCGACACATAACATTAACATAGAATTATTAATAAATGGGTGATATAAAGTCATAATAAAATAATATATGGTAATATATATAATAATAATATTATTTGGTATATTTATAATAAACTTATATTTATTATACAAGAGTTTTTAATGTGTATTAAGAAAGTGAATACTTAAGGTAAAGGTTTTCCCATCTCACTTTTATTTTCCATGAGACACAAGCCATGTTCAACACCTCTTTCTTATATGTGGTGTGTATACTTACCATGGATGTATTTTATGATTATAATATTTAAAATTATTGGGATTTAAATATCCATTTTATGATCTCTATTTCATGGGGTTTATGGTTCAAAAGTTACCAAATTGGTAAAACAATTTTGTCTTAATTTTCTTTCTTTGGGACACATGTTTTATTACGAACCTATATTATTTTAGGAGGTGTATATACTGATATTTGACAAGTTCTATCATTAAAATAATTATTTTCATGATATTTTAATCTTAATTTAATGTTACTTTTACATGGTTATTTTGATTCAATGTTACCAAATTGGTAAGAGTCTATTGCTATAATCTCATCATTTCTCATGATTGTTTATGATTATACTTCCATTGATGAAATATTATAATAAATCTCTCAATAAATATCATAAATTTTATTATAATATGTTTATTCATGATATAATCATGTAATGGTACCATTTTCCCACTCTTCAGTACTTAATATAATTAAGAAAATGTTTTTAATAAAATATGACTTTATTTCTCTCTTTTGTCGGAAATCTGTTTTCTCCAAAAACCGTGATTTCTAAAAATATTTTCAAAATAAATGTGTTTAAATGATATTTGATGATAATTTTCAAGTAAAATGATATTCAAAATTTTTATTTTTTAAAAAGTTATTAAAATAGTTATTAAAGTTTCCTTTATAAGTTTTCAAGAATATTTTGAAAGAAAAATGCTTTAAAAAATGTTTTATTTTTAAAAAGTGTTTTAAAGGAATTTCAAAGATTACTTTATAGTTTTTCATAGGTTATTTTCAAAGGAAATGATTTCAATTATTTAAAATCTTCATTTTCATGTTTTTAAATCTATTTTCAAAGAATAATGTTTTCAAAATATTTTATGATTTAAAAAGAATTTTTCAAATAGAAAAGGATATTTTACTCAAGAAATGTTTTAAATGAAATTTCAAAGCTTTCATTATAATAATATGATTTTTTTGAAAATGTTTCTTGAAATGATTTTTAATGAAAACCTATTTTACTTAAGAAATATTCCAAGTGATCTTTCAAAATCCTTCTCCATCTAAGATGATATCATTTGATATAGTTTATGCTTTACTAGTAATATTATCCAAGGATACCATTCTTATTCTTTATCTGAATGGTTTATGCTCTTGATGACATGTTTCTTATGAAACCCATTTCACTTCCATGGGTTATACCATGATAAAATGCTTATTAAACTCACTTCCTTTCATAAGTTATTCTAGGATGAAATGATTTTGAAACATACCTCTTTTCCATAGGATATGATATAATGAAATTTTTGTGACACCCATTTCATTTCATGGGTTATGATGTGATGTTTATGATACCCATATATTTTTACAGGTCATGATATGATTAATGTTTTATTATATTATGGAACATGTGTGTATTATTTCATTATGTGAGGGGTGAGATCTATATCTCCCTCCAGTGCATTGAGTAATGATAAATGGTATATGAGCTCAAAGGGTACATGGGTTGTAGCCTAATCCCAAAAAGAAAAGGATACACAGGTTGTAGCCCAAGCCAAAAAATAAGAGGGTGCATGGGTTGTATCCCAAGCCTGAAAATAAGAGGGTACATAGGTTATAACCCAAGCCCAAAAATAATAGGGTACATGGGATGTAGCCCAAGCCTGAAAATAAGAGGGTACATGAGTTGTAGCCCAAGACCAAAAATAAGAGGGTAAATGAGTTGTTAGCCCAAGCCCATGGAAGGTACACATGAGATTATCCCAATCCTAACATGTTATGAAGGTATTGGTAAGTATCCTTGACATATGATTTTCTATGCTTATGTGTCTTCCACAAATTCTATGTCTTATTCTTATGTTATGATTTCATGTATTATGCTCTTGATTCCCTTATGATTCATGTCTTATTAACTAAAAATATTTATGAAATGATTCATGTTTATGATCCTTAATATGCAGGGTATGATCTTCTAATTTTATAATCATCTTCTCATACCCTTATGCTCATGTTATTCTTACATATCTCCCTTGTTTACCCTTACAAAGAATTTGAACTCACCCCTTTCTTATGTTTCCTTTCTATAGGTTATGAAGAAAGGTTTTAAGTAGGAGTAATAAAGGGAATGATCTTTGTGAGAAACATTTAAGATCTTTCACCAAGTTAGAATATTTTGTTCCAAGTTTACAAATACACTATACTATTATAGTCCTCAGGCATATACTTTTATAATGTGTGGAATATTCATCTAAATTGATGAAATATCCATGTATTTTAATCATAATTCGCTATATTGGGGGTGCCTTGGAAAAAATATAGAGAGGGGAGGGAATATTCAGGATGTGGTCCAAGGTTTTTGAGTGAATAATAATGAGGGATTGGGTGGGTTTATATAGGAAGAGAGAGGGGGAATTCTTTATTATTTCCCAAACTTATGTTTTAGACTCTATATAATAATGTAATAAAAACCAAAAAATAGCCCATAGTTTTTTCTCATGGTTTCTTCCAAAGAGGATTTATTTTAATTACTTTCTAAGGGAAATGGCTAAACTCAATAAAATATTACACTTGGTGATGTGGAAGTGATTCATGTTTATAAAGAAATAATTTTAAAATCTTAAAATATAATATAGGTTTTGGAGAATTCCTAAAGAATTTATAAAGTTAATAAAATGATATAAAAATCACATTATTTTAAATTTAAGCATATATTTGGTTTTAGATACCTTTTATAGAATTTATTACACAAATTTTGGTCATTTATGATGTCATAATACACACCGTATTTTATACCATATTTAATTTTTACCCAAAAATTCAATTATATTAAGAAATTATGAAAAATTAATCATTGGATAATTTCAAAATTATTATTTCTAAAATAATATTTAATTTATCCAAATAATTCTCTAAATTTGTGAATTTTCACTTTTAAAATATGAACAAACATTTATTGATAAATATTGGTATTTTTTTATAATAATAGTTTTCGAACCCATATAAAATATTATATTTGACTTCATACAAATTATATTATCATTTATATTAAATAAAAATTATTTAATTTTATCTTTTTAATAAAATATAATTTATTTTTAAAATTTATGAATTTATAAAAAAGGAAGTTCTTAATTGAAAGTTCATATTACACAAAAAATACAGTGTGTGTTTTATCGCATCAAAATCAAAATCATTTATAAAGTAAAAATAATAAGAAGAAAATATAAAATTATTCTATTGAAAATAAAATATACATATTCGTATTATTAGTTACTTGATATATATCCCTTTATTACACCCGCAAATTCCCTATGGGTAAGGTGCGAGATGGTGAGATTTTCATGGGGTGGTTTGACATACATGGTTTGGGACAGGATCTTGATGATCTTGAAATTCTTCTATAAATGGTTTTGATCATGATTTAGTTGTTGGATATCAGATTGGGATTGGTCAATGTCAAATACCATTGATTCTATATCTTTTTTAATCTCTAATAAATAGGATTCACAGGGTACAATCCTACTGGCTGAGACCATCAATTCCTTTGTCCATGTCAATTGGATTTATCAAAACCCTATATTTATACTAATAATATAACCACTATTAAATGACTATATTATCAATGGATATGGTGATTAATAGTATTTTAAAATTTATAGGATATAATACTCCAAAAGATAAAAAGTTTATATGTTTTCTATAACCATAATACATAATAGGGCATTCAATTCAATCATAAAGGGAATTTTATTTTTAAAAGTTCAGGTCATTAAAATCTTCCCACTTTAGGAAATTTCACCCTCTAAATTTTCATTTCATACACTAAAAAATATGGTAATTCTATTACATCACCTCCTCTAATTCCCACATCCCTTTTTCAAACTTGTGGTTTCTCTATAGCACTTTGACCAGGTGCATTAACTTATTTCATAAAACTGTATATCTATGATCTAAGATATTCATTGGATGCTACTCATTATGAAAGATCATTATCCAATTGTATCGCCTATGGATTCAGCACATGTGAGGGTTTTGGTATGTACTTCCTCAAGAGGGATACATGGAACACATCATGTACTTGATATTGGTCAGGTGGGAGTGATAGTCGATAGGCCACCACTCTTATGAGATCAAGGATCTCAAAGGGACTGATGTATCTTGTACTAAATTTTCCCTTCTTCCCAAATCTCATGAATTTATTCAATGGAGATATGCAGAGGTATACATTATCTTCAACCTCAATATCTAGGTATCATTGATGATTTTTAGAATAGATATTTTTTTTCAACTTTGAGTATCCCCGATGTGATGATGAATGGTCTTGAGCTTTTCCACTATTTCGTTGACCATTTCAGGACACAATAGTTTGTGTCCACCATTTTCATTCTACCATGTAGGTGTTATGAATATCTTACTATAAAGGGCTTCATTGGGATCCATTTGGATTCTTGAGTGTAAACTATTATTGTATGAGAAATCGAACATAGGAAGATGTTGGTCCCATCCTTGTTTGAAGTCCAGCAAGAATGCTCTCAGTATTTCCTTGAGTGATTGGATAGTCTGCTCAGATTAGCCATCAGTTTGAGGGTGATCAATCATAATGAAGTTCAACTCGGTATTTAGAGAATGTTGGATACTATTCCAGAACTTGGACATAAATCTTGGATCCCAATTAGATACAATCAATATTAGTGTTCCATAAAGCCTCACCACTTCTCTTATGTATATCCTTACAAGTTGATAAGGTGATAAGTCCTCTTATATTGCAATGAAGTGAATAGTCTTTGAAAGACGACCCACCACAAACAATATAGCATTATTTACTATTGATATCTTCATAAGACTAGTGACAAAGTCCATGGTTATGTTTTTCCATTTCCATGTAGGTATGTGTAATGGTTGCTTCATCCCCTTGGATTATTGCCTTTTATCCTTCACTTTCTGACATATAAAACACCTTCATGAGTGACCAACTATTTAAGTTTTTTAAAACTTGAATCCAAATGGTTATGTGTGTCATAAAATGATTCACTTAATGTATCAAAGGAATTATATGAAAAAATTACCTAAGTAAATTTAGTTTTCTATCATGTAATAAATATTATTAAGCATGTCATTGGCTAAGTGAGACTAAATATACCCTCTAAGGTTTATTTTGATTAAGTAATTCATTATTTTTTTGTTCATGGAAATGTTCTGATAATGTGAATGATTTCAAGATATATTTTAGCTATTTTATAAAAGGGTAATGGAAAGTTGAACAAAGTAATGTGATATCAATTTTTTAGTGCTTTATCAATAGTACAATTGGGTAAAAGTTCAATCCATAAGAAGAAAAGTTAGTTGAAAATTCCAAAAATTTTTCTTCAAATATCCAATTAAGGTCATTTAAACCTAGAGTTATCAGGAAGAATAAGGGTTGACCCTAAGATATGTAATTATCTTGAATACCTAAAGGGGTTTTTAAAACTACATAGAATTCCCATTCTAGGTATTAGTGTTATAGAAATTAATTCTGTATTTTTATGGGTATTTTATACCAAATGTATTCTTTATAAACATTTTAAATGTATATGAGTTCAAAATCAAGGGAATAATAGATTAAGCTTGTAGTTTTAATTCTAGTGATTAATACATAAAAGTTTTGAATGTAAAGGAATATATCAATCTTATATGGATCTTAGTAAAGGATGTTTATAGTTATATCATTTATATTATATGATAAGAGATTTTTTGTTAATAAAAAGTTGTTATGAACAATATGACATGATAGACTCAACACGCATGGTTTATGATTCATTAGATTATATAAAATATTTTGAGAAGAAATAGGATATAAATGTTTTATCCATGATAAAATTATTTATTTTTATGCTTGTTAAAATATGAGGAAAAGAGATTCCAACCCCATTAGTTGCATATTTTAAAGTATAATCTTATTTTAACGAAAATTATCCTAACACATAAAATAAAACAAATGATATAGAAATAATAGTTTGTTTATTAAATATTCTAACTAAAGGAAATAAGGGATATTTACTTAATATAAAATATTTTTTATCCTATCATGATATTATAAATAGGATTAAGTGTCTATGTGGCCAATGAGAGTATGTTTAGACTTTGAGATGTTTAATGTTAACAAATAAAATATTATTCTAGTTAAAATTAAAATTGAGCTTCACTTAATATCCTAAATGAGTTTAATATGTGTCACGACCCGAACCGTAATGAGGCTCGAGCCGCAACTACCCCAAGCCCGCCTCTATAGGCTAGGGGCTGGTGACTAGTGTCGAAGGCATAATAAACTAGGGGAGGCCATTGCCTAAGAAACTGTACAAACACACGCAGCCAACTCAAGCAACAATGCAGGGAAAAGAAAGCAAGATACAACACTGCTACAAAAAGGGAAAAAAACATACATGCATCGACCTCTAACCAGTACAAGTAAAGTGCTGAAAAGTAAACTGAATAGTAAAAAGGAAAAAACACGTGCCCATCCAGAAAGGTGCCATAACCCGGCAATAGGTAAAACAAAGGTAAACCGCTAGTGAGTCTCACACCCAAGAAGTCCTGCTACAACCACCGAACGCAGCCCAAGCTCCTGTGTCTTCTACGCTACTCCGTAGTCTCGACCGACCTGTCCGTCGTCTGCAAGGGCACACCAAGTGTGGGAAAATCCCAAGTTGGGGTGAGTATAAAAATAATCAGTAGGATGCCCCGAAATCTTGAGGGAGAAACAAGGGAGGTAATAAAATGGGGAGCAGTAGGCAGAGTAAAGAATAGTGTAAGAGTGAAAAAGAGAGGAAGAGATTGCAGCTCAACCCAACAAGAGAAAGGAAGCAGACTCATCCAGACACAAGGAGCTAGAGATGGTGAGAAGACGAAATTCTCGTTGAGTCTTCGCTGCCTATAGCAGGAGAGTATACTCGTCCAACCAAGAGGAGTTAGACATGGAAAGCACATGACATACCACGTGCGTCTTCGCCCCTCCTAGAAGGAGAGTAACTGAACCCAAGGAGTGGGAACAACAATAGGATGTATATATATGCTCAACGAGAAACCCGAATGAGTGGGTAAGGGGATCTTTATCTCTAAGCTCAGCCCAAGAAGAGTCACCAACAGTTCAAAGGATATCCAACACTGAACCCAAGCGTCCTACATGTCAACCAAGGAGGTACAAGTCATAGGGGATCAATCACCACACCTTGATACTATCTTCTTTAGGTGGCACTGTCTCACCCGCATGGGTTTTAGGTTGCGTTGCAAGGGCGCGTCTCGGTGGGTAAAGCGCACCTCGTTCTCATATGTCCAAAGGTCACATCAAAGCTGTCACATCACCGATCCGCACAACTCAAGGATCCTACTTCGGTAGTCACAGAGAAAAATTCACCGACTAGCCTCATAAGAAGGCCTGAGTCTAAAATGCCAACAGGTGACCCACTGCCCAGCCATGCTGGAGGGTAAACCCAGAAGAAGTCGACAGGTGACCCACTGCCCAGCCCTGCTGGAGGGTAGACCTGGAAGAAGTCGATAGGTGACCCACTGCCCAGCCCTGTTGGAGGGTAGACCTAGAAGAAGCTGACAGGTGAATGACTTCCCAGCCCTGCTAGAGGGTAGACCCGGGACACATCGACAGGCGACCCACTGCCCAGTCTCTACTGGAGGGTAGACCCAGAACACATCGACAAGCAACCCACTGCCCAGCCCTGCTGGAGGGTAGACCCAGAATAAATCATCAGACGACCCACAGCCCAGCCCTACTGGAGGGTAGACCTAGAAACGGGTCCGATAATTCAACACTGCAACTAACATCACCAGGTGTTACCAACATCGCTACCGTGCGTTGGTTCGGAGTGCGTCAAAGGGACCTCCATCCAGCACCCTTTCATATTTCCACATTCAATAATATCTCAAACGAGGCTCCACATTCCCGAACGGATCCCACCGTTGCAATCCTCGCGAAAAAACACGCGAGATAGACCATTTACTCGCCCGAAACGGTCAACCGGTGAATATGGTACTATTCACCAAAGCCAAACCATGTGGGGCCCACACCAAGATCCCGAAACTGAAAAACGGATCACACCACTATGATCCCCTCAGAAAAACACACGGGATTGACTACTCAATCACCCAAAACGGACACCTGGTGAAAAGGGTACTATTCACCGTAGCCAGCCTGGGTGGGACTCACACCACGATCTCGAAAAAGGTCGGGCAAAATGTGCCATCGCGAAGCTCTCAGAAAAACACATCAAAAAGACTATTCATTCGCCCCGAATGGACTTCTGATGAAAAAGTCGCAATACGCTGCACAAAGCTCAAAGACGGCCCATGGGGCCCACGCCTCAACTCCGGCTTCATCGCCTGAAACCACCCTGGTCAACCTTTTCTCGATGTCAGGGTCACAATGCCGCTGACGGCGCCTAAAATGGACTCTGGATGAAGAAGCTGTGATTGCCCGCGTTATACACAAATGGGGCCCTGTGGGGCCCACACCTCGGGCCTGAACTTAGGCAGGCGGATTGCACCGTTCCAATCCCCTCAAAAAAACACTCAAAACGAGTACTCAAACTCCCCAAATGGATGCTAGGTGAAAAAGTGGTGTTTCACCGTAAAAAGCGTGAACTAGGCCCTGTGGGGCCCGCACCTTGTCTCCAACCCGAGCACTTTGGAAAGCATCTCAAAAATTCCGCATGAGGACTGGGGTCGCGCTGCCGCTGACGGCGCACCAATTAGACATCACATGCAGGAGTTAGGTCTGACGCAACAATTAATTAATTAATTAATTAATTAATTAATTACTCAAATTGCGTTTCGTGCTACCGAGCAACGAAACCAACCCACAAAGGTTCCGAACCAAACTTGGAAGGATCGTCTCATCTTTGGGGCCATCGCGCCTCTGACGACGCGTCAAACAGACGTCTGGCTCGCGAGCCACGTCCGTCGCAACTTTAATAATAATTTATTATTATTAAAATAAAACTCCCCGGGTCACCCACCTTCAGGCACAGAACCCCCAAAACTTTGAAACTCATCTTGAAAAGTCCGTCTCGAAGAGACGGTCCCACAACCACAGACGGCGCGTCAAACGGACGCGCCGTTTAGAAAATATGGTCCCCCTGAACCCAAGGGGGCCAACCGGGCCGGTTCACCCCGACCGGCCCGGTCCGAACCGCCGCAGCCCGCTGGCCGCCGACCGCCCAGCAGCCCCAGACCCGCTCCTCGGGTCCGGTTTTTACAAACAGACCGGCCCTTTGGCCGGTCCCCACGTCGTCGCCCAACATGACCCGCATTAGGCGGGTCCTCGTCTCCCACCGCACGCCCGAGGCGCTGACCGCCTCGGGTTCCGCCTGCCGACTGCGACAGGCCTCAGTCGGCCGCCCGCTCCGCCAAAGACGTCTCCTCACCGAGATCTGTCGGTCGACGCCGCAAGGTCCCTCCGGCTGCCTCCGCCCTGCCGACGCCCGCTGCACCGCGCCGACGCCGCCTCTCAAGCCCCGGCTGCCCGGACTCCCTCCGATCTCCGCTGCGACGCCGCCGCAGCCCCGAACTCCGGTCCCTACCTGCTTGACCACACCGCGGCCACCCGCTCACCGCTCTGCTGACCGAGCACACCACCCGGCCTAGTCCCCTGCTCTTCCGAAGCTGCCCCGGTCGGAAACCACCATGCACCAGCCGCAAGCCTCCTCTCCGCCCGAGCCCCTCCGGCTCGACCGCTGCCCAACGCCCGACCTCCGGCCACCACCCTTGCCGGAGCCGGGACTTCTGACGGCCGCCGCCACTAATCCGGTGGCCCGATTTTAGAACCTAACGCGGGTTCGGGATCCTCGGGAAGAGGCCTTCGCAGCGCCTGCCCCCGATCATTGATCTGTCGAGAATTTGATGCGTCTGAAAATTGGGATGAAGAACGCCCAAGAACGATAAATAAAACGGGGCTCAGACGATGGCCGTGTTCATTCGTCCATAATCCCAATTTCAAAATTTAGAAATTAAATAACAAAATTGACAAAGGTGTGGAAATTTAATCAAGAATCCTACCTCGGATCGCTCGTTCGTCGTTGGCGACGCGTCCACGACGCTCCTGTTCCGATCCTTCATGGCTCTGGTGGAGATCGCTCCTCGATCCGTCGAAGAACGGTGAAGAAAGCTGAAGAAAAGGAGAGAGAGAGAGAGAGAGAGATAGATAGATAGAGAGAGAGATAGAGAGAGAGAGAGAATTGGGTTGTCTCCTCTCAACCCTTAAGCGAATTTATAAAAATTTGTTGAAACTCCCTCTCAACGGGTGCAGATTCTGTAACCTCTACGCCCGCCTATTTTATATCACGCCTAGGAAAAACAACCTATTACTAACTCAACGGAAGTCTTGGATTTCCATTCCTAGACTTCGTTTAAAAGTTATTTGAGAAGGAATGTCAGTGATAAAAATCACTAAGTGGTCATTTCGAAATGACCAATTTTCCCCTGGGTGACATCTCTCACAGCAGGCCCGCGCCCACAACTTTTACACCCTACCTAGGGTAAACAACATGCTCCGGACTCAATTGTGCCCTCAGTTTTCCCATCCGAGCAACCGTTTGGGAGTTACTCGGGTTTGTGCAATTAAATGAATAATTTAATTCAATTTATCCATTTTACACTCCGCTAAGGAGCGAGGGGTCCGAACGTCCTGCGCCGACTTATTTTATGTCGTTCCTAGGGTAAACACCGCATTTCGGACCCAACCGTGGTCTCGAATTTTCGATCTGATCAACCGTCTAAGATATATCACATTTTATTTAATTAACCACACATGCGTAATATAAAAATAGTTAACATTTTTATATAATTAATTCCAGGCACACCGGGCCTCGTAATTGCACGTCATCTGAACACACTGCTCTGGAATGATATCAAGATATTTTTCAAAGTATCAGAGTCCCAAAACATGGGTTCTTACATCATTCCCTCCTTCAATCTTTTCTTCCCTGAAAAGCAAAACTAGGAAAAGCAACTCGGGATACAGAGCTCAAACCTAGCTCTCTCGCGCCCAAGAAAACTTACACAACGCCAAGTTGGAACAACACGCGAACCACAGGGATGGTTCATAATTATAAGGCCTGCTACTCTCGAGGTCATATGTAGGAATACACACACACCTCATTAGCTGCGACACGTGAAAGACATCGTGCACCCACCACTACTATTAGGAGGATAGGGCAAGATGGTAGGAAACCTCACCATCTCTTGCACGATCCCCAAACGTCCCAAAGAAACTCGGGGGACTTCCCCAGCCGAACCTCTACTTTCCACGTCGCGACCAAAATCACGGTTTGTTCCTGGAACATGGTCTCGTGATTCCCTCCTTTAGAATACCCATCTGGTGAAACACCCAAGGATATCTGGTCACACAAGTTTTCACAGTCGGTGCATCACGACCGAGACTCTCTTACACACTCAACCAGTGAAGGAGTTGGCTTAATCAACTACAGACAAGCTGTAACCTCCTGCAAAAACTCCATCCACCACCATCGTCTCTGGTTCAAGTCTCTCTGGGTGGGGATGCACCTGAGAAACTGGTGGTCTAAGCAAACCACAAAGCTCTCTCCCTGAAGATAGTGTCTCCACATTCTTAGGGAAAAAACTACCACCACCAGCACCAACACAGGGTTACACCGACGTCCCGCGTCACCCTCAGTAACCCCTCGAGCAAGGATTTAGATGGAAGAGTACCTCACACAGTGTCTAACAAGTTCTACAGAGAAAAGTAGAAAAAGACACAGAGCATACCTCTTATCATCTCTTGCTCTGCAGGATTGTAAACAACCACAACACACAGCCGCCCACGGCCCGTCCGTCAACTCCCTGAGCCTGACATGGGCCGCCTAGTGGTGGTGGAAGGACCTATAAACGTCGTCCGCCAACCACAGTTCTTCATTCTTTCTGCCAAAACTGCCTCCCTGGGGACCACCCTGTCCTCACCTGGGAGTTCTCTTATCACGACACTACTTCTGTCGTGGCGGTGCATCTACCAACTATCTGAAAGACTCAGCACATTTGGTCGAGTAGTTTCACACCACGTGATCTCGCACATCGCAAACATAGAACTAGTCCTCCCTGGGTTATCTTGGTGCTCTACGCTATCCCCAACCATGTGCCTGAGTATCATCAAGGGTAAACCTTTGGTGTCGAGGCCCCGCCAATCGACGTCCCTCTACCAGAAATTTCTCTATCACCAGTGCCTACTCCAGTACCCTGAGATGGATAAGGATGCAAAAAGGCACTACACTGGCATGAATCTCCTTTAAATAGATCTCATTCAAACTTTTGTGCTCAGAAGTTTTCATCATGGACCACGTCAAAAGAGTATCGGGTAAGGTCTGCAAACCCAGTTGCGTACCCAGCCACTTCCATCACTCCTCACTGAAGCTCCAGCATCTCCCAAAACCGAAAAGAGCATAAGTAGGAGGGGTAGTAATCCTCATTAAACAGCTGCTAGAAGTCATCCCATGAGAGTACCAACTCATCGTGTATCTGAGTAACCCTGGATCTACTATGCCAAACTATGTGGTGGAAAAAGAATGGCTGTCAAAGCCACCATCTAACCTGTCAGTGTCCGAACAAGCCTGAAGAGGCGGACCACTGACTCTAACCAACCCTTAACTGTCTGAGGGTATAGCTCACTGTGGAACATCAGCGGTCTCTGTTTTTAGAAATCACGTAGCATGCCCAGCCTGTGCTCGTCATCGACCCTCATTGCCGGTACTATCTGCTACTCCACAGGTGGAGGTGCTACTGCATGTACTCCTGGAGAAAGGGTAATCGTATGATGGATCTTGAACTGAGGCCTCTTCTCTCATGGAATCGTCGTCATGCACTGGAGCTAGTAACCTAGCTGGCTATCATCATGGAGACATCCTGAACCCGATCAAGGAGCACTGAAGTAAAATGATCATATATATATCAACAACGATGGGGAGCTGACTCAAGAAGGACAATCAAGGACTCAATCCTATATGATGCATGAATCAAATTCCCTGCAACAAGTGTCTCAGTGTGCCGAGTCGACAAGCTGGTTATCAGGGTCCTTGTGAATGGATACGTCGGCCGCCGCACCATGAATGGACTCCTTGGCCTGAGAGCCACTCTCGAGACACATTGACACTATTGCCCCAAAACTCAATCAATTCCTTTTTAGGTACGTCTGAACATCACCCCAAGGAACGAACCACCTCTGATACCACTTTGTCAAGACCCGAACCGTAACAAGGCTCGAGCCGCAACTACCCCAAGCCGGCCTCTATAGGCCAGGGGCTGGCGACTAGCACCGAAGGCACAATAAACTAGGGGAGGCCTTTTCCTAAGAAACTGTACACACACACGCAACCAAATCAAGCAACAGTGCAGGGAAAAGAAAGCAAGATACAACACTGCTACAAAAAGGGGAAACAACATACATGCATCAACCTCTAGCCAGTACAAGTAAAGTTCTAAAAAGTAAACTGAATAGTAAAAGGGAAAAAACACGTGCCCATCCAGAAAGGTGCCACAACCCGGCAACAGGTAAAACAAAGGTAAACCGCTAGTGAGGCTCACACCCAGGAAGTCCTGCTACGGCCACTAAATGCAACCCAAGATCTTGTGTCCTCTATGCTCCTCCGTAGTCTCAACCGACCTGTCCGTCCTCTGCAAGGGAACACCAAGTGCGGGCAAAGCCCAAGCAGGGGTGAGTATAAAAATACTCAGTAGGATGCCCCAAAAGCTTGAGGGAGCAACAAGGGAGGTACTAAAAAGGGGATCAGTCGGTAGAGCAAAGAATAGTGTAAGAGTGCAAAAGAGAGGAAGAGATTGCATCTCAACCCAATAAGAGAAAGGAAGAAGACTCGTCCAGACGCAAGGAGCTAGAGACGGTGAGAATATGAACTTCTCGTCGAGTCTTCTCTGCATATAGCAAGAGAGTAGACTCGTCTAACCAAGAAGAGTTAGACACGGAAAGCACGTGGCATACCCCGCGCGTCTTCGCCCCTTCTAGAAGGAGAGTAACTGAACCCAAGGAGTGGGAAAAACAATAGGGTGTATATATATGCTCAACGAGAAACCGGAATGAGTGGGTAAGGGGATCTCTATCTCCAATCTCAGCCCAAGAAGAGTCACCAACAGTTCAAAGGATATCCAACACTGAACCCAAGCGTCCTGCACGTCAACCTAGGAGGTACAAGTCAGAGGGGCTCAATCACCACACCTCGATACTATCCGCTTTGGGCGGCACTGTCTCGCCTGCATGACTTTTAGGTCATGTCGTAAGGACGCATCTCAGTGGGTAAAACGACCCTCGTTCTCGTATGTCCTAAGGTCACGTCAAAGCTATCACATCACCGATCCGCACAACCCAAGGATCCTGCTCTAGTAGTCACGGAGAAGAAGTCACCGACTAGCCTCATAAGAAGGCCTGAGTCTGAAATGCCAACAGGTGACCCACAACCCAGCCCTGTTGGAGGGTAAACCCAGAAGAAGTTGATAGGTGACACACTGCCCAGCCCTGCTGGAGGGTAGACCCGGAAGAAGTCGACAGGTGACCCACTGCCCAGCCCTGCTGGAGGGTAGACCCGGAAGAAGCTGATAGGTGACCCACTACCCAGCCCTGCTAGAGGGTAGACCTGAGACACGTCGACAGGAGACCCACTGCCCAGTCTCTTCTGGAGGGTAGACTCGGAACATGTCAACAGGCGACCCACTGCCCAGCCCTACTGGAAGGTAGACCCAGAATAAATCGTCAGGCGACCCACTGCCTAGCCCTGCTGGAGGGCAGACCTGGAAACGGGTCCGATAACTCAACACTACAACTAACATCACCGGGTGTTACCAACATCGCTACCGTGCATTGGTTCGGAGTGCATCAAAGGGACCTCCATCCAACACCCTTTCATGTTTCCACATTTAATAAGATCTCAAACGAGGCTCCACATGCCCGAACAAATCCCACTGTTGCAATCCTCGCGAAAAAACACACGAGATAGACCATTTACTCACCCGAAACGGTCAACTGGTGAATATGGTACTATTCACTGTAGCCAACCCATGCGGGGCCCACAGCAAGATCACAAAACTGAACAAACGGATTACACCACTATGAGCCCCTAGAAAAAACACACGGGATTGACTACTCAATCGCCCAAAACGGACACCCGGTGAAAAGGGTACTATTCATCGTAGCCAGCCTGGGTGGGACTCACACCACGATCCCGAAAAAGGTCGGGCAAACTGCGCCATCACGAAGCTCTCGAAAAAACACATCAAAATGACTATTCATTCGCCCCAAATGGACGTCAGATGAAAAAGTCGCAATACGCTGCACACAGCTCAATGACGGCCAGTGGGGCCCACGCCTCAACTCCGGCTTCATCGCCTGAAACCACCCTGGTCAACCTCGTCTCGATGTCAGGGTCACAACGCCGCTGACGACGCCTAAAACGGACTCCGGATGTAGAAGCTACAATTGCCCACATTATATGCAAATGGGGCCCCGTGGGGCCCACACCTCGGGCCTGAACTTAGGCGGGTGGATTGCACCGTTGCAATCCCCTCGGAAAAACACTCAGAAACGAGTACTCAAACTCCCCAAACAGATGCCAGGTGAAAATGTGGCGTTTCTCCGTAAAACACGCGAACTAGGCCCTGTGGGGCCCTCACCTTGTCTCCAACCCGAGCGCTTTGGAAAGCATCTCAAAAAGTCCGCATGAGGACTGGGGTCGCGCTGCCGCTGACGGCGCGCCAATCAGATATCACATGCAGGAGTTAGGTCCGACGCAACAATTAATTAATTAATTAATTAATTAATTACTTACTCAAATTGCGTTTCGTGCTTCCGAGCAACGAAACCAACCCACAAAGGTTCCAAACCAACCTTGGAAGGATCGTCTCAGCTCCGGGGCCATCGCACCTCTGACGGCGCGTCAAACGAACGTCCGGCTTGCGAGCCACGTCCGTCACAAGTTTAATAATAATTTATTATTATTAAAATAAAACTTCTTGGGTCACCCGCCTTTAGGCGCAGAACCCCCAAAACTCCGAAACTCATCTTGAAAAGTCAGTCTCGAAGAGACGGTCCCACAACAGCAGATGGCGCGTCAAACAGATGCGCTGTTTAGAAAATATGGCCCCCCCGAACACAAGGGGGCCAATCGGGCCGGTTCACCCCGACCGGCCCGGTCCGAACCGCCGCGGCCTGCTGGCCGCGGACCGCCTAGTAGCCCCGGACCCCCTCCTCGGGTCCGATTTTTACAAAAGTACCAGCCCTTTGGCCGGTCCCCGCGTCGTCGCCCAACAGGACCCGCATTAGGCGGGTTCTCGTCTCCCACCGCACGCCCGAGGCGCTGACCGCCTCGGGTTCCGCCTGCCGACCGCGGCAGGCCGCGTTCGGCCGCCTACTCCACCGAAGCCGCCTCTCTTCCGGGCTCTGTCGGTCATCGCTGCGAGGTCCCTCCGGCTGCCTCTGCCCTGCCGACGCCCGCTGCACCGCGCCGACGCCACCCCCACGCCCCGGCCGCTCGGACTCCCTCCGAGCTCCGTTGCGACGCCGCCGCAGCCCCGAACTCTGGTCCCTGACTGCTCGACCACACCACGGCCGCCCGCTTTCCGCTCTGCCAACCGACCACACCACCCAGCCTAGTCCCTTTCTCCGCTGAAGCTGCCCCGGTCGGAAACCACCACGCACCGGCCGCAAGCCTCCTCTTCGCCCGAGCCCCTCCGGCTCGACCGCTGCCAACGCCCGACCTCCGGCCACCGCCCTTGCCGGAGCCGGGACTTCCGACGGCCGCCACCACCGATCCGGTGGCCCGATTTCAGAACCAAACGTGGGTTCAGGATCCTCGGGACAAGGCCTTCACAGCGCCTGCCCCCGATCGTTGATCCATCTAGAATTTAATGCGTCCGAAAATTGGGATGAAGAACGCCCAAGAACGATAAATAAAATGGGGCTCAGACGATGGCCATGTTCGTTCGGCCATCGTCCCAATTTCAAAATTTAGAAATTAAATAACAAAATTGACAAAGGTGAGGAAATTTAATCAAGAATCCTACCTCGGATCGCTCGTTCATCGTTGGTGACGCGTCCACGACGCTCCCGCTCCGATCCTCCATGGCTCCGGTGGAGATCGATCCTCGATCCGTCGAAGAACGGCGAAGAATGCCGAAGAACAGGAGATAGAGATAGAGATAGAGATAGAGAGAGAGAGAGAGAGATAGAGAGAGAGAGAGAGAGAGAGAGAGAGAGAGAGAGAGAGAGAGAGAGAGAGAGAGAGAGAGAGAATTGGGTTGTCTCCTCTCAACCCTTAAGAGAATTTATAAAAATTTGCTGAAACTCCCTCTCAATGGGCGCATATTCTGCAACCTCTGCGCCTGCCTATTTTATATCACGCCTAGGAAAAACACCCTATTCCGAACTCAACAGAAGTCTCGGATTTCCATTCTGAGACTTTGTTTAAAAGTTATTTGAGAAGGAATGTCAGTGATAAAAATCACTAAGTGGTCATTTCGAAATGACCATTTTACCCCTGGGTGAAATCTCTCCCAGCAGGCTCGCGCCCGCAACTTTTACACCCTGCCTAGGGTAAACGACACATTCCGGACTCTATGGTGCCATCCGTTTTCCCATCTGAGCAACCGTTTAGGAGTTACTCAGGTTTGTGCAATTAAATGAATAATTTAATTCAATTTATCCATTTAACACTCCGCTAACGAGCGAGGTGTACGGATATCCTGCACCAGCTCATTTTATGTTGCGCCTAGGGTAAACACCGCATTCCGGACCCAACCATGGTCTCGTATTTTTGATCCGATATACCTTCTAAGAGATATCACATTTTCTTTAATTAACCACGCATGCGTAATATAAAAACACTTAACATTTTTATATAATTAATTCCGGGCACACCGGGCCTCAGAATTGCACACCGTCTGAACGCACTGCTCTGGAATGATATCAAGAAAATTTTCAAAGTCTCAGAGTAAAAGAAAAACATGGGTTCTTATAACATGTGTTGGTGAAATTTAATGTAAATATTTATATTAGTTATCAAATTATTTCAAGAAAAATTTGGTGGGAAGGGTTCCAAGAACGATGATTATGTATTTAGAAATACTTCTAACTAGACAATAGAATTTATTAAAATCGTAAAATTTTATGTTTTGAAGTTAAGGAGTTAAACATTATAAATATGATTGCTAAGTCTCACTATTGTTCAAAATTTCTTAAATCATAGATATTACTCAATAATGAGTTTGGTGAGAGGGTTTTATCAAGTGGTCACATAGATATGTGGAAGGAATTATATAGAGTTTCAATGAGTTTAACAAAACTCTTGAAGTCAAACCAAACACAAGGTTTATCTGGAAGTATTTCACATATGATATGTTATAAAAGTTATTATTTATGGTTTTTTAAGTATTATTAAATTATTTTAAGAATATAAAACGTATCATGTTATACTGAAAGGAAATATCCACTTTATAATTCTTTCATGTTACCTGTATATATGTATATATTGATATACATTTCATGAAGTGAAATGATAATTGAACTCTCAAAGTATGACTTTGAGTTTTCCCTAATCAATGTTATTCATGGAGTATTATATGTAATAATTAAATTTTATTGTTACATGGGTCTGATTCTTGTATCAATATACATAATATTCTCATGAGGCATAATACAAGTTTTGGTCATTGGATGACCCATGAAGCATACCACATGGAGTTTCATGCACTATATATTTGGTATTATAGGGGTGAATGGATCATATTTTGAGTCCCCAATACCTAATTTTGGTGAGATAAATAACACAAGAACTTTAATAATTTTATATATTTTTTACACAATACTTTAGGTTTTGCTAATATGAGGGTGGTTGGGTATGTTGTTGTTCATGTTTCCAATTGGAGATGAACCAAGATGGGATTTTTCATATTATATAATGAGTATGAAATATATTTCCTCAATTGAGATAGACTTAGGAAGTGTACAACCACACCTATATAGTATATATAATGTTATTATCTATTTTTATGCGGTAAATGTGATGTGTTCATCTATAAAGGTGAATGACATGTGATGTATTCATTGACCTTGTCCATCTATACTTAGAGAATTGAGAATATATGAGTTGTATGTATAGGATTAACATACACCATGTCCCATTGTCACTAAATGTATTAGAAAAAGATATTATATGAGAAGGTATGATTTAATATGATGCAACTGGTAGACATATGTATAGGGATACATGTGTTTGATAGAGATCATGCTAGATCCCTTTGTGGCTTGAGTAGAATTGATGTTTTTCCAAAGGACACTCTTTGATTAAATTTTTGGATCTAGTGATACATATTTGTCTTCCACTCTACAAAGGCCCATGGGGTCATAATTTATGGTTGTATGAATAGGGATTGTATTTGAAAATGATTGTTTCTCTAAAATAGTTTTAGAGTTAATCTAAAAGATTTTTCAATGGGTATTCATAAGACATTACATATGATGTGATACATTATGAATTTAATGATAGATTTTCAAAAGTATTTTAAAATACATCCAAATGATTTTTTTGATATGGTTTCACAATTTATTATATTTGATACAATATAAGATGAAATGACAAAAAGTTTATAAGGCCATAGTATAAGTGGGAGATTGAAGGAGATATTCCATAAATACATTATGGATATTATGCATTTGTCCATATCATATTGTATAATAAGGAGATAATATAAAGAATAATTTTCAAGCTAATGACCATATAGGTTCCATTGTATGACTAACTATATTGTAAGGAATGGTATACAATACCATTCCACTATCTATGTCTAATATGGTGGCCAAATTATACATGTTATTGTTTGAGTGATATTCCAAATTGGCTATATTTAAGAAAGCCATTTCATAATTTGAATCACATAGGGGTTTCATTTATATGATTAATACATAATTAGACAAGGTGTTACTTATACATTTGAAATACAGGACTAAATTCATGTAGTTTTCAGAAGATTCTCATGGTCTATATAAAAGAGCCTACTATTATATGATGGTACATTCTCACCTGGGTATTATTGGCTAAAACTCCCTCGACCCTATAGTTCTTTTCCTCTTTACCCTTTATTTTTTGAGGTACTAGAATTTCATGCATGATGAGAGGATCCCACTCGAGTATTGAGTGATTCAGTACACCCTATGGATACCTTTTGAGGAGGGATATCTTTCAAATACCTCTAATGTCATCTTTATTAAAACTAGCTAGCTAAAATCAGTCAATAGTATCCCTACCGGATAGTCACATAGCCTAAAGCATGCCTCCCTATATTCTAGAGGCTACCTACTAGTCATGGGGTCCTAAATCATACATTAGGGAGAATATGGCCTCAATATCATAACCATTAATAATGATTAAATTACCAATATAAATCTAAAACAAATAATCAGAGTACACATAAATAGTAACAAAACATGCTATAACAAATGAATATGTAATCATGAAATCATACATCAATATTGACTACCCATAGGTCTGATCACATAAATAAAATAAAAAAAGGAAAAAACATGAAAGTGGATCTACTACCATCCCTGAAACTCACTTCTATTCCATCTCTAATCCCTACAGAGCTACCCTATCCTAATATACTACACAACCTATTCTCAACCTGTAACTAGACATGAAGTTTACACATGAAGTAGAGAGCCCACACAAGGTATAAGAAATTAATTTCAATAGGGTCTCACCAAGTGACTCTAATATACACCATTATATCTTTTTGTATTCTTGATGAAAATAAATATCCAAAATGTACAACGCAAAAACACACACATCAAGTCCTTATATACTAAAAATACCACCATGACACTTGAGCATACCTGATTCAGCCTATACTGGGGAAAAGTCACCTCATGACACAAGTCTCAACCTATACCCAAAGACTTAGGGTAGGTGTTATACCATGCCACGATTACTACCCACACCTTTGGGGTAGGACCCATATCGAAACTTAGCCACATATAACTATGTATTGACCTCTACCATTTTCTTAGGGTAGGGTCCCACAATCACATTCTAGTCTATACCTTCTCACTCAAGGTAGTCTATGATGAAACCTTATTACTCATGGTGAGGCTATCCATCCATTCAAACACCATATCGTAACCCATACCATATCACAACCTAGACCAAACCTTCCCAATCAATGATAACCATGAAAGAACCTCTATGACTTAGGGAAAGGCCACACCATTGAATCTCATTATCATCCATATCCTATAGAACACTACCCTATCCTAGGGTGGGTCTCATAATCACAACATCACTGTTAGATTCTCACTAAAGATAGGTCCCTTCTAAAACCTCTCTCACTAAGGGAAAGTTCACACCATTTAATTTCATTACCAACCAAAATCATACCACATCATATCCCAATAGATACATTTTCAATCATGGTTGGGTCCTGTCAGTACCTTCTCACTCAAGGTGAGGCTATCAATCAAGTCGTATCTTTCAAGCATATGCATATTTGGCACACACATGAAACAATAAAAATAGTTTACTAACCTATGTCACATGGTCACCAAACCATACATCAATACCCTAGATCTCAATAAACCTATCATACCATCAACGTGCCTATTACCCTGATAGATACATAGGCTACTATCCTCAAGACTATCTCAGTCATACAAGCATCTTAATCCAAACTTATCAACATTATCATATCACTGATAAGTTAATCCACTAGGTCCCTATAACCCTACTTAGTTTTTTATCATCGATACTAACCCACACCCATCACCCCATGGTGACCTCACAAATAGTAGACCCTACTTGACCTTGGTTATAGTAGGTTGGGTCAAATACCGATTTCATTCCCACATCCCTCATTAGGTTCCCATCTAACATATCTACTAAGAGATATCTCAGTCCCATCATCCATAGGAAACCCTCTATGTAAAACCACATAAAGTATCAAAGGAATTATCCCACTTATCTCACACACTAACTCCAATACACCCTTAAGAGGGTGTTTGTAACCAATCATGAGACGTATGACCATCTTACCCATAATTCCTAGGAATAAACCTCTCATGACCACATCACTTACCCATAGGAGGTCTAATTTAAGCTACCTACAACCCATTCTAAACCCAAGACTCACCCCATGCATCTTGTAACCCCAAATAGAATTTTCTCTCCCTTGGTGATGTAGTCTCTAAGAATTTCCAAAAACACCTAAAACACAAAGGTATACTCTATCCAAATCTAGGAGGATAAATTACAACCTATCTCTTTACTTAGGGAATTCTCAATACCTATCCATTTTACCCAAAAACACATTTTATGCAGGTGTGCACAATAATGTGTAAACAAGTATATGGTTTTGTATCATATAGACTACTTAACTTAAACATGAAGTTACCCCCTATCCATGCACCACTCATCCTAGAATAAGCCTATCTATGCCTATTCCAAGCTCATAAAAACACATGAAACCCTATATCAAGCCACCAAATTCAAATAATTAATTATAAAAATTTATAATTAATTATTCAATTCAAACCAAATAGGTATAATTGCCTAAAAATTCACTAGGTAACACTACATTAATAAAAAATTATAAAACCTTATGTGTTCATCCTTTCAAGATATCCTATAGACAAGATGATAAAAATACCCATTGATCATGAAAATTTACACCATGGTATAGTTGAATCATCACCAAAACACTATCTTAGATACACTAAAATTAGTGGAAAAAAGGGAAGAGTAAAAATGTAGAAGAGGAAAAACCATACAGAAAATCACCATGGGAAATGACTCTAAAACATCCCTTACCAAGGAATATCAAGTAGAATAAGAAAGGGGTAATGAGTTGAAAAAACAGTCCTTCCCCATTCTCATTTACCCCTAAATCATGAGAGGGAAAACCTAGATATGATATCTTTTCCTATACTTTTAAAAATCCAGAAAAGGGATCCATCATGATGTGGCCCCAGGGCTCATGTCACAATTAAATCTCTTGGTAACCACTCATGGCATGACCACTTTGATCACAATGTAGAAAAACTTCCCCAAATAGAATAAAAAACACATGGCCATCCCCTACATGGTATTATCCCTCCAATAATGTAACTGTACACCTCTCTTGGGAAGAACAAAAAATTACATGATTCAAGCCATTATGACATGACCTTTATAGTCATAGACAGATTCAATGCCTCCAGGAAGAAAATAAAATCCAAGGTCCAATCCCTAATGGGGTTTCCTCCTCCCTTCTTAGAATGGAATTCTTGTGACCCCATTCCTATAGTGTTACCCCTCATGTTGCACACTGTGATGCCTCTCCTTAGGCAGGCATTCATGGAGTTTCCTAGGGGCCACAATGTGACCGAACATCTCATATAAAATCTCAAAAAATGAAAACATAATGGTCATAAACCCCATAAGTAGAGATCATCATCATGATGTTCTTACCTCCTCTATTGTGAGATCCTTAAACTTAATAGTATTTTACTTCACCAAAAAATCAATACATAAGGGTTATCTTCATGGTGTGATACCCTCAACCACAACATGACTTCTAATGACCCTCATGTATACACACCAAAAAAAAAAATCAACCACATAATGAAACCCACTGGTCATGTTGTGACCTATTTCCTTCAAAACATGCTACCTCCCCCCAGTCATGGTGCAATCCTTGATCAAACCATCATAATGACACAAACTTAACCTATCATGATGTGATGAGTCACCTACAATATAATTATCCTCCCCACATTAGTTCAAAACCCTCAAACATCCTTCTGATCACCTAAGATATCTCTTAGGCCTCTGAACACATCAAAAAACATCTGATTGATATATTTTAACCCTTAGAATATGGTTCAAGTACAAATTCTTGAAACATCCCCTACTTTAGGAACAAAAATTCAAATTTCCTATAAATTTAACAAATCATAATGACTAGGTTATTTCAAATGGACCACCCTAAGGATTATCACACCTAATAAACACCCATGAATTTCTCAAACTCTCAATCCATCGATCAAGATTTTATACCACTACTCATCCCTAATTTTGAACAAAACCAGATGAATTTCCACCATCCATGAACTAATCCTAGATACAATTAATTTTCCTATAAAAAAATCCCAAATTAATATTTGAAACACATTTTTCATACTTGATACGATAAAAAAATATGGTTTCCACCACACTTCATCTAATTCTCCATAAAAAATAGCTGAAGCTTCTCTAACCATCCTTTTTTGGAGATACGTGACCTCACTCTCTGACATGTCATCACATTGCTTGATTATATTGCCTTAATTTTTAGAGTCATTATAGAATCATTCAAATGGCCACATTGAAGACTAAACGTGACACTTAGTGTGATAAATAGTTGGATCATCAACCACCATGTACTCTCTCCATGAGCACTGACACATCTCCGATTTCAATCACTCTTAGATCACACCAAATTATATCCCAATCCCATTTTTGACACATTAACTCCATCTAACACCACATAAAAACACCAAATTTTTTATTCTATAAGGAACTAGGTGAAATCAAATCTTTCTGCTCACTGGAATCCCAATTCCATATTAACCATACACCAACTAGTTTTACCACATTAATTATCCTTCTGACATGAGGGTCATACATTCATGACTAATTCAACAGTCCCCACCATAGGATTATCCTTATCCATTCCATTATAAACCAAACCCCTGCTCTCCACATACCACATCCTATCAATTATCAAAAGTAATGACCATAAATGATCAACCTATTCCAACTCAATCACCATCACAAAACACCCATCACTACCCTTTCCAATCTTACCAATAATTTCATACTCAAAATCCAATAAAATTTACTCACAACAAGGGTCACACCCTACAACAAACAATGGTGCACTCCTGACCATATGGATTCCCTTTACATTTCCCCTTGAACACAATGTTCAAAAAGCTTTATTAACACATTCATGTCACTCTTCCTAAGATATGCTCATCCCATCACTGACAACCCCTAATAGGGACCAAGCTAAATCAATCATACCATATTATTTTGATATATCTAAAATTTATCTTATTAATATAGATGAGACACATTCCATCTTCATTAAAACCTTTGGTCTCCACGCTTTCCTTGTGCCACATTAATCACCTCGATCATCTCACTCTAAGGATGACCCTTTAACCGAGGCCCACTAAAGTCCCATGACTCCCCTTCAAGTAATCATGACTAAGGTAGTCATCACCACACACCATAACCACACCACTTAGGTTCCCCTAAAACCTATAAAATTCTCAATCGATCCACACAAAAATATTTCCACCAATCTAAAGTTAAAAAAAACACTGCACGCTACTATCTTTCACTTTCCATTACACATCAAGTATTTCCCATGAAAATACAAGATGACCCTCAATCTCCTCCTCTCAAGGTAGAGTGAGACTCTAAGTACCCTCTCATTGGTTATTTACCACCATCTAAATCTATTACATCTAAACCCAAAGGGTGTAAACTCATGTACTACTTGATTGAACATTTGGGCTTATGCTTCAATGAGTAGCATCCTATCAAACCTAGGATCACATGCCTAAAAAATTGATCATGTTTCCCTAACATGTTAATCTCATCTAGCTAAAATCACCCTTGATACTTCCTTTCCAACAAGACTAAAGCATATCACTCATGCTAAGGCCTAACACATGATCACATACCACTTATGCATTGTTCTAGAACCTTAAAGCATCTACCCATGCTCTTCCCATCCATGATTTGACCATCTAAGATCACTATCTACTAACCCATCCAAACCATACTCAAACCAACAAGGCTAGGCATTTTACTGATCCTACCTTCCAAACCTGACCTTGATACCCAAAGAACTCTAAGTATTTTACACCACAAATCCCAAGGCACTCCAAATGAATTTCTCTCTACCCCATTAGGGGTATAAAAATCTTCAAGGTAACCCATGCCCATTTTTAACCATATCTCAGGAATACCTCACTAGTATCAAACCATTACCAAGGAATTCAATTCCTGAACCAACACACCAAGGTTTACTACATATACCCTGGACCCAGGGACTATATATCAATTGAAACACCCCGACCCTAGAAGCCCGAAGTTGGTTCATTATTTTAATACATTGATATGATTACACAAAATCAAGTCCCAAAGGACTGATCAGTTTATCGGTTTTGGAAAATAGATTACATACATGAACATTAAATTACACATTCAAACATAAAAAACAACATAAATAATCCTTTTATAATTCTATTATTACCCTAGCTTAACCCTACATATCAATCATAATACACTTCTTGGAATCCTGGGAAAACAGAACATAAGAAAGGGGTGAGCTCACATGCTCAGTATGGGTAAATAATTTAGTGGAAGCTATAAACTTTTAAGGCAAGATGTGTAATAATAAAACACCCTTTTAAAAATAAACTTGAACATAAAATGGCAAAAATAAATCAAACATTTCCATATAAACATGAACATGGATATTCTACTAGTCGAATAATCACATGTAATAACTAATTTCATAACAAGGGAATGCATAATACTAGACATCATAACCACATAGTCAAGGCCTCGTGCCAAGACTATAAATAACATTTTTGTCAAGGCCTTGTTCCAAGACACTAATTTGTATCACGAGACCTAACGATACATTGAGGGGCTATAGTGGGCCCCTCCCATCACTTACTAAGTCTAATACATTTCTCATATGAAAAGGGCGAAACATAACATAAACATTCGTATTAAAACTAGCATACGAAATGTCAATACTTTAACCATAAACCATGAATGGTATAAAAACAACACATCCATATTCAAACATATCAAAACCCATTCAATACAATATAAAACATTGCATTATAATAAATAAATCTCAATCATGAATAATATACAGTAAAGTATGTTGACATAGTTAAAAATGATCAGCAAAAATCTCTGAGAGAAATATCCCTTTTTCATGAAATCATTTAAAAGTCACACAGTTTATAAAGGAATAAATTTAAAAGACATTTTTGAATCAAAGTGTCCCATACCTCTTTGAAACTTTTGAAATTAATTAACATTTTAAAACATTCATGTCCATATAAATTAATCCTTAAAACCATTTTGAAAACATGAACACTAATGAGAATGATTTTGAAGAATAAACATTTAAACCATTTAAAATGATGTTTTAGTTAAATATTACCTTAAAAAGAATCCTTTTGAAAACTATTTTATAAAACATGGATGTGGATAATAAATATGTCCTAGTAAAAACTTACACATAAACAATCTCGAATAATAACGAGATTGAGGAATTAACCCTTACCTTGTACTTTTCTTTGGCCGAGGGTACGTTTAAACTTCTGTATAATGACCATAGTATGTAATTAAATTATACCAGAACCATATTCATATTTATGATATCATACTTGATTAATTTTTGGTTGTATACTACCCATTTAATAACAATTTCTACGTTAAAATAATATTTCGAGTAATAATCACTTTCTTTATCGTAGGTGTTTTAACATGTTATTTTTGATTGTATCACTGATATCATGATTTAATTGCTTCCAGAATATGAAACATTATTTATATATCATATATATTTATAATATAAATATTTATAATAGATAGATATATGAAATGGAAAACACCGTTTATGGAGACTATAACACCCCAAAATGATAAAGGGTTAAATGACCAAATGATATGATTCATGTCAACAAGGCACACCTTCCTTTTTAGGAGCCTGTCTGATTAGAACTCCACAGTTAAGTGTGCTTGGTCTAGAGTAGTGATCTAGATGGGTGACTTTCTGGAAAGTTTTACCAGGGTGTGTGTGAGTTAGGACAAAGCACACAGGAAAAGGCATGCGTTGGCTTGTGGGGACTGTCATTAGTCAGATGACCAGTTCAGGCATGTGGGTGGACCCCTGGGTGGGGACCATGTATCTGCGGGGCAATTGGTGGTTCCTGACGGGCCAGGACCCAATGAACATGTTATGGCGGGGTGTCTGTACTGTCACCGGGACCCAGTTGTTACAAAGACGGTAGGTCATACGTATGCATAAATGCCGTTTCTGTTTTCATATCATATTGAATGAAGTAAGTGAATGAAATATATATATATATATATATATATATATATTTATAGTAGCATTATTATGTCATATATTACATACTTATTAATAATATATATTTTTATAATCATCATTGAATGGTGGATGTGGAAATGAATATCATCGCGTCGTGGAGACAGTAATCCATACGTACGCACGAGCGACGATATCATTCTATTGATGGTGAAGTCATATGTAATTGGATGATATAATATATATATATAGAATCATTAAAATGTTATATTTATTATTTACATCAATTATACTCATTATTATACCCATCCAAATAATTAAGTGTTGAATAACAAACTACACCACAATGTGGAGACGATAAGCCGTATGTACGCACATATGGTGACTTTTTTATTCATAGGATGGATAGAATAATGAATATGGTTGTACCATATTTATAATAAAATCTCAGTATGTATAAGGTAATGGAGTTATTTTTTTGTTATGCAAACAACAAAGAAAGAGTAATTGGAAGAAGAAAAGAACTTTGAAAGAGGTGATGAAATAATTGCCTCTTCTTCGGGTTTTTGCTTTTGATTTGAACAAAATGGATCCATAGGTTGGATTTATGATCAAAGTAAGGCCTCTAGTTTTAAGTTAGGGTATTTGGGATAATATTTGATCACGGTTTTTCTGAGTCAAATGGCTTTGGAGGTGTGAATTTAAGAGAAGGGGAAGTACCCTTTTATAAGGGAGGTGAGGGGCACTTTAGGAAAAGTTTGAAATATTAATTTATTACAAAATCATTTTCAGTTTATAATACCTCCAAATGGATTTATTTTGAGGATAAGATGGGCATGGGTCTAAATACTCTCAACAAATATGTTTTAGACATGTTTAGGTCACCATATTAACTTTATCTTGTAGATTTAACTCTTATTTAAATAGTTTAACTTTTACCATGTCTTCTTGTATTCTTACACTGTATGGTCAATAAACTTACTATAAAATTCCAAGAGAACCTAAAGTGGTTAATTAATGAAATATATAATCTTATATAAGTCATTTTTCCAAATATTATATTTTTAGTAATATTATATCATTTAATAAAATAGTATTTTTTTAAACTCATTTATGTCAATTTTGACACTATTTAGTATTTTTTTTGAAAGTCATAACAACTTGATTACTTCAAAAAAAAATACATTGAACCATCCCTAACATGTCATATTAACCTATAAAATTCATGGATGACATAAAAAGTTTCAATTTACATTTATTTTAAAATTTATAATATCAATTATTTTAATATTTTATTAAGAAGGTAATTACTACATCATCATTGTGTCATAAATAAATTTAATTATATGATGTATAAAAATTATAAATAAAATACCATGATGTAGGTAATAGTTTTATCTTTCTAATGAATATTTATAGTCAAATTTATCTTATGTATAACTCTATATTAAAAATTATTTAGTTATTAAAATTTGAATTTAACACTTTTAACTCTTCTTTAAATAAAATATAATAAATGTCCTAATCTAATCCAAGTGGATAAAAAAGGATCATATTTTTGTCCTAAGGTTTATTTGTTTAGAAATATACTTATCCAATATAATTAGAACATGTGTTGGGGTAATTATAATATCATTTTTACATTTAATTACCCTATTTACTTTTAACCGTGGTAAATAAAATTCAAAAGTTACTATTCACCAAAAAAATATTTTCATCCTATTGAACCACATTTTTCTTACTGATGTCAACTGTGTCTATTGGATTTTTGAAATTTAATTCACAGAAGTGGTAAAATTATGTTTTATTCAAATTTTCAAATGTACCTAGAAGGTGGGTAAATGTGCCTAGAAGGTGGGTAAAAAGACGTTAAAAAGTTTCAATAAAATTTTATATATCTAATATTATTATAAAATGACTCCAATGAATTAAAATGTACTAATATATGTCTTTTTATCTATTTTTACTTTAAGATAAATTTAAAAATAATTATTTAAATGAAAAAGTTGGTTTTTATCTACAATGTAGTGTTTTTTACTATTCATCAAAAGTTTAATGTTTTTAGAAAAATACCAAAAATTCACCTAAAGCTAATTTTGATATTAAAAATTCAAAAATGATGTCTATTTTACCAAATTAAAAATATTGAACTTACATTAATTAATTTAAAATTAATTCCTGTTGTCAAAACTAGAAAGCAGATTTTTGAGAAGTAAAAACTATCAAAAGATTGATATGTGTTTTTGTCCAATTTAATTGTAAAATTACTTCCAATGAACAAAATTAGATTAAATGATAAAAATATAATCTAATTATACTTAAAAACCACTTAAATGTATAATTTAACACTATAAATTATTTTGATTAAAAATATTGTTTTCAATTAAAATTTAGTATTTTTTACTATTCATCAAAATATGAAAGTTATCAGAAAAACACTAAAAATTTATCCTATTTTTTTTATTTCCAACTTCTAAAGAAGAAGTTTATTTTGTCAAATTTAATATATAAAAGTGTAAAGTATTTGATTTAAAAATGGTTCACCATTAAAAGGCAAAAAAATTTCAATTTTTGAAAAATAATTCTTTTATCTGAAAATTTGAATTTTTTCTTATATTATGTCTAAGAAAGACATAATATGGATGTTAAAATTATATGGAGTATATAAAATTCAAAATTAAGACTATACATAACCTCTTTTTGAACGACTAGTTTGGTAAGTCGTTGTGCGCTCGAACTCGGTGTTGCGTGTAGCGCAAGTTATTGAATTATTTTAAAGAGATAACATACTATGAAATTAAGGGGTGTAACATTCTACCCTCCTTCAATAAATTTCATCCTCGCAATTTTAAATTGTTCTTTGAAACAAAAGGTTGAAAGTAGAAAATACCTTTGTGGAAAACCCACATCGGAAATAGGGTTAATAAAATTTAGTTTTAATAAGAGGGAAATGGAAATGAAAAAGTCACCAACAAATTATGATATTGAATAGGATAAAATTAGTGGAAATTAGAGACACATAATTGGGGGAAAAATGTAAATATTTATAGAGAGTGATTTAGGTCATCAATCACAAAAAATTGAACAATAAATGGAATACTGAGGGCCTCAAAGCCATAAATCTATGATGATTTAAAATATCATCGATTCAAAAAAACATAAGGTATTAGGTTAACACATTTTTGGTTTTAATATCCCTTCCCTAAAGTACAATAATTAATTTCTTCATAGAATAAGAGAAAAAAAATACTTGACAGGTAGAGTTCCATCCTTCAACTAATTTCTACCACAAACTCATCTTTCACTCCAAAAGATAATAAAATTCAAAAATATTCTATTTATCCTAATCATATAGGGTAAAAAATGAATTTATAACTCATCTATCAGAACATTTAAAAAAACTAAATTATACAAGCCAGGACATCACGTTGGCGAGTGGTAGGTGATGCACCCTTGTCACCCTTCGGTTGCAGATTCAAGTCTCGCAACCTTGCTGGACACAACGAGTTGTCGCCCGACCTCCGGGTTGTCCTTTTTATAACAATCCAAAAATAATATTAAGAATTTTTTTAACCTTAAAAAATAGTATCCAATGTAGAACTTAATACATTCCAACCTTTAGGCTTATCCAAAATACTTCTGTCCAAACTCACAATATAAAATTTATAAGTAAGGTAAACATAATGAAGATCTATTTTTTCATTTAATAATATGTGAATACCTTCATAATGTATTCTCTTAAAACATGGTAACACCCTAAATTACCATAAAACCTTATTTGAATATGTATGTACTTACTTATTCCTTCTGTAAGACATAGAATACTATATATACTTCTTATATCCAAAAATGTTGTAACCTCTAACAATGATGGAATAAACAAACAATTAATTAGTTTCAAGGTAGTCAAGAATATCCAATATAATTTATCCAAATCAATCATCTATTATTCCAAAATCACTACCCTAGTATCAGAACCATATTAAGGTTTATCTTTACCTCAACCATGTATTTTCCAAAAAATTAACTTTCTATTGAGTCACTTTTCATAGTACCATACAATCTCAAATCCTCAATGAAATAATACTGTTGTACAATCCTTATATACTATATAATTCTTATAATTTGTACATAATTAATACAATACTCGAATGAAAAAATTCTTTAATAACAACATAAGATCACTAATCATTCATCTTCATCTACAGTATTATCATAACTTGATTATTATCCAATAACATCATTTGGGGTATACTCTGATAATTGGGACATTAATTCACATAGTGTCCCAAATCCTTGAAGATGAAACATTATACATTTGAAACCTTTTTCTTACCCTTTCCATCATGATCTTGGTGGCCTTTTTCTCCACACTTATAAAAAACTTCTATTCATTTCAAGCACTTCCCATGGTGATTCTTTCCACAATTATAACGTATGAAAAAAAAATCCTTCTTTCCATTCTTCCCTTTATCCATATTTATCTCTACCATCCTCTTATTCTCTGGCTTCCCTTCAAATAGAAACGACTCAGAGAATTATTTACTTAACTTATTAACATAGGATACTATTTCTTCATATGATGAGAATACATGGGATACTAATTACCTTCTAAATGTTCACTTAAGACCATGAAATATATGATCCTTCTTACTCTTTGGATCATGCATATTTCTGGAGTTCTCATTCCTTCTACTGGCCTCCATTTCCAAATGACTAAATACACTAGGTTTGATCATATCATAATGCATAATCCAAAAACTAGAAAAATTATCAACATTAATTGAATATTTTCACGCATCTAGTCTCATAATCATAAAAATTATTTCATTGCTGACATATTTATTCATAAATCCTTCATAATTGTTTATAAACAAAATGTGAATTATCCTGAGCATATTCCTCGGGAGTGTCAAACCCGGTGTGCAGTAAGGCCCATTGTCATATACCAAGATACCCCGGGTCAAGACCGAAACTCCTTATCAGAGTTTTTACACCTAGGTACATCTGTGTCAGAACCATGTCCACTTATAGTATCCAGACAGGGATTTATTGGTTGGAAAAACCACATAATATTTACATTACCAATTTTTTTGAATGTTCTTCTATACTAATCCTTAAAGTCTATTTTAGGTTAATGTTTCCTAATCAGAGTTTATCTAAATCTATTTCCAAGGTTGTTTCTAAACTTCTTTTGATACCAACTATAACACCCCCATCCTAGAAGCCCAAAGCTGGTGCAATATTTTAATACATTGGCATGGTTATAAGAAATCAAGTCTTAAAGGACCGATTAGTTTAACAGTCTTGGAAAATAGATTACATACAAGAATGTTACATTACACATTCAAACATAAAACAAAACATAAAAAATCCTTTGATAATTACATTATTCCCCTAGCTTAACCCTACATATCAATCATAATACACTTATTGGAATCCTGGGAAAACAAAACATAAGAAAGGGGTGAGCTCATATGCTCAGTAAGGGTAAATAATTTAGCGGAAGCTATAAACTTTTAAGGAAAGATGTGTAATAAAAAAACATCCTTTTAAACATAAACTTGAACATAAAATGGAAAAAATAAATTAAACATTACCATATAAACATGCACATGGATATTATAATAGTCAAATAATCACATGTAATAACTAATTTCATAATATGGGAATGCATAATACCGGACATCATAACCACATAGTCAAGGCCTCATGCCAAGACTACAAATATAAATTTTGTTAAGACCTTGTACCAAGACACTAATTTTTATCATGAGACCTACCGATGCATCGAGGGGCTATAGCGGGCCCGAACCATCACTTACTAAGTCCAATGCATTCCTCATATGAAAAGGGTGAAACATAACATAAACATTCATATTACAACTAGAATACAAAATATCAATACTTTAACCATAAACCATTAATGGTATAAAAACAATACATCCATAGTAAAACATATCATAACTCATTCAATATAATATAGAACATTGTATTATAATAAATAAACCTCAATCATGAATAATATCCAGTAAAGGATGTTGACATAGTTAAAAAAGATCAGTAAAACTCTTTGAGAGAAATATCCCTTTTTCATGAAATCATTTAAAAGTAACACAATTTAGAAAGGAAGAAATTTAAAAGACATTTTTGACTAAAAGTTTCCCATACCACCTTGAAACTTTTTAAAGTAAATAACATTTTAAAACATTCATGTCCATATAAATAAATCCTTAAAACCATTTTGAAAACATGGACATTAATGAGAATGATTTAGAAGAATAAATATTTAAACCATTTAAAATGATGTTTTAGGTAAAGAGTACCTTAAAAATAATACGTTTTAAAACTCTTTCATGAAACATGGAAATGGATAATAAATATGTCCGAGTAAAAAATTACACATAAACAGTCTCGAATAATAATGAGATTGAGGAATTAACCCTTACCTTCTACTTTCCTTTAGTCGAGGGTACATTTAACCTCATGCATGATGACCATAATATGTTATTAAATTATAACAGAATCATATTAATATTTATGATATCATACTTTATTCATTTATGGTTTTATAATACCTATTTAATAATAATTTCTATGTTAAAATAACATTTCGGGTAATAATCACTTTCTTTATCGTACATGTTTTAACTTGTTATTCTTGATTGTATCACTTATATCATGATTTAATTGCTTCCAGAATTTAAAAAATTATTTATGTATCATATATATTCAGAATATAAATATGTATAATAGATAGATATATGAAATGGAAAACACCATTTATGGAGACGGTAGACTGTACATATGCATAAACGTCGTTTCTGTTTTCATATCATATTGAATGAAGTGAATGAAATATATGTAAATACACACACACACACAAATATATATTTCCAATAGAATTATTATGTCATATATTACATACTTATTAATAATATATATTTTTATAATCATCATTGAATGGTGAACGTGGAAATGAATCTCATCACATCGTGGAGACGGTAAGCCGTATGTACGCATGAGCGAAAATATCATTCTATTAATGGTGAATTAATATGTAATTGGATGTTATATTATATATAAATAATAATTAACATGTTATATTTTTTATTTACATCAATTATACTCATTATTATACCTATCCAAATAATGAAGTGTTGAATAATAAACTACACCACGATGTGGAAACGGTAAGTCGTACGTACGCACGTATGATGACTTTGTCATTCATAGGATGGATAGAATAATGAATATGGTTTTTGCATATTTATAATAACATCTCAATATGTATAAGTTACTAGATTTATTATTTTGGTATGGAAACAAAAAATAAAGATTAAGTGGAAGAAGAAAAGAACTTTGAAAGAGGTGATGAAATAATTGCCTCTTCTTCAGGTTCTTTCTTTTGATTTGAACTAAAAGGCTCCACAGGTTGGATTTATGATAAAATTAAGGCCTATAGTTTAAATTTAGGGTATTTGGGAGGATATTTGATCAGTTATTGGCCGATCCAAATGGATTTGGATGTGTGAATTTAAAAGAAGTGGAAGTACCCTTTTATAAGGGAGGTGAGGGGCAGTTTAGGAAAAGTTTGAAATATTAATTTATTATAATATCATTTTCGGTTTCTAATACCTAAAAATGGATTTATTTTGAGTATAATATGGGTATGTGTCTAAATAATATCTACCAATATGTTTTAGACAAGTTTAGGTCACCATATTAACTTTATCTTTTAGATTTAACTCTTAGTTAAATAGTTTAACTTTTACCATATCTTCTTGTATTCTTACTCTATATGGTTAATAAACTTAATATAAAATTTCAAGATAACCTAAAGTGGTTCATTAATGACATATTTAACCTTATATAAGTCCTTTGGCTGAATATTATATTTTTAGGAATATTATATCATTTAATAAAATATTATTTGTTTAAAAACTCATTTATGTCGATTTTGATACTTTTTAGTATTGGGTTTTTCAAAAGTCATAACAACTTGATGACTTAAAGAAAATACATTGAATCATCTATAAAATTTCACATTCTCTTAAAAAATTCGTGTATGGCATCAAAAGTTTCATTTTACATTTATTTTAAAATTTATAATATCAATTATTTTAATATTTCGTTAAGAAGGTAATTAATACATCATCATTGTGTCATAAATAAATTTAATTATTTGATGCCTAAAAATTATAAATAAAATACCATGATGTGGGAAATATTTTTAGATTTATAATGAATATTTATAGTCTAATTTATCTTATGTATAACCCTATATTAAAAATGGTTTAGTTATTAAAATTTGAATTTAATACTTTTAACTCTTCTTTAAATAAAATATAATAAATGTCCTAATCTAATCCAAGTGGATCAAAAAGGATCATATTTTTATCCTAAGGTTTATTTTGGTCGAAATAAACTTATCCAATAGAATTAGTACATGTTTTGGGGTAATTATAATATCATTTTTACCTTTAATTACCCTATTTACTTTTAATCGTGGTAAATAAAATTCAAAAGTTACTATTCACTAAAAATTATTTTCATCCTATTAAACCACATTTTACTTACTAATGTCAACTGTGTCTCTCGGATTTTTTAAATTCAATTCACATAAGTAGTAAAATTACATTTTATGCAAATTTTTAAATGTGCATAGAAGGTGGGTAAATGTCCATAGAAGGTGGGTAAAAAGACGTTAAAAAGTTTCAATAAAATTTTATGTATCTAATATTATTATAAAATGACTCCAATGACTTAAATTTTACTAATATATGTATTATTTATCTATTTTTACTTTAAGATAAATTTAAAAATAATTATTTAAATGAAAAAGTCGGTTTTTATCTACAACGTAGTGTTTTTCACTATTCATAAAAAATTGAATGTTTTTAGAAAAATACCAAAAATTCACCTAAATCTAATTTTGATATTCCAAATTCAAAAATTATGTCTATTTTTCCAAATTAAAAACATATAATTTTCATTAATTAATTTAAAATTAATTTCCGTTGTCAAAACCAGAAAGCGGGTTTTTGAGAAATAAAAACTATCAAAAGATTGATATGTGTTTATGTCTAATTTAAATGTAAGATTACTTCCAATGACCAAAATTGGATTAAATTATAAAAATATAGTCTAATTATACTTCAAAACTATTAAAATTTATAATTTAACACTATAAATTATTTTTATTAAAAAAGTTATTTTTAATTAAAATTTAGTATTTTTTACTCTTCATGAAAATATGAAATTTATCAGAAAAACACTAAAAATTTATCCAAACTAAATTTTTATGTCTCACTTCTAAATAATAATTTTATTTTTTCAAATTGAATATATAAAAGTGTAAAATGTTGGATTTAAAAAGGGTTCACCATTAAAAGGCGGTAAAGTTTCATTTTTTGAAAAATACTTCTTTTATCTAAAAAATTGAATTTGTTCTTATATTTTGTATAATAAAAACATAATATGGATGTCAAAATTATATGGAGTATATAAAATTCAAAATTTAGTTAATACTATTCGTAACCTCTTTTTGAACGGCTAGTTTCGTAAGTCATGGTGTGCTTGAACTCAGTGTTGCGTGAAGCACAAGCTATTGAATTACTTAAAGAGATAACGTACTATGAAATCCTCAGGTGTTACATCCATAATCTGAGAACATTTTTCCATAAGTTTCACATGAATTATCTTTATAAAATACCATGGTTTAGTTTAGTATAATTCCACCAAAAAGTTATATAAAAAATACTATATAAGTTTTTGTTGACATTTTAAATAAATCAACCCTATGACATCATTTAAATCACCCACACACATGCACACAAATGTCATGTGAATCCTACATTATAAATATGATGCATATAAATGTTCCTATTTCCACTATGAGCCAAAATTCATAACCATAAATATCCATATTAAATAAATACATCATACTTGAATAAATATCTTAATCATAATAATGAAAATCAAGAACAATAATCCCATAACCTAAGTAACTTAGACTTACCACCAAAAAGGTGTTAATAAATCATCAGTCCAAGGTCTATCATAAGAACTAACACATTTATATTCCCTATCAACAATATAAAAAATAGTAATATAAAAAAACACCCTCATACCATTTTGTAACACCCAGATTGAAATAACTTGACAATATCCTTGTTGGAGAGTCACATGGCCTGAAGCGCACCTCCCCATACACTAAAGGCTACTGAATAGTGGTGAGGGCCTAAATCATACATTGGGGACCATAAATAATGATTAAATAACCAAACCAAGTCTACAATAGCTAATTATAGTATGCATAAAAACAACAAAACATGATATAATAATTTAATATGAAGTCATACAATCATACATGCCAACTAATCACCCACTAAGATAATTACATAAACAAAATAAACAAAAGGATAAATTATACAATAATATCTATTACTATCCTTGAGCCTCACCTCCATCCCATATCCAATTCCCATTGATCTTCCCTAACCCGATTTACTACACAACCCATACTCAACCTATAACTATACATGAGGTCTACATGAACACCAAAGTTCCCATACGGGGTGTAAGAAATACATATTAGTAAGGTATCACCAAGTTAACCTAATATACACTTTCATATCCATGTGTATACACAAGTAAAATAAATAACCAAAATGAGCAACAAAAAAAAACAGAAGTTTCAAGTCATCATGTGCTAACCAGGCCACCACAACACCCAAACATACCTGCTCTGAACTATATAGGTGAAGAAGTCACTTTGGTCCACAAGTCCCGACCCATACCTAAATGAACAAGGTAGGTCTGATTCTATACCACATACACTAACACCACTTTGGGGTAGGGACCATATCAAAACTCAACCACATCACACTAAATCTCAACCTCTACCCTCTCTCTCAGTGTGAAACCCACATGCCACTTTTTTATATTATATTTTATTTTGGACTAATTAATTTTTTGGAGATATTTTAGTTTGAAATTTGAAATTATAGAAATTTTCCTCTATAGTATGACTTAGTAAAGACTGTTCATATGCCTGAGTGTATAGAACTTTCAAGTTTATTTTGTTATTTTATAGCTTTTTCTAATTGAGAAACACATATTTGGGTCTAATAGCATGTGAAATCCATCAGAAACCTTATGAGTCCTTTTTGTCTTGGGGTACTATCTCAAAACATTCACACAATCAGAATAAATCATGCGAGTGACTGAGTTCCAGTGCTGTAGTTTTTAGTAGTGAGTTTTTCCATGTTTGGAACATGGTTTGTTAAATCGTGTGACCAAACCATGTGAGCTTGTTGTGCTTGAATCATGAAGATTTCATGATTGGTGCATGGTTTAGTAAACCATGTTTCTTAACTTTGTATGTTTCCCAGAATCACTTAAAAGTGATTTTCTAAAATTTATCTCCTTCGATTTTAAGGGTTTAGACCCTCCTCTCTTCCTTATCCCATTATCTTAACTCCCTTGGTTCATGAGGGATATTCTTCACTCCTTAATTATTGATTTAGTGTCCTTTTCAATTGATTATAAGTGGGTTCTCTAAGGTAATCCCCTAATTTATCTTATTATTATCCTTTTCTCTCCCCTACATCCCTTTTTATCCTTGGTTTGGTTATCTATCATGAAAACTAGGGGATTATTGGATAAAAATAGGTTTTAATGTGGGTTTTAATTTGATCTTTGGGTATTTAGGGCTTTTGGAAGACATGTTCTTGCTAGGCCAAGTATTATTTATTGAAGGAAATATATTTCAGCTTGGTTATTCTTGATTGGAGGTAGTTGTATTTGTGTTTTTCCTTTAAATAACATATCATTGATTTTTTTTGGTTTCCCACATCTGATTTTGTCAAATTAAACCTATATATGATAGTTTATATGGATTTCATAAGGGCTCCAATGGATTTTCTTGCTTTTAATGAAGGTTGTTTAATGGTTTTTCTCATTTCTAAAATGATATTAAATTATAGGTTCATGTGAAAATTCCTTATTTATTGTTTAAAAAATGATTTTTTTCTGATTAAGAGAATTTTAACACATTTGGGTCTTTATATTGGGAAAAGAAATGGTTTTTATATAGAATTTGAAAATTAAGTTGTTTCAGAAAATTTTAAATGATTTGAATTAAAATAGGATCAACTATTGAACTGATTTTAAATGTTTCTTTACATTTATTTATTTTAAATAATTATTTAAAATTGGTTTTTCAAATGGGGATAAAATGGATTAGAATCTTAAGATTAGTTTTGGATAGAAAGTACCATTTGGAACCTTTAAATAAGTTTTTCAAAAATGAACTATACCCTATGTGAAGTCCTTTTCCCTATATTTCTTTCCATGTATTTTTTATCCCCAAGGGGGATGTTGTGTATTTTTCTATATATATTGATTTTGAAAAAGGGGTTGTTTCTTATGAGGTTATATAATATTAGATAATATTTATTTCAAATTATTTAAAACCATTTAATGTAATGATATCAAGCTCTATTTCTCTCTCTCCTATATTCATTAATGTTATGGGAGTCCTAGATAACTGAGTAGAGGCCTGAATGAGTGAAACCCCTAGTTTAGATAGTAAACTATCTAGGGTTATTGGAAAAAGGATGTTAAGTGCTCCTCAAATGAATTATGCCCCCATGGTAGTTTAGAACTCTTGGGACGGGTTTTAGGGATTAGCTAGTTCAACAAGATTAATAGGACATGGATAGGTTCTTATAGCATGAACCATGGTTCCAACTGTCAATTCAGGATCATATTACATGATACCCAGGGAGTTTTCTATGATTCTTAGAACTTATTGAGGGTTAATTAGGGGATTTTATTATACAACTTATTTATATCCCATATCCTTGATTGATTTCATGGTACTATTTCTAATTATTTATTTTTTTATACCCTATTGGTATCTTGGTGCCTTCTTTATGGTTACATTTTAGTTTAGTTATATATATTTTTTTAATTTCAAATCAATTTATTAAATGGTTTAGAAAGTGGGATTTAAAATTAAATTGATGTTTATTTCATAAAAATGGTGTTAAGAAATGATTTTAGAAAGAGGAAATGAATTTTTTCTTGTTTTTCATAAACTTAATAAAGGAACCTCTTTCTATGGTTTTAAAAGTGTTTAATAAAAAGTTTTTTTATTTCCCCTTGTTTATTAAAATAAGGGTAATGTGTTACAAAAGTTATTTTGGAATGATATTATATTTCATCTCACTTATATGTGAAAAACCAATTTTATTTAGTTATATTTAAACCCATTATTATTAAAATGTATTTTGAAAGGAAATAACACAAACTCTTTGGTGAAATTCTACTGGGTGTGTTTTCTCCCACCATTCACACAACATCGAGTGTACTCACCTCTTATTATTTCTTTCAGGTGCTTAGTTTATGATATTCCTTGACTTTGGTCTCTTCTTTAGGGTTCATGTGTGGGTTGGACCATTTAGGGACAATTTGGGACTTGGTGAGTGATCGTGGGTCACATGGAGCCGGTTTTCAATAGTTAAAGTTTTGTTTTTTGACTATTTTTAGGATGTTTATTTATTATCCTTATAGGATTAGATATTTATTTGGTTTCCTTGTGTTTTGTTACTTATCTCTTCATGAATAGTTTATATATTTTATTCTACTTATGAGTTATTATTTTTATTATCGTTGTGAGTTGTTCTGATCTGGTTGTTTCATTTAGTATTGAGACTATTTATTCTTATGAATGGTCATATAAGGTATGAATGGGTCATGATGGATCCTCAATGATTTCTTTTTTTTTTGTTTTTATTATTATTATGAGGGTAAAAATTGTCGAAGATTATTTTCTTGATACCTAGGAATTAATTTCTAGCCTATGGGGATTGGGAACACCCTTAGAGCTTAGTGGTGGATTAGTTTGGGTACTAGATTAGTGAAATATTGGGGAAGTTTGTTAAAAATGGTATAAAATAATATGTTTTGTTCAATGTACTAGTTCCTTGAGGATCCCTATTGATATTTTGGAATTCAGGAAGTATGGAGATAAGGATATTAGAACTCATGAGGTATGTGTGAGGAGAGTCTCACGATCTATTTCTCATTCAGATCCTTGAGTTACCATAGGTAGTCAAGATTTGAATCATGGTTTTAAGTATTTTATTATTTATTATTGATCTGTTTTAATATTAAATGATGGTATTTTGATCCCCATTGGGCATACCGATGACTTTGGGGGTCTCCTTCATCTTTTGGGGTGAAAATGGAGGAAGAACTAGAGCTGGACGATTAGATTTCATGGTCTGGAAAATCATGAGAGCCCATGCATATGGTTGTATGATCCATTATAGAGTATTTTTAATACTTGATATGTAGTTATCCAACTTGTGTGGACAAACCATGTACAATTATTTCCTTCCCACAAATTATTATTTTTGGATCCCTTGGATTCCAATGGTGTTTACCATTGTATTTTATTTATTTAAAATAGTTTTTTATTGGTGAATTGATGTTTCTGGATGGTATATTGATTGATATTTTTATGAATCATGGTTTGGACTTGTCTTTTAAAAAGTTCATTTTATGTTATGGAAAATTTTTGACCTAAAAAATGGGATTTATATTCATATAAAGTGTTTTTGAAAGTGATTATTTTTTCTATTTTATTTGATTTTGAAGTCTTATTTTGAATTTAAAGGAACTATTTTATAAAATGTATTGGTTTCTTAAATTAGGTGTTATGGATTATTAGTAGGAGCATTTTTGATAAAATTGAAATAATTTAAAAGTGATTGATTTTATTATGTAAGTTTGAAAATAAAATAGAATTGATGGAAATATTAAGAAATGGGATTGAGTTTAATAGAAAGTTTTGGTTTTATAATGGAACTCATGAAGTGTTCTAGAAATGAAATAGAACTTTACAAAGATCATGTGGATTTTTTTAAAGATGTTGAATTTTTTAAAGCACGTGTTCACTTTTTTGAAGTGATTTTTTTATTCCTTTAGAAAGGTGGTGATTTTAAAGAAATTAATTTTGTAGATATTTTAATAATAGGTCAGTTTTTATACATTAATTGAATCATTTTTGAATGGAGTTAGTTTTTTTAAAGTATGCGTGTCTTCGAAAAAAAGTCTATGGAAATTTTATGAAAAAGTTTGGTTTGAAAGAAAGGGGAGTTTTAAAATTGTTTTTTATATGTTTTTATTTAGTGGGATTGTATATTTGAATTTGTACCTTGGTGTGTATTGGGAATATTTTATTTGGATATAAAGCACGGATGGTTTAGATTCACGTTTCATGTGCTGAGTTATACCAACCAGAAAGGCCTTGTGATAATGTGAAAGTTCATCTTCTAGAATGAGTGGTAGGGTAAATCCTGTTTTTATTTAGGTGTTTTTATTTTGATTATTGACTTTACCAAAAATTTTAAGGGAGTTTTGGAGTTTTAACCTTCCCTTCTCTGATAATTCTTGAGTAACCATCCCTTATTCTATGATGATCAAGTTCCTTTTTAGGTAATGAAGTGGTTAAGTCATTTTTAGAAATCTGGTAAGTTGAATTATCCAATGATTGGAAATATCTGGATTAGTTTTTTGTGGTTTCTTATTTTGGGATATGTACTCATTGATTTGGAATGGGTTGAGGTTTTTGAGGTGATTTCCACTGGATAATTTCCTTTTTTCCTTAGTAGTTCCTCTATTGTGAGGTGTTTTTTATTGTGATTGTTCTTGTGCATTGGTGTGTGATTTAGCCACTTAAGGATATGTAAGATGATTTATTTGGTTGTATTTTATGGTTTGAAATTGGTAAATCCTTGGGAATATAGTTTAGGTGACTTGTCTATACATGGAATTAGATGATATTATGCACCGACTGGTGTCAGTTGGGATTTTTTTAGGTTTCCCATGAGGTGGTGACCTGAGTATGGGGACCTAGATTTCCCATCTACTTAGTTTTATGAACCAAGGATAGTGCCTATATGATTTTATCATTGATGCATGTATTTATTTTAAGTATCCTTTACCTTTTAGTGATATTAGATGTAATGAATTTGGATGGAATTACTTATTGATCGTTTGGATATCCTTTAAGTTGTGATTTATTTGACGTTATGGGGTTGATTATTGGATTATTATTACAATTTGTGGATGGTTTTTTGTTTTACTTTGATCTCTTAGTGTTTTCCCTTATTGGGAGTGTTTTTACCCTTTCTCACTACTTTAGAAAAATTATAACTGGTGGGTAGACTTATAGTAGGTCTAAGTCTCTTTGAAACCCTATGTTTGATGGTTAGGAGTTGGTTTATGCTTAGTGATATTCATAGAAATTTTAGGATTGGATTCATGGGTTTCAAGAGTTATGAATTCATCTGATACTCCATTATAATTAGACCTTAATGAGTTTTTACTGACCCTCCCACATATTGTGTAGGTATCTATGCCTTTGTATTTCTATTACTTATACTCTTATAAATGAATTTATAGGGAAATAAAGTGGAATTGTGGAGAGAATCGTGACACCTACCATGTCATTGTTGCTTTATATTTTATTTTATTTTGGATCAATTTAACTTTTTGAGAGTTTTTAATTTAAACCTTGAAATTATATAAATTTTCATCTATCACATGGTTAATATACATAGTTTAGTATATATCATGCATAATTTAAAGTTTATAGACCTTTCTAGTTATTTTTTTTCTTTCATGAGTTTTTATACACAAGTAATACACAGTTGGGTACAAACCATGAAAAATAGATAGGAAACCATTTAAGAAATTTTTGGATTAGGGTGTCGATGCATGAATTGCACATAGTTAAGCGAAACCATGTGAGTGAATGTGTGTTATTGTTGTAGTTTTTAGCAGTTGGGTTCTACATGGTTTGGTAAAACATGAGGTAAAACTATGTGAGTAAGTTGTACTTGTCCAATGCAGGTCGAATGGTTGGTGAACAATTTGGTAAACCATGAAGCCTAATTTTGTGAGTTTCCTAGAATCACTTAAAAGTGATTTCAAATTTTTTTATCCTTTTATTTTAAGTATTTGGATACTCCTCTCATCCCTACCCCACTCAGCCAACCCACTTAGAGTGTGTGGGATCTCCTCCAGTCCTTCATTTTGGGGCCTCCTTTCCTTTGATTCTAAGTGGTTTCTCTTAGGAAATCCCCTTATTTATCTTGTTCATCTCTTATCCTCTCATTGATTCCCCTTTTTATCCTTAGTTCGATTGTATCCTATGAACCCTAGGAGATGCTTGGATGAGAATAGGGTTCATGGTGGGTTTTAATTTGAGACTTTGTTGTTTGGGGTCTATAGATAACTTGTTATTTCTAGGTATATAATTATACATTGAAGTAGATGTCACAAAACCCTCCCACCAAAGATTCCACAATGAAGGGAGAGAGATAATGACCCCCAAGTCCCACCTCCATTAATTCCCAGGTGGGCGACTTGCACCAAGGGTATAAAAATTTCACAATATGGGAGGCATTACCCTCTATAAATGAATGGGATCAAGGGAGAGGATAAAAAACACCAAAAAATTCCAACATAATATATAAAGGTAAACCAAAAAACTATTCCACAATGAATGAATAAAATAAAACTGATACATATAAAATTCTCAAAAGTAAATACCAAAAAGACAATTCTACAACAATGACTCAACAAAAAATACAACCTAGTTAGTAATGCCAGGATCGGTCCCCAAAGTCCTCCTAGAAACCTGAAAAAAATTTATATACATGGGAAGAGAATAACAGGTATACTCAGTAGGAATATACCCAAGGCCTTAAGTGCACATGTGAAAAGATCTTGCTAATGCACCGGTGAATAAACAGTAGAACCAACAACACCTAAACATGTCTACTATGCAAACCCAGCCTCACTATGGCTCACTAACCAAAACATGCATACAATATAATAATATAATATCAAGGTCATAAAAAATCAAGGCACTCTACCACCTCTTCCCCACTGATTTTATGCTCTCATTCCTCAACATAAAACATACTATTATCGCATATCTTCCACACATATCACATCACATACCACCCAACCACACCTGGGACACACATCACATCACATCCTACCCACACACACCTGGGCCACACATCACATAACATCACATAAAATATCATCTTGAAGACACCTGGGACCACACATCATAGTTCATCCTAAAGACACCTGGGACCACATGTCACATCTCACCCCGAAGACACCTGGGACCACACATCACATCTTTCACAGAAACACCTGGGAAACATATCACATCAAATCCCACTCACACACCTAGGACACATATTACTACTGAAGGAAGAGAGGGGGATAGGGGGTATCCATCCATCCGTATTACTACCATATTGGATGTTGGGGAAAACACCCAGAACCTAGAACCTATGAGCATTGGTAAGGTTATCCAACTTAGGCGGGGCATGTATAAAATAACATAAGCATACATGATACACATATAAAATGAAATATCCAACCTATGGGTTAAAATAAAAAACACTAGAACACACCACATCACCACCACATACCACATTTCAACCTTAGAAATTGATGACACCACTATATGAAACACACCACAAAACCTCCACAAAAGCCACACAACATTTTCCACTTTCATATTACAAGTTCCATAAATTTCATTCATTAGAATTTTTATTCCAAATTACACCGCTCATTCAATTCGTTCATTTAAATTTAGGTCACTATTCACATGTCAAATTTCACCCCATTATATTCAATTTCCAACTCATTCATTTATTAATTGCATTAAACATCATAATTTATTCCCCTGCAACCCAGGAAACTAACACAACCACACCACACAACTATCACCACATCACCAAACATACACACCATAGTCATTGCATCAAATTACCCAAGCCATATCATATCACAACAACCACACATCTCATCCATTGCATAACTACAACTGACACATGCCACAACCACTATGCCACAACCACTGCACCACAACATTTGTGCCACAATGTAAAAATTCCCACATAGCATCTATGCTAACCATTCGTCACATCACTAACTGATGTAAAACACAACCTATATGATAAATAACATCACCTAACAAAAACCTCAAGACATAAAAATCATCATAAAAATCACAACCACACACAACAAAAACACATCCCAACTTCATATTTATTTAGGGGATTAATCAAATTACTTATTTATATTAGCATGGGTATTATCATAGAAACTAGAAATCCAAGGGGAAAAAATTATTATCCAAATATAAGTTCTTTAACCATTTATTTAGGGTGAGATCAGAAAACAACATAAAAAGGGCCATCACATATGTGAACTAAAGTACAAACAAGGCTTCCAATAGCCGATATTTTTAGAGTTGGAAATAGGAAGACCTAAAAACATTAAAAACATATAACAAAATAACAAAACACGTGATAAATCCCCATACCCATAAATTTTAGACATTCTAATTAATTATATGATTACACTAACCCTTAACATCCACCCAAAGTTAAGAAAAATAATGAAATTACCACATATAGCATGTAAATAGGGTGAGAATGTGGATTACCTACCTCAAAGAAGCTTTTTGATCTCATTGCGCACCACACGGAGAAGAAGAAACAACCCAAGAACCACCGCCACATAAGAAACTGGAAGTTTATCCAACACCGCACCCAGATATCATCAAAATGAAGCCCTAACCCATAACTTAAACCAAACCACACAACCATAGTGAACTCCAAAAAAGAACATAAAGGAAATGAATGAGAACAAGAAGAGAACTCACCACAGATCGATGATGTGAAGCCAAAGATTGAAGATGGGAATCCATAGATCAATCCCCATTGAAGGAATACCAAGACACCTTAAAAGAGAAATTTCAACCACCTAGAATAAGAGAGAGAGGAAATAGGGTTTGAGGAAAAATATGAAGAACCCAAACCTTTAAAGATGCACTGCATAGGGGAATTATATGACATGTAATCCCCTTTCACATCATAAAATCCTCAGGGTTCAGTTTTTTCAAAAAACATACCACCTTTTTATTATTTAACCCCTAAAATCTACACATAATAAAATGATCTTGTACAAGTTGTGAAACACTTTTACACATCATATAAACATTACATGGAATGTATTCCCTATGCTTCCATCTTTTTAAAATCCAACACCTACAGGACCGCTCTAGGCCTCCTCCAAGAAACTCCAACACCCAAAACTAGAAAAGTAATAAATCAGGAAGGCACAAACCATTACATTAGATACCTCTCAAATGATTTTTTCCATAAAAAATCCAAAACCAAGACTAGAAGAGATGGGTAATGAACAACCACCCTATGAGATACTTATCAAGGATCTCATCACACCTCAAATGCTACCACTGGCCAAACATGCCAAAAAAATATCCACTTAACACTACATAGCCACAACACCACCTATCATAAGGCAGAATGCTACATCATCTGGTACCAACAACAACTAAAAATTTTCTACACAACCACTACACAACCATCTAACGTCCACACAACCCAAATAAACAAGACACATTGTATTGAATATCCGAATCAAGGAATATCATCTCCATGTAAAGATACTATCTTATCTAGGAGGAATTAACTTTACAACATGGGTTTAATTGCATTGTAGTTAATGTGTCTCAATTACGATTAATGTCTTTCCATTTCTATATGTTTAAACTTTATCACGCATCATATATAAAACAAGGAAAAGAAAAAATAAAAATAGCTTAGGGTGTTGAGCATGAATTTGTATCTCTCACTACCAAGTACTCTCCTATATACCACTATACCTCCATAACACACAGAATAAGGGAATGGTCCATCCACACAACATCTTCTATCAAAAATGACGAATCTCTATGGGCCGCTCAATGAACATCGCATCATCATCAAAATCTAACTCTCCAAAGTTAATGAAATTGGAGTCATTGTGAAGATACTAATAAATACGAGAGAAATGGAAGACATTGTGGATCTATTCTAGCCACGGTGGCAATGAAAATCAATATTATAGATTTCCAAAATTCCCCAACACCTCAAATATCCCAACAAACCTGGGATAAATCTTACTCTATTTGTTGAACCTCTGATGCCCATGCTAAGGGGAGACTCTCAATAATACATGGTATCCAACCTCAAACTCCAGGGTTCTATGCCTAAGATCGGTGTAGGTATTCTGAAAATTCTATGCCACCCTCATCCACTCTCAAACCAACTGGATATTCTTGGTCATGATCTTAAATACATCAGGACCAAGAACTACTGACTCTCCAACCATTGTCCAACATGATGGAGAAAGACATGGATGCTCATATAATGCCTCAAATAGAGCCATACCATTGTATGAGTGATAGTTATTTTTGTATGAAAACTCGACCAAAGGTAGGTGGAATACCTAAGATCCATCAAAGTGTAAGTTTCATGCCCACAACATATCCTTCGGTGTCTAGATGGTCCACTCCACCTACCAATCTGTCTGAGGTTGAAAAGCAGTGCTAAGGCACAAACAGGAGACAAAATCATTCTACAATCCCCTATAGACTCGTAAGGTAAAATGAGGATCCAAATAATAGATTATGGTCCTCTGAAACCCATGAATACCAAGTACATCATCCATGTACTTACTTACCAAAATATCCATGTCACCTGACTCATGGATCACAATAAAGTGAGCCAATTTTATCAGTCAATCCACTATCACCCAACCTGCATCACACCCCCCCTAATCTTAGGTTAATACTATGATGAAATACATCAAGATGTACTTCTATTTTCACTTATGAACATCTAAGGACTATAACAAACCTCCCCATAACACGGTGCTTTTCTTTCACCTACTGACTAACCAAACATCTTGCCACAAACTCCTCCACTAACCATTTCATCCCTTACCACCAAAGACATATCCTGAATCCATGATACATTATTTTCAAACCAGGATTTACTTCTAAATGTGATCTATAAAACTTGTGAAGAACTCCTTCATGAATCTACTATAGAATAAACAACTACCCCTAGAACAAAATCTGGTTCTGATCATCCTCTGACCATCCCTTAGGAGCATCACCATGGACAACACGATCATACATCATCTCTACCTCTAAGTCTCCCCACTAAAAATCCACTATTTTCTGCATTAAATGTGAATCCATGGTCATCTGTTAAATTTAATATCAGCCACTGGTCTGGCCAACATCAAGATGCATTACTGCAAACTCCTACATTATTTTCCAAACATCCACAGACTCCTAAACCACATCCTCTCAGGACTTATGAAATAATGAATCAGAAACTACCTTATCCTTCCTTGGGATATAATAGATATTAAAATCATAATCCTGAAGAAACTCCATCTACCTATTCTAGTGTAGATTCATATCCCATTGAGATAAAACATATCTCAGGATTTTGTGGTCTGTGAAAACTATAAATCACTCGCCGGTGAAGTAATGTCACCACAACTTTACCGTGAAAAAAACTACCACAAACTATAGATCATGGGTGGAATATTTACACTCACAGGAATGAAACTTATTATACCCATAAGATATTAATACCCTCTACTGAATTAACATGCATCCCAAGCCCAAACGGGATGTGTCATAAAAAATGTCAAACTACACACCCTCCTTAGGAAACTAAAGCACTAGAGAACTAACCAACTTCTCCTTCTTGTAACCGAAAGTTTCCTGACACTGGTCTATCCAAAGAAACCATGGAACTTCCTAGTCAACATTATTAGTGGGGATGAAACTCAAGGAAACTGAAGCACTAGAGAACTAACCAACTTCTCCTTCTGGTAACCGAATGTTGCCTGGCACTGGTCTATAAAAAAAACCATGGCCCTTCCTAGTCAACATTATTAGTGGGGAGTAAAATCAAGGGAAATTGGGAAAAAATATCTGATAATAGCCTAAAAGACTATGTAAACTGTGAACCTCTACCAAATTATTGGGTTCCAACCAAGAAAAAACTATTTCTACCTTTAAAGGGTCCATTACCACACCCTTCTAGGACACCACATGTCCAAGAAACATACCTCTTGTGTCCAGAAATCACACTTGGAAAACTTCCCATAAAGATAATGGTGTCGAAGAACTGAAAAACAACTCTTTGATGCTCAACATGCTCCTACTCTGACTTTGAGTAGACCAAGATATCATTAATGAATACAATGAAGAACCATTTCATGAACTCATGGAACATGGAGTTCATAAGTCTCATGAACATGGTTGGTGTGTTCATAACACCGAATGGCATAAACACAAACTTCAAGTGACCATACCTACATATTAAGATAGTCTTCTGAATATCCTCATCTTTCACCCTTAACTAGTGATATCCAGACCAACGATCGATCTTTTAGAACCAACTAGATCCTCTCAACTGGTTGAATAAATCACCGATACTTGGAATAGGGTCATGATTATTGATCTTTACTTGTTTTAACCTTTGGTAGTATATACACAAACTCAAAATACTATCCTCCTTCTTAGATAACAACACTGGAGCACCCCATGATGATACACCGAGTCAAATGAAATACCTCTACATCAGGTCATAGACCTGTATCATCAAATCATGCAACTCCATGGGTGCTATCCAATAGGGATCCATCAAATTTAGAGACACACCCAACTGAAACTCTATCCCAAACTCAACATCATATTGAGGAGTTAGTTTCATAAACTCCTTTGGGAAAATATCCAGGAACTCCTTCACAACCTTGAGAATAATCCCAACCTAATCTTCTATAGAAAGATCTACCAACTATGACAAAAGAGTCTCCACTTTCATACCACCCAAATGATAACCTTTCTCACCAGTGAATGCCACTCACTGGCCCTCCACATCCAAAAATAGGACTCTCCTCTAGAAGAAATTGATGACTACACACATATAATATTTCTAATCCATACTAAGGATAATATTGTATGGATGTATCTATAATAAGAAGAAGCCCCCCACCAAATGGTGCTTCCCCATCACTAGTTTACATTCCCGACACACATCAAACTAGGAATCCCAGCCTCCAACTGGATTAGATAACACTAGGGGTACTGGAAGCCTCTCCACATCTTGTCCCAATATATGAACCAAAATAGGAGAAACCAAGGAGTGTGTGGCTTCTGAATCAAACAAAACACACACAAGGGTACTAAAAAAACTAATCACACCTCGAATAACTCCCAGCTTTGCTGGAACTACTGCCACTAATGTGTACATATGACTATGCCTAGCTCCTCTACCTCTATTCCATTGGCCTATAAAGCCATGCTCTATACTAGGTCCATGTGGACAGAGACCATCATGAGGATACCATCTGCCAACTTCTCCTAATCTTTCCCGTTGAACAAAAACCTATGGTCCCTACTAATGAAACTGTCTCGGAGGCAACTTCTTCTACTTAAAAGAGGCCTAATCACCCATCTAAAACTGGAATCCATGAGCAGTTAGACACTAATCTTGGAGGTTCCCATATCTCCCATATATATGGTATGCAAAAAAAAACCCTCAAAAGGAACTCAAAAATCACCTGTATCTGACGGCCGAGAAAGAAACTTCTAGAGCTGATTCCACATTGAATGGAGCCCTGACTGCCTAAACACTCACAATTTACTTCCAGAATCAATGCTCATTTAAACACAATATTGGGAACTCTTCTGGGGATTAGCTCCCAAGGAATGAATCTACTCGATAACCAAAACCTTTTTATGCACCTCTAGATACATTGGGGGTGTTAACAGTGTGATTGCATTCCTGATCACTCGATGAAAAGCCTCATCCAAACATTGTTCTCTAGACTTATCATCTAGAAAAAACATTTGGAGAAAAGTTTAGGAGATCCTTGAACCTAATACCAAGTTCTTACATGCCTAGACTCTCCTGATGAAGGGAGATAATCTCCCACCTCTTGGATACCCTCATCATCAATGACATAAACTCTTCCCAAAACTCCATATGAAATTCAATCCACAACACATCTTCCTTCATGAATCTACCAAGAAACAACGTCCACCACTAACATGTAACTCCCCATATTTAACTAACTACCAAATACACCTAAAACTCATCTTGTGCTTGGATCAGACCAAAAGAGATCTTGAGCTCCTCTATCCAGTGCTCCATCTCTAAATATGAGATGCTCCTTTCATACTTGGATAAACTCTTCCACTAAAAGGCATGAAAATCCCACTGCCATGCCTCATCCTCCTCTATTAGATCAACCATCCAACTATCAACTAGATAAGCCCACTAAACCTCAACTGCCTGACCAACTCATGGATGATGAACAAGATCCATTCCTGAAAATAAGGAGAACATCCTAAGCCCGATTTCATGGATTTTTTTACAAATATTATTTAAATTTATTCATTTTATTTTCCTAAAACACACAATTTAAGCATGAATGAAAGTTATCATGATGCATGTACATCTCCTAGGTCTCTATTTGTAAAGAGTTCCACCTCACATGGTCATTCGTTAGGCTCAGAGTCCATGCATTAGATCACATGGGGCCCTAAAATCCTATGTCCTAGCCGGTCTCCTTGGCCTAAGTCACACACTAATGTCAACTTTCACTATTACTACACCAACCCATGAAATCCTCACTATGCCTAACTCCAAACTCCATCCTATCGGTCAAACATCACATATGAAACCACTATATCAAGATCCCCTCCCACCAAAGATGCTGAAAGTAAGGGAGATAGATAATGACCCACCGAGTCCCGCCTTCAGTAGGCCCTGAGTTGGTGACTAAAACTGAGGATATAAAAATATCACAATATGGGAGGAATTACCCTATGTAAATGAACAAGATTAGGAGATAGGATAAAAAAACACCAAAAAACTCCAACAGACTATATAAAGGTAAAACAAAAACCATCCCATAATGCATGAATAAAATAAAACTGATACATATAAAGTCTCCAAAGTAAATACCAAAAATACAATTCTACAGTAGCAACTCAACAACAACTCCAACCCAACCAGTAATGTTCAGCACAGTCCCCAAAGTCTTCCTAGAAACCTGAAAATAGTTTATATTCTCTGGGTGAGGATAACAAGCATAATCAATAGGGATATAACCAAGGACTCAAGTACACATGTGAAAAGAGAATTCTAATGTGTCAGTGAACAAAAAATAGAACCAACAACACCTAAACATGTCAATTATCAAAACCTAGCATCATGTTGGATCACTCACCAAAACATTCATCTAATATAATAATATAAAATTAAGATCATAAAAAATTAAGGTGCCTCACTGCCTGTTACCCACTAATTTTTCACTCTCATACCCCAATGTGGAACATAATATGCGCACATCCCTTCCACACACATCACATCACATCCCGACCACACACACCTGAGACACACATCACACCACATACTACCTACACACACTTAAACCAAACATCACATCACATCTCATCCCAAAGACACATGTGAACACACATCACAGATCATCCTGAAGACACATGGGACCATACGTCACATCTCATCCTGATGAAACCTAGGAACACATGTCACTTCTCACCCGAAAACACTTGGGCCACATATCACATCACGTTCCACCCACACACACCTGGGACACACATCACTACTGAAGGAAGAGAAAGGTAGAGGGGGTATCCGACCATCTGTATTACTACTACCCTGTATGTTTGGGAAAACACCAAGAACCTAAATCATCTGAGAGTTGGTAAGGTTATCCAACTCAAGTGGGCAACTATAAAATAATATAAGCATACATGATTCATAGATATAATGCAATTACAAACCTATGGGTTCCCATATACAAAACTAGAGTACACTACATCACCACCACATACCATACGTCAACCGTCACAATTGATGCCACCACTCTATACAACACACCACACAATAGCCACACAAGAAAAAAAACATTTCCACTTTCACCTCACAAGTTTCAACAATTTTATTCATTATCCTTTTCATTCCACATTACACCACTCATTCAATTAATTCAATTAAATATAATTCATAAATCACATGTCAATTTTCACCCCATTATATTCAATTTTTGATTTATTCATTTATTCATTCCATTCAACATTTTAATTTATTCTATTACTACCTAGAAACTAACACAACAACACCAAAAAATTATCACAAAAAAAACCACACATCCACCATAGTCATCTCATCACATCGTCCAAGCCATCTCATAACACAATAACCACACATCTCATCCATTGCACAACCACAGCGATCTCATTCCATAACCACTACGCCACAACATCTATGCCACAACACATAACTACCCACATAGAATCTATGCTAACCAGCTATCACATCACTACCATACATACAAAACAACCTAAATGATCAATAACATCACCAAAAAACAACCATATCCAAAAAAAGCATCACAAAAAGTATAACCACACACAACAATAATAAATCCCAACTTCACATTTATTCAGGGGATTAATCACATTACTTCTTAATATTTTCATCGGTATTATCACACAAACTATACATCTAGATAAAATAAATTATTATCCAAATAAAAGTTCTTAAACATTTTATTTAGGGTGAAATCACACAATAACACAATAAGGTCCATCACACATATCAACTAAAGTGTAATAAAGGCTTCCAATAACTACTATTTTTAGAATTGGAAATAGAAAGGCATAACAACATCAACAAAATACAAAAAAAAAATAGAAAAACATGAGATAACTCCCCATACCCATCAATTTTAGATATTATATTTAATTATATGATTATGTTAACCCTTACTATCTACCCAAAGGTAATAAAAAGCATGAAATTCCCACTTGTTTCACACAAAAAGGTGAGAATGATGATCCTCTACATCAAAGAATATTTCCAATCTGGTTAAGCACTAAATGGTGAATAAGAAACCACCCAAGAACCACCATCACACAAGAAATTGGTGGGTCAAACTACACCATTACCAAGGACTGTCAAAACGTAGCCCAAACACATAACCCAAATCAAACCGCACCTCTGAAGTAAACTCCATATAAGAATGGAAATGAAACAGATGAGAATGAGGAGAGAACTCACCATAGATCAATGATTGAAATACAAGGATTAAAGATGGAAATCCATAGATCAATACCTATAGAAGGAATCCCAAGACACCTTATGAGAGCACCATAGACCACCTGGAACAAGAGAGCGAGCATAGGGTTTGAGGAAAAACCCAAGGCTCCCTAAAATTTAAAGATTCAATACATGGGGGTATTACATGACGTCTAATTGACTTTCACATCGTGTAATCCTCGAGTTTCATTTTCACTAAAAAATGCATCGAATTTTTATTATTTAACCCCTAAAATATACACATCATGAACCAGCCCTTTACAATCCGTGAAATTCTTTTACAAATCATGTAAACTTTATATAGTATTTATTACCTACAATTCTATCTTTTTAATAGCCAACACCTCCAGGCCCGCTCTAAGCCTCCTCCAAGAAACACCAACACCCAAAACCAGCAAAATAACGGATCAGAAAGGCAAAAACCATTACATTGGATGCATTTTATCTTGGTTATACTTGACTGGAGGCATGTGTTTTTGTGTGTTCACTTTAAATGATATATCATTTAAATCTCATTGGTCTATAACATCTTATTTTATGAAATTAAATTGATATATGATAATCTATATGGGTTTCATAAGGGTTATAATGTGTTTTCTAGATTAGATTAATGGTTGTTTAATGGGTTCTCTCATCTCTAAAATGATATTAAATTCTAGGTTCATATGAAAATTCCTTGTGTATTGTTTAAAAATGTATTTTTAATGATTAAGAGAATTTTACCTCCTTTGGATATTAGGATTAGAAAAAGGGTGGTTTTTAAAGTTAATTTAAAAATGAATTTATGTTGGGAACTTTTAAATGATTTGAATGAAAATAAGATTAACACTTGAATTTATTTTAAATGTTATTCCACATGTATTGATATTAAATTATGTTTTAAAAGTTGATTTCAAAGAGGTAGAAAATGGATTGGAATCCCGAGATGGGTTTTGGAAAGAAAATCCCATTCAGAACCTTTAAGGTAGTTTTCCAAAAATACGTGAGACCCTTTGTGAATCCATTTTCCTTATATTTGTTTCTATGAATTTTGTAGTCCCAAAGGGTGATATTGTGTATTGCTCTATATGCATTTATTGTGAAAAGGTTCTATTTCTTGTGAGGGTGTGGGAGGTGAAATGAGATTTATTTCAAATTATTGAAACTATTATATGTGATGATCTCATGCTCTATTTTTTTCTCACCTCCTTTGATTAATCTCATGGGAGTCCTAGATATTTGTGTAGAGGTTTGGATGAGTACTACCCCTATCATAGATTTTACATGAGCTAGGGTTAGTGGACCATGGATGTTGAGTACTCTCAAGAGGGTTTTTTGGGCCTAGATAGTTTGATGGGATTACCAGGACATAGAAAGGATCTTTTAGGGAAAAATAAGGTTCCAGCCCCTGGTTCAACATCATATTACTTGATTCATAGAGAGTTTCCCATGTTTCTTAGCTCTTATTGAGTATTATTGATGGTATTTCGTTATACACCTTGTTTTTATTCCATAATATTTATTTATTAAATGGAACCATTACCGATTATTTATTTTTTATGTCATATCAGTATATCCATGCCTGATTGTGGTTATATTCTAGTTCATTTATAATTTTTTATACTTTTAAATAAATTTTTAAAGTGGTTTATAAAGTGGGATTTAAAATTAAAGTGATATGTATTTTATAAAAATGGTTTTGATAAATAATTTTTGAATGAGGAAATGGGGTTTGGATTTTTTTCATGAACCTAATAAAGGAACATATTTCTATGGTTTTAAAAGTATTTAGTAAAAAGTTTTTAGATTTACCCTTATTTATTAAAATAAGCGGAATGTGTTATATAAATGATTTTGGAATGATATTTTGTTTCATATCAATTGTATGTGAAAAACCTATTTTATTTATTTATATTTCAATATATCATTAATGAAATGAGTTTTTAAAGGAAATGGAAAAATACTTTAGTGAAATTCTATTGGGTATGTTTTCCTCACACCATACATACACCATTAGGTGTATACAAATATTATTATTTCTTTTAGGTTCCTAGTTTATGATCTTCCTTATATTTTTTGCTCTTATTCAAGGTTTATGTGTGGCTTAGACCATTGAGGGGTGGTTTTGGACTTAGTGACTAACCGTGGGTCACATAGAGCTAGTTTATAGTGGTTCAAGTTTTGTTTTTGGTTTATTTTTTGGATTGTTATGTATTAGCCTTGACAATATAGATATTTATCTGATTTCCTTATGTGTTGGTGTTTATATCTTTATTATCATCTTGTATATTTTATGCTACTTATGATTCATTAGTTTTATTATTATTACGAGCTTCTATAATTTGATTATTTCATTTAGTATTGAGATTATTTATTCTTATGCATGATCATTCAATGTATGGATGGGTCATGTGAGATCCTCAGTGGGTTCTATTATTGGTATTATTATTATTTTGATGGTGAAAATATTCCCAATTGTATGTTCTTGATACCTAAGAACTAGTTGTTTGCCCATGGAAATTAAGAACTCTCTTTGGACCCAGTATGGATTAGTTCAGGTATTAATTCAGTGGTAGCCAAGTACAATTCATTACACTCAGGGTAAAGTCCCACAATCACATCCCGACCTATACATTCTCACTCAAAGTAGTCCATGCCTACACCTTCTCACTTAAGGCGAGGCAATACATCCATTTTAACACCACATCATAATTTATACCACATCACAACCTAGACCATACCTTCTTACTCAAAGTGGTCCATGCCGACACCTCTTACACTTAGGGTGAGGTTGTACTATTGAATCTCATTATTAACCACATCCCATTGACCACTCCCCTTTCCTAGAGTGTGTCTAACAATCACAAACTAACAATTACTTTCTCCCTCAAGGTAGGTTTATTACTCTAACTCTATCACTTAGGGTTAGGCCACACTATTGATTCACATCATCATCCACAACTACACTACATCACATCCTAACTTCTACCTTATTACTCATGGAAAGGTCCCACTGCAACCTTATCACTCAAGGAGAGGCCATCTATTAAGTCATGTAATGAATAATACACATAGTAACAAACATGGAATACCTACCCATATCACATGTTCAACAAATCACATGTTGAATCCTTAGTCTCATCCATCCTCTCATACCATCAGTATGCCTCATAACCAACAAGACCCACAAGATACTCTCCACAAGACCATATCAACCACATAAGAACCACATATCAAACTTGTTAACATTATCATATAAAACATAAGAGAATCCATTGGGTCCCTCATACCCCACTTGGTCTTTACTCATTGATACAAACCATAACTTATTACCACATAGTGAACCCATGCCTTATATGCCCTGACCTTAGTAGGCTGGGTCAAATATACTTTCTATTCCAACAACCCTTACTAGGTTCCCATATCACATTTTAAATGTGTGATCTCACAAGATTGTAATCAATAGGAATTTATCCACATCAAACCACATCAAGACCCATAAGACTTATCCCACCTATCACACAAACCAACTCCAATCCACCCTCAGGAGGGTGTTTCCAACCAACCATGAGATATATGACCATCTCACCCATAATCCCTAGTCCCTAGCATCTCATTCCCATTTAACTATATCTAGTAGGTCTAACCTAGGATACCCATAACTAATACCATCTTCAAGACTCACATCAGGCCTCTTGTAACTCCAACTAACATCTTTACCCCCTTAGTGACATAATCACTAGATGTTTCCAAAAATACCCAAAGCAAAAAGGAGCACTCACTTTAAATTTAGGAGGATAAATGCCACCCTATCTATTTACGTACTTCACTCTTAGTCCCTATCCATTTTACCCTATAAGTAACCAAGTATTTTACACATAGATATTACATCATAATAGATGAATATCAAATATATTTTAAAAATACAAGCTTGAGGATTGTAAAGGTTTAATGTCTTTATAGAATAGATACATGATACTTTTATTTATTGAAATATCTCCAAAATATCACAAAAAGATCTTAAAATATATTAATCTTCTTATAAATACCCTACTTAAAAACTTTATTTATAACCTAGAGAAAGGAAACATAAGAAAGGGTGAGCTCATATTCCCAGTAAGGGAAAAAAGGGAGATATCAATGATCACTTAAGAATAAGGGTATGAGAACACAATCTTAACATTTGAAAACCATATACAACATATCATAGACCATAAACTAGAATCACAAGATAAATCTTGGAAGCTCATAAGACATGAATCATAATGTTATCATAGAACATGATCTATGAAAGTATAACATTGTAATATGAAATATGTTTGTGGAATACACATAAGCATAGAAAATAATTTCCATAGTAGTTAAGGCTCATTTACAAGGATATAATAGTGGATTGGGTTCACTTTAAAAACCATCATAGTAGTAAAGGTTCATTACCTAGACTATTATAGTGGGCAGAGTCCCTTAATGAACTAGGTTCACTCCCCATTCCAGTCTTATTTTTCTCATGAGATATCCATATTTACCCAATGAATTAGAGGGATGCATAATTTTAGGCCCACTCATCACATAATTAAAATCATAAAAATGCATGACATAAGATCATAAATAATTCATCACATCATAACATGTGAAAAAAGAAACATGTTTTATAAACATTTCATCATAGTATAACCCACAGAGAAAAAACAAGTTTCATAAAAATCATATCATCATAATCATAAACCATCCAGAGAAAGGATAAGGATGGTATCATCAGATCATATCCATAGTAAGATTAAGAAACATCAAATGATTCCACCTTAGATGGAAAATTATTATTAAATATCATTTTCAATATTTCTTGAGGTTAATACACTTTTTTACTTTGATACCACTTATTTAAAATATAAAAAACTCCTAAATAATAAATTAAACATTTTATTTTGAAGATAAACATGTAAATTTGTAAAGTAATTTTCAAAGCATCGAGAATTCACAATGGTGGGAAATTTCATTCATGTCATATAAGTTAAAACAAAGATGCTTTTCACATTTTTAGTAAGAATTCAAAAGAACATCATTTGAAAAACAAAAAGTAGATTCATTTTATTTTTTTTATAAAAATTCAAACATGGGTAAAAATGAGTTTAAAAAATTATTTTGGAATATTAAAAATATCCCTGAAAACATTTTCAGAAAACATGGACATGGAAGAGAAATTATTTTTGATCGAAGATAGAAATAAAGTCATTTTTCATTAAAAATATTCTTTCGATATATTAAGTACTTAAAGAAAGGAAAATTAAAGGAAATCATGTATTCTCCAAAAATATCCAGAGTATAAGAAAATTAATGAGATTATTAAGAAGTAGATTATGAAATTTCATCATCAGAAATATAATCACAAACAATCCTGATAAACAATGAGACTAACTACTACAAAACAAACCTATAACAGTGCTGGAATTTATCAGTACTAGAAAAATTCACTGATAAAGTATATCTTTATCAGTGCTAAAAAAAGAACTGATAAAGGTAACCCTTTATTAGTACTTTTTTATCACTAATAAAAGGTAATAGTTATCAACAATTTATTTTAGGGCTAATAAAGGAAACATTTATCAGTGATTTATTTTTATCACTGATAAAAGATTCCCTTTATAAACATTTTTTAGCGCTAATAAAGGTCCAAAATAAAATGAAAAATTAAAACAAATAAATAATAAAATGATTAAATTAAGAAAAATATGAAACATTTTATGAATTAAATAATTATTGATAAAAATGAATAAATTTAATATATATTTATATTATAAATATTAATAAATGTTATATATAAAATGAATAAGTATAATATATATAAAATGTTAATTAAAAACATATTAATGTATTATTCATTTTTAATGTTTTTTTATTTTTCAATTTAACCTATATCAAATGTCGTGTGTTGCATTTATTTCACACACACACACAAATATATATATTTATCTTAATGAATTTTTATATAAAAACACACACACAAATATATTTATGCAATATATAGAAACACATACACAAAATATTTATGCAATTTATTCAAATTTTAGTATATTTTAGAATTTCATTATAACATGATAGATTTAATATATATTATTCTTTCAATCAGTCAATTCTTTTAAATACTATAGTTAGAGTATTCATTTTTAATACTTTTTATTTTTTATTTTATTTTTGAATTTGATCATTTTCTATTATTTATTTACATATATTTATTTGACATGTTTTAGTATTTTCAATATTTATCCTTCCACTTCAATATATATATATATATATCCATATTTTTTAATAGTTTATATTTAATTAATTAAACTTATCTATTTTTTTAATATTTTTAAAGTGTACTCATTTTGAATTATTCAATTTCCCTCATTTTTAAAATTCATGTATTTAAGACTATATATCCATTAATAATGTTAAAAATATAATTGTAAATAAATATTTATAAATAAATACATCTATAAATGTAAATTTACTATATTTATAATTATTATAAATAAATAATAATTATTTTTTAAATAAGTATTTATATAATTATAAATAAATAATTATATATATTTAAATATAATAAATTTATTTAAATAATTATAATCATAAAACATTTATTAGTGCGTTTTTATCACTGATAAAGCTTGAGATTTATCAGTACTTAAAAAGAGCTGATAAATATTCCTTTTATCAGCACTTATAAATTTAGCAATGATAAAAGGGATCTTTATAAGCGCTTTTCTAAAATCCATATTAAAAGTGGCCCTTATCTATTTAAAAAATCCCTAACGATGACTCAATCACTCACGATTCTCAAGCTCTCATGGAAATCCTCTGCTACCGGTGCATCTCCTCTATGTGCCCTTAGATTAATCAATGCTTGAATCCATTATAGTTATTTTCTACTTTTCCTATATCATTTTTTTATGTTTTGGGTTTTGTGTTTTGTATTTTTGTATTGTTCTTAACAATGAAGAAACCTACATCTCTTCTCCTCACTACTAACAAACAACATGTGATTCTATTTCATAGTTTCCTCCTAGAGACAATGGTTTCGAAGAAATAGAAGGATCTTTTCATATGGTAAGGTTAGTCAACATATGTGTATGGTCTTGTATGGATAAATAAAATAGATTTTTCACCACATGCTACTACAAGGGTAATGATGGATTTATATCATGATCAAATTGATTTTTATTAAACATGAAATTTGTTAACCCATTTCTGAAACATGTTATCTATATCCCTTAGGATTGACACAAGACTTTGGATAGTTTGTAAAAAATGGTATCCGAGCATAGGTTCTTCAGAGTTCCTAAGCTTCAAAGTGTTCTTTTTTTATTTTAATAGTAAGGGTAGTGTGAAGCTAGGTTTTTAGAACTTGAGAGGTACATGCGGGGAGAGTGTCAAGAACACTCTTCCATTTAGAGAAATGATTTTCCAGGGAACTTTGGGATTGAGTCTTGGAATTTGATTGAGATTTTGATCAGTTTTATGTGTTTTATATTATAATTTATATTTAAATTCCCAATGAATTTTAAGTGATTATGGGATTTGGTTGAGCTTGGGGTGATGGTGGATGAAGATATGGTGCTACACAGTTGGTCCCCATAGTCTATCCAACCATGTGAAGCCCATTTGGATAGTTCTAAGGACTCCACTAAACCTGCAATAAGTTTTTCATTTTATTTTAGACTCCTTTAAACCACTTTTAATTATTGAATTACTTTTCAAATTAATTATCACTCGTGGGAGGTGAATTAATGAGGGGTTGGTATTTTTTGACATTATTGAAATGAATTTTATCTAGTGTTGTGTAGTGTTTTGAAATTTTTTTAAAAAATTTTGGGTTAAAATGGGTTTTTTCTTATTTTATAAAAAAATGTTAGTTTCTTAAATATTTTTAATGGTTTATTTTAAAATGGATTTATTATATCATAAAATTTATTTAAAAAATTGGTTGATTTCATTATGGGTCTTGAGAAAAATGATTTTAAAAAAATGTAGATTTTTATGGAAATGATTTAAGATAAGCCCAATTTATTTAAAAACGTATTTAACTATTAATAAAATCTAAAAACAGTTTTTTTTAATTTTTAATTGAGTATACTATTTTAAAACTCTTTATTTAAAGTTAGTTATTTTCAAGAAAATAAGTTTTATCATTTTTTGGGTTTTTTTGGTGTTTATGCTTTTGGATATATCCTATGGTCTTGGAGGGACACTTTAGTTTGATATGTTGGACATTAACTAGTTGAGTTCATGTCTCGTGTCATTTAAATTCTTCCTCCTGAAATGTTCAAAGAAAATAATTGATGATTTTTCTCCTAGGATAACCCTCTTAGTGATTTATCCCTTCATTTAGAGGAGACTCGTTTTGTTTCAATCTCTACCCAGACTCTTAATTGAGTGGGGAACATGGAACCTTATTTCTATAAAACCCCATATTAGGATATTTATTTTGTGAATGTTGAGTTAGTTGAGACTTAAAAATATAGTTATTGGTTATTTTATTGATTTTGATAGATTTTTTTCATCAATGAGCCTCATTGTTTGGATATACCCTTATTCAATTGTGTGGTTGTGTTGAGGGTCTTGTTGCGATTTTAGAATGGGACACATAATTTTTGGTATTTTCGATTTTTTCTTATGGAATGGTGGTTTATCCTTATTAAGGTTGGTTGTATTTTTTGATTTGTTCTTGAACTATCTTCTCGAGTCTCATACCTCTTATTTAGGATTTGATAGGTATGAATCAGTAAGAATATATGAAATTTCATGTTCTTATGTGTCTTTATTTTTTCTAGAATCAATTATAAATTTATATTAATAAAAAAATTAATAGTAGATAAATAATGCATTATTATTTACTTATTAGTGATGATTAGTTTATATAACTTATTAATTGATTGATTTTATTTAGTAACCCCCTTTATTGATACTATTAGTTAGTTGTTTCATAGGTTCACATTTAATATAGATTATTTTGTGCCTATTTTTGAAATATTATTGTTTTTTTGGAAGGGGAAAATTATGTGAATCTATACATTAATATAAAGTTTTTCATAACTATGACCCCCTAGATCTCCATAGGAAGGATCCAATGAACATCATTTGTATGCTAGAACTTATATTTATCCTCATGTCCTAGAGGTAATTGTAGATCTAATTCAACCTATATGGAATACTTTTCAATTATGAGAAGTATCTATGGTTCCTCTAAGATTTTATTGTAATATCTCATAATAATAAATTTAGGATTTCATTAAATAGATTTATTTTATTTATAAGGGTAAAAAAATTCTAGATCAATACTGAGAATAAGTTAAAAAAATCACCCTTTAAAGGGACGTATATTATTGGAGGGATCTTATAGTATATTAAAAAAATATCCAAAATTGTAAGGTGAGGAATACTTGAGTAGATTAAAGTGATTTCCAATGTAGGTGGGGTGAGATTCATTTATTAAAGACCTTTAGAGTGGAGGAATTATAATTCCTTTTCAATTGAGGAGACTTTTTGAGTGATTCCATTAGTGTAGGTTCCTAGGACACTTTAATCCTTAGATGCTTGATTTTATTCCATCTCTTGATGATTGATTGAAATCCCTCTTTCAAACTAGCCTTCCTCCCATAATTTTGGTTTCAAAGTTCATTGATGACATACCTCCTAAATAGTGATGGGAGGAAGGCTATTTTGAAATAGGGAATGAGTAGCCTCAAATACACCACCAAGATATAGTAAGGTAATCAAGAATATAAGGATGGATTAAATAAAGGTAGTGATGGCTAGTTATACTGTATTATTGAAGTATTATATCTCTGTTCAAGGTAGTAACAATTTTCATGAAAGATGCATGAAATTTTAGAATTTTATGCATGGAGTGTATTGTATTGTTGTTATTCAAGACAAATTAAATGTTTTACTACTAATGTAGAAAATATCTTATAAACATGATGATGTTACCTATACTGAGGAAGAACATACTGTTGATGATGATAATGCAGAATTATTAAGGAATCAATCACATGTTGATGAAAAAAAAATTACACAAAATCATAATTTTGAATAAAATTATCAAGGTAAGAAGTAAGGTAATAAAATTTTAGGTTTGTTAGAATCAACACGGTTAACCTATTGACCCCAACAAGTCAACGTTCATTAGTCATCTTGGGATCACAATGAGGATGAACGTGCTGATTGATATTAAATCATGGTTCCATGTCCAACCTACAATGAAGGAAATCATTTGAAAAGATATAATGGTAATTTTATAATATACTTTCTCTATTTAACTGAAAAATTATATAATAAAATGTTGATTTATTTTTATTATTACTTGCAGATTTTGTTTATTTTACAATATTTCGGTAAGAAATTTGTCTTAATGGATTCTGGAAAATCCCTTAGAGGATTCCAAACTCTTTTGATGAAGTTACATCTTAGGGATACTGAGTGGAAAATAAATCCCCACCCACCACTTAGTTATGAACACATTATAAAGAAGGAAACATGGACTATTTTTGGAAATCTTAGCAATGAGAAATCATTTTAGGTGAATTTTGGTCAATAATATATTATTTGAAATTATTTATTTTATCCAGATTGATTCAAAATTGTTAATTTATAAAACAAAAAATGAGTGTTGAAAATAAAGAATGTGCATCAAAACCAACGTACCCCTATCACAAAGGAATTACGAGGTATGCTTCATTAGAGATGAAATTGGTATGTATTTTAAATCAATAATAAAAGTTTAATTATGTGATATGAAACAAAATATGTTCCATTATTTATATGCAGATTGATGAATCAAAATATGAAGCCACTTTCATCCCACATCATGTGATATAGAAGGAGGCTCGTTTAAATAAGGAGGGTATATTAGTTGATGAAAACACAAAATTAGTATGGGAAGCATGTGTAAGTATGCCATAATTGAAATTCATTACTATTTACCACAATATTACATAAAAATAAATATGTTCATATTTTTTTATATGGTTTAGACATAAGAATTAGAAATGACCATACCAGAATAAAAACAACTTTCAGTAGCTTTAAAGAGGCCTGAACAATATGGCCACGTTAGAGGATTAGGTTTTGGAGTCTCCACACGAACATATTTAGGGAAGATAAAACCACATGAAGATACATATAATATTATGAGATGATTGTAGAAACAAATAGACAAACTATAAGATATTATTTTGTGTTCTAGTTTGGTAGACCAATGTATAAGAAATGATCAAAGTGAACCAGTGGTGGAGCAAAGATCCGCACATGAACCAAATGATCCCACTAGATTTGAGGCTATTCATTCCCCTCAATTTCATACCTTACCTAGTGTAATCATTTTTTTCATTACTCTTTCTCCTAAATGTGAATCAAACAACTTCCAATAATTTCATACTACTAAAATTCTATAGGGTACAGTTGTATGTGATTTTTATTTGTCAATACCCACGTACCATCAAGATTTCTGAAAACAGAGTTACTCAAAGGAATAAATCCATTTGTTTAGAGACGAGTGGGTAGTGTACTTTTTGTCATAATGTATACCTACAACAAATTTATGTGATTACCTTCTTTGTTTGTGATCTAGTATAAGTTACGACCTTCAAAAGATATTTGGGGTGTGAAGAATTAGTGTCAGGATTCTTATATATTATTTTTGATCTCTTTCTCAAGGAGAAGAATAATAGAGGAAATTAATTTTTTATAATAACTTACCTACAAATAATAAAATTGTTGGGAAATCACAAAGGTGAAGCTGGAGGTGGAGGTGGAGGTAGAGGAAAAGGTATAGGTGGAGGAAAAGGTGAAGGAATGGGTAGAGTTGGAGTCAGAGACCGATGTGGAGGAGGAGGTAGAGGCAAAGACCTAGGTGGAGACCAAGGCATAGGAGGATAAGAAGCACTTTCTTGAAAATAATAAAATTTCTAGGCAATTAAGTAAAATATATATAATACCTTGATTTTGTTTGAGAACAATTATTTACAATTACAGACAACAATTTTCAGTTAAGATAAGATCCATTGTGCATGTTTCCAGTTTAAAATGACATTTTAGTAAAAAACTCACGTGGCATACTCAAAACCAAGGAAAAACATTCCAATTATTTGGTACTCTAGTACAGTGATCCACGAGTCATCTAGGAAGTGTAGGGATCATACTTTTCTTAATATGATGCATGATGTGACCAGTATGACTCAAGTGTATCTTTTTATTCAAAATTGACATTGATTTTAGTAAAAAAACAACTTACATACTCAAAAACAAGGAAAAACATTTGGATTTTTTTGGTAATTTAGGAAAACTATCCATACATCATTTGGGACATGTAGGTATTGGCCACATCTCAATACAATGCACTATGTGACTGGTATGACTCAAAGTGAAACTTTTTATTCAAAATTGACATTAATTTTAGTGAAAAAACAACTAACATAATCAAAATTGAGGAAATGCATTCATATTATTTTGTTACTTTAAGAATATGATCTATACTTCATTTGATACGTTTAGGGATCATCCAAACCTCAATAAAATTCATTGTGTGACCAATATGACTCAAAGTGCATCTTTTTATTCCAAATTGATATTAATTTTAGTGAAAAAAATAACTAACATACTCAAAATAGAGAAAACGAATTTGGATTGTTTTGTTACTTTAGTAAAACAATCCATACTTCATTTGAGATATGTAAGGATTAGATTCACCTCAATCCGATGTATGGTGTGACTGGTATGACTCTAATTGCGTCTTTTTATTCAAAATTGACATTAATTTTAGAGAAAAAAAACAATTGAAATACTCAAAACTGAGAAAACACATTCGAATTGTCATGGTACTTTAGTAAAATAATAAATACATCATTTTTTACGTTTAGGGATCAACCGACCCTCAATCCAATACACAGTGTGATTGGCATGACTCCAAGTGTCCATTATCAGTTTAAAATTGACATTTTAATACAAAAAAGTGTTACTCACTAAAAATAGAGAAAACACACTCATATTGTCTTGATAATTTGAGACAACGATTCATAATTAATTTGTGATGTGTATGGATCAGTCTCATGTCAAAACCATACACGATGCCACTTGTATGGCTCAAAGTGTGTGTTTCTAGTTTAAAATGATATTTTAGTAAAAAACACACATGGAATACTCAAAACCAATAAAAACTTTCATATTGATTTATTACTTTAATAAAATGATCCATGAGCCATTTGGGATGTGTAGGGATCATCTGTGCCTCAATATGATGCATAATGTGACCGGTATGACTCCAAGTGCATCTATTTATTCAAAATTGACATTAATTTTAGTGAAAAAAACTAACATACTCAAAACTGAGAAAAATCATTCATATTGTTTTGGTAATTTAGTAAAATGATCCATACATCATTTGTGATATGCAGGGATAATCTTCACCTCAATATGACGCACAATGTGACCGGTACGACTCCAAGTGTCCGTTATCAGTTTAAAATTGACATTTTAATACAAAAAAGTATCACTCAATAAAAATAATGAAAACATGCTCATATTTTCTTGATAATTTTGGAAAATTATACATAATTTATTTATGACGTGTATGAATCAAACTCATATAAAACCCACACATGATGCCACCTGTATGGCTTAAAGTTCATTTTTTTAGTTTAAAATGATATTTTAGTAAAAAAACATGCGACGTACCCAAAAATGAGGAAACACATTCTGATTGTTTTGATAATTTAGTAAAATGATTCATGAGTCATTTAGGACATGTATGGATCAGCTGAGCCTCAACCCGATGCATGATGTGACCGATATGATTTCAAGTGTGTCTTTTTATTCAAAATTGACATTAATTTTTGTGAAAAAAAAGTACCGACATACTCAAAACTGAGAAAATGAATTCAATTTTTTTTAGCACTTTATTAAATTGATCCATACATATTTTGGGACATGTAGGGATCATATGAATCTTAATACTATGAATGGTGTGACCTTTATGACTCCAAGTGCGTCTTTTTATTCAAAATTGACATTAATTTTAGTGAAAAAATCAACTAACATACTGAAAACCAAGAAAACACATTCAGATTGTTTTGTTACTTTAGGAAAATGATCCATACATCATATTTTATGTGTATGGATCAACCAAACCTCAATCCTATTCATGGTGTGACTGGTATGACTCCAAATTTCTGTTATCAATTTGAAATTGAAATTTTAATACAAAATAGCGTCACTCACTAAAAATCGAGAAAATGTACTAGAATTGTCTTGATAATTTGGGAAAAAGATTAATAATTCATTTTTGATGTGTATGAATTAGTATACTGTAAAAACAAAAAAGGATGCCACCTGTATTTCTCAAAGTGCGTGTTTCTAGTTTAAAATGACATTTCAGTAAAAAAACACACGCAACGTACTCAAAATTGAGGAAAGGCATTATGATTGTTTTGATACTTTAGGAAAATTATCAATGAGTCATTTGAGATGTGTATGGATCATACTCACCTTAATATTATGCATGGTGTGACAAGTATGCCTCCAAGTGTATCTTTTTATTCAAAATTGACATTAATTTTAGTGAAAAAATAACTAACATTCTCAAAACCATGAAAATGAATTCATATTATTTTGGTACTTTAGGAAAATGATTAATAATTCATTTTTGTTGTGTAGGAATTAGTCACACCTAAATTTGACTCATGGCGTGACTATTATGACTCCAATTGTGACTTTTTATTCAAAATTTACATTAATTTAAGTAAAAAAACAACTGATATACTATATAATAGTGTTTTCATTTTCTTGTATTTGTGTTAAAAATTTTATTTCATTTAAATTCACAATTTAAATCTTATTTTGGTAATTTTTATTACTGTTTATGGGGATGTAGTGTTTTGTTGCATTACACTGCACCTATTTCGGGTGATGTAATGTGTTGCAGCATCACACTCCAGTTTTAACCTTTATCAGTGACACTAAATGCATTGATAAAAGTTTGATTTATCAATGATTTTAAAGGAACTTATAAATCTACTCTTTATTAGTTCTTATATAGGTGCTGATAAAGCCTATCTTTATCAGTGATTTTAAATGTATTGATAAATCATTCTTTTATCAGAACAAATAAAATCAATGATAAATCATACTTTTATCTACGCAAATAAAAGTGCTAATAAAGGGTCTATTTATCAGTGTTAAATAAAAGAACTGATAAAAATTTGATTTATCAATGATTTTATTTTCATTGATAAAGATACCCTTTATCAGTTCTTTTTTAGCACTGATAAAAACGGTGGGCTTTTAACCTCGCTAAGGTAGTCAGCACTTTTCTAGTACTGATAAAGGCTGATTCTAGCACTATTAAAAGCTTATTTTATAGTAGTTATTGTAACATTAAAACCTTACCATTTTGGTAAAATTTTAAGCATATGACCCATGAAATAAAAAAAGTTATATGGAAATGTATATCCCATAATTTTCATGAGAAGAATCAAAAAATACATTCATGGGTAGTATATACACCACACATATGAAACAATTGGTTAAAATATCATGTGTCCCATAGAAATAAAAGTGAGAATAAAATCCATTACCTCAAGTCAGACTAATCATGTATTCTCCTTATATTCTTTATTAATAAAAATATCCTAATTATTTAATTTATTAAGAACCATTTTCAAGTTTATTATTATTTTTACCATGTTATAATCAATTACCTAATCAATTAAGTTTACAATGGACGCTTTGATGATATCCGTCTCATATGTCCAAAATGAATTTGGTATGTTGACTATGGCCAAAGAAGTTAATATTTCATTACCTCAAAAATAATAATCCTGATATAATTATTATTTTTATATATAAATTATACTTAAAAAAACTATGAATGGTGGTTATGAAAAATAATTTACGTTATAATCATAGAGATGGTAGACCATACGTACGCATGAGTAATACTTTCTTTTTTCAACAATCATGATGAAAATAAAGGTTCGTGTTATTTTATATTTCTAGATCGATAATTATATCATAAATATAACATTACATATTTAGATAAACTTATATATATCATCTATATGATGTGGTGATGAAAAATGAATCACATCGCATTGTGGAGGTGGTAGTTCACACATACACACAAAATGACGTTATCATTTTTCAAATGAATGTAAAGGAAAAAATTATATGATTTATTATATTTAAAACATGATAAAATTTTAATTAATATAATATATATACATTAATCCATCATTATACCCATATGTAAGAGGTGGTGATGGAAAATTAATTACATCAATTTTCTAGATGGTTGTCCATTGTACACACAAACGATGATTTTGTTTCTAATTTGATGGAAGAGGAGATGTATATATGTTTTTTCATTAATAAAATAAAATATAAACATATAGAAGATATAAGTGTTATTATTTCGTTATGTTTGAATAATATTTGAAGGAGATATATGAATAAATAAATCGATAATGTTTGTCTAAAAACTATAGATCTTCTCCAGATAACCTCTTAAGGTTTATACCAAAATATTTCCTAGGTTGGATTTATGATCAAACCAATACCTCTAGTATGTGAAAATGGATGTAAGTAAGGTGTTTGGTCTGGGATATTTTGAGAAATTTTCTTCTTGAAGTGTGAAGAAAAGAGGATAGGAGGTTCCCTTTTATAAGTGAGGGGAGAGGCGGTTTTGGAGTTTCTTAAAGTATTAAATTATTATAAATTGATTTTCAAATTTAAATGGATAAAAAAAATGATATAATTAAAATATAGGATGATTATGGGTAGAAATCATTTCATAAAATAAAATTTTGAAAAGTTTATGTGATATTTTTACCCATATCTATTTTATAACCACTATTAACCTTTTTTGACAATTACCTTAACAACAATATTTTTACTCCTTTGGGGTCAGGATAATTACTATAAAAGAAAATTTGGGCAATAAATGGAACATTTTTAAGATTTTAAATGATATCAAAATCACTTGGTTTAGGAAATGATTTTTAATATTTTTAAAAAATTTAATAAAATATTATTTATTATAAAATATTATTAATGTTATTTTTAGAACTATTCATTTAATTTTATTTTTTAAATAACTTGAAAAATATGGAATTAACCTATAATCATTTAAAAAATCACTAAAATTTTATATTTTTATAAAAAATTCATGTAGCATAATAATTCATTCAATTTATATTACTTCTTATATTTTTAATATCATTTGTTTTATTTTTCCATTAATTGAGTAAATACTACATCAGTGTTCATGATCACTTAAGGTAATTATTTCATTAAAAAAATTTGAAATAAATTACAACGATAAAAAAAATTATATTTAAAACTAATATTTATAACCAAACATAAGCTGTTTGTTTCCCTGTCACAAAATATTATAGTTATTAAAAGTAAGAAATTGACATTTTTTCATTATATTTTACTTAAATATTATAAAGGAAAAAATCAATGAAATATGGCACCAAGTGGCCATATATTCGAGATTTGGATGAAAATGGCTGAAATTTTAAATAGGATAAAGGAAAGTTTTAGGTTCAATTTTCAGTCTTTATCATATTATTTTTAACCTTAATTACCTGATTTACCATTACCGTGGTAATAAACATTTACTATATTTACTATTCATAATGACTAAAAATTAAGATAAAATTATTATATAATATTAATTATTATGATTAAAAATATTGAATATATTTTATCAAAATCAAAGAATATTATTGGTATAATTTAATTTAAAAATTAAACCCACAAATGCAATAGAAAGTAGTTTTCCAAAGAAAAAGTTTCCTTATGTATAAAAAGTTTTTATATCAAAATTCAATATAAAATAGTTTCCATTGATATAAATTGGATTAATAATAATATAATTTAACCAATTTTACTTTTAAAACAATTTTAATAGAAAATTGAACTTTGTAAATCCTTTTAATGAAAAGGTGATTTTAATAAAAATTAGTATTATTCATTATTCATCAAAAAATTAATCTTTTTAGAAAATTAACAAAAAATAACTATAAGATAATTTTTTAATGTTTATTTAAAAAATTAATTTATTTTTTTCATATAATTTTTTTAAAATTTTCAAAAAATAATTTTAAAATAAGTGCACAAAACATGATGAAAACATTTTAAAAAAAATACAGTTTTTAAGCATAAAACTGGATTTATTCTATCCCATACCTAGAAAAAAATTTAGATTAATGCTAAAAAAATTTATTATAATATATAAATTTAATTAAAATCATTCACCAATAGTGATTAATATAATTTATTATGCTAAAATAATTTTGTTCACATATAAATAGTTTTTTAGAAAAACATTTCTTTTACTTTCAAATAAATTTTTAATTTTCACTTATAATCAATTTATAACCAATGAATTTATTTTACAAATGTGTAAAACATACACTTTTCATAATTTAGTTAGTCCTATTTATACCCACCAATTTAATGTCTAGGTTATAAGGGTCATATTTAAATAATAATATTTATGGATTCATTTAGGCTTGGTGTTTCATATTATATACACCATCGAACATAGTTTTATTTTTTTAAATATCAGGTTGTTACCTACCACAAAAAAATAATGTAGGCTTGAAAAATCATGCATAAATATGAATATGGTTTTTTATTATAGGGATCACCTACCTTAAACAAGGAGTTACCCCTTGCCTTGCTTCTCTCACCCTCGACCAAGCCCATCCATGCCTCATCCAAGATCTTACCGATTCCCTAGCCCCTATATTAAGACACCACATTTAAATAATTAATTATAATAACTTATAATTTATTATCCAATTAAAATTAAAGAGGAATAATCTCCTAAAAACTCACTAAGAAACACTGTGTCACCAAAACAACACAAAATCTAGTGCATTCATCCTTTTGGGATCCTCTCTATACAAGATGTAAAAAATAACCATTTATTAGAAATATTTACACCATGATTTGTTGAAATTTTCACCAAAACCCTATCTTAGAAACACCAAAATCAGTGGTTAATAATATAGAAGGAGGTCAGAGGGAGAAGAGGGAAAATCATAACAAAAATCGCTTATGGAAATACCTCCAAAACATCCCTCACCAAGGGAGATTAATGAGAGGAAGAAAAAAGGATGTAACTAGTTGGATGGGCCTTCCCTATTCTTGTTTCCTTGATAAATACTAGGAGGTAAAATCTATAAATGGAAGGTATTCCTCTAATTTTAAAAAACTAGAAAAGGGATCCATCGCGATGGGATGCACTCATCTGGTTATCCCTCCTGTCATGACCACCCTGGTCAAAACATGGCACAAATCTTCTAGCTAGAATAAAAAACCAACGAACTCCTCTTCCATGGTTTTATCCCTCCAATTATTACATGGTATACCTATCCTAGGAATAAAAAAAATTTCGTGCCTCAATCCATTGTATTGTGGTCCTTTTGGTCATGACATGATGACCTACATTCAGGTAGAAGAAAAAAATTGAGGCCCAAGCTCTCACAACATGGCTTCCTACCTTCATGGTATAGACTTCTCATGATCCCATTACTATAATGTGACCCCTCATTATCCACACCACAACAACTACCCTTGGTTAGGTCTTCACAATGTAGCCTAAGGTTCATAACATAACCGAGCTTCTCATGTAAAATCTCATAAATGAAAATGTCAGGGTTAAAAAAATCATATACAAGGTTCATCATCACCATATAGTTCCCACCTCCAAGGCACGATTCTCATATATAAAGGTAATTTAATTTGAAAAAAACTCAATTTTTAAGGGCTATCATCATGGTTTGATGCCCTCAGTGACAACATGACTTCTCCCTACCCTTACTTATGTATACCCCACCCAAAATACACCATTACTTGGAACCCAACGGTTATAGAATGAATTTCTTCCTTTATGTCATGGAACCTCCCCTTATCCATGATTTTATCCTCATTTATCCCCTCATCATGTAATTGCCTTCATTTATCATGATTTGATGAGTAACTTTTAGTAACATTCTTTACCTTGTATTGAAGTCAACTCCTCAAATATCTTACCGGTCACTCAAGATGTCTCTCAATCCCCCAAAAACAAAAAAATATTTCCTTGTGATTATAAAACCCTTAAAATCCTAATCTAAGTCCTAATTCTCAATAAATCCCCTACTATATAACCAAAAAAATTCAAATTTCCTCTGAATTTCACAACCTGTAACAACACAGGTCGTTATATTCATCAAGAACTCAAAGATTAAGGTCAAAAAAATGTTATGGTGTAAGGAAAACATACAATAGTTTCTTAATTTTATACTTTTCATGATTGATTTCATCAAACATGGTGTTCTTAGATTTGGTTTTCTATATTCTCATCTATTTCCTTACATAAGTTCCAAAAACACCCTCTCATTATCTAGTCTCACCAGGTACTCGATATCTCCCACTGAGCACCGAATGTCATTTTCATTTCTAAACTATAGGTGAAACTACCTCTTAGAATTACCCAAACCCTTTAACATCCTATAAATCCTCAAATGATATACAAAACACCTAAAATTTCATTCAAAAATTCTAAAATTCATACCAAAATCCTAGAAAGATAAGAGAACCCCTAATCCAGATCTAAAAAATCAAACAATACTATACTCTCATTTCTTAAATCTTTAATTTGGATCCTTAAAAATAATTTAATCAATATAATTAGGAAAAGGGTCACTATAGCTACTACCAATGTTTGTTGTTAGGGATTGTAAGGGATAACGACCCTTCAAAATTTGATCATTATTAGATTAAAGGAGGGGCAAAATGGTGGGTGATGGAGAACATGGTGATTGGAGGTCTAATCAGCCCCATGAACCATCAGTGTATATGTATTGTGGCATTGTACCATGCTGCGTGGTACGTGAAAAGAGAGAGGGGATATATGTTGGTTGTCAAGTTTTGACCGACCACTAATTCTTCACCATTCCTCACCCAAACCACAAATTCAATAAAAAGGACTATAATAATTAATAAAATATTGAGCATGTAAATTGAGGAAAAAAATTGAAAATGTATTAGTATGAAGTATAGATTAGTAAAAAATAAATGAGCCCAACCTTGGGGTTGGAGCTTCGATCCTCATAATTCACACTTGGTCTCGGTTCCATTATTGATTCCTTGAAGTACAATCTTTCAATTTGACATTCCTCTCCTACCCTGTGTTTTTAATTAAAATCCTATGATGAGCCCATCTGAGGCCTAAAAACCAAACACTAATTAAACCACCCCCAAGGTAAACCCCCAATATTGAGTCAAATTGCGATGATAAATTTTCTATCCAGATCTCTTTTTAGGAGATATTGATTTTTATTTATTATTGTGTGTGTAGACTAAAAATAACTATATTATATTTATTATAATATAATTAAATACTTGTAACACAACTTAAATTAAAATGGGTTACATGATTACTTCATAAAATCTATTTAAACATTCCAAAGGGTTTAATGAAAAATATATGTCACTATATGCTCCATATCTTCAATCATTTTCATCTTAAAAAGCACAACTCATTCAAAGAGGTGAGAGAATTGAGAACACATCTGATTCTCACATTCCCACATGCTCTCTTGAATATTCCCATGATTTAATATAACACATAACAATAGTATCAGCCACCCTAGAAGGTTGCTATCCTATTGACCCTAAATCCATGATATATACTTTGTGAAGGTGGTTTCATCCTCAATGTTCAGATCAACCAAGTTGATAATGAGTGATGGGATAGATACACATCTCCTCAGTTGTGAAACATGGAAGACGTTTTGTACCTGATTCAATTTTTAGGGTTCCACTAGGTGATAGGAAACCTCAAACTCCCTTGAAAGAACTGGAATGACCTAATGAACCTTGATGATAGGTTTATTCCCTGATCAAACCTCTATAAATTATATATTTGGAAATAAATTCAAGAGCATATGGTCTGCCTCCATGAAATCTAAAGGCCTTCATCTTTGGTTAGTGTAGGAATTTTGATGGATCTGATCTTTCATCATTTTCTCATGGATCACTTTAACTTTCTCCATCATCAATCATACTAAATCTGACCACATAATAGAAAACTATCCAATCTATGTATAACATATAGGAGACATACATGGCCCCCCATACAAGGAAACAAAAGGTATCATTACTAAAGCGGAGTGGTAGCTATTGTTTTATGAAAACTGTACTAGAGGTAGATGATCTATCTAGATCTTTCTGAAATTGAGCATGTATTCCCTCAACATGAACTCAAGAACCTTAATGGTTTTCTATGTCTGGTTGTTTATATAAGGATGGAATACTTTAATCAACCACAACTGAGTTTTGGAAGTCTCCTATAAGATCCTCTATATCTAGGATGTGAATTGAGTATCTCAGTTAAAGATTATTGCTGAGGGTACTCCATGCAATCAAAAAATATCTTCTATATAAAAATGTCCCAAGCTCTCCACTAAAATCTTCTTATGAATAAGAATACTAAACAAAGTAAATTAGTGATGTTTAGAGTAATGTTTAAAAAAAATCTAATTAACCTTGTTTTTATAAAATATAGTTAATAAAAACATATAAAAAAAAACATAATTGGCCATGTTTTTAGAAAATGTATCTAATTAGCTAATCATTCTTAAAAAATGTTTCTAATTGAGTTATTCTTTCATAAAAACATAGCTAACTTACCTATATTTTCATAATAATGTGACTAATTTAGTTGTGTTTTCTTAAAAATGTTAATAATATATACATATATATATATATATTACATTTTAAAATTTAATAGACACACACATATATATAATTTATTATTTAAAAACCATTATAAATTTAAATTTAAAAAATAAATTAATTTAAATAATACGTGTGTGTAAGTGTGTGCGTGTGCGTATAATGCATGAATTTAATAATAAAATTTAATATATATATATTTAAAATCTAAATTTTAGAATATAAATATATCTCATTATATATAATTTATAATATATAAAATCAGAATAAATCTAATTTTTAGATTAAAATTTAATTTAAATTACGAATGCTCACGCACACACCTAAATTAATTTAAAATTGAAACTTGAAAATATAATACATTTTATTTTATAATAAAAATTAAAAATTATTATTTATAAATAATAAGAAATATGTGTATATATATTTATTCTATGTGTGTAATGCATGCGTGCATGTGTAATAGTATTATATAACATTGAAAACAATATACAATATATACACATACACATACACAAACATACAAATATATATACATTAAAAATATATGTATATATATATATGTCACTAAAATATATATAATATATATAAACACACTTTAAAAATATATACAATTATTTGTATTTACACATAAATATATATATATATATGTGTGTGTGTGTGTGTATCACTATAATATATATATGTACACACACACACAATATACAAATATATATACATATATACTTTTAAAATATATATAAATATATATTATATAGTTATATATTTTTGAAAATAGTATATATATATATATATATATATTTATATATATTATAACATTTTAAAAAAAAAATATAAAAATATGTGTGTGTGCGTGTGTTAGTGTGCGTATTTACATATACTTATACCACCAAATAAATTTTTTGAATATACAATGTTTTTTGTTTACCGGGAACCTTAAATAATACCGAAGACCAAATACCACAACACCACAAATTTAAAAAGAGTATAATTTCAAATTTGAAACAAACATTAAGTTGGAACCTCAAGCCCAATGCATCTAACTGAGCAACCCTGTAAGAACATCATGCCTCTGGCCATATGAGAGCCACCTTGAGCCATGGACCCTATCACATAATCTCACTATCGTCATCGCCCGCTACACTAGAAAGAGAAACCTATAAAAAATCCAAATAAGTAGAATAACTATACCAAACCAAAAAATCCATCAAATCCCATTAAAGAATTAGACCAAACCACCTCTAGCCAAGACTACTCAATTGTCACCAAACAAAAAAAATGAATGAAAAACCAAATCATCAAACAAAAGGTCTAGAAAAGTTTCTTAGGAACAAGATGAAACCATCAAAACCAGAGAAACACCATCATTTCAAACCTCCAATAAACTGCATTGCCATATCTAGGACCAAAAAATTTGAAGCCATGATGAAGTAGATTCCACCCAAAACACTTCAAAAAAAGCATTTAATATACCATTTGAAAGGTTCACACCATGTCAGATGCATTACTTTCAATGGTAGTCATACTCATTTGAAAATTTTGAGCAGCTACCCTCAAATTTGATCAGAATGGAAGAAATTAAGAATAAATTTAGAAGATAAAGGATCCATGGCTGAGAAGCAATGTGATCCAAAAAAATAAAATTAAAGGATGTAGGTCGCATGAACTTTCATCACTAGATAAACATAAAAACCCAAAGGATGAAATAAATTGATGCAAGAGTACCCCTAGAACACCATCAATGGATAAAATATTACATCCTAAAACTACCATTAAAACCACCACACCAAACCAAAATGGGATTTAGTATGATAGGTATATAATAATAGTACTGATTAAACCAAAATATGGACTTTATAGGTAACATGATAGCAAAAGAAAAACCTGATGAAAATGGAACAAAAAAATTAAGCAACTGAATCTTCTAGACTAAACCCATCATTATTCCACTTCACCCTCGACTTCATCATTCCAGACTAATGTGGGGTTAGGCATGATGGGAAAGGCTAAAAATAGAATAAGTGTAGAGAAGGAGAACTATAATACCAAGGAACCAATCATAGAGGCTAAGTGAGAGGAAGTATCATCAAACACTAGGAAGGGAGACTGATGAGAAAACAAAATGGGGATAAACCCAAATAGAATGGAATGACTATGTTTTTCCTTGAAAATATTTATAATATTTTAAGAGATATTTTCGAATATAGGCCCTGAGTTATCATGAGATTTTGAGGCTCAAGGAGGCTCATTTTTAACATAATAAAAATATCAAATATATTATATCACATGCACACAATTTTTTTGAAATAATAGAATAAATACCAAATGGAGCCCTATATGAGAAATATAAGACTTCCATTAAATATAGAATGCGGGTTTTACCCTAGGCATGACATAATATTTGTTATTATAGGGTGTTTTTTAAAGTGCATTCATGGACTCAAATAATAAAATTAACTAATTAATTAATTTGTTATTTAAATGCTGCAACTTAATCCCCTCTTATAAAATCCATATTATGGAAAATCCCTATGGTTATCTACATAAACCTATATATTGAGAGATTATTTGTTTTAGGAGATTTCTTGGACAATTAACAACGAATCGTGCTTTGAAAATCAGTGTGAAAAAATAGTATGTGGATCTTAATAACAACATTGATGTGTGACTGTTCTTCATCATCAGTTTATCCAAACTCAAGGTAGGGAATTTTTTTGTTAGATTTAATAACTGTATTATTTATCCATTAATTGAACATGAATTAATTCATTTAAAAAATTGATTCATGGATCAACCATTAGTTTATGAGTATTTCTTTATCTTCCTAGAATTAAGAATGAATATTATTTTGATTAATATTGATTATTTTTTATTTTTTAGTCATTATAATGGAAAAATATTGAGGCTAATTTAAATAATTGTTGAGGTTATTTTATCATGTTTTGGTTTTATGCATTTATTCCCCTGTTATTCACACATTTATTACTAGTATTTTATTTGGATGGTGGTTCAAAAAATACCCGATGATCAATCGTTGCAAGAACATTATTTGGCATAATGGATCGATACTAAGGTTTTAGTTTTAGAATTAATGGCATGAACATGGTGTGTTGTTGATGATAGAGGATTGGGAATGGATCAGGATTAACGATTGATGGTTTTTCATTGCAGCAGTGGTGTAAAGCAATGATGGATGATTCTTGAGTAGATTGAATGGTTGGAATCCAGACACTAGGGATGAATGGAGTTCAGTAAGCCTAGATCTATTATTCATAGTGATATTAATGTATGAAGTGAAGGAAATTGTGGCATGAGATGGATACTTGTGAAGACTAGTGATTTCTAGAAAATATTGATATACACAACATATAGTGTGAAGAACACATGCCTTGTGGGACCCTAGCTTTGGAGCCTAGGGTTTCAGTGAAAATTAAATATCACACAATGTGTGGTACTCACCACATGTCATGTGACCTATGACTGGTGACTTGGTGTGTACCCTTGAAGTACATGGGCACAGACATGGTTAGGTATACTGAAACGTCTAGAGTATATAGGAATGACTCGATACTTTGACACGACCATGAACATAGAAACATCCAGAGTACATGGGAATAACCTATTATTTATACATGACTAGGTACCTAGACACGACCAGGTAAACAAGAATAACCAGAGTACTGGGGAACAACCCGAAGTATATGGGTATGGGTCAAAGTAAATGGGTAGACCCGAGGTAGAGAAGATGCACCATGTATACCCTATACATGTCTTATAATTCTTCCAGGGTAGGTTGAGGCCCCTTTTCACTTCAATGTAGACTATATTCCTTAGGGTATATTCCTTTATCCCATACCCATGAGGGTATAGTGAGGAACCATGTTCGGGGAATAGGATGTGATTCCCTATATGGGATTAGTATCGAATAGAGTTATGGAATCCCTCTATGTGTATTAGAGTGTGATCCTCTATCATTATCTTCTTTCCTAAGTGGGGTTTTAGGAACCATCATGACCAACATATTCAGGCATTTGATACCCTAATTGGAAGGTTATTCTAGATAGGGCCTGGTATACCCCATAATCCTAGGATATATCATCTATTTGTGTATTTATCTCTTCTAATTTATAGTGTGCACTTATTCATGGATAGGAACAATGAGTAAGACATATTGGATGAGAACCATTATTGTTATTAGGTTTGTGGAATGATTTCTCCCAGGTGATAATTACCTTGAACTGGCAGTGCAGTTGTGACCTTACTTTGAGATTTGAGTATATTTGGGTTATTCTTGTTATGTATCATATTCTGATTGATATTTATTTTTGATGATGAGATGATTTATCTCTTTATGCCTTATGTTTTGTGATTTTAGGGTGTCTTACTTGATATTTTTATACTCACCCCTACATGGGATCTACCAGTACATGTCTTGTCTGATATAGATAAAAATCCATTTGATAGAGTCCTAGGAGGACCAGGAGAAGATGGATCATATTTTATCTAGGTAGAACATGATTCATACCAGGTGTTTCATTTGACTAAAGTCCCCAAATTTCTTAGCAGGTTGGATTTTTTTATAGTTTTGGTAGGCTTTTATTTGGACCTTTATGCTTTTTGGTACTTTTTTTTATATTTTGATTGTGGGATATAGATATATGCATGAATTTGGGTTTTAGTTGTATTTTTTTATCTTTCAAAATGATTTTGGTGGGTTAGAGATGTTTTTTTCATAAGGGTACCATAGGATACAACCTCCCATGTGTGTGTCATTCCCACTCAACACTTGTTGCCAGCCCCAGGCCTATTAGAGGTGGGATTAGGGTGTCACTCTCGGCTTATCTCCTACCAAGAAGGTCCTAGTGGGTTGAGTATTGACCTTGAAGAAAACTTTTAAGTGATAATGACCATCTATAATGGGGGGATGATGAAAATACAAAGGAATAAAGTAGAAAATATAATGAGATGAGAAGAACATTGAGAAAAAAGAAGGAAGTGCTGTCAGATGAAAAATAGGAGTGGAACCCCTAGATCCTAGGAGGGAATATTTAAGATAGAAGAGATAATCCTAGGGATTAAGGATCCATACTCTATATAAATATCACAACAATATACATATATAAATTTATACATACTTTTAAAATACACACACACATGTGTGTGTGTGCGCACACATGCGTACACACACACATCAATATAATATATATTAAATAATATATTACATAATATTAAAAATAATATATATTAAATATATATTCAAATATATTTATACACACACTATATATATATATATATATAATATTATGAAATATAAAGAAATAGGTATGAAGTTTCGTAGCTATACATGGGGGAAATCTCACCTATCCCACATTTTTTTTTATATTTGAAGGAGGATTAACAAGTCTTGATGCCACTCCCAATCAACTAATGTCTTCCCACAACCCCCTCTAGTATTTCCTTCCTATTGGCGTGCACATTCATTGTTACACCCCTCTTACTTAGGCATTAATTATGTTTCACTCTAGTTCTATCATGCTCATGTATTGGGTGGGATGGGTGAAAGGTGATGTGTAGGCTTGGTTAGGTTAAACCAGTGGGTCATGTTGAGTTGAATTGGGTAGGATAGCTTGGATTGACCTACCCTCACTCATCTAAACTAAATATCTCATTCACTCATGGAGAAAAACTCAATCCATCATATAGATAACATGAAGATCTCTGATGATAATAACTTTTTTTGGAATAAATAAAATACAACCAATCCATACCAAGGATAATGTCATAGGGATTTATCCCAGTTATAATGAGGTCCCACAAAAACCTCTCCCCATTTTCATAAGCTCGTACTATCGATGAATGTGGGTAATCACATGATCACTTCAAGTAGGAGTCTTTAGATATATAGGTTATGTTAAAGTTTCAATTTTGATTTATAAATCTCTAAACAGAGATAAAAATTAAAATAACATCTCATCCTAATGTCAATAAGTATGGGTACTGGTTTAGGGATGAAAAAAGTCATACCTCAAACCATATCAGTCACCGATGGATTAAAAACTTCTATAGTTTGCATCAATTTTTGACCCTAGACACTAAATCTTGAAGCCTATTAAGGGTCACCTAGAGGTATAAGTGGTGTAATTTTATCTCATCATTGTCTACCTACGGATCTTCCTAGAGCATCGCCTACTCCTATACTGAAACCACCTTCTGGAGGGATACCTTGACCACCATAGGAAGGCCCTTGATTGTGTGAACTGTCTTTGACATGGAAGTTTAACCATTGTTCCACCATGAAGGCCCTCTAATACTCATCAGGTCATGTGTCCTTGAAGCATATGAGCTCAACCTTCATAGGCACAACAATACATGTCACCCCACTAGTTGGATCCTCAGTAAAACTCCTCACTACTGAACCCATGGCCAAGATCATGCATTCATGTACTTATGATGTTAAGGTCTAGAATCCAAAATTTTGTATTATCCCTATTCCATTTCACCACCATAGTGACTGAACAAGGTGCTATATACCTCAAGAGCGCCTCCCCGTATGCTAGAGGCCACCGACCATTGGAGAGGGTCTATGTAAAAAGTGGGGAGACTATGGAAAATATATCTATAAATGATCGTAGAAGAAATATAATACCCATTATCACATAAAATATAAAAATAAAGGTAATACATCATAGAAACATTCCATATATATATAAAAGAAATAACACTCATTTTATAACAATATTAACACCAATAATTTTAAGAAGTCACATGAGTAAAAATAGGGTCCCCTGTAGGCAGACTATATACAGGTCACCCAAAAAATAAACAAAAGTGCTAGAATAGATAGTGAATATAGTCCCAAGTTCTTACCTAGTCCCCAAATACCAGATCCTACCATGTTCCAGATCAACCATAAATCATAGGGCACTTCACTTATCTACTCTTTGAACCATGAATTCTACCTAGGTACCCACAATATTTGGAAAGGGTATGAGTACAAATCAATAGGCCACCACCAATGGTGTCCTTAAATATATCATGTAATTAAAGTGCATGTACATTGTGATATGATCATAAATAAAGTAAATAGACACATGACAAAATAATAAAAATTTTCACACCCTAGAATTATCTTTAGTCATCCTGTATAATGCATACATTATTTAGTTAGTGCCTGAGTGTATCTAAACATATCATATTATCATAGATTGGGAATCCCATCCTAAGAAATATTTAGTGGCCATTATATACTATCATAATATATTGAACAATATGTGGGAAATATGTCCCAATAATAAATCTATAGCCAATGGAATATCATTATTGTGATAACATGATCACCAATACATAAATAACACTTCTCGATAATATTTCTAAATATAAGGGCATAACAACTTCATAATAATATGATCATTAATACATGGGAAACATGTCCTGAAAGATAGTCAAATTCATATACATAACATACCAAAGTCAATATATATGAGCGAGCATCATTTCCTAGATATATGATCAAGAGAGGGTGTGACATCCCTATCCATGATGACTCAAAAGTGGGTAGGACATACCTCATCCCGAGGCTTCACAAGAGTGTAAGGGAATCACATCCCATAACCTTCAAGAATAGTATGAGAATCACTTCCCCTTCTATAGATGTATATAAACATGTGTAGTACATCCCACTTCCATGGGAAATAACAAATAATTAGAAAAATCTTCCTACCCCCTCATCATCATGGTCACATGGGAATTCTTTTCTATTGATATGAGAGTTCCATCTTAAATAAAAACCACATTATAATGGTAATCACATACCTTAACATAGCCATATTTCCAATGGTGTAAATACATCCCAATATAAAGGTAATATTTTCTGGATCACAAATATATATACTAGAGGGCATAACTTACCTTCTCTTGTACAAAATATTATAAGTGCTAATTCATAGCCACTTGTCCATAATAACACTAAGGGCTTACTATCCCATCACTCTAGACAAAAATAAAAACATGGTATAATAAAAAATTAAATATCAATACACAAATAACTTTATTTAAGGTTGAAATATTTTTAAATAATATTTAAATATAACTAGGTCGGTCACCCTAATCTTGACCTAAATTTACATGAAAACCAAGACATACTGACTAGGTTCCACAAGATAATGGAGAAGGAACACTCACACCAATCAATTTTAACTATCCATAGGATAAAGGAAAACTAGAAAACTCTTTATGGGTTGTACCATATGATTACCACACCAATACATACTTACCCTATTTAAAAAAGGGATAATGGCACCCAATTAGAGCCCAATATATCATTAAACAACTAAATGAAGCCCAATTAGGTTTCAAATATCTAGGGAAACACACTTAAAGTTCGGTTTATGGACATCAATGACCATTAAAATGAGGTATAACAACTTAGTAGTCTATATTGGACCTAAAAAACTAGACCCAACTCAAATGGTGTCAAATGAATCCATTTCAATTTATTTCTAGGTCAATCTCACATGGGTGGAAATATTGCATATCACACATTGAATATAATGAGAATAAACCATAGGGATTAATTAGGCACCACCTACCTTGATCTAATGGAAGCCAACTCATCAAGAAACCCAAGATGAAATTACATTGATTGTTAGATTTAAAAAAATCTATAAAAATACCCATATTGGTGTATAAATGTCTGGACATGATGAAACTGTATGAGAAACTAGGAATACATAGTGGTGAAATGTTAGTCTTACCTCTAACAATCCATTGGGATAAACAGAACTAGAATTTGATCCCTAAAAAGGAGATTTAAATTTATAAGAGAATGAACCTAATGGGGAAGAGTACATATGACATGGATATCTTGGAAAAAGGGGAAAAACAAATTTCACATGTTTTAATATTTAAAAAATTTAATTTAGTTAATTATCTAATTTTAAAAAAATATCACATTAATTGAGTTGTGGCATGGCCATATGGTAATGACGCAACAACCCTCTAGGGGAACCCTTATGGTGTGGCCCCTTCGATCATGATGTTACACATGCCTCCTGGTAAGAATCAAAACCAAATCCTTTAGGATTTCATAGAAAAAAATCCTCCTTCATGATACAACACATTTACCTTGAAGATGTATTCATGATTTAAACCACTCTATGACTGGGTATTCATAGCTTAGCCCCTTCCCTTGAAGTTCAATGCTTTCCACTACCTCAGTCTCATGAAAAAACCCCCTTACTATATCTTGGAACATCCACCTTTAAGATATCCCTCATGGTGTAACCCAGAGGGCCTTGATGTAACCATCCAGCTACAAAGGGACTTAATCTCACATAGCCCTCAATTTATTTCTACATTTATATCCTCATGTCGTAATACCCTAAACTAATCCATGGTTTATCCTGAATCTAGTGAATTTTAAATTTATATTGGATCTTATCACATTAAAATCCACTTGGGTTGTATTGTGACCCTTGATACTTGGATAAATTAAATTTTATATAACTTAAAATAATTATTACAAAACTCCCCATCATGGAACAACCCACTCTATTACAAAACGATAATCTACTACCCTCCCATTATCATGGTGAAACCCTCATATGTTGCAGCATGATGGACCACCTATAGTGAAAATTTAGCTTGAAACAAGGTCTATATAAAAAAACTAACCCATAGGTCCCATGTTAGCACCTCTAATAGATAAAAAAACACTTAAATACATGAGGTTAGAAGAAAATTTAAATGAATTCATACCTTTTATGGATAAAGGGTGTTACAACCTCCCCAACATGGGCTAGCTCATCCCCTAGATGTATCACCAAGCATTATAAAATATAATTGATGAACAAATTTTTCCATTGATCCCATATATTCTACCCCTGATCCCATGTATCCTTATTTAAATGATTGTGCTACCACTACAATCATACTAGATGAACCATGTATCTACGAAGATTATTTTCACTTTAATACACAATATGATCTGGTCACTCACAAAACAATGTATCCAACTCCAAATAGACATACATGATTTCAATCACATGAGATAGATCAAGATGATATCTCATGAGATGAGATGCATAAAGCACATCATGCATAACACTGTACTATTGATAAATTTATAACCAGTATACCACTACATTGAACTGATCCACAATCTCAAATGACCCCATAAACTTGTATGCCAACTTCTCATTTTTTATAATATGATAGTGTCAAAAATGAGCTGAAACTCATGGAAATACCAAGTCACATAGCTTATAATAAAGAGAAATAAATCTCTAGTAAGAATAAGGTCAATACATAATCTGAGCGGTTACTAACTTCTTCCTGATCATTTAAATATGCTTTAATGTATCCTATATTATACTAAGACCAATTACAGCTAAATCCCCAACCTACAACCAATGTAAAGGTGATCAACATGATCAACCTTATAAATCCCCAAAAGGAACCATTTGAATCGATTATTGATAAATGTTTTTATAGGAAAAATTAACAAGTTTTATATGAATCTCTAATGAACCACTAAAATATAAGACACATGCTCTTAGTGTTTCCTCCAAGATCTTAATGGAACACTTAGACTACCCATCGTTCTGAGTATGATATGCCATGCTCAAATTCACATGAGTATCAATCACCCTCTAAAAACCATGTTAAAAGTAATATTTGATCTGATTATATCAATTAGAAATAATACTCATCAATAAACTATTAAGATGTACTATCTCATGTATATAAAACCCTCCCAGATTGTTGATGGAGAAAGTCTCCAAGATTGGCAGGAAGTGTGACACTGTGGTCATACTGTCTATAATAACCCACACTAAATCACTTCCTCAAGGTGTCCTCGATAAAACTATCACAAATTCTATGGTCACATAATCCCAATTACACCTAGGAATGAGTTTTTAATAAAGAAAACATGCAGTTTGATGATGCTTAGTCTTTACCCACTGACTGATAAATCATTGGGAAATGAACCCTACTATATATTTATTCATCCCTACAGATATCATGGTATATCTTGGTATGACTTGTGTGAGTTTACTATCTCAAGGAATGTGAATATTCTAAAAAAATTTCACATATGATCATAGATCCCATAACTCAACCTTGAATATAAAGAACCTCATTAGTTTTGAGAAACCAGTTAGGAGGAAGATCCCCACTATCTATATTTTCCCTCATAACCAAGAAGTCGAAGTCAGATAACTAACTACTCTTCACTCTATCAAGTAGTTAGGATTCCATAATCATAGAATCTAGGGTCACTCTACCCTAACACTCTTGAATATCAAGGAACATCTCAATTAATAGGCTCATCATTTTTCACTCACTACTAGCCACTTGTAGAACCTACACCCGAATCTTCATACTCAGTTCATCAACAACAACGTTCCATTTCTCAGGGGTATATGCCATCTCAAATCCTAAATATTGAAGGTAATTTACCAAAATCCTCTAATAAAGGTTCAATTTTCTATAATAAAAGCTATACCTGAGGGTCTTATGTTTCATATATATGATGAAACTCTAACCCAAAAGATAATGATACTAACACCTCAAAGTGTGAACTACCACCTCTAACTCTAGACTATGAGTTGGGTAATTTTTCTCATGAGGCGTTAATGAACTTGATCTAAAGAAAATAACACAATCATCCTACATTATAATATATTATAGACCAACCCTTAATACATTAAAATATAGCGTATAATCCTTACCTATCTCAGGTAAGGTCAAAACTGACACAAATGTTGGTCTCCCCATCAGCCCCTAGAAGGATTTCCCACAAGAACAAACGATAATAAATTCACCCCTTCTTGGTTAAGTCCATCATTAACACTTAAAATTAGGATAAGTCTTGAATGAAATTCCTTTAATAGATTACTAAAACTAGGAAACTATAGAGATAATTTTTTTTCTTAGGCTACTCCAAAGAAACAATGACCACAACCTTTTAAGGGCCAACTAATATAATTAACTTAGATATCATGTGCCTCAAGAATTAGAGCTCACTAACCTAGAATTGACACTATAAAAACATATAATACAACCAATTATCTCTAAGAATACTCACAATGATCTCTAAATGTGGAGCATGGTTCTCCCTTGACTAGGAGTACACCAAAATTCTATAAGAAACACCATGAAATAATATAAGAATTGATGGAAAACCCTATTTATCAGGTCCATAAACATGGTTGGAAAATTATTCAATATGAAAAACATCAAAAGATACATATATAAATCATAATTTCTCTTTTAAGTATTATAAGGAATATTAGATGACCTAATTCTCTGCTGATGATAACCTAATCTCAAAACAATCTTGTAGAACCACTTGTCTCTCCTCAGTTGGTCAAATAGATCATAATATGGAGAAGTGGATACCAATTCTTGACTATCATCAATTTCAACCTCCATATAATCCACACATGGTTGTAACAAGACATTTAACTCTTTGGAAAAAATATAGGAACACCCCAAGGGGAAGCACATAAGAGAATAAAACCTCTCACCTCAAGATCCCAAAATTGTGCCATCAAATCTTGAAGCTCAATTGAATACATCCTGTAAGGTGGAATAGATACGGGGTTCATACCTAGTATGGTATTGTTCATAAACTTGACTTCTCTCTATGGTGGAAACCCCGAGAATTCGTCAAGAAAGGTATATTATAATTGGTCAATAGTTAGAAGAAATATGGTCTAATTCATCTTCTCGCTATCTAAAACAAAACTAGAAAACTGTGCTAAATTAATCCCCAACTTCTTACCTATAAATCCCACTCACTAACAGGGTATAAAATTCACCCTAAAATGACATGAAATATACCCGATGATGCAAGTAGTCGACATGTGATCAATAGCGAGTCAAGTAATTTATACCTAGGATCACATTGAAACCATTCATCCCTAACATAAAAAAATCCCAAAGTTACCGATATCCACTAATCATAAAGGAACACTTAGAATATCAACTAATACCCTCATATCACACCCCTAAGGGATTATCAATAGAAATCACTCTATAGAGGTTCTCAATAGAAAACCTTGGATTACTAGAATAATGAGAAGATATAAATTAATATGACACACCGGATCAAATAAAGATGAAGTTAAGGGAGATTTCACTATGATCATACCTAGAACAGGCAAAGGTCCCTCATCATGGTTAGTTGGTTTCATCTAAATGACATGAATCTAGCCTAACCTCAAACTTATAACCTGGCCTCTAGAGCCCTAAATACCTTGATAATCATCAAAATATTTCCTATGATGTCCTTGAGAATCTTGACCACCTCTAAACCTTGACCATCTGGAAGAAATCCAACTAACACCCTGTGGTACCACACCTAATCCCACAATTGATTCATAATCCTAGACAATACAAGACCCTGAATTCCTAGAAGGCCTATCTCTAGATAGGTTCCTCTCTATGAAAAGGTCTTGATTCACAACCTTAGAAAACAAATGTAATCCTGAAGATGTTTACTTGAGAATAAATTGAGTGTCTCCATCATTCATTAAATCAGTGAACCCTAGTGGTCTCACCACTCATTATTTAGTGGAAAAAACAAAGTAGCTCTATAAAATGTGTGGTATCATCGATATCTAACAAGAATACCAAAGTGAGATGCATAAAATTCTAATTTCTATTAGCTCTGAATGTATTGAGAAATAAATTATCAAATAAACATGCTTAAAATTACTTCCAAGACAACCCGATATGCTAATTTTCATGGAAAAGGACAACTAACTAGTGCCTCATTGGTCCTCAAAGTATATACACTACAATATTTACTCTCCTTTCAAGGGGTGTATCTAAATAATAAAAGACAACATGAATGAATTATATCCACATCTATATATCATAAATTCCACCCTCTCTAGTAAATAGAGGTTGATTATATAACTTGAACTCCCAGGTTATATCAGACATGGAAGTCTCAAATCTTAGAGTTTTACATCCCAACGATTTAATAACATCAAGTATTCTCTCATAGATATACTGATCAAGAATAAGTAAAAGTGAAACTGGGTTCTCCAACTTAACAACTGGTGGAGCATGCTTGTCACCACCCTCCTAGTGCTCGAAAAGTAATCTTCATGGTGGTATGTCACTATAATTCTAAACAAACAACTCGAAAAACACATATATAAGTGGTTTAAACATAACCAATAGGGTAAATAGTTATAGTAAAAGTATATCTCTATTCTATACACAAACCCTAACATCCTAGTAGTTTCACATAACCTATGATACTCTTTCTATACCTGACTACCCACTCTCTCCTAGGGATAGAATTAGATACATAAGGGATTCATATTTTTAATCAAATAATAACAAAACATAACCATTTTTTGGTTAATTAGAATTCCACTATTGAGTTATATAGAAAAATAATATCTAATATATTTTTGAAACTTTAAATAATCAATCTTCATATGATAATCGGAGTTCTCAAACAAAATCAAGAACATGAATTTCATGTGAATACTATATGTTGATAATGATTCATGAATGCATTCCCTCTTTCTACCTTGTTTTAAGAGAAAAAACCAATAAATTACAATTCAATTTGGTAATGCACTATATTTGGTAAAATTAACCTAACTATAAAAGGAAAATCCATGAATAACTATCCCATATCTCATAACTTGGACTTACCTCATACATGGGTCAGCTACTCCCAAAAACAATATATATAACAAGCCCCAAAAACATCTTATCTTATATCTAATATATCCAAAATAGTAAAAATAAATAAAACAAAACTTTCACACTAATTATTCTCATCTCTGATCTAGTTCAGAACCACTATAAATAAACAATGTTCCAAAATACCTTAAGAGAACATCCCCATATGTTAGAGGCCACTGACTATTGGAGAGGGTCTATATAAAATGTAAGGATACTATAACCTCTTTAGTAAATATGACCATAAATCATAATGAAAGAAATATAATAACTACCATTACATAAAATATCATTATAAAAGGAAGACATTAAAACTAAAAATAATAAAAAAATAAAAAAAATACCCATGGCATAAAAATATAAATAGATACAATTCTAGGAAGTAAAAAACATAAAAATAGAGTCCCCTATAGGAATATCATATACAGATCACTCAAAATAAAACATAAGGGATGATATAGAAAAAAAACTGGTCCCAAATTATAGGAACTAAAGTGATCCAAGATTAAATTTGATGTTTTGTTTGTTGTCAATCTAGCAATAAAAATAATATTTTATGGGAGTCTACTTTCTTTATGTATTTTTGTTTTTAGATTATAGGGAAAAGTTGAGTATAAGTTTGGATTCTTTGGTGATGTTTCAAAAATTATTCATCATAAAGGAAATATTTTCATGTAGCACTTACAGAACCATGTAGGAGGTATAGGGTATATGGATTGTGAAGGTTGTATGTGGTATATGGATCATCAAGAAAATGCATGACCACAAATGGATCACACAAAGGCAAAAATCATTTGAAAAGAAAGGGTAGTATTTTTTTTGAAAATCGTAAAGGAGGATTTTTATGTAAATTAATGAAATATTTTAAGTTAAGTAAATTTTGAAAAGGAAAAATTACCAAAAAAGATGGATCCTACCGGAAGTCATAAAGGAGGTCATTTTCATGTGAGTGGTGTTTTTATATGTGCACCAAGAATGAATATATCATCCCTGAAGTGGTATTATGCGAAGTAATTACTAAGAAGGGAAAAATGGTTTTCTCATGTTAAGAGTGTTTTTAGGGGTGTTTACTTATAAATACCCTAATGATTGGCTCATCAAGGAAAAATAAAACACTAAAGAAAAAAATATAATTTAAGGTAAAAATAATTAATGAAGCCCAAAAGTATGAAAAGATGACTAGTGTGTGAAGTAGAGTTATTCATGAAGTGGGGCTATCCACATAAGGGATTTCTGTGAATTAGTTTATTAAGGGAGTTCTAAAAATTAGTTTGAAAAGTAGAGTTATGTAAAGGAGTTCAAGAAGTATGGTATTGTGAAATAGTTCATAAAGGGGAAAACCATGTAGGATTTTCATGAAGGGAATACCCTAAAGGATGTGCTTAAATCAGTTTGTGTAACATAGTTCATGAAGGAAAACTTATGAAGGTATTTCATGTAGGGGGTTACACATAGAAGTTCTATGAAGTAAAGTTTTGAGCAAAAGATTTTTCATGGTGAATAGAATATCATATGAAACTTATTATCCTTTTTTGGTGATTATTACTAAGATTTTGGAATTCAATAGAGAATCATTTTCAAGCTATAATGATGAAAATAAAAACACATAATATTGATGGTATGTAGGTGAAATACATGTCAATAAACTAAAAATACATCCATACAAAGAATTTTTCAAAGGAGGAGTTGATGGAAGTGATCTGAGGGAGGTAGTATGATATTCCAAAAAATATTTTAAGGGCATTGAGACTGATATAGAGTGACTGTGGATGAAAAATTTTCTCTATTGAACTAGTGAAGATTAGTGGATTGTGGTACACCAACATAATTTCCTCTGTTTACTACTTGGATTAGTAATAAATGGAGAACAAAGTAAAATTTTTTATGTCATGTTTTTATTTTATATATTTTTTATTTTTATGGATGTGAAATTAACTTTGAATGGTTCAATGAGTTCCTAAAAAAATGGTAAAAATATAAAACAAAAATAAAGAAAAATTATTCATCCTAATTCAAACCTTCCCCCTTAGTGTGTCTTATCTTTTAAAAAGTGGTATTAGAGACTATGTTATAGGTATTGAATCTATCATCAAAAGCTTATCAGTATGAAGAACATAATGAATGGTAAAGGAGTTCCTCTATTTTATAGATTCAATTATCATATCTAGAATAATATAATTAGATCACACTTATGATTTATTGGGATATGTTTTCTCTTTTTTATAATTAATGGGATACAAATTAGAGACGTATCAAAATTTCCTATAACTAAAGAGGATAAGAATCCACTTAGTACTGATTCCAAAGATTAAAATGATTTAGATGGAGCTCTATATAATAATATCTGTATAAAGGAAATTATCTATACTATAAATAAGGATGTATGGGATAAATTAGAAAATATATATGAGGGCATCAGAAAGGTGAAGGAGGAAAAGATTCAAGTTATCCATAACAAGTTTTATGACTTGAAAATATACCCCAATGAAAATATATATGGGTTATTCACCTAAATCATTATATTTATTAGATAAATTATGGTAATTGGTAAAGAGATTAAATATATTGATATTTTAAATAAGATCATGCGTATACTTATACTACTTTATAATCTAATAGTTTCAACTCTTGAAGAGAGGAACTTTGAAGAACTTTAATTAGATGATTTGAAAAGCATTCTAGTTTCATATAAGATGTTTTTCAAGATGGAAAGAATTATAAGTCACTAAAAAAACTAAAGTACTTTTAAATATATAGAAAAACTAAAAATTGATAAATTTTGGGATAGGGAAGAATATATGATTGATGAATTTATATCTCTTGTTGCAAGGAAATTCAAGAGAAGAAATGGTAGATTTGAAGGCAAGCCACCCTTGTCTTATTTCTGATGTGGTAATGTGAGGCACTTTATAGAAAGGTGTCAAATGATATTTTATGATGATGTAGGTGAATAATAAATCACACAAAAATCATGAATGAGGTTCCATCCTAAAAGATACTTCAAACCATGAAATGATCTGAAAAGAAGTTTTATAGGAAGAGTCTATTGAGGAAAAAAGAATAATAAAATAAAGATTATCTAGAGGAATCAGATGTAGAGTTTAAGTCATATACATAAGATGATTTGATAGATTTAGTTCAAAAATTAGAATCTAAATGGGGGAAATAAAATCAACCAGAATGTGTGGATGATCTCAAGGTGAAACTTGAGGGTTACACTCTAAGAGATCAATGCTCAAAGAAAGAAAAATCAAAATATTGGTGGTCTATTGAATGGATTATTTGAATATGTGGATTTTATTGAAGATGATATTGAATTCCTAGAGCAATAATTAACAAATCAATTATTTATTTAGATGAATCATAAGATACAAGTAACTTAAAGATAATGATTTAATAAAAAACTAAGGTGATTAATAATCTTAATGCTTATGTAGAGGAATAAACAAGTAAGGCTAAATCACTTAAAGAATAGATGGTTACCTTGAAAAATATATTTTAATTTAAACTAAAACCAAGAAATTCAAAGAAGAGGATATACTTTGAGAAGTTCTCAGATTAAGAACTATTATAAAGGGTAAATTGAGGCTCAGAAAGTGTTGAGAAAATCCCGAGTGAACAAAGACCTATGGTTATGGGTAAAAGTGGAGTTGGATGTGATGCCAAGACATAAAATCAAGGAATAGTCACATACTAGAACAAAGGAAAACATAAGGAGGGTGATTTTAACATCACCATTAAGGTTTCCAAATCACAAAAAAATATATCTTCAAATAAAGAAACGAAAAGGGTTGTAAAAAATATACCAATGTCAAGATTTAATAAAATAATTAGGAGCTATTAAAAGGATATATACATGTGGGGGAGTAGAAGTGGGAAGATATTTCTTATTATAAAGTGTCAATTTGTGTCTATCTGGTCTATACCATATCCTACGGTGAATATGTGAAGATATAATTAAATGAAGAAACTTTTAGAAGTTCACAAAGAAGAACACGACCTTAAATTTTATCATAGAGAAGAAATTATTTCTATGGATCTTATTTTCATTATTATAATTTCGGGTATATGGTTGTTTATTATAGGAAAAGAATAAATAGTGATTACCACTATAGAAGTATAAGGCAACTAAACACAAAAAAACCTAAAAATATTTCATTGGAAAAAATAGATACTCCACATTGGAAGAAGAACAAGAGTATGATTATAACACCTGCGCTAAAGATAAATGGGAGAGGCCATATTATGTCCCTAGTAAACTAGGCATATTTTGGAAGGGATATAATAAAATAGATAAGGAAAACCTAGATAAAATAACTCTCAAATATGTGAATAATAGTTTAACCTAGATCCTTGTTAGTGGGTGCTTATCCCACATGATAGGAAATATGAACCTGCCAAAAAATATAAAGGGAAGAGTTAATGGAATAGTATTTTTTAACAGTGATAGAGTTTTAAAGATCAATATAAGTGGTAATAAATTATTGGAAGGACTAATGGTAATATTCATTTGGTGGATAGTAAAGAAAACACTTGTCTCCTAATAGTAGAATAAGAGAACATCTTATGGAATTTGATGCTTGGCTACATTCACTAAAATATCATGGAGAACCTATCTAAGATAATAACTCTAGTGGATATTTTAAATCTAAATAGATATCCTGAAAATACATGTGATTCATGTATATAGGTAAAGAGGGTCCAAAATCCTTATCAACTAAAGAATAAAACGGCATCCAATCTAATTGATCCAGTTTATGCTGGTGTTTTTGGGCTAATGAATCAACCATGAACACATGGATATAAGTATTTTATCATCTTGTTTAATTATTATAGTATAATTTATTATTTTATGTTCTTGTAGAGAAAAATATAATTCATGGAGTGAAAGAAGAGTTATCAAAGGAGAGTAAAAAATTAGACAGGATGATCAATCAATATCTTGAAATATGATAATGGAATAAAATACATATCCATTTAATTTGAAAACTATCTTGAGAAACACATCATAAATCATGAGTTATGCTTAGTGATAACTCCAAAAATTTATTTTTTGAATGAATAAATTGGTTGGTAAATAATATGGATGAAAAATTTCTCATCGAGAGTAGAGTCTCTCACTACATATAGAATGTGACTGTACAAGTTTTTGTGTATACTCAAAGATTGGTAGTGGTATTTTTATGGGAAGAGAGAACACCCTATGAAATGTGTCATGGAAGGAAACTCTCTTGGAATCATTTTTAGGTCTTTAAAAGAAGGTTCTATTTTTAGAATAAATAGGGGAATCAAGGAAAGTATAGTGATGAAACATATGAAGGATTTTTTAGGATACACAATAAAGAGTAAGGCCTACAAATGCTTCAACTTATGGATAAAAAAATTATAGAGAGTAATGATATAAAATTCATTAAGAAGAATGATGTAAAGAATCCTTAAAATTGAAAATTTGAAAAATTATGTGATGAAGAGGATAAAGGTGATATGATACTATGGTTATAAAAATTTACCCAAATGTTGAAGATTATAATGCTAAATTAGAAGAGAGATGATTGCTAAGGAAAGTCAGATTGTGCTTCATAGGTTAAATAAGAGAGTGGAAGTTGATTTATCCAACATAATGAGAGACATAATTGCTCCAAAATAGAAATGAAGAATGAATAATTTCATGTATTCTAAGCTATTGATAATGGTGGAACCAATATCAATTGAATAAGTAAAAAAAATTCAAGTCATGAGTTAGAACTATGCATTAGGAATTGTATCAATTCAAAAACAAAATCAATCTTGGAAACTTGTGAAGAATCCAGAACATCACAATGTGATCAGATCAAAATATATTTTTAAGAATTTTTTTTATGAACATGGAAATTCAATCTGAAATAGGGTGAATTTCGTTTGTAAAGGCTGTGAAAAAAATTTAAAGTGTTGATCTTAGAGAAACTTTTTCACGAGTGGATTGACTTGAGTTTATTATACTTTTCTTTGAGATGAAAATATGAAGAGACTTTAGGATTTATCAGATTGATGTAAAAAATACATTCTTGAATGTTGTGATTAAAGGGGAGGTTTATATTGAACAAATAGTGGGATTCTTGATTGTTAATGATAAAAACAAAGTGTGAGGATTAAATAAGGACTTTTAAGGCCTAAAATAGGAACCATGATCATGGTATGCATGATTTGATTCATATTTGAAGAAGTTGGATTTCAAAAGGGGTTGTGTTGATCACAATATTTACGTGAAAACTTCCAAGGAATAAAAATTCATGGTCATAGTCTATGTGGATGATATCATATTTGGTGGAAGAAAGAAGAAATCTTTGAAGGAATTTTCCTTTCTGATGATTTTAGAATTTAAAATGTCCAAGTTTAATAAACTCACATACTTTATAAAGATACAAGTGGTTCAAAAATTGTGATACACTTTCATATATCAATCTAAGTATGAAAGATGTTGGTTAGAGAAAAACTACACTAAGACTCAAAAGGGGGTTAATTGAGTTCTTGAAATTTTATTGTCTTATAAACCACCCTATTTAAGGTATGAAAAGTTCTAATATTTTCTTAATATGTGAAAGAAGTAAAAAAGTAAAATAGAAAGAAAAAGATCAAACACTAAAGATTTATAATAGTTCAGGGAAAAAATATCCCCTAGCCCAATCAACAAAATCTCAACTCCTAGATCTTAGTGATTTTCTCTAGAACTAGTCATTTTCCTAGGGACTTCTTTATTGAGTGAAAGTATCCATAACTTGATACAAAACTAGAATCTTTTATTGGGCTCCAACTAGGCTATAAAAATGAAAACATTTATGGTTATTTTACCACAAACCATCACAACTTAGTATAAGAAGCTAACACTTACAATAATGAGAGAGAAAGATGAAAGTTTACAAATGAATCTCATAGTTTCAAGATGAAAATGATAGAAGAGAATAATTCTCTAAGATAGAAAATTAGAATGGAATGCATCTCTAGGATACTATTCTAAAATTTTGAAATGATTAGCTTTGAAGCACAAATATATAACTTGAATCTTTTTATTGTCTTTTGTTTTATAGAGAAACACACATAGATTCGAGAGAGAGAGAGAGAGTTTAAAGTAAAAGTATTGTTTTTGTTACTTCTCTATATATTCTCATGTTCTTGTTCCAATACTCTTATAAAAATTTCTATATTTTTTTAACTTCATGAGATCTCAAAAAATTTGGTCTTGGAATTAAATTCTAGATGTCATTTTTACAAAAATACATCAATAATAGTAATGAGTAAAAAATTATTCTTTTATCATTCTATGACCTTGTTACTTAAAACCTTTTAAAAATCAATTTTAGGATAAATAGGTAAACCAATATTTAATGAATCTATGGAAGCATTAAATTCCACTTAAATTACTACCACAATGATAAATATGTATGTTGTAGAATGATGTAGTTGAATATAGATCACCACATAGATGAATTCCATGGATTTGAATTGATGTTGTTGAATTGATCTATATAATAGTTCTTCACATAGTTGATTTCTCACATAGCTAAATCATACAACCTTCTTTATCATGAATCCTAATTTTTTCATAGTTGACTAAATCATATAGTCGTTTAAAACAACATAGCTGAATTTAGAATATATCCAATTCATGTATCTTCTTACTCCACATAGTCAATTTACATATCCGTTTCATTGACGTAGCCATTTTTTTCACGTAGGCGATTCATCGACTTAACTGATTTTCACATAGATGATTCCATGATATAGCTGATTCATGTAGGAATTTACTTTATATAGCCAATTGACATAACTGATTACTCTATATAGCTAAATATCCACATATCTGATTTTCCAGACTTAAGAAAATTTCATCAAAACCAGTATAATTGACTTAAAAAAAGATAAAACCTAATGAAAACACTTGAAAAATAAAAACATCAGTAACATATGAAGGTTTTTCAAGATCATAAAAACATAAAGTACTTGGGATATGTTAGAATATTATTAGTAGTCCAACAATCTCCACCTTTTTTATGATCAAAAAATCCATTAAATAATAAACCTAAATTTTTAACAGATTTAATGATTTTATAGAAAATATATGTATTATATACTTCATTTAAAATTTATTTATCCTTTATTATCCCCATTTATTAGAATTTCCCCCTTTTATTATAATTATCCCCCTTTTTATATCATTAAAAAGGAAGGGAAAGGAGAGGAAAAACACTTTTAACATAGCACTTTGAGTGATGAACTGTTTAAGTATAGTGTTGAATGTGAATTTTGAATTATGGAAGGATTAAATTAGAATCATTTTGGAAAGTAAAACATTTATAAAGATGAAATAGACTAAATAAAAACAATAACCTTAAAACATAATCAATTAGATAAAATATATTAGATGAATATAATCACTTTAAAACACAAAAAAGAGAGAAAAAATATTAAATGAAAACAATTTACTTGAAACAAAAAAATAGATTAAGTGGTATTTCATTAATCATGAAATTTGGTACAAAATTAAAAAGAGCCGAAAAAATACATTAGTCAGATGACCTGAGTTTTTTAGATTGAATCAAAGTTAGAAGAAGTTTTGGGTGGCAGTTTCTTGAATGTTGGAGTGGAGGAAAAGATAGAAGTACAGTCAACCACTATAGGTAAGAATACTCTTCAAAGATCCACTCAAGTTTCTTAAGTCCCAAACCCTGATTCACCTCACAATATTTGGGAATGTGTTCTCAAAATATTCTAAGGATTCCTATAATATATAATGAAATCATAAGATCCATCATTGGAAAAGGTATCTTCTTGATAGGAAATAAATAGTAGTTCCTTTTTAGATTGTTTGAAAAAAACAAGAATAATATCCTCAGTGTATTCTTTCTAATAAATCAAGGATGAGTCAAAAATAGAATCCACTATATACATGGAACCTATATAGGTGTTTGGTGGTGCTGGACCAAGATATCATCTTCCTCTTTGATAACATAGGACATCAACACACATATCTATTCTCTTTATTATATTTTATTTACAATTTCCAAGAATGGAAGTAGATGATTGTCTGTATATATAGGAAAAAATTCAAAAGACCATTGTTCAACATCCCTTTGAAATATTTAAACTTAATAGTAGATAAACTTAGAGGATCACTGATCATGATAGCTGCAGATAAGTAGATGGAGTGGCAGGAGGGTTTGAATATAGATTTTTTTGAATTGTGTTATTCGATACTTACAAATCAATTATCCTACCTTAAAAAGAAATAAACTAGTGATATAGTTTTTAAAACTACTATATTAGAATTTGAACAATATCATTCAAAGAACTGGATGGATCTTGAGGAATTGGAGTAGGGGAAATAGCTGGCACAAGTGCACTGGTAGTAGTACCTAAGACTTGAAAAACCATCCTGAAAGGTATATAAAATATAAACTATCTTCCTATAGGAGTAGTTGGTACAAAAAGAATTTCCTATGAATTTGAGGAACTATAACCCTCTTCTAAAGAGTTTATATACAGATCTATAACTTCGTCATAAATTTGAGACAACATAGATGAAAACCATTGATGGTTTCTATTAATTGGGACAATTGAGTAAGAAATCATATACATGACTTTATTTTTTTACTCCCAAGGCCTCTTCTACCATAGAACAAAAGATTACCAAATATGGACAACTATGTCATTAAAAGAAACATTAATACCAAGGATAATACTTATAATAGTTTCTTTGGTTTCCTGAACCACTACCAATAGACCCTTTTTGAACTCTTGCATGAGAATAAGGGTGAAATTATCATAGTATAAAGATTAGATATGATATTTTATTGAATTTAGATATGAGGATAGCTGTTCAAACTAATTCTAAAAATCAGGAACCCCTAAAGGTGTATAAGTAGATGTAGAAGTTGGTTAAAACATATTAAGGAACTCAAAATTACTCCCAACTACACTCTTCATAGTGTGTAGGCTCTCTTTCATATCAGTCTTGAAACTATGGATTTCATCAAGAGAATCCACAAAAATATCTGATTGAACTAAAGGCATATTTTGAACAATATCTCTTTGATATGACAAAAAAACTCCTAGTTCATTGATCTCAAATTAATTAGAACAAAATCCACCAAGAACATTCACTTGATCTTTCACTAGATCAATTTTCTTATCATTCACACTAGATAAAACAGGTTTCAATGGCTATAGGTTATTTATCAAAAAATTCTAAGAAACCATAATATCAACAAGATTATAAAAATATGCTTTGGTCATAGTGTTCTCATTTAGCTATCTAATTTTATTATTGGAAGATATCAACTATTTCTTCAACTCTAGATAATCTATCTTAAGATTATAAAATTTAGTGACAACAATATAAGTAAAGGTCTATATATATTTCTCCATTTATAAAATTTTATAACTTTTTATAATAGAAGGTACATATTATTACACATGAGGTGGGGTTGTAATATTCTCAGGAGTATGAGAGAGAGATCTATATTATTCAAAAACTAAATATCTATCTCTATCTCTATTAGTGGAACTAGTTGATCCATGGAGTGGATCAAATACTGTATTCTCAACTCGAGGTTCATCTCTAACCTCACCAGTAGACGCACATGGTATAGTCTTAACTGGACTAACCTCTTCAACCTCAACTTCAACAACTATCTTAAAATATTTCTCAACCAGCTGATCTAATTTAGTAGCACCAACTACTACAATTTCATGTCATTGAGATTCTTTTACAACCATTTTGATATATAGAACTACATGATTTTTTCTCTCAGCAAATGAATCCTACACTTCCCCAGTAGCTCCATATTAGTAGGTGATGCATCCATAGGTGGTGAGGTAGTGGATGAATCCCCCTGCATTGATACTAGATGTAACGCCCCGACTCCAGTTACCCAGAGTCGGTGCATTATTACATAACATTGGCATGATCACAAGAAAGATCAAATCTCGAAAGACCGATTGGTTTAGTAGCCTTGGAAACACTAGATATATTCATAAGTTTTACATTACATAATAAAATTAAAAACTACTACAACAACATAATGTTTCCACAATCCACACTATTAACCCCTCATAAAATCCCTGCAGGTCATTCATAACTTACTTCTTCACATCCTGGGAAAAATAAAACATAGAAAAGGGGTGAGCTCAAATGCCCAGTAAGGATAACAATATAGCGGAAACTTTCATAAATAAGAATAAACATTTAAGGCAATGTATAACTAAAATAAAAGCCTTTTAAATATGAACTTTCATCATGGTATGGCATAAATAAAATGAAATAATGCCATTTACTTATTCACATGGATATTCTACTAATCGAATAATCACATGCAAAAATCAATAACCACTTTCATAATGTTGGAATGCATAATGCCAGACTATCATAACCACATAGTCAAGGCCTCGTGCCAAGACTACAAATAAGATTTTGTCAAGGCCTTGTGACAAGACACTAGTTTGTCTCATGAGACCTACCGATGCATCAAGGAGCTATAGCGGGCTCCACCCGTCACATATTAAGTCCAATGCATTCCCATATGAAAAGGTTTAAACATAACATAAACATTCATATTAAAACTAGAATATGAAATGTCAATACTTTCACCATAAACTATGAATGGTATAAAAATAGCACATCCACAGTCAAACATATCACAAAACCTTCAAAACAATATAGAAGTTTTGTATCATAATAAATCAACTTCAAATAATCTTAAAATCCATCAAAGGATGTTGACATAGATGAAATCAAAATTCTTTTTAAAGAAATATCTCCTTTTATTTTGAAATCATTTAAGATCTATATAAAATAAAACATTTTCTTTGAAAATATTCTTATAAGCTTGTAAGGGAAGCTTTGAAGATTTTATAACGGCGGAAAATAGCCGCACCCGCCGTATAAGTTAAAAAAAACATTCTTACCTTAATTCTGTCGAAAAGGTTAAAAATGACCTTGTTTTGAAAACGACCGAAATATTCCTTTATAAACCACTTATAAAAGTCAAAAAGGGTATAAATGACTTTAACTCATATTCTATTAAATAGTAAAAATGTTTTGAAATGCATTTTTAAGAAACATGGATGTGGATGATAAAGAGATCCCAGTAGATTATTACGTATAAACAACCTTGGATAATGAAGAGGTTGTAAAGTAAACCCTTACCTTGTACTTTTCCTTGGTTGGGGTAGGTTAACCTCATGTATAATGGTGAAATAGTTGTTATTAAATTATACAAGAATCATATATAATAATATGATATCATATATGATCTTTTAACATTGATTTGTTAATAATATCTTAGAATTATCGTCGTTTCGGGAGTTAACTTACTCATTTTCTTTTATATGTTTTGTTACATAAGCCATGGTTGTTGTATCTTATTCATATCCAGAATGATATATAGTCCTTAAACATCATTTTTAAATCATCAAATGATAATTATACTTGAATGGATACGATGGAGAATGAATCTCATCGTGTTCGTGGAGACGGTAGTCCGTACGTACGCACGAGCGACAATATCATTCTTTTGATATTAAAATAATATATAAATGGATGGTATATAATATATAAAGAATAATTAACATGTTATATTTATTATTTACATGAGTTACACATCATTATTATACCCATCCAAATAATATTATATTGAATAACAATTACACCACGACGTGGAGACGGTAGTCCGTACGTACGCACGTATGGTGACATGTTATTCAAAGGGTGGATAGAATACTGAATATGGTTGTACCATATTTATAATAGCATCACAGTATATGTGAGATACTGGAGTTATTATTTTAGAATGGTAATAACAAAGGAAGAAGAAGTGGAAGAAGAAATGAACTTGGAGAAGGGTGGTGAAATCATTACCTCTTCTTCGGGTTCTTCCTTTTGATTTGATCAAAATGGCTCCTTAGGTTGGCTTTCTGATCAAACTAAGGCCTCTAGGTTGTAGTGAGGGATGTTGGGAGAGTATTTGGGCAGAGTTTGGCCGAACCAAAAGGCTTTGAAGGTGTGAAGAAATGAGAAGGAGGAGTGCCCTTTTATAAGAGGGGTGAGGGGCACCTTTGGAAAAGCTAGAAATATTAACTTATAATAAATTCATATTCGGTTTCTAATGGCTACAAAGCTTATTATTCAAATATTAAGGTGGTTATAGGTCTAAAACCACTCAAAAAATAGAATTTAGACAGGTTTGGGTACTTATATTAACCTTTTCTTTAAGTATTAACTCTAAGTTAATTAGTTTCACTTTTACAATGTCTCTTTGTATTTTTATATAATATGGTTAATAAACTTACTATATACATCCAAGAGACCCCCAAGTGGTACATTAATGATGAACCTATCATGATATAAGTCTCTTGGCCGAACCTTAGATTTTTAGGAATTTAATATCAATTAATAATAAAATATTTGTTTTAAGAACTCTTTTATGTCAATTTTGATACTATTCAATAGTTGATTTTTGTGAAACTCATAACAGATTTATTACTTCGAACAAAGTCAATTAATTCAATCCTAATATATCATATTATCCTATTAAATTAGTTTAATTCATTAAAAGTTTCATATTATATTTATTTGGGTATTTATAATATCAATTATTTTAATTTTTCACTATTATAGTAATTACTGCATCATTATTGTGTCATAAATAAAATAAATTATTTAATGTCTAAAAATTATAAATAAAATATAATTATGTAGGAAATCCTTTTAGCTTTCTAATGAATATTTATAATCTAAAATCCAACATATATAACCCTATTTAACAATTGTTTTTCTAAAAGATATATGCTTGTGTCATTTTTGTATTCATTTTAACTTAATTAAAATAAAGTGTCATTATCACTTACAAGTGGATCCATGTGGTCCCAAAATAGACCCAAAGATTACCATGGTCGACCATGTATCAACCAATAGTGTTAAGACATGTTTTAGGGTAATTTAGTATTATTATAATATTATTTTTTAACCCTTATTTACCGGATTTACCCTTAACCATGGTAAATAAAATATTTACCACAGTAATTATTCAAAATGTCTAAAAATAAAAGTTACCTATTTACACAATTTGAACATCCTGATTCCAAATATGGAATCCATTTTCCTAAATTCAAAATACAGAAGTGGCAGAAATTAATTTAAAATTAATTCCCGCTGTCAAAACAAAAAGCGTGTTTTTAAGAGATAATAACTATCAAAAGATTGACACTCGTTTGTGTTCGGTTTAATTGTAAAATTATGTCCAATGACCAACATTATATTAAATGGTAAAAATATATTCTAAATATACTTTAAAACCACTAAAATTCATAATTTATCACTATTAATTATTTTGATTAAAAAAGTTGTTTTTAATTAAAACTTAGTAATTTTCACTATTCATCAAAATATGAAAGTTATCCGAAATGTACCAAAATTTCACCTTAGGCTAAATTCGATATTCCGAATCCAAAAATGAAGTCCATTTTCAAATATAAAATATATATAATTTCAAAAAGTAGGTATTACTATTCATAACGGCTAGTTTGATTAGTTATGGTGTGTTAGAACTCGGTGTTGCGTACAACACACGCTATCACATTATTCAAAGAGAAGCGTACCGTAGAAGCTTGGGGTGTTACATTCTCCCCTCCTTCAAATAATTGCGTCCTCGCAATTTCTAGGGTATTACTGCATAAAAAGACTCTGGTGGTTCTTCATCATAAGTTCCTCGGGTTCCCACGTTGCCTCTTCCATCTTATGGTTTCTCCACAAAACTTTTACCAGACGCGTCGTCCGGTTTCTCAGCACTTGTTCTCTCGTATCAAGAATCTTGACGGGCTCTTCGCAATAAGACAGATCGGGTTCCAGTTCTAATTCCTCATAGGTGAGTACATGCGTCGGATCAGGCATGTATTTCCTCAATAGAGATACGTGGAACACATCGTGAACTTTGGAGAGACTTGGCGGCATTGCCAATCGGTAAGCTACAACCCCAATTCGTTCTAGAATTTCGAACGGTCTGATGTACCTGGGACTCAATTTACCTTTCTTACCAAAACGTATGACTCCCTTCCACGGAGATACCTTCAGAAAAACATGATCACCGACTTGAAATTCCAAATCCTTCCTTCGATTATCGGCATAGCTCTTCTGCCTACTTTGAGCTGCTTTGATGTGATTTTGGATTACTTTCACCTTTTCCACCGTTTCCTCCACCAGTTCTGGGCCTACAAGTTTTCTTTCACTAACGTCATCCCAACAGGTTGGTGTACGACATCTCTTTCCGTATAACGCTTCATATGGTGCCATCTGAATACTCGAATGGAAGCTATTGTTATAGGAAAATTCTACCAAAGGTAAATATTGATCCCACATACCCTGAAAGTCAAGTGAGAAAGATCTCAACATGTCTTCTAAGGTTTGAATAGTCCATTCTGATTGTCCGTCTGTCTGTGGGTGGTAAGCAGTGCTCAAATGAAGTTCAGTATCCAGGGATTTCTGAAGACTTTTCCAGAATCTTGAAGTAAAACGGGGATCACGATCAGAAACAATCGATAGGGGTACTCCATGAAGTCTCACAACTTCATTAATATATAGTCTTGCTAGACGTTCCAGGGGTAGATCTTCTCTTATAGCAAGAAAATGTGCTGTCTTGGTAAGACGATCAACAATAACACATATTGCATCGTTCCTTCTAGGAGTCTTTGGTAGCCCCATGACAAAGTCCATCGTAACATTGTCCCATTTCCACTCCGGTATGGGAAGAGGTTGCATGACTCCTCCAGGCTATTGCCTTCCAGATTTCACTTGTTGACAAACCATACATCTTGACACAAAATCAGCAATCTCCCTCTTCATGTTGTCCCACCAAAAATGTTCCTTCAAATCTCCATACATTTTGGTGCTCCCAGGGTGTATAGAGAAATTGGAACTATGAGCATCATCCAACAATTCCCTTTTTAGATCAGGTATATTGGGAACACAAAGTCTCTTCCTGAATTTCAAAATTCCATCTTCATACACAAAGTCTCTCAATCTCCCATCATTCACAGCTTTAATCTTCTTTTGGAATTCTTCATCATCGGTCTGAGAACTCTTAATCCTTTCTAGTAAATATGGTTTGGCAACCATTTGAAAAAGCATTGATGTTTCACCTTCCCTGGTTATTCCCATGTCCATCTTCACTAGATCCATGAAAATTGGATCCCTTTCAATTCTCATATTGTTCAAAACTCCATGGTCTTTTCTACTCAAAGCATCTGCCACCTTGTTTGCCTTCCCTGGGTGGTAGTGTATCGTACAATCATAATCCTTGAGTAATTCAAGCCATCTCCTTTGCCTCATGTTGAGTTCTTTTTGTGAGAAAATATACTTCAAACTCTTGTGATCAGTATAAATCTCACATTTTTCACCATAGAGGTAGTGCCTTCATATCTTCAAAGCAAAGATCACTGCTGCTAACTCGAGATCATGATTAGGATAGTTTTGTTCATGAATTTTCAACTGTCGTGATGCATAGGCAATAACTCTATCATTCTGCATAAGGACACAGCCAAGTCCTTTCTTCAATGCATCACTATAAATAACTAACCCATCATTCCCCGATGGTAGAGTCAATATAGGAGCATTGACTAATCTTCTCTTCAGTTCTTCGAAACATTATTCACACTCTTTTGTCCAAACAAATTTAACCCCTTTACGTGTGAGCTTCGTTAATGGGTTAGCCAATCGGGCAAAATTCTGGACGAAACATCGATAATAACCTGCCAAACCAATAAAACTACGTACCTCAGTTATACTCGTAGGTGCTGGCCATTCTTGGATTGCCTTGGTCTTAGAAGGATCAACAGAGATTCCATCTTTAGAGACAATATGGCCAAGAAAAGAAATCTCCTGAAGCCAGAATTCACACTTGCTAAACTTCCCATATAATTCATGCCTCCTCAGAGTCTTCAAGATAATGCGCAAGTGATTTTCATGATCTTCGTAGGTTTTGGAGTATACCAAGATATCATCAATAAATACCACCACAAATTCATCGAGATACTCCTTGAAAACTCTATTCATTAGATCCATGAATACAGAGGGTGCATTAGTCAATCCAAATGGCATTACAGTAAACTCGTAATGCCCGTACCTGGTTCGAAATGCTGTTTTCGGAATGTCTTCCTTCTTCACACACAACTGATGGTATCCAGATCGAAGGTCAATCTTTGAAAAGTATTGAGCTCCATGCAGTTGGTCAAATAAATCATCAATACAAGGTAGGGGATACTTGTTCTTTATCGTTATAGCATTGATCTCCCTGTAGTCGATACATAACCTCATAGATCCATCTTTCTTTTTAACAAAAAGAACAGGGGCTCCCCATGGAGAAACACTAGGGCGAATAAATCCCTTATTACTCAATTCTTCTAGTTGTTTCTTTAGTTCGACTAACTCTACAGTGGCCATTCTATAAGGGGTCTTCGATATAGGCCTTGATCCAGGAATCAAATCAATAGAAAACTCAACTTCTCGTTCTGGAGGATGTCCAGGTAAATCTTCCGGAAATACATCTACAAATTCTTTCACAACAGGTACATCCTCTATTTGAACATTCCTTTCCTCACCGACAGTTATTTCATTCTCTTCCTCCCCAATAATTGAATTAAGTTGAGCTACTGGGGGTGGATCTAAATAAGAATTAGGTGGTGACGATTCTGCTCTAAAAATAAGGTGCTCCTTATCATTATCATCAAGAATCGTAACCTCTTTCTTCTTACAATAAATCTTCGCATCATAGTCCGAAAGCCAGTCCATACCAAGGATTATATCAAACTCAATCATAGGTATGACGATGAAATCAGCAGATAAAGAAAATTTATATGCTCTAATGGGGACTGATTCACAAAACTTTGTTGCAACGATACTTCCCTTAGGAGTTTTAACTGACAACTCCCTTATTAAATCAAATTGGAAATATCTAATTTTCTTAGAAAAATGGGAAGATATGAAACAATGCGATGATCCAGAATCAAATAATGCATTTGCTAAACTTGAGGAAACCATTAAATTACCTGCCACCACGTCTTTCAGAGCTTCTACCTCAGCAGTAGTGATAGCATAAGCCTGGCCTTGATCCCTTGGCCTTTTCTGAGGTAAGTTCTCCTGACGCTTAGGACATGCATTTGCATAATTCCCCATCTCCCTGCAATTGTAGCACTGAACGTTGGTAGCTTCCTTCTTCCCCTTGCAATCATGAGCTTGGTGGCCTTTTTCACCACACTTGTAACAGACTCCCATTCCCTTCAAGCAAGTACCAGGATGTTTCTTCCCGCATTTACCACAAGATGGATATTCAACCTTTCCCTTCTTCCCCTTATTTCCATTCCCAGATTGATCAGCAGGTCTCTTCTTCTCTTGCTTTGCTTTAAAGTCATAAGACTTAGAGAATTCCTTTTCGGTCTTGATAGCACATGAGACAATGTCTTCGTACGATGAAAAGGATTGTGAGACTAACGCTCGACGGAGAAATGGTTTTAACCCATCAAAGAAACGATCAATCTTACTTCTTGGGTTACGAATATAATCACCAGCGTACCTCGCTAACCTTGTAAAGTTAGCCTCATACTTTGTGACATTCTCATCCTCCTTTTGTCTCAGACTCAGAAATTGCCTTTCCATATCTGCTCGATGGTCGCGAGGGAAGTATTTTTCTAAAAACAGATCTTTGAACTCCCTCCATTCCATATTTGATACTTCATCATCTTCCTTCGTATTTTGAATCAATGACCACCATTGATCAGCATCTCCAGTGAGGCGGTAAACTGCCATGATAACTTTTTCCCTTTCACTGCTCCCCAAAGCCTGAAATATTTTCCCTAGGGAAAATATCCATTGCTCAGCTACTAAGGGATTTGTATTCCCATTGAACGTTGGTGGTTGTTGCCTCATGAATCGATCTAACATTTATCCTCCACGCTGCGGATCAGGGTGCTCCATACGGGTAAGGTTATTATTCATAACCTGAGTAAGTTGTCCCAGTATGGTGATTAGCTGATCAGCACCAGTTGCATCACCAGCCCCACTATAATTATCTTGAGCAGGAGGGAAATCCCTACATGGAGTGCATGCATTGATACGGTTTCCATTTCTTCCACTAGGCGCCATTTCTAAACAATGGCATAAACTAGATCAGTTTATGAATCAAAATACATAATCCCATACTTATAAAACACTTAACATAAATTGAACTATTTATGGATATAATCCATAATCATAAGAATGTTTTCTTTGAGGAAGTATATACTCATAATCCCTTCAAAATGATTTGTAAAGAAAATGAGAGTTATCCTAAGCATATCCCCCGGGAGTGTCGTAACCAAGAGTGCAGCAAGGCCCGTTGTCGTGCACTAGTTCCCGTTCGAGTCTAGCTCAAAGCGGTGTTTTCGGGTTTTACCCCTAGGTACATCTGTGCCAGAGCCGCCTCTACCTGCTCGTATCCAGACAGGGATGTATTGCTTGGAAAACTCACAAAATCTCTACAATACCAAAATTCTAGGAAGTTCTTCTATACTAATCCTCAAAGTTCATCTTAGGTCTACGTGCTCTAATCAGAGTTTATCTAAATATAGCTTCCATGGTTTGTACTAAACTTCCTCTGATACCAACTGTAACGCCCCGACTCCAGTTACCCAGAGTCGGTGCATTATTACATAACATTGGCATGATCACAAGAAAGATCAAATCTCAAAAGACCGATTGGTTTAGTAGCCTTGGAAACACTAGATATATTCATAAGTTTTACATTACATCATAAAATGAAAAACTACTACAACAACGTAATGTTTCCACAATCCACACAATTAACCCCTCATAAAATCCCTGCAGGCCATTCATAACTTACTTCTTCACATCCTGGAAAAAATAAAACATAGAAAAGGGGTGAGCTCAAATGCCCAGTAAGGATAACAATATAACGGAAACTTTCATAAATAAGAATAAACATTTAAGGCAATGTATAACTAAAACAAAAGCCTTTTAAATATGAACTTTCAACATGGTATGGCATAAATAAAATGAAATAATGCCATTTACTTATTCACATGGATATTCTACTAATCGAATAATCACATGCAAAAATCAATAACAACTTTCATAATGTTGGAATGCATAATGCCAGACTATCATAACCACATAGTCAAGGCCTCGTGCCAAGACTACAAATAAGATTTTGTCAAGGCCTTGTGCCAAGACACTAGTTTGTCTCATGAGACCTACCGATGCATCGAGGAGCTATAGCGGGCTCCACCCGTCACATATTAAGTCCAATGCATTCCCATATGAAAAGGTTTAAACATAACATAAACATTCATATTAAAACTAGCATATGAAATGTCAATACTTTCAACATAAACTATGAATGGTATAAAAATAGCACATCCACAGTCAAACATATCACAAAACCTTCAAAACAATATAGAAGTTTTGTATCATAATAAATCAACTTCAAATAATCTTAAAATCCATCAAAGGATGTTGACATAGATGAAATCAAAATTATTTTTAAAGAAATATCTCCTTTTATTTTGAAATCATTTAAGATCCATATAAAATAAAACATTTTCTTTGAAAATATTATTATAAGCTTGTAAGGGAAGCTTTGAAGATTTTATAACGGCGGAAAATAGCCGCACCCGCCGTATAAGTTAAAAAAAAACATTCTTACCTTAATTCTGTCGAAAAGGTTAAAAAGGACCTTATTTTGAAAATGACCGAAAGATTCATTTATAAACCACTTATAAAAGTCAAAAAGGGTATAAATGACTTTAACTCATATTCTAGTAAATAGTAAAAATGTTTTGAAATGCATTTTTAAGAAACATGGATGTGGATGATAAAGAGATCCCAGTAGATTATTACGTATAAACAACCTTGGATAATGAAGAGGTTGTAAAGTAAACCCTTACCTTGTAATTTTCCTTGGTTGGGGTAGGATAACCTCATGTATAATGGTGAAATAGTTGTTATTAAATTATACAAGAATCATATATAATAATATGATATCATATATGATCTTTTAACATTGATTTGTTAATAATATCTTAGAATTATCGTCGTTTCGGGAGTTAACTTACTCATTTTCTTTTATATGTTTTGTTACATAAGCCATGGTTGTTGTATATTATTCATATCCAGAATGATATCTAGTCCTTAAACATCATTTTTAAATCATCAAATGATAATTATACTTGAATGGATACGATGGAGAATGAATCTCATCACGTTCGTGGAGACGGTAGTCCGTACGTACGCACGAGCGACAATATCATTCTTTTGATATTAAAATAATATATAAATGGATGGTATATCATATATACAGAATCATTAACATGTTATATTTATTATTTACATGAGTTACACATCATTATTATACCCATCCAAATAATATTATATTGAATAACAATTACACCACGACGTGGAGACGGTAGTCCGTACGTACGCACGTATGGTGACATGTTATTCAAAGGGTGGATAGAATAATGAATATGGTTGTACCATATTTATAATAGCATCACAGTATATGTGAGATACTGGAGTTATTATTTTATAATGGTAAGAACAAAGGAAGAAGAAGTGGAAGAAGAAATGAACTTGGAGAAGGGTGGTGAAATCATTACCTCTTCTTCAGGTTCTTCCTTTTGATTTGATCAAAAGGGCTTCTTAGGTTGGATTTCTGATCAAACTAAGGCCTCTAGGTTGTATTGAGGGATGTTGGGAGAGTATTTGGGCAGAGTTTGGCCGAACCAAAAGGCTTTGAAGGTGTGAAGAAATGAGAAGGAGGAGTGCCCTTTTATAAGAGGGGTGAGGGGCACCTTTGGAAAAGCTAGAAATATTAACTTATAATAAATTCATATTCGGTTTCTAATGGCTCCAAAGCTTATTATTCAAAGGTTAAGGTGGGGATAGGTCGAAAACCACTCAACCAATAGAATTTAGACAGGTTTGGGTACTTATATTAACCTTATCTTTAAGTATTAACTCTAAGTTAATTAGTTTCACTTTTACAATGTCTCTTTGTATTTTTATATAATATAGTTAATAAACTTACTATATACATCCAAGCTACCCCCAAGTGGTACATTAATGATGAACCTATCATGATATAATTCTCTTGGCCAAACCTTAGATTTTTAGGAATTTAATATCAATTAATAATATAATATTTGTTTTAAGAACTCTTTTATGTCAATTTTGATACTATTCAATAGTTGATTTTTGTGAAACTCATAACAGATTGATTACTTCGAAAAAAGTCAATTAAATCAATCCTAATATATCATATTATCCTAGAAAATTATTTTAATTCATTAAAAGTTTCATATTATATTTATTTGGGTATTTATAATATCAATTATTTTAATTTTTCACTATTATAGTAATTACTGCATCATTATTGTGTCATAAATAAAATAAATTATTTAATGTCTAAAAATTATAAATAAAATATCATTATGTAGGAAATCTTTTTAGATTTCTAATGAATATTTATAATCTAAAATCCAACATATATAACCCTATATAACAATTGTTTTTCTAAAAGATATATGCTTGTGTCATTTTTGTATTCATTTTAACTTAATTAAAATAAAGTGTCATTATCACTTACAAGTGGATCCATGGGGTCCCAAAATAGACCCAAAGATTCCCATGGTCTACCATGTATCAACCAATAGGGTTAAGACACGTTTTAGGGTAATTTAGTATTATTATAATATTATTTTTTAACCCTTATTTACCGGATTTACCCTTAACCATGGTAAATAAAATATTTACCGCAGTAATTATTCAAAATGTCTAAAAATAAAAGTTACCTATTTACACAATTTGAACATCCTGATTCCAAATATGGAATCCATTTTACTAAATTCAAAACACATAAGTGGCAGAAATTAATTTAAAATTAATTCCCGCTGTCAAAACAAAAAGCGTGTTTTTAAGAGATAATAACTATCAAAAGATTGACACTCGTTTATGTTCAGTTTAATTGTAAAATTATGTACAATGACCAACATTATATTAAATGTTAAAAATATATTCTAAATATACTTTAAAACCACTAAAATTCATAATTTATCACTATTAATTATTTTGATTAAAAAAGTTGTTTTTAATTAAAACTTAGTAATTTTCACTATTCATCAAAATATGAAAGTTATCCGAAATGTACCAAAATTTCACCTTAGGCTAAATTCGATATTCCGAATCCAAAAATGAAGTCCATTTTCAAATATAAAATATATATAATTTCAAAAAGTAGGTATTACTATTCATAACGGCTAGTTTTATTAGTTATGGTGTGTTAGAACTCGGTGTTGCGTACAACACACGCTATCACATTATTCAAAGAGAAGCGTACCGTAGAAGCTTGGGGTGTTACACTAGAGGTGGTATAACCACCTAAGAAAAAGCTTCCTGTCCAACATACTTTAGAGAACTTGAGAAAACATCTCAATTATAATCTATGGTTTTCAAGATAAAAAATGAAAAAGTGTTACACTTATGACACTTAATAGATTATCCCTTAATCGTATAAACTTATTTCTTTTTCATCACTATGGAGATCATCCTTTTATAAGGGAAATAATTAAACTCCCCCTTACCTTATAATAAATGGTATAATAAATGAATCATGTACCAAGATAGATTTAGATTTATATTATTGATCAGTACATATAATAGGTACATGTAATGAAACAAAAATTTCTCTATCTTACAATCTCTCTGATAAATTACGATTTAGATAAACTTGTAGAGAACTTTCCATTACGGTTCTAGGTCTTTCAAACCCTTTTTCTCAAAAGAAGAGGTCCCAAAAAGAAAATTAAAAACTTTAACAAGTCTAACTAAACTCATACCAACTAAAGTATGACTAAAACTGAACTCACCCCCATGAGGGCAGTGAATTACTTTAACCATATCTGTAAATGATACTAACAAATACTTCCCATTTGCATTTGATGAAAGGAAATCCTCTATTTTAGAGAATTGAAACTCAATATTCTACATGAACTCATTTACATATCCCTCAAACAAAAAACCCAATTTATTCTCAACAATAATAAATTCCCATCCTTAGAATTAGAAAAATTTCTTCAATAACATCTATGTTCCTTTCATCCAAGACATATCCTTGGACTTTCCTACAAGAACTCAACATGGTGAACTGTAATTATTTTATTTCATTAAATATATATAACTACCATAATCTCCTCACTTCAAATTCCCCATCTTATAAAGGTTGGATGGAGGTTTAGAGACTCATGGTGACAATTTGACTTAAGGTATGAAGGGATATATGTGAATGGAAAGGGAGGTGACATGTGATTTGAGTTTTTGGTCATGTACACAATTATAAAAAGTTTTATGTATCCAAATAGTTTTAGGGTTCCATATGACTTAAAAATAAAAATAATAGAAAATAAAAGAACAAAATATTTTTATTTTAAAAAATAAGTTCACTTTATTTCTTAAAATTTAATTAGGCACAGATAAATATAAAAACAGAATAAGTTCATTTAATTTTTATAATACATTAAAATATTAAGATAATAATAAATGAAAAAATAAAAATATAATTGATATATCAAGGAATAAAATAAATTAAAATCCCTTAAATTAAAACAACCCTAATTCTCACTTAATAAAATAAAAATATTCACAATAAAGGGGATTAGTAAAAATATCCATTAATTAGTTATTAGTAGAGATAAATTAAAGAGTGATATCACCTTTTTGAGTATTATCTCTCAAGAAATGATGACTTAGTTCTATATAATTTGTTCTAGAATGGTTTATCAGATTCTTTGAAATGTTGATAGAACTAGTGTTATCACATTTAATTGAAACTTGATTATAATTGAATCTAAAATATATCAAGGTGTGTTTCATCTACAACAGCTATTAACAATAAATACCTAAAATAATGTATTTTACTTCAGCAGTAGATAATGAAACTGAGTGTTTTTTCTTACTAGACTAGGATACCAAGTATTTACCTAGAAAATAAAAGGTTCTTGATGTAATATTTCTATCTTGTCTACATCCAACAAATCCGACATCAGAATATGAAGTAAAATTAAAATCAAAAGTTTTTTTTGAAAAAGTAATGAATGGGAAATCATTCATTTTAAATACCATAAAATTCATTTGGTAGCTTTCAAATGATATTCATTGGGATTATCTTGGAATCTATCATATAAACATACTGTAAACATAATATATATTCCAATATCATTCAAATTTAGTAGTTTTCCTATGATTCCTCTATATATATTTTCATCAACTGGTTTACCATCTTTATCCAAATCTATATTTTCATTATACTCATAGGAGTTTCATGTATTTTTTTTTGTAAAACCAAAAATCACCTCATCAATGTATATCTGAACTAAAAAAATATCTAAAGATGAAGTTTTGTTTAAAATAGTATGATATTAATTTCCAACTAAAAATATATATTATAAAATAAGATATCTAAAATGATCATACTAAGATATAAGTGCTTGTTTAAGGCCATAAATAGATTTAGTAAGTTTGAAAACTGAATTTGGAAAATGGGGATTTTTAAAATGAGGAGTTTTTCGACATAAAATTCATCCTAAATAAAAACATTTAAAAATTAATATTCACTTACATATAATATAATTTGAAATTAATTTTTTATACATATATTAGGAGAATAAAATGGTATCTAATCTAGCTATGGGTGTAAAGGTCTATTCATAATCTATCCCTTCCTCTTGATTTTACCCTTTAACAATTAGTCTATCCTTATTATTAGTCATTAAACCATGATCATCCCTATTATTTATAAAAACCCATTTTGTTCCTATAATAGGATGGTCAGAGGGTCTATTGAATAATTCCTATACCTTGTTCCTCTTGAATCGGTTTATCTCTTCTTGTATATCTAAAACCCTATCTCATTATCTAAGGATTCTTCTGTGGTTTCAGGTTCTAGTTGATATAAAATAGTAGAAAATTATACATGGTCTCCAACATTTCTTCTAGTCATAATCCGTTCATCTAAGCTTCCTATAACAGTTTTTAAGGGATGATTTTTCAATGTTCTAGACTATCTAGGTAGCACACTTTCTGGTTTACTAGTATCCTTCCTTTTAGGATTTGATACGCCAAAATCAAGTTTTAAACCATCATAATTTTTATTATTGAAGACAATTTGAGGTCTCATGTTTTCAAAATAATTACTCAACTCATCAACTTGAGTCATTTTATGATCAAATAGATCACTTTCATCAAATTTCACATGATTTGATTCTTCTATAATCTTTGACATTTTGTTGAAAACTCTAAGGCCTTGTAATTAGTATAATATCCAAGAAAGATTAATTCTTCTACATTTGAATCAAATTTACCAAGATTATCCTTGGTTTTTAGAATATAAAATTTTCATCAAAACATTTTAAAGTATCCAAATTTTAGATTTATATTGTTCCATAGATTATAGGGTGTTTTCTTCAAAATAGGCATAATTAAGACTCTGTTTATGACATAACATGCTGCATTTATAGCTTCAACCCAAAAAATGAGTTATCAAGTTATATTTAGAAAACATAGTCCTAGAAATCTCTTTTAAGATACTATTCCTCCTTTTAACAAAACCATTCAGTTAAGGTGTATTGGGGGTAGAAAATGTATGTTTAATTTTATGTTTTGAACAATAAGAATTGTATTGATGGTTTTCAAATTCCCCTCCATGGTTAATTCTAAAAGAAATAATTTTGGAATATTTATATTTTTGAAACAATTTACAAAAAATTATAAACACTGAATAATATTTACTTTTAAAACTCAAAAATAAAACCCTAGTATATCTAGAAAAATCATCAACTAACACATAAACAAAATATTTTCCTCTTATGATTTCAATTATTGATGTCTTAAAAAAATCCAGGTGGATAATATCTAGATGTAACACCCTAAATTTTTTTGAATTTTTTTAGTTAATTTAATCTTTTTGGTATTTTGATATTCAAAAAACATTGAATATAGATTTTGTTATACGAAAGCACTAAGTCTAGATTTCATTATACGTAAAACCATGTAAACCTTAAATTATAAACAAGGTTTAGATTAACATGCAGTATATACAACACTGTATTTGTCTTGTGTGACACGCAATTCTAAGTTCCTTCGATAACTTGTGTGGCACACAAGACCTAGTTTTAGCAAACATCAATGTACTATTAATATTATTAATAAAATATAAATATAGTTGTCACATATCCATTTGAATGATTGTTATTAACAAGATTAATTAAATTATGAAAATATAGTTAACAAAAACATATAAGAATTATTATTTTGGTGACCAATTAACTAGAAATGAAAATAAAACCATGTTGAAAATATATGAAATATTTTACTGAAAAACTATATTTATGAAATCAAACACGTTTTACCACAATAAATTAATTAATCCACTTTTGATAAATTATTTACATGATATATATATATATTATATTCAATAAAATATTTAATTTCCAACTTATGTGTTTTTTAGATAAGAGATAAGAATAAAACTAACTTTACAAATAAAGATTTATATTTTTCTAAAAGGTAATTTTAACGCCTTTTAATGAAGAAACCACTTTAAATGAAATTTTTAACACATTTATATTTTTTATTTGAAAAAATAAACTTTATTTTTAAATATGAATATAAATATTTACTTTTGGTGAATTTTGGGTATTTTTCTAAAATATTTTATTTTTGGATGAATAGTGAAAAATACTGAATTTTAATTCAAAATTATTTTTTCATATAATTTATTTATATAGTTAGATTATATTTTAAGTCAGTTTTAAAGTTTAATTATATCAATTTTAAATAAATTAATCCAATTTAGGTCATGGGAACCAATCTCACATTGAAATTGGATATGAAACCATCTCAAACTTTTAAACATTTTTCTTAAAAAACAACTCACGCAACATGTATACGGGGTTAATTTTAAAATAATTTATGCCACTTATGTGTTTAAAATTTGGAAAAATGAATTCAATATTTGGAATAATCATAATTTATAATTTCAAATAAGTTCAACTTAGTTTTTAACCAAAAATATTAGTGAAGGTAATTAAAATTAATTACAATTATTAAGGTGAAAACTAGCTTAATTAATGACTAAAATAGAAAATAAAGTGTAAAAATATCCCTTCACTTGTCCAAAAACTATTTTATATTCATAATTCTACCATTAAATCGCTAATAATTCATATGTATTCATTTAGAATCCTTTGGGGACAATTAAAATGTGGGGGGCACTCGAATCTTTTCAAGAATACCCAATGTGTCCTTTTCCCATATTATATTTTGTTATATTAAGGTTTATACCTACACTTACACAAAATTCTATTTAATGGGTAACTAATTTAACATTCTTGTGTATGGAGAACTACTACCCCATGAAATGATGTCATTCTTTTTTCCTTTACCACCTTATACGGTTTGGAATTATGATGGGAAATCTATTTTTAAATTATACATATGATATTTATTATTTTTTATGATATTTTTAATTATTATATAAAACATACCTTTATGATTTCTATTTTCTTTAAATATGATAACTTCATTTGTGGACTTGTGGACTACCGCCTCCTCAAATCGATGTGATTCATTCACACTTTACATGGAATGGATTGAGGATGAGTTTAGTGAAATAATATGATGTATATTAAATAATAATTATACTTTAAATATAATATATATTTACATAAATATGATTCATTTACTTTCATTATTTCAATATGATAAGAAAACTAAAACAACGTTCATGCATACGTAGGGCCCATCATCTCCATAAACGATTTATTCCATTTCATATATCTAAATTTTATAGACTATTAAAAATATTTATATAATGAATATATATGATATATAAATCATGTTTTAAATTTTTTGAATAATTAAATCATGATATAAGTAAGAGTATCAAGAATATAAAATTCAAAACATATACAAAAAACAAAGCAGATATTGCTTGAAACGTTACCTAAACAAGAAATTGTAATTAAACAAGAAATATAAAGACATAACTAAATAATATATGGTGTAGTATATAATAATATGGTTCTATGATATATATATAATAAAATTATACTTATTATATAAGAGGTTTTAACATCTTTGAATAAAGTCAAGAATTAAGGTAAGAGAATTTCATCTCACTTTTTATTTTCATGGGATAGATACCATATTCACCACTCAATTATTTTTTGTGGTTTATATACTTCTCATTGACATGTTTTATTATGACTATCCTTATTTAAATTATATTTTATGCTTCATGTAAATTTTATTCTTTCATGGGGAGTATGATACAAAGTTACTAAAGCGGTGAAAATTTATTACTACAATCTAATCGTTTATCAGGATTGTTTATGATTATGCTTCCATTGAAGAAATCATATGACCCAGCTTTCAAGAACACGCATTAATTTTAACCTAATCTAGTTATTAATGTTATATCTAATTAATGGTACCATTTTCCTACTCTTTGTAACTTAATATAATTAAGAAAATGTTTTTATTAAAAGTAGACTTTATTTATCCTTCAGGTCGGAAATATGTGTTTTTTAAAAATCATGTTTTCTAAAAGTGGTTTAAAAAATGTTTTAATATTATCCAATAATGTTTAAATTAAAATTTTACCCATGTTTTAACTTTTTAATTTTTTTTTAAGAAATAATATTCTTATCGTTTTCAGAATTGAGGCACTTTTATAAACTCTTACGACACAAAATGAATGTTCAGTATATATCGATTTATCCGTTGCTATGAAATTACTTCCTTTGAATATTAATTTTCAATATTACAATATTTATTTTTATGAAAAATTATTTTCCTAATATTCTTAACATTCATTTTTTAAAGTGGGTTTAAAATAAAAATATTTTCCAAAATGTTTTATGATTCAAGAAGCATTTTAAATGATTTTTCAAATCTTCCTTTAAATATTTTTAAATCCATTTTCAAAGAAAATGGTTTTCAAAGATTTTTTACATTTGAAAAGTGTTTTAAATATTTTATATATTACTTTATAAGTTTTAAAGTTGATTTTTAAAGAAAATGCCTTTCAAAAGGTTTAATGTTTTATAAATTATTTTTCAAAGAAGAAATGATATTTTTCTCAAGAAATGTTTTAAATGAAATGAAAAATATTTATTTATAAAAACATATTTTTGAAATTGATTTATGAAAATGATTTTCAATGAAAAGTTATTCAACTAATGAAATTTTCCATAAGATATTTCAAAATCCTTATCAATCTAAGATTACATACTTTATTATAGTTTATTATTTTCTGGGGAAATTATCCAAGAACACCATTTATATTATTTCTTGAATGGTTTTTTTAGATTAAATGATGTTTATAACACCCGTTCCTCTTCCATGGGTTATATGATTTTGAAACCCATTTCTTTTTATGGGTTATTCTTTAAAGAAATGATTATGAAACCTATCAATTTTATATAGGTAATGATATGATAAAATTTTATGATATCCATTTCATTTCATGGGTTATGATATGTTGTTTATGAAACCCATATATTTTAATAGGCCATGATATGATGAAAGTTTCATTATCTTATGACACATGTATGTTTTCTTATGTGATGGGTGGGACCTATATCTCACTCCAATTCATTGGGTAAAGATTTATATCACCTAATATAATGATGGGAATCAAGTTTATGGGCTTGATCCACTATGGAAGATGGGGAAACCTAATTCACTATGGGAAGTTGAAAAAACCCAATCGACTATGGGAAGATAGGGAAACCCGATCCATTAAAATGAAAGGACTAAGACTTGGGATGACAGTGTGTCCTGCCTAGTAGCTATAGTCCCCATTAAGTTCCCTGTTATGTTTTGGAATTGATCCTTGATTTATAGGTAATGATGTTACATGTTTATATGGATACCACAATTCAATGCATTATTCCTATGTATTGCTTTCATGGATTATGATCTTGATCCCACCATGATTCATGTCTTATGAACTGCCAAAATTTATGCCATGACTCATGTATATGATCTTCCATTTGTAGGGTATGATATTATAATGTTATTCTCAGGTTCTCATACCCTTATGATCATGATTATTTTTATGTATATCCCTTGTCTACCCTTACTAAACATTCGATCTCACCAATTTCTTATGTTTCCTTTCCATAGGTTATGAAGAAAATTTTTAATTATGAGTAATAAAGGGAAACATATTTAAGTTTTATGTTTAATATCTTTCCCCAAACTAGAATAATGTGTTCTAAGTTTCTAAAGACACTAAGCTATTACAATTATTAGACACGTACTTTTATAATGTGATAAATATTCATCTAAATTGATGTAATATATATATATGTTAAGCTTGAGTATCTATAGTTGGTCCAAAAGGAAAAGGTTTAGTAAAACTTTGGAAACTAGGATGAGAAAAATTTAGTGAGATCCCTAGGGATATTTATAATGATATGTCTATGGTTGTATCTTAGGAAAATTATAATGATGAGTTAAAGTATAATAAAATGTTCTAGAATTTTTGTAAACTATAGAGCGAGTGGTTTCTTATAAATACATCCATTTCTAGATACTAAAAGTGTATCTGGATCTAGAATATATGTATATAGGGTTAATAACCACAAAAATACCATATTAAGCTTGACTCGATCAAGAACGGGTGCATGAAAATGGGCCTTACTGAACACTTGGTTTGAAACTCCTGAGGGATATGCTTTGGGAATTCATAGAATATTTATGAACCATCATGAAGGATTTAAATATAATATGGTTATGAATAAGTAGGTTTCATTATTTATACATCCAATATGATTAGGTGGTTTTCTACTATGATAACTGTTTCTCACCATATGATTTATGGTTTTATTCAATGGTAAGAAATAAAAAGAATTGGGTTAACATTGAATGTTTCAGATGTATAAGGTATGGTCATGATTAAAATCAATTTTATGAGTGGAAATATCATGAAGAGAATCAGGAAGGTCCATGAGTATGGATTATATTGCTGAAGATAAAGAGACCACAAATGACTTGTGAAAGGTATGAGATATTATCCTTATATTATTTACTTTAAACAAAAGAATCATGATTGGATTTAGTTTGAGGAACCTTAAGACATGATTCATATTTCATATTCTAGGAAATGGGTATTAAGGTATAAGATAATGAATCCTAAGAAATTGTTTAAGAATAATGTTGGATGATTTAAGTGTATATGTATAGGAATTCAAGAATTATGTTACATGAATCATGAAGTATATGTTTTCATTTAATTATTTGAAAAAATAAATTGAATGGTGCTAATGAAATTGAAATATGGATTTAATGGAAAGTTAATATTTTTATTAAGGAAGGTAACCCTTAATGTGTCCCTGATGTTGAGAAAACTGTATTTAGCTTAGATAAAGAGATGATTGATATGGATAAAGTAAATTAGATAGTAATTATTACACTAGAAATGATTATTTATTGTTTAAAAAGTGGTCTATGTCATCATGGATGAAGTTTAAAACTTCTTGTATTTAAGGAATATATCTAGTAATATTTGGAATAAGGAAGCATGCATGTTTTCCAAAAGGATTTATGGTAATTCAGGTTATTACCATGTTTCAAGAGAATATACGATGAGAGAATTCACATGTTTGGAATGTGTTAAAAAAGAGATACTTTTTCATATATGGGGGATTAATGTTAATATTATTTCATGACCTTATTTCTAATGTTTTTGATTTTCATCATTCGGAAGGGTTATAAGGTTAACTATTTATTTAAATTTTAAGTTAAACTGTGGATGAAGTTTGCGAGATTAAAGTATTTTCTCACCACATGAGGATTTTTGAATATTGGATAACCTATTCTAACAACTTTGTGTTGATGGTAACTAAATAAATATATGATGACTTATCATGAATCTCTTGATCTGTTAGTGCTTCAAGAATGAAAATTTCACCTTAATTTTTGAAGAAAGAGGTGAAGTGGAAATTGGTCAAGACATGACCAAAGGGTGATATTTTACTTATGAAATGGAATGAAATCAAGTAAGTATATCTTATTTTGAAAAAATAAAATTTTATTCAACTTTAGGAAAAGGGAATTTAAATAAAAATTTGTCATATTATATTCATTTTTGATGATATAAATGACCTCTTTCATGCTTCTTCACTTTATGGTTTTGCGATTGTTAATATTCTCTGGATAACCCACTTTATTGTGATTAGTGATCTTTATCAATCTATATGATTATTTAATCTTTTATTAAATGTCTAAGTTTTCACTTCCCACCTATGTTCTCTATATGGGATTCCAGTTATGAGTTACTTTGGGTAACCATTACAGTTCCAACTTTCCCTTTTCAAAGGAAGTTTTAGTATTCATTTTTATGATGTGGGTTTCTATGAAATGAAATTTTAATTATTAATACTTTGATAACCTAGATGATTTTGGACTGAAGAATTAATTTTAATGGGGGGTATAATGTAACAACTTGATATTTTGTGAAATATATATATTTTCAAATTAATTTAATCTTTTTGACATTTTTAAATTCACACAACACTGAATATAGATTTTTTTATATGAAGGAACAAAGTCTAAATTTCATTATATGAAACACCAGGTAAACCTTACATTACATGTAAGAATTAGATTATATTTTGAAACATGAAACACTATGTTTGTATTGTGTTACACACAATTCTGATTTCCTTCAATAACTCATGTGGCACAGAAGACCTAGTTTTACCAAACTACAATATACTATTAATATTATTATTAAAATATAATTATAGTTGTCACATAGCCATTAGAATGATGTTTATTAATAAGATTAACTAAAATATAAAAATATGGTTTACACATACATATAAGAATAATTATTTTGGTGACTAATTAACTAGAAATGAAAATAAAACCTAGTTGAAAATATAAGAAATCCTTTGCTAAAAACTATATTTATGCAATCAAACATGTTTTAACACAATAAATTAATTTAAAAAATTTGTAAAAAATATTTATATAAAATATATAAATATTATATTCAATCAAATATTTAACTTTAATTTTATATGTTTTCTAAAAAAGAGATAAGAATAAAACAACTTTACTCATAATGATTTATATTTTTCTAAAAGGTAATTTTAACGCCTTTTAATGGTGAACCCATTTTAAATATATTTTTTGAAAAATTTATTAATTTTATTTGAAAAAATAAACCACATTTTTGAAATAAAAATATCAAAATTTACTCTTGGTAAATTTTTGGAAATTTTCTACAATATTTTCTTTTTGGATGAATAGTGAAAAATATTGAATTTTAATTCAAAAATGTTTTTTCATCTAATTTATTTATATAGATAGATTATATTTTAATTTAGTTTTAAAGTTTAATTAGATCAAATTTAAATCAATTAATCTAATTTAGGCTATTAGAACCAATTTCACATTGAATTTGGATATGAAATCATCTCAAGATTTTAAAAATTTTCGCTTAAAACCCCACTGTTGCGATACACCTAAGGTGTTAATTTTAAATTAATTTCTGCCACTTATGTGATTAGAATTTGGAAAAATGGATTCTATATTTTGAATTATCATAATTTATAATGTTTAATAATCTCAAATTAGTTTTTTACAAAAAATATTAGTGAAGGAAATTAAAATTAATTACAATTATTAAGGTAAAAAATAGCTTAATTATTGACTAAATTTAGAAAATAAGGTATAAAAATGTCCCCAAACTTGTATAAAAAATATTTGATAGGCATATTTATACCATTAAACCCTTAATTATTTGAAATTATCCATTCTTAACTCTTGGGGGATATGTAAAACGTTGGGGGAACTCAAATCTTTTCAAGAATACCTAATGTATCCTTTTCCCCTCTTATAAAAGGCCTCCACTCCCCCACTCTATTCACACCACTCAAGCCACATTGGCTCATCCAAACTCTTCTCAAATATACTTAAAAAATTATTCCCTTAATCCTATAATCATACCCTTTGGCACATATCCATCCAAGGAAGCCCTTTTGTGAAGACTAAAAGGAGTTACCCAAAGAAGAGGCAACATCCTTCCTCATGCTCCTTTGTATTATTTTCAGTCTACAACACCTCAATTATTATTATTCCATGATTATATATGAAAATTAATATCCTAAATATACTAATATGTTTTTATATTAATATTATGACCTACACTTACACAAAATTCTATCTAATGGGTAATGAACTTACCATTCTCGTGTACGGTGAACTACCACTTCACGAAATGATATTGTTCATTTTTCCTTTACCACCTCTTATGGTTGGGTATTATGATGGAAAATATATTTTTATATGATATATAATTTATTTATGATTATTTAAATATTATTTGAAATATACCTTCATACTTTCCATTTTGTTTAAATATGATAACTTCATTTGTGCACGTGTGGATTACCACCTCCTCATAGCGATGTGATTCGTTCACACTTTATATAGAATGTATTAAGGATGGGTTTAGTGAAATTATATGATATATATTATCACTAAATATCCCCTGGGTCCCATACCGTGACTACCCTATGCCCACCTCCCATATCCCCGGGGCTGGAGACAATCACTGAGTAGGCATTTCCCACAAAAGGGATATATTTGCCTATAAACCTGCACACACACACCCATCCCCAAGAAAAGTATTGAAACTAATAAAAACAAGTAAACAGATATGAAACATACTAAGATAACCACTGAGAGTAATAGTACAAACTGAAAAGTAAATGGTCCAGAATACAAGCTCAACTGAAATAGAAAAGTACAAGCTCCTAGATATCATCTAGAGAAAACCCTACATAAAGGGTTGGTACAGTAATCTGTCTGAATGTCACTTAAGTGAACCATGCCCATCGCATCACCTTGAAGAACCCCATGTATATGGACCAAAAAGGACTCCGTCAAAGCTTCCAATCATCTACATAGAACACAACACATGCAGGCGAATCCCATATAGTTGTGAGTAAAACAATACTTAGTAGGGACCCCAAACCACAAAGGTAAACCACAAAGAAAGACATAAGGAAGACTACCAAAGAGGTACAAGAAGTGTAACCTCTAAAATGTGCAATCAATAGAGTCACTAGAGTCAGATAAATCTAGGATACATATACTAATAAAGTATAGGAATATCCAAATCCAAGGAGACACACTCTGCATCTTTATAGGAGACACACTCCAAATCTTCATAGGAGAAACACTCCCTATAACCGCAGGAGACACACTTTGTATATCCGTAGAAGATACTGTCTATTTAACCATAGGATACCAACTCCTTATAACTATATGAGACATGCTCCATATATCTGTAGGAGACACACTTCAGATAACTGTAGGAGACACAGTCCGTATATGCGTAAGAGAAACCCTCCATATAACCATAAAAGACACACTCCATATATCCATAAGAGAAACACTCCATATATTTATAGGAGACACACTTCGTATAACCATTTGAGACACACTCTGCATCTTTTCACAACTAGTCACATGATTCTATCCTTAGCATGCTCCCTCTGGGAGAACCTACTCTTTGAGCCAATAGGCCATACTCCAACCTCCATGAAAACTCTCATAGAGTATCTCAAAGGGACCTACTTGTCATGAGGGTCCCAAATCCGAAAACGGCTCATAAAATAGACACACTGTATTATATTTATGGGTATTTAAGTAAAAAGGGGCTGATTGGGTCTGGGTCTGGTCCGGCTTGGCCGGACCGACCCGACCCGGGTTCTGCCGACACGACCATGATCCTGCCAATCCGACCCGACCCACAATTCCCGGACTGGAACGACTGTACCATCCTGATGCCGTCCTGGCTCGGCCTGCTGCCATCCTGACCTAGCCCGATTCTGGCATGACCTGGTGCCGGCTCGATACCGGCATAGCTCGGTGCTGGCCCACTATCGTTCTAGCCCAACCTAATGCTAGCCCGCCTGCCCATCCTGGGCCACTGAAGCAAGCCGATTCATCTACCCGGACATAGCAGCTACCACGTCCACTCCCCATCATTTCAAGTTGGCCACTGCGTGTGATGCGATGGTCCACCACGTGACCACCCCACAGTCTAGCTGCATTGCGGCCCCTTGGCCACGTGATGCGGCCTCCTACCGTGCCCTCCGAAGCCAGCCACTGGCTACCTACTGATGGCCCCTGTTAGCTGCCCTATGGCAGTCGTGCCGCATGTTCCACTCACAGGGTGGCCGTGCCACTGCACGCCACCACTGGTGCCGCTGCACATCGCCGCTACCGACTCCCTCTTTTACGGGCCATCACCAATGCTATGGTGGTTCATTCTTAGAACTGAAAGGTTCCACATGATCTTTGGGTTGTAAAATCATCTTCTATGGGCTTTAAAACATCCTGCAGTCACTCTAGGGGTTCATCTACGTTTTTAACCTCTTGAAAAATACACGGGGGTCCACCGACGAAGAACGTATGAACAGGGGAAAAGAAAAATGCATGAACACCCCCTAGAACAAACCTTGGACTTGTTCATTGGACTTGGTCTTTTCATGTCAGTAGAATCACAAAATAACAAGAGAAGAATAATCACTAAGATCTATTCCCTTTAATCCCACTGTTTTAACCATCTCGCAAGAATGATCTAACTGTGAATCAATTTGTTCGTGGGTTGGTCCAAATTTTTCATTAAACTTAAGAATAGAGAAATAATTCACTCAGACAATAAACCATGTCCCTAGAAGTTTGGATATGTCATTGGTGAAGAACAGAGTTGCACCACCGTTGTTTATCGATCCTCAGTTTTTGATCCGTAACCTATCAGCATTCATTAGCATTCGTCAGTGTTCGTCATTTTCCAAAAAAAGGAAATCACCAAGATCTACTCCAATGTTCATAAGCAAGGATCTATAATCAAAATCTTGAATCCCTTATAAAGGATAAAGATGTGTATCAATGTTACTGTTTCACTTTGAAATAGTGTCTCCATGCTATTTTATTTATGGAAGGAAACAACTGCTTTGTCACTGCATCACAACATTGATGCGTCGTCACAAAATGTTAAAATAAAAACAAAAGAAAACTTTTAAGTTTATTTTTATTCTTCTTTAAAACATCTGAAAATGATTTTCTACTTTCGACCTGCATCGGTCGAAGTTAGGTTATGTCTAAGAAAAAACACACTACTATGAACACAATGGTGCCCTCATATTTCAAATCCGAGCACTCCTTTAAAACTTACTAAAGATGAGAACGCATGCTATTTTTAGTAAACTTAAAAAAATAGTTCAAAAATTTATTCTAGGAACTCTGGCCCTCAAAATCATGTGCCTTATTAGCACCTGGTCTCAAAATAATCCCATATTATTTTCAAAAAATTTACATGGAAAATCCAGGACATTTCATTCTCCCCACCTTAGGACTTTATATCCCCAAAAACCAAAACAAGTGATAAAGAAACAAATAGGGATTCTATGCATTAATATGATCTTCCTTCTCCCACATTCTCTCCTGGAGATTCCCATGCTTCCACTGAACACACACTAGAGAAATCGATTACCCACAGAGGGTCCTCTTCTGTCGATCCTCGATCTCCACAGGAAACTCCTCAAAAGTCACACCATTGTCAACATAAATATTTCCCTAGTAAATGACATGTGATGGGTCATGTGTGTATCTCATCATCTAGGATACATGGAATAATTCATTCACCCACTATAACTGCAGAGGTAGAGCCAAGCGGTATGCCACCTCCCTCACTCTATGCAGTATCAGAAAATGTCTGATGAACCTCAGAGATAAATTGTCACCCCGACCAAATATCTGTATTTAATGTCGAGGAGATACCCAAAGGAACACATGGTATCCCTACTCAAACTCCAAGGGTATCCATTTCCCATTAGCATATGAATTTTAATGGATCTGTGTAGTCTTCATCCACTCCTGGATGACCTGCACCTTCTCCGTAGTAGCATGCACCAACTCCAGGCCCATGAGTGCTGACTCTCTGGGGTTGGTCTAGAAAAGTGGTGACCTATAGAGTTCCCTGTACAAGGCCTGAAATGGTGTCATAATAATGGTGGAGCGGTAGCTATTATTTTACGCAAAATCCACCAGAGGTAGGTGATCCTCCCAACTACGGCCAAAATCGAGGATGGAAGCACGTGGCATGTCCTCTAAAACTAGAATGGTCCACTTTGTCTGGCCATCTATTTGTAGGTGGAAATCTGTTCTCAAGCACATATGATTCCCAAACACCTCCAACAATCCCTTCCAAAATTATGATGAAAATCATGAATCATTATATGAGACTATCATAGATCGGACTCCATGGAGTCGAACTATCTCCTATACGTAGAGGCATCCCAATCTCTCTACTGAACCCTATTCTCGAATTTCTAGGAAGTGGGATGACTTGGTGAGTCAATCAATGATCACCCAGATGGTATCATTCCCTCTAGATGTACATGGTAGTCCCATAATGAAGTCCATCGATATTTCATCCCACTTCCACTCTTTCACCTAAAGGGGTTGAGTTAAACCCATTGAAACATGGTGCTCATCCTTCACTTGCTAACAAGTGAGGCATCTAGAGATAAACTCTTCCATTTCCTTTTTCATCCCCAACCAACAAAACTGATGTCGGAGGTCCTGGTACATATTTTTCACTCCCAGATGTACCGCCAAAAAGGATGTATGGAACTCCCTCAACACCTCCTCTCGTAACATCACCAGTATAACTATGTGTCCTTTGAAAAGGATGATGTACTCCCCCCCTTTCGAACATCCATCAGGGGAATGCCCTGTGGACATCTGAGCATGCATAGTCTCACATCTATTATCTCAGAGCTATGTCTCCCGGTCTCATTGTAAGATTGGAGGGGTAACCACCATCAATTGTAGGTAAGCTTATTTATCTTCATCCACAAAGGATATCTAAAACAAGGCCAACTGATCTAAGACCTCATTCAGTAGATGTGAACTCAATCTCAGGATGAGATCATCTGCCACCATGTTCCCCTTCCTAGAAGTATAAACTATTTTGAAGTCATAGTCCTAGAGGAACTCTATCCAATGCTGTTGTCTCAGGTTCAAATCCTTTTGAGAAAATATATATCTGAGGCTTTTTTGGTCTGAGTATACGATAAATGGCTCTCCCATAAGGTAGTGTCACTAAAACTTCAATACGAAGACTACCGCCGCCAACTATAGATCATGAGTCACATAGTTTTTGTCATGTGGTCTCAACTTCCATAAACTATAGGCAATCACCACTTTCCCCTGCATCATGACACAATCAAGCCCGGTCCCTGATACATCGTAGAACACCATGTACTTGACAACCTCTTCTGGAATTATCAGGATATGAGAACTCTTCAAACTCTACCTCAACTACTAAAATCTCTCTTGGAACTTCTTCATCCATATGAAAGGTTTCCCCTTTCATTTCAAGGATATCCTAGATGATTATACTCTGGAAAATTCAATTACGAACCTCAGATAGTATCCAACCAACAGAAGGAATCTCTGCACCTTGATAATGTTCTTAGTTAGACCCCAAGCAAGCACCACCTCTATCTTTAGGGGATAAACTGCAAATCCAGCCTCCTAAATGACATGTCCTAGAAAGTGGACCTCTTGTATCTATAATTAACACTTCAATATCTTCCTATAAAGCTGGTTCTATCAGAGTAAGTACATGACTATCCTTAAATGTATCGCATGCTCCTCCTCGGACGCAGAGTAGACCAGGATGTCTTTAATAAATACCACAAAAATCCGTTCTAAATAGGGCTGGAAGATCCTATTAATGAGTCCCATGAACACTGATGGGGAATTATTCATGCCAAATGACATTACTAAGTACTTGTAGTGGCCGTAGATACATTTGAAATATGTCTTTGGGATGTCCTCATCCTGCACCCAAAGCTGATGATAGCCTAATATGAGGTCAATATTTGAGAACCATCTCACTCCCTTCAGCTGATTGAAGAGGTCATCAATTCTCAGTAGTTGATACTTATTCTTCATGGTCACCTAATTTAGGCACTAAAAGTCCACACATAACCTCAAGATCATGTCTTCCTTCTTGGAAAACAATACTAAGGCTACCCATGGTGAAACACTGGGTCTCATGAATCCCTTCATCTATAAATCCTCTAACTATACCCTCAATTTACAAAGCTCTACGGGAGCCATATGATATGATATCATAGATATCAGTTCCTTATTAAGGTATATGTCAATCCATAAGTCTACCTCCCCACGAAGAGGAATTCATGGAACATATTTTGGAAAGATGTCCTCGTACTCGTCCACCATTGTAGGAAACTGAGGACTCGTCTCATCCACTACAATGAGGTTCATGCTAGCCAACTGATGTGTGATCAGATGCACCCTTCTATGTGAGAGTCCATCCTTTGCTTCTCTAGTTTCCTTTTCACTGATAAAGGAAAACCTGGTCCCATCTCTATGGACACACCACACTATGCACCTAAAACAGTTGATTTGAGCATGAAATATGGATAACCAGTCCATACCCAGAATGACGCCGTAAGGCCTTGATGCTACCACTAAGAGATACTAACTAAAACTCTCACCCACCAAGTGTAATAGAACACTATCGCAAACAGTGTGTGATCATCGAATCTTCTCTTGTTGGAGTCTCTAAGCATAAAGATCAAGTTAACAGTTCCACTGGAATCTCTGTGTCTCGAACAAGGGTCATGGAGAGAAAGGAGTGATTGGAAACCGTGCCTATAAAAACTATAAATAGTGTATAAAATACATAGTTCGTACCTCTAATCATCCCAGGATTCTTGGGATCATAATCCTCCATCGCTTGGAGCTGGCCATTACCTTGTCCACCAGCTCCCTATGCTTAGGGTGGACCACCTATGGCTGGTGGTGGTAGTTCCTTGAACCTTCTTCAACCTCCTTCCACTCATCCCACTCCTAGAGGACTATGCTGTTCCTACCTCTGCCGCTGCCTCGGTGGTCCATCAACCATCTCCTAGTTAGTCGTACAGCTGTTCAAACAATATATACCCATATGTCCTTGACTGCCGCATGAGTAGCCCAACCTCTCCTTTGGTTGACCTATTCTGCCCTGGAATCCCCGCACCATTGATCCGATGTCCTGGGGTCATCCCCTAGACTGTTTGGTCCTCTTGGACTCTTATGTAAGTTGTCGGATACCTTCTTCCGAATTCCTAACTACCTAGAACACAGTGGTAACTCCCACCGCTATTGCCTGCTCCGCAAGAAATCTCTCTACCAGTAGAGCTCGCTCCAGAACCCCTGCATACACATGGATGTTAAGGGATATCATTGATGCCCTAATATCCTGTAATAGTCCATGATTGATGGTACGTTCCCTAAATAATGGGTATCACACCATGTCTGTAGAGTAGCGAGAAAGATCTGTGAATCTCATGAAGTACTCTTCCACATTCTGGCTTCCCTGCTGCAGATGTAGGAGTTCTTGTATATGCACAGAGCGTAACATCACTGGAAAGAACTCCTCCCTGAAGTGACACTCAAAGTCTGTATAGGAGAGAGTTACCTCCTCATGCATCTGGATCATCAAGCTTCACCACATCCCCGCCAATCCCTATATAAGACTTGTGGCTAGGACCGCCATTTGGTCAAGAGGTGTCCTCACTAGGCGGAAAACTTGTGTTACTACCTCTAACCAGTTATCAGCTACCTGAGGATCCATCTCACATCGTAACCTTAGAGGTCTCTATCTCTGGAAATCATGCAACACACTAATCCTACGTGCATCCTCTACCATTAAAACTGGTAGGAACTGCTGCTCTCTAGGTGGTGGTATCAGTGGTACACCACCAGGAGGTGCTATCTCTAAAAACAACCCCTGCATTGATGCATGATCACTCATCAGACCATCCTTATGGTCCCACAATAGAATCTAGGATGGATGTCTATGTGGAAGCATCTTGAAACAGAACAAGATGTACCACAGTCAATAGAGTATACCTGATGAGTTGACTCTGACTCAATAAGGACATGAGAACACGCACAATTACTATATGATGCATGAACCATTGATTTTCAATACAACTAGTGTTTTCATGTACGAAGTTGGAAAGAATAATTAAAGTTCCTAGTGTATAGATACATCAACCACCGTACCAAAACTAGGTTACCTAGCCTGAATTCCAAACTCAAAACACTTAACATTATTTCCCCAAGACAAAGGTAAAACTGAACCTCCCTTTGATACCACTCTGTCATGAACCATCCCCTTGGGCCTATCCTATGACTACCCCAAGCCCACAACCCATAGGCCAGGGGAAGGTGAATAGTGCCAAGTAGGCATTTACCACAAAGGGGAGGCATTTTCTTATAAACCTCCACACACACACCCATCCCCAAGAAAAGTACTGAATCTAAAAACACTGACTAAAAGAATATGAAACCCACTAAGACAACCATTGAGAGTAATAGTACAAACTAAAAAGTAAATAGGACAGAATAAAATCCCAACCAAAATAGAATATCCAAATCCAAGAAAGTCCAAGAATATCCAAATCCAAGGAGACCGACTCCACATCTTCATAGGAGACACACTCCACATCTTTGTGGGAGACATACTCCCTATAACTATAGGAGACATACTCCATATATCCATAGGAGAGACAATCCATTTAACCATAGGAGACACACTCTGTATGAAATTAGGATACACACTTTGTATATCCATACGAGACATGCTCTGGATAACCATTAGAGACGCACTTTATATAACCATAGGAGACACACTTTGTATATCTGTAGGAGACACACTCCGCATCTTTGCATAGCCAGTCACAGGATTTCATCCTCAGCGTGCTCGCTCCGGGAGCACCTACTACTCAATCCAATAGTTCATACTCAAACCTCTATGAAAAATCTTGTAGAGTATTTCAAAAGGACTGCCTCATCGTGAGGGTCCCAACACCACAAACAACCCATAAAATAGACACACAGTTTTAGAGTTATGAGAATTTAAGTAAAAACGGTTTGATTGGGTTTGCGTCCAGTCCAAACTGGTCAGACCGACCCGACCCAGCCCACTGGGCCCAGTGGAGGCCCAACCTGGTGCCAGCTCGGCCCGCTACTAGCCTAGCCCACTGCTGGCCTGACTTGCTGTCGACCCGCCTACCCAACCTGGCCCACCTGGACATGATGACCGCCGCGTCCGCTCCCCATTAACGTGGGTAAACCACCGCATGTGACGCAGTGGTCTGCCATGTGACCACCCCAAGACCATTACTGTAGTGTCCCATCATTGCTGTCTAGATGGACCACATGATGCGGCCTCCTGCCGCATATGCTGAGGCCCACTATCGGACGCCTACCGATGGCCCCTATCCACCGCCCTTCTAGATCTGTGCCACGGGTTACACTAGCTAGGTGGCCGCGCCACCATGCGCCACCACTAGCACCGCCGCGCATCGGCTTCTGTAGCACCCTCTTCTATGGGCCACCACCGATGTTGTGTTGGTCTGTTATTCAAACTGAAAGGTGTCACTCCATCATTGGGTCATAAAATTGTCTGTTATGGGCTTCAAAATGTCCTACCGTCACTTTGGGGGTCCATCTACATTAGAAACCTCCTGAAAAATTAACGACATTACCACGGGGGTCCACTGATGAAGAAGTTATGAATGGGGGAAAAAGAAGCACATGAACACCCATTAGAATGAACCTTGTACTTGTTCATTGTCCTTGGTCTGTTCGTTTCAGCAGAATCAAAAAAAGAACAAGAGAAGAATAATCACCAAGATCTATTCCCTTTAACCCTACAGTTTTAACCATCCCACAAGAATGATAGAATTGTGGATCAACCTGTTCGTGGTCTGGTATGCGTTTTTCATTAAAATTAATAATGGAGGAAGAATTCAATCAAACAATAAAACCCCTACCTAGAAGTTTGGATCTATCGTTGGAGAAGAACAGAGTTGCACCACCATCATTTATTGATCCTTGATCCTTGGTTCATGATCCACGATCCGTCATCATTCATCATTTTCTAATGAGATGAAATCACCATGATCACCTCCAAAGTTCACAGGGAAGGATCAATAATCCTAACCCTAAATCCTTTCCAAAGGTTAAATACACATTTCAGTGTTACTATTTTTCTTTGAAACAATGTCGCCCCACTGTTTCTTTTATGAAAGGAAACAACTGCTTTATCACTGCATCATAGTATTTCTGCATCATCAAGAAATTTTAAATGAAAAATAAAATAAAATATTTAAGTTTATTTTTATTCTTCTTTAAAATGTCAAAAAATATTTTACGTAGTCGACCCGCACCGGTCGAAGTTAGGTCTTGCCTAAGAAAAACCTGATGCTCTGAACATAATGGTGCCCTCAGATTTCAAATCCGAGTACTTATTTAAAAGTTAATAAAACTGAGAAAGCGCACCATTTTTCATAAAATAAAAAAAATAGTTCAAACATTTATTCTGGGCACCCTAGGCTTCAGATTCATGTGCTGTTTCTCAAAATAATCTCATATAATTTTTAAAAAATTTACATGGAAAATACGAGACATTACATGTATGACCTAATAATTCTACTAGAATGATAATATATATATATATATATATACACACACACACACACACAAATACATATGTCATTTAATTTCATTCTTTCAATATGATAAGAAAATAGAAACATTTTTTATGTGTACGCATGACCTACTGTCTCCTTGAACAGTGTATTCCATTTCATATATATATATATCTTTTATAAATTATTATAAACATTTATGTACTGAATATATATGATATATATATATATATCATGTTTTACATTATGGAAATAAGTAAATCATGATCTCAGTAAGATGATTAGTAATAACAAGTCAAAACATATACGAAAAACAAAGCAGATATAGCCCAAAACATAACCTAAACATGAAATTTTTATTAAATGGGAAATATAAAGTCACAATAAAATAATATATGGTATTATGTATAATAATATGGTTCTTTGGAAGATTAATAATGAAATTATACTTATTATAAAGTAGTTTTGAACATTTATGATGAAATTCAGGACTTAAGGTAAGAGAATTTCATCTCACTTTTTATTTCCATGAGATATGTTCCATATTCAGCACTCATTTATTTTTTGTGGTGTATATAATTCCCATTGACATGTTATATCATGAATGAAATTATTTTCATGATATTTTAATCTTTATGTAAATCTTATTCTTTCATGGGGAGTATGATTCAAATTTACCAAAGTTGTAATAATTTATTGCTACAATCTCATCATTTATCGAGATTATTTATGATTATGCTTCTATTGATGAAATCACATGACACATATATTAATAACACCCATGAATTTTCTCATCACCCGGTTATTAATTTTATATTCAAGTAATGGTACCATTTTTTCACTCTTTGGAACTTATGGTAATTAGGAAAATGTTTTATGAAAATTCAACTTTATTTCTCATTTAGGTCGTAAATCTGTGTTCTTTCAAAACCATGTTTTCTAAAAATGTTTTGAAAAATATTTTTACTATTATACTATAATATTTAAAGGAAATTTTTACCCATATATTTCCTTTTTAAAAAATGGTTTTAAAAATTAATCTTCTTGTCGTTTTCTGATTGAGGAACTTTTCTAAACTTTTGAGGCATAAAAGGATTATTAGATATGTGTGTATTTATCCACCATCATGTCCATTATTACTTTCAATATTCCTTTTCAAGATTACAATATTTTGGTTTATTAAAATTTATTTTCCTAAATTTATATACATTCATTTTTTTAAAGTGGTTTTCAAAGAAACAGTTTTTCAAAAATGTTTTATGATTTAAGAATTGTTTTAAATGATTTTTCAAAGATTCCTTTAAATGTTTTCAAATAAATTTTCAATGAAAAAGGTTTCAATGAACTTTTATATTTAAAAAGTGTTTTAAATGTGTTCAAGATTCCTTTATATTTTTTCAATTTTATTTTCAAGGAAAATTATTTTCAAAAGGTTTTATGTTTTAAAATGATTTTTTTCAAAGAGGAAATGATATTTTCCTCAATAAAAGTTTTAAATGAAATGGAAAAACATTATTTATAAGAAAAATATACTTGAAATGGTTTTATGAAAAATATTTTCAAATAAAGGATATTTAAATTAAGAAATGTTCCATGTGATCTTTAAAAATTCTTCTCCATATAAGATGACATATTTTGTTATAGTTTATGATTTAATAGGGAAATTATCCAAGAACACTATTCATATTATTTCTTGAATGGTTTATGTTTATATGGAATGGTGTTTGTGAAACCCGCTCATCTTCAAAAGGTTATATGATTTTGAAAACCATTTCTTTTCATGGTTTATTCTTTAATGAAATAATTATGAAACCTATATCTTTTCCATAGGTAAGGATATGATAAAATTTTATGAGACCCATTTCATTTCATGGGTTATGATATGACGTTTATGAAACCCATATATTTTTATGGGTCATGATATGATGCAATTTTTATTATATTATGGAACATATATGTATGATTTTGTTATGTGATGGGTGGGACCTATATCTCCCTCCAATATATTGAGTAAAGATTTATATATCATGGGATAATGATGGGAATAAATTCAACAGGCTTGATCCACTATAGAATATGGGGAAACCTGACCCACTATGGGAAGATGGGAAAACCCGATCCACTAAAGAAAGATGGGGAAACCCAATCCACTATGGGAAGATTGGGAAACCTGATCCAATATAAGAAGATGCAGAAACATGATCCCTTAAAAGGAAAGGACTATGACTGGGGATGGTGGCATGTCCTAGTCCTCATGAAGTTCCTTGTTAAGTTTTGGAAATATGCTTTTACTTATAGGGAATGATATTACTTGTTTATATGTCAAATAAAACTCCATTAATTATTCATATGTTATTCCATTATAGATTATGCTCTTGATTCCACCATGATTCATCTCTTATGAACTACAAATATTTATGCCGTGACTCAGGTATATGATCTTTGATATGCAGGGTATGATCTTATAATATTATGCTCATGTTCTCATAGCCTTATGTTCACGATTATTCTTACGTATCTACCTTGTTTACCCTTAATAAGCATTCAAGTTCACCCATTTCTTATATTTTCTTTCCCCAATTTATAAAAAAATGTTTTAAATAGGAGTAATGAAGGGGAAGATATTTTAGGAGGATGTTGAATTTATTTCACAAAACTAGAAGAATGTGGTCGAGGTTTACAAAGACACTAAACTATTATGGTCATTGGGAATTTAATTTTGTAATGTGCTGAATATTCATCTAAATTGATGTAATAATAATGTATGTTAAGCATGGGTCACTATAGTTGGTATCAAAGGAAAGGTTTAGTCAACCTTTGGAAACAATGATGAGAAAACTTTATTGAGTTACATAGGGATATTTATAAGGATATTTCTATCTATGTATCTAAGGATAAGTCTAATGATGAGTTAAAGTATAAGAAAATATCTTGGAATTTTTTAAAGGATAGAGTGATTGGTTTTCTAGAAATACATCCCTTTCTAGATACTACAAGTGGATATGGCTCTAGTATAGATTTATATAGGGGTAAAAACACGAAAAACACTATATGGAGCTATACTTGATTGGGAATTGGTGCACGATAATGAGCCTTCCTGCATACATGGGTTGACACTTCTAGAGGATATACTTTGGAAATTCACATACTCTTTATGAGCCATAATAAAGGATTTAAATAGAATGTAATTATAAATAACCTAGGATAAACCTAAGGTGTCATATATTAAATAAGTAGGTGTCATTATTTAGACATCCTATAAGTAGTTTTTCATGATTATGTGGTTTTATGCTATGATAAGTGTTTATCACCCTATTCTATCTGGTTTTATTCAATAGTGTAAACTAGAAGAAACATTGTTAACATTGAATGTTTTAGATGTTGAAAGTATAGTAATGATGAAAATTGATTTCCTAAGTGGAAATATCATGAAGAGATCCAGTAAGATCCATGAGTATTGGTTATACTATTAAAGATAAAGTGACCGTAAATGACATGTAAAAGGTATGGGATGTTATTCCAGTATTATTTACATTAAAAATAAGAATAATTATTGGATTGAGGTTGAGGAACATTAATACATGATTCATATATCATATTCTAGGAAATAAGTATTAAGGGATAAGATGATTAATCCTGAGAAATGTTTTAATAATAAAGTTGAATGATTAAAGTGTATATGTATAGAAATTCAAGAATTATGTTAGATGAATCATGAATAATATGTTTTTATTTAAGGATTTTTAAAAATATATTGAATGTTTCCAATGAACTAGAAAAAGGAATTTAATGGAAATTTTATATTTTCATTAAGGGAAGATAACACATAATGTATCCTTGATGTTGAGAAAATTGTATTTAGCTTGTATAAAGAGATGATTGTTATGGATAAAGTAAACTGGATAGTACTAATTACCCTAGAACTGATTATTGATTTGTTGAAAAATTGGTATATGTCATCATGGACGAATTTTATAACTTCTTGGATTTAAGTAATATATCCAGTAATCATTAGAATAAGGAAGCATGCATGTTTAAAAAAAAGATTTATGGTAATTTGGGTTATTTCCATGTTTCAAGAGAATATACGATGAGGGTATTCACATGTTTGGAATGTGACAACCAAGATATAATTTTTGATATATGGGGGGTCAATGTTAAGCTAATTTTAGGAACTTATTTCTAATTTTTTGGATTTTAATCTTTTAGAAGGGTTATAAGGATAACCATTTATTTAATGTTTAAGTTAAATTTTGAATAAATTTTGTGAGATTAAAGTATTATCTCACCACATTAGGATTTATGAATATTGTATAACATATTATAAATAATTTTTTTTGATGGTAACTAAAGATATATGGGATGACTAATCATGAATATCATGATCTGTTAGTGCTTCAGGAATGAAAAGCTCTCTTTCCTTTTTGGAGAAAGAGGTGAAGTGGAAATTGGTCAAGACATGACCAAAGGGTGAGATTTTACTCATGAAAGGGAATGAAATCAAGTAAGTATATCTTCTTGTGAAAAAAATAATTTATTCAACTTTAGGAAAAAGGTATTGAAATAAGATTTTATCCTATTATCATTATTTTTTAGGATATCAATGACCTCTTTCATGATTCTTCATGTTATGGTTTTGTGTTTTTTAACTTTATATATATCACCCATTTTCTTATGATCAGTGATGTTTATCAATATATATGATTATTTATTATTTTCTTAAATGTCCAAGTTTTCACTTCCCAACTATGTTTTTCTATATGGGAATCTAGTTATGAGTTACTTTGGGTAACCATTATAGTTCTAACTTTCCCTTTTCAAAGGAAGTTTTAGTATTTATTTTTATAATGTGGATTTCTATGAAATTAACTTTAAAGTATCAAAAAATTGATAAAACAAGATAATTTCAAGGAAAAAATTCATTTTAAGGGGAGTATAATTTAACACCTTGATATTTCTTCAAATATTTTTTGAATTAATTTAATTTTTTTTGACATTTTGACATTCACGCAATATAGAATATAGATTTTTTTTATACGAAATCACTATGTTTATATTGCATTATACACAACACTAAGTAACACTTACATTACATGAAATAAATAGATTATCTTGTGGTATATGAAACACTATGTTTGGATTTTTTACACACAATTCTGAGTTCCTTTGATAACTTATGTGACACGCAATAGCTTGTTTTACCAAAATATAATGTACTATTAATAATATTATTAAAATATAATTATATTTATTACATAGACATTATAATTATGGTAATTAATAATATTAATTGAATTATGAAAATATGGTTTACACATACATATAATAAGAATTGTTCTTCAGACCAATTTAGTAGAAATGAAAATAAAACCCTATTGAAAATATAGGAAATCTTTTACAGAAAAACTATATTTATGAAATCAAACACATTTTTCAACAATAAATTAATTAAACCGATTTTGATAAATTATTTATTTTATACATATATATATATATATATTATATTCAATAAACTATTTAGTGTTAATCTTATGTGTTTTATAGACAAGAGATAAGAATAAAACCAACTTTACTCATAAAGATTTATATTTTTCTAAATAGTAATTTTACCGACTTTTAATAGAAAAACCAATTTAAATATAATTTTTGAAACTTTTATAATTTTTATTTGAAAAAATAAACTTAATTTTTTAAATATAAATATCAGATTTTAATTTGGATAATTTTTTGGAATTTTTCTAAAATATTTCATTTTTGGATCAATAGTAAAAGATATTGATTTTTAATTCAAAACCGCTTTTTCATCTAATTTATTTATATAGTTAGATTATATTTTAATTTTTTTAAAGTTTTATTATACCAAGTATAAATTAATTAATCCAATTTAGTTCATTAGAAATAATTTCACATTGAAATTGGATATGAAATCATCTCAAACTTTTAAACATTTTCTCTTAAAAACCCACTGTCACGACACGTCTATAGGGTCAATTTTAAATTAATTTATTCCACTTATGTGATTAGAATTTCAAAAAATAGATTCCAGATTTTTAATAAGTGTAATTTATAATTTATAATAATTTAAACTTAGTTTTTTACTAACAATATTCGTGAAGGTAATTAAAATTAATTACAAATATTAAGGTAAAAACTAGAATAAATAATGACTAAACTCAGAAAATAAGGTAAAAAATGCCCCTAAACTTTTCTAAAAACTATTGTATGGAAATATTTATACCATTAAACCTATAATAGTTTATAAGGACTCATTTGTAACCCTTTGGGGATGATTAAAATGTGAGGTTCACTCAAATCCTTTTAAGAATACCTAATGTGTTATTTCCCCTCTTATAAAAGGCCTCCTATCACCCCCCTCTCTTCACACCTCTCAAGACACTTTTGATCCGAAAAAATACAATGAAATAGCCTCAAAATATCCATAACTTCATCATATAAGCCTTAATTTGTGATTAAATCCATCAATGTAAGCCCTTTGCTACAAACCAAAAGGAGTTACCCAAAGAAGAGGTAACATCCTTCCTCAAGCTCTTTTGTTTTATTTTCATTATCCACCACATCAATTATTCTTATTACATGATTATATAATAAAAAAGGTGTCCTAAATACACTTATATTTTTTTTTATATTAATGGTTTGACCTAAAATTACATACACTTCCATATAATGGGTAACAAACTTACCGTTCTTGTGTACGGTGAACTACCGCCTCACGAAAGGATGTTGTTCGTTTTTTCTTTACCACATCTTATGGTTGGGTATTATGATAGAAATTATATTTTTATATAATATATATGATATTTATTATATATTTATGATTATTTAATTATTATATAAAACATAACTCAATTATTTCCATTTTATATAAATACGATAACTTCATTTGTGGACGTGTAGACAACAACATCCTCAAAGCGATGCGATCCGTTCATACTTCACATAGAATGCATTAAGAATGGGTTTAGTGAAATTATACAATATATATTAAATAATAATTATAATTTAATGAGAATATATATATACACATATACACATATATATTTCATTTACTTTCATCCTTTCAACACAACAAGAAAACAGAAATAGCGTTCATGCATACGTACGACCTACTGTCTCCATGAACGATGTATTCCATTATATATATATATTTTATAGATTATTATAAATATTTATATAATGATTATATATGATATATAAATCATTTTTAATTTCTTGATACAAGTATATCACGATCTAAGTAAGAGGATCAAGAATAACAAGTCAAAACATATACGAAAAACAAAGCGGATATTGCCTGAAACATAACATAAACATGAAATTGTTATTAAAAAGGTAATATAAAGTCATAATAAAATAAAATATGGTATGATATATAATAATATGGTTATTTGGTAGATTTATAATATAATTATACTTATTATACATGAGGTTTTAATGTGTACAAAGAAAGTCAAGACTTAACGTAAGGGAATTTCATCTCACTTTTTATTTTTGTGAGATACATGCCAAATTCACTAATCAATTATTTTGTGTGGTGTATATACTTCCCATTGATGTGTTATATAATTTATATACTTATTTTCATGATATTTTAATATTCATGTAAATTTTATTCTTTCATGAGGATTATGATACAAGGTTACGAAAGCGGTAATAGTTTATTGATATAATCTCATCGTTTATCAGGATTGTTTAAGATTATACTTCCATTGATGAAATCATATGACTCATATACCAATAAAACCAATTAATTTTATCCTAATTTTGTTATTAATGTTATATATAATTAATGTTATCATTTTTCTACTCTTTGGTACTTAAGATAATTAAGAAAATGAGTATGAAAATCTAACTTCATTTCTTATATTGGTCAAAAATCTGCATTCTTTCAAAACCATGTTTTATAAAAGTGTTTTAAAAAATGATTTACTATTATCCTATAATTTTTAATGGAAATTTTTACCCATGTTTTACCTTTTTACAAAATGGTTTTAAAAATGAATATTCTTGTCATTTTTTGATCGAGGCACTTTTTTAAACTTTTATACTGCAATAGGATTGTTGGGCATGTACAAATTCATCCGCCATTATGACCATACTTCCTTTGAAGCTTACTTTTAAATATTTCAAGATTTATTTTTATGAAAAATAATTTTCCTAATATTATGGACATTCACTGTTTTTAAAGTGATTTTTAGAGAATTTCTTTTTCAATTTTTTTATGATTTAAGAAGTGTTTTAAATGAATTTTCAAAGATTTATTTAAATATTTTCAAAGATATTTTCAAAGAAAAATGTTTTCTAAGATTATTTATAATTAAAAAGTTTATAAAATGTTTTCTATATTACTTTATAAGTTTTCAAGTTCATTTTAAAAGAAAATGGTTTTCAAAAGGTTTTATGTTTTAAAAATAAGTTTTTAAAGAAGAAAGGATATTTTCCTCAAGAAATGTTTTAAATGAAATGGTAAAGATTTATTTATTTGAAAATTATTTTTGGAATGGTTTTATGAAAAGGATTTTCAAAGAAATACTATTTGACTTATGAAATGTTCTATTTGATCTTCAAAAACCATTCTCAATCTAAGATGACATACTTCATTATATTTTATTTTTTAATGGGGAAATAATCCTAGAATACCATTAATATTATTTGTTGAATAGTTTATATTTTAATGGAATTATATTTATGACACTCGTTCCTATTTCACAGGTTATATTATTTTGAAACCCATTTTTTTTCACGGGTTATTCTTTTATAAAATAATCACAAAACTTATCTCTTTTATATAGGTAATGATATGAGAAAATGTTATGATACCCATTTAATTTCATGGGTTATTATATGATGTTTATGAAACCCATATATTTTTAGGGTTCATGATATTATGTAAGTTTAATTATCTTGTGGAATATATATATATATGATTTTTATATGTGATTTGTGGAACCTATATCTCCCTCCAATGAATTGGGTAAATATTTATATCTCATGATATGATGATGAGAATAAAGCTGACAGGATTGATCCACTATGGAAGATAGGGAAACCTGATCCACTATAGGAAGATGGGGAAACCCAATCCACTATGGGAAGATAGGGAAACCCGATCCATTATGGGATGATGGAGAAATAAGATCCACTCTGGTAAGATGGGAAAACCCAATCCCTTAAAAAAGGACTATGACTTGGGATAGTGGTGTGTCTCACCCAGAAGGTGTAATCCCCATAAAGTGCCCTATTAAGTTCTGGAAATGTGGATTGACTTATAGGAAATACTATTACATATCTATATGTCTTCCATAATTCCATGCACTATTCATATGTTACGATTTCATGGATTATGATCTTGATTACACCATGATTCATGTATTATAAACTGAAAATATTTATTCCATGACTCATGTATATGATCTTTGATATTCAAGGTATGATCTTCTAATATTATTCTCATGTTCTCATACCCTTATGTTCATGTTTATTCTTACGTATCTCCCTTGTTTACCCTTACTGAGCATTCGATCTCACGCATTTATTATGTTTCTTTTCCACAGCTTATGAAGAAATTTTCCTAGTAGGAGTACTAAAGGGGAAGATCTTTATGGGAGACATTGAAGATATTTCACCAAACTAGAAGAATTCATTCCATATTTCTAAATACACTAAACTATTATGGTCCTCGGGCATGTACATTTTTAATTTGATGTATATTCATATAAATTAATTTAATATACATGTATGTTAAGCCTGGGCCACTATACTAGAGGCTTAGATGTAGCTACCTATTTCATTGATTTAAAAGATGACTTGTGTTTCTTTCCCATTTGGATTACATCACATAGTTTATCTTTGTACAATTTATATTTAGGAAAATTTGAAACTAAATTTCTCTCAGACAACTTTCTCATAGAATAAACATTTCATTGTCCCATTCTCCTATGCCGAATCCAAGATTAATTACTTTCAAAATTTAAATAATTAACTTTTTTTGATATAAAAAATTAAGATAAAAAGTGTATAAATTATCCATTACAAGTGCTTTAAATTTAAGAAGTTTATCTTTGAAAAAAGAAGAGGCATTATTTGAAAAATCAATAGATTATCCTTCATTATAAAGTTGATAAATACTTATGAATTTTTTCTTCAATCCTTCCATGTATAAAACTTTTCTTATGAGGACCAATCCTAGATTTCCAACTAATATTACTATTTTAATATTTCCTTTAGAATTGTCTACAAATATGACATAGCCTACATCAAGTTTATATAAGGAATAGAAATTTGAGAAATATCTACTCATTTTCCTTGAGAATATGCTATCCATATATAATTTTTAATTTATTTTTATTATACCTTTTTCTAAACAAATTAATTAAATAATAAATTGTTTTGGTACCCATATTTTCTTAGGTATTTTAATGTTAGTAACCAATGATTTGGGAACCTAAATCTTCTTGTTCTATTAAAAAATTCCAACACTAGATTTTGAATTTTTTTTGAAAGGAGTAATTAAATACACAAAATTAAGGATTTATAGTACTAAAAATATTGGCATAGTTCCATGGTTATTGACATTGAAAAAAAAAATTAATTTAGAAAAGGTTTTATTCTTGGAACAAGGCACAAAATAATTTTTATAAAGATATAGTTTTTCACCTTAGAATCCTGTCCCAAATTTATTTTTATGGAACTTATTATTATAATGAATTTTATTCAAGTAATTTTCAATTTTTTTTATTTTTTTATCATATATAATATTTTGAACTTATTTTTAAAGGCATTTAATTTTGTTACCATGTTAAATACAATATGGAACATTATTTTCCAACTTGACTTTAAGATTTAAAATTTTTATATTCGAGTCCTATTTTTATCTAACAACAACATTATAAAAACTATTGAGGGATTTATTTTTCTTTTTTAGGATTTAATATTATATTTCAATCATGGTACAATATTCATTTAATTATTCAATAGAGAAGTTTTCATGTTCAAAGTCAAATTCATGACCATAAGAATAAAATGGTTTTACCTCATCAGAGAGTGCCCTAAACCACATATGATCATTTTTATTAGAGACCTTATTTTTTGATACTAAATATATATCAACACTAGAAGCTTTATAACTGATCCATGTGGATTTCATGAATTTATTGGATTTATTATTTAATCCAAACTTCTTAAAATAATTCTTCTTATACTTCTTTTTATATTGTAGTTGAGGGAATTTGAGCTTAATTTGGTTGAGTTAATTACACTCGTAGTGTCTGAACTCTTTATATTTTTTCTCATACTTATTATATTTGTTGTAGTATTTATTGAGCCCCATTATCTTATTATATATATATGTTTTTTGAAATTCCTTGAAAAATGATTAAGTTAACTATCTGAATTAGAAATATTTGAGGTATATTCATTATAGGACTCAACTATTTTCATTTCTTTACCCTTATTGTCATGTATTGAATGTGATACATTCACGGAAAAAATTTCCTTTAAAAAATATATATTATCTATAAATTTATCCTCTATATCTAACTTATACATCACAATTATTACACTAAGTTTTTTGATTTTGAAATCATTCAAATTAATGGAATTAATAATGAAAAGAGTGATTCCACTCAACTAAGAATAAATAACTCTAATTACTTTGTATGATTGATCAAGTTCACAGATTGATGATCTGAGAGAAACCAAATTGATCATAATATATATCAACCAGCCATTCATTTAAGTTATGGTTTCTCCATCAACTAGCCTGAACGTATCGAATTTCATATTGGTAGTATTATATCTGAGATGTCTTACATTATCTGTATCTTCACCAGCTACCAATATAGTAGTTCAAATCCCATGTGCTATTGTACATTGTGAAACTCTGTTGAACTCTTTATGACCTAGTCCACATATTATATAATTCATAGATTTTGATTTCAAATCACAATTCCCTTCAATAGTAGCTTCAAACTTCTACGGATATCCTTTAGGAATATAATAAGGCTTCCCAAATTTAAAATAAACCTCTAGAACCAGGTTCTTTAGATAGATAATCATCTATGCCTTCGAGCAACTATAATTATCTCCATTGAAGTTGGGAGATCTTACCTTATACATACCTTATCTGTTTCCAATCATAGAAAACATTTTGAAGATGATATTAAGACTTCAACCTTTTATATATGATAACTTAAAATTTACCTCCTCTAATAACAATTATTGGTTGGAGAAAAACAACACTAAGACTCAAGAGGGGTTTTAATTGAGTTCTTGAAATTTTCTTGGATTATAAACCACCCTCTTTATGGTATGAAAACTTTTAATATTTTCTTAACAATTGGATGTAGTGTAAATTAAAAGAAAAAGAAAAAGACAAAAAACTATTGATTTATAATGGTTCATGGAATAGATATTCTATAGTTTACTCCATCAATTATCGACTCCTAGATTTTGGTGTTTTTTACTATCACTAGTCCTTTTCCAAGGGATTTAATGACTGAGTGAACGTAGCCATCACTTGGTAGAAAACCAGAAGATTTTACCAGGATCCAATAAGTCTATAAAAATACCATAATTTAAGGTTATTTATCTAGGAGCCTTCATATTTTAGTATAAGAATCTAACAGTTATAAAAATGAGAGATAAATAGATATGAAAGTTTTCAAATGAAGCTCAAGGTTTCAAGATGAAACTGATAAAAGAGATGAATTATTTCGGATAATAAATAATAATAAAATGTATCTAAAGGAGAGTAAACTAAAATATAGAAATGTTGAACTTTTAAGAACAACTATATAACTTGAATCTTATTCTTATTTTTCTTCATATAGAGAAGCACACAAAGCTTCGAGAGAGAGGGTTCAAAGTGCTAGTGCTGTTCTTGTTACTTCTCTATATATCCTATTATTATTTTCAAAATACTCTTGTTAAAAATTTTATTTCTAGGTCACTACATGAATTACAATAAAATATGCTATTGGAATCAAATTATAAATGTTCTTTTCTCAAAAATACAATAGAAAGAGTTTAATAAATAAACCATTATTGTAATATTCTCTCCTCTTGATATTTGAAACCTTTAAAAATAGATTTTACCATAAATATGTAATTAATTTTTTAATGAATCTAGGACAAAATTAAATTCCACTAAAATTACTTCAATGATAATAAATATGTTGTTTGAAGAATGATATAGCTAACTCTAGATACCCACATAGTTGAATTTCACGGATTTGAATTCATATGACTGAATTGATCCACATATCTGTTCTTCACATAACAAATTTCTAATGTATCCAAATCACATAGTATTTTTTTCATGTAGTTTAATTTTGGTGTAGCTGAATGAATCAAATAGACTTTTGGAACCACATATCCTAATTTACCATGTATTTAATTTATGTAGCTGATTACTCCACATAGCCAATTTACAGAGTTTTTTCATTGACTTAACTGTTTTTTTCATGTAATAGATTCATCAACATAAAAAATTTTCACAAAATAAATTTCATGATGTAGCTAATTCATGTTTTCATTACCTTTACATAGTAGATTTATGTATCCAATTGATCAAAGTATCCAGATATCCTTGTATCCAATTTTCTAAACTTTGAAAAATTTATAAAAAAACATATAGAATTACAGGACTTCAGCATAATTTACTTAAATAAAGAAAAAACTGGACAAAAACACTTAAGAACAAAAAAATTTGTAATATATGCAGGATTTTTGAGATCATCAAAACATAAAGTACATGGAACATGTTGGAACAAAATTAGTAGTCCAATATATGAGATCTGCTGAATAAATTTTAAATATATGATTCCAAAACAATTTCAACTATTATTGTAGTTGTAACAAAACCTAAAAATCACGAGGATTAGAAATATATGTATCTTACCTTGTATAATAGGATTATTGGATTCCTACTATATTTGATGTAGTTATTACTAATATTGTTTTTGTAATGTGTTTGGAAACCCATTTCTAATGCAATATCAAGGAAGAGCATCTCATAGTTTCTAAATGAATCATAAGGTATATCCAAGGTACTCATAATTTTGGCTCTCTCTTTGATGAAAGAAAGGATCATTAGTTATCTATATTTTCTAATGTGAACTTGACTGGTGATGTGGTACACCGAAAATCTATGAGTGGTGGTTCATTCTTAATTTGTAGTAAATGTGTTGGATGGTTATGTAAAATGAAAGAAATAAATTTATTGATCATAATAGAATAAAAATATATCTTAGTGACCAAGGAATGAACTCAAAATATATTTATGAAAAAATAATTTTAGAATAGTGATGGGGTAGTGGAGAAACCAATAGTGAACTTTTATAATAATAATATTGAAATTAATATCATAAAAAATCCCATAAAACACTCTCGTACCAAAAATATTAAAATATGATACCACTTTATTGAAGAAAATATGGAGTAAGGAGAGTTCAAAATGGATCATGTTGGAACTAATGATAAAGTGGAAGACATCATGACCAATTCATTATCCACTAAAACATTTGAGAAGAATCAATTTAACCTCAGCATTTAACTACCTCTCTCATCTTGAGGAGGTTATTTGTCTTTGATTTTATTTTCAAAGGGACATAATTATTATGATACTAGGGAAATTAAATCGATAATAATGGATAATAAATATATTTCTCAATACTGGATTTTATTGATGAGATTATCTCATCAAATGGGAGTATATGGTATGAAATTAAAAGGTAGATAATATCCATGGGGAATAGAGTTTTATTGAACATGTAGAAAATGGTAGTTCTAGAAAGAGGAATGAAATTGGGCATGGAACTATCTCTTTAAATCTTGTTTTCTACAATGATAAATGCTCATGTTGACTTAGAGTGTTGGATGATCTATTCTGTCTTCATCTTGTAGAATTAGATTTTTTTGATGAATTGAATTTCAATTTGAATTTCCAACAATATCAAAGGGAAATAATGTTGAAACCTTGGTGATCTAAGTTGGAGTTTGATGTTTTGATTATTATCAATCCATCTTTTGTGAAGAAGGTTGCTGAATTTAATTCTTATGAAAAAATTTAGTGAAATGAAGAATCTTTTATGGGTGTCTAATTTCTAGATGTTTTTATGTTCAGAGAACAATTAAAATTCGAGTATAAGTTTGGAGGGTTAAGTGAAATTTAACATAGTATTCAAAAAGAATTATTTTTGTATAAAAATTACATGATCACATAGGTGGTACCTGATAGATGGATTAAAAAGGTGGTATATGAAAGATGACTTGAAAAATAGATGTGTGACCATGAATATATCATGCAAAGGCCAAAATCATTTTTTAAGTAGTGGTGGTGGTAGTTTACGAACCATGAAGGAGTATTTTTACATGAATTTGGGAAACATTTCTAGTGAATGAATTTTTTTAAAGGAAAAACTACCATGAGGAATGGATCCTATGTCAAGGCATAAAGGAGGTCATTTGTAGGTGACATTTGGTTTCATATGCAGCCTAAAAATGACTATATCATCTATAGAGTGGTGATATGTGAAGTGATTAGAAAAAAGGGTAAAATTTTCATATCATTCTAGGTATGTTTTTTGGGGTTCTTACCTATAAATACCCTAACGATTGACTCATTAAGGATCAATGAAAAACTAAATAAAAAATCAGGGATTAATTAATAGATCTCAAAAGGTAGAATATTTCAAAAATAAGAGAAGTGTGAAAATAAGAGTTATTCACAAAGTAATACCATCCGTGTAAGGGTGTTCCTTTAAGCTTTTATCAAGGGGAATTTCGTGAAACTGTTCACAAAATAGAGTCTTGTGAAGTAGTTCTCCTAGGAAATTACCATGAAGTTGTTCATGAAGTGGTAGGCTATGTAGGTTCTATGTGAAGGTAAAACTGAAAAGGAAGGGCATGAATTAATTCACATAGCATAGTCCACGGAAGAAAACCCATAAAGGAGTTGTGTGAATAGGGTTTCATGTAGGAGTTGTGTGAATCATAGTTTTGTGAAAAGAATTTTTCACGGTGAACAACATACCTCGTAAAACTTATATGCCTTTTACTGGTGATTATTATCATGATTTTTAAATGTGGTGGAACATCATATTTAGTCTATCATGGTTCAAAATAAAATCACATATTTTTTATTATATGGAAGTGACTTACATGTTGATAAACTGATAAGACATCCATATGAAGTATTTCCTAAGGATGAGTCTATAGAAGTGATCCAAGGGAGGTAGTGCATTATTACCCGAACTATCGTAAAGTAATAGAGACTAAAATGTAGTGATCATGGAGGGAAAATTGAATCCACTGAACTAGTGAGGATTATTGTATTCCAACACACCACTATAATGTCATGTGCATGCTCCTTGGATTATCAATTAGTGGTGAACCAAGTAAAATTTTTGTGTCATGTTTTTAATTTATCTTTTTTTATTATGTATATTTGTGGTTGAATAAAATAGGTTCAATGATTTCGTACCAACATGCGGACATGATCTAATATAATGAAATAAAAAATTATGACCTTGATTTACCTCCTCCTAGGGTGTCATGAGTTACAAAATTAGTGAAATCCCAGTCCCCAACTCCCAACTCCCACCAAGCTCTAGATCAACCATCAATCATAGGGTTCTTTCTCTTATATACTCCTTTAACCATGAATTCTACCCATGTAACAAAAAAGACCAGAAAAGGTGAGAGTACAACTTCATAGGTCCCCAATAATGTTTCCTTAAATATATACATTAATACAAGTTATTATATAGTGTGATATTATTATAAATAAAGTAAATAAAAATAGGTAAAAATAATAAAAAATGTCACTCCCTTAGGTTATCATCAGTCACACTATGTGATGAAACCTGCGTTTTTTCATTTCTAGGGTTTCTCTAAACATATCACACTATCATCAGTCAAGAATCTCATCCCAAGTCATTATAAGTAGGAATTGAAACCTTCCATAATATATTGTCCAATACGTGGATAGTATATTGCAATGACATATCAATAACCAAGGTCATATCATCCCTATGATAACATGTTTTCCAATACATGGTCAGAACATCCTGATAATATATCCAAATATGAGTTCAAACATACCTATAATATCATGATCATCAATATATGGGGAAAATGTCAAAAAACATATTCATAATCTTGGCCATAACATCTATAAGTTAATATATATGAGTGGGAATTACATATACACTATATGATCAAGAGGAGGAATAAAATATCTATCCATGCTGACATGTAAGTGGGAAGTACATCCCTAGTCTCGAGGATTCAAAGGAATTAAAGAACATAACATGCCATAAACATCAATACTCATACGTGAATCAATTCCCCTTCTATGAAAGTATATCAACATGAATAGTATATACCATTTCCTTGGGTAATGATAAATAATTGGGAAAATTTTCCCACCCCCAACATCGAGGTTGAAATGACCCATAATTTACTAACCCATTAACTTTCAAATTTTGGGTGATGGAGGTGTCAAGATAAGGATGGAGGGAGAAAGGTGGAGTTTAGGTTGAGGTTTTAGCTGCTGGATTATTTTTTGTTCTAGTGGTTGGTATTTAATTATGAGAGGTCTGTTGTGAATTTTGGATATAGCATATCGATGGTGATGTGTCACTGGGCCATGGGAGGCTGATTTTAGTGGTCCTACCTTTTTAGGTGTAGTTGTAGAATTTCCATTTAGATTCTCCATGTTTGTGGTCTATATTTAATTAGGGAAAATAAATGAGGCTAGGTTTTGGTGTGGCCCACATCCATACATTATGGGGACTGAGGTAGGTTATTCTAATCATTTTTCCATTTTAAGAGACCTCGTACCATGGTACTTGTACAGTTCCATGGTTGGGTTGGGGAGATTGGATCCTATGGTGTTGCAACGAGTATTGGGTTGTGGCCTTCCCTCAAATTTATCAAATCTAGTGGTTGAATAAGTTTTAAATAGGGTTATATGGTGTGTAATTTATAGAGATTCTATTGACCCAAGAACATTATGGTATAGATGATCATGTTGACCCGTGGTTTTGTAGAAATCCAAATTGTCTTACCATGGTCAAATGTTTTTCAACTTGAGTATAAATTTAGAATCCTCTCAACTTCCATTAAATTTCATTCCTTTATCTCAAAACATATAAGATTCAAAATTAATTTTGGGAGATATTTAAGAACCTTTTTTTCCATGATCCTAGGCTATGTGAGATATATTTTTGGTGATCCAAGGAATTTTAATCCTTTTTACCTATGATTTTCTTCCTGTTTTTCCCTTGAGAGTTCTCAGTACCAATTATATTTTGAATTAGAGGGTTTCAAGTCACTATTTTGATGAGTAATTTGTGTGGTTTAGGCTTATTAAGGATTTCCTTATGTAGTTATGGGGTTTCCATCTTTTTTTCCTTGAAAAGTGGATTGTGAATCTTTGATTTAGGTAATATATTTCTAAACTCATCTTCTGTATTCTACAATAAGATGATTGGTTAGCTTGTTGTGATCGCTTCCAATCATGTTTTGATATTATTCCACTATGTTGTTTGACATGGTTGTTCTTAGTTAATGGGAGGGGGATAGAATATCATATAGTAAAATCCCTTTAAAGAAGAATAATATTAAATTTAGATGATATACTGATTAATAAGAAATTGGAATGGGAAGGTGGGTTTCATGTGCCTTATGTTTTTCAAAATATTTCAAGTATTTTTAGGATAGTTCAATAGGGAATTGTGGTACTATTTATGTTTCTTAGATTTATTTTGTATATTATTTGGATTTTTAGATCCCCTTTTCATGTATGTTATATTGATGTTTTGTATTTGAAATATACATAACATTTGGGTTATTAAATTTATTTGTGGAATAGAATTTATTTAGAGTTGATTGGTGGGTTGTTCTTATTATTCCTTGGATTTTATGAGGCCAATACCTCCAATATTTTTATTTTATACCCTCGATGGTAGCCACCAACCCATGGCCTATTGGAGGATGGCTTTAGGGGTACCTCTCATATTCACTGAAGACCCATGAGGGGTTCCATCATTGGTGGTTTGTAACAAAGTGGTATAAAATATTTTTTTAAGAGTCAAGGTGGATTTTAGAGTTAAACACACGTGTTAATTTCATGAGATTGGTAGGGAATAAATGGATATTTTTCCTAACATTCCATATAGACTAAGGAGACCAATAACGACACATATATTTAGGCTCCCCTATAATTTGGTGTATGTAATTTGAAATCTATTTATTTTTAGGTGAACATTTAACCATTTTAGGTCATAAATCATAGGGAGGTATATACATCATTTCCATTAGTATCATTGGAGTTTTCATTTTGAATATTATAAGTGTTTTTATGATAATAATTTTATGCTATAGTTGTTAATTATTTTTCATTCTCTTACCAAAATAATTGCATAATATTAATGGAAGAATAGAGTAGTTGTTAAATGAATTATATTATTTAAGTAAATACTTTTTTATTATTTAATTCATTGATTCCTTGCTTATTACAACATGTTTCTTGTAAATTTATTTTCATCTCTATTATTGAAGCACATAACATGTTGATTTTTTTCCATTATGTTTAGAGTTGATAGTAAAGCATGCTAAAAGTATTATTATATTATGAAATTGATATTTTTGAGATATTTTATTCAAAAAGTTTTCCGTAGTAAGTTCCATGTTGATATGATGAAATGATTTTTTTAGAGAAATTCTTAGAAGTATTTTTATTTCCGTATAAACTTTTATGCCACGTGTTACCTTCATCTCATGATATATTATAAACATGTGTTATGAATTTATTAAATGTCTAGATTTTGGTCATTTATTTCTATAATTAAAATAAAATGATAAGTATGTTTAGTTATAACCCATTAATAATTTGAAAACTTTTACATTAATAAACCCTCTTCTTTTTTCAATCAAAGATAATGTTTTTTGATACTAATTTATTTAAGCATTACACATCAAAAAATAATTTTCATGCCATGAATAGTTGTTTAAATATATATGAATATGTGTAAGGGATATATGTGGATTATTTATTATGGTAATTATGTATAAAGTTAAATAATGTTTTTGTGAGTTATTATGGAAACACAAGTACCTATTTTTACAAGAATGTTATAATCTGAGCATATTGTACTTAAATAAGAAAGTAAAAGTATATAAACCTTTATGTAATTTGAATTCATGTTTACATGGTTATATAAAGTTTAAATAATTTTTAGTTTGAGCATTACAACTATAATGAATGAGCTTAAATCAAGTGAAGATTCTCATTTGAAATTTGAAAGCCAGTCAAGGAGATATTATTGAAGTGAGAAGCATGAAGATTTATCTAAAATGAAACTTTTTTAAATTGACGTGTTGTTTATGATGTGATTATTGGTGATTTATTAAATTTAGGCATTGATATGTTTTTTTCTTTAAATCTATTTTATGAACCATAAATTGGTATTCTAAAGGCTAGATAACATGAGGTGTTTCTATAATAAAACATTTCCTATATGTTTTGTGTCATTTGTTTAAAATAAATATTAAGTGTTTATTTATATTTATTTTTCCTATTTTTATGATTATGTGTTTCTTATATGATTAATTTGTTAGAACCACCTTACACAAAATGATAATCACTTAATTTTGGTAATGAACAGGTTGTTTGGAAATATGAAATTTGGTGATGATGTTATTTTGGGAAACACTTATTAATTGTGAAATAATGATGAAAAAATGTTTTATTATTGTGTTTTTTTGTTGGTTTTTATGTCATTGGAAACATTTACCATAATGTGATATGCGTGAAAGCATTTGATAGTTTTTTTTCTAGTATGGGTGTTTGGATGTGTTGGGTAGTTGGGATGCGACAAGTTTCCTTGGTGGGTATGATCACTTTTGATCATTATTATGATAGTGATGGTTTAGATAGTTGTATGGGATGAGGAAGTATTATTTGTTTTTAGTGGAAGTTGTTACAGTAGTGGTGTATGGGTTATGTTAGGGTTCAGAATGATGGCATGGTTGTTTGTTTGGAAGGGATATAATATGGTGGCCATTATGGGTTGGTTTGAGTGTCATTTCATGTTTTTCATTTTAGTTTTTTTCCTTGGTTGGAATGATGTAATGTGATATAGTTCGTACAATGTTGTAAATAATTGGGGGTGGAGATTAAGAAATGTGAAATATTTTTCAGGTGAGTTAGTTAGGAAGAGTAGTGTATAGTTTAGTGTGTTTTATTGTGAAATTTTGATATTCTATTTGATATTGATGCGATTTTTGTGGTTTATTATACCCCATTTTTGTTTTATCTAAATATATACCATATAAGTTCTATCAAGTTATTAGGTGTGGAAATGGGAAAATGGAATCTTAGGATAGAGCCTTGCTGATGTTTCAATAATAGGAAGTACCAACATTCTTCAGTGGGACCTCCAGCCATGATGTTAAGGATTGGTTGGAAGAGGTTGAGGCAACCATTAGGTTGTAGAGGACTCCATATCTATTATAAGTTCTGTTATATATTATATTGTTTTATAAGGATACTTGAAATGGCATGGGATGAGGCATGGAAACCCAAAAGAGATGCCTTAGTTTGATTTTTCTTGAATTATTTAAGGAGTTTTTCCCTGAGTATAGATTCACATAATTTGAAAGATCTTTAGGAGTTTCAATTGATGTTTTAGAGTGATAAAAACCTTAGGAGTCATTCTATGGATATTATTAGTTGGTTTTGGTGTTTTCTTCATGATGAGAGAGAATGAGTTTGACATTTTGAGCCTACCTTGAGCCATTGATTTAGTGATTTGTCATGCCTCTTCAATTGATGTCTTGGGAAGTGATGATAGATCATATGGAGATCATGGAGATAGGTTTATATATGATGGGGGGGGGGGGTTCTTGTGAAGTCTCCTCTATATCTTTTGGTAAGGTTGATATGAATTATATGAGTTATATAACTCATAGTTAATTAAATAGAAGAGTTTAGTGGTCTTTTAGATAAAATGTGTGTCTTAACACCCTAAGGTTGAGTTGCTTGGGGTTTCATATCTATGGAGAGTTAATCTGTTTCCAATGTAATACCATGGGGGAATATTCAATATGAATTCCTCAATATTTAGTACATTTATTAGTCTTCATTGGAGTGTTATCCATGGGAATATTTTTGGAGAATCTAATCATTTCAATGAAACCATTTTAGTGGATTTTACATTAATTTTAAAAAGTTTCTATTTATTGAGATTTAAAAGTCAAAGTGCTTGTGTTTTGTTGAAAATCCTAGGAACTTTTTTTTCAAAAAGGATTTAAATGGGAAAAGGGATATTTTCAAAGGGGTAACTATTTTGAAATATGGTTGGTGTGAATAGAGTAGCTGATGGGGAGTCAATTATGACCAGGGTAGATGATGATATGTCTGGAATCCTCTAATAGAGATGTTATTATTTGAGAGGTATCTCCCATAACTGTGGGAATTTCTAGGTGTTTTTATTTATAGATAAAGTCTGGTTTAGCCCTTGTTGATGGTGTTAGTGACATTTTTGTTTCATTTGAGAGGTATCTTCTCTTAGCGTATAGGTTTTGATTTCTCTTTATATGGGGTTTTTTGATTCTTGAGGATGAGAATCATTTAGGAGGTACCTAATTTAATGTATCAAACCTTCCTAGACTAATGATTTAATTTTTTTGGATATTGGAGGCGTTGAGAGAAGGATGGAGGGAGAAATGGGGAGTTTAGGATGAGGTTTTAGATTGCATCTTATTTTGTGGAAATGTGGTAGGTGTTACACTGCGAGAGGTCTATTGGGGAGTTTTTTATAGTGTGGTGATATTGGTTGTGGAATAGAGACCTGGGAGGTTAATTTTAATGGTCCTTGTTTTTAGGTGTAGTTATGGTGTGTCCCTTCAGTTGAACTGTGTATGGAGTTTGAGGTTGATTGAGATGAATAAGGGAGGCTAGGTTGTGGCATGGTCCTCTTTACTATGATGTGGGGACTAGGATATTGTATTTTATCCATTCTATCATTTTTATAGAACTCAAACATTCGTAATTATACTATATCATGGTTTTGTGGAAGAACATGTATCCTACTGTGTGGTGATGATCATTACACCACGACCATCCCTCATATTTATTAGATTTATTAGTTAGATGAGTTATAAATAAGAAGATAAATGGAATGGTTTGTCTAGATTATCTTAACTTGGACCCATTATAGTGTGGTTGGTCATGTTTAACTATGGTTTATACCCTTTATCCATAGTCTCATGTTTTCTAGATTGGGTATAAATTTGGAATCCCCCTAACTTCCATTCGATTTACTTTCTTTCTCTTGACCCTTAAGAAATTACAAAGTGATTTTGGAAGATATTATAGATCAATTTTGTTTGGATTAGATCCCAATATTTGGAAGATATATTATTGGTAAACCAATGTGAGTTTCGTCTCTTACAATCTTGGTTTCTTACCATTCTTTCCTTGGGTGTTTTGGGTAGTAGTGATGGTTTGAATAGGAGGGCGTTGGGTCATGATTTTAATGGAACTTATTTTTTTGGTTGATTGTAGTTACCTTGTGTTTTTGTGATCTTAACATAGCCTTTTCCTCTTTAAATATATATTTTTAAGATTTTTATGAGGTATGTAATTTATAATCTCATATTCTATCTTCTAGAATAATATGCTTGGTTATATTTGTGTGATCCCTTCCATGCATGTTATCATATTCTTCCTCTATATTGTTTAACATTATTGTTATTGGTTTACAGGGAGAGGAAAAAACATATGGGAAATATCCTTTAAATAAGAATTATGTGAAATGAAGATGAAAAATTATAAAGAGTAAATTATAAGGGGAATGAGGGTCTCACATTCTTAAAGGTTTTCATACTATTTTCTAAGTATTTTCTGAATAGACCAACATGGATTGGAGTCTCTTTTTGGGTATTTCAGATGGAGTTGGTTGATGATTTAGAGTTTTTGAGGAACTTTACATTTATATTTCCTTGATGTATTTGAAATGTTGGTAACAATTGGATTGTGGAATTTATTTATGGAATAAAATTTATCTAGAATTTATTTGTGAGTTGTTCTTATTCTTCCTAAGATTTTATGAGGGTAATTCCTATTATATTCGTGTTTTATAAACTTTGTGATAGTGACCAACATAATTCATATTAGAGGTGGGATTCAAGGTTCACTGATATCTTCCATATAGGATTAAGAGGGGTTCCACTGGGGGTGGGTTACGACATCAATCATATGGTCCTTCCATCATAAATACAAACCATATCGTAATGGGAATCACATCCCTCAACATAGAAAACCTAACAAAGGTGGAAATACATCCCAAAATTATGACTATAACAACCTTATCCCAAATATTCATAATATAGGGAATTCCATCCCTTATTATGTAAAATATATCACAAGTGGGTATATCAAATCCACTTTTCCATCACAACATCAAGGGTGTATTATTCCATCACTCAAGCCAGAAATCACAACACGGCATAATAAAAAATAAATGTCAACCAATGAATAATTTTATTTATGTTTGTAATATCATCCCATAATATTTAAGGATAACTAGGTCAGTCACCCCATGCTTGAACTTAATCTACAAGACAACCCCATAACCAATCTAGTTCCATAATCTAGAAAGGAAGGAACACTCGCCCTAGTATATTTCAACTAGCCATAGACTAAATGGAAACTAAAAATACCCCTATGGGTCATACCAGAAGAAAATATTACCTAAATCCAATATTATATTGTACTATATGATCATGTAATAGGATTCAACATGCATGGTTTCAAATGAATATCATATGTCTTTTTTCTATTTTGTAAGGCATGGTATATGATACCATGCCACTACCTATGATTGAAATGGTGACCAAATGTTAAATTATTAACATTAAAATTTCTTCCACAAATAAATAGCATTATTGTGGATGTTTCATAAGATGAAACACATGAAAGTGTAAATTAATTCATTTTATGAATGCATAAATGTTAGAGGCATTAATCATTCATTTTATAATGCATGAGTAAATTCATGGGATTGATGAGAGTATTTGACTGTTTATATAAACAGAGATAAAGTCCATATTTTGGGTGTGGGAATCTTTTTATTTTACTATATGATTTTATCCTTATCTCGATGCTCTATTTCTATTATTCCAATAGCTTTTGAGAGACACTAGCATGCCATGGGTGATGAGATGGTCCAGATTGAGCATCGAGTGATTTTTTTCAAACTCATGGGTACACTATGGAGAAGGGAGTTTGATGGATAAATTTATAGATCTTCATCAACTAGATATACTGTAAAAAACATGGAAAGGTAAAACATAAAATACTAAATGTTACTACTCATGTCAAAAAGGTGGGATTTTCTTTTCAGGATCTTTTTTGATAACAACTCCATAGCTAAGCATGCTTGTATTGGAGTGGCATCAGGATGAGTGACCTCCTGGTAAGTTTCTATAGGTGTATGCGAGTGAGGAAAAATCACATTGAAAGAGAATGTTTTGTCCAATGAGGATAATTATTAGTATGATAAGTGGCCTCGGTGGATAATAGCTTTTGGTTTTCTAGGAAGGCAACAAGGGTATTACAAGCGACCCATGGGGTTAGATGATCAAGCCAATAACTAGCCCTAATATTAGTGGAACTTCCAGAGTTTGAGGTGTAGGGTTCACAATAAGGGTATTTTTATTTAAATGGGGGAGTGTATAACACCCCTATAAAAGTTAAACTAAAAATACTAAATGTTATTACTCATTTCATCAAGGAAAAACTTTATTTTCAAGATCTCATCTGATAAGAACTATATAGTTAAGCATGTTATGATGAGATTAGTGTTAGGGTGGGTGCAATCAAGAGAAGTTTCTTTGTGTGTGTGTGAGTGAGGGAAAAACACATTGAAAGAACACATGTTAGGCTATGGGGATAGTTATTAGTTTAATAAGTGACCCCAGTGGGTAATAACCAATGGTGTATCGGGAAGGAAACCGATGTATTATCAGAGACCCATGGGGTCTGATGACTTTGGTTAATAACCTAAAGAGGTTGTTTCATGATAGATACTAAATAATAAGAATAAGTGTCTATGGAATTTATGGAAAACGATATGCATTACAAGAATTTCTTCATTTTATAGACAATATGATGTTGGGTTTTATTCATGGTGAAATTGATATTAAGGGTTTATAATCACTTTTTTCTACCTTTATTAAGTGCTAATCAGTCCTTAGAAACCTAAAAATGGTATATTTTCATTACTATGATCTTTGATTTTCAAAACCATGTTTAAAATGAAGGATATATCATATCATAATGTTGTCATATTCTCTATTATAAAATATGATGGTTAATTTTTTCCGTACGACTCCTATTATGATATACGATATTGTAATATATGTTAGAGTCATTCCCTATAATATGATATTTCATATCCCATGATATATTTCAAATCCCTCAGTTTTTGGTTTACTGTAGTGTACAACATCTGGATGTTGTAAGGGATGATAATGTTGCTTTGTGTTTGTAAAATAAAATAATATACCATAAATGTGATATAGTGTATAACATAAGAGGATAAACCCTAAGTGTCAAAGTTTTTAATGTTACACAGAAGTCACATCATAAGCCAAAAATGATACCACGCTATGTGAGTTAGTCCTACGCAAGTCCATATCATAGGCTATGATGCGAAGTTCATTCTTACATAGGAAAACACGAAGTTACTTCTATGAAATACCGTGCATATTGTGTTATTATTACATAGATTCCATTCATAGACTATGATTTCATGTGCATTCTGGGTTTATCCTATATAGAGTCTTATCGTAGGTTATGATATCCATCCTTAGTGTTATTAATCATAAAATATTATTAATAGGGCTTTAAGGTTTAGTATGTTGTGACAATATATATCATAGGTTATGATTTATCTGATATCACCTAATACAATATGTAGTAATTTTTTTCTTCTACTTAAATTTAAATTATGAATTGAATTCTATAATTAAAAAATGTTTATAAATTATAAACAAGATGTTATGGGATATTTATTAATTTATAAAGGTGTCTATAAATTAATTAATTATAAATTGATTATAATTAATTAATTAAATGTTTGTGAAACATTTAATAAATAAATATCCATAATATTAATTATTAATATTAAAATATCCTTTTTAATTTATATATTATAACTTATTATTTAAGTATAAGGTGTTTATTTTGAAATTATAAGTTTAATTTATAAAATATTTATAAATTATAAAATAAGGCTTAATTTTAAATTGTTTATATTGAAAATTATGAATTTTTTATAATTATTTATTCAGATTGTTCAAATTAAAATGCCTTATTTGGGGAAATTATTAAGTCTATATAAAAAGGAGTTTTGATAATTTATTTGATCAGTATTTAGATAATATATAATATGTGATATTTAGATTATGGAAATTGTTTGCATAATAGAATTAGAATATAAAATGATTATAGTTCATGTAATATCCTATATATTGAAATTACACATAACGAATAATATAATTGAGTTAATATTATAATAATAAATATAAAGTGTTTATATTTATGAAATTATGGAATTCCCATAATTAATAGTAAAATTATAAAATTTTTATAGTTATATTTAGTTATTAATTGTTTATAAATTGTTTATTACTTGTTTAAATACTAAAACTATTCATTTATTTATTATTACCTTTTCTATTTGTAGATATAAACTATTTATATTATGAATGGATGTATACTTTAGTTTAAAGTGTTAAACTAATTCTATATATTTTCATACATGTATCTAAGGAGTTACATGTGAGGTATGATAAATGATTTAGTTTTTTTCTACCTTGAATTTATCTTGTATTGATTCATGATATTGAATTAAGTAGTTGATTATGATTTTACATATTAGGTGTTATAATAATGTTCTAGTTGATATATCTCTTGAGTAAAGTATCCCTAGGTAGAGAGACTTTGAGTTAGACTGCACACTGACTTGGAGGCTTATACCTTATCTTTAAAAGTGGGGATTGGATATATGTGGCTCTAAGATTACTCATGTAGGGATTTTTTATTTCATATAATTATAATCCTTTTCATGAAAATTTTTCATGTTCCTTATGCATGAGATGAATTTGGATAATTATGAATATAGTTTTATTTTAATTCAGGTTAGTCCCACAAGATTTGAGTTGTGTAAAGAGTTACATTTCAATATGGGTTGAACATATTGATTTGTTGTAAGTAATAATATTCAAATCTAAATCTTTATAATAATTCATATATAAATGATATAAAATGTGATAATATAGTGATATTAAACCCCCTTCAAAATACTAAGTGGAAGACTCCTTCTAAAGAAAATACTTTTCAGGACCTTTATTATCCAACCGAGTAGGTCATGCCAAATCTAGGAACCCATTGACTATATTGTGTAAGAAAAGAAAGTAATGGGTTATCCTAATACAAATAAGTGACTGTTATTGGAATTTTATTTGGGTTAAACTTATCTGACAGACCCGAATAAAACTAGGTTACTGGAGGAATAAAGTTGAGTTTATATATTTGATAGATTTGATAAAGTGTTAATACACTCAAATATCCAAGATTAATAATTGAATTGATTGGGATAACTCCATAACTAATTGGATAATTGATGAGAGAAACACCAAATTGACAAAAATCTTAGTGAAATATATATCTTGGCCTACTAATAGATATTATGAGTTTAGAAAGGGGTCATCATTTAAGTGGGATAACATTTAATAAAAGTCCATGTTAAATGAATGTAAAACATGATACTCATCTAATAAAATATTTTGTCATAGATAATTTATATAATAATCATCCAAATTTTATTTTAAATCAATATTTTGAAGTATAATCTTATTATAAAATACTTCATAAGTCTTGTAACTTAAGAAAAGTTCTTAAGTACATAAATTATATATTTTAGAACAATACCCTCCTAAGTAACCAACTATTTAAGTTATTCAACACTTGGTATCTAGATGTTTATGAGAATAATATATGGATTCATATAATATTTCAAAGTCATTTGATTAAAAATCACTAAATTAATTTTAATATTCATTTATATATTCAAAATGATTGAGTATTTTAATTACTTAGTGAGACTTAAGGTTTCCCTTAGGGATTGATTTGGTTGTAAAATTCATTCTAGAATCATCTTTATAAATATTCTGATAATGTGAATGAGTTAAATAAATATTTCTCCATTTTCTCAAAGTGTTTAGGATATACGATCTAGGAATGAAATGTCTTGGTTATGGTACTATATGAATAATTAAAGTGGGTAAAAGTTCAAATTGGAATATGAAAAGTTAGTTGTAATGTCTAAAAATATTTTTTCTTGTATCCAGTCAGGGTCATTAAAACCCAGAGTTACCAAGAAGGAGGAGTAATGTTTCCATATGATGGAATTTTTAAAGATTTATAAAGGTGTTTCTGAAACTATATGAAATGTCTATGTAAATTATCAGTGTTATAAAAAACAATTATTCTATTTTTAAGGGTATGAGATACAAAATGTATACTTTATAAACTTTTCTGAGTATACATGAGTTCAAAATCAAGGTAATAATTAACATATCTTGTAGTTTGTATTCTAATGATGAATAAAAGGGCTTCCAAATCATGGATTATAATGTAAAGTAATATATCATGATCAATTGGATTTAAATAGAGGATATAAATTTTCATCTTATTTTTCTTATATAATAATAGATTTTTTTACTAAAAAATAGTTTTTATGAACAATAGGAGATTAATTAACATGGTTTATAATTCATAAGATTAAATACCATACATGAAATGAATATAAGGATATAATAATTTTTATCTAGTAAAAGGTGTTTATATAAGTTTTTTGTTGAGATATGAAAAATATGATTCCACCACCCATCAGTGACATATTTAAAACCATAAAATACTCTTTTCAAAAAGTTACAAAAAAAAAATAGAATAAAATATTAGATATGGTGTACAAAAAATTATTTGTTAAATTTTCCCACTAAAGAAAATTAGTATTATTTTCTACACACAATTGATTTTGTGTAACTTTTCATAATATTATAAAGACAATATAGTGTCTTAGAGGCCAGTGGAACTATGTTTAAATTTTATAGAGTTAAAGGTTAATAAATAAAGGATCATGATAGTCACAATTCAAAGTTAATGTCAGAGAATATCCTAAATGAGTTTAAGATGTGTTGGTAAAATCATAATGGAAATAATTAAATTAGTTAACAAAATATTTCAAGTAAAAAGTTTAATGGAAAATGATCTATTTAAAATGATTATAAACATATAAAGAGTTCTAAATAGACAAAATTTTTATTACCATTGTATCATTTTATGTTGTGGAGTTATGGATTTTTAATATGTTTAAGGACTTGAACATTTGAAATATGATTCCTAAGTCTCACCATTATTAAAACTAGATTTATTCAAAAATGTTACCCACTAAATATTTTAGTGGGATGGTTTTATTAAATGGTCACATATATAAGTTGTAGGACTTACATATAGATGTAATGAGGATACAAAAATCCTAAAATTGTAGTAAACATGTGACGAATATTGCAGTAAATCATATTTGATATGATAAGACAAATTATTATGTATGGTTTTGTTAATTTTCTTAAAAGAGTTTAATAATGCAAATGTATCTTGTTATAAAAAATTTAATCCTAAATTTATCATTATTTCATGTTAGTTGCACACACACACACATATAGATATATCATGAAGTGAGATGATAATTTACCTCTCAAAGTATGACTTTGAGTTATCCTTAACTGATTTTAATCATTATAAGTTGTACAAAAACGTTAAGGCTAATGTGAGTAGGATTCTTGCATCATGATATAAAATATTCTCATGAGGAACAAAATGGGTATTTTTCTCTATATTACATATGAATTATACCATATAGAGTGTCATAAACTATATATTTTGTATACTAGGGGTGCATGGATAATATTTGCATTTCCCTATAACTGATTTTAGTGAGATACCTTGACTAAGAACCTTCATACTTTGATACATTTCTTAAACAAGCCTTGAGGCTTACCTAATCAAGGAGTGATTTGGTATGTCACCGATCATGTCATTTATTGGATATTAACAAATATGTGATTTTTTCTCTCACATGAGCAGTATGAAATTTGGGCCCTCAATTGAGATAGAATAGTGAAGTGTATATCCATACCTATACAGTACATATGATGTGATTATCAATTAAAGTAAGGGGAATGTGATGTTCTCATCCATAAAGGTGAATGACATGTGATGTATTCATTTACCTGGTCAGTATATACATGGAGAATTGAGAATTTATGAGTTATCTATATAGAATTGATGTACTTTATATCCCATTGTCACTCAATGTCTTGGATAAAGGGGTCATATGAAAATACAAGCTTTATAAGATGTAGCTGGTGTACAGAGGTAAAATGATACAAGTTTTTTATGGATATCACACTATATACCTTCATAGCTTTATTAACATTTAATCTTAGCTATAAACCACTCTATTCTTACATTTATGAATTTGGGGATTCATGTTTTTCATAAATTCTACAGGTGATGATGGAGCCACACTTTATGGTTAAATAAATGGGTATTAGGTTATATATATATAGTTCCTCTAAAAGTGTTTTAGAGTTTATGATAAAGGAGTTTTGGGTAGTTATTCACAGGGTATTTTATATGATGTAATATAAGGTGAAATTGATTATAGATTTCCAAAATTTTCTTAGAAGATATCCAAAAGAAGTTTTGGATATGGTTTCATAAGTTATTATATATAATACAATATAAAGTGAAATGATAAAAAGTCATTTAGGCTTTAATACAAGTGATATATTGATCAAGATATACCCTAAAGCCCATATCACATCATATAATATGGGAATCTTATAGGGTATGACACACATGGTTCCAAATACATATCATATGCCTTATTACTATATCATATTAAATGGTATACGATACCATTCCACTACCTATGATTGACATGGTAACTAGATGTTAAATTATTAATGTTCAAATTTTTTCCACTAATAGCTATCATTAATGTAGATTTTTTATAAAATGGAATGTATAGGAGGAAGAATGCTTTAATTTGAAGAATTGATGAATGGTAAAGGTATTAATCATGCATTTCCTAATGCATGAATAAATGTATGGTTTAGGGAGAATATTAAAGTGCTTATATAAAGGTTGATGAAGGCCATAATTTTGTTGTGTGGACCTCAGGAAGATTCCGGTTGATTCTCTCCCCATCTTGATGGTCTCTTCTATTTCTTCCATTATCTCTTGAGAGACACCAGAATTACATGGGTGGTGAGAGGGTATTTCTCAAGTGTTGAGTGATTTATTTCAACCCATGGATACAATAATAAGAGAAGAGTTTAATGTATTCATTTTAATAATATTTATAAATCATAATTTCTAAATAAAAAAGAGCAATGGCTGTGGAAGATATGGTGAAACGTATGCATGATAATAATTTCCTCATTTCATATACAACATGGTTTTGAGTTTTATGCATAGTGATTCTATAATTAATGTTTTTTAATTTATTCAAATTCCTTGATTATGTGTTAATTAATCCCTAAAAACACAATTGTATCATAATAGAATCACACCAATACGTACTTCCCCTATTTTAAAAGGGGATAAGGGTACCCGATTAGGATTTGACATATCATCAAACAACTCAAGGAATCAAAATTGGGTTATGATTATTTAAGGTAACAAACTTGAGGTTAAGTTCATATCAATTAAAGGCCATCACAATGAGGTACAACAACCTTAGGGTCTGTAATGTCCTTATACAACTATACCCAACTCAAACAAGGTCAAAATAATCCAATTCATGTTATTTATAGGTTGATCGCGCATGGGTGATGAGACTGTATACCAAACATCACATGAAAGTAGTAAAAAATATATTTATTAGTTAAGGACCACCTATTTTGATCTAATTGAAACCCAATCATTAAGCATCCCCATACAAAATGGACCTGATCAGTAAATTTAACAAAATCTATCAAAATAACCAAATTAGGGTATAAATGACAAAATATGCTAAAACTATGTGAGAAACCATAAATAGATAAAGGTGATACATTAGTCTACTATATCAATCCAAAAATATATACACAACTCAAATATGAGACAAGATAAAGGATATCCATATTTCAAAGAGAAAGAACCCAATGTGGAAGAGAAGATACATCATAGATAATATTAAAAAAGGGAAAAAACTCATTTCACATGTTTTAATATTCAAACCATTTAATTTAATTAATTAGAAAATTGTAAAAACCACATAGAACATGATTATTGTATCAGCATGGGTCATATGATAATTATTAGCAATAAGTGGAAAACCAATTGTGGCATCATCACATACCTCAACGAAGAGAGAAATAAGGTAAGAAAGCATTATAAAACTCTAACTATAGAGATAGATGGAAAGGAAAAAATATTCAATTTTGATTTATTTTTTATAGAAGGTATACACCATGCTGATGGGACTTATAATTTAAAAGGATATTTGGGATAAATTGAGAAGTATCTATGAGGGAAATGTCACAGTGACGGAAGCCAAGATTAAAATCTAGAGGATCATATTTGAGAACATTAAGATGACTAATATGAATATGTTGATACCTAATTCACTCGATTAAATATAATAGTTATCAATATCATAGATTCAATTAGAAAATTTAAGAATATACTATTGTGAATAATATTATGAGGAACTTTACAGATTCAGTTTATCCCAATGTATCACCTTTCAAAGATCAAGAATATCTCTCATTGGATGAGCTAAACAATATTATTATTACATATGAAATGTTGAAGACACAATATTTTAAGAAGAAAGAGATGGTAAATGTTTTTTTGAAGCCATGAGAAAAGGGAAGAATAAAGAAGTTGAAGGAATTGGATATTCAAAATATGTTGAATATCTTAATAATAATGTTGCACTCTTATTAAAGAGATTATTGAAAGGAAAATGAAAGGGAAATGGTAAAAAAATTATATGATTTAATTTAAATAATATTTTCCGTATTTAAAAGTTTTTTCCAAATAATTAGGTTGATGAATATGTGTCAAATGAATAACAATAAATCCCTCAAAGATTGAAAAAGGAGAAAAATAGAGAAATTTGATACCAAAAGAAGAAAATTTTTATATAAGGATGATGGTCCATCCAATAATTTGGACAATTAATTCACTCTTTTGATCATGCAGAGAAAAGTTTACATTCAACAAAAAATTATGATTATGGATAAGAGTGAACACAACTTGAGTGGGAACACAAAGTTATGTTTAAAAGTTGTCTTGAGAAGATTCGACAACTCAAGAAAGACAAAAAAAGTTGGAGAATGATAAAATGAAAATTGATACTCAAATAATTGGGATTGGTAATATTGGAAAAGGAATTGTAAATGACTAAAATAAGGAGCAGATCAAAAGGGAACCATCCTATGTTTAAGATATCAATGGTCATGAAGTAAAGATTACTAAATTAGAAATGATAAATTATGATCTTAAAGAAAATATGAATGTTTGATAAGAATATATTTTTGATAAATAATCAATTTTTGATACAATTATAGCCTATTTTGATGTGTTTAGATAATATTCCATAAAATATACTGATGTTGATGATAATATTTTCATGATAGTGCGAAGAGAGGATTAAAAAAATAAAGTAAGACTACACCTAGTCATTTTAAAGAAATATTTATCTATTTTGATAGTGCATGTCTTAAAAAAATTACAATAAGGCTCAATATGAGGAATATATGAGGAAACCTTCTATATTTAAGGAAGAAAATGTCATCTCAAGGAAATCATCACCCCTTATGCAAAGAAAGGATTATGGAGAGAAACAATACCATTCTGAATAAGATTGGAACCAATAATGAAGATCTCAATTTAAAGAACATTTTTAGTGATGAGGAATTTAACACCATGAGATTTTAAAATATATTTCTCTTTAAATAATTTTATATCTTTGATATCTTGTGTTACATGCAACACCAAGTTTAAAGGAACCGTGATATACTATTAAAATATTATTATTTAAAGTGACATTTATCATCTATCTGTTAGATTGGAGAGCACAAATAGGATTAAATGAATTATAAAATATTTATATAAATGTCCTAATCAATATAAATTTATTTATTTATTAATTATAAATAAGTAATTAATTTTTAGAAAAGTCATTTTATGCTCTGAAAATACATTTTCTTCAAAAATGTTTTTTATTTATTTTTATAAGGAAATGTTATAATTTATTTTTTAAACTTTTTAAAAATGATATATATTAAATTAAATTCATTTCATAAATCATCACATAAAAATTAAATAGTGGTAAAATATTTATTTTTTTAGAAGAGTTTGATTTTTTAATAAATTGTGAAAAATACTGATTTTTATTGAAATCTATATTTTATTTTAAAATAATTATAAAGTGAAATTATATTATGGGTTTGTTTTAAAATTTAATTAGTTAATTTTTATTTAATATAATCTAATTATGGATTTTAAAAATGAATTTTATTTTCTAATTTAGTATAAAAACATTTTATACTTAAATTATGATTTTTCTGAAAAACTATTTTTTATCACGTCTTGTCGATTTAATTTTAAATTAAAAACTAAAAATTTTATTATTTGAATCTCAAAAAATGGATTCCATATTTTTAATCAATATTTTAGTTTTTTTAATTATTTATCTTTTATTTTGGTTAATATAAACAGTAACTTTATTAATTTTTGTTACCACAGTAAAGTTTAAATAAGGTAATTAGAGTTGAAAATAAAATGATAAGAATTATAAAATGACCCTAACAATTGAATTAATTTTATATTAGGATTAAATTTCATCCATAATCATCCAATATTTTTTAATCTACCATTTTTTCCATTTTGATGTGATTATGACCTTTTTAATATATTTTGTAATGAAAAGTAAAAAATGTCACACTCTTGTCTTTAATAACCACAATATTTTTAACATGGATATAACAAGAGGATATGTTTAATTATAAATATTATTTTTAAATATAAATAATTTATATTCATAATTTTAATTTATTTTTAATTTTTAGTGAATAAATAATTACCTTAAATGCTTACATAATGATGATGCAGTAATTATTCAATTAATGGTAAAATAAAAAAATAATATTAAAAATATTAAAAGTAGTATAATTATAAAAATTTAAGGTTACCCATGAATTTTATAGATAAAAAAACATGTTATTAATGAATTTAAATATTTTATTTTAATTCAATTTGTCTTATTGGTGATATAAAAGTCAAAGTAAATGAATAGTTCTAAAATTGATAATAATAATATTTTATGAAAATAATATTTTATTGAAAGATATAAAATCCCTAAAAATACAATATTCAGAAAATTGAATTGGATATGGTTTATGAAATAAAAAATGGTCGATTATTGGTCTGTTTTTCCATTTATAGTAACAATATTAACCCTTTAAGAGTAAAAAATATTGATATCACTGTAATTGTCAAAAGGGTTAACAGGGTGTTAAATCAAAACATCAACAGTAAAAATATGATCCAAACTTGTCTAAATTTTATTTAATGATATATTTTTGACTCATACTCAACTTATATTCAAATATTATCAATTTGGATGCTTTTTTACATCAAAATTAATTTGTATTAATTTAATATTTTATGAAATTCCAAAAGTAACACTCCCCTCAATTAGAAAAGGGAGCCCCTACTTTGTTTTAGTTACACCACTTTAAGCCTTCTATATTTACCATACACTAAAAAATCCCTTAAAAAATACCTTATAAACCTTATATAGGTTCTTTTCTTCCCAAAATACCATCTCTAGGATCCTTAATAGGGAAACAAAATGAGTTCTTTCAAAGGAGAGGTAATCGCCTTAACCAATTACTTTCATTTTAATTATTATATTAACCCCTCTAAATATAGTGTGATTATAATAAAATAATAAATTTAATATCATAAATATATTTAAATATTATTATGATCATTAAACTACCATTATTTACCCTATTTCCATCAAATGGGAAGTGAAAGTATCGCTCGTGCGTACGTACGACATACCGTCTTGACATAAATATTTTATTCATTTTTAATAACCATATTTTATAATGGGGTATTATGATAGGATTAATGTTTATATATGATAATTATGATATAATTATACCTTTTTAATGATAATATCATATCTAACTTCTTACCATCCAATCCATCGAGAAACGGTAATGTCACTTATGCGTACGTGTGGACTACCTCATTCTCGAAGCGATGTGATTCATTTTTTATTATTTTTACTTCAATAGAGATAATTATTTAATCAATGAATAATATATATATATATATATACACACAATATAATAATTATTCTTTAAATGTGAGTTATTATATACCTTTATTTTTTTCCATCCGTTGAAAAATAAGAAAACAACTTTCATATGTACGTATGGTCTACCGTCTCCATGAATAATGTATTTTATTTTTCTATATATACCTTTATGAATGAAAATAAACATGTATATAATGAATATATATGATATTTATATCATGGTTAAAATTATGTATATTATGTAATATTAACCAAAGTATAAGGATCGAAACTAAAGAACAAAAGAATACATGAAAAATGAAGCAGATACCACCCATAACATTAATTTTAATAATGAATTGTTAAAAAATAGGAAATAAAAGGTTATAAGTAAATTTTATTTGGTATGATACATATGAGTATAGTTATTTGATTTTTTTTATAATAAATATATATTTTTTATATATGAGGTTCTAATGTGTACGATGGAAGTCAGACCTAAGGTAAAGGATTTCTATTCACACTTTTATTTCTTGAGTTTTATTCCATATTCACCACTCATTAATTTTTTTATGGTGTATATACTGAAAATTTGGAATTTTATATCATTAATATCCTTATTTTCATGATATTTAATGTTTCATTTGATGATATTACTTAATTTGGCTCAAGATTCAAAAGTTACCAAAGTAAGGGATCTTCATCCCAATTTTATTTCTGTGAGATACAAGTCATATTCACCACTTGTTTCTTTTATATGGTTTATATACTTACCATGAATATATTTCATGATTATTATTATGAAATTTATATTTATTTATATATCTATATAAGTTTTTTTCTTTCATGTTGATTATGATTCAAATCTTACAAAATTTGTAAGGGTTTTATGTCATAATCTCATTATTTAACAAGATTGTTTATGATTAAGTTTCTGATGATGAAATATTATGATATAACTCTAAATAAACTCATGAATTTTATTATAATTTGGTTATTTCTTGGGAATAAGTTTTTTCCCTTTTATTTTACTCACCTAGTAATCAATATACAAAAAATATTTTTCTAAAAAAATCAACTTAATTTATGTCTTCGATCAAAAATCATTTTTCTTCCATATCCATGTTTTCTAAAAATGTTTTAGAGAATGTTTTTTACTTTTATAAAAATATTTTTAAAGTTATTTTTACCAATGATTTATTTTTTAATTTTTTTTAAAATGTATCATCTTGTCATTTTCCAAACGAGATACATTTTTACTTTTATTGGCAATGGTTTGAAAAGAATGTTTTATTTTAACTTATATGGAATCAATTTTTTTTCATAATCATGAACACTCAATTATTTATATATTCATTAACAACATTCCAAGGTTCTTTTAAAATAAAATATTTTCCATAATATTTTGGAAATTTTTGTGTTTTAAAAGTGATTTTTAAAATGGTATGGTTATTTTTTTCAAAATATATTTCAATGATCTTTTACAATAATTTTCACCTATGATAGAATACTTTGTTGTTAATTATGATTTAAAAGGGATATAATCCATTTATACCATTATTAGTCTTTCTTTATATGGTTAATTTTTATGATGATAAGACTTTTGTGAAACCCATTTAGTTTCCATGGGTTATGCTATGATGAGTGGATGGAATATTTATAAAACTAATTTTCTATATATGGGTTTTGATGTGATGATATGAGGAATGATTTATGATGTTATGACAGAAATATGTATTGTTTTCATTATGTTACAATGGTTAAATTATAACCAATGATAATGGTTACATTATAACCATGGATTGTGGTTATGTTATAACTAAGGGAAATAGGAATGTTATAAACATGGATGAGTGGGACCTATATCTCCCTCAAATGAATTGGGTAAATTTTTATATCTCGTTAGATAACTATGGGAGAAAATTAGATGCACTTGATCCATTATGGTAAACAAGTTTATGTGCTTGATAAATTATGGTAAATAGGTGTTTAAGCCTGATCTATTATGATTTAATGGTCTTGGTAGTTAACCATGACATTTGAAATGGTTTTTATATATATGATGGTGTCACAGATATATAACATGAAATTATGGTTCATGATTGAATTATTAAATTTTATAAATTTTATGAATCATGAATATTGAAATGATAAAGATTTATGACATGACCTATGTTTATGATCTTAAAAATATTGGGTATGAACTTTGTAAGTTATGGTCATGATCTCATACACTTATGCTTATATTATGCATTCATATGATCATCTATTGATATCTCCCATGTTTAACATTACTAAGCATCTAAGATCACCCTTTTTTATATTTCCTTTCCCTAGGTAATGAAGAATAGTTTTAAATAGTGTTTGTATTTGAATAGTAATAATGTGAAGGTCTTTTTGGGAAATATTGAAGACCTTTCCTGAGATAAGAAGATTGTGTATCTAGTCTCCAAATACACTAAAACTTTACAGTAATCAAGATTTTTTTGTGAAATGTGTTGAATATTCAACTAAAAATATGTATATTTATGTATGAGAAGCCATGGACTTTATATTTGGTATTAGAGAAGGGTTTAGTCAATCTTTAGATATTAAAATTATAAAACTTTAGTGAAAATATTTGGGATAAGTATAAGTGTAGGATAACATCATAAATGTTTGGTAACGACCAAGGATAACCTATATTAAACCCAAGATCCACTATATTGAGAAGAAGGTGTCATGATTTAGATATCCTGTGATTTATATTTCATGATTATATGATATAACACTATGATTATTATAGCATGATGCTTATACTTTGATTTTTGGTTTTAGTCAATGGGAGGAACCAAAAGGAATCATGTTAATATATAATGAAATAAATAATGCAATGATCGCATTCATGAGTAACCAAATGTTATGGGAGATGGAATGAAAAATATAATTTATATGATAACAAATTTTTTCAATCAATGAACAATTTTAAAGTTATAAATGAGAAAAGGAGGGAACAACATTCAGTTGAGTCCTTCATGATGTAACAACCACCTTATTTTAGCAGCTCCACTGATCCATTAGTCGCTGTTAAATGGATCAATACCACTAAAAATATATTGTCTATTTTCCTATGTTTATAGCATGAAAAAGTCATTTTGTCTGTCTATCATTTGGATGGTGAATAAAATAAATGGTGGAATCTAACCAATAATACAAGGAAACAGAACGAAATTGAATCCATTGAGTGAGATGAATTTAAGAGTTTATTTTTCAATAAGTACTTTTATCATATTATTCATATGAAAATGGGGAAATAATTCCTTAAGGTATAGAGAAAGGATGATGAATCCATTGGCACCTATAAGAAAAACGTTACAAGACTTGGGAGGTACACATATGGTATTATCATCCAACCTGAAATTAAGGTTGATCAATTTTATAGTGGATTAAAAGTAAGTATTAGATGGGTGTTATCCATAATATAATTTAATATCTATTAAAAAAATCATTATATGTTCTATCAAGGTGGAAATGGAAATTGGGGGTTCTCATCATTTCAACTGTCTTGATAAGAAAAGGAAGAACGATTATCATGAAAACTCAAATAAGTCACATGTTGGAAAGAATTTTTTTCCATCAACATGCTTGAAATGAAGCAAGAAACATCAAATGAATTTCTTTAATGGAGATGGGAGGTTCTTTAAACGTTCATGGGTGGGTTATAAAGCCTGTGAAATTTGAAAGGGGATGAATATGCTAGATAATGAAGTGGATGAAAATAAGATGATGTCTAATGTTCCACCCACACTTAAATGATTAAAATAAAACAAATATGGGAATTATTCTAACAAGTGTATGAATATGTAGGTTTTTGATGATTAAAATCAACAATATCTTTAGACAAAGGAAAAAATAAATGCTTATATAATCACAACAGTCAAAGTGAACCATGATAATTAGGGTAAACTTATCATCTACTACAAGGTTGGGATTTTATGTTTATGTTTGTGTGAATTCACCCTATGAAAATTTTATTACCCATCATTTAATGAAATTTTATGTTATTTTGATGATTGATTACCTCTCTCTATTTATATTTTGGAATAAGGAAATAAAATTTGTTATCTTGAAACAATTTATGATTATCTATTGGTGTAAAGATGATCTTAGGATTATAATGTAAATGTTTTTGGTTAAGATAGGAGATTATTTAAATAATAAAAGGTGAATTATCTTTTGGAGTCATATATGATTTTATTTTGACTCCATTTTGGGAAGTTTTTAGGGTATTTACATTTTGTAATAAGAATTTATGATTGATTAAAATTATTTCAAGATAATATTTAAGTTGATCATGGAATGATATGTGGTAAAATAATTCCAATATTTGGGATTGAATTTTTTTCAGACATATTTGATTTTAAGGTTAAATATTTATGGAATGGTTTAAGTTGAACTTTAGATGAGGTTTTAGAGATTAAAGTTTGATATTTTTCATATTGAATAACCTATGATAACCATTTAATTTTGGTAAATATTTAGAGGATGAAGCAATGAATTAAAGATATTTTTGTTGATTACAAGTTATTAAGGAAGGAAAAAATCATCTCAAATATCTATTTCCTAGTATAAGATATGAAGTGGAAATTGATCGAAGAACAACCAAAGGATGAGATTGTTCTTATGACATGGAATTAAATCAAGTAAGTTTATTTTATCAAGTGACTTATCTAGATAGTAAAATAAACCCTTAACTTTAGGAAAAGGACCATGAAAAAAATTATCCATTTTTTTCAAGGAATTAATTGTCTTTTATTTCATCACATATTTATGGTTTTGTGGTGGTTAACTTTCTCATGACCATATTATTTATCACTCTTTATAATTACTTGGGATTTAGTTTACTCTTACATATACGTATTTTAACTTATTAAAAATGTTATCATCATATGGTAACATGATTTTATGTTATTTTAGGTAACCTTTATGTTTCCCACTTTTCCATTTAAGGGATGTTTTATTATTATTTTGTATGATTAGGGTTTAGACAAAAGAATGTTCAAATATTAAACCTTTGTTGAATGTGGAAAAATTGCAAGGGAAAAATTTATTTGTGGGGTGGGGGGGGGGGAATGTAACTACCATAGTTGTTAGAATATATATCTCTTTAAATAATTTTATTTCTTTTATAGATTTTAATACACACAACACTCTGTTTAAATGAACTACAAAATAATATTAAAATATTATTCTTTAAAGTTATAATTATCACCTATCCATTAGATTAAAGACTATGAATATGATTAAATTAATTATGAAATCTTTATACCAAGGTCATAATTAATACCAATTTATTGATTTATTCTTCAGAAATAAGAACTTAATTTTTAGAAAAGTCATTTCATGCTCAAAAAATATGTTTTCCTCAAAATTGATTATTATTTCTTTTTGTGAGAAAAAATTATAATTAATTTTTTGAAATTTATGATTTTTTTAAATTATCTTAATTTTTCAAATCATTATATCAAAATTATCTTATGGTAAAAATTTGATATTTTTTTTGAAAAGTTTGATTTTCAATAAATTGTGAAAATATAAATTTTTATTTGAGAACACTATTTTATTTTAAAGTAATTATAATGTAAAATTATATTTTGGATTATTTTTAAAATTTAGTTAATTATTTATGATTTAAATTAATCCAATTATGGATTTTAAATGAATTTTATAAATAAAATTAGAATAAAAACACTTTATAATTAAAAAAGACATTTTTTTGAAAAAATGTTTTACATCACATTTTATAGATTTAATTTCAAATTAAAATTTTCAAATTATGTGTTTTAAATATTAAAAATTTATTCTGTATTTTTAATCTGATTATATATATTTTTTAAATATATCCATTTTATTTTGGTCAATATAAATAATAACTTTCATAATTTTTGTTACCATGATAAATGGTAAATAGAGTAATTAATGTTAAAAATAAAAATATATGGATTATAAAATAACCCTAACACTTGAATTAATTTTATTTTATGAGTAAATGTTTTTCATAATCGTCCAATATTTGGTTATATGGCCTTTTGTTTTCATTTGGATGTGATTATGACCTTTATAATATATTATATAAAGAAAAGTAAAACATTTCACTCTTGTTTTTAATAACTATAATATTTTAAACATGAAAATAACTAGAAGATATTTTAAGTTATAAATATTATTTTTAAACCTAAATTAGTTATCTTTATAATGGTAATTTATTTATATTTATTATTTAATAAATAATTATCTTTAATTCTTACCCAACACTGGCACAATAATTATTCAATTAATGGAAAAATAAAATAAATGATTTTTAAAATATTGAAATAGCTTAATTTAAAATAATTATTGCAAACCAAGAACTTTGTAGATAAAAATAACATGTTATGGATGTATTAAAAGATTTTATTTTTAGTCAACTGGCTGTAATTGTGTTATAAAAGTTAAAGTACATGAATAATTCTAAAATTGACAATATTGATATTTTATGAAAATAATAATTTATTAAATGATATAACATTACTAAAAATACTATATTCATAAAACGTAATTTTATTTTGTTTATAAAATAAACCATGGTCCATTTGTGGCACTTTTTTCCATTTATAGTAACTATATTAACCCCTTAAGAGTAAATAATATTGATATCTCCATAATTTTTAAAAGGGTTAATGGGGGGTTAAAACGAAATGATAAGGGTAAAAATATGATCCAAACTTTTAATAATTTTATTTAATAAGATTTTTTGACTCATAATAATATTATATTATAATATTATCAATTTTTATACATTTTTACATCAAAATTAATTTATATTAATTTAATATTTTAAGAAATCCCAAAAGTGGCCCTCTCTTCAATTATAAAAGGGAACCCCTCATTTACCATCTTTACACCACATTAAGAATTCTATATTGACCATACACTTAAAAAATAACTTATAAAATTCCTTGTAAACATTATAGAGGTCTTTCTATTCCCAAAGGACCTACCCTATGATCCATAAGAGGAGAACTAAAGGAGTTCTTTCAAAGGAGTGGTAATCGCCATAACTGATCTATTTCTTTTTAATTATTCTTTAAAATCCTATAAATCTATGTTAATTATCATAAAATAATAAATAATAAATAATAAATATTCTTAAATTTTTTCAGTATTGTTAAACCACCATTATCTACCTTCTTTCTACGAAATGGTAAGTGAAAGTATCACTCATGCGTACGTACAATTTACCATATGCACGTAGCAATACTATTCATTTCTCATCATCATATTTTATGGATGTTCATTATGATGGGTTATATATTTATATCTTATAATTATTAAATAATTATAAATCTATAATTATAATATAATATTTACTTTATTACCTTGCAATCCATCGAGAAATGATAACGTCGCTCATGCGTACGTGTGGACGACCACCTCCATGAAGCGATGTGATTCGTTTTTCATTTACATTTTAATTGGATGGTAATAAGGATGGATTTAATTAATATATATGATCTATGTGATATAATAATTATTCTTTAATGGTGATTTATTATTTACCTTTGTTTTGTTATGTATTTTGGAAAATGAAAACAACGTTCATGGCTACGTATGACCTACCATCTTCTTGAGCAATGTAATTAATTTTTATATCTATAATATTATGAATGAATATAAAATGTATATAATGAATATATATGATATTTATATCATTATTAATATTATATATATTATTTAATGATCAAATTATAAGGAACAAAACTACAAAACCAAAAATACACATGAAAAATGAAGTATATATCACCCAGAACATTAATTTTAATAACGAATTGTTAAAAAATGGGTGATAAAAGGCTATAAGTAAATAATATATGTTATGATATATATTATTATTATTATTTAATTTATTTATAATAAATATATGATTATTTTACATGAGGTTCCAACATGTATAAAGGATGTCAGACCTAAGGTAAGGGATTTTTAGTCTCACTTTTATTCTTAAAGACTTATACAATATTCACCAATCGTTAATTTTCTGTGGTGTTGATCATTACACCATGACCATCCCTCAAATTTATTAGATTTATTAGTTATATGAGTTATAAATAAGAAGATAAATGGAATGGTTTCTCGAGATTATCTTAACTTGGACCCATTATAGTGTGGTTGGTCATGTTTAACTATGGTTTATACCCTTTATCCATAGTCTCATGTTTTCTAGATTGGGTATAAATTTGGAATCCCCCTAACTTCCATTCGATTTACTTTCTTTCTCTTGACCCTTAAGAAATTACAAAGTGATTTTGGAAGATATTATAGATCCATTTTGTTTGGATTAGATCCCAATATTTGGAAGATATATTATTGGTGACCCAATGTTAGTTTCTTCTCTTACAATATTGGTTTCTTACCATTCTTTCCTTGGATGTTTTGGGTAGTAGTGATGGTTTGAATAGGAGGGCGTTGGGTCATGATTTTAATGGAACTTATTTTTTTGGTTGATTGATAGTTACCTTGTGTTTTTGTGATCTTAACATAGCCTTTTTCTCTTTAAATATATATTTTTAAGATTTGTATGAGTTATGTAATTTATAATCTCATATTATATATTCTAGAATAATATGCTTGGTTATATTTTTGTGATCCCTTCCATGCATGTTATCATATTTTTCCTATATATTGTTTAACATTATTGTTATTGGTTTACAGGGAGAGGAAAAAACATATGGGAAATATCCTTTAAATAAGAATTATGTGAAATGAAGATGAAAAATTATAAAGAGTAAATTATAAGGGGAATGAGGGTCTCACATTCTTAAAGGTTTTCATACTATTTTCTAAGTATTTTCTGAATAGACCAACATGGATTGGAGTCTCTTTTTGGGTATTTCAGATGGTGTTGGTTGATGATTTAGAGTTTTTGAGGAACTTTACATTTATATTTCCTTGATGTATTTGATATGTTGGTAACAATTGGCTTGGGGAATTTATTTATGGAATAAAATTTATCTAGAGTTTATTTGTGAGTTGTTCTTATTCATCCTAAGATTTTATGAGGGTAATTCCTATTATATTCGTGTTTTATAAACTCTGTGATAGTGACCAACCTAATTCATATTAGAGGTGGGATTCAAGGTTCACTGCTATCTTCCATATAGGATTAACAGGGGTTCCACTGGGGGTGGGTTATGACATCAATCATATGGTCCTTCCATCATAAATACAAACCACATCGTAATGGGAATCACATCCCTCAACATATAAAACCTGACAAAGGTGGAAATACATCCCAAAATTATGACTATAATAACCTTATCCCAAATATTCATAATAGAGGGAATTCCATCCCTTATCATGTAAAATATATCACAAGTGGGTATATCAAATCCACTTTTCCATCACAACATCAAGTGTGTATTATTCCATCACTCAAGCCAGAAATCACAACATGGCATAATAAAAAATAAATGTCAACCAATGAATAATTTTATTTATGTTTGTAATATCATCCCATAATATTTAAGGATAACTAGGTCAGTCACCCCATTCTTGAACTTAATTTACAAGACAACCCCATAACCAATCTAGTTCCATAATCTAGAAAGGAAGGAACACTCACCCTAGTATATTTCAACTAGCCATAGACTAAATGGAAACTAAAAATACCCCTATGGGTCATACCAGATGAAAATATTACCTAAATACAATATTATATTGTACTATATGATCATGTAATAGGATTAAACATGCATGGTTTCAAATGAATATAATATGTCTTGTTTCTATTTTGTAAGGCATGGTATATGATACCATGCCACTACCTATGATTGAAATGGTGACCAAATGTTAAATTATTAACATTAAAATTTCTTCCACAAATAAATATCATTATTGTGGATGTTTCATAAGATGAAACACATGAAAGTGTAAATTAATTCATTTTATGAATGCATAAATGTTAGAGGCATTACTCATTAATTTTGTAATGCATGAGTAAATTCATGGGATTGATGAGAGTATTTGATTGTTTATATAAATGGAGATAAAGTCTATATTTTGGGTGTGGGAAACTTTTTATTTTACTATATGATTTTATCCTTATCTCGATGTTCTATTTCTATTATTCCATTAGCTTTTGAGAGACACTAGCATTCCATGGGTGAGGAGAGGGTCCAGATTGAGCATCAAGTGATTTTTTTTCAACTCATGGGTACACTATGGAGAAGGGAGTTTGATGGATAAATTTATAGATCTTCATCAACTAGATATACTGTAAAAAACTTGGAAAGGTAAAACATAAAATACTAAATGTTACTACTCATGTCAAAAAGGTGGGATTTTCTTTTCAGGATCTTTTTTGATAACAACTCCATAGTTAAGCATGCTTGCATTGGAGTGGAATTAGGATGAGTGACCTCCTGGTAAGTTTCTATAGGTGTATGCGAGTGAGGAAAAATCAAATTGATAGAGAATGTTTTGTCCAATGAGGATAATCATTAGTATGATAAGTGACCCCAGTGGATAATAGCTTTTGGTTTTCTAGGAAGGCAACAAGGGTATTACAAGAGACCCCTGGGGTTAGATGATCAAGCCAATAACTAGCGCTAATATTAGTGTCACTTCCAGAGTTTGAGGTGTAGGGTTCACAATAAGGGTATTGTGATTTAAATGGGGGAGTGTATAACACCCCTAGAAAAGTTAAACTAAAAATACCAAATGTTATTACACATTTCATCAAGGAAAACTTTATTTTCAAGATCTCATCTGATAAGAACTATACAGTTAAGCATGTTATGATGAGATTAGTGTTAGGGTGGGTTAAATCTAGAGAAGTTTCTTTGTGTGTGTATGAGTGAGGGAAAAACACATTGAAAGAACACATGTTAGCCTATGGGGATAGTTATTAGTTTAATAAGTGACCCTAGTGGGTAATAAACAATGGTGTATTGGGAAGGAAACCAATGTATTATCAGAGACCCATGGGGTCTAATGACTTTGGTTAATAACCTAAGGAGGTTGTTTCATGATAGATACTAAAGAATAAAAAGAAGTGTCTATAGAATTTATGGAAAACGATATGCATTACAACAATTTCTTCATTTTATATACAATATGATTTGGGGTTTTATGCATGGTGAAATTGAGATTAAGGGTTTATAATCACTTTTTTCTACCTTTATTAATTGCTAATCAGTCCTTAGAAACCTAACAATGGTATATTTTCATTACTATGATCTTTGATTTTCAAAACCATGTTTAAAATGAAGGATATATCATATCATAATGTTTTCATATTCTCTATTATAAAATATGATTGTTAATTTTTTCCATACGACTCCTATTATGATATATGATATTGTAAGATGTGTTAGAGTCATTCCCTATAATATGATATTTCATATCCCATGATATATTTCAAATCCCTCAGTTTTTGGTTTACTGTAGTGTACAACATCTGGATGTTGTAAGGGATGACAATGTTTCTTTGTGTTTGTAAAATAAAATAATATATCATAAATGTGATATAGTGTATAACATAAGAGGATAAACCCTAAGCGTCAAAGTTTTTAATGTTACACAAAAGGCACATCATAAGCCAAAAATGATACCACGCTATGCGAGTTAGTCCTACGCAAGTCCATATCATAGGCTATGATGCAAAGTTCATTCTTACATAGGAAAACACGAAGTTACTTCTATGAAATACCGTGCATATTGTGTTATTATTACATAGATTCCATTCATAGCCTATGATTTTCATGCGCATTTTGGGTTTATCCTATATAGATGCTTATCGTAGGTTACGATATCCATCCTTAGTGTTATTAATCATAAAATATTATTGATAGGGCTTTAAGGTTTAGTATGTTGTGACAATATATATCATAGGTTATGATTTATCCGATATCACCTAATACAATATGTAGTAATTTTTTACTTCTACTTAAATTTAAATTATGAATTGAATTCTATAATTAAAAAATGTTTATAAATTATAAACAAGATGTTATGGGATATTTATTAATTTATAAAGGTGTCTATAAATTAATTAATTATAAATTTATTATAATTAATTAATTAAATGTTTGTGAAACATTTAATAAATAAATATCCAGAATATTAATTATTAATATTAAAATATCCTTTTTAATTTATATGTTATAACTTATTATTTATGTATAAGGTGTTTATTTTGAAATTATAAGTTTAATTTATAAAATATTTATAAATTATAAAATAAGGCATAATTTTAAATTGTTTATATTGAAAATTACGAATTGTTTATAATTATTTATTCGGATTGTTCAAATTAAAATGCCCTATTTGGGGAAATTATTAAGTCTATATAAAAAGGAGTTTTGATAATTTATTTGATCAATATTTAGATAATATATAATATGTGATATTTAGATTATGGAAATTGTTTGCATAATAGAATTAGAATATAAAATGATTATAGTTCATGTAATATCCTATATATTGAAATTACACATAACGAATAATATAATTGAGTTAATATTATAATAATAAATATAAAGTGATTATATTTATGTAATTATGTAATTCCCATAATTAATAGCTAAATTATAGTATTTTTATAGTTATATTTAGTTATTAATTGTTTATAAATTGTTTATTACTTGTTTAAATACTAAAACTATTCATTTATTTATTATTACCTTTTCTATCTGTAGATATAAACTATTTATATTATGAATGGATGTATACTTTAGTTTAAAGTGTTAAACTAATTCTATATATTTTCATACATGTATCTAAGGAGTTACATGTGAGGTATGATAAATGATTTAGTTTTCTTCTACCTTGAATTTATCTTGTATTGATTCATGATATTGAATTAAGTAGTTGATTATTATTTTACATATTAGGTGTTATAATTATGTTGGAGTTGATATATCTCTTGAGTAAAGTATCCCTGGGTAGAGAGACTTTGAGTTAGACTACACACTGACCTGGAGGCTTATACCTTATCTTTAAAAGTGGGGATTGGATATATATGGCTCTAATATTACTCATGTAGGGATTTTTTATTTCATATAATTATAATCCTTTTCATGAAAAGTTTTCATGTTCCTTATGCATGAGATGAATTTGGATAATTATGAATATAATTTTATTTTAATTCAGGTTAGTCCCACAAGCTTTGAGTTGTGTAAAGAGTTACATTTCAATATGGGTTGAACATATTGATTTGTTGTAAGTAATAATATTCAAATCTAAATCTTTAGAATAATTCATATATAAATGATATAAAATGTGATAATATAGTGATATTAAACCCCCTTCAAAATACTAAGTGGAAGACTCCTTCTAAAGAAAATACTTTTCAAGACCTTTATTATCCAACCAAGTAGGTTATGCCAAATATAGGAACCCATTGACTATATTGTGTAAGAAAAGAATGTAGTGGGTTATCCTAATACTAATAAGTGACTGTTATTGGAATTTTATTTGGGTTAAACTTATCAAACAGACCCAAATAAAACTAGGTTACTGGAGGAATAAAGTTGAGTTTATATATTTGATAGATTTGATAAAGTGTTAATACACTCAAATATCCAAGATTCATAATTTAATTGATTGCGACAACTCCATAACTAATTGGATAATTGATGAGAGAAACATCAAATTGAAAAAAATCTTAGTGAAATATATATCTTGGCCTACTAATAGATATTATGAGTTTAGAAAGGGGTCATCATTTAAGTGGGATATCATTTAATAAAAGTCCATGTTAAATGAATGTAAAACATGATACTCGTCTAATAAAATATTTTGTTATAGATAAATTATATAATAATCATCCAAATTTTCTTTTAAATCAATATTTTGAAGTATAATCTAATTATAAAATACTTCATAAGTCTTGTAACTTAAGAAAAGTTCTTAAGTACATGAATTCTATATTTTAGAACAATACCCTCCTAAGTAACCAACTATTTAAGTTTTTCAACACTTGGTATCTAGATGTTTATGAGAAGAATATATGGATTCATATAATATTTCAAAGTCATTAGATTAAAAATCTCTAAATTAATTTTAATCTTCATTTATATATTCAAAATGATTGAGTATTTTAATGACTTAGTGAGCCTTAAGGTTTCCCTTAGGGATTTATTTGGTTGTAAAATTCATTCTAGAATAATCTTTATAAATATTCTGATAATGTGAATGAGTTAAATAAATATTTCTCCATTTTCTCAAAGTGTTTAGTATATATGATCTAGGAATGAAATGTCCTGGTTATGGTACTATATGAATAATAAAAGTGTGTAAAAGTTCAAATTGGAACATGAAAAGTTAGTTGGAATATCTAAAAATATATTTTCTTGTATCCAGTTAGGGTTATTAAAACCCAGAGTTACCAAGAAGGAGGAGTAATGTTTCCATACGATGGAATTTTTAAAGATTTATAAAAGTGTTTCTGAAACTCTATGAAATGTCTTTGTAAATTATCAGTGTTATAAAAAACAATAATTCTATTTTTAAGGTTATGAGATACAAAATGTATACTTTATAAACTTTTCTGAGTATACATGAGTTCAAAATCAAGGTAAGAATTAATATATCTTGTAGTTTGTATTCTAATGATGAATAAAAGGGCTTCTAAATCACGGATTATAATGTAAATCAATATATCATGATCAATTGGATTTAAATAGAGGATATAAATTTTCATCTTATTTTTCTTATATAATAATATATTTTTTTACTAAAAAATAGTTTTTATGAATAATAAGAGATTAATTAACATGGTTTATAATTCATAAGAATAAATACCATACATGAAATGAATATAAGGATATAATAATTTTTATCTAGTAAAATGTGTTTATATAAGATATTTGTTGAGATATGAAAAATATGATTCCACCACCCATCAGTGACATATTTAAAACCATAAAATACTCTTTTCAAAAAATTACAAAAAAATAGAATAAAATATTAGATATGGTGTACAAAAAATTATTTGTTAAATTTTCCCACTAAAGAAAATTAGTATTATTTTCTACACACAATTGATTTTGTGTAACTTTTCATAATATTATAAAGACAATATAGTGTCTTAGAGGCCAGTGGAACTATGTTTAAATTTTATAGAGTTCAAGGTTAATAAATAAAGGATCATGATAGTACACAATTCAAATTTAATGCCACGGAATATCCTAAAAGAGTTTAAGATGTGTTGGTAAAATAATAATGAAAATAATTAAATTAGTTAAAAAAATATTTCAAGTAAAAAGTTTGATGGAAAAGGATCTATTTAAAATTATTATAAACATATAAAGAGTTCTAAATAGACAAAAAAATTTATTACCATTGTATCATTTTATGTTGTGGAGTTATGGATTTTTAATATGTTTAAGGACTTGAACATTTGGAATATGATTCCTAAGTCTCACCATTATTAAAACTAAATTTATTCAGAAATGTTACTCACTAAATATTTTAGTGGGATGGTTTTATTAGATGTTCACATATATAAGTTGTAGGACTTACATATAGATGTAATGAGTATACAAAAATCCTAAAATTGTAGTAAACATGTGACGAATATTGCAGTAAATCATATTTGATATGATAAGACAAATTATTATGTATGGTTTTGTTAATTTTCTTAAAAGAGTTTAATAATGAAAATGTAACTTTTTATACAAAAGTTAATCCTAAATTTATCATTATTTCATGTTATTTTCACACACACACACACATATAGATATATCATGAAGTGAGTTGATAATTTACCTCTCAAAGTATAACTTTGAGTTATCCTTAACTGATTTTAATCATTATAAGATGTACAAAAACGTTAAGGCTAATGTGAGTAGGATTCTTGCATCATGATATAAAATATGCTCATGAGGAACAAAATGGGCATTTTCCTCTATATTACATATGAATTATACCATATATAGTGTCATAAACTATATATTTTGTATACTAGGGGTGCATGGATAATATTTTCATTTCCCTATAACTGATTATAGTGAGATACCTAGACTAAGAACCTTCATACTTTGATACATTTCTTATACAAGCCTTTAGGCTTACCTAATCAAGGAGTGATTAGGTATGTCACCGATCATGTAATTGATTGAATATTAACAAATATGTGATCTTTTATCTCACATGAGCAGTATGAAATTTGGGTCCTCAATTGAGATAGAATAGTGAAGTGTATATCCATACCTATACAGTACATATGATGTGATTATCAATTCAAGTAAGGGGAATGTGATGTTCTCATCCATAAAGGCGAATGAGATGTGATGTATTCATATATCTGGTCAGTATATACATGGAGAATTGAGAATTTATGAGTTATCTATATAGAATTGACGTATTTTTTATACCATTTTCACTCAATGTCTTGGATAAAGGGGTCATATGAAAATACAAGCTTTATAAGATATAGTTGGTGTACAAAGGTAAAATGATACAAGTTTTTTATGGATATCACACTATATAACTTCATAGCTTGATTAACATTGAATCTTAGCTATAAACCACTCTATTCTTACATTTATGAATTTGGGGATTCATGTTTTTCATAAATTCTACAGGTGATGATGGAGCCACATTTTATGGTTAAATAAATGGGTATTAGGTTATATATATATAGTTCCTCTAAAAGTTTATTAGAGTTTATGATAAAGGAGTTTTGGGTTATATTCACAGGGTATTTCATATGATGTAATATAAGGTGAAATTGATTATAGATTTCCAAATTTTTCTTAGAAGATATCCAAAAGAAGTTTTGTATATGGTTTCATAAGTTATTATATATAATAAAATATAAAGTGAAATGATAAAAAGTCATTGAGGCTTTAATACAAGTGATATATTGATCGAGATATACCCTAAAGCTCATATCACATCATATAATATGGGAATCTTGTAGGGTATGACACACATGGTTCCAAATACATATCATATGCCTTATTACTATATCATATTAAATGGTATACGATACCATTCCACTACCTATGATTGACATGGTAACTAGATGTTAAATTATTAATGTTCAAATTTTTTCCACTAATAGCTATCATTAATGTAGATTTTTTATAAAATGGAATGTATAGGAGGAAGAATGCTTTAATTTGAAGAATTGATGAATGGTAAAGGTATTAATCATGCATTTCCTAATGCATGAATAAATGTATGGTTTAGGGAGAATATTAAAGTGCTTATATAAAGGTTGATGAAGGCCATAATTTTGTTGTGTGGACCTCAGGAAGATTCTGGTTGATTCTCTCCCCATCTTGATGGTCTCTTCTATTTCTTCCATTATCTCTTGAGAGACACCAGAATTACATGGGTGGTGAGAGGGTATTTCTCAAGTGTTGAGTGATTTATTTCAACCCATGGATACAATAATAAGAGAAGAGTTTAATGTATTCATTTTAATAATATTTATAAATCATAATTTCTAAATAAAAAAGAGCAATGGCTGTGGAAGATATGGTGAAACGTATGCATGATAATAATTTCCTCATTTCATATACAACATGGTTTTGAGTTTTATGCATAGTGATTCTATAATTAATGTTTTTTAATTTATTCAAATTCCTTGATTATGTGTTAATTAATCCCTAAAAACACAATTGTATCATAATAGAATCACACCAATACGTACTTCCCCTATTTTAAAAGGGGATAAGGGTACCCGATTAGGATTTGACATATCATCAAACAACTCAAGGAATCCAAATTGGGTTATGATTATTTAGGGTAACAAACTTCAGGTTAAGTTCATATCAATTAAAGGCCATCACAATGAGGTACAACAACCTTAGGGTCTGTAATGTCCTTATACAACTATACCCAACTCAAACAAGGTCAAAATAATCAAATTCAAGTTATTTATAGGTTGATCGCGCATGGGTGATGAGACTGTATACCAAACATCACATGAAAGTAGTAAAAAATATATGTATTAGTTAAGGACCACCTACTTTGATCTAATTGAAACCCAATAATTAAGCATCCCCATACAAAATGGACCTGATCAGTAAATTTAACAAAATCTATCAAAATAACCAAATTAGGGTATAAATGACAAAATATGCTAAAACTATGTGAGAAACCATAAATATATAGAGGTGATACATTAGTCTACTATATCAATCCAATAATATATACATAACTCAAATATGAGACAAGATAAAGGATATCCATATTTTAAAGAGAAAGAACCCAAGGTGGAAGAGAAGATACATCATAGATAATATTGAAAAAGGGAAAAAACTCATTTCACATGTTTTAATATTCAAACCATTTAATTTAATTAATTAGAAAATTGTAAAAACCACATAGAACATGATTCTTGTATCATCATGTGTCATATGATAATTATTAGCAATAAGTGGAAAACCAATTGTGGCATCATCACATACCTCAACAAAGAGAGAAATAAGGTAAGAAAGCATTATACAACTCTAACTATAGAGATAGATGGAAAGGAAAAAAATATTCAATTTTGATTTATTTTTTATAGAAGGTATACACCATGCTGATGGGCCTTATAATTTAAAAGGATATTTGGGATAAATTGAGAAGTAGCTATGAGGGATATGTCATAGTGATGAAAGCCAAGATTAAAATCTAGAGGATCATATTTGAGAACATTAAGATGACTAATATGAATATGTTGATACCTAATTCACTCGATTAAATGTAATAGTTATCAATATCATAGATTAAATTAGAAACTTTAAGAATATACTATTGTGAATAAGATTATAATGAACTTTACAGATTCAGTTTATCCCAAGGTTTCACCTTTCAAAGATCAAGAATATCTCTCATTGGATGAGCTAAACAATATTATTATTACATATGAATCGTTGAAGGCACAATATTTTAAGAAGAAAGAGATGGTAAATGTTTTTTTGAAGCCATGGGAAAAGGGAAGAATAAAGAAGTTGAAGGCATTGGATATTCAAAATATGTTGAATATCTTAATCATAATGTCACACTCTTATCAAAGAGATTATTGAAAGGAAAATGAAAGGGAAATGGTAAAAAAATTATATGATTTAATTTCAATAATATTTTCCACATTTAAAAGTTTTTTCCAAATAATTAGGTTGATGAATATGTGTCAAATGAAGAACAATAAAGCCCTCAAAGGTTGAAAAAGGAAAAAATAGAGAAATTTGATACCAAAAGAAGAAAATTTTTATGTAAGGATGATGGTCCATCCAATAATTTAGACAATGAATTCACTCTTTTGATCATGCAGAGAAAAGTTTACATTCATCAAAAAATTATGATTATGGATAAGAGTGAACACAACTTGAGTGGGAACACAAAGTTATGTTTAAAAGTTGTCTTGAGAAGATTCGACAACTCAAGAAAGACAAAAAAAAGTTGGAGAATGATAAAATGAAAATTGATACTCAAATAATTGGGATTGGTAATATTGGAAAAGGAATTGTAAATGACTAAAATAAAGACCAGATCAAAAGGGAACCATCCTATGTTTAAGATATCAATGGTCATGAAGTAAATATTACTAAATAAGAAATGATAAATTATGATCTGAAAGAAAATATGAATGCTTGATAAGAATATATTTTTGATACAATTAAAGCCTATTTTGACGTGTTTAGATAATATTCCATAAAATATACTGATGTTTGATGATAATATTCTTATGATAGTGCGAAGAGAGGATTAAAAAAATAAAGTAAGACTACACCTAGTCATTTTAAAGAAATATTTATCTATTTTGATAGTGCATGTCTTAAAAAAATTCCAATAAGGCTCAATATGAGGAATATAAGAGGAAACCTTCTAGATTTAAGGAAGAAAATGTCATCTCAAGGAAATCATCACCCCTTATGCAAAAAAGGATTATGGAGAGAAACAATACCATTCTGAACAAGATTGGAACCAATAAAAAAGATCTCAATTTAAATAACATTTTTAGTGCTGAGGAATTTAACACCATGAGATTTTAAAATATATTTCTCTTTAAATAATTTTATTTCTTTGATATCTTTCATTACATGCAACACCAAGTTTAAAGGAACCGTGATATACTATTAAAATATTATTATTTAAAGTGACATTTATCATCTATCTGTTAGATTGGAGAGCAAAAATATGATTAAATTAATTATAAAATATTTATATAAATGTCCTAATCAATATAAATTTATTTATTTATTAATTATAAATAAGTAATTAATTTTTAGAAAAGTCATTTTATGCTCTGAAAATATATTTTCCTCAAAAATGATTTTTATTTATTTTTATAAGGAAATGTTATAATTTACTTTTTAAACTTTTAAAAAATGATATATATTAAATTAAATTCATTTCATAAATCATCACATAAAAATTAAATAGTGGTAAAATATTTATTTTTTTTAGAAGAGTTTGATTTTTTAATAAATTGTGAAAAATACTGATTTTTATTGAAATCTATATTTTATTTTAAAATAATTATAAAGTGAAATTATATTATGTATTAGTTTTAAAATTTAATTAGTTAATTTTTATTTAATATAATCTAATTATGGATTTTAAAAATGAATTTAATTCTCTAATTTAGTATAAAAACATTTTATACTTAAAATATGCATTTTTCTGAAAAACTATTTTTTATCACGTCTTGTCGATTTAATTTTAAATTAAACACTAAAAATTTTATTATTTTAATCTTAAAAAATGGATTCCATATTTTTAATCAATATTTTAGTTTTTTTAATTATTTATCTTTTATTTTGGTTAATATAAACAATAACTTTATTAATTTTTGTTACCATAGTAAAGTTTAAATAAGGTAATTAGAGTTAAAAATAAAATGATAAGAATTATAAAATGACCCTAACACTTGAATTAATTTTATATTAGGATTAAATTTCATCCATAATCGTCCAATATTTTTTAATCTATCATTTTTTTCCATTTTGATGTGATTATGACCTTTATAATATATTTTGTAATGAAAAGTAAAAAATGTCACACTCTTGTCTTTAATAACCACACTATTTTTAACATGGATATAACAAGAGGATATGTTTAATTATAAATTTTATTTTTAAATATAAATAATTTATATTCATAATTTTAATTTATTTTTAATTTTTAGTGAATAAATAATTACCTTAAATGCTTACATAATGATGATGCAGTAATTATTCAATTAATGGTAAAATAAAAAAATGTTATTAAAAATATTAAAAGTAGTATAATTATAAAAATTTAAGGTTACCCAAGAATTTTATAGATAAAAAAACATGTTATTAATGAATTTAAATATTTTATTTTAATTCAATTTGTCTTATTGGTGATATAAAAGTCAAAGTAAATGAATAGTTCTAAAATTGACAATAATAATATTTTATGAAAATAATATTTCATTGAAAGATATAAAATCCCTAAAAATCCAATATACAGAAAATTTAATTGGATATGGTTTATGAAATAAAAAATGGTCGATTATTGGTCTGTTTTTCCATTTATAGTAACTATATTAACCCTTTAAGAGTAAAAAATATTGATATCACCGTAATTGTCAAAATGGTTAACATGGTGTTAAATCAAAACATCAACAGTAAAAATATGATCCAAAATTGTCTAAATTTTATTTAATGATATATTTTTGACTCATACTCAACTTATATTCAAATATTATCAATTTGGATCCTTTTTTACATCAAAATTAATTTGTATTAATTTAATATTTTATGAAATTCCAAAAGTAACACTCCCCTCAATTAGAAAAGGGAACCCCTACTTTGTTTTAGTTACACCACTTTAAGCCTTCTATATTTACCATACACTACAAAATACCTTAAAAAAATTACTTATAAAACTTATATAGGTTCTTTTCTTCCCAAAATACCATCCCTAGGATCCTTAATAGGGAAACAAAATGAGTTCTTTCAAAGGAGAGGTAGTCGCCTTAACCAATTACTTTCATTTTAATTATTATATTAACCCCTCTAAATATAGTGTGATTATAATAAAATAATAAATTTAATATCATAAATATATTTAAATATTATTATGATCATTAAACTACCATTATTTACCCTATTTCCATCAAATGGGAAGTGAAAGTATCGCTCGTGCGTACGTACGACATACCGTCTTGACATAAATATTCTATTCATTTTTAATAACCATATTTTATGATGGGGTATGATGATAGGATTAATGTTTATAAATGATAATTATGATATAATTATACCTTTTTAATGATAATATCATATCTAAATTCTTACCATCCAATCCATCGAGAAACGGTAATGTCACTTATGCGTACGTGTGGACTACCCCATTCACGAAGCGATGTGATTCATTTTTTATTATTTTTACTTCAATAGAGATAATGATTTAATTAATGAATAATATATATATATATATAAACAATATAATAATTATTCTTTAAATGTGAGTTATTATATACCTTTATTTTTTTCTATCCGTTGAAAAATATGAAAACAACTTTCATATGTACGTATGGTCTACCGTCTCCATGAATAGTGTATTTTATTTTTCTATATATACCTTTATGAATGAAAATAAACATGTATATAATGAATATATATGATATTTATATCATGGTTAAAATTATGTATATTATGTAATATTAACCAAAGTATAAGGATCGAAACTAAAGAACAAAAGAATACATGAAAAATGAGGCAGATACCACCCATAACATTAATTTTAATAATGAATTGTTAAAAAATAGGTGATAAAAGGTTATAAGTAAATTTTATATGGTATGATACATATGAGTATGGTTATTTAATTTTTTTTATAATAAATATATATTTTTTATATATGAGGTTCTAATGTGTATGATGGAAGTCAGACCTAAGGTAAAGGATTTCTAGTCACACTTTTATTTCTTGAGTCTTATTCCATATTCACCGCTCATTAATTTTTTTATGGTGTATATACTGAAAATTTGGAATTTCATATCATTAATATCCTTATTTTCATGATATTTAATTTTTCATTTGATGGTATTACTTAATTTGGCTAAAGATTCAAAAGTTACCAAAGTAAGGGATCTTCATCCCAATTTTATTTCTGTGAGATACAAGTCATATTCACCACTTGTTTCTTTTATATGGTTTATATACTTACCATGAATTTATTTCATGATTATTATTATGACATTTATATTTATTTATATATCTATATAAGTTTTTTTTTCTTTCATCTTGATTATGATTCAAATGTTACAAAATTTGTAAGGGTTTTATGTCATAATCTCATTATTTAACGAGATTGTTTATGATTAAGTTTCTGATGATGAAATATTATGATATAACTCTCAATAAACTCATTAATTTTATTATACTTTGGTTATTTGTTGGGAATAAATTTTTTCCCTTTCATTTTACTCACCTAGTAATCAAGATACAAAAAATATTTTTCTAGAAAAATCAACTTAATTTATGTCTTCGATCAAAAATCATTTTCTTCCATATTCATGTTTTCTAAAAATGTTTTAGAGAAGGTTTTTTACTTTTATAAAATTATTTTTAAAGTTATTTTTACCAGTGATTTATTTTTTAATTTTTTTTAAAATGTATCATCTTGTCATTTTCCAAACGAGATACATTTTTACTTTTATTTGCAATGGTTTGAAAGGAATGTTTTATTTTAACTTATATGGCATCAATTGTTTTTCATAATAATGAACACTAAATTATTTATAGATTTATTAAAAATATTCCAAGGTTATTTTAAAATAAAATATTTTCCATAATATTTTGGAAATTTTTGTGTTTTAAAAGTGGTTTTTAAAATGGTATGGTTATTTTCGTCAAAACATATTTCAATGATCTTTTACAATAATTTTCACCTATGATAGAATACTTTGTTGTTAATTATGATTTAAAAGGGATATAATCTATTTATACCATTATTAGTCTTTCTTTATATGGTTAATGTTTATGTTGATAAGATTTTTGTGAAACCCATTTAGTTTCCATGGGTTATGCTATGATGAGTGGATGAAATATTTATAAAACTAATTTTCTATATATGGGTTATGATGTGATGATATGAGGAATGATTTATGATGTTATGACAGAAATATGTATTGTTTTCATTATGTTACCATGGTTAAATTATAACCAAGGCTAATGGTTACATTATAACCATGGGTGGTGGTTATGTTATAACTAAGGGAAATGGGAATGTTATAACCATGGATGAGTGGGACCTATATCTCCCTCAAAGGAATTGGGTAAATTTTTATATCTCGTTAGATAACTATGGGAGAAAATTAGATGCACTTGATCCATTATGGGAAACAATTTTATGTGCTTGATCAATTATGGTAAATAGGTGTTTAAGCCTGATCTATTATGATTTAATGGTCTTGGTAGTTAACCTTGACATTTGAAATGGTTTTTATATATATGATGGTGTCACACATATATAACATGAAATTATGGTTCATGATTGATTTATGAAATTTTATAACTCTTATGAATCATGAATATTGAAATGATAAAGATTTATGGCATGACCTATGTTTATGATCTTAAAAATATTGGGTATGAACTTTGTAAGTTATGGTCATGATCTCATACACTTATGCTTATATTATGCATTCATATGATCATCTATTGATATCTCCCATGTTTACCATTACTAAGCATCTAATATCACCCTTTTTTATATATCCTTTCCCTAGGTAATGAAGAATTGTTTTAAATAGGGTTTGTATATGAATAGTAATAATGTGAAGGTCTTTTTGGGAAATATTGAAGACCTTTCATGAGATAAGAAGATTGTGTATCTAGTCTCCAAATACACTAAAACTTTACAGTAATCTAGAGTGTGTTTGTGAAATGTGTTGAATATTCAACTAAAAAGATGTATATTTATGTATGAGAATCCATGGACTTTATATTTGGTATTAGAGAAGGGTTTAGTCAATCTTTAGATATTAAAATTATAAAACTTTAGTGAAAACCTTTGGGATAAGTATAAGTGTAGGATAACATCATAAATGTTTGGTAACGACCAAGGATAACCTATATTAAACCCAAGATACACTATATTGAGAAGAAGGTGTCATGATTTAGATATCCTATGATTTATATTTCATGATTATATGATATAACACTATAATTATTATAGCATGATGCTTACACTTTGATTTTTGGTTTTAGTCAATGGGAGCAACCAAAAGGAATCATGTTAATATATAATGAAATAAATAATGCAATGATCGCATTCATGAGTAACCAAATGTTATGGGATATGGAATGAAAAATATCATTTATATGATAACAAATTTTTTCAATCAATGAACAATTTTGAAGTTCCAAATGAGAAAAGGATGGAACAACATTCAGTTGAGTCCTTCATGATGTTACAACCACATTATTTTAGCAGCTCCACCGATCCATTAGTCACTGTGAAATGGATCAATACCACTAAAAAGATATTGTCTATTTTCCTATGTTTATAGCATGAAAAAGTCATTTTGTCTGTCTATCATTTGGATGGTGAATAAAATAAATGGTGGAATCTAACCAATAATACAAGGAAACAGAACGAAATTGACTCCATTGAGTGAGATGAATTTAAGAGTTTATTTTTCAATAAGTACTTTTATCATATTATTCATATGAAAATGGAGAAATAATTACTTAAGGTACAGAGAAAGGATGATGAATCCATTGGCACCTATGAGAAAAACGTTACAAGACTTGGGAGGTACACATATGGTATTATCATCCAACCTGAAATTAAGGTTGATCAATTTTATAGTGGATTAAAAGTAAGTATTAGATGGGTGTTATCCATAATATAATTTAATAGCTATTAAAAAAATCATTATATGTTCTATCAAGGTGGAAATGGAAATTGGAGGTTCTCATCATTTCCAATGTCTTGATAAGAAAAGGAAGAATGAGTATCATGAAAACTCAAATAAGTCACATGTTGGAAAGAATTTTTTTCCATCTACATGCTTGAAATGAAGCCAGAAACATCAAATGAATTTCTTTAATAGAGATGGGAGATTCTTTAAACGTTCAAGGGTGGGTTATAAAGCCTGTGAAATTTGAAAGGGGATGAATATGCTAGATAATGAAGTGGATGAAAATAAGATGATGTCTAATGTGCCACCCACACTTAAATGATCAAAATAAAACAAATATGGGAATTATTCTAACAAGTGTATGAATATGTAGGTTTTTGATGATTAAAATCAACAATATCTTTAGACAAAGGAAAAAAAATGATTATATAATCACAACAGTCAAAGTGAACCATGATAATTAGGGTAAAATTATCATCTACTATAGGGTTGGGATTTTATGCTTATGTTTGTGTGAATTCACCCTATGAAAATTTTATTACACATCATTTAATGAAATTTTATGTAATTTTGATGATTGATTGCCTCTCTCTATTTATGTTTTGGAATAAGGAAATAAAATTTGTTATCTTAAAACAATTTATGATTATCTATTGGTGTAAAGATGATCATAGGATTATAATGTAAATATTTTTGGTTAAGATAGGAGATTATTTAAATAATAAAAGGTGAATTATCTTTTGGAGTCATATATGATTTTATTTTGACTCCATTTTGGGATGTTTTTAGGGTATTTACATTTTGTAATAAGAATTTATGATTGATTAAAATTATTTCAAGATAATATTTAAGTTGATCATGGAATGATATGTGGTAAAATAATTCCAATATTTGGGATTGAATTTTTTTTCAGACATATTTAGTAAGGATTTCAAGGTTAAATATTTATGGAATGGTTTAAGTTGAACTTTGGATGACGTTTTAAAGATTAAAGTATGATATTTTTCATATTGAATAACCTATGATAACCATTTACTTTTGGTAAATATTTAGAGGATGAAGCAATGAATTAAAGATATTTTTGTTGATTACAAGTTATTAAGGAAGGGGAAAATCATCTCAAATATCTATTTCCTAGTATAAGATATGAAGTGGAAATTGATCGAAGAACAACCAAAGGATGAGATTGTTGTTTTGACATGGAATTAAATCAAGTAAGTTTATTTTATCAAGTGACTTATCTAGATAGTAAAATAAACCCTTAACTTTAGGAAAAGGACCATGAAAAAAATTATCCATTTTTTTCAAGGAATTAATTGTCTTTTATCTCATCACATATTTATGGTTTTGTGGTGGTTAACTTTCTCATGACCATATTATTTATCACTCTCTATAATTACTTGGGATTTAGTTTACTCTTACATATACATATTTTAACTTATTAAAAATGTTATCATCATATGGTAACATGATTTTATGTTATTTTAGGTAACCTTTATGTTTCCCAATTTTCCATTTAAGGGATGTTTTATTATTATTTTGTATGATTAGGGTTTAGACAAAAGAATATTCAAATATTAAACCTTTGTTGAATGTAGAAAAATTGCAAGGGAAAAATTTATTTGTGGGGTGGGGGGGGGGGGGGAATGTAACTACCATAGTTGTTAGAATATATATCTCTTTAAATAATTTTATTTCTTTTATAGCTTTTATTACACACAACACTCTCTTTAAATGAACTACAATATAATATTAAAATATTATTCTTTAAAGTTATAATTATCACCTATCCATTAGATTAAAGACTATGAATATGATTAAATTAATTATGAAATATTTATACCAAGGTCATAATTAATACCAATTTATTGATTTATTCTTCATAAATAAGAACTTAATTTTTAGAAAAGTCATTTCATGCTCAAAAAATATGTTTTCCTCAAAATTGATTATTATTTCTTTTTGTGAGAAAAAATTATAAATAATTTTTTGAAATTTATGATTTTTTTAAATTATCTTAATTTTTCAAATCATTATATCAAAATTATCTTATGGTAAAAATTTGATATTTTTTTTTGAAAAGTTTGATTTTCAATAAATAGTGAAAATACTATTTTTTATTTGAAAACACTATTTTATTTTAAAGTAATTATAATGTAAAATTATATTTTGGATTATTTTTAAAATTTAGTTAATTAGTTATGATTTAAATTAATCAAATTATGGATTTTAAATGAATTTTATACATTAATTTAGAATAAAAACACTTTATAATTAAAAAAGACATTTTTTTGAAAAAATGTTTTACATCACATTTTATAGATTTAATTTCAAATTAAAAATTTCAAATTATGTGTTTTAAATATTAAAAATTTATTCTATATTTTTAATCAGATTATTGATATTTTTTAAATATATCCATTTTATTTTGGTCAATATAAATAATAACTTTCATAATTTTTGTTACCATGATAAATGGTAAATAGAGTAATTAATGTTAAAAATAAAAATACATGGATTATAAAATAACCCTAACACTTGAATTAATTTTATTTTATGAGTAAATGTTTTTCATAATCGTCCAATATTCGGTTATATGGCCTTTTGTTTTCATTTGGATGTGATTATGACCTTTATAATATATTATATAAAGAAAAGTAAAACATTTCACTCTTGTTTTTAATAACTATAATATTTTAAACATGAAAATAACTAGAAGATATTTTAAGTTATAAATATTATTTTTAAACCTAAATTAGTTATCTTTATAATGGTAATTTATTTATATTTATTATTTAATAAATAATTATTTTTAATTCCTACCCAATACTGGCACAATAATTATTCAATTAATGGAAAAATAAAATAAATGATTTTTAAAATATAGAAATAGCTTAATTTAAAATAATTATTGCGAACCAAGAACTTTGTAGATAAAAATAACATGTTATAGATGTATTAAAATATTTTATTTTTAGTCAACTTGCTGTAATTGTGTTATAAAAGTTAAAGTAAATGAATAATTCTAAAATTGACAATATTGATATTTTATGAAAATAATAATTTATTAAATGATATACCATTACTAAAAATACTATATTCATAAAACGTAATTTTATTTTGTTTATAAAATAAACCATTGTCCATTTGTGGGACTTTTTTCCATTTATAGTAACTATATTAACCCCTTAAGAGTAAATAATATTGATATCTCCGTACTTTTTAAAAGGGTTAATGAGGGGTTAAGACGAAATGATAAGGGTAAAAATATGATCCAAAATTTTAAGAATTTTATTTAATAGGATTTTTTGACTCATAATAATATTATATTATAATATTATCAATTTTTATACATTTTTACATCAAAATTAATTTATATTAATTTAATATTTTAAGAAATCCCAAAAGTGGCCCTCTCTTAAATTATAAAAGGGAACCCATCATTTACCATATTTACACCACATTAAGAATTCTATATTGACCATACACTTAAAAAATAACTTATAAACGTCCTTATAAACATTATAGAGGGATTTCTATTCCCAAAGGACCTACCTTACGATCCACAAGAGGAGAACTAAAGGAGTTCTTTCAAAGGAGTGGTAATCACCATAACTGATCTATTTCTTTTTAATTATTCTTTAAAATACTATAAATATATTTTAATTATCATAAAATAATAAATAATGAATAATAAATATTCTTAAATTTTTTCAGTAGTGTTAAACCACCATTATCTACCTTCTTTCTACGAAATGGTAAGTGAAAGTATCAGTCATGCGTACGTACAATTTACCATCTGCACATAGCAATACTATTCATTTCTCATCATCATATTTTATGGATGTTCATTATGATGGGTTATATATTTATATCTTATAATTATTAAATAATTATAAATCTATAATTATAATATAATATTTACTTTATTACCTTGCAATCTATCGAGAAATGATAACGTCGCTCATGCGTACGTGTGGACGACCACCTCCATGAAGCGATGTGATTCGTTTTTCATTTACATTTTAATTGGATGGTAATAAGGATGGATTTAATTAATATATATGATCTATGTGATATAATAATTATTCGTTAATTCTGATTTATTATTTACCTTTGGTTTGTTCTGTATTTCGGAAAATGAAAACAACGTTCATAGCTACGTATGACCTACCATATTCTTGAGCAATGTAATTCATTTTTATATCTATAATATTATGAATGAATATAAAAATGTATATAATGAATATATATGATATTTATATCATTATTAATATTATATATATTATTCAATGATCAAATTATAAGGAACAAAACTACAAAACCAAAAATACACATGAAAAATGAAGTATATATCACCCAGAACATTAATTTTAATAACGAATTGTTAAAAAATGGGTGATAAAAGGTTATAGGTAAATAATATATGTTATGATATATATTAGTATTATTATTTAATTTATTTATAATCAATATATAATTATTTTACATGAGGTTCCAACATGTATAAAGGATGTTAGACCTAAGGTAATGGATTTTTAGTCTCACTTTTATTCTTAAAGACTTATACCATATTCACCAATCGTTAATTTTGTGTGGTGTTTATACATACCCATTTAAATGTTATATAATTAATATTCTTATTTTCATGATATTTAGAGTTTCATTTAATTTTATTCTTTAATGAGTATTCCGATTCAAAAGTTACACAAGCAGTAAGGTATTTTCATCACAGTTTTATTTCTGTGTGACACATGTCATATTCACCACTTATTTTTTTATGTGGAGTATATACTATAAATGAATGTAATTTATGGTTATTATTATAAATTTTATTGTGATTTATATAACTATATAAGGTTATTTATTTCATGGGTATTATGATTCAAATGTTACCAAGATGGTAGAGTTTTATGTCACAATTTCATTGTTTACCAGGATTATTTATGATTAAGTTTTTCATGATAAGATATTATGATATAACTCTCAAAAAACTTATTAATTTAATTTTAGTTTTGATATTTTTTTGGAATATATGTTTTATATTCATTTTCCTCACCTTAACCACTCAATATACCAAAAATATATTTTTAATGAAAATAAACTTTGTTTCTCTCATTGATCAAAAATATTTTTTATTCCATATCCATGTTTTATAAAAATGTTTTAAAGAATGTATTTAATATTATAAAATTATTTTTAAAGTAATATTTACCCTTGATTTAATTTTTAAAAAATAGTTTAAAATTAATCCTCTTTTTATTTTCTAAATGGGGGAATTTTTGACATTATTTACAAAGGTGTGAAAGAAATATTTTCTTTTAAATTATATGGAATGAACATAATTTTACAATGTTATAAAATATTAATGATTTGAAGATTAATTTAATAGTTTACAAGTTTATTTTAAAAGAAAATATTTTTCATAATATTTTGGAAATATTTGTATTTTAAAATTTATTTTCAAAATGGAAATGTTATTTTCCTCAAGAAATATTTTAGTGATCTTTTAAAATAATTGCCATCTATGGTAACATAATTTAATGTTAATTATTATTTATTGGGGATATGATCCATTTAAACCATTATTTATCTTTATTTATATATTTGATATATATTTTGATAAGATGTTATTGAGACCTATTTAATTTCCTTAGGTTATGATATGATGAATGAATGAAATATTTATAAAACCTATTTTATTTTCATGGGTTTTGATGTGATGATATGAGGAATGGTTTATGATATTGTGGAAAAAATATGTATGGTTTTCATTATGTGAAAATTGTTACATTATAATGGTGGTTATATTATAACTACAGATTGCGGTTACTTTATAACTATGGATGGTAATCATGTTATAACCAAGGAAGGGTCGGACCTATATCTCCCTCCAATGTATTAGGTAAGGTTTTATATCTCATGATATAACTATGGGAAAAAGTAAATTTACTTGATCCATTATAGGAAACAAGTGTATGTTCTTGATCCACTATGAGAAACAGGTGTTGAGGCCTGATCTGTTACGATTTAATAGTCTTAGTAGTTAACTTTGACATGTGAAATTGTTTTTATATCTATGATGGTGCCACACTTATATGAAAATAACTCATGGTTCATGATGGATTTATGATGTTTTCTCAGTTTTATGAATCATGTATTTTGAAATGATAAATCTTAATTCTATGAATCATGTTTATGATCCTTTATAGATTGGGTTTCAACTTTGAATGTTATGGTTATGATATCATACCCTTATGCTTATCTTATGATTTCATATGATCATCAATTGATATCTCTTATATTTACCCTTACCGAGTATGTGATCTCACCCTTTTTTATGTTTCCATTCCCTAAGTTATGAATAATGGTTTCAAATAAAGGTTTTCTATAAATATTACTAATGTTTAGTTCTTTGTGGGAGATGTTTAAGGCCATTCACAAGATAAGATGATTATTCCTCAAGTATCTAAAGACACTAAACCTTTATGTTCCTTGGATAGTTTTTGTTAAATTAATTGAATAATCAAATAAAAAGATATATATTTATGTATGATAATCTAGGGCCTTTACATGGAAGGTATGATCAAAAATCCTATTCATGTTGGTTTAAAATGTCTTTACCTAGAAATAGGTAAGAATTTAGGGGTAGTTTTGGTGAGAAAAGGATAATGAAAAATAAAATAAAGCAAGCTATATGAAAATAATAAAAATAAGTACATGATTATACACCATATATGATAATATATAGAAGTGTGAAAGGAATGATAAAGTTGGACACGTGTCAAAGGAGTATACGAATATTTTCTAGAAACTACAAAGATATCACCTAAAATTCAAGAAAGTGAAGATATATTGAAACCTGAGGTTAAAATACCTACTTTACATAAGAATTATGTTAATATCATAAGGAAATAATGGCCTAGGTTCAGAGAAATCTCTTGGCATGAGGAATGACCCAAGGTATAATGGAGTCCCTATTTATTCCCTTAATATTTTTTATATCTTATGAAAACACATATATAATTAAAGGATATAATTGAAGATACCATTATAGTATAGAAAATTTTATGAGATGAACATAGATTAAATCTCCCTGATTAAGTGGATACGAGTTTGTCCTTTGAGGGGGAGATCATTTGAGAATAACTTTATAAAATTTGGAATTGAGGCATGAAATACCATAATTTTAATCCATTATTATGAATATATTAAATATATTTATCAATGGGGAGTGTTGGTTTATAATTGGGTGAGAAAAAGGGGGAGTTATCTTGATACACTTGAAATGTTCTGATGGTGTGTTGATATTTGTTCTAAAAAAAATGCTAAATACAATTAAAGTAACCCTGATGTTGATATTTTTTGAGCATGTTATCACATGATGAGTAATTATGGATAGATTATAACACCTTGATTATATCACTCTTGTTTTCTATATTAGGACAACCCAAATATAATTAGAGTGGATTGATTAAAGGCTCTTTTACAAGGAACCATGCGTTTTCATTACTCTCTTCAAAATGAGAAAATAAGGGAGGAGAAGAAGTTTAATAAGAAAATATGAAGTAATACCCATTCGTAGACCTTTTATTATTGTTTTCAATAATGGGAGTAGAAATTTGGATGCTTAAGATGGGAGATAAAAATGAGGATGAGTATTATCAAAAAAATATAAATGGGGATATTGTTATATTTCCCAATGTATTGTGATAGATATGGTGGATTTGTTGACACTAAGTTTTGAAGACTAAAAAATACCCTATTGGATTTATGAAGAAGAACCATGCCATAGAATGAGGCATGTTGTGTTAATATTACCAAACAATTGAAAGGCCATTCCCTAGAGGTGGTCATGGTGAAGATGGATTTAAAGGCCATGCCGATTACATAATGTGTGGTGAGAGGAAAAGGCACAAAATATAAAGATATATAGGGACCATGCTCATGGTGGTCCCCATGGTAAACACTTGGTTCACCTGTGAAATATATATTAGTTCAAAATAAGTATAATGTATTCTATGGTGGTCCTCGTGGTGAACAATTGGTTCACCTACGGAACACAATTTATCCCAAAATGATTATAATGGAATCCATGGTTTGGGATTTTCAATGCATGTTTTTTAAAAGAAAAAATAGGCTTGAACACACTCATGTTGAAATATGTGGTTCTTCTAAAGTCAACATGTGATAAATGAGGATTCCAAAAATGGAATTAGTAGTGTTCGAAGGTATCCATGGTTTATAGAAGGAGTAGTAAGACAAAATGGGAAGAGGCTGGAGACTATTCCCGTAGTGGAAGTGACCATGATTGATAGTTGGTTTGGAATAAAAAACAACTAGATAAAGTAATACCATTCCTATGGTCCTCAATGTTTTGGAGGAAAAACGACTATAAATTCTACACTAGGCAATGGTTCAAGGCGTGTTGGGCTATGACATGTGAAACCACATGGATATTTTCCAAATTGATTACGAAGATGCAGAAATGGTTCTTTAGTGGTTTAATAATCATAAATCATGGTTTTAGGCTATTATTAAAGTTAAATTCAAAGGAGTAATGTAACATTAAATATGACATATTAATTAGATAATTAATTCATGTTTCATGAGGAGAGAGAAGAATCACCTAGAGAAGTTACACAATAATTATAAAGAAATTCATGGGATGTTTTTAAAGAGTTAAGGGGAGTTAATTAGTGATTTTTTTTCTTTTATGAGGTTCCATTTATCAAATTCAACCTCTTGAATTGGTTAAGGTTCTTAATATTCTAGTTATAAACTATAAACTTGTCCTTATATAAAAAAGTGAAAGATAAATAAAAACACATTATATTTATATGGTTCGACACCCATGATTACTCATTTACATGTTGGTTATATTACCCAGTGTGGATTCAGTTTACTAATTCAAAATTACATTTACAAAACTGAGTCCACAATGTACCACTTTCTAAATACATTGGAAGATATTAAATCACTACTACAATAAAGATTCAAATCAAGAAAGACAGTTGATTTTTCCTCCTCTATATATAGGTGAATCATGAAGACTATTTGTGTACTACTATAAGATATTAAATGGTAATTGATGTGAAATTTCTAGTCTGGATACTTCCTATAGATTATAAGAGAACAATATCTTTTTACCTTGATACAAAGAGTATCAGGCCTCACATTTTATTGAGAAATATGTTATGCCTCACAAGCACCACTTCATAAATTCTCCCTTCTCTTCTTATTTTCTACCAATCTATTTTCTCATGAACAAAAAGAATCTATCAAAACATCCCCTATTTGATTTATAATAATTGAACCACCCTAATCAAATAGGATATTTTCATCCCAGATAATTCAATCATCTATCATCTCATTAATGGAAATTTTAAAATCTCATTATCTCTTAGATAAAATCACATGAATTTATTTAAAACCACTTCATAACTTCTCTAGGTGGGTCTTATATCTCTTCATGCATCATGGATTAATTATAAAATTTATCTACCATTTTTAATAATAAATTCATCTTTTTAATTCTACTTTAATCGTTCCCTAAAACTATGACCTATGATTAGTAAACCATTGAAGAACTATTTCTGTATAATCAAAATCAATTCGGTAATGTTTCATGTGGTTTCTTGCATCATAGTCTAACACTACTTACACCATAGCCCAATACTGAAATTCTAGCTATTTTACCTTTATAACTTCAAGTACCATGGGTGTGGTCTTCCTTTATCTATTTGTTCTTTAAAGGACCATGGGTGTTAGCCTAACACTCCTTGGGTGCAGACTCCTTTATTTGTTAGTTTTGGATTTCCACTCCACCTGTCAATTATGGAAACCTTTGAACACCACTATTTCCATTTTGGGACTCACCATTTCTCATATATAGACTTCAAAATTACTGCAGCTTATACCATGGGTGTGGTCTAGCCCATTTTTTCTTTTAAAAAATAGAGTGAAACTAAATGACCGCAAATTATACTATGACCATTTTGGGAAAATCCTTGTTAGATAGGTGAACTGTGTTTTCACCATGAGGAACACTAAAACTTCTATTATGCCTATTTCAGTCTAAGATATGTTGCATATAAAAATAGAGTGTTCAAAAAGGGGACCACGATATGCATGGACATTTTCCATCTACCCATTTTGTACCTTTTCATGTCACCATGATTTATGAAATGGGTGTAACCTTCTCCTCTAGATTCACTAAGTTCACCTCTAGGGTGTTTCCTTGCCTATATTGGATAGTCTCAACACACTATACCTCATGCTAAGGCATTTGTCTACTTTATAATCCCAATATGGTATTCTTTAGTCCTAAAACCTTATTTTCAAATAATCCAACATTTTTATCACAGTACTTTGAAAAAACTGACAATATCACCCATTTGGATTTTGTTGAGAATACTTATCTTAATATTTATCTCCCATATTCAATATCCAAATTCCTACTCCCATTTATTAACAATTAAATTCAATGTTCAAAGATTGGGTCTTCCTTCAACTTTTCTACTCAAACATATACACCTCCCTTTTGTACTCATTTTGAAGAGAGGAATAAAATCACATTGTTCCTTAAAAAAGAGACTTTGATATATCCAATACATATCTATATGGGATATCCTAGTGTAGAAAAAAATAGAGATTTAACCAAGGTTTTATAAGTTGTCCTTAAAAACTCATCATGTGATAACATACTCAGAAAACTAAACATCAGAGTTTCTTTAAATATATTTAGTATGAGTTTCCTATACACACCTCAACACACAATTAGAACAATTAAAATGAAACAAGATAACTCCCCTTGTTCTCACCCAAAGATAAAAAAAACGCCTTAATAAATAGGTTAAACATATTCATTATAATGGAGTGAAAGTGTGGTATTTCATACCATGATTCGTTATTTGACAACTTTATTATCAAAGGATCTCCACCTCAAGGGATGCAATCCTATCCCCTTTCTCATGGAGAATTAATCCATATTTTTCTCCTAATATTTTCTATCTATAAATTATAGTTTCAATAATATCATTGAATCCCCTGTATGTTAGAATAATATATACAAAATATTAAGGGAATAAGGAAGGAACTCTTTATGCCTTATAAGCATTCCTCAGTTGAGAGCTTCCTCTAAACCTAGGGAATTATTTCATTAAGATATCAATATATTTCTTATGTGAAGAAAATCTATTCAACTTAGGTTTCAGGACATCTTTATTTTAATTAATTTGAAGTAACCAATTTATAGTTTCTTCCTGATAATTTTAAATAGTCAAAAAATCCTTTGAGTGTTGGATAAGTTTCTCACATCTTTCACACTTTTCCATATCATCACTTATGGATATCTTCTCATGTACCACTTTTTATTCTTTTTATACAACCTGATTTCTTTAAATTTTTATCCTCTTTTCCACACTAAATCCCCTATATTACTTCCTATTTATAAATAAAGAAAAGTTAAAAAAATATTAATAGGCTTTGTGACCATACCTTCTACAACATGAAAAATTTCATTTAAATTGAAATATTCTTAACTAATTATAGTCTTGTTCATAATGGTATTGTTTCTCTACTCCTTGAGCCTTATATTTCATAAGGGGTTATTGTTTATTTGAATTAATATTTTATTCCTTTAATCTGGTAGGTTTCCTCTTTTCTTCCTCTTGCTAGAAATTTATAGGTTTATTTGTAACACTTACACTATAAAAAGAGATAAATATTTCTTCAAACTAATTAGGTGTAGGATTACCTTATTTATTTAATCCACTATTTACATAATAATAAGAATATCATCCTCTAACATTGATAGATCTTTTAAGATATTCCCTGGACACATTTAGATCAGATTGATATATAGTACAAATAGATTGTGTCTCAAAAATATATTCTTCTCTAGTAGTAAACTTTTTATTAAGATCACAAATAAAATTTTTTTGATCAGTCATATCTAATTTGTGACCCTTGATCTCTTCAATATAGGCTAATTCCATTTTGATCAACTCATCATTTTAGTCACTTTCAATCCCTTTTACCTTTTTAGCAAAATCACTCATTTGATTAGTGATTGCCATGTTCTCCTTTAGATTTTCTTGTATTTATTGAGTTATAAAATTTGATCAAGTCAATATTCCAACTTACCTTTAAGTTAAAACTTAATTTACATTCTATCTTATGGATATTAATTGTTTTTACATGAATGTGAACTTTTCTCCAAAAAACCAAAAAGAGTGACTTCATTGTTGAAATTATTGGATGAACCATAATCACTGTATAAAAAGATTATTCTTTTGGTGATGGATTTCTCACTTTTCTTATCCTTTTTATTCAATTGAGGGATTTATTCTTCATTATATGACTAATATTCCTCAACTATCTTCAAGGGAAAAAAATTTCAATATGAAAAATATTATTACACTTAAATCATGTAAGAAATTTTTTATATTTTCCATTCCATTTACCATTCAAAAATATCTTTGATAAGAGTATGAAAATCTAATTAACATCTTTATCATGTTTATAATAACTGATGTCTTCAACTTCTTAATTCTCCAATTTTTGCATGGATTAAAAAACCACTCCAACTCTCACTTTCTTCTTGAAATTTAGTGCCTTCCTCATTTCATATGAAATAATAATAGTGTCCACCTCATATAATGGGATATTTTCTTGATCTTATAAATCCAGTACCTTAGGATAAAATTGATCTGAAAAGTTCCTCATAATGGTATTCACAATAGTAGAGTCTTCAAGTTTCTCACCGAATCAATGAATATTACCGACTATTTCATTTACCAAAGTTAAATATCCACCAAAATATTCATCATTATCCATCTTAATATCCCTAAATACACCCCTCTAAATTTGAATCTTGGATTCCTTCACTTCAACATTTCCCATATAGTTTCTCAACAATATATCCTAAATCCCCTTAATAGTTGAAATACCTATCAACTTAGTGTAGACCTTCACTGACAAAGACATAAAAATAGATTTTTTCCCCTTTACATCCATCTCCATATTTCTTTTATCAGCATTGGTCAATGAGAATTATTTGAAATAGGTGGAGTGAAAGAAGGATGTGGTGTTTCAGAATCTATTATAAATATGAAAATGAAATGTGATGATAAGGGAAGAAAATCATGTTTCTACTTTAAATAATTCCCCTGAAATTAAAATGAAGATAGATGGTGTATCATGAATTATGTGTGTACTATTAAATTATTGAATATTTATCATTGGAAAATAGAAGATTGAAAAGGGAAGAAGAAAAATTAAATTTTAGCATAAAAAATGGGAATAAAGACAAAGGAGAAATTGACATGATTGAAGAAAATTTTCAAGATATATTGAATCAAATGGAAACAAATAAATAATTTAAGGATAACTTCATGCCTCTTAAAACTCAACTTGAAAAACATAGAGGGTGAGGGGGTAAATCATTGATCCTATTTTATTTTAATAGTTTCCCTTTCTCCACCTTAACCTCTTAAACCAGTGAAGGTTCTCAATATACTCATTATAAACTCTTACCCTTTTCTCATATATATAAGTGGAAGATAAATCAAAACACACAATAGTTACAAGGTTTATCACCTATGGATACTCATTGATATGTTGGTTAGCCCCCACCCCCAACATGGATTAACTTCACTAATTCAAAATAATCTTTACAAAAATAATTACATTGTTCAACACTTATATAATCCACTAGAATATATTACTTCACTACTACAATGAATATTTAAATTAAGAAAGTCCAAAGATGTTTTCCTCCTCCACATATAGGTTAATCATCAAGACTATTTGTAGAATAATACTCTAAGATCTATAATAGTCAGTGATGTGAGACTACTGGTCTTGATACTTCCTCTAGGTTCTAAGAAAATCAGATTTTATTACCTTGATATAGTGAGTATAATGCCTCACTTTCTCTTGATGTAGATAATCTACCTCACAAAAATAGCATCATGTGTGTTCCATTTTATTATTATTTTATGCTACTTTCTTTTTTCATGAACATACTATGTCTCTCACACCATCCCCTATTTTTTATTGGTATTTACCCTCCCTCCTCAAATGGGAAGGTTTAAAACCATATAATTTGTCCACCTTTCATCTCATTAATGAGAAATTAAAAATATCATTGAATCCTAAAAAATGTCCCTTAATTTTTTTTATAATTTCTATGTAGCTGGTATATGTGTGTCTTTTATCTCTTTATACAGTGAGGATTAATTCTCCAATTAACCCACCATAATGAATTCTATATTAATCATTCTAATTCTAATTGAATCATGGCCTAAAACCATGAACTATGATTTTTTAATATATTAATGAACCATTTCATTATTGTTATAATTGATTCAGAAAATTTCCACATTATTCCATGAATCACAACCTGACATTCCTTATATCAAGTCCTAGTGCATAAATCCTAGGCATTTTTCTTCTAAAATATTGAGGAACAGAGGTGTGGTATTCCTTTATCTAGATATTTTTTAATGCTGAACCACCTATCGACCAAGGATACTTCCACCATGGGTGTGGCATCCTTACTATTCCATTTTTGTTTTTCTACCCCACCTATCAACACTGAGCACCTTCAGACACCATTACAACCATTTTGGGAATCCCTGTTTCTTACAAGTAGATTTCATAAGCACCATGACTTGGACCTAGGGTGTGGTAAATCCCATTTGATATTCTAAAGAAATTAGTGATACTCCCATATCACAAATTCTATTATTTACATATAAGGATAACAAGTGTTCACCCTAGAGACCACCATGGCTTCTATTATTCTTATTTTGGGCCAATCCATGTTACACAGGTGAACCTACTATTCACCACAGGTGCGGTCCCTATCAATTTTCCTATTTTTCCCCTTGTATTATCACCTTGGTTTATGAAATGAGAGGAATACATGGAAAGGTAAGGAATCCATACAGATATACTTCACTCCTATGAATTATAAGGATAATTTTCATCCTAGAAGAGTTATTATTTAGATAGATAAAAGGTTCAATGGTTTGTAGGGTGAGAAAGATCCTCAACTAAGGGTGCAACTTGCACTAAAATTTTGTTTTTCAAAAAAAATATATTTGATGGACAAAATACATATTTCTAATAAAAATAAATAGGTTGTTCCATCTATGAATAAGTTGGAAGAGAATTTTAATTTGACTCCACCAAAGAAGATGTATTCTAAGATGGAAGTCATAACTATTAAGGAATGAGTTTTAAAAATTGGCTCCCCAAAAACCACTAAAAGGAAAAAGATAAAGATGAAATGGAGAAGAAAGTTGTGGAGGAGATCCCCTTTTGTTATAACTCAGTATGTTACTTTTTCAAGTTTGATTAATCCCACAATTTTGGAAAACCTCAAACTAATTAAAGATGTAAATGCTCTTATCCATTAAGATAAGTATAAAAGTGATATAATAAAAGGGGAATCCTTTGGAAATAAGTCATATCTATCAATTATAAGTGATTATAAAGATATTTAATAGATAATAAATATTTTGAAGAGATGATTGTATTCCTTTCCCAAAAATCTAAGAAAGAGAAAATGATATTTGAAATGTTATGGGTTGGTTCATCTTATAAAATACTATTACTCAACATAAGTAACTTAGAGGCACCCCTATCCCCATATAATTTATTGATTATAACTATAACTTGATTAAGGGTAAACTTAAGGGGTAGAAAGAATCCATAGGGTGATTGTTCTAGAAAAGAACATGGGATTAGAGTTGAAAAGAAAATTTATTAAAATTATCACAAATTGTTTCCCCAAACCGAGCCACAATAATTTTTTCAAGTGTTAAAGACTTATGTGGAGTTTTGATAAACATAAAAGGATATTAAGACTTATCAGATGTTTTTGAATCCTACAATGAATTAAAAATCATGGAGTTAAGGTGGTAACATTTGTTCAAATTGAACCACTCTTGCAATAAGTGGATCAAATTTTTAACAATTGGAATCAATTAATTTATCACGTGATATGATCCTCACAAACGAGTGATATAATATTTTATACTAACTATTTGGTGTAAAGTTATAGTACTCAAAAGTTTTGTTTCAAGTGATAAAAAATCCAAACACACTTTGAGTGGTTTCATGGTATTCATGAGTGGCATGAATATCCTTGTTTTTGTCTATAAAAACTCTCATTTCCTACACCAATATTAGGCTCAATGTCCTTAGAGGATTTATTGACATATAAAGTGCCAAGTGGTAAATTAACTCAATGAATCTCTTAATCAAATGCAGTAGAGATAATGATCAGATGAATGTAGATTTTATAGTGTTGTACATCCTACCCAGAATTTGTGTTATTTTACTTTTATAGGTTTTAGATCATCAAAAGTTGGATGATTTTCAAGGGTGAAGAAATAGTGGGAGATGAAAAGTGATGAAAAATTCCTCTCTATCCTCATAGGGGGAGCCAATCAACATTAATAATTCCTTGTAGAGGTTTAAGACTAAGGGGGAGATAATATTTCTTATATTTTCTTCCCATACATAAAGGGGGAGAAATATTTTAAATCCAATAAGGAGAAGTATCTAAAAATGATGATGTTCTATCCAATAAGGGTTATAAGGAAGGAAGATATATCCCTACATATGAAGGGGGAAGTTTATAAAGATCCTTTGTATTAAAATTTCATTTTGTATTTCATTTCCAAGAAGGGGGAGAAAGATGTGAAAGGGATATTTTCAAAAAAAATTCAAAGGGAAAGATGATTATAAATTCTAAATGTTTGAGTTATATTTTTTGACAAAAAGAGTTAGATTTATTGATAAGAGGATTTTTGACAAGATGAAGTGATGGCCAAGGTGAATCAGGGTATGAAAAGTACTTAAGAAATTAAAACTCTTAATCTTTTAATGTCTCACTCATACTTAAGGATCTTGACATCTCAACCTTAAAGGTCACTTTTCATGCTATTTAACAGGATAAACGTTAGGTTACTTGATCTATTTTTGTGTGCATGCACAAAGTAAATAAGGACATGTGAATTTACTTGGTCTACCTTCATTGAACTATGTACAAGGAGTATGCATTGGTGTTAGGCCATGAAATAATTCACTATGAAGGACACTACTTTCTATAATGGACAAATAACCTTTAAAATGGTTTAGAGATAACTCAAAACTTATCAATTATCAATCTCTTTAAATATTCTTCAGTGGATCACTTTTAGTGGAAAGAAATGCCTTCACAGAATTTATGGACATGTAGGTCCCTTTTAAAACATCATTTAATGCATTTTTTTCAATGGTTAGATACTCTATTGAAGTTACACCATGATACTTCTTCATATATTGTAAAAACACATTTGGTATCACTCTTATTGTTTTGAAAACAATTCTGGAACAACTTCGACTTTGTTATAGGACCAAAAAAAATATTATTTTTATTTGGTTTTAATTGAATCCAATTGTTCAAGATTCCCAGCCCTCACTTTTAATAAATTATTATATATGATAATTATATCTTAAATGTGCTACTAGTCTCCTATATTATTCTCTTTATTTTTTGGATATGAAAATATATGCATAGAGATTCCCTTAATTTCCTTACCTCTATTAAATGTCGATAACCCTTGATAAATATGAGATATCATGAGATAATAAATGAAAAATTCTAAGTTCTAGATGTTTGTATATATTCATGTTTTCTTTTTTTTATTATATATAATTATAAATATTTTTTTAACACTTAATGATTTTGTGTGATTATATGTGACATTTTATTTTTAGTATTTTCTATATTATGATGATATCTCAATCCTGAGTGAATATTTTTGTGAGAAACTTATACCATTGTATATCTAATATATTTATCTAAACTTAATTATTTTACGATGAAGTCAGAAAATTCTTTTCTATTACTCTAAAAATTCAATGAAGTTGCTGGTGTAGTTTGAAAAAATCTACAATCTTTAGTTTCAAAAAGGTATAGGATTTGATTTATTGGAAGTTCTAAAGTTATCAGAATTTATTGAAATATATTGGTATATAAATCCAACATGTTTATATTTATTCCATTAGTTTACTTTGAAGTCTAAAAAGGTCAATTTTATGGTAATTAAATTATTTAAGTTTTTCAATGATCTTTCACAGCTGTAGTTTTTTCCAGAATGTTGTTGCTTCTATTTTTCAATAATTTAAGGAGCATTAGACGTCTTATTTATTCTATTATTTATTTTTTTGGAAATATAATAATATTTTATACAAAAAATTCTTATTTACAAAAGGATTAATCTACTACTAGTATCCTTAAAAAATTCAATGAAGTTTGTTAAAGTATGCTGTCTAGTTTTTTTCTCAAACTATGGTTCAACAACCCTACTTTCAGAATAGTGCAAAGTTTGGTTTCACAACCCTAAATTTTTCAAACCCAAAATTTCATGAATCATATGTTTGGTGAACCCTATGTTTTTTGAAACCTATTTTCAGTGAACCCTAATTTTAGTGAAACCTACTTTTAGTGAACTCTACTTTCGGTAAACCATACGTTTCGTGAACCCTACTTTCATGAACCCTACTTTCATGTACCCTAATTTTAGGTACCCTAATTTTATTTACCTTAATTTTGTGTACCCTAATTTTTGTACCCTACTTTTCTGTTCTTTCTTTATGCTTTTATGTTGAACATTGATATGGTGCATATATATATGGATTATTTTTAGAGGTTTTTTCTGCTGGATAAATTCACATTAAATATAAGGATTATGATCAAAGAGTTTTTAAGATTTTTGGTAAAATTTTGAAAGAGAAAATTTAATAAACTATTTCAAAATATTTTTCCAATAAAGTTGGAGAACAAATGATTATTTAAATTCAAATATTTTAATTTACTTTCAGATTATGTTGCTAATTTTTTGGAACTGTTTTGATTACGTTTAAAGAGGTTTGAATGGATTTAAATTGGAGTTTTAAAAGAATTCAACACTATTATTATTCTAGAGATATTATTGGAATAATTATTAAAAATATTTTAAATTATTCTATTTAATATTTTTTCTATAAGAATAAAGGGGCAAAGTCACTGCGATTTTTATAGAGATATTTATGAAATCTCTTAACTGAATTTATTTTGAATTTATGAAGGAAGCAGAGGTTCTGAAACTTATGAATACTTATTATATATATATATAAATCTATCTCAGGAATAAAAAGAATATAAAGTAGTTAATATATTCTATAATATTTTTTCCAAAGAGAAAGTGGTGTGAAATTTGAACCTACTGTGCATTTGCAACGTTCTGTGACACTTTATTTCATCACCTATATGATCTATCAAGAGTTAAATTTCCTCTAATTTGACTTCTAATACCTTTATGAGATGATATTATCTAATCCTCAACAACTAGTAGCTATTCTTTAAATATTTATATTCTCAATCATCCGGTTTTAATTCTGTAACACTATTTCCCATCTCTCACATGCACTTTCTGTTTTTCTATTTATGCTTTTACACATAAAATTATTATTTGTTTTTATTTTTACTTGGGTTGTGACTCCTAGATTATAAGGTCAGGATATAAGGGTTATTACTCCTTGTATCAAAATTTAGGACTTTTCGGGTTGTGAATCCTAGTGTCTAAAGTCAGGTTTTATGGGTTGTGACTCCCTATACAAAAGTTAGTGTTGTGGTTATCCCTCCACTAGAAAAGGATTCTATAATTGGGTTATGATTCCCCTCAAAAATAATTTTTATTTCACACATATCTATTTCCAAGTATAGAGGTATAAGAGTAGAGTAGACCCACATTTGACCAAAATACTATAAAAACATCCTTGTATTATTTACTTTTACTAATTCTAATTAACCATAATAATTAACTTTGATAATTAATTTATTTAATAAATTATTTTGTTTAAAATTTTTAATCTAGTATATTCAACCCCCTCTAGACCATATTCCATTACCCTATCTGTAACGCCCCGACCCCAGCTACCCAGAGTCGGTGCATTACTTCGTAACATTGGCATGATCACAAGAAGATCAAATCTCGAAAGACCGATTGGTTTAGTAGCCTTGGAAACACTAGATATATTCATAAAGTTTTACATTACATTTTAAAGTGAAAAACTACTACAACAACAAAGTCTTCATAATTCACACTCATATCCCCACATACTATCCCTGCATGTCATTCATAACTTACTTCTTCACATCCTGGGAAAAATAAAAACATAGAAAAGGGGTGAGCTCAAATGCCCAGTAAGGATAACAATAAAGAGGAACATTCAAAATAAGCATAAACATTTAAGGCAATTTATAACTAAAACAAAAGCCTTTTAAAATTGAACTTCAACATAGTATGGCATAAATAAAATTAAATAATGCCATTTACTTGTTCACATGGATATTCTACTAATCGAATAATCACATGAAAAAATCAATAACCACTTTCATAATGTTGGAATGCATAATGCTAAACGTTAATTTCTTTGTCTAGGCCTCATCCCAAGACCTAGGGGTTACTTCTAACCGGAACCCAACCCGGAGTGCCTCTAATAACCGGACACCAACCCGGAGTGCCTCTAATAACCGGACACCAACCCGGAGTGCCTCTAATAACCGGACACCAACCCGGAGTGCCTCTAATAACCGGACACCAACCCGGAGGGCATACTTTTACCAGTCCCTAACCTGGAGGGCTTACTTTAACCAGTCCCCAACCTGGAGGGCTTACTTTTACCGGTCCCCAACCCGGAACATACTTGTTTAGCACATTCATCTGAAGAAAAGTTTGAAATATAACATAAACATTCGGATTAAAACTAGCATACGAAATGTCAATAGTTTCACCATAAACTATGAATGGTATAAAATAGCACATCCACAGTCAAACATATCACAAAACCTTCAATACAATATAGAAGTTTTGTATCATAATAAATCAACTTCAAATAATCTTAAAATCCATCAAAGGATGTTGACATAGATGAAATCAAAATTCTTTTTAAAGAAGTATCTCCTTTTATTTTGAAATCATTTAAGATGCATATAAAATAAAACATTTTCTTTGAAAATATTCTTATAATCTTGTATGGAAAGCTTCAATGACTTTATAACGGTGGAAAATAACCGCACCCGCCGTATAAGTTAAAAAAAACATTCTTACCTCAATTCCGTCGAAAAGGTTAAAAAGGACCTTGTTTTGAAAACGACGGAAAGATTCCTTTATAAACCTCTTATAAAAATTCAAACAAGGGTATAAATGACCTTAACCCATATTCTTGTAAATAGTAAAAATGTTTTGAAATACATTTCGAAGAAACATGGATGTGGATGATAAAGAGATCCCAGTAGATTATTACGTATAAACAACCTCGAATAATGAAGAGATTGTGAAATAACCCTTACCTTGTACTTTTCCTTGGTTGGGGTAGGTTAACCTCCTGTATAATGGTGAAATAATTGTTATTAAATTATACAAGAATCATATATATTAATATGATATCATATATGATCTTTTAACATTGATTTGTTAATAATATCTTAGAATTATCGTCGTTTCGGGTGTTAACTTACTCATTTTCTTTTATATGTTTTGTTACATAAGTCATGTTTGTTGTATCTTATTCATATCCAGAATGATATAAAGTCCTTAAAAATCATTTTTAAATCATTAAATGATAATTATACTTGAATGGATACGATGGAGAATGAATCTCATCGCGTTCGTGGAGACGGTAGTCCGTACGTACGCACGAACGCTACTTCCATTTAATTTTTATTTTAAAAGAATCGAATCCAAATGATACATAGGTATATTACTATTCCAGTATAATATAATATTTTATATATGTTACTTAAGTTCATTAACACCATCCTTTATACGTTCCATGTGTGGTATGAACGAGTCATATCATTTTAAGGGGGCGGTAGTCCGCACTTCCTCAAATGAAATTATCGTATGTATATACAACATGAAACGAATAATGGTATGAAATAAAATGGAATTACAGAAGCTTATATATAAAATATATATCATTAATATCATATTTAATTACAGTTCCATCATAATGGCCACCATGAGAGGTGGTAAGATGTATTTGAACAATCATCGTTTCGTGAGGCGTTAGTTTGCCATCCACAGAAACATTATGTTCATCATCCATTAGATGGAGTTGTGTGTATGTGTAGTTTGAATCTTTCTTATAACAACATCCTAGTATATTGTGGATACTGGTGTTGTTACAAAAGAAAGGAAATAAAAAGAGTTTGGGGGTTGGAGAAGCAAAATAAATGAAAATAATTTAAGAGAAATCGTTACCTTTAATCTAGGTAACTCACTTTGGTTGGAACCAAAGGACTTCTTGAAATGCTTTCTTCCTAAGGAGAAACTTCAAGGAGGAGGAGAGGGATGTGGGGAGCTTAGTTTGGCAGAGTTTGGACGAGCCAAGTGGCTTGAGAGGTGTGAAGAAATGAGAAGGAGGAGTGCCCTTTTATAAGAGGGGTGAGGGGCACCTTTGGAAAAGCTAGAAATATTAATTTATAATAAATTCATATTCGGTTTTCAAAGGCTCCAAAGTTGACTATTCAAAGGATGAGGTGGGGATAGGTCGAAAACAACTCATACAATAGAATTTAGACAGGTTTGGGTACTTATATTAACCTTATCTTTAAGTATTAACTCTAAGTTAATTAGTTTCACTTTTACAATGTCTCTTTGTATTTTTATATTATATGGTTAATAAACTTACCATATACATCCAAGCGACCCCCAAGTGGTCCATTAATGACTAACCTATCATGATATAAGTCTCTTGGCCGAACCTTAGATTTTTAGGAATTTAATATCAATTAATAATATAATATGTTTTTTTAAGAACTCTTTTATGTCAATTTTGACACTATTCATTAGTTGATTTTTGTGAAACTCATAACAGATTGATTTCTTCAAACAAAGTCAATTAAATCAATCCTAATATATCATATTATCCTATAAAATTAGTTTAATTCATTAAAAGTTTCATATTATATTTATTTGGGTATTTATAATATCACTTATTTTAATTTTTCACTATTATATTAATTACTGCATCATCATTGTGTCATTAATGATTTAACTTATTTGATGTCTAAAAATTATAAATAAAATATCATCATGTAGGAAATCTTTTTAGCTTTCTAATGAATATTTATAATCGAAAATACAACATGTATAACCCTATGTAAAAATTGTTCTTTTAAAAGATGTAAGCTTATGCCATTTTTGTATTCATTTTAACTTAATTAAAATAAAGTGTCATTATCACTCACAAGTGGATCCATGGGGTCCCAAAATAGACCCAAAGATGCCCATGGTCGACCATGTATCAACCAATAGGGTTAAGACACGTTTTAGGGTAATTTAGTATTATTATAATATTATTTTTTTTACCCTTATTTACCGGATTTACCCTTAACCATGGTAAATAAAATATTTACCGCAGTAATTATTCAAAATGTCTAAAAATAAAAGTTACCTATTTACACAATTTGAACATCCTGATTCCAAATATGGAATCCATTTTTCTAAATTCAAAACACAGAAGTGGCAGAAATTAATTTAAAATTAATTCCCGCTGTCAAAACAAAAAGCGTGTTTTTAAGAGATAATAACTATCAAAAGATTGATACTTGTTTATGTTCGGTTTAATTGTAAAATTATGTCCAATGACCAACATTATATTAAGTGGTAAAAATATATTCTAAATATACTTTAAAACCACTAAAATTAATAATTTATCACTATTAATTATTTTGATTAAAAAAGTTGTTTTTAATTAAAATTTAGTAATTTTCACTATTCATCAAAATATTAAAGTTATCCGAAAAGTACCAAAATTTCACCTTAGGCTAAATTTGATATTCCGAATCCAAAAATGAAGTCCATTTTTAAAAATAAAATATATATAATTTCAAAAATTAGGTATTACTATTCATAACGGCAAGTTTGATCGGTTGTGGCACGTGTTAAAACACGAAGTTGCGTACAACACACGCTACTATTTTATTCAAAGGAAAACGTACCGTGGAAGCTTGGGATGTTTCATTTTAAATTTTTTTGATGTCCCCATTTAGTCAAAAAGTTTAAAATATTGTATTTAAAAAGGTTTCACTATTAAATGTTGATAAAAGTGCAATACTGAAAATGAATCTGTTCTTGCATTATGACTAAGAAACTCATAATGTGGATTCTAAAATTATAAGGATTATATAAAGTTTAAAATTTAGTTAATACTATTCATCACATCTTTTAATGGCCTTTTTTTGTAAGTCAAGGTGTGATTGAACTCGGTGTTGCGTGTAGTACAAGTTATTGAATTATTTTGAAGAAATAACACATTATGAATTCTTGGGGTGTTACATTCTCCCCTCCTTCAATAAATTGCGTCCTCGAAATTTGAAATTGTTCTTAGAAAATAAAAGGTTGAAAATAGAAAATATATTTGTGGGAAAACCCACATCGGAAATTGGGTTACTAAAATTTAGTCTTAATATGAGGAAAAGAGAAATGAAAGGGTCACCACCAAATTATGCTCTCGATTAGGAGAACATTGGTGGAAATTAGAGACATATAATTGGAGGAAAAACGTAAATATTTATAGGTAGTGATTGAGGTCATCAATCAAAAACAAGTATAACATTGAGGTCCATAAACTCATCAATTTATGATGATTTGAAATACCATTGGTTCAACAAAACATAGAATATTGGGATGACACATTTTTGACGTTTCAAAATATCTTAGTTGAAATCCCACATCGAAAACTGAATTAATGAGGCCTCTGTTTAAAATAAAGAGTGGAAAGTATGAAGATTACCGAAAATAACACATACTAGGGTTCCATGTAGGTAAATATGGATATGGAGGAGAAATCTAACCATCAATTATCTGATGGAGAGTGGTAGAGAACATGGCTATGAAAGGGCCAACAATCCCAAAGCCATAAATTAGTGATGATTTAAGGTACCATCTAGGACAACATTTTTGTTCTAAGTTCCTTTTCTTAACGTTGTGGAATTTATTTATTAGATTGGCTAAGATCATAAGGAGGTATACATACTTTATAATTAGAGTTTTATCCATTAATAAATTTCTACCACAAACTCATCTTTCACTCTAAAAGATAATAGAATGTAAAAAAAATCTATTAACACTATTCGTATAGGGTTCCAAAATAAACGAATTTATAATTCATCTACAAGATCTTTTAATAAAAACTGCATTATTTAATCTAGGACATCTCGTGGGCCAGTGGTAGGTGATACACCCTTGTCGCCCTTCGGTTGCGGGTTCAAGTCTCGCGGCCTTGCCGGACGCAACGGGTTGCCGCCCGACCTCCGGGTTGTCCTTTTATGGCCATCCAAAATTAATCTCAAACTAGAATTTATCCAAAATATTTCTGACCAAACTCACAGTCCAACATTTATAAGGAAGTTAAAAATAATGTAGATCCTTTTTACCACGTAATAGCATATGAATACCTTCATCATGTATTCTTTTAATACACTGAAACATCCTGAATTACCATATTCCTTATTGATTACATTCATGCTCCCTTATTCCATATAGAATGCTGGATATACCTCATCAATCCAAAAATGTTTTAAACCCCAACAATAATGGAATATACATATCATTAATCAGTTCCAAGGTAGTCAAGAATATCCAATATAATTTATCCAAAACAATCATGTATTATTCCAAAATCACTAACTCGGTATCAGAACTATATTATGGTTTATCATTCTCTCAACCATATATTTTCCAAAAATTTATCCTGCTATTGAGTCACTTTTCTTTGTTCCACACAATCTCAAGTCCTTAATGAAATAGTACTACAGTACAATCCTTATATACTCCATAATTATTATAACAAGTACATTGTTGATACAACACTGAATTGACATAATCAACATAAGAACTCTAATCATTCCTCTTCATCTGTGGTAGTATCATAACTTGATTATTATCCAATAGCATCATTTGCGGCATAGTCTGATTACTGGGGCATAGGTTCGCGTAGTGTCCAAACTCCTTGCAAATGAAGCATTGTACATTTGAAACCATTTTATCACCCTTGCAGTCATGTACTTTGTGCCCTTTTCCTCCACACTTATAACAAACTCCCATTCCTTTCAGGCAAGTTCCAGGGTGTTTCTTCCCACAGTTACCACATATGGGAAAATTCTTCTTTTCCCTCTTCCCTTTATCCATTTTTCTCTCTTCCATCCTTTTCTTCTCTTGCTTCCCTTCAAAGCCATAGGACTCAGTAAACTCTTTACTTATCTTATCAACACATGTTATTATTTCTTCATATGATGATAATACATGGGAGACTATTTCTCTTATAAATTCTAGCTTAAGACCATGAAAGATATGATCTTTCCTTCTCTTTGGATCATGTGCATTGTTAGAGTTCTCATTCCTTCTACTGGGCGCCATTTCTAAACAATGGCATATACTAGATCAGTTTATGAATCAAAATACATAATCCCATACTTATAAAACACTTAACATAAATTGAACTATTTAGGGATATAATCCATAATCATAAAAATGCCTCATTTGAGGAAGTATATACTCATAAACCCTTCATAATGATTTGTAAAGAAAATGAGAGTTATCCTAAGCATATCCCCCGGGAGTGTCGTAACCAAGAGTGCAGCAAGGCCCGTTGTCGTGCACCAGTTCCCGTTCGAGTCTAGCTCAAAGCGGTGTTTTCGGGTTTTACCCCTAGGTACATCTGTGCCAGAGCCGCCTCTACCTGCTCGTATCCAGACATGGATGTATTGCTTGGAAAACTCACAAAATATCTACAGTACCAAAATTCTAGGAAGTTCTTCTATACTAATTCTCAAAGTTCATCTTAGGTCTACGTGCTCTAATCAGAGTTTATCTAAATCTAGCTTCCAAGGTTTGTACTAAACTTCCTCTGATACCAACTGTAACACCCCGACCCCAGCTACCCAGAGTCGGTGCATTACTTCGTAACATTGGCATGATCACAAGAAGATCAAATCTCGAAAGACCGATTGGTTTAGTAGCCTTGGAAACACTAGATATATTCATAAAGTTTTACATTACATTTTAAAGTGAAAAACTACTACAACAACAAAGTCTTCATAATTCACACTCATATCCCCACATACTATCCCTGCATGTCATTCATAACTTACTTCTTCACATCCTGGGAAAAATAAAAACATAGAAAAGGGGTGAGCTCAAATGCCCAGTAAGGATAACAATAAAGAGGAACATTCAAAATAAGCATAAACATTTAAGGCAATTTATAACTAAAACAAAAGCCTTTTAAAATTGAACTTCAACATAGTATGGCATAAATAAAATTAAATAATGCCATTTACTTGTTCACATGGATATTCTACTAATCGAATAATCACATGAAAAAATCAATAACCACTTTCATAATGTTGGAATGCATAATGCTAAACGTTAATTTATTTGTCTAGGCCTCATCCCAAGACCTAGGGGTTACTTCTAACCGGAACCCAACCCGGAGTGCCTCTAATAACCGGACACCAACCCGGAGTGCCTCTAATAACCGGACACCAACCCGGAGTGCCTCTAATAACCGGACACCAACCCGGAGTGCCTCTAATAACCGGACACCAACCCGGAGGGCATACTTTTACCAGTCCCTAACCTGGAGGGCTTACTTTAACCAGTCCCCAACCTGGAGGGCTTACTTTTACCGGTCCCCAACCCGGAACATACTTGTTTAGCACATTCATCTGAAGAAAAGTTTGAAATATAACATAAACATTCGGATTAAAACTAGCATACGAAATGTCAATAGTTTCACCATAAACTATGAATGGTATAAAATAGCACATCCACAGTCAAACATATCACAAAACCTTCAATACAATATAGAAGTTTTGTATCATAATAAATCAACTTCAAATAATCTTAAAATCCATCAAAGGATGTTGACATAGATGAAATCAAAATTCTTTTTAAAGAAGTATCTCCTTTTATTTTGAAATCATTTAAGATGCATATAAAATAAAACATTTTCTTTGAAAATATTCTTATAATCTTGTATGGAAAGCTTCAATGACTTTATAACGGTGGAAAATAACCGCACCCGCTGTATAAGTTAAAAAAAACATTCTTACCTCAATTCCGTCGAAAAGGTTAAAAAGGACCTTGTTTTGAAAACGACGGAAAGATTCCTTTATAAACCTCTTATAAAAATTCAAACAAGGGTATAAATGACCTTAACCCATATTCTTGTAAATAGTAAAAATGTTTTGAAATACATTTCGAAGAAACATGGATGTGGATGATAAAGAGATCCCAGTAGATTATTACGTATAAACAACCTCGAATAATGAAGAGATTGTGAAATAACCCTTACCTTGTACTTTTCCTTGGTTGGGGTAGGTTAACCTCCTGTATAATGGTGAAATAATTGTTATTAAATTATACAAGAATCATATATATTAATATGATATCATATATGATCTTTTAACATTGATTTGTTAATAATATCTTAGAATTATCGTCGTTTCGGGTGTTAACTTACTCATTTTCTTTTATATGTTTTGTTACATAAGTCATGTTTGTTGTATCTTATTCATATCCAGAATGATATAAAGTCCTTAAACATCATTTTTAAATCATTAAATGATAATTATACTTGAATGGATACGATGGAGAATGAATCTCATCGCGTTCGTGGAGACGGTAGTCCGTACGTACGCACGAACGCTACTTCCATTTAATTTTTATTTTAAAAGAATCGAATCCAAATGATACATAGGTATATTACTATTCCAGTATAATATAATATTTTATATATGTTACTTAAGTTCATTAACACCATCCTTTATACGTTCCATGTGTGGTATGAACGAGTCATATCATTTTAAGGGGGCGGTAGTCCGCACTTCCTCAAATGAAATTATCGTATGTATATACAACATGAAACGAATAATGGTATGAAATAAAATGGAATTACAGAAGCTTATATATAAAATATATATCATTAATATCATATTTAATTACAGTGCCATCATAATGGCCACCATGAGAGGTGGTAAGATGTATTTGAACAATCATCGTTTCGTGAGGCGTTAGTTTGCCATCCACAGAAACATTATGTTCATCATCCATTAGATGGAGTTGTGTGTATGTGTAGTTTGAATCTTTCTTATAACAACATCCTAGTATATTGTGGATACTGGTGTTGTTACAAAAGAAAGGAAATAAAAAGAGTTTGGGGGTTGGAGAAGCAAAATAAATGAAAATAATTTAAGAGAAATCGTTACCTTTAATCTAGGTAACTCACTTTGGTTGGAACCAAAGGACTTCTTGAAATGCTTTCTGCCTAAGGAGAAACTTCAAGGAGGAGGAGAGGGATGTGGGGAGCTTAGTTTGGCAGAGTTTGGACGAGCCAAGTGGCTTGAGAGGTGTGAAGAAATGAGAAGGAGGAGTGCCCTTTTATAAGAGGGGTGAGGGGCACCTTTGGAAAAGCTAGAAATATTAATTTATAATAAATTCATATTCGGTTTTCAAAGGCTCCAAAGTTGACTATTCAAAGGATGAGGTGGGGATAGGTCGAAAACAACTCATCCAATAGAATTTAGACAGGTTTGGGTACTTATATTAACCTTATCTTTAAGTATTAACTCTAAGTTAATTAGTTTCACTTTTACAATGTCTCTTTGTATTTTTATATTATATGGTTAATAAACTTACCATATACATCCAAGCGACCCCCAAGTGGTCCATTAATGACTAACCTATCATGATATAAGTCTCTTGGCCGAACCTTAGATTTTTAGGAATTTAATATCAATTAATAATATAATATGTTTTTTTAAGAACTCTTTTATGTCAATTTTGACACTATTCATTAGTTGATTTTTGTGAAACTCATAACAGATTGATTTCTTCAAACAAAGTCAATTAAATCAATCCTAATATATCATATTATCCTATAAAATTAGTTTAATTCATTAAAAGTTTCATATTATATTTATTTGGGTATTTATAATATCACTTATTTTAATTTTTCACTATTATATTAATTACTGCATCATCATTGTGTCATTAATAATTTAACTTATTTGATGTCTAAAAATTATAAATAAAATATCATCATGTAGGAAATCTTTTTAGCTTTCTAATGAATATTTATAATCGAAAATACAACATGTATAACCCTATGTAAAAATTGTTCTTTTAAAAGATGTAAGCTTATGCCATTTTTGTATTCATTTTAACTTAATTAAAATAAAGTGTCATTATCACTCACAAGTGGATCCATGGGGTCCCAAAATAGACCCAAAGATGCCCATGGTCGACCATGTATCAACCAATAGGGTTAAGACACGTTTTAGGGTAATTTAGTATTATTATAATATTATTTTTTTTACCCTTATTTACCGGATTTACCCTTAACCATGGTAAATAAAATATTTACCGCAGTAATTATTCAAAATGTCTAAAAATAAAAGTTACCTATTTACACAATTTGAACATCCTGATTACAAATATGGAATCCATTTTTCTAAATTCAAAACACAGAAGTGGCAGAAATTAATTTAAAATTAATTCCCGCTGTCAAAACAAAAAGCGTGTTTTTAAGAGATAATAACTATCAAAAGATTGATACTTGTTTATGTTCGGTTTAATTGTAAAATTATGTCCAATGACCAACATTATATTAAGTGGTAAAAATATATTCTAAATATACTTTAAAACCACTAAAATTAATAATTTATCACTATTAATTATTTTGATTAAAAAAGTTGTTTTTAATTAAAATTTAGTAATTTTCACTATTCATCAAAATATTAAAGTTATCCGAAAAGTACCAAAATTTCACCTTAGGCTAAATTTGATATTCCGAATCCAAAAATGAAGTCCATTTTTAAAAATAAAATATATATAATTTCAAAAATTAGGTATTACTATTCATAACGGCAAGTTTGATCGGTTGTGGCACGTGTTAAAACACGAAGTTGCGTACAACACACGCTACTATTTTATTCAAAGGAAAGCGTACCGTGGAAGCTTGGGATGTTTCATTTTAATTTTTTTTGATGTCCCCATTTAGTCAAAAAGTTTAAAATATTGTATTTAAAAAGGTTTCACTATTAAATGTTGATAAAAGTGCAATACTGAAAATGAATCTGTTCTTGCATTATGACTAAGAAACTCATAATGTGGATTCTAAAATTATAAGGATTATATAAAGTTTAAAATTTAGTTAATACTATTAATCACCTCTTTTAATGGCCTTTTTTTGTAAGTCAAGGTGTGATTGAACTCGGTGTTGCGTGTAGTACAAGTTATTGAATTATTTTGAAGAAATAACACATTATGAATTCTTGGGGTGTTACACTATCTGATATAACAATTGGTATCATAGGATAACCTTCTTAATAATAGTTTATCTCCATCATTCTCTTTTCTTGATACCAAACATTAGTATCACAAGTTTTTCCTTTTAGAATAAGCCAATCCCTCTATAGAGTCGGATTTTATATTTAATTGTGATAAACTATTCTTATACCTTATAGTCTAAGGACAAGATCTTATAATATGGTAGGATTAAACACAAATGATGGTTGGATTCCTCAAAAGCCACCTCACTTTGATGAAAATGATTAATGGTTACTAGAGATCCTAAATGGAGGCATACCTAAAATAGTTGAGCATTGAGCACTGGTCTATCATGTCAAAACATTACACACTTCCTAAAGCTGACTGAGATAAACTTACTAGAAATGATGCTACTAGATATGTTTTATATTAGAAAGTTATTAATATTTTATACTATTCTATTAACAGAAGTATTTTTAGTAATGTGCCTTCCTGTCAGATAACTCATGAAATTTGGAAGATTCTATAATTCACTAACCCTATCTCTAAAAAATTGATCTAAACCAAACTTGGAATTATCTATGCTTAGTACTATGACTTCACGATGGGTGAAGATAAAATAGTAAACAAATATTTCATAGATTCAAAAGTATTTTTAATGGAATGAATTCACTTGGAGAAGCATTGGAAAACCCAGTAATTGTTGAATGAGTCCTATGAGACTTACCAATAAAATAGAATACCAATAAGGTTTTAATTGATGAAAGTAAGAACCTCAAAGATTACACCCTGGATGAATTGATTGGATCACTACTCCAATATGAATTGGAATTGAAGAACATAGCTATCTAGGATACAACAAAAATAAAAGGTGTCGATTTTAAATATGTAAATGTTTTTTCTACTAATTCTTTTAATTATGATCTACATGATAGTGAAAATGAATATATGTATTAGATTATAACTTGAGTCTACAAAAGAATGAAAAAGAGAGGATTCAAAAACTGGGATAGAAGAAACCCTTAAAAAGAAAAATATATGGGAGATAATAAAGGTAGTATGAATTGCAATGCTTCAGATGTAACTTGTTATGAGTGCAAGAAGAAAGGGTATATCAAACCCGATTTCCATAAACAAAATAATAAATATAAATATAAAAAGAAGGGAAAAAGGTGTTTTCCACTAGTTGGAATTTTACAGAAGAATCTGATTCTAGTGAAAAATTTGGAAATGAAAAATAAACTACTAACTTTTCCATTATGGCATCACTAGATAAGGTTAGAAATTATTATTTTTATTCTATATGTTCTAATTCTGACTATGATTCTGAAAACATAAATTTTTTTGAGTTAAATAGGGAAATTAAAAGATTAAGGAAATATATTTTCAAAGATAATGATTTATATAATAAGCTTAAGGAAAATACTGAGAAAATTATTTCTGAAAATAAAGTAATTTAATATAAAAATGAAAAATTAAGAAACACTAGTTCTGCTTCTCATTCCACAGTTTATGACAATTTAAAAAAGGCTAAATATTTAAATGAAAATTTAAAAAAGGAAGTTGAATGTCATAAAAAATATTTATATACATTTATTCAAGGTTGTGAAAAATATAATGAGATGATGTCTTTGACTGAAACTGATAAAAATAAATATGTTTTTGGTTATGATAGAATATTACTCAAATGTTCAAAACATATTTTGTTAAAAGTAAAAATGGTTTTAATTCTACCATTACTTGTTTTAAATGTGGCATGAAAGTTCACTATGAAAATAACTATTAACTTAGATTTAAACAATCATTGGGTTTTAGAAAAACTAATATTTATAAATCCTTATTAACTAGAGTACCTTAAAATACATGTTTAAATTCTATATGGGTACCTAATTTTTTATTAATAATCATATTGCACCCAAAGTAGCTTGGGTACCAAAATTGTCAAGTAATTGATTTTTATAGGAAAAATTCCATGGATATATCAAGAAAGACATATGGTAGATGGACAATGGATACTTTAAGAATATGACTGGAGACCCATCAAAGTTTACCAATTACAACACATGTGATGGAGGCACTGTTACTTTTGGATACACTTCCAAAGGAAAATTAAAAGGTTTTTGGAAAAGTTAGTATTTTAAATTCTACTTTTATTTACAATGTTTTATATGTTAAAGGTTTAAAACAAAATTTAATTAGTATATCAAAGTTATGTGATTATATAATGGAATTTAAATTTCAAAATGATAAGTGTTTCATTTTTAAAGATGATTATTTATTATTTTATGCTAATTGAAAAGAAAATATTTATACTATTAATTTTAATGAACTAACTGTTCAACATGTTAAGTTTTTAATTTCCATACATAATGACAATATCCTTTGACATCTACTTTTAGGTCATATTAATTTTAGAAGGTTACATAATTTCTTAAAACACTAGAATGTTTTGAAACTGCCTTCCATGAAGAAAAAACATCTTCATGTATTTGATTCTTGCATGAAAGGGAAGCAACAAAAGTTTTGTTTAGACCTATCAATTGGATAAGTACTAACAGGACTTTACAGTTAGTACATCATGATTTATTTGGTCCCAATAAAATTTTCAGTCTTGGTGTAAATAAATATAATTTAGTTATTATTGATGATTATATTAGATTTACATGAGTATACTTTATTGCTCATAAAATGATACTTTTCTAGATTTATTGATTTTTTAATTTAGTTCAAAATGAATAAGGTTGTTTGATTATCTATATTCATAGTGATAAAGGATTTTAATTTCATAATTTGTATTTTGATTTTTTTGAAAAGAATGCCAATTTTCATAATTTTTCTCCTCCTAAAACACCACAGTAAAATGGTGGTATAGAACAGAAAAATAGAACTCTAATTGAAATGAATCAAACTATGTTACATGAATATAATTTGCCTAGTTATTTTTAGGGTAAGTATTTTCTTGATTCATGTTGTATTTCAAATAGAATTATTATCAGATCTTTGATAAAGAAAACTCTATAAATTATTCAAAAATAAATATCCTAAAGTTGGTTACTTTATATTTTTTGGTTGTAAAGTTTTTATTTTAAATTCAAAGGATAATTTAGATAAATTTTATACTAAAATTGATGAAGGTATTTTTCTTAGATATTATAATAATAGTATATCTTATAGAGTTTATAATAAAAGAACCATGATTATTGAAGAATCTGTTCATGTAATGTTTGATGAAAATAATGTTAAAATAAATTCTGATTATAATGTTATTAATGATGAGTTTTGGGATTTTAATTTAGTGAAGAAAAACCTCAGGGTAAGGATGAATCAATTGAAGTGGAGCTTACTCATTCTAAACCTGATCCAATATCATGTAAGATTCATAAAGATAATCCTGTTTGAAATGTAATTGGAAATTATGATTCTGGTATTAAAACTAGAAACTCTATTTTAAACATTTGTGAAAATTCTGTATTTATTTATGATTTTATTTCTATTAATGCTAATGATGATTTAAAAGGTAAAAAATTTATTGTTTCAATGAAAGATGAATTAAATTTCTTTTTTAGAAATAATGTTTGGACTTTAGTATAATTTCCTAAGGATAAATAGGTGACTTGAACTAAGTGGATATTTAGAAACAAGCTAAATGAATCTAGAGAATTGTTTGAAAAAATCCAAACTATTTTATCAAGGATACTCTCAAGAATAAGTTATAGACTTTGAAGATTATTTTTTAACCTATTACCAGGTTAGGGGTAATTATATTTTTTTGGATTTTTGTTGTATTCATGGTTGTAAATTATATCAAATGGATAATAAAAGTTCTTTCTTAAATGGTTTTTTAATTGAAGAAGTTTATGTTTCTCAACCCCCTAGTTTTGAAAATGAATGATTTACTAATCATGTTTTTAAATTATCTAAAGATTTGTATGGTCTCAAACAATTAGTTCATGCATGGTATGAAATAATTTCTTTATTTTTATTAAATAATGGTTTTAATAAAGGAAAGTTGGCCCTTAATTTTTCATTAAAATAACCTCAGATGATTTTCTAATTGTACAAATTTATGATGATGCTATAGTTTTTGGATCATCTAGTGAAATACTTTGTAATTATTTTTCAACTCTGATGTATTATTAATTTGAAATTATTTTAATGGGAGAATTAAACTTCTTTCTTGAAATTCAAAATTTTCAAAGAAAATAAGGAATTTTTCTTAATCAATATTATTATGATAAATAGTTGGTTAAAATATTTTTCCTTTATTCCTATAAATATATGAAGAATTATATGAAAAATAATTATAAATTAAATATTGATGAATCTGGTAAATCAGTAGATATTAAAGTTTATAGAAGTATAATATGTATCTTACTATATTTAACTGCATCTAGACTTGATATCATGTTTACTGTTTTCTTATATTCTATATTTCATGCTGATCCTAAATAAAGTCATGTTAAAGCTGTAAAAATAATAATTAGATATGTCAAAGGATTTATTGATCATAATTTATTTTTTCCAAAATATAATTGGTTTGATTTAACATATTATTATAACTCTGATTTTGGAGGATGTAGAATTGACTGAAAAATAACAACTGGTATGTGTCATTTTTTGGAAAAAAGTTTAATTTTCTGGTCATCTAAGAAACAACTATCTATTTATTTGTATGCTGTATAAGCTTACTATATCTTTTTTACCAGAAGTTATTCTAAAAGTTTATGGATTAAGAAAACCTTATGTGATTTTGGTTTTTATCTTGATAAATTTCCTATTTACTATGATAATACTTCTACAATTTCTATTTCTAAAAAACCCTTAAATCATTCTATAACAAAACATATTTATCATAGATTTCATTTTATTTAGGAACATGTAAAAAAGGGTGATATTGTTTTAGAATTTGTCCTTGCTGAAAATAAACTAGAAGAAATATTTACTAAGACTTTATACTTTGGCCAATTTGAAAAAAATTAAATTTTAACTTGGTATAATATAAATTTAATTATTTTTTATAGCATTTATTTTGGGGGAGTTTATGTTTTATCTTTCAGTTTATTTAAAAAAAGGGGGATAAATAAAATGGTATTAAATGTTTTAAAACATGGTATTAGATGGTTTAAAAGTTTTATTTTTTTAATAAAAAGGAGGGGGATTGTTTGTTCATGTGCCTATTTTTTTTATTAAATATGATTATATATTTGTTTTTTAACCCTTAATGATTTTGTTTGATTACATATAACTTTTTATTTTTAGTATTTTCTATATTATGATGATATTTAAATCCTTAATGAATGGTTTTGTGTGAACATTACACCATTTGAGAGATAAGATATTTATTTAAACTTAATTAGTTTATGTGAAAGTCTTAAAATGATTCTCTAGTACTCTAAAAATTCAATTAAGTTTATGCTACAGTTTTAGAAACTCTATAGTCTGCAGTTTTGCAAACTTACTATATTTTATTTACTACAAGTTTTATATTTATTATAATTTCTTAAAAAATTTTGGGATGAAAAGAAAAAAAAATTATATTTATTTCATTTTCTTACTTCTAAGTCTAAAAAGTTCATTTGGGTTGTCATTAAATTTTTTGAAGTTTTGTATTTCTATTTCACAGATTTAGTTTTTCCAAAATGTTGTTGCTCTTATTTTTTGATAATTTTAGGAGAAATAGAAATAATATTTATTCTATTATTGATTCTTTTGAAATATAATAACATTTTATAAATATAATTCTTCTTGAAATGAGGCTTATTTTTTGTTAAGATCCTTTAAAATATCATTGATTTTTGTTAAAGTTTACTGTAGAGTTTTTTCTCAAATAATTGTTCAACAACCCTACTTTTAGAATAGTGAAAAGTATGGTTTGAAAACCCTATGTTTTTTAAACCCTACATTTTGTGAACCCTACGTTTGGTGAACCTTATGTTTGGTGAACCTTATTTTTGGTGAACCCTACTTTTGATGAACCCTACTTTTGGTGAGCCCTACTTTCGGTAAACCCTACGTTTTGTAAACCCTAATTTCATGTATCCTAATTTCATGTACCCTACTTTCATGTACCTTAATTTTATATACCCTACTTTTATGTACCCTAATTTCATGCACTATAATTTTGTGGACCCTACTTTCACGTACACTACTTTTTGTACCGTACTTTTCTCATGTGGCTTTGTAATTTTATGTTGAACATTGATCTACTGCATATATATGGATTATTTTCAAATGTTTTTCTGCAGGACAAATTCACATTAAATATAAGGATTATTATTGGTGAGTTTTTTATATTTTGGTGCAATTTTTAAAGATAAAAATTAATAAATTATTTCAATAACTTTTTCCAATAAAGTTAGAGGATAAAAGATTATTTAAATTTAAATAGTTGAATTTACTTTAGGATTGTGCTGTTAGTTTTTGGGAATAATTTTTACTAAGTTTAAAGAGGTTTGAATGGATTTAAACCCCAGTTTTAAAATAATTAAATGTTATTATTATTCTAGATAAATATTAGAAGAATTATTCAAATTATTTTAAATTCAATTATTTAATATCCAGTCTACAGGAATAAAGAGGCAACTGTGCTGCAATTTTTATTGAGAGATTTATGAAATCTCTTAACTCAATTTATTTTGAATATTCGAAGGATGTGGAGCTGTTGAAACTACTAGATATTTATTTTCTATATATATATACATCTCTCTCTGGAAGGAAAATAAGATACACAAGTTAACAAATTTGATACTCTATTTTTTAAAGAGAAAGTGCGGTGAACTTTGAACCTACTGTGCTTTTACAACGTCTTGTGACACTTTGTTTCATCACCTGCATAACCTATAAAGGGACAAATTTATTCTACTTTGACTTCTACTACATTATCGAGGTGATCTGATCTTATCTTCAATAACTAGTACCCATTATTTAATTATTTATCTTCTCATTCGATTAGTTCGGAGTTTGTGACACTATTTCCCCTCTCTCATGCGCACTTTCTATTTTTCTATTTATTATTTTACATACAAAAGAATTATTTGTTATTATTTTTCCTCAAGTTGTGACTCCTGGATTCTAAAATTTTGATCTAAGGGTTGTGACTCTTTGTATCTAAAGTCAAGACTATTTGGGTTATGACTCCCAGTGCCTAAAGTCAGGTTGTAAGGGTTGTGAATCCCCATACAAAATCTAGTGTTGTGGTTATCCATCCACTAGAAAAAGGATTCTATAATTGTGTTATGTTTCCAGATCAAAAATCATTTTTAGTGCACACATATCTCTCATTGAGTAGAGAGGTATAATAGTAGAGTATTCCCACATTGGACCAGACTACTATAAAAACATCCTTGTGTTATTTACTTTTTCAACTACTAATTATCCTTAATAATTAACTTTGGAAATTAATTAATTTAATAAATTATTTTGTTTAGATTTTTTAATTTGGTATATTCACCCCCCTCTAGACCATCTTCCATTACCCCATCAAACCCAACACCTGATTGGGTCATTTAAAATTCCCATAACTCCTCACATAACTCTTTTTTTTATAAATGGTCACTCCCCTTTATAATGGTTTAGGGACAACTTCATAATATTAAATCCCTCAAAATTTCCTTCCTTGGATCATTGTCGATGTAAAGGAATAGATTTACACAATTTATAGGTATATTGGTAGCTTTAAAAGATCATTGAATGCATCTTCATTAATGGTAAGATACTCTATTGAAGTCCCACTATTCTTCACCTTCACTACGTGTGAGAACACCCATGGAAGCACTATTCTATTTTACAGAATAATTTTTAACATCCTACACTTTTCTTTAGGAACAAAAAAAAGTCTTATTTGGCTATGCCTTCAATAAATTCCAATTATTTAAGCTTTTATCCCCTCACTTGGAATAAAGTCTTTTATTTTAGAATCATATCTATAATGTTTTGTTTTTCTCCTCTCTTATTTTCATTTTTTTGGATATGAAAATATTCCCATAGAAATTCTTTCAACTTCCATACCTAGGGAAAATGTCAGTCACACTTTATAAATAAGGGTAAACATGTGATAATAAATGTTCAATTGTAAGCACCTGATTGGGTCATTTAAAAATCCCATAACCCCTCAAATAACTCCCATGATTTCCTCTGTAAACTCTAACCATAAATACTTCATGGAACTAAATTAAATTTTTGGTAGTTTGAAAATTTTCCAAATAAATTCATCATCATCAATTATACAAGTCTCTTTCATTCCTAGCTTAGATCAAGTTATAAAATCAAGACACATGGTTTATGAAACATTAAAAATCTAGGTCATGCATCGCATGAGTCATTTATCCCAAAATCTAGGCATAAAAGACCAACCTGCCCTACACCACTACATGGTTAAAAATTTACAGCCATTTTTCCTAAAAAACATTGAAAAAAATGGGCATGGTCCTCAACTACTGGCCATTTTAGCTTACCGTTTCACCTATTTACCATGAAAACCTATAATATGGGCATGATCCAACCCATATAAACCTCCATTAAACAAAATATCTCCAATGTAGAATATTGTAATCATTACATCTTCTCTACTATATCGTAGTGAAAACACATTTCACTTTTTTACTTCAAAACAACAATCTTCATAGCATAAACCATGAGAAATCTAGTTATTTTGTCTTTCACATTCACCTATTGACCATGACCTCATTCACCAAGAGTGTTTCTTATAGCCTTTGACCATTTTGTAAAATTACACTAGAACTCCACCCTGTGGACCACCAGGGTGTTGATCCTTTTCCAATTTCCCATTTTGGACATTATATATTCAACACACCCAAGGCTATGTGTATGGACACACATGGACTCATTAAACACATTCACCACACCCAATGAGAAATGAATGGTCTTTCATATGTTAGGAAACTTCAACACTACATACCCTACATTATGGGTGTGAGAACTCCTGGATTTCACCTCCTTTCTCCCAAGAGCCTTCATCACATCATTAACCTTATACCAACCATATAATATCCTTATAAAAATTTCTGTAGCTTCCATATTTAAACCGAAATTTTTACACTTGAATAATCATCTCCTTTTCAACCATTCCAAAATAAAAATTAATTAATGTTATAGTTAATAACTAATTCAATCATTTAGGATTTCTAAAATATCCCCCTTTAGATTTTATTGACAAGATTACTTTCACATCTTTCCCCCCTTCTTGGAAATGACATAAAAAAGGTCTTTCCAATAAAAAGGATATTTAAAAACTCCACCTTCATATATAGGTATGTATCTTCCTTCCCATTACCCTTTCTTGGAGGGAACATAATCATGTTTAGCTTATCCCCACCATTTTATTTCAAATATTTCCCCCTTGATGTATGGAAGGGACTACACGAAATATTATCCCCCTTAGTCTTTAACCTCTAAGAAGGACTCCTCATGGGGATAAACTCCCCCTATGAGGATAGGGAGTAATTATTTATCTCTTTTTATCTCACCCAATTTATCTATCCTTTGACATTAACCATCAGAATCTCATGAAACCATAAGAACACAATTTATGGTTGGAATTATCAACACCAAAAAATATCAATTTATTTAAACATTATCCAGGATCCATTTTATCATGTTATTCATTGAGTGAATTTTCCACTTGGTACTTGAGATATCAAAAAATCATCTAAACCTACTAATATTGAGTTTGATGTAAGAAATTTTTTTTTATAGATAACAACAAGGCTATCCATGTCAGTCATGAATACCATGAGACCACTCAAATCATCTTTGTCTTTGTAATCACTTAAAACATAAATTGTCATAATTGTCACTTCAAATAAAAAATTTAGTATAAAATATTAAATAACTTGGTTTTTAGGTTCATAAAACATCATAAAATAATTTATACCACTTGACGATCCACTTGTTACAAGAGTAGTTCAAATTGAATAAATGATACCACTTAAACCCCATGTTTTTAAGTTCTTTATAGTATTTAAAAACTTTTTATAAGGCTCAATATCATTTTATGTTTAAAAAAACCCCCTGATTCTTTATCACCTAACACCACTTATTGTGGCTCAATAAGGGGAAACCACATATGATAAAACTCCATGGTCTAATGGTGGTTCAGCATAAAAAAACAGCCAGAGAAAGGAAGAAAATTCTTGTTGTACTTGGATTTTTGGAGGAAAAATAACTAGAAGTTATACATAAGGGAATGGTGAAAGGAATTTCAGGATGTGATGCATGAAACCATTTGTAACTTCACTGAATTGATTATAATGATTTTGAAATGGATATTCAGTGGCTTTATAATCATAGGTCACCATTTTAGGATATGATTCAAGAATAATTTGAAGGAGTAGTGTAACATTAAATATGGTGGATTAATTAGAGAATTAATCCACATTTCATGAAGAGAGAAAAGACCCACCTGGATCAATTATGCTGCAGTTATAAAGAAAATTATGGGAAGTTTCTGAGGAGTTTATGTGATTTTTAATGCTCTAATTGCGAGGAGAATAAAATCCAAAAAATACGAAGATGGATAGGGTAAAAACCCCTAGTGGTCCCCATAGTGAACACTCAGTTCACTTGTAAAACATGGATTAACCCAAAACACGCATAATGGATTCCATGGTAGTTTCTGTGGTGAACAGTCTCTTCACCTATACAATAACACTTAGACAAAAACTAGCATAATTGAAGTTGTGGTTTGGGAGTTTCACAAAAAAAAAATTTTAGAAGTAAAAATGGGCTTGACCATTCCAATGGTTCAAGACATGGTGCTTGTGAAGTGTAGCTATGATAAAAGAGGATGTCCAAAACCATCATAGTCGTTTCAAAAGGTGGATCTAGTCCACAAGTGGAGTAGTATTCCAAAATGGGAAGAGGCATGTGACAACACTCATAATGGAAGTTTCCATGGTTAAAGTGTGATTCAACATGATAAAATGACCAGATAAAGGAAGACCATGCCCATGGTCCTTGGTGATTTTGAGAAAAAATGACCATAAGTTCTACATTAGGTTGTGGTGCAAGGAATGTTGGGCTATGACATGTGAAACCACATAGAAATTCACTTAATTGATTTTGATGATGATAAAATGGTTCTTTGATGGTTTAATAATCATAATTAATGATTTTAGGACTTTATTCAAAAAATATTTGAAGGATTAATTCATTATTCAATATATTTGATTAATTATAGAATTAATCCACACTATCAACCCTGACCACCTCCAATATGGGAATACCCTTATACCTCTTACCATTTTAGATTCCTATTGCACCTTTAGACTATAAAAACCATCACACACCACTATATGAATTTTGTTCATCCCTATTTCTCATAGGTAGACTTCACAAGACCCACTACTTACACCATGAGAATGGTCAAGCCTGTTCTTCCTTCTAAAAAACACATAGTGAAACTCCCAAACCAAAACTTACATTATACATGTTTTGGGTTAAGTCATGTTTCATAGATAAATTGAGTGTTCTCTATAGGGACGACCATGAATTCCATTATTCCAATTTTCAGATAAGCCATACTGTATAGGTGAACCGAGTGTTCACCATGGGGATCACCACAAACATGGTCCCTATCTATTTTCCATCTTATACCTTTTATTCTTACCACAATTTATTAAATGGGCATGGAATTCTCCCATAGATTCACCAAAACATCCTTTAGTGAATGGACTTTCCTATTTTGGGCAACCTAAACACACCATACCTCATGCTAAGGCATTTCTCTACTCCATAGCTCTAATATGGGATTCATTAGTCTTTAAAACTTATTGTCATCAAACCCAACAAATATATCACAATCCTTTGTGAAAACTAATAAAACCTTGTATTTTTTTTTGAAAATACTCATCCTTATCCTAACATCTCATATTCAGTATCCAAATTCATACTCCCACTTATTGAAAATGAAATTCAAAGGTCAAAGAATGGGTATTCCTTCGTCTCTTCTTCCTAAACACAGTCTCCTCCCTTTTTTCCTAATTTTAAAGAGATGAATGAAATCAAATGGTTGCATAGAAAAAACCTTTGATAAATCAAATATAAATTTACATGGTTTATCATGATATAGAAAATAATAGAGATGTAATCAAGGTGTTATAATATTTCTATAAAAACTCATTATGTGATAACATGCTCAGAAAAAATCAACATCAGAGTTTCTGTAAAAATATTTAGTATGAGTTTCCCACACACATCTCAAAACACCATAAAAAATTAAAGTTCAACAAGATAACTCCAACTCTTTCTCACCTAAAAACAAACCAACACCCCCTTTATAAATATGTTAAACATATTCATAACAATAGAATGAAATTTTGGTATTTCATGCCTCAATTCCGTATTAGAAAACTTTATTCTCAAATGAGACCCCCTTAAGTGATTCAATCATATATTCTTCATCAAGGATAGGTAATACATGTTTATCTCATAATATATTCTTTATCTATAAATGAAATCCTCAAGAATATATTTAAATTCATGATATTTTAGAATAATATATAACAATGATTAAGGGAATAAGGAGGGAGAGGAATTCCTCTAGCTAAGAGATTCCTCTCAACCTAGTCCAATATTCCCTTTCAATCTTAATATCATTCCTACATGAAGAAAATATAGTCACCTTAGGTTTCAAGACATCTTCAATTTCTTGGAATTTAAGTTTCAAATTTTCAATTTCTTCTTGAGAATGGAAAATTTTCAATCAATCCTTTATGACATGTCCAACTTTCTCATACCATTCACACTTATCCAGGTTATCACTTATTTATATATTCTCATAAAACTTAATTTATTATTTCAATACAACCTGCTTTCTCTGATTTGAAAAATCCTTTACTCATAAAACTGCCTCAAATTATTTCCCCTTTTTAGGTAAATACATGTTATACAAATAGTAATATGCTTTGTAATCATAAATTATACAACAAAAATAATTTACTTTGAATCGATATCTTTTTAGATGATTCTAGTCTTGTTTAGAATAGTTTTATTAATCCCTTTTTTAAGAAATCATTTTCACAATAGGTGATTATTTATTTGAAAAATACTTTTTTCCTTTAATATATAAGGTTTCCACTTATTTTACTCATGATAAACCTTATAATGGTTGTTTAAAACACCTGAACTATTAAAAGAGATAAATATATATTCAATCCGATTTGTTGTAGGCTTACCTTTTTTCTTTAGTACTTTATGAAATCAGCTAAAGATAATATTCCAACTTACCTTTAAGTTCGTACTCAAGTTTTGTTCTCTATTATCCATTATCATCACTACTTGATGAATGATAACTTTTCTATATATGAATAAAAATAGGGACTTCATTTTTAGAATTCTAGATGAACAATTGTATTTTCATAAAAAAATTCTTCTTTTGGTTCTTGATTTCTCCCTTTTCTTTTAATTTTTCCTCTTTTAAGGGATTTCATCTTTCCCATCTTGACTTATATTCCTCGACCTTCATCTTTGGAAAAAACTATGTAATATTACCAATATTATTTTAATTAATGCATATAAGAAAATTTTAAGTTCTCCCCTTCAAATTTCCTTTCAATAATATCTTTTATAAGAGTGAAAAAATCTGATTCATATCTTTACCATCTTTTAAATTTCAAATATTTTCAACTTATTTGTTACTATATTTTCTCATGGCTTCAAAAAAACTTCTACTCATGCTTTCTTCTTGAAAGATGATTCCTTCCTCCTTTCATACATAGTAAAAATATTATATAGAATATATAATAAGAGATATTATCTCTCTTCCAGAGAATATTCATTGGGATCAAACTGATATCAAAATTTCCTTATAAGATTCTTTATAATAGTGGAGTCTTTAAGTTTCACACTTTATCCATGAATATTGATAAATATTTCATTTAACTGAGTGAAATTGATATAAACATATTCATATTAATACATCTTAATATACTCACATATTATACCCAAAATTTTATTATATTCATTAACTTTGACATTTCCATCATATCTACTTTTCAATTCATCCCAAATATCCTTTATAGTTTCAAGAGCCATCACCTTGGTGTAAACCTTCTCTAAAAAAGACCTCAAAATGGTATTTTGTGCCTTTCTATACATATCCATATTTATTTTATAATCATGGGTCATATAAACATTATTAGAAAAAATTGTAATGTAACACTCTAATATTTTAATATATTACATTCTATAAATGAGCCAAATGTGTTTGATAACTTACTTCACACCCAACAATGAACTTAAATGAAATCGAGATATATTTTCATAAAATATAAATATCAAGTATGAACAATAAAACCGGTCCATTTAATTAATGGGAATTAATATGATTAAACACTTTATTGTAAATTTATAGAAAGGAAATAATTTTTACTTTTAATATGAGTGGAATTCAATTAGTATAACTAAAACATTAAGAAAATAGTTTTATGATTAAAAAATGTTTTTTTAAATTGGTATTTTGTTTAAAGAAACTAAGTATATTATAATTAGATAATAATAAAAAGTTTTTATAATATGAATAATATGTTACCAACAAATTAATTACTAACTGATAGGAAATGAGAAAAAATAATAGTTAACATTTTAAAAATCTATTTTCAAAAATCAACAATTTTTCGTTATATTTTAGGATTTTATTTAAATATTTAATTATAAATTTTTAGAAATTTAATTTGAAAAAGCGTATTTAATTTTTTGATTAATCATTAAAATATAACATTAATATAAAGTTTTAGTATTGTTCAAAAAAGAATGACTTTTCGGTGAATAGTGAAAAATAAAATTTTTACAAATAACATGGATTTTATGAAATTATTAGTATATAAGTATGAATTTTAAATTCATGAAACATTTTTAATAGATTAAATATTTATTTTATATATGAATTTAAAATTTTAAAAATGTTTTTTAATTTATAAACCCATAGTTTATATTTTAGAACATAGGTAATATTGTCCCCAAAATTGTTTTTAATACATTATACATTTTTATTTTAAAATTAATTTTTATAATTTTTATAAATTTAATAAAATTAAATGGATATAAAATTTAGAATAGTTGCGTCCAAATTATCAAATAATTATCAATTTATTTTATACATAAATATTAATTTACCTTAGGTAAAAACTAGTTACTACCGTAAAAGATAAAAGCATAAATGTAATAATTCAAGGGGGTATAGGGATTGAAACATGATAAAAAATTGTGTATAATTTATTGTATGAGGTTAATATCAATATTATATCTTAATAACTAAATTTTATCCCTATTTTGAGTCACTTGACATGTTTAACATGTGCTGTCTTTATATAAAGTTGAAATATTTACAAAATATATCATTCTCACCACTTATAAAAGGTTCCTCTCAACTACCATTCAATGCACTCCTAAAAATTATGTTTCCTCATAAAACCATAATATTTTTCCTTATAATAGATTAATATTTCAATCTGTTGAGATTATTATTACAAGATATTATCCTATTCCATCCATTTTAATGGATCTTCTAAGGAAATCTCAAAGTGTTTAATGTGAGTAGTCATTTTTACCCAACTTATTCCTTTTCAAATTTTCTTTTTCAACAATAATTTTAAAATATAAATGTAATGAAATAAGTAATGGTTATATAATAAATTTTATTATGATATTGGAAAAATCATTAATTACTTTTTACCTTTTTTATTAAGAAAAACAAAACCGTCACTTGTACATTGTGCCGACTACCGCCTCTACGATACAACATGTTTTGTTTTACTTCAAAACCGTAAAAGGATGGTATAAAAGGTAAATTTAAAAAATAATTATTATATTTATATCATTTTTATTATTCATAAATAATTAACTATATGACTATTTTCTCATATTCTATGGAAAAAATCATCATCCATGCGTACGTGTGGACTACCGTCCCCATTGAACGATTGATTTTTATTTTTATTTTCATAAATGACTTATATGGATGGTAATGAGGAATATATTAAAGTATAAATATAGTTTTTATGATATCATCAAGGTTTTAGTATGAAAATTTTCATAACCTATTAATTATATGATCAATAAATTATTATCGTTAATTCAATCGTTTAAAACGAGTGAACCAAGATGAAAAATAATCAATTATTTATAAGTAACGAATTTATATAAATTATATTATCTTTTAAATTATTTCCAATTAAGATATATCACACTAATAATCAAAAAATAATATAATTATGGGTTTTTATAGTGATTTTACAACAAAACAACCTCAGAATCACCCATTAATGATGGTAGGTTCTTGTTTGTGTTAGTTTTACCATCGAATTGAAAAATACTATAAATTAATTTCATGGATGGCTATGAGAACTTATTTACTGTTATAATATGATATAAATATGTAAATAATGTTTTTAGGTTCTTGTAATCACATATTAACTTTAACTCATTAATTAAGAAAACACCTTTCATTTGATAAGAATCACCAAAACACTATGATCACTGATTTAAACTTCATGGTTTGTAACCATACATGAAATGAAATAAAATTTTTCATTTATAAAATATCAGGGAACATCTATTCTACTAAATTATATGATATAATAGTGATTTAATTTGAAAAAATAATAGATGCCAACACCTCTTTTATGAAACTATTTTAAAGTGATTAAGATTACTTACACCCGGGGTTGAAAATCATTAAAAACCAACTAATATATATATATATATATAATTAAAAATGGGTATATTTATTAATTAGGTTCTTTATTATGTATTTAATGAACTTAATTTAATTATTTGATAAATTTGTAGCATGTTCTAAATGAATTAGGACCGAGGTAAGGGTTTTCATATCAAATTCCTTTCTTTGAGACTTATTTGGTATTATGCCACCTAATTTAATTTATGTTATGTATATAGTACCTATTTGAGATATTATATCATGAATGATATTTTAATTATTATATTTTAAGGTCTATTACAATTCCTCTCTTTCAATGGGTTTTTATTAAAATGTTTCTCAAGCTGTATGAGCTCTCTTGGTATCAATTCTAATTCTTGGAGACATGATGTATATTATACACCATGTTCCCTTTATATATTGTTATATTGATTTAATATCCTAGGAATGTTTTATATATTACTTCTTTATAATTCATGGGATAAAATAATCCAAATAAATTACTTTTATTCAATTGTCTTTTGAATCAAGTGTTAGCCCAGTCATAAGAGTTTTTAGTAACTCCATTTTTTCTCATTGATTTATGATTGTTCAGTTGAACTTATTTAATATAATTTGGGTATATTATTGCATTTTATTATATTATGTTGTATTCTTTCATTGTTTAAATTTTTACCATATACACCCCTTTTCTAATGATTTATTCTTTATGGAGTATGTTGTTCGTATGTGATATTGATTAATCGAGTATATTTTCATTGAGTTATATTGATTAATTATGATCTTATTACTTCAATTCTTAGGTCTACCCACACTAATATTTTATTATATTTTATTTTATAATCATCTTTTTGAAAATTATGTTTCAAAACAAATGAATTTTTTATTACTCTTCTTATAATAAGATTTTTAAACAAATGCATTTTGAAAATAATAGAAAGGTGTTTTACTTTTACTTTCACATGTTTCTTCTTCACATCCCCATTTCTCCAAGATAAAATTTATATCTTTTCAATGATCCATTATTGTAGCTTATTTTTAAAATTTAAAGTCTTTCAAAATCATTCATTAATTTTTTTAAAAGTTACCTTTGAAAGAGATATGTAAATTTTTATTTTATATCAATGTAAAAAATGTTTTTAATTTTTTTTGAAAGTTTTCATTTACCCTTACCTTTTTATTTCCAAAAGGATATACCATTATTAGGTTTATGTTTCATGATATATATATACATGTTATCATTTTTGGGGATTGAAATCATGGTATAAATTTTTTTATTCTTGATCCCTTCTTTTGTGATACCATTAAAAACATTCTTTTGCATTAATTTTTTTAATCGATCCCATCATTAGTAATATGTGTATAATCATAGAGGGTTCGAAGGGACCTTGTTGTGCCGAGGGGGAACCTTAATGCTATGTTCCTCATCGTGACTGCAAGGGCCTCTGCACCGGTCCCTCTCCCACTTTCAGGGGAGGGACCCCCAACGTCTATTAAAGGAGCAGCTCCCTCCTCCCCCACCCTTCACAAATCCTTCCCTCCAACCACATTTTCTTCATGTATCACTTTTCTCTAATGTTTCAGATTTTCTGGATGGTTTCTCTAATATCCTGATCTCGGCTGTGGAGTTCTCAGAATCATCAAATCTTCTAAATCTTACTTTGGTTGCTCAGTTTAAGAAACGACACCCTTCAGTTGATTCGTTTGATAGGCATGTCTTAGATGATTGTAATTTGCAGGAGAGGGCGATAATGGGCCTTCTGGAAAATCACCATATAATGATTCATTTTGGCTCTAAGGTAGACCTAATCAATGCCTGGTCAAGTGCACCCAGCAACTTCAATGGATTCTGATTTTTCCTATTTTGATGGTCCTTTTATTTTCATATGAAGCACAATCTGCCTATAATGAATATTTGGGTGAGTTTTCCAAATTTTCCCCTTCCATTTCAAAATCCTTCTATTATTATAATTCACAGAAACCTTATTGGTAGGTATATGTGTTCAGACCACCGCACATAGGCCCTTTTTCATTCAGTGAATCCTCATGTTTGTGTTGAAATGGACATGTCAAGAGTACCATTAAAATATGTTTGGATTACAATTGGTGAGGAGTACCATTTCAAGAAACGAGTGGTATATGAATCCTAGAAAAACTTCTGTGATGTATGCAATCACCTGGGTCATGTGAGCAAGCTTTGTCTATGGGGCCCTTAATTGGTGGCTAAGACCGAAAATGGTAGTGGTAAGGAGACACAACTTTATGGTGGTGCTAGATTTTTGGAATAGACGACAACTGGTAGGGAAGATAGTGATTGGGATGTTCATTCTCCAGGGGGTGGGCTACATCAGTCATCACTTCCTAGGAATGAGGATTCTGTGGAAGTGTAATGATCGGGCAGTGTCTCAGCAGTTCATGTGAGTAGGATGGATGTGGTTAACGGGAAATAGGCAGTGGAATTCTAGGAAAAACCAAAGGTTTCTAAGATCTTTGGTAGTTTGAGGAAGTATTTAGATGGCCTCTTCAATAGTTGTGATCCTAGAAATGCCTATGTTGGAGAGTGCATGGGATTTTTTCAGAAGGAGGTTAACCCTTATGATCCGAAAAAAGATGTGTGTGTTACTACTGTGATTCAGGTGGCAAGTGGAGAAGAGGATATTTCTACTGTTTATTGTGTGAAAGTAGTTAGTTCGGGTAGTGGGCTGCTACACATAGGTAGGAAGGGGCCTTCCAGGTGTGTGGATGTTCAGAATGGTATGTCAGGGGGTCCTGATCCAAGGAATCGGTCCCCAATTCATCTAAGAAATGGATTTGAAGTTCTTTCAATGGAAGGATTAGGGTTTGGCCATGCAGACTCAAATGGTGGGTTCTATATAGAAGAGACCAATGATCTCAATTACAACCTTTCATTGGGTGAAGCTTCTATCCCAAGGGGAAATAGGGGTAGCTAGAGGCGGAAGGTTAGGAAGGATTACTCCTCTCTACCACCCCCTCTGGTGACCCGGTCAGCAAAAAAGAAAAATGAAAAGAAGAGAGATGGTGAGGTTGTTATTCAACATAAATCAGGAGGTCTAGGTGACCCAAACGTGGATCTAATTATGAGTTTAGAAGAAGAAATGGGCGAGCAGGTCCAGTTACTCAATGTTTCTGAAGAGGAAGCATGAAAAATGATAGGGATTTTAATAAAAATGGCCCCATCTGAGGAGAAATATTTTTGGATTGATGAGATGAACCTGATTTTGGTTGGGGGATTCAACAAGGGGAATATCATAATTGAATAGTATATTCATGCCTGGGATAAGCTGACATATGCTTTTGAAGAGTTACTAAAGGAAGATCTATGCACTCAGGTAACCACTATCTCCTGGAACATGTTTAGGGAAAATGATTCTAGTAGTCTTAAATCATGCTTTAATGACTATGATCTTTCTTGTTGTGGTTGATGCTTGGTTTCTCACTTTTCCCCTTAAATGTGTTTGAATTAAAAATTAATTTTTAGTTCATTATTTTTTTAATCTAGGTCAGTATTCTTATAACTTTTCTTTGTAACACTAGGGTTATGTTATTTTGAAACCATCAACCACCATTATAGGGATGTATTATGATCATGATTATTATACTATTGAATTATATGTATAATCATTACTCTATATTCTTTGAAAATCACATTTTATATAATTTATAATGGATGATGTTCACCTAGAAAGAATGTTATTCTATTAAAATTGGGAAAATATTGGCATTCTGTATGTTGTTATTAAAATATGGATGATTATTGTAAAGTTGTCTGTGTATTTTTTGATCATCCACATTCTTTCTCTAGATGGGTTATGACCATGTTATCCATTTCATTAACAATGGTAAACGTATTCATATTATTGATGATTATTAACTGCTAATTCTGATTGATCATGTATTGACATTCAATATATTTCATTATATAGATAAACATATTTTATTCAGTTAGAGGATTCTTAGGGAATGGTATGAAAAGTCTTGTTGACTCTTACGGTGAATTCATTGGAATTAAACAAGTGATGGGTGAGGATCAAAATTATATAGCCCGTCTATGTACCCACAGGTCTCATAAGACAAAATAGATTTTATTTTGGTGTAGAGATCTCCCCATAATAATATAATGTGTTTGTAAAAGGACTTTAAAACATGTTTTTGATTTCTAAAAGTATGTATTCTATTAGTATGAGATTATTAATATTAATATTTATATTTATGTTTTCATTTATTGTTAGGGATATAGAATGCTCTCATTTTCATGTTTATTAGGGATTTATGTTGCCCATTTATTCCTACCATAATATTTATACCATGTTTATTCCATGAATCCCTTAGTTGTATGTTTCCCCTTACCGAGTGTTTGAGGTCAACCCTTCTTATATTTCTATTTCTCTACGTTTTGTTGATTTTTTTTACACATGAAATATTTAGAAGGATAAAAAGAGTAAAAGAATTTATGGGAGATTTTTAATACTCATTAATGATTAAATAAATTTGTATATATATAAAGGCACCACAACTTCATCTCTCCCCATGGCGATGCCCTAATTGCATGATACAGAGCAATTCTCCCCCCTCTCGATCGGAGGGGGGAGGTTCGCACTCACAAGATTATGGAAATAGTAACTTCTTTCCGTTCTCCAATATCGATTACCTCCCCGCTTTTCTGAGGATTCAACTCTCCCCAAAAGTCAATAATCTCTTCCAAGGAGCTTCGCAGCTTCATCTCTCCTCGGTGAAGCTTAATCGTGCTACGGATCTCTTCAATCTCACTTTGGTAGCTCAGTTTTGTCTTCAACACCCTTCAGTGGTCGAATTAGACCAGTTTGTTTTCAATTCTTAGGATCTTCAAGAGCGCGCAGTTGTCAGATTGATTGATAGGAGGAATCTGATGATCCGGCTTGAAACGGAGGATGATTTGATTTCTGATTGGTCCAGAGCTCCTCGACTATTCCATGGAGAATTATTTTATTTGTTTTGATGGAGCTTTGACTTACACATGCGGTGTGATCCCTTGACGAGGGTGACTTGGGTGAGTCTCCATGTTCTTCCCATTTCTTTCCAAAATCCAGCAATATTGTGTGCTATTGGGAACATGATTGGTTGATACCTCTACTCAGATAGAAGAACAAATGTGGTATGTCACCCCATATTCCCACGAATCTACGTTGAGATTGATTTTGTGCGGCTACCTATGAACTGGTTGTGGATCACAGATGAGAAAGATTTTCCCTGGAAGCAGGATGTGATATTTGAATCGTGGATGCGTTATTGTGTTGCTTTCGGACGTTTCGGTCATGTGGAAGCGGTATTTCGCAGCAACCGCTTCGCTGGTGTTTCACAAGGGATGATGCAGATGGGAAATGGAGACATTGGTGCACCTTCTTTGGTCCCCCGGTTGAAGGTTCCCTTGAGCGGTAGACAGTCAAGGAATGAACCTGTGGATGGATATCAGTTACAGGGAGTGTCTGCAGGTGCGAAGTCCAATGGAATTACAGTAGCTAAGGTGTAGTATTTGGTGAATGTGGTTGGGGCAGTGGAGATCAAATAAGGGAAAGGCCAGGAAAAGGAGCAGTGGAGGTCACATGAACCTATAGTTAGGTAGGTTTTTGAGCATTTAAAGAATGATCTTGGTATTGCATCTACACTTGCAGTTGATAATTCCATGCCCTTCTGTTCCTCGCGTCCGAAGCATGTGACTAAACAACCTTTGGACTCTGATGCCTCAGATTTGAAGGCAGTGGATGCCTGTGCTGAAGTGCTACAAGGGATGGAGGATGATACTAGAGGAATGGCTATCACGGTCTCTACTGGTAACTGTTTTCTTGAGCTGGATAATGAGAAGAGTTGTCATGCAGAGGAGGATGATACAAGGAAAGAAGGTGGAAAGATACAGTATGATTTCTATAAGGATGTTACAACTGGAGAAGGTGAGATACATGATATAATGAAACAACCACAATGTCTTGATATAATTGATTCCAATAGTCAATTCTAGAAGGAACAGGTCTTGAATCAGAGTTACCAAGAGGTGTAGATCTCTAGAAAGTGGGGCGACATCTCAGATAGTGACAAAGAGAATGATAGTGGTATGGCTCGGACTTCCTACAGTGATGTTGTTTAGGGTGGGAGGATGAAGGTGCCCGGGAGGGAGGATGTTATATCTGCCCCACCACGGTGAAGGATAAGGAAATATTAATCTTCTATTTCAAGGTCGGTGTCCACCAGATCTTTTATTGCAAAGGAAAGTCGGGCTATACAGTCCTCAAAGGAGTTTCTATCATTGGAGAAGTTGAATCTGAGAAGGAAATATGCCAAGGTTCTTAAGCATTATGAATGTTCCGAGTGGGAATCAGCTACGGCAGATGAAGCAATTGATAAGGGATGTGGTGATGGGTATGATTATAATGATCTGTAGTTTCTTTTCTGCCCTGTTTGTACTTGATTCATGCCTTTTATTTATTAATAAATAGTAAGAGGTTTTCCTATGGATGATATTTTGGGTAAATTTGTATATATAATAGAAAAAATGTATGTTTGATACAAATTAGAACGGTTTTATTAGTTTATGTTTTTTCCTAGTTCTCTAATTATCTAGAACTAAAAACATCCTTTGTATGTAATAGATATAATAAAAATTATTTATTTTGTATATAAGGATGGTTATATCTAGGATTTTATAGCTAATATCAAAGAGAGTATGTAAAGTATATGTTAGTGGAACCATATTCGCGATCACGGATATGAAGTTTCACATTTGGTATCAAGGAAATTTCTAGATAACTTTGGAGATAAGAATGTTTATTTAGGATAATTTAATGGTTTATAAAATTAAAAGGTATAGATAACCATTTCATATAGAATATGATATAATGCTAAGAAAATAATGAACTATTTATTTAGAAATTATGATAAGATAATTTTAGTGAAAACCATGGTGATATTTTTAAGAGAAAATTCTAAATATAAGATAACATATCAAAGTTTTGGTAAAGTATATTTTGTGGTGTTGAATTAGATATTAAATCCCTAACTGGATACTAAAAGTTGATGTGGGATTTATCAAAGATGTACCTAGGGGTAATAAACCCCAAAAATGTGCATTAGGTATTAACTCATTCATCACTTGATGCATGAAAAAGAGGCCCAAAAGCACATATAGTTTGAAAATTTAAGGGGAAAATCTTTGGTTAATCACATTTTCCTTATGAACCATTATGAAGGATTTGAGTATGATGTTAACTAATTAGGTTAGCGAACCTAAATTGAAAATGACCATGGATATCATATATTGAAACATATATTCATAAATTAAGCTAAATATTAGTTGATATGTTCTTTACTAGATAAGAGATAAATTGATTTTTTAGGGCATAGATATCAATGATTTTTGGGTTTAAAATATTTGAAGAAAGTTCATGGAAATTAGGGATATCTGTTTTGAGGATTAGGTTAACAATTATAAGAGAACCCAACTCAAATTAACCTAGGTTTAACTAATAATGATATCAGTTAAACTAATATTAGTGTATTTTGAACTAATGGAATTAAAAGATAATGTGATGATAAGGGTAAACAATTTTAAGGTTGAATACCTTTTATGTTATTGATTATGATAATTCCCTTGTATCGATAATGTCTCATCACTCATGTCATCCCTTTTGGTTTTAGTAATGGTTGGAACTAGAAGCAACCAAGGGTGTCAGGGAAAATGATGATATTTGTTTAATGAACAACCCATAAAAATGGGATCTAGAGTGATAAACCTAGTCATTATGATAAAAAAACTATCAATAAATATTATTAACAATGTAAAAATAGTTTAAGTCCCAAAAAATAGTAAAGAAAATAAAGATAGAGTATTATGAAAGATCATATGTTGAAGATACTGAATGAAATAATATTCAATTTCTTACACATAAAAAATATTTGAAGATGTGTGGATGGATATTCCTTGAAGGGATAATTACGAACTATAAGCGTGGAGATGAAAGTTATCAGACTCACAAGTATTAGGTAAATAGATAAGATATAAAAAATATATTACTTCAATTTCAAGAGAGTTTGAAATTATAAGAATTAATGTCCTAATGCAAGGTAAAATAAGAGAAATAATCACTAACAACCATGAGAACAAGGAAAATCATATGAAACTACTACAAATGAATCAAATAGAGAGTTTTCACTCAAGATTTTTTTAATGACCCAACCCTAGTTGCTCAAAGATAGTACCCTATTACATTAGTTTGACATGTTTACAAGAAATTCATATCCAGAAGGAAAAAATAATTTATTAGATTTGGAAAGATATATATATATATATATATACATAATTTCAACATTACAACATGAAATGAAAAACAATATATAAGTTCTATTGGGAACATCCACTCCTCTAAGATTATTCCTGCAAGTCAGTCATAAAATATATCTTATTGTCTTGGGAAAAATGAAACATAAGAAGGGGTGAGCTCAATTTCTTAGTAAGGGTGAACATTACAGTGAAAGATAACATAAACATTAGAAATGGTGAATAATTGAAAACACATGCCTTTAAAAAATAAAGTTGAACAAAGTATGGAAATAATTTGAGATGAGTAAATATTTACATAATAAAACATATTAATGGGTATTATACTAGTCTAATAACCACATGAACTATCAATTTCTAGATTCATAATGAGAGAAATTCATATTCTGGACATTCTAAATTTTTTTATCAAGGCCTCAGATAAGATGTCTAAAAATGATTAAGGCCACAGTCAAAACCATATCTCAAAATGGGCAAGGCCTCGGCCAAATCCATATCTATTTGTCTCTTGAGACCTACTGATACATATAGGGGCTATAATGGTCCCCAAATGTCACATAATAAGTTCAATGCATTCCTCATATAAACAGTTATAAACATAAACAACAAATACCTTCATATTGAAAAAAACATATGAAACGTAACTAACTTTCCCCGAACATTAAGCTTAAGCACTAACCATTTAGAGTAAATTTGGTGAATGGTTTTAGGATAGAAAATTTATTGTAAAACTAATCATAATACATTAAATTAAATATGGAGTATGATATCATTATATATTATTCCCAAAAATACATAATAATAAACAAGAGTGTTGAAATATATGAAAGCACTCTTATTAAACAATTGAGTAATTCTTGAGATAAATACTCCTTTACTTTGAAAAGAAGAGTTATTTTGAAAAATATTTGTATAAATGCATAAGTTAAGTAAGATAGTATTTTAATAATAAAATAAGTAATTTTAGTAAAATATTTTTATGCTAAAAACCGATTATAGAGTGCCCATGAAAATAGGCAAGAATTTGAGAAATTCTCTTAAATCATGATTTTATTTTAGGAAGAATTTTTGAAAGATAGTTTTAAAACATATAACTCCTCCTAAATAAAGGTATTATTCTAGTTGGAATATATATACAGAGAATTAAAACACAAATTATTAGGAGTACATATGAATGAATAATAATTTAATTGGGGTAGGTAGATACTAAAAGTAACCCAAATGAAAATGGACGTTCGGGTGAAAAACCATTTCCCTAAGTCCAAATGTGTTATGCTCTTGAACTCAAGGTCATGGAGTATGAAATTAGACTTATTAATAACTTAATTCCAAACTTATTAGACATTATTTTAGTTTATCATAATTTTATTCATTTCATTATGTCTATATTGATACGTTATAAGATTGAATTTTGTTGTTCTAGAGTGTTTGTTTTCATTATTTTCATAATCGGTTCACTTGTTTTTATGTAATGGAGTTCATGTGGAAGGGATGAAAATATCTAGAATTGAATTTAAATATTATTTATGAACATACATTGGTGTTAATTTTCATTTATATCATTTGGTTACATGGTATGATGATGAATCATTAGATTAAATATTAATGACAATCAGTTAGATTATTTTAGTGGTATTTTGATTATTAGGAACAAGTTTGGTCATATCATTTAATATTATGTACATATAATGGTTAATGAATATTAAATAGGTTATAATAAAATTATTATTATTTGTTTAAATCAAAAAATGGTTTCGGGACCAGTAATGATGGAGAAATTGAAGAACAAAACTTCATCGTCCATGACGGTTGTAAATTGGAACCTCACAGACAACGATTTCATTTATAAAAGAGAGAGAAAGAGAGTAAGAAGATTGATAATGGTTATTAAATTAACATGGTATAATTACATAATATATATATGGTACTAAAGTTATATGGATCAATTGGACAAAGTATGTTAAGAGATAATAAGAAAATAAGATAAATTGAAATGAAACTAAATGAAAAAAGAAATATTCTTTACCTATTGAAATAACCTCCTTGAGAACCTCCTTAAAGGAAGGGGTTTGGGTTTTTTGGAAAGAACAAGATATCCTAGATGTGGGAAGTTACTAGGTAATGTTATTTTAGTAGAACATTTAGGATCTTCAAGGCTTGATATGAGTAAAGAGAAGAGGATGTGAGGGGGGTTTTTATAGTGGAGGAGAGGAGTGATTTGTGAATATCTTTTTCATTATTTTATTATCTCCTTCAAGAAAACAAATATTGTTGATTCATGTGACCCCTAATAGTAATAAGTGAATTTAAATTCTAACTAAGTGTTATTACATCATCCATGATTCTAGGAATAGTGAATTTAACTGATAATGTATATATATGGCACATTACCGTATTTTACTATTCATTAAAAATTATAGTATTTTAGAAAAATCCAAAAAAATTACCCTAACCATTTTTCAACATGTAGAACTCAAAAATGAAATAAATTTTTTGAAAATAAATTTCTAAGTATTATTAATTTAATTTTGAAATAAAATCTTAGTAAATTCAAAAAATAAGAATTTTAAAACTATAATTAATTTTATATCACACTGAAAAATTAATACATATCTCATTATCTTATAACCTTAAGAAAATAATATAATAATATTATTCCCTATTCATAAGGGTCATCTTACTATTCGTATTACTATTTATAAGGGTATCTTACTATTCACCAAAAATAAAGTTTTCCTTATCAGACTCTAAATATCTTACTGAACACAACTGTTTATATTAGTTTTTCAAATTTCAATCTACAGAGGTAGAAAAATTATGTTTACTGTCTAAGTTATAATAAAGTGGTGTTCTATAGAGACTTAGTGTTTCATGCATTCAATATAAAATTTTATGTGTAAAATTTTAGAGTGTTACATTATCCACACCTTAAAAATATTTCATCCATGAAATTACTAGAATGTTACCTCACAAAATAATTTGGGTAATTTTTCATCATAAGATCCTCAGGCTCCCATGTTGCCTCTTTGATTTTATGATTTCTCCAAAGTATCTTTACCAGTCGAGTCGTCTGATTCCTTGACACCTGTTCTTTAGTGTCCAAAATTCGGATAGGCTCTTCACATTATGATAAGTAAGGTTCCAATTATATACCTTCAGAAGTGAGGACATGCATTGGGTCTAGCTTGTACTTCCTCATCAATGAGACATGGAACACATTGTGTAATTTAGACATGCTAGGTGGCATATCCAAACGATATGCAACAGATCCAATTCTCTCCAGAATTTCAAAAGGGAATATGTACCTAGGGATCATTTTCCCTTTCTTCCCAAATCTTATACCACCCTTCCATGGAGATAATTTTATGAAAACATGATCTCCCCCTTGACACTCCAAATAATTCCTTTGATTATTTTCATATATTTTTTTTCTTCTTTGAGCTACTTTGATATGACCTTGAATAGTCTTTACCTTCACTATTGTTTCCTCCACAAGCTTCCTTTCTCTAATTTTACCCAAACAAGTTGGTGTATGACATCTCTTTCCATAAAATTCTTTATATGGTTCCATTTGAATACTTGAATGGAAACTATTATTATAGGAAAACTAAACTAAAGGTAAGTATTGATCCCAAATACCTTGAATGTCAACTGAACATGATCTCAACACGTTCTATATGTTTTGGATTGTCCTCTCTGATTTCCTGTCAGTTTGAGGGTGATAAGAAGTACTCAAATGAATCTCAGTATCCAAAAATTTCTAAAGACTTTTCTAGAATTTTGATATAAATCATAGATCACTATCAGAAACAATTGAGAGTGGTGCTCCAAGAAGTCTCACAACATCATTGATATATATTCTTTCTAGGAGCTCTAGTGGAAAATCCTCCTTTATAGTGAGGAAATGTGAATATTTCATAAGTTGATCCCCAATTACCCATATTGCATCATTCTTTCTTGGAGTTTTGGTTAATCCTGTGAAAAAAATCCATGGTGATGACATCCCATTTCCATGTAGTAATAGGTATAGGTTTCACAACTCCTCTGGGATGTTTTCGTTCGACCTTCACTTGTTGATAGACTAAACATCTTGATACATAATGCACAATTTCCTTCTTCATGTTATCCCACTAGAAATGTTCCTTCTAATCTCTATACATATTAGTGCTACCAGGATGTATAGAGAAATTTGAACTATGGGAATCATCTAATAGCTCCCTTTTTAGCTTGGTTATAGCTAGAACAAAAAGCCTCTTCCCAAATTTTAGAATTCCATCTTCACATACGAAGTCAACCAACTTCCCCTCTTTCACAAAATTAATTTTATTTTGCAGGTTCTCAACATCAAGATGATAGATTTTAATCCTTTCCAATAAATATGGTTGGGAAGCCAAATGAAAAGGTAGTGATGTTTATCCTTCTTTGATAATTCCTATATCCATCCTCACTAGATTCATGTACAATGGATCCTTGTCAATCCACATTTTGTTAGGAACTCCATGATCCTTCAAACTCAATGCAACAAATAAATTGTTTGACTTTATTGGGTGTTAATGTATGGTATAATCATAATCCTTGAGTATTTCAAGCCATCATATTTGCCTCAGGTTCAGTTCTTTCTATTATAAGATATACTTCATACTCTTTTGATCCGTATATATTGTAACGACATGAACTTTTGAAAAAAATTTGTTTCCTAAATTTGTGTGTTATTTAATTTTATAATCTTTAAAACTATATCCTTTAATTAATGAAGTGAGTATAATTAAATGAGACCATTGGGTTTCGAATGTTATATGACCGTTGGTCAATATGACTGTTGGAAACTAAACTCTTAATGTTACAATTATTGTTTATAAATACAATTGATATTGGTTAATTAATACAGAAAGAATAGTCGATGGCCTCATACAGTAGAATCGGTCCATACGAAGCCCATTTGTCAGAGCTTGGGAAGGAGGTAGCATCTCTGGGATTTGCTTTGGACCAAGCCCAAGATAAGCTTCAACATGTGAAGCTTGAACAGAATCGCCTAAGGGAGAAGTTCAAGCTGATTAAAATCACCATTTGGGAAATGTTTTCTAAGCTGCCCCAAGATTCTATCACTATAGCACACCTTACACTTAGGTCCTATGTAGGTGTTATAAGGGGATATGAAACGCGAGCTTAGTTACTTGTGTAAACCTTTTGTATAAGTAAAATTGTTATTTATTATTATGTAAAAGTTGGGGAATTTAAAATATCCGAATAAATGTATGATGAATTTATAGTTCCATATTACTAATGAATTTTGTAAAAAGGGAATTTTGAAATAATTATGTAAAATTTAAATAATTAATAATATAAAATGATTTTCAAAAAATGGAATTCTACAGTTATGACCAGTAAGAAATTTAGAGTCTAATAAGATCAACTTGATTTTTAGTGAATAGTAAAGCATGAATAGTAATACATCCTTATGAATAGTAATGAATAGTAAATTGGCCAAAAAAATATAATCTTCTCCTAAGAATATATAAATACAATTTAGACATCTTAAAAGTCAAAAAATGATCATAGTATAAGTTTTGGTATTTTTGTATGTCATAAATATTTTATTTACAATTTTATAATTAATTTAATAATTTAAAATTGAAATGTATTTTCATAAACTATAATCATAAATTTTTACTTTATTATCTTAGAGTTATATGATAATTTTATGGGACCTTTATTACTTTTTCAAGGTGTTATAAAACGAGTTATAGATTTAAAGTTGTTTATTTGGAATAAATAATAATTTTATTTAAAAATTAAGTTATTTTTTTTTAGAAATTTATTTTTAAAAAATGGAGTTCATTTTTGAATTCAGAGCATTGATATTAGATTTGGGTAAATTTTTGGGATTTTTCTGAAATAGTAGAATTTTCGGTGAATAGTAAAAAATACAGTTTTGAGTTTCGGGTGTTTAATGACATCATTGATGTTGTAATCATGATGTAATAAATCTGGTATACTTTTTAATATTAAGATATATTATGAGGTGTCCCAAGTGGCTAATACCATGGGAAAATAACATGGGTAAACCCATGTGTTGGGTAAAAATCCTTCAAGGTATCATTGAAGTATTTTTGAGGTGATTGTGTTTGTTGACAAAGTGGATATCTGTGTTGTGATTGTTGAAAAAGAAAACCATGACATAAAAATTTGTTGACAAGGGGGATTTCATGGTGTCATGTCGATTTCAAGGGTTGTGGTTAATGATCTATGTTTGATTCGAGAATGTTGACAAAGGAATGGATGATCTGGAAGCAGTACAAAAAGAACAGATACAAGGTGGCGCCATTTTCCAGTGTTGGCCAAATTTTTGGGCCCGAAAATTAACAAATGATGAAAAGTGGTTTTTGGAAAAGCTACTTGCGCACCGTGTACTTGAAGGCTTGGAAACTTGTGCTCCATATGTTTTTCAAGATCAGATGACCAAAATATGGCGAAGGGATAAGGGTTGCGCAGGTTTTGGGTTAGGTCGCGCAAGTGACTTGCGCGGCGGAGACAAGGGGAAGAGACCTGAGCGCCGAGAGGAGACTTGAATGCCATCGCGTAGGGTGACCAAATTCCTATAAATACAGGACCACCCCTCCTCATTGTTTAGTGAGATCAACACTAAGAAAAATCAGAGCTCCCATCGCGTAGGTGTGGTGGTCGTGCAAGTTGTGTGTGGTCGCGCAAGTGGGACATGTGCGCCAGGTGATAATTGTGCACCAATGTTTGAAGTTGCGCACCAGTTGGTAGTTGCATGAAAATATTGGTTTGGGAGTAAAAGGGATTGAGTCGCGCAAGTTTGGAGTTGCAGAGGCTTGTGTCGCACTAGTAGTTGAGGTGGACTTGCACGCTAGTTGTGACTTGCACGCCGACACTTGCGCACCAGATTTGACTTGCGCGCCAAGTAAGGTTGATTTACGGTGGTAATTCAGGGCTGCGTGAAAGCTGGAAGATTGCCCGATACCTTCGGTGCAAAGTGAGATTCATCTACGGGTGAAAGTTGAACTTCAACAGAGCATCTACATACAGAGGAAGATGCATTCCTTCATGCAAATGAAGAGACCTACAGGTCTATAAACTGTGAGTGGATCCTTTCCAGAGAAATGAACAAAGGAAGAGGATGAAGGTGATCCTCTCCACCAGTAGTGAGCCGGAGAGAGGGAAATAGGGAGTGACCCCTTGGAAAGCAGTGAGCTGACCCTAAACATTGTAAGGGTAGTGAGCCTAGGAATAGAAGTGATCTATCCCGAACCTCATAAACAGCCGTGTGCTTTAGTGGATTTGGTACAGCGGAACATCACCGTTGTATGCTCCTTGGACGTAGCCAAGTGAGGGTAAACCAAGTAAAAATCTCTGTGTCTACCTGCTTACTTCCCTGCATTGCATTTAAAGCATCATCATCAGATAAAGAAAAAAATAAGTGGTCATAATAAACACACAAGTGAAAAAAGTGACCCTTGTAATAAAGAGGTCATGATCCAGTGGGGAGGAAGAATTTTGAAAAAGAATATCCATACCCTGATTCACCCCCCATCTCAGGGTATATAGGTCCCTATTGGTCCCAAAAATTCGTATCAGAGGGTAGGTTCATTTTATCAGATTTGTTTGCTCTGACTTGGTTAAGTCGATCTGTTTGGTTAAATATTCATTCTACTCTTATCTTGGTGTGCCATAGAAAAGGGAAAAACATAAAATAAGAATCAGAAGTCAGGTGATATCCCTCAGTGTGGAAGTGTTTATTTAAAAAGTGTGATTCAACATAAAGAATTAAACAGCTTACTAAAGGAAGTCCTGGATGAATCTGATAGGGAAAAGATTGATTCACTCAATCATGATGTTGGAATGAGTTAAGTACTTGAACTTAAAAGTGATACCGAAAAAACTGATGATGAAGAAGTTTCAAGAAGGAGGTCACCATTAGATGTTTCCATCATGGAAAAGAAATTGGATCAGAAATTGGATGAAGAAGTTAAATCTAAAGATATCTGGATCCAAGTATTGGAAATTGATGTCGACAAGTTAAGAGGCTTAAATCAAAGGCTTATTTATGTGGCTACTGACCTAAGGGAGAATAATTATTCCCAAGGTGAAGAACTACAAAATATGGCTAGAATGGAAGGAAAACAAAAGGCTGATGAATATGAAGGGAATCAGAAGTCATATGAAGTTCAGAATCTGAAAGCCTGAAATGATGATCTAGCTACATAGTTTTCTAAACAAGTTCAAAATAATCAAAGGCTACAACAAGATAATGCATGTTGTTTTGAATATGTTTCTCAAGAAATATTGAAAGTAAAGGAGCAGAGTGACATAGTGGATAAGCTGACATGTGAATTGGAAGATGAGATGAGTAGAGGGAAGCTTCTCAAGAGAGAACTTTATGTCCAACTTGAATAAAGGGATATGAAGATTCAAAAGTTGGAAGAAGAGCTAGAATCAGTAAAGAAGGAAGTGGAGAAATCTAATACCAAAGGAAAGTCTAAAATGAAGGATGCATTGCACTTAATATTTTTTTATCCTTTGATAAGTGATGATAAGATGAAGAACATATATTCTATTTCTGAATAGAAACAACAGAATATTTTCTCATCTCAGAGACCATATAGTTTGGGAGAAACCGATATTGGATTTGATGAATCCCCTCCCATGCATGATAGAAATAGAGCCGTGAACAATTCCAGAAGTAGAGAAAATACTGTAGGTGCTGGAGAGAGACCTAAGAGGACATTTATAAGAAGTAGTGACAACATGTGCCATTTCTATGGGATTCATGGACACACATCAAGTTTCTGTTCAGATTCTCCGAAATACATTTCAGGCTGTGATAATAGAAACTTTGATAAATATGAGAATAATAAGAAGCGTCATGGGAAATCAGAGAGAACATTCTCTCAGAGGAAAGAATTCATTAGATTCTATTACTGTGGAAGAATGGGACACACCATGAATATGTGTCAGGAAGCTCAAGAGCTCAATGTCAGAGGAAGAACTCAAACTACATCAACATCTCGACTGAGAGATGACGAAATGAGGTATGCCATTAATGGTAGATGTTTCATATGTTCTAATCATGGAAATTTGGCAAGATATTACATCAAGAATAATGTGAGAAAGGAAAACGATCCTAGAAATAGATTCTTGACTCCAGTGATGTATAAAGAGAAATCTTACATTGGGATACAAAGTGGAAAGTTAGAGAATAGGATTAGAGACTCGGGGGAATGACATGGAGCTGAATGAAAGGTGTATCTGTAACCTCCTTTGTCACACTCACAACCACCCTCTAAGAAAGAACATGAACAAATCTGGAAGAAAAAGGGAGGAAATGCTAAAGCTGTGAGTAAGAAGATTTTACGTTTAGTAGAGGACCCACCACAAATGAAAAATAGTGTGGTAACTCAGAAATATGATAAAAGAAAAATAAACAAAGAGTGCATTGAAAAATATGCATGTCGTGTTCCACAACAAGAAGTGGAGGAAAGAGGAAGATCCCTACAATGGAGGAAGGAGCAAGGGATGATGACAAGAAAAGATATGCCTTCTCAGAGAAGGAATCAAGGGAAATGGAATTTTGGTGGAACATCAAAGATATAAATGTGTACTCGTGGGTTTAAACCCCAAATGGTGAGAAAGGACAAGCCTGCAGAATCTCCATATCAGAGAAAGACTCAGCATGTGAGTAAGGAATGCCTAGTCATATGGCCAGAAAAGTTGAAGTTGGCTAGGTAGATAGAAGAAGCGAAGATAGAGTGTGATGCTCTAAAGGAAAGAATCAAAGGGTTGAACAATCAGGATCAACCAAAATCCTCTTCTTGAGGATTCTAGAATCACCCCTCCTTTTATGTATATAAATGAAATTAACTGATGATTCAAGTGTTTTAGGTTTTAGGGAGATACGATCCAAGGGGAAGTGGCATCTAAAGATGCAAAGTGGAGAAGTGATATGATTTAGAGTTTTGATTGACTCAAATCAGGTATCAAAGTTGATGAAGAAAGGGGGAAATAGAGCACAATAGGAAGTGATTGTGTTATTAACTTTATCTCTTGTTTCCTACATCGAGTGACAACTCAATAGGCTTAGAGATCTTGTTAATGGCTCAATGCTGAGTGGAAGATTAGAATAAGTGATGCAGGATAAGAATAATGTCTATGGGAATAACCCATTAAGTGTTGCATAACATGGGGGGATCATTCAATAACAAAATCAGATGTAAGATCCATCAAAGAAATAATTGGATAACTCAGCTCAGGTGTTGCTTATCGAGGGAAGAAAGAAACACATGGAGAAGCATCAATAAAAATGCATCTCTTGATTATCTATTTCATTCTAACAAGTGGTATTAGCTAATAGTTTTCTGGATACCAAGGAACTACGAGAGAAAATCATAGGTGGTTCAACCAAAATCTGAGAAATTAGTTGAAAGAAATGACATCATTGAAAAATGACACAGTGAAAAGTTTTCTGTTAAATGCGAGGAAGTGGTAAGAGACTCATAGAGAGACGAAGTGGCTAAATTTGATTTAGAAGAAGATACTGATGGTGATTACAAGGAAGTAAAATCCTTATCTGCATAGAAGCCATAGATTCGAGCTGAAATTGACAGGAAGAATATCACTAGTGATTAGTCAGCCCCAGTTTAGACAAGGAAAATTAAATCACTATAGCAGAAATCTTTTCTATCTTAGGTTGAGCCAAAATTCTTTGCTGACGTAGCTGAAGATGAAAACTGGGTTCATGCCATGAATGAAGAGCTAGATCAAATTGAGAAGAACCAGATGTGGGAGATTGTTTTAAGGCCAACAGATAAGAATTTCATCAGGACTAAATGGGTCTTTCACAACAAGATGAATGAAGAAGGCACAATGATTCGAAAAAAAGCACGACTGGTGTGCAAAGTATACTCCAAAATAGAGGGTATTGACGTTGATGATACATTAGCATCAATTTCTAGGCTGGATACAATTAGATTATTTTTGGCCATAGCAGTGCAAAGGAAGTTCAAAGTGTTCCAGATGGATGTAAAATTTGCATTCTTGAATGGAGTTTTGGAGGAAGAAGTGCATATTGAGCAGCCAAATGGTTTTCTTATTCATGAGGATGAGAATAAGGTTTGTCATATGAAGAAGGAATTATATGGGTTGAAACAAGCACCAAGAACATGGTACTTAAGGCTTTATCAGTATTTGAAGAAACATGGTTTTCAGTGTGGTGGAGTTGATTATAATCTCTACTTCAACAATATAAGTAATCAAAGGATGATGGGGCTAGTTTATGTCTATGACAAAATATTTGGCAGATCAGATGAAGCTCATTGCAGACAGTTTTCCGAATTCATGAAAAATGATTTTGAAATGTCAATGATTGGTGAGATAACATTTTTCCTTGGTCTACAGGTGACACAAGGAAGGAATGGAACATTCATTTCTCAATCCAAATATGCCAAGGAGGTTTTAAGAAGTTTTGGCATGGAGAATTCCAAGGAGATGAAGACTCCGGTTGCTACCCAGGTGAAATTATCAAAATATAAGGATAGAAAGGCAATTAATATCACATAATATAGGAAAATTATTGGAAGTATGTTGTACTTGACTGCAAAAAGGCCTGATATTGTTTTCTCCACATTCCAAGCAATGAGATATGAGAGTAATCCCAAGGAAATCCACATGATTGATGTAAAAATAATACTTCGATATATCAAAGGCAACATGGATTTTGGTATGATGTATAATGACAAATCTCAATCAGTGTTATTGGGTTACACAGATGCAGATTGGGCCGGATCAACAGATGACAGAAAATTAATGTCAGGAGGTACATTCTATCTTGGTGGATTGTGTATTTCTTAGCTAAGAAAGAAGAAAATTTTCATTTCATTGATCACCGTAGAAGCTGAGTATATTGCAGCCACTCAAGCATGCACATAGTTATTGTGGATGAAGCAGCAACTTGAAGATATGGGAGTTGAAGTGAAGTCTCCGATCGGAATCCAGTGTGATAACTCAAGTGCTATATATCACAACAAAAATTACGTCCATCACTCATTGAAAAATCACATTGAGATAAAGTATCATTTTATCAAGGAGAATGTTGAGCAGGGAATCATGAAGTTGGAGTATGTGCCTACAGAGCTACAGGTTGTGGACATACTGACAAAGGCCTTACCCAAGGAAGCTTTTGAGAGGCATCAACTGGATCTGAGAGTTCAGTCGACTCCCCACACCTGAAAGAGTGTGAATATGGAACACCCCCATATCCCCGAGGTATGATGTGTTTTTCCCTAATGTGCTGATATGTGTTCCCTACTTTGTTGCAGACTGCAAAGCAGTGACCTTTGGGTTCGTTGATAAAGGGCGATAAAATAGTGATTGATCAAGCGGGAGAAAGTGTGGATATTTGAAAAATCATGACAGATATAGGGAGAATCTAACAGGTGGAGAAGCCAGATAGGGGGAGTTGAAGATGCTTTGAATAGGATTTGTAGCTGACAAGAGTTAAAGCTATGAGCAGATAGGGGGAGCATTTTAAATCTGACGATGCTAGAACTGATCGGTCAAAGAATTGATATCATGATAGTTGAGGATCGTGATAAAAGAAGAAGAGTTGTGTTGGAATGCGGTAAGAATATTTCCAAAAATTGGTTTCAGTTTGGTGTGAATAGTGGATGTCAAAGTTGAAGTGATTCATTGATGAGCTTTTCATTTACTCTTGTTTCTCACGCCGCACATTGCTCATGTGGGCTTAGAGTATGTGTTGAGTAAATCCTTTATTGCTACCGGAATCACAATAGGCAATTGGTGGATGAAGAATCAACGATGTATATTTTTATGGAAGAGTTTTCAACAAACCCAAAGGGGGAGATTGTTGGGAAAAAATACCTCAAGGTATCATTGAAGTATTTTTGAGGTGATTGTGTTTGTTGACAAAGTGGACATTTGTGTTGTGATTGTTGATGAAGAAAACCATGAAATAAAAATTTGTTGACAAGGAGGATTTCATGGTGGAATGTCGATTTCAAGGACTGTGGTTAATGATCTATGTTTGATTTAAGAATGCCGACAAAGGAATGGATGATTTGGAAGTGGTACAAAAAGAACAGATACAAGGTGTCGTTGTTTTCAGTGTTTGCCAAATTTTTGGGTTTAAAAATTGACAAATGAAGAAATGTGGTTTTTGGAAAAGGTACTTGCGCACTGTGTACTTGAAGTCTTTGAAACTTGCGCGCCATATGTTTTTCAAGATCAAATCACCAAAATATGGAAAATGGATAAGGGTCGCGCATGTTTTGGGTTAGGTCGCGCAAGTGACTAGCACGTCAGTGACAAGGGGCAGAGACCTGTGCGCTGAGAGTTGCACGCCCAGAGGAGACTTGCGTGCCATCCTGTGGGGTGAAAAAATGCATATAAATATAGGACCACCCCTCCTCATTTTTTAGTGAGTTAAACACTATGAAAAATCAGAGCTCCCGTCGTGCAGGTGTGGTGGTCGTGCAAATGGTGTGTGGTCGCGCAAGTGGGACTTGCGCGCTAGGTGATAGTTGCACGCTAGTGTTTGAAGTTGCACGCTAGTTGGTAGTTGTGCGCTAATATTGGTTTGGGTGTAAAAGGGATTGAGTCGTGCAAGTTTGGAGTTTTAGAGGCTTGTGTCACACAGGTAGTTGATGTGGACTTGCATGCCAGTTGTGACTTGAACGCCGATACTTGCGCACTGGATTTGACTTGTGCGCCAAGTAAGGTTGATTCAAAGTGGTAATTCAGGTCTGTGTGAAAGCTGTAAGATTTCCCAATACCTTCAGTGCAAAGTGGGATTCATCTACGAGTGAAAGTTGAACTTCAACAGAGCATCTAGATATAGAGGAAGATGCATTCCTTCCTGCAAATGAAGATACCTACAGGTCTATAAAATGTGAGTGGATCCTTTCTAGATTAGTGAGAAAAGGAAGAGGAAGAAGATGATCCTCTCCACCGACAGTGAGCCAGAGAGAGAAACAGGGAGTGACCCTTGGGAAAGTAGTGAGCTGACCCTAAACATTGTAAAGGCAGTGAGCCTGGTAATAGAAGTGATCTCTCCAAAACCTTGTAAACAGCATTGTGCTTTAGTGGATTTGGTACAGCGGCACATCAACATTGTATGCTCCTAGGACATAGCCCAGTGAGGGTGAACCAAGTAAAAATCTCTATGTCTGCCTGCTTACTTCCCTGCATTGCATTTAAAGCATCATCATCAGATAAAGAAGAAAAGAAGTGGTTATAATAAACACACAAGTGCAAAAAAAGTGACCCCTGTAATAAAGAGGTCAAGATCCAGTGGGGTAGGAAGAATTTTGAAAAAGAATATCCATACCCTGATTCACGCCCCCTCTCAGGGTATATAAGACCCTATTGGTCCTAACACCATGGTTTTTCGAATACCACTAATGAGGTGTCCCTTGGAAATTAATTAAATATTACCTAACTTTTCCAATAAATACCAAACCATTCCCTCACTCATTTCATTCCAAAATCCTCCTAAACGATGTTCTAGTATTCTTACCTCCCAATAAGTCCTCCCAAGGAACCCTCAATCCCCCCAATGTCCCAACCTTCGATATTTCGAAGTCACTCTTCAAGGTAAGGGAACCTTTCAACCTCCTCTTTTAAGTCATAACATCCTTTATGTTATGTCTTATAGTTTCCATATTTTTATGTTGGGGTATGTTCTTATGTATTATTATTACTGTCCATTTAATTTCCAAATGATTGGAGACCCTTTCTTCTCTCATCAATTTATTTCTGAATTTTTAAGTGACGCCGTTAGACTGCCGAATTTTTCGTAAGAGAAATCACATCTTCTCTTTTCATTCATGTTTCCTTTTGCATGTGGTATGTCATTCAAATATCCATACCATGATCTTATTTATTTTTATTCTATACCTATACTGTAAATGATTCATTTATTTATGAGATACCCTTGTCCTCTCTCATTTTTTTTGTTTTCTAAAACAATGTTATATAGCCGTTATGCGGTAGAAATTTTGTCTCAAAATATATCTCTCTTTCTATTAAGAAATTATATTATTTTATTTATCTGAATACCCAAATATATTTTCATTTCTAGAGGTATTCATCAATAAATAAAATTTATCTATTTTATTCTAGAATTGACACACATATAACCCTCACTCCCTTTCCAGGGGTTATAAATGACATAGCGATCATGGTTTTAAGAACTATTAAAACGTCACGATTTAGAAATGAACCCATTTATTTTATTATCTATGGGTTATTTATGAAATGTTTGATTATTATTTATGTGGATCACATAAAAATAAATACATATTAAGGTTTCACCCTGATAGCACTCCAATTCTTTGGGTAATGAATTTAATCCCTTGAGATGACAAGTTTCACGATACCTTGGTAAATAACCTTGGTAATATTTATGAAACCTTGGGGATGAACCATGGTGATATGTTCATGAATGTACAAATTAAATGTTATAGCCATATATTCAAGTTCTGATTCAAGTTATTTTCATTATTAAATTCCTCTACTTCCATTTCTCATGTCTTTATGTTTTTTATCACGTTCTTATTAATTTTACTAGTAAACGGATTCCCTTGCTTTTCTTATTGGGCTTTGTACCCACCATTTCTTTTTATGCATGTCTCTAGATTATGTGATACAATAGTTTTACATAAGATGAACTTTTCAAGAGTCTTTTCAATGGTATTTAAAACAATGTTTTAAGTTTTCATGTTTTATGTTCCTAATTTCCAAGACACTAGACTTTAAATGTCCTATATTTGTAAAATGTAATGAAATGTTATGTAATAAAAATTTGGGATTCAATTGTTGGTATCAAAGGATAGTTGAGTAATTTATGGAAATTAGGCTATGGAAACTTTTGGAAGAAACCTATATAAAATTATAAATATTGCAAAACTTCCTGGTATTTTTGTGAGTATTGAGTAAGTGGTTTATCAAGAAAATTCTTCCCTATCTGGATACGAGCATGTAGAGGTGACTCTGACACAAATGTCCCTAGGAGTGAAAAATCTGACAAGGAGTTTTGGGCTTGACCCGGGGTATCCTGGTACACGACAATGGTCCTTTCTTCACCCTTAGTTATGACACTCCAGAGTGATATGTCTAGTTAATCATAAGCTTTTTATGAATCATTATGAAGGAATTATAGAGAAATGTAACATTTTAAGGAATGATGTTTTAAGACATAAATCCTTTATAGTTATAAGATTCGTAAATCAAATAAGTTTCTCACTATGGTTTTATTATTTAAGAAAATGGCAGGCAATAGGAGGAACTGTGTAAATGGTGATTGCAATGGACCATGTGCTAACATACCTCCAATGGAAGTAGTAATGGAAACTTTCATGAGAATGATGAACTAACTGACTCAAGTTATGGGAAATAACTTGAATCAAACTGAGAGAATGATCTCACCGTGAAGGCAAGAACTTTCTGTTGGGTCCTTTATGAGACAATGACCACCAAACTTCAGTGGATCGACCGACCCATTGATTGTTGAATAGTGGATCATCTCTATAGAGTAGATATTTTCTGTGCTCCACTATTCAGAGCAAGAGAAGGTCACCCTGGCTGTCTATCTCTTAGAGGGAGAAACTGATCAGTGGTGGGAACTAATTAAAAACACGAGGCCAAGAGTGGAGGTTGAAGCAATGAAGTGGGAAGAGTTCAGAGGGATATTCTTCGGTAATTATTTCCCTCGATCGATGAGAACAAGAATGGAGAAGGAGTTTATTGAGATAAAGAAGAAGGAGAATGAATATGTGGTAAGCTATGAGATGAAGTTCACAAGGATTTCATGTTACACCTATAGCTTTGTCATGGATCCAAACGGTAAGGTTGATATATTTTTTGGTGGACTGAGACCTCATATACAGAAGTATATAGCCAACTGAGATTATGATAGTTATGAGGAGATCATGCTAAGTGTGGTGAAAGTAAAACTGGAGTTTGGTGAGATGCAATGGTCTCATAAATACAATGATAAGAAAAGCTTGATGGAGCCAAGATTAGGTAGGAGCTTAGATCAGGGAAGAGAAGTCAGGAAAGTACAACATCCCACATGTAATAAACGTGGGAAGAAGTATTTGGGTAACTGAATGCTCGGAAGTGGGAAGTGAAAAAAGTGTGGTAGAGATGGCCACATTGCAGGAATTTTCATAGTGAGGTAAATACACAACTTCCCAACACTAATGATATGGGGGAAGATGGTGCATTCCCTACCAGATGTTGAATGCTATAAATGTAGACAACTTGGGCACTTTTCCAATCACTGTCCAAATTCGAGGGCAGTGGAGGGGAATCACCATCAGCCTCTATAGTATCCAAGGGAATAAGGTTATAATTTTATAATCCCTATGGATGAAGTTGAAGCTCCCAATGATGTGGTGGTAGTTACTCTCATTGTTATCTCAAATCTATCAAGTACTTTTTTTGATTCTGGTTCTACGCATTCCTTTATTTCCTCAAATCTTGCAAGGAATTTAGAATATACCCCCGATTTTCTAAAAGTAGAGTTATCAGTCAAGACTCCTGGTGGGATTATCCAAGAATCATCAGTGTTTAGAAAATCTATTATTTACTTTAGTGAGAACAATATTATCTCAAATCTAGTAGTCATTCCCACGCTAGAATTCAACATTATACTAGGGATGGACTGGCTCTCAAAGTATAATGCTAAGGTCAAATTCAGAAGCAAGGAAATCTTAGTAGTCTTGAATGGAAAACCTACAGTTATCTTCCAAGGAGAGATATCTCAACCTGATATTTTCCTAGAAGAACCTTCTATATCCTTATTTATGGAGTTTATCAGTGAAGAAGAATAAGGAAATGAGAGTTTGAGGATTGAAAATTTCCCCATCGTCTAGGAACACGTTGATGTATTTCCTAAGGAGTTACCCAGACCTCCCCTAGAAATAGTGGTAGAGTTGTGCATTAAACTGGTACCTGGATCACATTTGATATCAAATACCCCATATAGGATGGAAAATGTGGAGCTAGAGGAGTTAAATATACAACTCCGAGATCTTTTGGAGACGGGTTGTATCTGACCGAGTGTGTCTCCTTAGGGAGCACATGTTCTTGTTGTGGAGAAGAAAGATGGATCAATGAGGCTATGCATCTATTATAATGAACTGAATGGGATTGTAGGGAAGAATAAATACCCTCTTCCAAGAATTGATAACTTATTTTACCAAATTCACGGGGCTCAATTCTTCACTAAGTTTGACCTTCATTCTGGTTATCATCAATTGTGGGAGAAGAAAGAAGATATTATAAAAAATTCCTTTCGATCAAGATATAGGCATTATGATTTTGTTGTTATTCCCTTTGGACTGACTAATGCACCTTCTATTTTTATGGATTTGATGAATAGAGTCTTTAAGTACTACCTTGATAACTTTGTGGTAGTTTTTATTGAAGATATTTTGATATATTCCAAAAGTGATGTGGAGTTTGAAGATCATATAAGGGTTATTTTTCAAACTCTTTGGAAGGAGATATTTTTTGGGAAGTTCAACAAATGTGAATTCTGGTTACAATAAGTTGCTTTCTTGGGGCACATTGTTACCAATGAAGGAATCACAGTTGACCCTGCAAAGAAAAAAGTTGTAGAGGAGTGGCCTCAGCCTACAATAATAACTAAGATTTTTAGTTTCTATGGATTAATGGGATATTATAGGAATTTTGTGAAAAAATATTCATGAAATTCTAATCCATTAACCAAGTAAACTTAAAAAAGGGTCAAGTTCATCTAGAGAAAGGAGTGTGAGGAAAGTTTCCAAAGGAGAGATTGGTTACTGCACTCGTGTTAACTCTACCCTCAAGTAGAGAAGGATTCATTATTTTTAGTGATGCACCTCTAAAAGGGCTTGGGTGTGTCCTCATGAAAAATGAAAAAGTCATTGCTTATGCATCCAGACAGTTGAAGACTAAGGAGAAGGACTATCCTACGCATGATCTGGAGTTAGTTGTGGTCGTTTTTTCTCTAAATATATAGAGGCACTATCTTTATGGGGGGAAATGTGATATATACACAGACTATCAAAGTTTGAAGTATATTTTCACACAAATGGAATTGAACATGAGACATAGAAGATGGTTGGAACTTCTCGAAGACTATGATTGTTCAATTCATTATCATCCTGGAAGAGCAAACAAAGTCACCGATGCATTAATCAGGAAAGTCCCAGCTATTCTTTCCATGATGAGGATTCAAAGAGATCCTTTGATTAATGACCTAGTAAAGGTGGACATGGGAATTATAAAGAAAAGTGAATCATCAAACCTAACCCAAATGAATTATCAAACGTCATTAATAGAGAAGATCAAGAAAGCTCAGAAATATGATCCTTTGTTATAGAAGAAGTCTGAGGCTGTAAAGGATGGGAAGCTTCCTAAGTTCAATATTGATCAAGAAGGTGTACTGAAATTTTGTACAAGACTATGTGTTCCATCTATTCTGGAAATAAAGGAGCTTATGGATGAAGCTCATAGCACTACTTTCTCTATACATGTAAAGACACATAAAATTAAAGGGAATTTTTTTTAAATTTTCTTTGGGATTTTACAAGAACGCAGTTTCTGATGGCACCTGATTCTGAGGCCCGGTGTTCCCGTAATCATTTTCCAAAGTTTATCTCGGGTACATTCAGTGAACGAACGAGCGGGTTTTCCTAACTTTTGTACCGGTGCTCGGAATCGAATTCCGAGGGTACCGATGGAATCGCAGCGCTGGTAATTACTTAAGAACACCTTTTCCGGAGTAGCATTTGCTCGGGCGAGGTTATTAATTATTTGGGTTAACTAAAGAATAAAATAAAATATTGTGCAACATATTTTATTTTTAGTCTAAGTAGTGTTAACCTAGGCATGGTGGTTGGAGTGGGACCCACTGATATCCTAACTCCTAGGTAGGATATTAGTGAGGTGGGGCCCACATGATCCCCACCCCCTTCTTTTCCTTTTACCCCCACGTGAATTTAATTTGGTAACTCACCCGCACCCCCCTCTTTAATGCCAAGTCTACTCTCGCGTTTAATTGGATTATTAAACGCCTCATTAATTGGTCAATGCTCGATAATTAAATCGTGATTTAATTTTGAATTTCAAAAACAGATGGCATGAGTAATAAAATAAGGCAACACCTTATTTTATTATTGTTTTTCGTTGTGCGAGAGGGATTGGGAGAGGAATTGCTCAAAGCATTTGAATCTTCATCTTCTTCGTTGGAGAACGTGAAGAACGATGAAGAACGCCGGCCACCGACAGAAGATGACGAAGAACTCTAGTTCCCCGGAGATCGACGATACAATGCCGTGTACCGTGACGCCGATGATCCTCCTTCCATGAATCTATCTTTTGCGACGTCCCTTCCCCGCGATGAAACTTCGTTCAACAACACTTGAGGTATGGGTTATTTGTTTTTGCTCGTGAATTATTCCTTTTCCGTTCATCGACTTTTATTTGGGCTGCCTGTTATCGTAATAATGGGAGGAGGTCAGACCGCACGAACACGGCCGACCCTCCTCCCCCTTTGATGATTGTGTTTGTTTCGGTTCTAAAGAATTCAGCACGGTGCAATGACACCGTGCGGAAACATGGGGAAATGTGGTGAAGATGCACGGCGCCGTCGCGCCGCGCCGTTGAGGCAAAACGAACCTGCGGCCGGAGTCGGGCCGCAGCGAAGGGGCGCGGCGCCGTCGCGCCGCGCCGGAGAACCACGAAGACACCGTGACCGGAGCAGGGCCGTGGCGCCATCGCGCCACTCCGGTCAGATAAGGCCGTGGCTCGAAGCCGCGGTGGTGCAAGGCAGGGTGGCCGGAACCACCGGCCGCCGACACCTCGGAGGGGTGGGACCCCTGCGGTCCCGCGACAGCAGCACCGGCCGGCCAGACCGGGCCGGCTGGCTTGCAAGAAATCAGTGGTCATAACCCCCGGCTGGCCGAAGGAGCAGCCTCCCACGTGGGGGCCATAGTTTCTCAATTAGGGGGGCAGCACGCCCCCCTGTTCCACCGAGCTCGGCGCTGGCCGAGCTGGCCACGTGGGCCGCGCGAGCGTGCCAGGTCACCGGCCGCCCAGGCCGGGCCAGGCCACACCGACCGGGCCGAGCCGCGCCCATCGGTCCGGGCCGTGCCCTAATGGGCCGGACCTAGACCCGGTTCGGGTCGACCCGGTTTGGGCCGACCCAGGGGGTCTTGGGCCGGGTCGGTCCGGGCCCAAAACCCCCTTTTCTCGGACATGTTTGTTCAAACGCCCGTAACTTGGGATACAGACCCCCAATCGACACACCGTAAATTTTGATGTGATCCTTGCATCGAGACGGTCTTTTCGGTATATTACACTCAAGGTTTCGGAGAACTTTGGGTACGACCGGGTTGGTTCGAAGACGAAACCAACCGGGCCCTCGGAGCGGAAACACTTATAACTTGAGCTGCGGACATCCGATTGACGTGCCGTTGACTTTGTTGGATTCCTCTTAGTGAGAAGGACCTTTTGGAATACTCTGCTCGATGTTTGGATGCAGTTGGAGTGCAGTCGGGTTGGTTTTGACTTAGAAACCAACCGGGCCCCTGGAACGAAAAAGCCAATAACTCTCAGACCGGGCGTCCGATTGACACGCCGTCTGTCACGTTGAGTTCCTCTAGTCGAGAAGGAACATTGATATACATCAACTCTGGACTATGTGTCAGTTGATGTATCGACCCCTTGGCCCGTGGAGCGGACCCTCCCGGAAACGAGCATGCTGTGTGCAGGAACACTAGAGCTGGCTGCGACTGCGACTGTGAAGACTGCACTGAAATCCTACGTGGGTTCGGCAGTGATGAAGACCGTACTGAAATCCTATGTGGGTTCGACGATGATGAATACTGCACTGAAATTCTATGTGGGTTCGGAAGTGATGAAGACCGTACTGAAATCCTATGTGGGTTCGACGGCGATGAAGAATGCACTGAAATCCTATGTGGGTTCGGCAGTGATGAAGACCGTACTGAAATCCTATGTGGGTTCGACGACGATGAAGACTGCACTGAAATCCTATATGGGTTCGGTAGTGATGAAGACCGTACTAAAATCCTCCGTGGGTTCGATGGCAATGAAGACTGCACTGAAATCCTATGTGGGTTCGGCAGCTTGTCTGGTTTGGTATCCTACGTGGGTCCCAGCTTAGATGAATCAACGACTATATCTGGTCATCTCTATCACCGAATAAGTATACATGTGTGAGATGAGTCTTGACTTCAATCAATATCTTCGATATGATTGACTTACTATCCTGTGTGGTTTGGGTTGTACTCCTATGTGGACGTGACCGAACTTGGGCTTGGATGTTGGAGCCAAACTGGAATTAATGAATTAGGTATATGTATGGGAATATACCTAAGTAGTGTTGGATGTTAATTCATGATTGTATCTTTCCTTTGTGGATTACCCTTTGTGGATTATGGGAGGCCTTAGGGGGTCTCGGGGTCCCTACTGAGTAGCGTATACTCACCCCTGCATGGGCTATGCCCGCACTACGTTGTGTTGGATGCAGACGACGGACAACGATGATCGTGGTTGAGGCTAGTGGAGCAAGTCGGTACCTAGAGGTGGACCACTAGGCGGAACATACACGGAGCGAATGGCTGGACTCGAGGGGATGAGGAGGCTATCTGTACCCACCCTTCAGGTGGGACTTCCAATGGATGGCTCGACGTTTCTACATGTACTTTCTTTCCAGTTGTACTTTACTTTCAGTTTGGGTTTGTCTTCTGGCCCACTTATTTTTCCGCACTACTTTTGTACCCAGTTTTACTTAGTGTTTATTTCTACTTGCTTACTTTGTGGTGTTTGTTTACTTATAAAGGCAATTCCTTCCCCTTTTATCGGGATTTATGCCTTGGTGCTAGTCACCATCCCCTAGCCTATGGGAGGCGGGCTTGGGGTTAGTCACGACCAGGGGTCCCGAGGAAGAGTTGTGACAAATTGGTATCAGAGGAGTTCGTTTCTACCGCAGAACTCAGGACTCTGATCTTTCTTCTATGTGAAGCAAAAGTGTTAATGGTATTGAGTATGGTTATCAGTCCAGGGAGTCCAGTGTTGGTGCGGCGGCCGACGTATCCGTACACCAGGACCCTGACTTCTGATTTCCGACTCAATGCACGAAAACATTTATTGCATGTGTGTTTAAAAAATTTTCTTTGTGATTACTTTGTTTCAACTTACCAGGTATAATGTTTTGACCGTGGCGCACCTGTTTCTTTCAGCATATACCCATGACGGCAGCCATCTAGGGTTCCGAGCGTTGAGCGAGACGACAACCCACCGAGCGATGAGGCCTCAGTGCAGGGCCCTTTGACAGCGGAGGCACCAACGATACCTCTACCTGCCGTTCCACCGATGCTACCAGCCCCAGCCGCTGATAGTGCACGTCGCCTTAGTGCACTGCACGAGTTTCAGCATCAGAGACCGCCCAAGTTCCGTGGGGAGAAAGACCCTCAGGCAGTCGAGGATTGGCTGGAGGCAGTTGTGTGAGTTTTCAGGTTAGTGGGGACACCAGCTGACCTCATGGTGATCCTCGCAGTGAGCCTCCTACATGTGGTAGTAGGAAGATGGTAGAGCATGATGCTCCAGGTACACGACGAGGCATCACTCCTCTTGACGGACTTTTAGAGCCTCTTCCGCTCAGAGTTCGTCCCAGCCACCCTCCATGCGGTGCGTATCCAGGAGCTTCTACAGCTGCGGCAGGGCAGCATGACAGTCGCCCAATACTCGGTGAGATTTACCGACGTCTCGCGCTATTCGACGGACATGGTACGAGACCCATTCTTCTGGGCCCGGACTTTCGAGCAGGGAATGAGGCATGAGATCAGGGCATCGATGATCTCCCTCAGCATTCTGACACAGGATGGAGTACTGAAGAGAGCTCTTCTCATAGAGAGATTTCTTCCCGAGCCTACGCCAGCAGTGAGACCTACCGCAGGGCGGCACGTAGTAGAGTCATCTACAGCTGGTAGTCAACAGATGTCACAGGGGTCCAGGTGGACCGGACCATCAGGCAGACGACCTCAGGACACTGGCTCAGAGGTGTTGGGCACATGGCACAGAGCCAGCCTTCCGAGGAGTAGACAGTGCTACACATGCGGCGGGCAGGGCCACACGGCTCGTGACTGCCTGACCTGCCGTGCAGAGAAGCAGAAGACGGTTGAGGGGCCACCCAAGCAGAGTCAGAGGGTCAACCATGACAGTCCGTCGAGAGCAGGAAGACGAGGTAGGGGATCTGGCCGAGCAACAGGTGGTGGGCGACGCTTTGAGGCTTTACCACCACCACCACCAGGAGGCCCAACCCCGACCACAGGGAGCTGGCGGGAAGAGACAGGCTCAGCTTCAGGCAGCGGAGGCCTACGACCACGGCGCGCCAGAGATGATTCGAGGTACTATCTATGTCTACTACACCCTTCCAACAGTTCTTATAGACACAAGAGAGAGTCATTCTTTTATTGTCGCTGCCCTTGTTCGAATCTCAGAGATTCCGACGAAGCCGTTGGATCGATCCTTACGGCTAGAGACTTCTACGTGAGCAGACTCGACGATTACACACTGGTGATAGCAGTGTGAGATTACTTTAGGAGGCGGGAGCTTCGGCTGAGATCTTCTTGTAGCGGCGTCAAGGCCTTACGACTTCATCTTGGGCATGGATTGGTTATCCACATTTCATGCTCAGATTGACTGTATTAGGCGCAAGGTGCGGTGTGTTCGCACCGATGGGAGCAGGTTCAGCTTCACCGGCGAGAAGGGAGCCTTTGTAGCACAGGATGGACTCACACAGAGGAGAGGACAGCCCATCACTCATCAGTTGGCTAGCCTCATCCTAGGAGCAGTTGATATGCAGAGTCCTAGTTTTCCTGTAGTGGTGGATCAGTATGCGAACGTTTTCCCTGACGACGTTCCAGGACTACGTCCTCGCAGAGAGGTAGAATTTTATATTGACCTATACCCCAGGACAACCCCGATATCCACTCTAGCATATCGGATGGCTCCCGCTGAGCTTTGAGAGCTACGAGTACAACTGGAGGACTTGTAGATCAAGGTATTTATCCGACCCGGTGTTTCACCCTGGGCTTCCCCGATGTTGTTATCCAAGAAGGCAGACAGGAGCTTGCAACTTTGTGTCGACTATCGTCACCTGAACCAAGTGACCGTGAGGAACAAGTATCCGCTACCGAGGATTGACGACCTCTTCAATCAACTCAAGGGAGCTTGGTGGTTCTCAAATATAGACCTTAGATCAAGCTATCATCAGCTCAGAGTTCGATATGAGGACGTGCAGAAGATGTACTTCAGATGTCGGTAAGGCCACTATGAGTTCTTAGTTATGCCTTTCGGCATAACCAAATATCCAGCAGTGTTCATGGGTCTCATGAACATGATCTTTCAGCCATAACTCTATTGATTTGTCCCGGTATTCATCGACGGCATATTGATATACTCGACCACTGAGGAGGAGCACGCCTACCACTTACGGGTTGTACTGGACACACTCTGAGAGCACCAGATTTATGGAAAGCTCTCGAAGTGTTAGTTCTGGATATGTGAGGTCCACTTCTTGGGACACGTCATCTCTGAGGCGGGAGTTGCGGTGGATCCTGCGAAGATTGAGGAAGTGCTAGCTTGGGAGCCACCCAGGAGCGTGACGGAGGTGAGGAGTTTCTTGGGGCTAGTTGGGTACTACCAGAGATTTGTGCTAGAATTTTCCAGGGTTGCGGAACCACTCTCAGATTTGATGAAGAAGGGGAAACCCTTCATGTGGTCAGACAGATGTCAGAAGAGCTTCCAGGACCTGAGATATAGATTGACCAGTGCGCCTATCTTGAGGCTATCAGAGGAGGGAGTAGGGTACGTAGTCTACTAAGATGCATCAGGGACCGGACTCGGATGTGTCCTGATGCAGGAGCGGGCCGTGATCACCTATGGATCACGTCAGTTGAGGAAACATGAGAAGAACTATGCTACCCATGACCTGGATTTAGCAGTAGTGGTATTCACTCTGAAGATGTGGAAACACTATCTGATGGGCGAGCGCTTCACAGTCTACTCTGACCACCAGAGTCTCAGGTACATCTTCTCGCAGAAGGACCTGAATCTGAGATAGCGCTGATGGCTCGAGTTCCTCCAGGATTATGACTTTGAGATAGTCTATACTCTTGGAAAGGGGAACGTGGTAGCCGATGCCCTCAGCAGGAGGACGAGCATTCAGCTACTCAGTGAGGCGACAAAGTAGCTAGCCACTTTGCAGATATCCTTCATGGATAGAGATGGAGCAGCCTTTCTTCAGTCACTCATAGTCACTCCTCCACTACTGCAGCGGGTTAAAGAGGCACATCGTGGGGATGCTGACTGTGAGACGCGGCGTGCACAGATATCCTCAGGATAGGCACCTGATGGATTCTCTGTAGGAGGAGAGCACATCTTGTTTTTCAGAGGACGTACTATGGTACCAGTTGATTTACAGGAGGAGGTGCTGAGAGAGTTTCACACTTCCCCTTTAGCGGTGCATCTTGGAGTAGCGAAGATGTAACCGGATCTCAGACGACAACACTGGTGGCCGGGTATGAAGATGGCTGTGGCAGAGTTCGTTTCTCGATGCCTCACCTGCCAGCAGGTGAAGGCAGAGCACCAGGTACCAGCAGGCTTGGTACAACCCTTGAAGGTCCCGGAGTGGAAGTGGGATGGGATATCTATGGATTTCATGACTGGACTTCCACGCACTTCCAGAGGTCACGACTCCATTTGGGTGATTGTCGACTGACTCACCAAGTCGGCCCACTTATTACCCAACAGAGAGCAGGGCTCAGTAGAGAGCTTGGGATGTCTCTACGTTCAGGAGATTGTATGGATTCATGGTGTTCCATCATCTATCATGTCCGATCGAGATGCTCGCTTTACTTCCCAGCTTTGGAAGGGGTTGCAGGAGGCATTCGGGACGCAGCTACGTCTGGGCACAACCTTTAACCCTCAGACGGATGGTCAAACGAAGCAGACCATTCAGACTCTCGAGGACATGCTCCGTGCTTGTGTCCTCGACTTTGGTCATATTTGGGAGGACCAACTACCCTTGGTGGAGTTCACATACAACAACAACTACCACTCCACCATCGGGATGGAACCATACGAGGCATTGTATGAATGACCTTGCAGATCACCTCTGTGCTAGACAGACCCAGGGGAGTCAGCACTTGTGGGACTGGAGATGGTCCAGGCCATGACAGAGAAGGTCCAGGTCATCCAGGAGCGGATGAGGATAGCTCAGAGCCGGCAGAAGTTTTATGCTGACAGGAGGCGGAGGCCACTAGAGTTCGAGGATGGCGACCACGTCTTCTTGCGGGTCTCACCTCGACGTGGATTACAGAGATTTGGACGAGGCGGTAAGTTATCTCTGTGCTTCATCGGACCATTCCAGGTCCTCAGCAGAATATGCGAGGTGGCTTATCGCCTGGCTCTACCACCTCAGTTGCACCGGGTGCACGATGTCTTCCACGTATCTCAGCTGAGGAGATACGTGCACGACCCGATGCATATCATCGACCATGGGGGGATGGACATTGATGATGGGGTGACTTTTTCAGAGGTCCTGATGGAGATCAAAGATCGACAGGAGCGGGTCCTACGTGGACGGTCGATACCTCTAGTGCGCATCAGATGGCAGTATGGGAACCTCCAGGAGAGCACTTGGGAGAGGGAGGCTCAGATGCGTTCACAGTATCCACATTTGTTCCCCTAGTTTATGATGTATCTTTACGGGGACGTAAATCCCTGAGGTGGGAGTAATGTAAAGACCTGTAAAATTCAAGGGATTTTTTTAATTTTCTTTGGGATTTTACAAGAACGCAGTTTTTGACGGAACCTGATTCTGAGGCCCGGTGTGCCTGGAATCATTTTCCAAAGTTTAGCTCGGGTACGTTCAGTGAACGAATGAGCAGGTTTTACTAACTTTTGGACCGGTGCTCAGAATCAAATTCCGAGGGCACCGATGGAATCGCAACATCGATAATTTCTTAAGAATACCTTTTCCGGAGTTGCGTTTGCTCGAGTGAGGTTGTTAATTATTTGGGTTAAATAAAAAATAAAATAAAATATTGTGCAATAGATTTTATTTTTAGTCTAAGTAGTGTTAACCTAGGCATGGTGGTTAGAGTGGGACCCACTGATATCCTAACTCCTAGGTATGATATTAGTGAGGTGGGGCCCACACGAGCCCAACCCCCTTTTTTTCCTTTTACCTCCCACGTGCATTTAATTTGGTAACTCACCCACACCCCCCTCTTTCATGCCAAGTCAACTATCGCGTTTAATTGGATTATTAAACACCTCATTAATTGGTCAACGCTCGATAATTAAATCATGATTTAATTTTGAATTTCAAAAACAGATGGCATGAGTAATAAAATAAGGCAACGCCTTATTTTATTATTGTTTTTCGTTGTGCGAGAGGGATTGGGGGAGGAATTGCTCAAAGCCTTTGAATCTTCATCTTCTTCGTTGGAGAACGCGAAGAACGATGAAGAATGCCGTCCACCGACGAAAGACGACAAAGAACGCTAGTTCCCCGGAGATCGACGACGCGACGCCGTGTACCGTGATGCCGACGATCCTCCTTCCACGACGCCGACTTCCGCGACATCACTTCCCTATGACGAACCTTCATTCAACAACGGTTGAGGTAGGGGTTATTTGGTTTTTCCTGTGAATTATTCCTTTTCTATTCATCGACTTTTATTTGGGCCGCCTGTTATTGTAATAACGGGAGGAGGTCGGACCGCACGAACACGGCTGACCCTCCCCCATTGATGATTGTGTTTGTTGCGGTTCGAAAGAAGGAGGTACGGTGCAATGACACTACATGGAAACATGGGGAAATGTGGCGAAGATGCGCGGCGCCGTCGCACCGCGCCGTTGAGGCCAAACGAACCCACAGTGGGAGTCGGGCTGCAGTAAAGGGGTGTGGCGCCGTCGTGCCGCGCTGGAGAACCACGAAGACACAACAGTCAGAGCGGGGCCACGGAGGAGGGGCGAGGTGCCGTCGCGCTATGCCGGTCGGACAAGGCCGCGACTCGAAGCCACGACAGTGCAAGGCGGGGCGGCCGGAACCGCCGACTGCCGGCACCTCGGAGGGGCGGGACCCCGATGGTCCCGCGGCAGCAGCACCGGCCGGAAGGCTTCCAAGAAACTGGGGGTCATAACCCCTGGCTAGCCGATGGAGCGGCCCCCCACGCGGGGGATGCGTTTTCTCAATCAGGGGGCAGCGCACCCCCCTGGTCCGCCCAGCTCAGAGCTGGCTGAGCTGGCCACACGGGCCGCGCGAGAGCGCCAGGCCACCGGCCGCCCAGGCCGGGCTGGGCCACGCCGATCGGGCCATGCCACGCTCACCGGGCTAGGCCGCGCCCTAATGGTCCAGACCTGGACCCGGTTCGGGTCGAACCGGTTCGGGCCGACCCAGGGGGTCTTGGGCCGGGTCGGTTCGGGCCCAAAACCCCCTTTTCTCAGACAGGTTTGTTCAAACGCCCGTAACTTGGGCTATGGACCCCCGATCGACGCACCGTCAATTGCGATGCGATCCTTGGATCGAGATAGTCGTTTCGGTATATTACACTCAAAGTTTCGGAGAACTTTGTGTACTGCTGGGTTGGTTCGAACAGGAAACCAACCGGGCCCTCGGAGGAGAAACGCTTATAACTTGAGCTCCAGACGTCCGATTGACGTGCCGTCGACTTTGTTGGATTCCTCTTAGTGAGACAGACCTTTTGGATTACTCCGAATGAGGTTTGGATGCAGTTGGAGTGCGGTCAGGTTGGTTTTGACTTATAAACCAACCGGGCCCCTGGAATGAGAAAGCCAATAACTCTCAGACCGGGCGTCCGATTGACGCGCCATCTGTCACGTTGAGTTCCTCTTGTCGAGACAGAACTTTGAGATACATCAACTCCAGAACACGTGTCAGTTGATGTATCGACCACTTGGCCCGTGGAGCAGACCCTCCCGGAAACGAGCATGCTGGTGCGGTAACCCTAGAGCTGGATGCGACTGCGACTGCGACTATGACTGTGAAGACTACACTGAAATCCTATGTGGGTTCGGCAGGGATGAAGACTGTAATGAAATACTTTGTGGGTTTGACGACGATGAGGACTGCACTGAAATCCTATATGGGTTTGGCAGCGATGAAGACCGTACTAAAATCCTATGTGGGTTCAACGACGATGAAGACTGCACTGAAATCCTATGTGGGTTCGGCAGCGATGAAGACCGTACTGAAATCATATGTGGGTTCGACGACGATGAAGACTGCACTGAAATCCTATGTGGGTTCGGAAGCGATGAAGACCGTTCTGAAATCCTCTGTGGGTTTGACGACAATGAAGACTGCACTGAAATCCTATGTGGGTTCGGCAGCTTGGATAGTTTGGTATCCTACGTGGGTCCCAACTTAGATGAATCAACAGCTATATCTGATCATCTCTATCACCGAAGAAGTATACCTGTGTGAGATGAGTCTTGACTTCAATCAATATCATTGATATGATTGACTTACTATCCCATGTGGTTTGGGTTGTACTCCTATGTGGACGTGACTGAACTTGGGCTCGGATGTTTGAGCCAAACTGGAATTGATGACTTAGGTATATGTATGTGCATATACCTAAGTAGTGTTGGATGTTACTTCATGATTGTATCTTTCATTTGTGGATTACCCTTTGTGGATTCTGGGAGACCTTTGGGGGTCTCGAGGTCCCTACTGAGTAGCGTATACTCACCCCTGCACAGGCTATGCCCGCACTACGTTGTGTTGGATGCAGACGACGGACAATGATGATCGTGGTTGAGGCTTGTGGAACAAGTCGATACCTGGAGGTGGACCACTGGGCAGAACGTACACGGAGAGGACGGCTGGACCCGAGGGGCTGAGGAGGCTGTCTGTACCCACCCTTCAGGTGGGACTTCCAGTGGATGGCTCAACGTTGCTGCTTTACTTTCAGTTGTTTTACTTTCTTTCCAGTTGTACTTTACTTTCAATTTGGGTTTGTATTCTGGCCCACTTACTTTTCCGCACTACTTTTGTACCCAGTTTTACTTAGTGTTTACTTCTTCTTGCTTACTCTGTGGTGTTTGTTTACTTATAAAGGCAATGCCTTCCCCTTTTTTTGGGATTTACGCCTTGGTGCTAGTCGCCAGCCCCTAGCCTATGGGAGGTGGGCTTGGGGTTAGTCACGACCAGGGGTCCCGAGGATGGGTCGTGACAATACATCCTGAAATAAAAAAAATGCATAGGGACCTTCGTGATCATTATTGCTGGGATTTTATGAAAAGGGAGATTTCTGACTACACTTCAAGGTTCCTGGTATGTCAGTAAGTGAAGGAAGAGCAAAAACATCCTAAAGGGGTATTGCAACCACTACCCATACCAGAATGGAAGTGGGACAATATCACTGTGGACTTCGTCACTGGTCGCCCAAAAACTTCAAAAGGGAACAACGCGATATGGGTTATTGTGGACGGTATCACCAAGACTACTCATTTTATCTTTATTCGGGAAGATTTCTCTCTTGATCAACTTGCCAAGATTTATGTGAAGGAAGTGGTAAGGCTGCATGGAGTTCCACTTACTATCGTATCTGATTGTGATACAATATTCACCTCAAAATTATGGAGAAGTATTCAACATTCTCTAAGCACTGAATTGAATTTTAGTTCAACCTATCACCCCCAAACTGATGGCCAATCTAAAAGGACTATTCAAACACTCAAGGATATGCTGAGAGCATGTTCAATGGAATTTAAAGGTGGATGGGATCAACATCTCCCTTTAATTGAGTTCTCTTACAACAACAGCTTCCACTCAATCATTCAAATGGCCTCCTATGAAGCTCTATATGGTAAGTGATGTAGAACTCCTACTTGTTGGCATGATGCTGGTGAGAGAAAGCTTCTTGGGCATGATCTTGTTCAAGAGATGATAGAAAAGGTCCATTCCATCCAGCAACACGTTAAGGTTTCTTAGAGTTGGAAAAAGAGCTATGCCGACAACCATCAAAGGGACTTGGAGTTTGATATTAGTGACATAGTATTTCTTTTAATTTTACCTTCGAAGAGAGTCATGAGGTTTGGGAGGAAAGGGAAGCTTGGCCCTTGGTACATTGGCCCCTATGAAATCCTTGATCGTGTAGGAGCAGTGGCCCTTTGGTTTGTACTTCCTCCAAATCTATCACAAGTTCATGATGTCTTCCACGTATCCCTCTTGAGGAAGTATATACCTAATCCTTCACATGTACTAAATCCAGAGGTAGTACAACTGGAACATGACCTCTCTTATGAGGAGCATCCAGTGAAGATTTTGGATCGTAGAGACAAGGTTCTACGCAACATGACTACCCACCTTGTTAAGGTGTTATGGAGGAACCACAAATGCGAAGAAGCCATGCAGGAACCAGAGGAGTCTATGAGCCATAAGTACCCACACCTTTTCTCTTCTGAGGGTATGAGTTAAAATTTTGGGGAAAAAATTTCTTAAGGGGGGAAGAATGTAACGACCTGAACTTTTGAATAAATTTTGTTTCCTAAATTTGTGTCTTATTTCATTTTATAATCCACAAATCTATATCCTTTAATTAATGAAGTGAGTATAATTAAATGAGACCATTGGGTTTCTAATGTTATATGACCGTTGGTCAAATTGACCGTTGGTCAATATAACTATTGGAAACTAAACTCTTAACGTTATAATTATTGTTTATAAATACATGTGATCTTGGTTAATTAATACAGAAAGAAGAGTCGATGACCTCATCCAGTAGACTCGGGCCATACGAAGCCCATATGTCAGAGCTTGGGAAGGAGGTAGCATATCTGGGCTTTGCTATGGACCAAGCCCAAGCTGAGCTTCAACATGTGAAGCTTGAATGGAATCAACTAAGGGAGAAGTTAAAGCTGATTGAAATCACTACTCGAGCAATGTTGTTTGAGACACACCAAGATTCATCACCACAGCACACCTTACACTTAAGTCCTATGCAGGTGTTATAAGGGGCTATGTAACACGGCCTTAGTTACTTGTGTAAAACTTTTGTATAAATAAAATTATTATTTTTTATTATGGAAAAGTTGGTGAATTTAAGATATCTAGATAAATGTAGAATGAATTTATAGTTTCATATTACTAATGAATTTTGGAAAAAGGGTATTTTTAAATATTTATGTAAACATTAAATAATTAATAATGTATAATGATTTTCAAAAAAGGTATTCTACAGTTGTGACCAGTAAGAAATTTATAGTCTAATAAGATGAACTTAATTTTTAGTGTATATGTAAGGTATGAATAGTAATATATCCTTATAAATAGTAATGAATAGTAAATTGGCCAAAAAATAGAAAATTCACCCATGAATGTATAAATACAATTTATACATCTTAAAAGTAAAAAAATGATCATAGTATAAGTTTTGGTATTTTTGTATGTCATAAATATTTTATTTAAAATTTTATAATTAATTTAATAATTTAAAATTGAAATTTATTTTCATAAAATGTAATCATAAATTGTTACTTTATTTTCTTATGGTTATACTATAATTCTATGATACCTTAATTACCTTTTCAAGGTGTTACAAAACAAGTTATAAGTATAAAGTTGTTTATTTAGAATAAATAATGATTTTATTTAAAAATTAAATTAAAAGTATTTAGAAAAATATTTTCATAAAATGGAGTTCATTTTTCAATTCAGAGCATTGATATTGGGTTAGGGTAGATTTTTGTGATTTTTTTGAAACAATTGAATTTTCAATGAATAATAAAAATACAGTTTTGAGTTTTAGGTGTTTAATGACATCATTGATGATGAAATCATTATGTAATAAATCTAGTTGACTTGTGAATAGTAATATATGTTATGAGGTGTCCCAATTGTCTAATACCATGGGAAAATACCATGGGAAAGCCCATGGTTGTGCAAATACCACCGAGGAGGTGTCCCTGAGAAATTAATTAAATACTCCCTCACTTTTCCTATAAATATCATTCCATTACCTCATTCATTTCATTCCAAAATCCTCCTCAATGAAGTTATAGTCTTTTTAATTCCCAATGAGTCCTCCCAAGGTTCCCTCAATCCCCCAAGGTCCCAACCTTTAAGCTTTCGAAGTCACTCTTCAAGGTAAGGGAAACTTTCACCCCCCTCTTTTAAGTCTCGACTTCCTTTATGTCATGTCTTCTAGTTTCCATATTATTATGTTGGGGTATGTTGTTATATATTCTTATTACTGTCCATTTCATTTCCAAATGAGTATAGACCCTTTATGCTCTTATCAATTTATTTTCTGAATTCTTAAGTGACACCGTTAGGCTGCCGAATTTTTCGTAAAAGAAATCGCATCTTCTCTTTTCATTCAAGTTTTCTTTACACGTGGTATCTCATTCAAATATCCATAACATGATCTTATTTATTTTTAATATGAACCTCTAATATAAATGATTCATTTATTTATGGGATTATCTTGTCCCCTATCATTTTATTGTTTTCTAAAACCATATTATATAGACGTTATGCTGCAGAAATTTTGTCTCAAAATATCTCTCTTTTTTTCTCAAGAATTTATATTGTTTTATTTATCTGAATACCCAAATATATTTTCATTTATAGAGGTATTAATAAATACATAAAATTGATCTATTTTATTTTGTAATTTACATACATATAACCCTAACTCCCTTTCCATGGGTTATAAATGACATAACGATCAAGTTTTTAAGAACTATCAAAACGTCACGATTTAGAAATGAAACCCATTTCTTTTATTATCTGTGGGTTATTTATGAAATTTTTTATTATGATTTATGTGGATCACATGAAAATAAATACATATTAAGGGTGTTCCTTGATATCTCTCTAATGTATTGGGTAATGAATTTAATCTCTAGAGATGAAAAGTTTCACAATACCCTGGTGAATAACCTCGGTAATTTTCATGACACCTTAGGGATGAACCTTGGTGATATGTTCATGAATATCTAAATTAAATGTTTTAACAACATATTCATGTTGTGATTCAAGTAATTTTCATTATTAAATTCCAATACTTCCATTTCTCATGTATTTATGTTTTTTATCAAGTTCTTATTGATTTCACAAGTAAACGGATTCCCTTTCTTTCCTTACTGGGCTTTCTGCTCACCCTTTCCATCCATGTATGTCTCCAGTTTATGAGATGCATAAATTTTACATAGGATGAAATTTTAAAGAGGATTTTCAAGGGGATTTAAAATATTTTTTTAAGTTTTTATGTTTTATGTTCCTGCTTTCTAAGACACTAGATTTTAAAGGTCCTCTGTTTGTAAAATGTAATGGAAAGTTATGTAATAAAAAGGAAGGATGCCACATATATCTAACATATTTCACCATAGTGACAGTGTCTCCATAATTTTAGAGAAAATATCACCACTTCTAACACAAGATTATGACTAGGATAGTTTTTTCATGAATTTTTAACTGCCTTGATGCATAGGCAATAACTCTATCATTCTGAATAATGACACAACCAAGTCCTTTTTTAATGAATAACTATAGATAAAACACCCATCATTCCCTGATGGTAGAGTTAGGATAATAGAATTCACTAATGTCCTCTTGAATTATTCAAAATAGTCATTACATTATTTTTTTCCATATGAAATTAAACCCTTTACGTGTAAGGTTGGTCATTGGGTTGGCTAAATGGGCGAAGTTCTAAAAACACCAATAATAACATGCTAAAACAATAAAACTACATACCTCAGTTATGTTTGTTGGAGTAGAAAATTATTGCATAGCCTTTATCTTCATAGGTTCAACGAATATTCTATCCTTAGAGACAATGTGGCAATAAAGGAAACTGATTGAAGCCAAAATTCACACTTTCAAAACTTCCCATATAATTCATTTCTTCTAAGTGTCTTTAGAATAGCGAAAAAATGATTTTCATGATCCTAATAGCTTTTAAAGTATACCAGGATATCATAAATAAATACCCCCACAAAGCCATCAAGATATTCTTTGAAAAATCTATTCATTGGAGCCATGAAAATAAATGGTGCATTAGTCAGTCCAAAAGGCATTACTGTAAACTCGTAATGCCCATACCTGGTTCAAAATGTTTTCTTGGGAATATCTTATTTCAACACTGTCACACCCAGACATCACTTGAGGTATGTTTTTAATTTTTAATTTTTATCCCATGATCTTATTTTCTTTTATTTAAATTGTTTGGTTGAAGGTCGGGCTGAACCCGATGTGAGTTTTTCGATTTTGGTGATGATAAGTGAGCGTTGGATTGACATCGCTCGATGTGCTAGCAGTGCATGGGCAAAGCCGTGTGGCTTCACTGGTTTAACATGGCTTCACCAGTTTCACGCATGATCTGCTCGGTGTGCATATGATTAAATAACCGAATAAAAATAAAAATTATTATAATTAAAGTTATTTTTGTCATTTTTATTAGTATTATTATTATTTTTATTAGTTTAGGTATGATTTTATTTTTAGGTTTTAATTTATTTTTATTTACTCATCTTCTTATTTTTATTTTATTTTATCCCTTCTTTTCTTTTCTTTTTATTCTCTTATTTTCTTTTCTTTATTTCCTTTCCTCTTTTTTTCTTCCTTTCTTCTTTCCTCTCTCGTGTAGGTACTATTCACTCAATCCTCTCCCCCCTCCCATCGCGGCATCCCATGGCCTGTGCAAACCCTAGACATCCTACTGCCATGATCCAACACCTCCCTCCTGCTCGACCTAGCCACGTCGTGCCGCACCGATCGTGCCTCCCCTATCCAGCAGACCATTGGTCGCACCTCCCTCTACCTCCTGCACCCTCGGCTAGATCCCGCTCGGCCTATCCTCCTTGCCTAGTCGAAGCAGCATCCCCCCTGTTATCCACCCACTTGGCCGGACTCCTCCGCTACCCCTCCTCCCTCTTTGCTAGCCGATTCCATGCATCTTTCCTCCCCTTTTGTATAGCCGTGCACCCCTCCTCCCACTTTTCCAGCCGACACCGTGCATCTTTCCTCCCCTTTGGGATAGTCATGCACCCTCCTCCTACTTTTCCAGCCGATGTTGTGCACGTCTCCACCCCCTCCAGACATCCCATGTCGACCTCTCAACAACCTTTAGAAACCCTTGCCGAAGGTAAAAAACCCCACGTTGTTCATAATTTTATTTTTCTTGGAAGTGTTGTGGTTGTGATTTAATTGCAATTGATTAAATCTTGATGTTTCTTTTTTTACAATGCCTTGTTTTAGGGTGTATTTGTGTTTGTTTGAGGTGCATTGGGTGCGATGGATTTTGCACAATAATTTTGCGAATCATGTGATGTGTTGGTAGATGGTTCTGCACACAATTGTTATCTGATGATCTTTTTCATGTTTGTTTAATTAATTAAGAACCTTGTTAATTAGTTTCCATGCTGAAAAATTAGTTTTGATTACATTTTAAATGTGCATTTAATTTTTTAGAAGTGCGTCTAAGTGAATTGGTTCATTTTTATTTTTAAATCCCACCTTGAATTATTTATTAGTGTTTTGTGAACTGTGAAGTCAGTTAATTAGGAAGTGCAGATGATGCAGTTTGTGTTTTGGCATGGTGTAAAAATGCATTTTCCCTTAAAAAAATGTTTTGATTGAAATTTTGACATTAAAAATCCTGTGACATGTTTGGAAACTGTTTAATAAATTCTCTTAGTTGTTTGATTAATTATCAAAGTGTTTTTTGTTAAAATATGAATCCAATTTAATTTAATGTGTAAGCGATGCAAATTATGTTTTGAAAATATTTTTGTGTGTGTATGGATTTAAAAGAGTATTGCGGTGTGCAAATGGTGTGTTTTTGTGTGCAAGCACCCTATTTGGATCTTATGTAATAAAGTGATGTGTGATGTGAACTTGGAATTTAAATTAACACAAAGAGGGAAGCCTAGGGAATTAGGTGGGGGGACTAGGACTAGTGATCTAGTGTTCCGGAGATGGCTTGGCCCGGTTCCACTGGCAGGTTTGACGATTGCAACACTAACTAAACATATGATGAATGAGGGTCATGGTCTTCTATGCCACATTTTCTGAGGGTCATGGTCTTCTAAGCCACGTTTTCTTAGGGTTGTGGTTTCTAAGCCACGTTTCACTGAGACACGATGTTCTAGGGTCCCACTTGTTACTAGTACTCACAGGGCCTCTCCCATCTTTTGGTGCTCCCAGTTACTTTGCACACACTGATGATACATGTTATGTCTTTTGAGTTACTACACAAACATGTGTATGCTCTAAACTACTTTTCTTTAATGTCGTTTCATGAAAACTATTTTCATTAACATTGTTAAGCATTTCTTACTTTCTTTTTAATTATCATTACAATGTAATTGTCTTTTAATTCTTGTGCGTGGAATATTTTCTTGGTGACATCCTGCGGGACGATTTCTCACACCCTACTCACACCCTTGGGTGTAAGTAGATTTGTTTATGTCTGATATAGGTAAGGGTCTATCTTTTGAGAGTGGGGGTTTAAGTTGTTAGAAGGCCTCATGATGTGTCATTGTGGTGGCAACTTGAGGGTGGTGTCCTCACACTGGGAAATGGTTTTTGGGTTGGTTTTTGGTCAGCATACATTAAGTATTTTTTGGGTTTTGGATTTACATGTGACTCAAAAATCTGGTTTTGGTTAGAGGCTTGTTTGTCTACGACTCTTACTTTTGGTTGGGTTTATTTTATTAGTTTTTTTATATTTTTTTAGGGTAAAATCATTCCCAAGGCTTATTTTAGTACATGGGAACTTGTGCCAGCCCTTAGGGATCAGTAATGCCCTTCGAACCTTACCGCAGGCTGGGTCGAGCATCAGTTCGGATGGTGACCTGACTTGGTTCGTGAAAAAAATGGTATCAGAGCGTAGTTTTTGTTGTTTGGTTATTTTATTTGGGATGAGTCTAGTTAGACAAGATCTAGGATTATCAGTGCTCAGAATTCTGGTTGCGAGTAGGGTGCCTAGCCAGCACACCTTGTGATAGACCCCGAGTCTCCATGGGATGTCGAGATGCTTGTTTGACTTATCTTCCAGGTGGGACGTGCAGGCTGCAGACTGTGCATGGGAATCAGGTGGGGAAGAAGAATTTGGACACGATGTTACATTTTCATGCTTGGTTTATTGATGATTACTTATCCTACTAAAAATTTATTCTTTCTTTAGATATGATATCTTGATAATGTTACTTTATTAATGTTTCTCTTTGAAGAAAGATTCCTCCCTGGAGAGATTACACGCACATACAGGAGGAATCCAGAGAGAGTTCTCCCTCACAGCTTGATCAGATATTGGTAGAAGCCATGACCCGAGCAGTTCAGGATTTAGGAAAAGGGGCGACTCCTGCCCCCACCCCTATTCCAGCTAGAGGAGATGAGTCAGGCTATAAGAAGGATAAAGCTCAAGAGTTTCTAAAGAATAAACCTCCTTCATTCTGAGGTAGTTCAGAACCTCAAGAGGTAGAGGAATGGATTGAAAATATAGAGCGTATGTTCTAGTTTCTTGACATGCTAGAGGAAGTCAGGGTAAAGTGTGCCTCATTCCAGCTAGAGGGTTCCAATCGCAAGTGGTGGTAATCAGTGATTCAGGGTGGGAAGCATGAGAAGATGAGTTGGAAGGATTTAAAAGCTGTCTTTAATTAACATTACTACCCCAGGTTCCTGGAATACACTAGATCTCGGGAGTTCATGGATCTTTCACAAGGGAATCAGATAGTGATGGATTATGCAAACTTCTTTTCTAAGATAGTGCGATATGCGCCTGAGATTGTTTCAAGTCAATATTTGAAAGCTTAGAAGTTTGAGAAGGGCCTTCTACCATAAATACTCTCTCAAGTTTTCTTTTTCATGTGGAGAACTTATGCCGAGGTGGTCTATCATTCTTGCATGGTCGAGATTGAACAGATAGTAAAGTTAGGGTTTTCTAGATTAGTGTTAGGGTTTGACAGTGACAGTTCATCCGAGAAGAATATGAAGCATGATGAGAAATGGAAGAAGAGTGGTGGTAGCTCAGGTCATCCTCCCAGGCAGACTTCATCTGGGGCTTCTGGTGTAGGGTCTGTGGTGTGCCATCAGTATGGAAGGGTAGGTCACATATGACTTGCATGTCCATACCGTCCCATACTTTTCCATGGGTGTGGAGTTGTGGGACATGTACAACATTTTTGCAGGACTGTACACCCTTACCAGAGTGGGACTGGATCTGTGGCTTCCAGAGGGGTATCAGTTCAGTCAGAGCTGACCAGGATGACGAGATCTTGGTTTAGTGGCCATGGTGGAAAGACTGGATCATCTTTGAGGCATAGCTAGATCAGGGTAGAGCCTCTGGTGAGCGATCATTATCAAGCAAAGACCAGACATTTTCATGTTGTGGATCAGGCACTAGAAGGATTTGATGCAGGAACTTCAATTGTTCAAGGTACCATTCTGATTGAATCTTCTATATCTATAGTTTTATTTGATACTGGTGCTTCAATTTCTTTTATATATGCCCTTCTGGTGAACCAGCTGAACCTACCAACTGAACTATTATCTCTTTCCATGGAGCTATAAACACCATTGGGGAAAACAAGGGAGCAAGGCCTTAGGTGTCCGTCGTGCGCACTCTATGTGTGAGGATTCGAGATGGAGTGGGATTTCTTGGTCCTTGATATGGACCTATTTGATGTGATCCTCGACATGGACTGGTTGGTGCACTTCCAAGAACATATTGACTGTTATCAGTGACAGGTCAGTTTTATGGCACCAGATTGGAGTCCTCAGTTATTTCCTGGAGAATGGGATCCTCAGTCGAGTCGCGTGGGACCACCACTCCCTGAGTTGATGAATCTTTCTTATTAGTTTTGATTGATCACACTGGAGGACTATGGTGGTGTTTCTTAGGGCGGGTTACCTCGTGTAGTGGATGAGTTCCCAAAGGTCTTCCTAGATGATTTTTTAGGCTTACCCCCAGAGCGGGATGTGGAGTTTTCAATTGAGTTGGCACCGGGAACATAGTCTATATCTCTTCCCTCATATCGTATTCCCCCCAAATAATTGAGGGAATTAAAGATATAGATGGACAATTTGGAATCTAAAGGATTCATTCGTCTGAGCATCTCTCCTTGGGCCGCCCCAGTTTTATTTGCGAAGAAGGCCGATGGAACCCTCCAGTTGTGCATCGATTACCGGAAATTAAATAAGGTGACCATCGAGAATAAATACCCTTTGCCTCAGATTGACGATTTTTTTGACTAGTTGAAGGGGGAAAAGTGGTTCTCCAAAATTGACTTACGTTCGGGTTACCACCAACTCAGGGTGAGATAAGCAGACATTCCGAAGACAGCTATCTGAAGCATTTATGGTCACTTAGAGTATCTAGTCATGCCTTTTGGATTGAAAAATAATTCGGTGGTTTTCCTGGAACTCATGAATAGGGTGTTCCACCAATATCTTGACTCATTTGTAGTTGTATTTTTGGTTGGCATCCTGGTTTATTATGGATCTAAGGAAGAACATGAGCATCACCTACTGATTGTTTTGGGCACTTTTCTGGACCACCGCTTGTATGCGAAACTCTTCAAGTGCACATTCTGGATCAGGAAAGGAATTTTTTGGGGCATGTTATCTCAAAAAAAAAGGGTTTCAGTGGATCCTAAGAAGATCAGTGTAGTTATGTCATGGGATAAGCCAAGGAATGTGTTTGAGATCAGGAGTTTTATTGGCATGGTAGGTTATTACATGTGTTTTGTTCAGGATTTCTCATGGCTTGCCTCTTCCATGACCACAGTCACCCGAAAAGGGGTGAAGTTTGAATAGATCCTACAGTGCAAGGAATCCTTTGAGGTTTTGAAGCAACAGTTGAACACTACACCTGTTTTGATCTTACTAGAGTCTGGGAAGGTCTATGTGGCTTATTGTGATGCATCGGGTATGAGCCTTGGGTGTTTACTCATGCAGGATAATCATGTGGTGGGTTATGGTTCTTTCCAGCTCCAACTGCATGAGGAGATTTATCCGAATCATGACTTGGAGTTGGCAGTAGTGATGCACGCCCTGAAGACTTGACGTCACTACCTATTTGGGGATAAATTTGTGGTCTATTCTAACCATAAGATCCTTGCCTACATTTTCTCTCAAAAGGATCTCAATCTGAGGCAGCGCCACTAGATCGAGTATCTACAGGGATTTGACTTTGATATTTTCTATACCCCGGGCAAGGGTAATGTGGGGGCTGACTCTTTGAGCAGGAACATACCAGTATAGGTGTTGAGGAAGTCCTATGATGAGTGGACTTTGATGGGGATCTTCGCCCAGATGCACTTGGAGAGCAGGGAGAATATCGGAGGTACTTTCTTGGCTAGCATCTAGTTAACTCCCTCTCTTATAGAGTTGATTTAGTAGGAGCATCCCAATGATGATCTATGTGAGTGATCTATATAATTTCTTCATGGTGGTTATACCCCTTCAGATTTGGTCTTTGTCTCTCGAGAAGATCTTTTTCTTCAAGGGATGTGCAGTGGTGCCATTGTCTCTGCGGAAGGTGGTGATGAAGGATAGCCACCAGTCATAGTGGGCCATCCATACTAGTACTACCAAGATTTATTACGATGTCCATTGCCAGTTCTAGTGGCCAGGTATGAGGTAGGACATAGACAACTTTGTATCGAGATGCTACACTTGTCAGCAGGTGAAAGCTGAGCATCAGAGACCATCTGGTCTTCTTTAGCCATTACCCATTCTTACCTAGAAGTGGGACGAGGTAGCCATGGACTTCATTGTTGGATTTCCTCATACACCCCAGGGAAAGAACACTATTTGGGTAGTGATTGATCATTTGACCAAGTCAGTTCACTTTATCCCGATCAGAGATACAATAATAGTGGATGAGATGGGCTGTTTGTATGTTCAGAAGGTGGGCATACTTCATGGTGTGCCATCATCGGTTGTTTCTGACAGGGACCCCCACTTCACCTCTTGTTTTTGGGGAGGCCTCTAGAAGGAAATGGGGTCATAGATTAAGATGATAACGACATAACATCCTCAGATGGATGGCCAGACGGAGCGGGCGAATCAGATTCTGGAGGACATGCTTAACGCATGTGTGTTAGATTTCTGAGGATCATGGGATAGCCATTTGGGATTGGTCGAGTTTTCTTATAATAACAGTTACCAATCCTATATTAGAATGATACCATTTGAGGTTCTCTATAGTCGGCCTTTTCAGTCTCCTTTGTGTTGGGATGAGGTAGGCGAGACCTCACTATTGGGATCGAGCCTTGTTCAGGAGACGTCTGAGAAGGTCAAGTTGATTAGACAGTGGTTGTTGACAGCTCAGAGTCACCACAAATCTTATGTAGATCAGAGGCATTGAGATATTGAGTTTTCAGTGGGGGACAGAGTGTTCTTGAGGGTGGCCCCTCGCTTGGGTCACCGCTGCTTGGGAAAGCATGGAAAGATGACGCCGAGGTATGTTGGGCCTTTCAAGATTACTAAGAGGATTGGAAAGGTGGCATATAGGTTAGCTTTTACTTCATAGTTAACGTCGATTCATGATGCATTTCCCATCTCCCAACTGAAAGAGTATAATCTCAATCCGTCACATGTGTTGAATTGGGAGGAGTTGGAGATTGAGACAGACTTATCAGTGTTTGAGCGACCAATGCAGATAGTGGATTCTCAGGAGAAGGTGCTTCGTGATAAGTTTATTCTTTTGGTTCGTATTATTTGGAAGCATGGGAATGATGAGAATGATACTTGGGATCAGAAGACTTGGGTTGAGTAGGAGTACCAATTTTTATTCTTTGATCAGGCTTCAAATTGACTTTCCGAGGGCAAAAAGTTTTCATTGTGAAGAGAACCGTCACACCCGAACTTCGCTTGAGGTATGTTTTTAATATTTAATTTTTATCCCATAATTTTATTTTCCTTCATTTAAATTGTTTAGTTGAAGGGTGGGCCAAACTCGATGTGACTTTTTCTCTTTTGGCGTTGATAAGTGAGCATTGGCTTGACATCGCTCGACGAGCGGACAGGGCACGAGCGAATCCATGTGGCTTCTCCAGTTTAACACGTGATCTGCCCTATGTGCAGATGATTAAATAACTGAATAAAAATAAAATTTATTCTAATTAAAATTATTTTTGTCATTATTATTAGTATTATTATTATTGTTATTAGTTTAGGCTAGATTTTTTTATAGGTTTTAATTAATTTTTATTTCCCCATCTCCTTATTTTTATTTTATTTTATCCCTTCTTTTCTTTTCTTTTTATTCTATTATTTTCTTTTCTTTAATTACTTTCCTCTTTTTTTATTCCTTTCTTATTTCCTCTCCCTACGGGTACTATTCACTCAATCCTCCCCCCCTCTTGTCACAACATCCCCTGGACTGTGCAAATCCTGGCCACCCTACTGCCTTGAGCCGACACCGACCTCCTGCTCGACCCAGCCACACCATACTACACCAATCGCGCCTCCCCTATCCAGCAGGCCGTCAGCCACACCTCCCTCTACCACCCCCACCCTCGGTTGGATCCTTCTTGACCTATCCGCCTTTCCCAGTTAAAGCCGAATCCCCCCTTGTTATCCACCCGCTTGGACGGACTCCTCCACTACCCCTCCTCCCTCTTTTCCAGCTAACGTCGTGTATCTTTCCTCCCCTTTCGAACAACCGTGCACCCCTCCTCCTGCTTTGCCCGCCGACGTAGTGCACATCTCCACCCCCTCCGGATAGCCCTTTTCTACCTCTCTCCAACCTTTCAAAACCCTTGAAATAGATGAAAACCCATCATTGTTCATACTTTTATTTTTATTGGAAGTGTTGCAGTTTTGATTTAATTGTGATTGATTAAATATTGATGTTTCTTTTTTTACAATGCCTTGTTTTTAGGGGGTATTTGAGTTTGTTTAAGGTGCATTAGGTGCAGTGGCTTTTGTGAACCAATTTTGCGAAGCTTGTGACATGTTGGTAGGTGGTTCCACACATAATTATTATCTGATGATCTTTTTCATGTTTGTTTAATTAATTCAGCACCTTGTTAATTAGTTTCCATGCTGAAAAATTAGTTTTTATTACGTTTTAAATGTGAATTTAATTTTTTTGAAGTGTGTCTAAGTGAATTGGTCCATTTTTATTTGGAAATCCCACCTCGAATTGTTTATCAGTGTTTTGTGAACTGTGCAGTTAGTGTATTAGGAAGTGCAGATGATGCGGTTTGTGTTTTGGCATGGTGTAAAAATGCATTTTTCCCTAAAAAACGTTTTGAGTAAACTTTTGACATTAAAAATCCTATGAAATTTTTGGAAATTGTTTAATAAATTATCTTAGTTGTTTGTTTAATTATCAAAGTTTTTTAGTTAAACTATGCATCTAGTTTAATTTAATGTGTAAGCAGTGCAGATTATGTTTTAAAAATATTTTGGTGTGCGTATGGCTTTAAAAGAGTATTGCTATGTGCAAATGGTGTGTTTTTATTCTCAAGAACCCTGTTTGGATCTTATGTAATAATGTGACATGTTATGTGAACATGTAATTTAAATGATCACAAAGAGGGAAGCATGGGGTATTAGGTGGGGTGACCAGGACTAGTGAGCTAGTGTTCCAGAGATGGTTTGGCCCGATTTCACTGGATGGTTTGACGATTGCAACACTAACTAAACATATGATGACTGAGGGTCGTGGTCTTCTAAGCCACGTTTTCTGAGGGTCATAGTCTTCTAAGCCACATTTTGTGATGGTTGTGGTTTCTAAGACACATTTCACTAAGACACGATGTTCTAGGGTCCCACTTGTTACAAGTACTCACAGGGCCTCTCCCATATTTTGGTGCTCCCGGTTACCTTTCAAAAACCGATGATACATGTTATGTATTTTAAGTTACTACATAAACATGTGTCTTCTCTAAACTACATTTCTTTAATGTCGTTTCATGAAATTTTTTTTCATTAACATTGTTAAGAATTTCTTACTTTCTTTTTAATTATAAATGAAAATGTAATCGTCTTTTAATGCTTGTACGTGGAATATTTTCTTGGTGACATCATACTGGGCGATTTCTCACACCCTACTTACACCCTTGGGTGTAAGTAGACTTTTTTATGTCTGATACAGGTAAGAATCCAACGTTTGGTAGTGGTGGTTCAGGTTATTAGCAGGCGTCTTGACATGGCGTTGTGGTGGAGGCTTGAGGGTGGTGTCCTCGTGCCAGGAAATGGTTATTTGGGTTGGTTTTTGGTCACCATACTTTTAGTGTTGTTTGGGTTTTGGTTTTACGTGTGACTCAAAAATCTGGTTTTGGTTAGGGGCTTGTTTGGCTGCTACTCTTACTTTTGGTTAGGTTTATTTTATTGGTTTCTTTATATATTTTTTTCTGGTAAAATCATTCCCAAGGTTTATTTTGATACCTGGGAACTTGTGCCATCCCTTGGGGATCGGGAATGCCCTTCAGGCCTTGCCGTGGGCTGGGCCGGGCGTCAGTTCAGATGGCGATCTGACTTGGTTCATGACACACACCCACGCAACTGATGATATCCAAATCGAAGTTCAATCTTTGAAAAATATTGGGCTTCATAAAGTTGATCAAATAAATCATCAATATGAGGTAGGAAATAATTTTCTTTATTATTATAGCATTGATCTCTATGTAGTCAATGAAAAACCTCATTAATCCTTCTTTCTTCTTAATGAAAAGAACAGGGGCTCCCCACGGAGAAACACTAGGGAAAATAAATCCTTTATCACTCAATTCCTCTCATTGTTTCTTTAGTTTCACTAATTCTACAGTTTCCATTCTCTAAGCGGTCTTTGATATAGGTCTTGAATCAGGAATTAAGTCAATGGAAAACTCAATTTCCTGCTTTGGAAGATATCTAGGTAAATCCTCTTAAAGACATAAAAATATTCTTGCACAATAGGTATGTACCCTATTTGAACATTCTATTCCTCACCCATAGATATTTCATTACATTGCTCCCCAATAATTGAATTCATAAGAGATACTGGGGGTAGATCTAGATGAGAATCATATGGTGATGTTTTTCCCTAAAGATAAGGGATTCCACATCGTCCTAAATTTTTTTAACCTTCTTCTTTTTATTATAAAATTTCCCATAATGGTTTGAAATAAAATACATACCAAGGATTATATCAATGTCAATCATGGTTATGAAAATACAATCAGTAGATAAATCATGTTTATACGTCATAATGGGGACTTCCTGACACAACTTTGTAGCAATGATACATCCCTTAAGAGTTTTAACTGACAAATCCTTTATTAAATCAAATTGGAAATATATAATTTTCTTGGAAAAGTGGGAGATATGAATGAATGTGATGATCCAGAATCAAATAAATCATTGGATTTGTTTGAGGAAACAATTAAAGTACCATCCACCACATCATTAAGAACTTCAATATCAGCCGTTGTGATCACATAAGCTTGTCCCTGATCCCTTGTCCTTTTCTATGGTATATTTACTTGATGCTTTTCACAATCATTAGAATAGTGTCCCATCTCCCTACAATTATAGAATTGAACATTAATAACTTCTTCCTTCCCCTTGAAATCAATAGAAATATAGCCTTTTGTCCACATTTGTAGCATACTCCTTTTCCTTTTAAGTAGACACCAGTGTGTTTCCTTCCATAATTATTATGGGGTGGAAATTTAACTATTCCCTTCTTACCCTTTTCCTTATTTCCCTTTCTAGATTTTTCAGAATCCCTCTTATTCTCTTGCTTTACCTTAAATCCATAAGACTTATAGAATTCCTTTTCCATATTGATAGCACATGAAACTATATCCTCATATAATGAGAAAATTTGGGAGACCAATGAACATTAGAGGAATGGATTTAGGCCATCAAATAATCGATCAATCTTTCTCCTTAGATTTCTTATATAGTCCACAACACAAATTTCTAACCTTATGAAGTTATATTCATAAATTGATACATTATCATATTACTTTTTCCACAAATTTAGAAACTTCCTTTCCATATATGCTCACTATTCACGAGGAAAGTATTTCTCTTGGAATATTTCATTAAAGTCCCTCAAATTCATATATTCTATATCTTCCTCTTCCTTTGTGTTTTGGATTAACGACCACCACTGATCTGCATCTTCTGATAGACGATAAACTACCATGATGACCATATCTCTTTCGTTACATCCCAAAGTGTGAAATATCTTCTCTAGGTAACTTATCCACTTCTTAGCTACAAATAGGTTTTTAGTCCCATTGAATGATGGAGGTCGTTGGTGAATAAAGCGATCTAACATAGCTCCTCCACGTGATGTATCTTGATGCTCCATACGGGTAAGGTTATTATTCATAACCTGAGTAAGTTGTCCTAGTATAGTTATATGTTTCTCTACACAAGTTTCAGCTCCAGAGCTAACATCATTATCTTGCATTACAGGAAAATCCCTACATGGGTTACACATGTTCATGCGATTTCCATTTCTTCCACTAGCAGACATTTCTAGATAATGATATACACTATATTAGATTATGAATCATAATGTATAATCTTAACTAAGAAAATTAATTATCATAAATTGAAATCCTATTCATGGCTAATCCCATAATCAAAAAAATTGTTTCTTTGAGGAAAAATTGACATTTAAATCCTTCATAATGGATTGTAAAGAAAATGTAAATTATCTTAAGAATATCCCCCGAGAGTGTCAAACCGGGTTTGAAATAAGGCCCATTGTTGTGTACTAGGATACCCTAGTTCAAGACCGAAACTCCTTCTCGGAGTTTTCACTTTTAGGCATATCTGTTCCAGAACAACATCCACTTGTAGTATCCAAACATGGATTTATTTTCTATAAAGATCCACATAATCTATTCCTTCCTAAAATACTAGGATGTTCTTGTATGTTTATTCTTAAAGACTATCTTAGGGGTTTTACCATAATCTATGTTTTATAAATCTTGTTTCCAAGATTTTTACTAAACTTCCACTAATACCAACTGTAAAGACCCGACCCCAATTCCCTAGAGCCAGTGCCTTATTACATTACATTATCATGTTTACAAGAAATTAATATCCCAAAGGAATGAATAGTTTAGTAGATTTGAAAATATAGATACATACATAATTTCAATATTAGAACATGAAATGAAAAACAACATATAAGTTCTGTTGGGAACATCCACCACTCCATGATTATCCCTATAAGGCAGTCATAAAATACCTCTACTTATCCTGGAAAAAATGAAACATAAGAAGGGGTGAGATTAGTTACTTAGTAAGGGTGGACATTATAGTGAAAGATAACATAAACATTATACATGGTGAATAATTGAAAACACTTGGATTTAAAAAATGAACTTGAACATAATATGGCAGGAATATGAGATGAGTAAATATTTCCATAATAAAACTTAATCATAGGTATTATATTAGTCAAATAATCGCATGAAATATCAATTTCTATGTTCATAATGAGGGAAATGAATATATTGGATATTCTGAAACTTTTCTTCAAGGCCTCATCCAAGACGTCTGAAAATTATTAAGGCATCGGCCAAAACCATATCTCAAAATTGGAAAGGCCTTGTCCAAGTCCATATCTATTTGTCTTATGAGACCTACCGATGCATAGAGGGGATATAGAGTGCCCCGAAAATCCAATAATAAGTCAAATTCATTCCTAATATGAATAGGGATAAACATAAACAACACATACCATTATATTGAAACTAACATATGAAATGTAAATAACTTTCACCAAACATTAAGCTTAAACACTAACCATTCAGAGTAAATTTGGTGAATGGTTTTAGGATATGAAATCCATAGTCAAACTAATCAAAATCCATTAAAATAAATATGTATTATGATATCATAAGATATTAGTCCCAAAAATACATAAGAATCAACAAGAGTGTTGAAATAGATGAAAACACTTTTATAAAACAAATAAGTAATTCTTGAGATAAATACTCTTTTACTTTGAAAAAAAAGAGTTATTTTGGAATTTTTTTTAAATATAAAAGTGAAGTAAGATAGTATTTTCATTAAAAAATGAGTGATTTTAGGAAAATATTGGTTTCTAAAAACAGATTATAGAGTGCCCATGAAAATAGTTACAAATTTGAGAAATTCCATTTGAATAAGGATTGTATTTTAGGAAGAATTTTTGAAAGATCCTTTTGGAAAATACAAGTCCCCATAAATGAAGGTATGATTATGGTTGGAACATATATTTAGAGAATTCACACAGAAATTATGAGAAGTAAATATGAATGAATAATAATTTCATTGAGGTAAATAGATAATAAATATAGGCCAATGAGCTTGTACCCAAGTGTTATAAGCTCCTGCTTGGAATCCAAAAGACCCAGGATCAAATCCGGGAAGGGAAATTTTTTTGTCTTACTATAGCAGTATTGTAGCAGGGCACTGTAGAAATACTGTAGCAGTAGTGGAACTGTTGCAGTGGAAACACTGTAGCAGAAAAGGTACTATAGCAGGAACTGCAGTGGTGGTGGTACTGTGCAGGAACTGTAGCAGCTGAGGTACTGTTGTAGTATTATTCACCGAAGGGTCCCTGGGACAAAAAATGGGCTTTCAAGCCTAATATTCTGGCCACTTGGCCTTGGGCCTTGTAACACACCGAAACTAAAACCTCATTTATTGATAAGTTTATGTTTACATTTTGTTTGAATTTCATAACAACTGAACAAAACTTGTTTCTCACGAGAAAGTAATAATATGGTTTTAATTTATATTATAATTAAACTGAGTAAAAAAACACAAATGGAAACAAGGCTTTTCATTTAAATAAGAACACCGTAGTGTTTACAATGTACCAAGATCAGAAGAAACATTTCTACCCAAATATACCTATTAAGAACCCTATCAAAATTACAGGGAGACCACTTAAAACAATGAGAACCCCAAGAAAATAATATGGGTCCTTAGAATCTGTCACAATGAACATAAGAATGGCCAAAGCCACTGTTGCCACACTAATCACCAATGGTATGACATGAACTATCTTCTTCTTTGTCTTGAGTTTTAGGACACCATAAGGCATGATTTTATATAAGGCAATGGCTTGACCATTACCTTGGGTGACCCTTGAATTCCAACAGCTATAATTATAGCCATTGGACTTGTGGTGAATTAACTAAAAACATTTAAGTACAACTTGGATTTCCAAAATTTATGAATTGGAAGCTATAAGATAACTTCTGATTATGGTGAAATATTTTGAATTATAGGATTTTTAAAAGTATTAAGGAGTTCAAGACACTTTTAAAATATTTCAAAATACAATGTAATGATCTTTGTCTATAAATTTTTTTTTTAAACTATGTTTAATTTCTTTTAACTAAACTATGTTTTTGATTAACTTAGTTTTGACTACTATAATATTAGTATAAAAGATTTTATGTGGGTATACCAAATTTCAATTTATAACCTTTAATGTTAAGGCTTTATTTTTTATAAATAATTTTAGTAATATTATTAGATAAGGTATAACTAGGTATTCATTAACCCTTTTTAAGACTATATAAAAGTCATGTTTAAATGGATAATTTTTATATAGTATTATTTTCCCTTAAGTCTTCATATATTTTTTAGGTTTGTTTTTATAAAAACTTTGGGCCCACTAGGTCCAACCCTTTATGGCTGGGCCAAGGGAGGAAACTCACGCTACGTGGCTGAGCCTAGCCCTCAACCCAAGCCTTGGCCAGCCTAAGCGCATGCATAGGTTCCCCGAAGGGCACACAGAAGAAGGAGTGCTTGTGCGTGTCACCGCGGGCGCGAGGCTGCGGTAAGGCATTGGTAGGCCGAGGCCTACGAGGGGCGGGAGCCCGTGTGTAAGGCTCCCTAAGTGTGTGCTGTGTGTTTTTCTGAACCATCATTCGGAGGCTGAGGCTTATAAAGGGGGAACAAACATCCCACCATTTCGATGTGGGACATGTTTTTTCAGGAAAAACGAGATCAGGGCCGTTGGATCACATAGTGCGTGATCTGGGCCATCGATCTCGACCCCGCAATCGACCCTCAACAACCGTGAATTTCTCCACGTTTTTTAGGGACCATTCGATCCAGCGCGATTTAATCGTAATAGTTCGAGGGTTTTAAAACACCGCGATGATCATGAGCCACCCGATCTTGCAACAGATCAATCCAAGTAATCCATCACATTTAGAAACTGCAGATGTACACTGACCGTTGGATCAAACCCAGATCAAATCCTGAATGTTCATTAATTTTCTAATCTTCCTCTTATACATTGTCTTCTTCCCCATGATGTGCCCTGCACAAATACGCTACACCCTATATTGCACCATTTCTCTTCACCTTTTATAACCGCTAGTACCTCCTCTCACACGGTTTCCATAGATACCTCTCCCCCTAGTATTTTATAAACCATTTTGGCCTCTATTTCCATACCACTTTAATTAAAATAATTTGTATAGGTTTATTTTATAAAATACACCCGAGGTATCCCAATAACCTCTCAATCCTTAGCACTCAAGTTTCCAGCAGACCTCAACAAGTCCTCTGAGATTTCCAGCGTTCCACTAAGCCCCTCTTCCTCCTCAAACTAAGGTAGGTGATTTATATTTGTATTTCTTGTTGAGTTTTGATTTTTATGTTTATATACAATTATTATATAAATATACATCACCTTGCAGTTGAGTTTGAACCCCTCTTTACCTGAAATCGAGATTCGTGATTTTTCTAGTTTATAGAGAATTAGCGGACCTGAAGCATATATATCCCTTGAAAACTTATTTTCATGCCACATCCACAAACCATATATATATATATATATATATATATTCATATTCATAACCCTATGGTTTTTCATAAAACCTTAAGTCCAGAATTACGTTTTACTAAAAACTTTGAGTTTCAAAATTAAAGAAAAACTATAAAATACATGGGGTTATTTTTGTAAGAAAACTTTTATACCTGATTATGTGTGTTCTTAGATATATATTTATAATATATACTTTCGGTTTTAAGCATTTCATCATTATACTTTTAGTTCATGTTTTTGATAATCTTTCAATTGTCAAATAAGCATAGTATGAAATCCTTATATATACTCATAATTTATAATTGGGTATGTGGGTACGTGTGTATATATGCCAACTTTGATCCCCAATTGTATTTATAAATTTCCACAGTTTGTGAAGAAATTAAAAAAAATGTGTTTGAAAATATTTTTGGATTTGACTAAACACTACTTCTTATACACACCCCGTTGAATGAATGTTTTACATAACATGAAACCCTAAGTGTAGTTATTCCAAATGATTTTCTTTTGATGTGCTTAGTTCATGAGTGTAAATATTGGAGGCTTGCAACTTCATATTCACATGTATGAGTTACTATCCACTATTTATATTAAATGATAATGGTTATGGTTGAGTTTTATACATCCAAGTTTTAAAATTTAATGTATTAAAAAAAATCTTATTTATAAAAAATGTTTGAGAAAATGTGAGTTTAGTACCCCACATAGAATGCTAAGTTTACCTCTTTATTTATTATGCACTCGGAATAAATTCCATTAAGTAATTGATTAATATGGTTTTAGGATTTTTTCATTATATGTGATCAAGTTTTTATTTCTTTTGTTTATTAGTTGTCATCACAAGTACTCTTAACTTATGTACCATTAAATGACATGATCATATAGTTCATAGTCTTGTGCCGGATTCACTATATATGTATAAATGCGAATGATTGTAATTTAAACTTTTTTTCCCTTTCTTGAAATTATTAATTTAATTGTTCAAGGTGGTATGGGATACCTTGAATAAAATGAAATGTGAATTTAAACTATATAAGGCGGTATAGGACACCTTGAATAATGTGAAAAAGAAACCAAGTAATATGTGCACTTGGAATGATAAGGGATAAATGATTTAATAAATCAAAGTGGTATGTGCAATTTGATTTAGAGATATGAGGAATGCATTGGACTTAATGTGTGATGGGTGGGGCCCACTAAAACACCTCGACACATCGGTGGGTCTCATGAGACAAATAGAATTGGAAATGGCCAGGGCCTTTCCCAACTATGAGTTATGGATTTTGGCCGGGGCGTTAAACATTAGACAACTTGGCCAAGGCCCTGACACAGTGTAGCATATGCAATTTCCATGTTATGAATATTTAATTTATTTAACTAGAAAAATATTATACTATTAGAATATTTTTGAGAGCTTATACATTTTGGCCAAGGCCTTAATCCTTAGATGTCTTGGCCAGGGCCTTGACAAAATGTTTCAGAATGTTCAGCATATGCACTTACCTCTTTATGGCTATGAATTTTAATTAATCAGAAGAATATTCGGCTAGTATAATATTCTTGGTTTAAAAGATTATGATTATAATAATTCAAAATAATTATAAGGTATGTAATATTATTTATGCAATATTTAGATATTTTTAATGGCCAGTATATGTTTCACAATAGTAAAACTGAAAATTGAAGTTTTCTATGCGCAAAATTGATCATTAATTACCTTTAGATAATAAAATTGTACTAGTGTATTCATATTCCATGATTATTTTGAATTTATTATGATTATTACTCTAAATGAGAATGTCTGTAATTAAATTATGCACCCTTGTAATTCTGTTAGAATGCTTTAATTGTGCACTTTTATTATTATGAAGTGTTTCACGTGTTACAACTTCTCTTAAGAAAAATATTTTATAGAATGTTATAAAGAATGTTTTAAAAATTTATATTGGTTTATTTTAAAACACCTTACTGGGAATTCATATGCTCACCCTACGTTTTTGATTAAAAATTTTTAGGTAACAACTTTTAGTAGATGAAACATTTCAGAATTTGTTGGCTTCTCAGATCGTGAACGAAATTCGATCCACTATATGGCACTGAATTCAGGTATTCGGGAGCCAGGGCCTTACTGTTGGTATCAGAGGATTCATTTTGGATAACTCAAGAAAAACATAACTAAAACAAAGAAAAATATACTTAATCTTTACTAAATATGAAAATTTTCCTGATTTTTAGATATAAAATGAAAGTACTAGTCTTCTGTCTCTTCCCAATAGGCCTTGGAAACCATAATTTCCATAGCCAGCCATGAAAATTTTATAAACTATACCCATATACGAAGGACATTTAAACACCTCAATGATATATCCAACTCTCCCTAGTACTGCAACTCCACTGAAGGGCAAGTCTGGATTACATCTTTATGATGCAAGCCCAATTTCCATCCTACGTACGATGGGGAAAATACTACGAGGGGATTTTAGATGCTTCACCACTAATGAAGACATCCCATACCTCACGGCCTTCCAAGAAGCTGCAATAGTGGGAGACCTCCGCATGGAATATATGTGTCAAGTCTGGTCCTATGGCCATTTTGGTCCGGTAATGGACTTTGACATCCTTGAATATGAAGCCTCCCGTTCTGTGTACAGACAACAAGTACATACAGACGTCTCACAATTGTACACACCACATGTCATAATCTGGAGACAACACAAGTGCACCCATGATATCGAACCAGATTGTTCAGGTTACATATGGTTCAGGGAGATTGAATGTTTTGAGCTAGTTTTGGGGATTCTTGTATTCGGGAACTGGGGAAACCATTAGAGTTTCTCTTTTTATGAACAATTGGTGATATGAGAACGCAATTTGTTATCCCTTCTTTCTTTCTTCTATCTTTTCTATGTTTATATTTCTAAATAGGTTTTACCAATTGATCCTTCATAGTTAATTTTCAAAAAGAAGGAAAAACCCACATTTTACCCCTTCCTGTCTAAATACTGCAGGTTATCATGGTCAAAACATGCAAGGAAGAGTACCTACCTTTCAAAAATTTGTAGAAAACATGCAAGAAACTTTATAAAGTGTCAAAAAGTATGGAAATTCTTCATTCCTGTCAGGAGAATGCTTACATATACCACAAGATAGCCACAATCTAATTTTCCTAGTACAGGTGAAGGGGAAATACCACGAAGGTATTTTCCAATGCTTTACTCTAGGATGAAACTTCACTGCTAGAGTAAGATTTCAAGAGGCCACTTTGGAGGGAAACATCTCTGCAACCTATATGTACCAACTCCTTAGTTTCAGTTTATACAATAACGTCTATGACTTAGATGTTCTCAATCGAGAGTCATCCAGACAAATTCTTCGTGAGTTGGTCTATTTGGACATCTCTAAACCTTCCACCATGAAAGACTCCCTTTGGAAGTCTAAGTGTATACAACATGAGTTCAACCCATACTATTTGAAGAGAATTTGAGCCAGAGAATATGAAGAGTTGAATATAAAATTGGGAATTCACCTGGCCACACTAGAGGACCCTCCACTATAGAGGTTGTGGTAAAGTTGGTGAGGGAGACTTTCTCTTATGTGTATTTATAATGAATTGTGAGGACATAATTCTTCATAGGGGGGAATAATGCAACACCCCAAAACACAAAACTCATTTATTGATAAGTTTATGTTTACATTTTTTTTGAATTTCATAACAACTGAACAAAACTTGTTTCTCATGATAAAGTAATAATATGGTTTTAATTTATATTATAATTCAATTGAGTAAAACACACAAATAGACACAAGGATTTTCATTTAAATAAGAACTCTATAGTGTTTACAATGTACCAAGATCACAAGAAACATTTCTACCCAAACATACCTATTAAAAACCCTACCAGAATTACAGGGAGACCACTTAAGATAATGATAACCCCAAGAAAATAATATGGGTCCTTAGAATCTATTATAATGAACATAAGAATGGCCAAATCCACTGCGACCACACTAAGCACCAATGGTATGACGTGAACTATCTTCTTATTTGTCTCAAGTTTTAGGACACCCTAAGGCATGATTTTATATAAGGAAACTACTTTACCATTTTCTTGGGTGACCGTTGAATTCCAACAGTTATAATTATAGGAATTGGCCTTGTGGTGAATTAACTAAAAACATTTAAGTACAACTTGGTTTTCCAAAATTTACTAATTGGAAGTTATCAGATAACTTCTGATTATGGTGAAATATTTTGAATTACATGATTTTGAAAAGTATTAATAAATTAAAAACACTTTGTAAATATTTCAAATTAAAATGTAATGATATTCAGCTCTTAAAAAGTGTTTTAAACTATGTTTAATTTCTTTTAACTAAACTATGTTTTTGATTAACTTAGTTTTGACTACAATAATATTAGAATAAAAGATTTTATGTGGGTCTAACAAATTTCAATTTATAACCTTGAATGTTAAAGCTTTAGTGTTTATAAATAATTTTAATAATATTATTAGATAAGGTATAATTAGGTATTCATTAACCATTTTTAAGACTATATAAAAGTCATGTTTAAAAGGACAATTTGTATATAGTATTATTTTCCCTTAAGACTTCATATATTTTTAGGTTAGTTTTTATAAAAAAGTTGGGCCCACTAGGGCCAGCCCTTTATGGCTGGTCCAAGGGAGGCAGCTCATGCGAGGTGGATGAGCCTAACCCTCAGCCCAAGCCTAGGACAGCCTGAGTGCAGGCATAGGTTCCCCAAAGGGTGCATGGAAGCCGGAGTGCTTGAGCGCGCCACCGCGGGCGTGAGGCTGCGACAAGGCATAGGTAGGCCGAGGCCTGTAAGGGGGGGAGCCAGTGTGTAATTCTCCCTAAGTGTGTGCTGTGTGTTTTTATAAACCATCATTCGGAGGCTAAGGCTTATAAAGGGGGCACAAACATCCCACTATTTCTATGTAGGATGTGTTTTTTCGGGCAAAACAAGATCTAGGCCGTTGGATCATGTAGCGTGTGATCTGGGCCATCGATCTCGACCCTGCACTTAACCCTCAGAAACTGAAAATTTCTCCGCATTTTTTGTGAACCGTTTGATCTGGCACAATCTAATCATGACCGTTCAAGGTTTTTAAAACATTGCGACGACCATGTGCCACCCGATCTTGCCACAAATCAATCCGAGCCGTCCATCACCTTTAGGAACCACAGATATACCTCGACCATTGGATCAAACCCAGATCAAATTATGAACGTTCAATATTTTTCCGATCATCCTCTTCCGCGTTGTCTTCTTCCCCATGGAATGCCCTGCACTAGTACCCTACACCCTATATGGCACCATTTTTCTTCACCTTGTACAGCCGTTGGTCCCTCCTCTCACACGGTTTCCACAGAGACCTATCCCCATAGTATTTTATAAGCCATTTGGCCTCGATTTCCATACTAAATTCATTAAAATACTATGTATAGGTTTAGTTTATAGAATACACCTAAGGAATCCCAAGAGCCTCTCCGTCCTTTGCACTGAAGTTTCCAGCAGACCTCAACAAGTCCTTCGAGATTTCCAGCATTCCCCCGAGCCCCTCTTCGTCCTCAAACTAAGGTAGGGGATTTATATTTGACTTGCTTGTGGAGTTTTAATTTTTATGTTTATATACACTTGTTATATAAATATAAATCACCTTGCAGTTGAGTTTGAACCCCTCTTTACCTAAAATAGAGCTTTGAAATTTTTTGAGTTTATAGAGAATTAGTGGACCCGAAGCATATATACCCCTTGAAAACTTATTTACATTCCACAACCACATACCACATATATATATGTATATATATCTATATATATATTTTCATATGAACATCCCTATAGTTTTTCATAAAATCATATGTCTGGACTTAAGTTTTATTAAAAACTTTGTGTTTCAAAATTAATGAAGAACTATAAAATGCAAGGAGTCATTTTTGTAGGAAAACTTTTATACCATATTACGTGTGTTCTTAAATATATATTAATAATATATGCATATAGTTTTAAGCATTTAATCATTATAATTTTAGTTCATATTTTTGATAATCTTGCAAGTATCAAATAAGCATAGTATGAGATCCTTACGTATACTCATAATGTATAACCGAGTAGGTGGGTATGTGTGTATATAAGCCAACTTTGATCCCTAATTGTATTTATAAATTTACAAGGTTTGAAAAGAAAGTAAAAAATATGCGTTTTCAATTATTTTTGTCTTTTACTAAACAATACTTCGTATGCACACCCCGTTGAATGAATTATTTACATAACATGAAACCCTAAGTGTAGTTATTCCAAATGCTTTTCTTTTGATGTGATTAGTTCATGTGTATAAATTTTAGAGGGTTGCAACTTCATATTCAATTATATGAGTTACACTCCACTATTTATATTAAATTATAATGGTTATGGCTGAGTTTTATACTTTCAAGTTTTGACATTTAATGTATTAAAAAAAGAATATTTATAACAAATGTTTGAGAAAATGTGAGTTTAGTACCCCCCATGGAATGCTAAGTTTACCTCTTTATTTATTTTGAACTCTGAATAAATTCCATTAAGTAATTGATTAATATGGTATTAGGATTTGTCATTATATGTGATAAAGTTTGTATTTTTTTTTATTAATTGTCATCACATGCACTCTAAACTTACGTACCATTTAAGGACTTGACCACACAGTTCATAGTCTTGTTCCATATTCACTATATATGTATAAATGTGAATGATTGTAATTTAAAATTTTATAAACTTTCCTAGAATTATGAATTTAATTGTTCAAGGTGGTGTGGGACACCTTGAATAAAATGAAATGTGAATTTAAACTATTCAAAGCTGTATAGGACACCTTGAATAATGTGAAATAAGAAACCAAGTAATATGTGAACTTGGAATTATAAGGGATAAATGATTTAATAAATCAATGTGGTATGTACACTTTGATTTGGAGATATGAGGAATGAATTGGACTTAATGTGTGATGGGTGGGGCCCTCTAAAACCCCTCGATGCATTAGTAGGTCTCATGAGACAACTTGAAGCATAAATGGTCGGGGTCTTTCCCAACTACGAGTTATGGATTTTGGCCGAGGCCTTAAACATTAGATGTATTGGCCGAGGCCCTCACACAATCCGACATATGCAGTTTCCTTATTAGGAATTTTAAATTTAATTAACCTGAAAAATATTCTACAAGTAGAATATTTTTGAGAGCTTATGGATTTTGGTCGAGGCCTGAATCATTAGACGTCTTGGCCAAAGCCTTGACGAAATGTTTCAGAATATTCAGCATATGCACTTCCCTCTTTATGGCTATGAATTTTAATTAATCAGAATAATTTTTGGATAGTAGAATATTCTTGGTTTAATAGATTATGATTATAAGAATTAAAAAGAATTATAAGTTATGGAATATTATTTATGAAATATCTAGATATTTTTAATGTCCAGTATATGTTTCACAATAGTAAAAGATGAAAATTGAAGTTTTTTATGTGAACCTCTAATCATGCATTACCTTTAGCTACTAAAATTGTAATTTTGTATTACTATTCCATGATTATTTTGAATGTCTTATAATTATTACTCTAAATGAGAATGCCTGTAATTGAATTATGTTCCCTTGTAATTCTGTTAGCATGCTTTAGTTGGACACTATTTTCATTATGAAGTGTTGCACATGTTACAACTTCTCTTAAGAAAAATATTTTATGGAAAGTTTTAAAGAATGTTTTCAAAAGTTATATGGGTTTATTTTAAAACCCATTTCTGGGCATTATTATTTTCACCCTATGTTTTTGATTAATTTTTTTTAGGTAACATCTTTTAGAAGATGAAACATTTCAAAAGTAGCTGGTTTCTTAGAGCCTGAACTGAATTCGATCCTCTGTATGGCACCAGATTCTGGTATTCGGGAGCCTAGGCATTACATGCCTTTAGAATTTGTAATGGGTCTCCCTCTACCCATTCAAAATAGGTATTTTCATTAATAATAAAATGAGTATTTATCCCCAAAATTTTTAAAAAATGTAACCCAAATGAAAATGGAGGTTCGAGTGAAAAACCATTACCTTATGTTTGAAAGTGTTCCGATCTTGAACATAAGGTCATGGAATATGAAATTAGACTTATAAATAAATTAATTCAGAGACTATTAGAAACTTTTTTAGTTTATCATAATTTTATTAAGTTCATTATTTCGTTATTGATATGTTATAAGATTGAATTCTGTCGTTCTGAAGTGTTTGCTTTCTTGATTTTCATAATCGGTTCACCTGTTTTTATGTTATTGAGTTTATGTGGAATGGATGTAAATATACATAATTAAATTTACATATTATTTATGAACATAAATAGGTGATAATGGTCATTTATATCATTTGGTTACATGGAATGAGGATGAATCATTGGATTAAATATTAATGACAATCACATAGATTATTTTAGCGGTATTTTGATTATTAGGAACTAGTTTGGTCATATGATTTGATATTAAGTACATATACTAGTTCCTGGATATTAAATAGGTTATAATAAATATATTATATTCATTTTCAATAATAAAAATGGTTTCATTATCTATAATGAAGGAGAAATTGAAGAACGAAACTTTGTCGTCCACGAAGGTTGTAAATTGGAACCTCACATATGATGATTTCATTTATAAAAGGGAGAGAGAGAGAGAGAGTAATACGATTGATAATGGTTTTTACATTAAAATGGTATAATTAATGTAAATTGATGATAAAAGAGTTATATGGATTAATTGGACATAAGAGGTTAGGAGAGAATAATAAAAGAAGATATATTTTAATGAAACTAAATGAAAAATAAAGATTCTTTACCTCTTGAAATAACCTCCTTAAGAACCACCTTAAGGGATAGGGTTTTGGTCTTATGTCAAGACCAGTAGCTCATGGATGTGGGGAGTGACTATGGAATGGAATTTTGGAATAACTTTGAGGAGCTTCCAGGCTCGAGAGGGGTGATGAGAAGAGGAAGCGGGGGGGGGGGGGGGGTTATAGTGTAGGAGATGAGTGATTTGTGAATATCTTCTTCATTATTTTATAATTTCTCCTAGGAAAACCAATAGTGTTGATTCATGTGAAAGCTAATAGTAATAAGTGCATGTGATTTTGACCGAAGTTTTCTTATATTAGCCATGATGCTAGGAATAGTGAATCTAATTGATAATGTATACATACAATACATTACCATATTTTACTATTCATTAAAAATTCAAGTATTTCGCAAAAATCCAAAAAAATCACCCTAACCATTTCTCGACATGTAGAATTAAAAAACAAACTACAGTTTTTGAAAATAATTTTCTAAATATTATTAATTTAATTTTTAAATAAAATCATAGTATATTAGAAAAATAACAATTTTAACTAAAATTCGTTTTATATCACATTGAAAAATTAATCCAGATCTCATTATCTTATAACCTTAAGTAAATAAAATGAAAATATTATTCACTATTTATAAGGGTCATATTAATATTCATATTAATATTCATAAGGGAATGTTACTATTCACCAAAAATTATGTTTGTCTTATCAGACTCTAAATATCTTACTAAACACAACTATGTATGTTATTTTTTTCAAATTTCAAATCACAGAGGTTGATAAATTATGTTTACTAGCTAGGTTATAAAAAATTGGTGTTTTGTAGAGACTCAGTGTTTCATGAATTCAATATTAAATTTTATTTTCAAAATCCTAGCGTGTTACAATTTTTTAGTATCCTTTTCCATGTAAGTTTTCACCAACCACTGGATATTGAGTAATAAATAAAAATACCCAGTGGTATTATTTTCATATAAATCATTTTCAAGGTTTGTGAGAAGTTTTTACTTATGCATTTAGAAATTATTCGCTTAGTATAGTTCAATGTGAAATTTGGTATGGCTTATCACCCTTTTCAAAGTTATTATTATAATTTTTCATAAATAGAAATCTTATTTCACGACCTAAATAATCCCATGATTGTCTAGAAGTGTCCATTAAGTTATGAGTACTATATAGAAATTACTCTAATATTATAATTCATATTGTAAGGACACAATTTATTTTAGGGGGGGGGGGGAATGTAACACACCAATATTTTAATATATGAATTCATTTAAATTATCCAAATTCATTTGATAGGTTTCTCACAAGTAACACAAAATTTAAATTAAACCATGATATATTTAGATAAAAATATAAATATTATGTATGAATGTTAAAATATAGCCATTTAATTAATAATAATGAATAAGAGTAACCAATTTATGAAATATTTATATAAATAAAATAATTGATACTTTTAATATGAATTAAATTCAATTAGTATAGCTAAAACAACTAAGAAAATAATTTAATGCTTAAATATTTATTTTTTTTAAAACTGGCATCTTATTTCAAGAAAATAAGTATATTATGATTAGATAATAATAAAATATATTGATAATATTTATAATATATTAACAATAAATTAATTATAAATTGATATGAAATAAGAAAAAAGAATAATTAACATTTTAAATAGTTGTTTACAAATATGAATAATTTTCCACTATATTTTAGGATTTTATTTAAATATTTCATCATCAAATTTTAGAAATTTAATTTTAAAAAATAAAAATAATTTTTAATTAATCACAATAATATAATCTTAAAATCAATTTTTGTCATTTTTCTAAAAAGTATGATTTTTTTGATGAATAGCGCAAAATATCATTTTTTACAAATTATATGGAATTTATGACATTATTAGTATATGAGTATGAATTTTAAATTCATTCAACTTTTTCTGAGATAAAATATATATTTTATATGTGAATTTACAATTTTTAAAAAGTTGTATTTAATTTTCAAATCCATATTTGTTATTTTAGAACATAAGTATTATTTTCTCACAAATTATTTTTAATACATTTTACAGTTTTATTTTCAAATTAAATTTTGTAAATTAATCAAATGAAATGGATATAAAATTTTTAATAAGTGGTTATAAATTATTTAATAAGTTCTAATATATTTTTTTGGCATAAATATAAATTTACCTTAGGTAAAAACTAGCTACCATGGTAAAATCTAAAAAGGGTGAAAGTAATAATTCAAGGGGGTAAAGGGATTGAAACATGAAAAAAATTGTTTAAAATTGAGGTTTTGAGGTGTTTCTAAACCTTATAAATTCCCCACTAAACTATTTCAAAATGTTGGATTCACTTTACATGTTTGACATGTGCTCCCATTATATAAAGTTGAAATATTTATGGAAATTCCATTACCGCAACTTATAAAAGGGGCCTCTCACAACCCTATAAAAGAATACCTAAAAATTATGATTCCTTATATAAATCTAGTATTTTTATTTACCATAGAATACTATTCAACTCTATTAATATTTTATTCAAAATATATTAGCCAATGAGATCCATTTCCATGGGATCATCTAAGGAAATCTAAAAGTATTCAACATGAGTAATCGTTTTTATTTAACTTATTCCTTTTCATTTTTTATTTCAAAATTATAATTATAAAATAAATATTTAATAAAATTAGTATTGTTTATATAATTAATGTTATTAAATTATTGGAATAATCATTCTTCACTTTCCCATTTTCTATTAAGAAAAATGAAACTGTTATTCATGCACCGTGTGGACAACCACCACCACGACACAACATGTTTTGTTTTTCTTCAACACATTATGAGGACAGTATAAAACAGAAACTTAATAAATAATTAGTATATTTATATATTTTTTATGATTCTTAAATAATAAACCATATTAATCATATCTCCAATTCTATGTAAAATGAAACCTTCAACCATGAATACATGTGAACTACCATTTCCATGGAATGATTGATTTTCATTTTTATTTTCATCAACACCTTACATGGTTGGTCATGAGGATGTTATTAAAGTACAAATATTATTTTTTTAAATAATTAAGGCTATGGTATAGAAAATTGGAAAATCTATTAATGATATGATCAAAAAACGATAATTATTACTTCAATCATTTAAAACTAGTGATTTTAAAGGAAAATTATCACTTCATTATAAGTAATGACTTTATATAAATTATATTATATTTTTCATTATTTAAAATTATGATATATCACACAAATAAACACTTAATATGACCATTATTATTCTAATATAATTATATTACATCAAAACCACCTCATTATCACATATTAATCATGGTAGGTTCATGTTTGGGTTAGTCTAACCACCTAGTTAAACAATATTATACATTTATTTCATTCATGTCTATGAGAAATTTTTTACTAGTATATTATGATATAAATTTGTAAATAATTTTTTTGGTTTTTTAAGCTTATATAATCATTTAACTCATTAATTAAGAAAACACCTTTTGTTCATTAACAATCACCGAAACACAATCATTATCTTTTTCATCTTCATGTTTAGTAACCAAAACTGATATGAAATGAAATTATAGATATTAAAAAAACATTGAAATATCTATTTCATTATCCTATATTATTTAATATTAATGTAATTTGAAAAAATAAAATATACTAACACCGCTTTTACGAAACTAGTTCAAAACAATAAGGATTATTTACACCTGGTGTTGAAAATAGGTAAATGAAAACTAATATATATATCTATATTTAATGATTATAAATAAATAATATAGATGATTATAGTTATGAATAAGTTTATTTAGTATGTATTTAATGTACTTAATTTAATTATTCAGGATGTTTGGGGTAAGTGTTGAATGAATCAGGACCGAGGTAAGGGTTTTCATCTCAAATATCCCTCTTTGAGGCATATTTGTAATTATTCACTTAATTTAATTATTTTGTGTATATACTACCACTTTTATATTTTATACCATTAATTATATTTTACTCATCTTATTTGAATTTTAATTTAAACCACTCTCTATTATGTGGGTTTTGATCAAAATGTTACTTAAGCCGTATGAGTTTTCTTGGTCTCAATTCTGATTTTTCGAGACATGATACATGTTATAAACCAGGTTACATTTATATAGTGTTCTACTTATTTACTATAACATTAATTTTATATACATTATTTAATTTTAATTAATAGTATAAACTAATCCAAATCATTCATTTTTGTTCAATTATCTTTTGACACAAGTGTTACCCCAGTCATAAGAGTTTTTTATTACTAAATTTTGTTCATTGAGGTATGATTGTTCACTTAAAATTATTTCATATAATTTGGGTAAATTCTAACCTTTTATTGTTTTATGCGTTACATAATCATTTTTTTTTATTTTTACCACATAACCCCCTTTTTTAAGGATTCATGATTCATTGAGTACATTGCTAGTAAGGGATATTGATTACTCAAGTCTCTTTTACTTGACATATATTATTTCATCATAAATTTATTCCTTACATAATTGCATTATCCCACCATAATATTTTATTATATAGTATATTATATTCTTATTTGTGAAAATGAGTTTTTAATAAAAATTAATTTTTTGTTACTCTTCTTACAATGTGAGTTTTAAACAAAGGTATTTTCAAAATTATAAAAATAGATTTTTAATTTTACTTAGACATGTTTTATCCTAATCTCCAAATTTATCCATGATAAATCTTATGTATTTTCATGGATCCATTATTGGATATTTTTTAAAAAAAATAACGGTTTAAAAAAAAATTCACATCACAGTTTTAAAAAATTTCTTTGAAAGTCATATGTAAATTTTTATTTTACATCAATGCTAAAAAAATTTCTAAAAGGATTTTTATGAGTTTTATTTTACACTTAAATTTTCATTTTCAAAATAATTTTCCTTAATGAGGTTTATGTTTCATTATATATGTGTTATCTTTTGGGGGATTGAACTCATGTTATTAATCAATTTGATTCTTGATCCTTTATTTTTGATACCATTCAAATCATTATTTCACAAGGATGTTTTTTTATCTATGTCAACATCATTATAAGTTTCCTTTATTACACTAGGGTTATTTAATTTTTAAACCATCCAAATTCTTTCTATGGATAACTTATGATTATGATTATTATATTATTAACTTATCTCTATACTCATTACTCTATAGGATGTGAACATAATATTTTACATAATTATGATTAGATGATGTTCACCTAGAAATAATGATATTCTATTGAAATGGGAAAAAGTATTTAAATTACATATGTTGTAATTCCAATATGAATGATTATTGTAAAGTTAACTTTGTATTGTTTGACCATACACCTTCTTTCCCTAGATTGGTTTTGACTATGCTTTACCTTTTAATGGAATGAGGAAAATTATTGGTAGTCTTGATGATTATTGACTACTAATTTAGGTTTAACATGTATTAATATTCATTATTTTTTATTATACAGATAGGCATGGTTTCTTCAATAAGTGGTTCCTTAGGTAATGGTATTATAATTCTTGTTGAATCTTATGTTGAATGCATTGGACTTAAAAAATTAATAGATGGGGCCCAAAATTATATATCCCCTAAATGCATCAATAGGTATCATGAGATAAAATAGGATTGGTTTTGGTGTATACCTATCCCCATAACAAGATAGTTTCTTAGAACATAACCATGAAAACATATTTTTGACTTCAAAAATTATGAATTCCACCTTTATGAGATTATTATTGTTGATATCCATGTTTTCATTTATTATCAAGAATATAAAATTATCTTAGTTTCTAGTTGATTATGGATTCATGTTGTCTACTTATTCATGCTATAATATTTATGTCTTTTAATGCCATGATTTCCTCAGTTGTATGTTTACCTTACTAAGTATTTGAGATGAACCATTTTTATGTTTCCATTTCCCCAAGATATTAATAATATCAGTATACATGACATGTTTATAAGGATAAAAAGTGTGAAAGAATGTATTAAATATGTTTAAGACTCATTATAAATTAAGTGGTTTCATATATATATGGGGAAAAATTTATGTTTGATACAAATAAAAAGGATTTTTTTAGTTTATATATTTTCCTATTTCTATAATGCTATAAACTTGAAAAGATCTTTCATATGTAATATATTAAGTAATATTTATTGATTGTGTAATTAAGGGTGGTTATATCCATGATTTTACAACTTCTTTTAAAATGATTATGCAGAGTATATGTTTATGGAACCATATATGGGAGTATAGTTTGAGAGAATCACATGAAAATCCAATTATAGAAGCATCATGTACCTTAAATAAGAGAGAAATAAGGTAAGGATTATCATATTGCTCCAATTATGGTAGTTCATTCCATCAAATATAGGAACTACTAAATTATTCATAGAATTTTTATTCTTCATTCATATTAGATTAAAGAGTTATCCATTATTCGATACCACTTATTAGGATATAATTTGATTAGATCAATGAGAAGGGAATGGGGGTGAATCCATGATATTATTTTATTTTATGAGTTTCCATTTCTCAAACTCAACCTCCTAAACCGGTGAAGATTTTATTTCCACTTTTTATAAACTCTAAAACTTTCCTTATATATATATATATAAAATATAAATCAGAACACACAATATATACATGGTTTGATTCCCATGTATACTACATTCCATGTTCGTTATCCACCTCAACATAGAACCACTTCACCACTTCAATGTCCTCCTTAAAACATGAAGTCTATGGTGTACCACCTCAAAATCCAATGGATGATATAGCTTTTATACTACAATGGATATTAAAATAAATAAATACCTCATATATTATCCTACTCCATGTACATGTGAATCATCAATACCATTCGTAATGTCCTTCTCTAATATATTCAATAATCATTGATGTTTGACTATTGGTCTTGAGACTTCCTCTAGGTTCTGAGAGAATTGGATTATCTTATATTAATACCGAGAGTATATGGCCTAAATGTCTATTGATCTAGATGTTCTCCCTCATAATAACTGATTCATGACACCTCCCTTATCTAATTTATTTTCTACTAATCTATTTTCTCACAAACATACAGATTCACTCACAAAAATTCCCTATTTGATTTATAGGCATTAAACCTCCGCACCCATTGCATAAATAATGGTGTGAATAAAAGGGATAAAACATGAAGACATACAGGGACCAAGACCATAGTAGTCCCCATAGTGAACAATTAGTTCCCCATTATAGTACGGATTAGCATGAAATGAGAATATTGGGAGCTACAGTGGTCCCCCTGGTGAACACTCGATTCACATGTGCAACACAAATTAACCTGAAACGGTTATAATGGAATCCATGTTCTAGGAGATGAACTGCATGTTTTTTGATAAGGTCAAAATGGATTTACCTACCCATTATGAAATTCAAAGTTCTTATAAAGTCTACCTATGAGAAACAAGTATGCCCAAAATGGATGTAGTGGTGTGCAAATGTGTCTGTAGTCGATAGGTGGAGTAGAAATCCCAAAAGGGTAGAGGAAGGAGGTGACACCCATAGTGGAAGTGGTCGTGCTTGACTGGTGGTTCAACAAGAAAAAATATCCAGATCATGGAAGACCACACCCATGGTCCTTGGTTTTTAAGAGGAAAAATAACTATAATTTCTACACAAAACCATGGTGCAAGGTGTGTTAGACTGTGACATTTGAACCCACATAGAACTTCATCGAATTCATTATGATGATGCTGAAAAAATTCTTTAATAGTTTAATAATAAAAGGTCACAATTTTAAGAAATTATTCAATAAATATTTTAAGGATTAATGTAGCATTCAATATGGTGGATTAATGGGAGAATTAATTCACATTGCATGAAGAGAGAGAAGATCCACTTGGAGAAGTTATGCAACAGTTATAAAGAAATTCATAGTAAGATTTTGAGGAATTAATGGGATTCTAAATTTACCATTAATGAGATGATATTTGGAAAAATTATTTTGGATGGAACCTTCTTATTTGAGGATAGGGGGCCAATTCCTATAAAAGAAATAGGGAATTCTATGAGAGAATCTGTATATTAATAAGAAGATAGAGTAGTAGAAAAGAAAAATAAAAGGGAGTACACCTAAAGTAGTGATTGTGAGGTAGAAAATCTATATCAAGAGAAATAAAGGATTGATACTCTCTGTATTAAGATATAAAGATACAATTATCTCATAACCTAAAGGAATTCTCAAGACCAACATCCACACATCAATAACTATTGAATATATTAGATAAGAAGAACACACATGGTCTTGATTATTCACCTATAAGTAGAGGAGGACGTAATTTTTGGTCTTTATTGATTTAAATCTTCATAGTAATATTGAAGTTATATCTTTTAATAGATTTTATAAGTGGTAAATTGTGGCTGTAATGGTGTCTAATGGTTTTCACGGTCAAACAAGCCAAAATGGATAGAAGAATGAGGATATGCTCATGGGGAAAGTGGAAGTGGATGAAAGGTGGTTTGACACATAAAAAAATATATATAAAGAAATACCACACCCATGGTCCTTATAATTTCATAGGAAAAATGACTATAATTCTTACATCAGGACATGATGAAAGTCATGTCTGGTTGTGATGTGTAAAACTGATTATATATTTTATGAATTTATTGTGATGATGATGAAATTATTATTCAGTGGTTTAATAATCATAGTTTGTAGTTTAATATATGATTCAAGTGGAAAGTAATGAAAAATTAAATATGGTGTAATAATTAGATAATTAATCCATACCGCATGAATAGAGAGAAGAACCACTTGAAGCAGTTATATAGAAACTATAAATAAATATATGGAAACTTTTCAGGTGTCAATGGGATTTTTAATTTCAAATTAATGAGATGATAGATTTATTAATTATTTGGGATCACACCTTCCTATTTGAGGATATTGAGTCTATTACTTTAACTAAAATAGGGGATTCTATGAGAGACTCTATATGTTTTTGAGAAAATAGATTAAAAGTAAAGAATAAGAGAATAGAGAAATCATATTTGTAATTGAAAGATAAATCACAACACATTATATTTAAAAGGTTCAACACCCATGATTAATCCTTTCCATGTTAGTTAGCCCCCCCCCCCCCCCCCAACATGGATTCACTTTACCATCATCTTTCAAATATGGAGTCCATAATATTCCACTTACCAAATCCACTATAAGATATAACTTCACTACTATAATAAAGATTCAAAGTAAGAAAGACATCAGATTTTTTCCTCCTCCACATATATGTGAATCACCAAGATTGTGCATGCAATCCTTCTCTAAGATATTCAAAAAATTTTGATGTGAAGTTGCAGTTCTAGAGACTTACTTTAGTTTTTGAGAGAACTAGATCTTTTTACCTTGATAAAGAGAGTTTCAAGCCTCACTTTATCTTGATGAGGACGTTCTTCCTCACAAGCACTGCTTCACGTGTTCCACCATCTCTTATTTTTTTCTACTACTCTATTTTATCATGAATATACATAGTCTCTCACAACATCTCCTTTTTTTCTTTACCGACATTGAACCTCCCTCCTCAAATAGGATGGTGTCATCCTAAATATTTTTTTGAGCTATCATATCATTAATGGTCAATAAAAAATCCCATTAACTCCTTAAAAATTTCACATGTTTTTTTAAAATTCTATTTAACTACTCTAAGTGGGTCTTATCTCTCTTTAGGTAGTGTGGATTAATTCTTCAATTAATCGACCATATATAATTTTTAATTACTCCTTAGAATTCCTCTTGAATTAAAGACAAAAAAGTGGCCTATGATTATTAAAAAACTGAATAACCCTTTAAGCTTCATCACAATAAATGAATAAATGTTCCATGCATCACATTTTGACATGCCTTTCACCATGACCTGATAAAAAAATTATGTCAGTTTTTCCTCCAAAAAATCAAGGACAACAAACATGGTTTTCCTTTTCCTAGTTTTTTTGTAATTCCAAACTACCTATCAACCACGAACATTTCAACCATGGGTGTGTAATCCTTCTTCTTCCCTTTCTGGATTGGTACTCAACCTATCGACCATAAATAAATTCAGAAACTACTAATACCATTTTAGGTATCCCAGTTTCACATCTGTATACTTTACAAGCACAAAACATTTGACTATAGGCATGGTCAAGTCCATTTTTCATTCTTAAATATCAAGAAGTGAAACTCTCAGAACAAGAATTATATTAGGACCATTTTGGGCTAGGCCATGTTGCACAGGTGAACCAAGTGTTCACTACGAGGACCACCATGAATTATATTATTACCTTTTTGTGATAATTTACATTGAATAGGTGAACTGAGTGTTCACCACAAAGAACACCACAAGCATTGTCCCTATCCATCTTCCATTTTGGTTCCCTTTATTCTCATCACACATTATGAAATAGATGTGGCCTTCTTTTATAGCTTCACCGTGACCACCTATAGAGTGAATCCTTACCCTTGTTGGGTAGTCTCAACACACCATACCTCATTGGAAGGCATGTTTCTCCTCTATAACTCCAAGAGTGAATTCTTCAGTCATCAAACCTATTGTCAATAAATACAACACATCTATCACCATTATTTGGGAAATATAACAATATCCCCCTTATATTTTGTTGGAAATACTCATCCTCATCTTTATCTCTTTTTTTTATCATCCAAATTTATACCCCCTTATTGAAAATGAAATTATTAGGTCAAATAATAGGGCTTCATTTATATTTTCTTCTAAAAAATATTCTCCTCCCTTTTTTCATCATTTTAAAGAGAGGAATGAAATGACATGGTTCGTTGAAAAATATCCTTTGATAAATAAACTATAAGTATACATGGGCTACAATAGTGTATAAAATGGGAGATATATAATGAATATGTTTTAAGATATCCACAAAAACTCATAATGTGATAACATACTTAGAAAAACTCAACATTGGGGTTTTGTTAAATAGATTTTTCATGAGTTTCTTGGACACATCTCAACACACCATCAAAAAAATCTAGATGAACAAAATAACTCCCTTGTTTTCTTACCAAAAGATAAAAAACACCCTCACTTGATAAATATGTTAAACATATTCATAAAAATGGATTTCAAGTGTGGCATTTCATACCAAAATTCTAGATTTGAAAACCTTCTTCTCAAAGGAGCTCACCCTTAAGTGATACACTTATATCCTCTCCATCATTGATAATTACCCCATGTTCATCTCATTATCTTTATTATCCATAAATTATAGCCTCAATTATCAATTTAAATTACTTGAATATTAGAAAATGATATAAAAAAGATTAAGGGAATAAGGAGGGACCTTTTTATGCCTTAGATTATTTCCTTTGGATGAGAGATCCCTCTCAACTTAGGCCATTTTTTCTTTTAAATATTAGAATGAATCATTTGTGAGGAAACTCTCTTCACCTCAAGTTTTAAAAAATCTTAACATTATTGAATTTGAAGTGTCCACTTTATAGTTTCTTATTGAGAAAGAAAAGAAATCATGCAATCCTTTTAGACATTCCCAACTTGATCAAACCTTTCACAATTCTTTAGATTTTCACTTAGGAATATTTTCTCATGAACTTCTTTTTATTATTTTGATACAAACCACTTTATTTGTTTTTTCATCTTCATTTTCTCACTAAATACCCTCTAAATTTTTTCCTCTTTCTAAGTAAAGACATGTTAGACCAACATGATAAGTATTTGTGAAAATACCTTCCACAACACTAGTAATTTACTTCAATATATATATATATATTATTTATTGATTACAATCTTGTTTAGAATGGTATTTTTTCTCTCCTCCTTATTCATTTCTTTACATAAGGGGTTATTATTTATTTGAAACAATATTTTATTCCTTTAATATGGAATTGTTCCTCTTATCATCCCCTTTTTTAACCTTCTTATGTTTTTCTGTTACGCCTAAATTATCAAAAGTGATAAATCCATATTTATGATTATTAGGTGTTAGCTTACCTTTTTCTTTAATAATATATTTTCAATATAATGAGAAGATTATCCTCTAACCTCAAGAGAGTTTCTAAAATATTATATGGACAAATTTAGATCAAATTTAACTGTAGAAAAAATAGATCATATCTTGAAAATATATTATTCTTTAGAATTTATCTTTTCTTCAAGATAAAAAATTATTTTTTCCATCAAAATGTAGAGAACCATGGAATGAGACATGGGTAATCTAGATGTTTTTTCTTGCACTGTCTCATATCAACCAAAAACTTCTTTACTATAGGTGCAGTCCCTTATATTTTCATAATTTGGATGAGTACAATAGAATTACACCACAAGGACCACCAAGGTGTGGTCCCTTTTCCTATTTCCCATTTTGGTCATTCTCTCTTCAATACACCCAAGGCTATGGGCATTGTCGCACCTGGACTCATTAAAAACCCTCACCAAACCATCTGACCAGAGCATGGTATTTCTTTTGTTAGTAAAATTCAACCCAAAACTCCTTCTACTATGGGCATGATCATACCAAGATCTCACATCCTTTCTCCCAAGAGACTTCATCGCTTCATGAACCTTATATCAACCATATAAGCTCTTAGTATAGGTGATTCTCACTTCTGGATTACCACCAGACTTCTTATAATTGACTAAGCATCTATTTTTCAACCATTAAAACATTACTATAAATTAATTTACAAGTTAAAACACTATTTTCAAAGAAATAAAATACTTCTTCTCACTAAATCTAACTCAATACTTATTTATTTCTAACAATACCACTTTGATTTTTTAATAAGATTACTTTCACATCTTTCTCTCCTTCTTGGAATTGAAATACATAGGGAATTTCTAATAAAAAGGATATTTCCAAACTCCCCACCTCATATATATGTATGTATCTTCCTTCCCTATAAACCTAATTGTATGGAACATCATTATATTTACCTTCTACCTCATTATTGGATTTTAAATATCTCTCCCCTTCATGTATGAGAAGAAACTCCAAGAAATATTATCCCCCATTAGTCTTAAAACTCTAAGTGGGATTAATCAGGTATATAAACTCCCCTTATGAGGATAAGAAATAATTCTTCAACTATTTTCATCTCCCTTGTTTTATTCATTCTTTATAATCAATCACCTATTGATGAGTAAAATCCTTTGGAACTACAAGAACAAAATTTCTTGTTGGAATGAACAACACCAAAAATATATATATTTATCCAAAACGTTTTCTAATTAATTTTTTCAAGAGATTCATTGAGTGAAATTTACCCTTGGAACTTAAGATGTCAATAAATCCTCTATCCCTAATAACCCTGAGATTAGTGTAGGAAACAATAGTTTTTATAGATGATAACAAGGTTTTCCATGCTGCTTATGAATACAATGAAAATAATAAAATTATCTTTTTATATTTTTTTAAAATTGAAAAAAACCTATGATTACTATATATTTACAACAAATTTTTAGTATAAAATATTAAATAACTTGGATATGAGGGTCCTACCACATGATGAAGTAATTGATACCACTTGTAAAAAATTTAATTTAGTTGTTGCAAGAGCAGATCAATTTGAATAAATGATACCACCTGAAGTCATTGAATTTTAGTTATCCATATAATTTAAAAACTTATGATAAGTCTTCGTAGCCTTTGATATTCATAACAATACCCCCTGAGTCTTTATCACTTTACACCACTTGTTTTGGCTTAATTTTTGGAGACCATTAATGAGAATTTAATCAAATTTTCTTTTTAGATCCAATCATATGTGTTTTTCTAGCCTAATAACACCATGTATTTTTTTATACCACTTAAGCCTACACCTCATCAAATTATAGTTTGAAAATAATAATTTTTATAGGGAGAGGGGTACCTCAATGTTCCTCACATTGAGGAACAGGGATGTTCAAGATGAACCTACCCATCACCTTCCATATTTCCTTTTCCCTTTCTTAGATTTCTAGAAATGAATACAATAATCTCTTCAGGATCTTTATCATCACTTTTAGGTAGAAAATTTGAAATATTTCTAAATTATTTCCCTTTCATTCTTCCAGTTGAACACTTCTCTTCATGGAAAAGAGCATTGAAATCCTTTCTTGGTTTGATTTTTTCCACAATTTTGGAATTAATCACACCTGAAAAAGTATCTTATTGAGTTAAAAAATACATATATCTCACCATAGGATTTATTATCCATTTCGTCTTCATATTTTTCCTTTCAGTGTATTGTTTAGAACCACACCTATAATGGAGTTTTCTATGGTTTACATGTGAAGTGACAATCCAAAACGGTCTAAAATAGAATAATTGTTTAAATCCCACAATAGGCATAGATTTAGATTACTATGGGGGGTTGGATTAGGTTACGTAATGTTATTTTTACATTAAAAATATTAATAAATTAAGGTATCACTTTCCCTTAAATATTATTACCTCTTAACCTTGAGGGTCACTCATTATTATATTTAAATAGATATAGTTTAGGTTTCTTGATCTGTTTTGGTGTGCATGTATAAAGTAAATAGGGAAACATGAATTTACTTGATCTAACCTCACTAGGATATGTACAAGTATCATGATTTAGAATTGTTGCATACACCAAATCACTATGAGTCTCACTGTTTTCAAAAGGGGTCACTCCCATTTATAATGGTTTAAGATCAAATCATTGCTTCCCAAGGGTCACTCCCTCAAACTTTTCATCCTTAGATAACTTCCATCAGAAAGGATCTCCATCACAAAATTTATAGATATGCAGTTCCCTTAAAAACATCATTTAATGGTTCTTTATCAATAGTTATATTCTCCATTGAATTATTACTATGAAACTACTTCACCTCTTATTAAAACACCCTTGACAATAGTCATCTACTTTTAGAAAAACTCTGAGATAACCTCCACTTTATTATAGGGAAAACAAAAAAATATTCTTTGGACATGTCTTTAATGAATTATCATTATTCAAGATGCCATACCCTCCCCTAGAACAAAGTAATTTTCAGGATAATCAGATCTACAATGTTATACTACTCTCCTATCTTATTTTCAATGTCTTCTTGATATGAAAATATGTGCATAGAGATTCCTTCAGTTTTATTACTTATAGAAAATATTAATTACACTTGATTAATATGAGAGATTATTGTCCAATTAGTGGCCAGTTGTAGGTTCCTAATTACGTCATTTCAATTGACCATAACTCCTAAAATAACTCCCATGAATTACTCTATAAATAGTATCCATAATAGCTTCATTGAATTTATATAACTCAATTATAGCATGAATTTATTACAAATAAGTTCACCATCAGCAATGCTACAAATAACCTTTCATCATGGCTTAGATCATGGTATACAACTAAGACACATATTGTATGAAACAATAAACATCTATCTCATTTATATCATGAGAAATTTATCTTGATATCTGCAAGTCAAATCTCGAAACACCTTATATTATGGCCTGACAAAACACTTCTAATTTTCTTCCTCTAAAACACTAAATTCCATGGGCATGGATCTCTACAACTGGCCATTTGCCGTTACCTCTTCACCTATCAATGAAAAACACTTAAAATATGGGCAAGGTCCAATCCATGTCATATTACTTTGGACTAAATGTATTCAATGTAGAATAATGGTGTCACCACAACTTTCCCACTATGGTGCTGTGAAAACATATGATCCATTTTCCCCTAAAACAATCAAGCTACATGGCAATAACCCTATGAAATTTGTCCATTTTTTCTTGCACCATCACTTTTTGACCACAACCTCCTTCACCACGAGCATGGTCTAATACCTTTTCTCATTTTTGAAAGGTAAACTAGATTTACAACATGAAGACCAATCAGGCATGGTCCCTTTTCTTGTTACTCATTTTAGGAATTCTATCTTCAACATTCCCATGGATATGGATATGGGCATACCTAGAAAAATTCAAAACCTTCACCACACCCACTGGCTAGGGTGTGTTCTTTCTTATTTTAGGAAGCTTCAACACAACAAACCCTCCACTATTGCTGTGGTCCCACTCATATTGTTCCTACTTATCCTAATATAATTCTTCACTTCATTAATGTTCTATCAACCATATAATAAAATTTTAAAAGTGATTAACACTCTCATATTTTCACTGGGCATCTTTCACTTGACCAATATCACTTTTTTCAACCAGTACAACATGAATATCAATTAATATTGAAGTCAATGAATCACCTTATCCATCAATTTATCATATAATAAAATCCTCATTTCATCAAATGTAACACTTATTGTCAACAAGTCCAACCCAATCATTTAGTATTTCTAACAATCTCACCTTAATATTTTGCAAGGAATATTCCTTTCACATTTCCCCCCTTCTTGGTAGTGAAATAAAAAGGTTATTTTGAATAAAAAAGATCTTTCCAAACCCCTATTAAAATATAGTGATGTATTATCCTTTATTCTACCAACTATTAGGAGGAACATCATCATATTTATCATTTCACCATAATTGGATTTTAAATCTTTCTCCCCATGATGTATAAGAAAAAAATCCAAGAAAGATTATCCCCCCCTTTGTCTTCAACTTATAAGAGGGATTACTAATGGGGATAACATATCCATATAAGAATAAGGTGGGATTATTTATCTCTTTAAATATTCCCCCTTTTCTTTAACCTTTTGCATCAACCCCATGTTGGTGATCCAAATCCTATGAAACCAAAAGAACATAATTTCTGGATGGAATGACTAGAATTAGAAAATATCTAATTAGAAAAAAAACTATCTCTACTGTATTTTATCAAGAGTTTAATCAAGTTATTTTTTCACTTAGAAGTTAAGATTCCTATAATTCCATTAATCTTACTAATACTGTGATCGATGTAGGAAAAAAGAGTTTTCTTATAGACAATGAAAAGGATTTCCATGTCACTCATGAATACCATGAAACCACTAAAAGAAGAATTAGATTTTTCATCACTTGAAACACAACCAATTAATTAGATCACTTCAAATAAAACAATTATTAGAAAATATAAAAATCACTTTTTTGTGGGGGTTATACAACATGAAGAAGTAATTTATACCACTTTTTAAAAATTTTATACACTTGTTGCAATAGCGGTTCAATTTGGAAAAATTATACCACTTAAAATCTATTCTTTTCAATTGTTCACAAAAAATAAAATATTATGATGAGTCTTAATATTCTTTGATCTTCATCACAACCCTCCTTAGTATTTATCACTTGACAACACTTTTTATGGCACTATTTTGGGAAACAACTTGTGATAATTATATCAAATTTTCCTTTCATCTATAATAACATGTCCTTTTTTGGAACAATTGTCCCATGGATATTTTCCCCATTTAATCCTAAAAATTATCCAATATTAGTTAGAAAAATTAACTTATATAGGGAGACGGTTGCCCTTATGTTCCTAAAATTGAGGAATAAGGCTTGTCAAGATTAACCAACACATCATCCTTCATATTTATTTTTTCCTTTATCAGATTTCAGGAATTTGATGAAATAATATCTCAAACATATTCATCATAAGTTATAGATAGAAAAATTAACCTCTTACCAAGGTATTTCAATTTCATTCTTACACTTTCAAACTTCTCTTAATAGATAAAATCATTTAAAACCTTCCTTGGATTGATATTTTCCACAATTGTGGAATTAATCACACTTGAACATGTATCTTATTTAGTTGTAATTTTCGTGGATGTCACCTATATATTTCTTATCCATTGAATATTCATATATTTATTTTTAGTTTTAGTGGTTTTTGTGGAACCACATTCAAAAACTTCTTCCTTGATGTCTATGAATTCCATCTTGGAATAAATTTTCTTGTAAAGAGTCAAATTCGAATTTTCTTCTACCTTCATCATAGTTAGAACAACCACTTTATTTTACATCAAATTTTTTCTTTTCTCCTCCTAAGATAGTTATTGGGACATGAAAATTTTGGTTATTGATACACCCATCATTGAGGTTCTTTATCACCGTCCAAACCATTGAACATATTATACAAATTAACAGGACTTCTTACAAGATAAATATTATACTTATAAGTCATAGGAGTGGAGTGTATCCATATAGATTATTTATCTTTACATGAAACCCTCCAATTTCAATACCTATCCATGTGACTAAGGTTAGAACAAATGAAGCAACTGGAATTAGAATCATACCTCATTTTTTCTCTCCATGACTGAGATATTGGAAGATTTATAGTTCTTATCAAATCTTAAGGATTTTTGCATTTGAAACATCTACTTATTATGTGACCTTACACAATAGAAACAATTTTGTGCCTCCATCCTTTATGGAACCACACTTCGAGATTTTCTATAGAATAAATATTTTATTCTGTATTTTAGATCTAGATTATTTCTTCCTATTGACATTTCCTTTGGAGGGATCTTCATCTTCTCAATTAAGGTGTTCATAATATCCTATAGTTCTATGATTAAATAATATTTAGTCTTCATCTTGGAAAAATATCCTTTAAAATTAAATCTACACCCATTGTATATTGTCTTTTTTCTTTAAGATGAATTTTGAGAGGTATGATTCTAGCATAAAACTCTTTCTATATAGCCATTTTATTCATGATATATTGGGAAATTTCACTAATCATGTCACTTTTCTACTTTATCATTGTTACAATTTTATTTATATTAAAATTAATGGCCACTTAATGACTTTTAAATCTATTATTTCAAAGGGATATATCTTAAATAATTAAATAGTACACTTCATGCATGATCACAAAGCCCATCCATATTGGTTTAACATGTATTTAACCGTAAATAATTAATAATTTAGGGGGATTTTTTTAGGTAAAGGATAATGAAAAATTATAGAAATAAGTTTGTATTAAAAGAATAAAAATAGTTACATAAAAAGACATCCATAAGTGATAATATAGAGAAGTGAGAAAGGTGGGATCAATTTAGACATGTCTCAAAAGATTGTATGAATATTTTCCATTCTAAAGATAAAAATATAAAGAGGTCACTTAAAATTTAATAAAGTGAAGTTGTCTTGATACCCGAGGTGAATAGAGTTTCTTCACACAAAAAATGGTATTAAGATTAGAAGGAAAGAATAACCTAGGTTGAGAGGAATATCTCAGCCTGAGGAATTTCACTAATTCACAAAGATATACCTCCTTATCCACTTAACATTTATTATATATTATGCTTAAATGAAGGTTATTTAAGGAGATTATTGAGTCTTTTATTTTTGAAAAATATATTACGAGATGAACATGGGGTACATCTCTATGATTAAGTTGATAAGAGTTCATTCCTTGAGGGGTATCTTCTTCGAGAAGAAAATTTTAAAATATTGGATTAAGGTATGAAATACCACACTTTCACTCCATTATTATGAAAATGTTCAAAATATTTATCAAAGGGATTGTTGGTTGACATTTGGGTGAGAAAAGGGGGAGTTATCTTTTTTTACTTGAATTATTCTGATGGTGTGTTGATATGTGTATAATAAACTCATGCTAAATCTATTAAAGAAACCCTAATGTTGTGTTTTTCTGATCATGTTATCACATGATGAGTTTATATGGAAAAATTATAACACATTGATTACATATCTATTGTTTTATACACAAGGCTTGACCACATAGACTTAAAGTGGATTGATAAAATTCTCTTTTCTAAGGAACCATGTGATTTCATTCCTCTCTTCGAAATTAGGGAAAAAAGTAGGAGAAGGTGTTTTAGAAGAAAATATGAAGGAAGACCCATTATATTACCTTTGAGTTTAATTTTCAATAAGCGGGAGTAAGAATTTGGATGTTGAATATGAGAGATAAGATAAGGATGTATATTTTAAAAAAAATCCAAAAGGGGATTTTGTTATCTTTACCAAAGTATTATGATAGATGTGTAAGATTTGTTAAAATAAGGTTTAAAGAAAAAAAATATCCTCTTGGAGTTATGGATGCGAATCGTGCATTAGTATGAGACATGGTGTATTGAGACCACCCAACATGAGAAATGAAACACCCTAGAGGTGGTCAGGCTGAAGTTGGAGGATAAGTTCATGCCCATTGCATAATGCATGGTGAGAAGAAAAGGAAAAAAATAAAAATATAGATAAGGAACACACCTATGGTGGTCCCTAAAGAGAAAACCAGGTTCAATTGTGAAACAATTTTTATCCTAAAACAACCCTAGTAGAAGCCATGTTAGTCCCTATAGTGAACACTTTGTTCACCTGTGTAACACAATTGATCCCAAAATGGGCATAATGTATGTTTTGGTCTGTGAGTTTCAATTTATGTTTTTTATAAGAAAAAATAGGCTTGAACATTCCCATGGTGAAATCCATGGTTCTTGTAAGGTCTACCTATGAGAAATAATGATTCCCAAAATGGATATAGTGGTGTACGAAGGTGGCCATGATCGATAGGTGGAGTAGGAGGCCAAAATGGGGTAAGAGGAAGGAGACCACACCCACAGTAGAAGTTATTGTGGTTAAAAAGTGGTTCAATATGATAAAATGTATATATAAAGGAATAACATTCTAGTGGTACTCAATGTTTTGGAGGAAAATGATGAGAAGTTCTACCCCAATATGTGTTTTAGGGCTTATCATACAAGAACACATAAAAATTCATGGAGCTTCACTAAATTAATTTTGATGATGCTAAAATGGTTCTTCAATGGTTTAGTAATCATAGGTAATGGTTTTAGGCCATTATTCAATAGAAATTAATAGTTGTAATGTATCATTCAATATGGTGGATTAATTAGATTATTAATACACATTGCATGAAGAGAGAAAAAACCCACTTGGAGCCAATATGCAGCAGTTATAAATATATTTGGGGGATATTTTTAGGGAGTTAATGGGGTTTTTAATTTTCCATTAATGAGATGATAGGTGTTCAGATTATTTGGGATGGCACCTTCCTATTTGAGGAGGTAGGTTTGATGTTTACAAAGAAAATACGGGATACTATGATAAACTTTGTATATTCTTGATAAAATAGAGTAGAATAAATGAGAAAGAGTAGTGAGAATACATAAAATGGTTCTTGTGAGGAATAACATATGAATCAAGAGAATGTGGGTAATAATACTCTTGGTATCAGGGTAAGAATATTACCTAGAGGATGTCCCAATACCACCATCCGCACATCAATGAGGAGTCTAACCAATATGGAAAAGAGTTGGCATGGGTTTCAAACCTCATAAATATCATGTGGTGTGATTTATAATTCACTTTTGGATATGAATAAAGGTTAATATTTTATAATGTTTGGATGAATAACCTTCACTGGTTCAATAGTATAAGTTTTGAAAATGGTAACTCACCAAATAAAATTGGATAACTGATTCAGACCCTATCAGTGACTAATAAAGTTAGATCTTGACCAGTGGTATCAAAGGTAGGTATATCCTTGATCTAAGAAGAATGAAGAATAAAAATTCTATGAGTAGTTGAGGAGTTCCCTTTTTTTAAAAAGAATGAACTTCCACTATTGGCAGAATAATATACTTCTTTACTTTATTTCTCTTATCCTTGAGGTATGTGATATTGCTACAATTGGTTTTCCACCTATTACAAATAATGATCATATGTCCCATTGTAATAAAATAAATATGGAGATGGATAGAAAGGGGAAAAAATCCATTTTGATGTCATTTTAAGATAAGGTCTACACCAAAGTGATGGGCCTTGAAACTATAATAGAGAATTGGGATTAATTAAGGAGCATGTATAAGAGGAATGTCAATGTAGAGAAATCCAAACATGAATTACAGAGGATAGAATTTTAGGACATAGCTATTTCACTCTAGTAAATGAAATAATTAGAAATATTCATGGATTTAGTGAGAAACTCAAATAATTTACTATTCTAAATAATATTATGAGGAACTTTATGGATCAATTTGATCGCAAGGTATAAACTTTGAAATATTGTAAATTTATCTTAGTATATAAGATATATAATATTCTTATTTCATATTAAATAAGGCCTAATATTTCAAAAATAAAGAGAGAGTATAATTTTTTTCTGAATCCATGAGAAAAGGGAATAATAAAGAAGTTGAATACATCAATGATTCAGAAGAATATGAAGATATCAATCATATTGTAACGCTCATATCAATGAGATTTTCAAAAATTTATTATAAGTAAAAAAGTCAAAAAAAATACCTTTAATGATTTAATTGTAATATTATTATTCATATTAAAATGTTATAACACATAATTAGATCGAAGAATCTGAGTTAGATGAGGAAGAGGAAATCCCTTGAAGGAGGAAAAGGATAAGAGAAGGGAGAAATCCAACATGAAAAGAAGAATATTTTTTTTGTGGTTCATCTAGTAATTCCAAAAATAATGTCACTAGTTTTACTCATGTGTAGAAAATTTCCCAATTTTAAATAATATATGATGATAGAGTAGAGATAACATATATTGAGTTGGATTATAAAGTAAAGATGAAATATTGTCTTGAGTAGATTTACCCACTCAAAATGAAAAAAATACAGAGAAGAAGAAAAAATAAATAGATACTTATATGAGTGAGTTTGGTAAAAATGAAAAAAATAATTTCCAATGATTAAAATTAGCATTTGATCAAAAGGGAATCAACCAATTCTGAAGATATCAAGATTCTTAAAGTGAATATTGATAAATATGAAAAGATAATTTGCGATCTTGAACAAAATATGAATGTTATATAATAAGTGATTTTTGAGACACAATGCATTTGTAATTACATCTCAAGATGAGTTAAATATGGCCATATAATATTTTTGAAAATCATTTGATGTTAGAGGTAAATCTTCTCATGATAGGTAAAATAAGGTATTAAATAAACAAGGTAATCCTACACCTAATCAACATGGAGATATATTTTAATCTTTTGATAGTACAAGTGTAACATACAAACCTAAAAATGTTCTGCATTAGGAGGACAAGAGGAAATCTACTAGATTGAAGGGATAAAATATTTCTTCAAAGAGATTATCTACCATTATTATAAGGAAAAATAAATATTTATATAAAAATATCATTATGAACAAGACTGGAATTAGTTAAGAAGATATAAATTCAAATTACTTTTTTGTATTGTTGAAGGTTTAGTCCAAAAGACTATTCATGTTGGTTTAACATGTATTTACCTGGAAATAGATAATAACTCAATAAGAGTTTTGGTGAGAAAATGATAATGAAAAATAACAAAAATTAGGTTGTATAAAAACAAGAAAAATAGTTACATGAGAATAGATCCATAAGTAATAATATGGAGAAGTGTGAATGTATTGAGCAATTTGGACATGTCTCAAATGATTGCATGACTATTTTATATACTCAAGAAGAAGCTATAAAGAGGTCACTTAAAACCAAATAAAGTTAATGTGTATAGAAACATGAGGTGAAGAGTGTTACTTCAAAAAATAATTATGTTAAGACCATAAGAAAATAATGACCTAGATTGAGAGGAATCTCTCAAAAAATTGAATGCCTCTAAGGAAAAAAATATCCCTCTTTATTCCCTTAATATTTATTATATATTATTCTAAAATTTAAGTAATTGAAGGATATTATTGAGGCTATAATTTTTTGGATAGAAAAATGATGTGACGAACATTGATTACTTGTCCATTATGAAGAGGATATGAGTGCATCCCTTTAGGGGGGATCTCCTTTGTGAAGAAAATTATTAAATATGTAATTTTTGTATGAAACACCACAATTTCACTTAATTATTATGAATATGTTCTATATATTTAACTAGGGGTATTTTGGATCATATATGGGTGAGAAAAGGGGTGATTTATCTTATTGCACATGAATTATACTGATGGTGTATTGAGATGCATACATTTTAATCATGCTATAACTATTTAAAGAAACCTTTATGTTGAATTTTTTTCAAGAATTTTATCACATTATGAGTTTATATAGATAGCATAGAATACCTTTATTACACCTATCTTATTTTCTACACTAGTCTGGCCCTTATAGACTTAGATATGATTTATCAAAGGCTTTTTTTGAGGAACTATATGATTTTGTTCCTCTCTTCAAAATGAGGAAAAAATAGTGTATAATATATTTGAGAAGAAAAGACGAAGGAAACCCATTATTTGACCTTTGAATTTAATTGATAATAAGGTGGAGTAGGATTATAGATGTTGATGATGAGAGATGAATACTCAGATGAATATTTTCAAAAAAATACAAATGGGAATATTTTTATCATTCCCAAAGGATTGTGAAATATGTGTTGAATTTATTGAAAATAAGGTTTAAAGACTAATTAACCTCTCTTAGATTTATATAATAGAACCATGCCTTAGGATAAGACATGTTTTTTAAGACTTCCCAACATGGGAAAGGATACTATTTAGAGGCGGACATGGTAACACTAGATGAGAAGGACACACCCATTGCATAATGTGTGGTGAGAAGAAAAGTCACAAAATGAGTAGATAGATAGAGACCATTCCCATTTTGGTCCTCATGGTGAACACTCAATTCACCTATGAAACATGGATTAACTCAAAAAGGTCATAGTCAAATCCTTGGTGGTCCCTATGGTGAACACTAGTTTCACTTGTGCAACACATTTTAGAATGAAATGGGCATAATAGATGTCTTAGTCTAGGAGTTTCAATGATTTTTTGATAGGGGAAAGCAGGATTAACTATTCTTATGGAATAATCCATAGTTATTGTGAAGTATACCTATGAGAAATTGTGATTCCAAAAATAGATCTAGTGGTGTTAGAAGGTGTCTATAGTTAATAGGTTGAGTAGAAATCCAAAACGGGTAGAGGAAGATGGCCACATCCATGGTATAAGTGGTCATGGTTTATATGTGGTTCGACATGAAAAAATTACTAGATAAAGAAATTCCACTATAGTGGACCTCAACGTTTTGGTGGAAAAATTTCTAGAAGTTCTGCAATAGGAAATGGTTCAAGTTGTATCAGGATGTGATGTGGAAAACAATATAGAACTTCATTGAATTTATTAAGACAATTCTAAAGTGGTTCTTTAGTGGTTTAATAATCATAGTTCACCATTTTAGTCCATTATTAAAGAAAAATTACAAGAAGTATTGCAACATTCAATATGGTGGATTAATTAGATAATTAATCCACACTTTATGAAGAGAGAGAATACCAACCTAGAGAATTTACACAATAGTTAAAAATAAATTTATAGGAATTTTTTAAAGAGTTATCTATATTTTGAATTTACTATTAATGAGATGATAGGTGGCGAAATTATTTGGGGTTACACCTTTCCATCTGAGGAGGGAGGTTTGATGCTTGTAAAGAAAAAGTGCATGCTGTGAGAGACTATGCATATCAATGAGAAAATAGATTATTAGAAAATAAGAAGATAATTGAGCACAGTTGAAGAAATTATTGTGAGGCATAATAGTTTCATCAAGAGAAAGTGAGGCCATATACTCTCTCTATCAAGGTAAGAAGATCCAATTCTCTCAGAACCTAGAGAAAGTATCAAGACTAAAAGTATCAAATCAATGACTGTTGAAGATATTATAGAAGATTTAAATGAATAATCTTGATGATTCACCATTATTTTAAGGATGAAAATATCTGAGGTATTTATTTCTTAAAATCTTCATTATAGTAGTAATGTTATATCTTCCAGTGGATTCTAGAAATGGTGGAAAATAGGTTATTGGTCAAGTGGAAAATATCTGCGGTAATATGAAATTGGGATGCACTTATAAAAGGATAGTATATTATTTATAGATGTTTAAGTAAGTGTTGAAGTCTCTTGGGAGAAAGGAGGTGAAATATAGGTGTGAATAAACCCATATTAGAGGGCATGTTGTGTTGAATTTTTCCCATGCCCGCAGTGGCTGATATGTTGTGTTGAACATTCCCAACACAAACAAGACCATGAACTAGTTAGTGGGCATGGTGAAGGTGTTGAATGAGGCTAGATGCGGCCACACCCATAGACTTGGTCATGATGAAGAGATAATGACAAAAATGGGCAACTAGGAAAGGCACTATGCCCCTATAGTCTCCATGGTGGAGTTCCAGTGTAATTGTCCGAAATGGAAAAAGGAATGCGACCATACCCATGATGAAGTAGGCCGTATTCGACAAGTGATTTGGTAATAAAAACAGATAGTATCATAGGATCAAACCTATGATGTTTAGTGTTATAAAGAAAAAATATTCAAAAGTTATGTGCATATCTTAGGAGAAATGACTCAAATGATGCAAGAGCTATTAGTGTAATGATTCGACAATCATGGGACACAGTTTTAGACTATGATTAAAAATGAACTCAAAAGATTTTATAGAGGATGACATGTGGATTAGTTAGATAATTTATCCAAACTTTATGAATAAAAAGGAGGTCTATGAGTAGTTATTTCTAATCCATTAGATAGAACATCATGGGAGTTCTTATAAGAGTTATGGTAATTTAAAATGAACCAATTAGGCACATACCCTTGAACATTTATCATACCATGATCTATCTTATTTATCAAGGTTGATCGAAATTTGATATATGTAAGGAAATCAAAGGAATATCTATGAACATATTTTCATATCCATATAATAGATAAAAGAAGAGGGAAGAATAATAACACGTTGAAGATAAGATTCTTAGAAAAAATACTTTTTTTAAGGCAAGGGGTTGGAGGAATAAATAATTATAATCTATTGAATACATATTCCAAGAATATTTTTTTATAGTGCCTAAAAAAGTGTATGTTGTTCTATAATTATTCTAGAAAGAAGAAGAGTGCTACCAAGGGTGTTTTTACAAGATGTAAAGGATCAACACTGTGGGACTTCAAAAGAGCGTCAAACCATTGATGAAGATTCATTAAATAATGATATTAAGGGACTTAGATGTCTAGAAATCATGTGAAGGTGTTCCATTGCACCAAAAATGATACAAGTAAGGAAATTTTGAGGGATTGAACCTTTGGAGGCAATGAGTTATCCCTAAACCATTGTAAAGAAGAGTGACCCCTTGTAAAAAGTAGTGAGAATCATTTTGATTTGGTGAATGAAAAGACATTGATGAATTATCATTGGATATAGCCCATTGAGGATAGACCAAGTAAATTCTCATGTCTATATTTAGTTTATGCATGAACACACAAAAAATCATGAAACTTAAAGTATATCCTATTAAAGTGCATAAAAAGTTTCCCTCAAGGTTGAGAGGTCAAGATACTTAATAGAATGTGAGACATTAAAGGATTAATAGTTTTAATTTCTCAAGAACTATGCATTCCCTAATTCACCCCTTTATTAGGGTAATATCAATATAATCCACTGATTAGTGAATTATCAAGACTATGCATGTAATCCATGTCTCAGATATTTATAATATTTTGATAAGAAACTACTGATATAGAGAATTATTCTAGTTTATGAGGGAAAAAAATATTCTTACCTTGATAGAGAGAGTATCAAGACTCAATTTATCTTGGTGTTGATGTTATTCATCAAAATAACTACTTCCGTAGTGCTCCCTTCTCTTATTATTTTTTATAATCTATTTTATCATAAACATATAAAGTCTCTAAAAACATCCAATTTTTTACATGCATTGAACCTCCCTCCTAAAATAGTATGGAGTCATCCCAAAGAATTTGGCCACCTATCATTACCTTAATTGGAAATTTAAAATCCCATTAACTCCTAAAAATATTTCCATGAATTTCTTTATAACTATTGTATAACTACTACGAGTGGGTCGTTTCTCTCTTTTTGTAACATGGATTAATTCTCCAATTAATGAATCACATTGAATTCTATATTAATCATTTGAATTCCTATTAAATCATGACCTAAACCATGACCTATGATTATTAAACCACCGAAGAAACATTTCAATATAATCACAATCAATTCAGTGATGTTCCATGTAGTTTCATTTGTCATATCTCAACACACCTTACACCATGGCCCGATGAAGAACTTATAGGTATTTTCCCTCTAAAATACCAAGGATAATGACCGTGGTATTTCTAGACCTGTCCGTTTTATCATATTGAACCACTTATCGATCACAACCAGTTAAAACATGGGTGTATCCTCATAGATCTTCCCATTATGTCTTGATACTATACCTCTTGACCATTACCACATTCAAAAACCATTATGGACATTTTGGATATCTCTATTTCTCACAGGTTGACTTCACATGCACCATGGATTTCACCACAGGTGTGGTCAATCCTATTTTTCATTCTCAAAAAACAAGCAGTGAAACTCCTAGATCATGACTTCCATTATTCTTATTTCAAGCTAATATGTGTTGCATTGTACTTTGTTACAAAATTATTCGTGGAATAATAACCCTCTAGGGTCACCCTCATGACATGCCTTCTTAGATCCAGACACAACAATATTATCTTGGGAAGAATAAATACCCGCACCTCTAAGAAATCATTGAATGACCTCCCCCTTCACGAAACAATTCCCCCTTGGTCAGGTATTGATTGAGAAAATCACTATAGTGTTGGGTCTTTATGGTATATCCACTTACCTCATGGTTTAGTACTTCCTACTATCCTTACATTATGGAATACCCTCCCTCACTACGACATGACAACCCCCTTGATCTAGATATCATCAAATATACCAAAGCGTCACAAAATGACTAGTTACTTACATAGGGACTTAATCTCATACAACCCTATAATAATTTCTACATAGATCTCCCCAAACCAAAATTCCAAAAAATATAGTGTGATTTATATTGACGCTAGAAAATTTTAAACTTAAACATCATCATGGAGAATTTACCTTGGGTTGCAGTGTGACCCTCCATCCATGGAGAAGTTTAATATTAAAAAATTTTAAATCATTCTTACGAATCCTCTCATCATACAAAAACATACTCTATTATGGCACGATAATCACTTTTTAGAACCTCATCAAAGTGTACCCCTCAAATGTTACATCATGGTAATCCACCTCCATTATAATGTTTTCCCCAAACCCAAGGGTAACTATCGAAATCGACCCCTAAGTCCCACACCAACATCTCTAATAGCTTAAAAACACCATACTACACGAGGTTAGGTGAAAATTAAAATGAATTTATACCTTTTATAAATATGGGCTGTTATACTATTGACCAACTATAACTGACGATTCTACTATTGGGAAATAAAAACCTTCTATGATCCCCAACTGACTATAAAGACCTTGACCCTAGTATCCTAGAGCTGATGATTCTTTATTACATTGGCACCATATACACAAAATCACATTATGAAGGTATGAATAGTTTAACAGTATTGGATAACTACCTAAATAATTAAATATCAAATTACATTTGAAAACATAAAATATAAAATATAATTTTATTTGATACACCATTTTTCTCTTTAGAATATCCTTTCATGTCAATTATTAAACACTACCTAGAATCTTGGGGAAAAGAAACATAATAAATGGGTGAGATCAGATAATTAGTAAGGGTATTCATACAATAGAATATATCTTGAATAAATAAGGCATAATCAATATAGAAAAGTATATATATAAAAAATCATTCTATTTAATCAATAACTTAAGGCATGAAGAATAATATGGCAGGAATAATGATGATCAAATAATTTCATATAAATAATCATATAACCTTGAAACATATACATGGATATCATAACTAATAAAATAATCACATGATTTTCAGTAAATGATCTCATAATGAGGGAATCCATAATTTTGTACATTATAAACATTCCATCGTGGTCATGTTCCAAGACATCTTACAAAAATGGGCAACGGATTGGCCAAACACCCCAGTTATCTTGTCTCAAGAGACCTATCAACGCATCGAGGGTATATAGAGGGCCTCCACCATCAATTACTATATCAAATTCATTAATAATATGTAAGGGGTGGAACATAATTAATATAAAAATTCATATTAAAAAACTGGAATATGAAATTATAATACTTTCCCCAATCAATAAACATAATTATAAACTATCCAAAGTAATAGGTGAATGTCATAAAAATAGTACATCCATAGTCCAACATATCATAAACCATTCATAGAAATAATAAGGATAACATAATTAAAAAATATCCCCATCGAATCATAAGTAAAATAAGTGTTGTAGTCATATATGAAAATAAAAATCATAAAAATATCATTAAAACATTCTTGAAGAAAATAACATTTTCAATATAAAAATCATCTTTAAAAACTAAAAATTTAAATAATATTAGGAGAAAAAATTTATTTGAAAATGATCATGGAAACTCATAATGATATCTTCAAAGTAATTAACAATTATGAGAGTGGGAAATTTCATTCATGCGGAGTATGTTAGAAACATATACTTTTCTCATTTTTGGTAAAAATAAAAAAAGTAACTTTTTCAAAAAATAATAGGAACATTCTATTTTAACCATTTTAGAAAAGGTAAGACACATTTAAAAATGAATTTTAACAATTATAGTATAATAGTAATTTTTTTAGAAAACATGGACATGAAAGAGAAAGTATTTTTGACCAAATAGAGAAATGATGTCAATTTTCCTTAAAAAAATTATTTCGATCTCTTGGGTTATTAAAGAGAGGAAATTGAATGGAAAAATTTTAATTTATGGAAATAATAATAGTATAATAAAATATATCGGGTTTAATATGGAAATATAAAATAATTTTCACAATGGAGACATAAATATAAACAATCTCAAATAATTATGAGATTTTAACAAAAACCCTTACCACATGTCCCATTTTTGTCGTATGTGTTCGAAACTATTGTATAATAAATATAGATTTAGTATAAATCTATTTAAAAATATTAATAATATATAATAACATATATTATTTAATTATAATCTTTTTTCACCCATTTATTAATAACTCTTCATTAAAATTACTATTTTGGGTGATAACTGCTTCATTTTTCATGTATGTTTTGGTTCAGTGGATTGAGTCATTATACTTTATCAGGGTAAAATCATCTAATTTTTTTTAATAATGATAAAAATATATTATATATTAATTATATATATATTTATAGTCATGAATAAATGTTATATATGAATAAATGAATTACACCATTCATGGAGATGATATGCCATACGTATGCATGAACAATGTTTTCACTTTTAGAAGGATGGAAAAAAAGAAAGATAAATATAAATTTACATTTAAAGAATCATAATTATACCATATATACCATATATATTCATTAAATATATCCTTATTACCATCCATGTCAAAATAAAACGAATAATGATTCACATCGCTTCGTTGAGACGGTAGTCTACACGTACACTTGAGTGACATAATATTTTCCAATAGATTGGAAGGTAATAAGGTATATGTGATAATATAATTCCAAAAGTATAATTATGTCATAAGTATCAAATAAAAACATTAAATCCATCATTATATCCATCCATTAGAGGAGATTATGGAAAATAATTACAATGGTTCTGTGAGGTGGTAGTCCGCCATACACACGATCGACAGTTTCATTTCCTCTTTGATGGAAGAGGAGATGAATATAGGTTATTAAATTAATATAATAACATCTCTGTACATGAGATATATTTTTGTTATTATTTTTTCATATTTTATGAATATTTCAAGGAGGCAGAGTAATAAATAAAATGCAGACATGTTGTTAAGAACTATACATCTTCTTCAGAGAACCACATTAGGTTAATACCTATATACTTTTTAGAATGGTTTTTTGTTTAAGAAAAATATTATAGATTTTGGATAGGTATTTAAATAAAGGATTTGGGAAGGTATTTTTTAGACCAAATGTCTCTTTATGTGTGGAGTGGAGAGAATAGGGGGTGTCCTTTTATAATTGGGGAAGAGTACACATTTGGAATTTTTGTAAAGAATAAAATATACCCATGTTTTACACACATAAAATGGATCCAATATAGACAATTACCAAAAAATATATTTTATAAGGTCTAATTATAGACATAAAATATAAATTATATTTGTTTTTATTTTATTTTAACACTTATCTTTTTAGTTTAACCCCTGTAATTCTTTTTTTAACCTTGACCACGATAATTAAATTTTACTAGTTTTTAATATACATAATAACCAAAAATCAAGTTAAATTTTTTAATTAACATTAATTATAATTATTAAAAATATGGAATCCATTTTAACAAATTCAATTCATGGAAGTGGTAGAATTTAATTTAAAATGAATCCCCCAAGCAGGATAAAAACAATTTTCTAAAGGAAGAGATTTCTTAAGTATAAAAAGTTTTAATATCAAAATTCAATGTAGAATTGGTTAAAATGACCAAAATTGAATTAATAATAATATAATTGATGTAATTTTACATTTAAAACCATTTAAAACAAAATATAACTATTTAATTTCTTTAAATAAAAAGTTAATTTTAAATAAAAATCATTATTCTCACTATTCCTCAAAAAATTAATCTTTTTATAAAATTATGCAGAATTCATTCTAAGATAATTTCAAAATTATGATTTTAAAAATTATTTTAATTTTTTCAATGAAAATTTTTATATGTTTGAAAAATTAATTTAAAATATAAGTGTACAAAACTTGAAAAAATCACTTTTTAAAAAAAATAATGTTTTCAAGCATTATATTAGATTTATCCATAATTGAGGCCTAGAAAAAATATTATACAAATAATAAAACATTTTATTCAATATATAATTTTAATTTTCTTAAATCATTCACCAATAGTTATTAATTTAATTTATTAACAAAAAACACATTGCACGCATAAATTGTTTAAAAAAACATTTCTCTCACTTACAAAGGATTTTTATTTTTATTTTTGATCAATTGATAATAAATGAATTTTATTTATACATGTGTAAACCATATAATTTTCATAATTTAGTTAGTTATATTCATACCCACCAATTTAACTACTTGGTTATAATATTATACTATATTAGTATTCATTTAGACTCAGGTATGCATGTATCGCAATCTATCAAATAGATTAAATTTATAGAAATATATCATAAAATTTGGGTGTGTTAGATTCTTCCCTCCTACAAAAATTTTACCCTCGAGGTCTTCATGGATATTAATTTCTAAATATGTGAGGGTGGTTCTTCTTTATAACATTCTATAGTTCCAAATTTTATTTCTTTATTTTATGATTGATCTAAAGTAACTTTCCCCACCAAGTCATTTGATTCCTCAATACCTTCTCTATAGTGTCAAGTATCTCAATATTATCTTTATAGTAAGATAGATTAGGTTTTGATTTCTTCAAAGGTGATAACATGTGTTGGATATGTCATGTACTTCCTTAAAAATGATATATAGAACACGTAATGTACTTTAGACATATTTGGTGGCATTTCCAAATGGTAATCCCCAAATCTAATTATTTATAGGATTTCAAAAGTTTTGATATACCTATGGTTCAAATTCACTATCGTACCAAACCTTATAACACCCATCCATGAAGATAGTTTCAAGGAAATATGATCCACCACTTGAAATTACAAATCTTTCTTTATGTTATCATCATATATCTTTTTACTACATTTTCATTCTTTAATATGGGTTTGATTAGTCTTTAAATTTGACTTTGTTTCATTAACATGTTCTAGTCCTACAAGAATATTTTCACCAACTTTATACCAACAAGTTGGAGTATGACATCTCTTTCCATATAATTCTTCATATGACCCAATTTGAATACTTGAATGTATGTTATTGTTATAGGATAATTCTAAAAAAGATAAATACTGATCCAAAATGCCATAAAAGTCAAGTGATCATGACCTAAACATGTATTCTAATTCATGGATAGTTCTTTTAAATTGTCCATCAATTTGAGTGTGATAAGGTATTCTTAAATGAAGCTTAGTATCAAGTACCTTCTAAAATATTTTCTATAATTTTGATGCTAATCACATATCATGATTAAAAAAAATTAAAATAGGTGCACTATAAAGCCCTAAAACTTCATTTATATAAATTTTTTGAAGGATCAAAAGAGCAAGATTGTCACGAACCAACCTGGGTTAACCCTGAACCGGTCCCCCGAGCTAGCCCACGGCACGGCCCGAGGGGCATTCCTGATCCCCACGGGCTGTCAACTAGTACCGGGCATCAAAACTAAACAAGAGGGAATGATTTCACCCAGTGAAAATAAATAAAGCCGCAGAAAAGTAGGATAACACAAAGTAAATAAATGACACAGAGAAGAAAGAACGATCAGCAACAACCAACTAACCTAAACACGAACAAAACTCATCGCGACTCCGAGAGTCGCTCACCTGTCCAAAACCCACTCTCTCCCACGTTGAGCAAGCTCGAGCCAAAAATGCAGCAAAAATAAAAGTAGGAAAACACTATAGGTGTGAGTATTAAAACTCAGTAGGCGTGCCCAACAACTATTCCCAATGCACTACCTTTAAATAATGAAATTTACTAATTCCAAGTTTGAACTAAAGTATATAAAATGTTAGTTTCCACACCCACTTTCATTTCTAAAACAAGTATCAGTCCATTGACCTTCATAATTTAAAAACAAGTTTAATGTTTGAAAGGAATAGGTACATCTCATTTTAAAATTTTTTTTGCGAACAATTTAGAAATCAAAACTTCAGTTATTAACCAAAAAGAAAACCACACATAACACACGACACACACCAAGGGAAATGGAAAAAGTGGAACACAAGGGCCATCAACTGAACTAGACCTCTCAATCGTCTGCACACACAAATAAACACTAAAGGAAACATGGGTGGAACCTAGGAGCTCGTGAACAATCCAGAACGTGCTATACATGTGACTCATCCTGAAGTCATGCCCTAACTCGATGACGTAATAATTCCATAACGCTCGGTATAGCCCTTCATGGCCTAATCGAGTGGCCGAATCCCCATAACAGTAATAACTCAGTATTCCCCTACTATGGGACCACTAGCCAGTGCATAATATAAACTAGTGCAACAATCATTCTCAGAAGATTCACTTTCTATGTCTGGTTCCCATGACAACATTCATAATAAAAGGGAATGTGGTGAGTCAACAAAGTCAATCAAGTAGCACAAATATCACACACAATTCACGCAATCAACGTACACCAAATATCACCCTAGGTCTTCCGAAAGAGTGTTTTCCAAAATAATTGATTTTTATTGAAATGCCAAATGGGTCTTCACCAATTTTAAAGAAAAACCACATTTCTCAAGAAAACCCAAAACACTCATTCACGCTTCAGAATAAATAATTTATCATTTAAAACAAAACTACATTTGAAATTCTGTGAATTATGGTGGCCAAACATGCATTCCTTCATGTCTGAGTGTCCGTTCATGAATAAAAAATTTCAAGTGTCGTGTATAAAATAAACAGCTCTTTTTACCCCAAATAATAATTTAAGAATTAATTATCTTATATAATTTCCAATTTATTAAAATTAATAAAAACATCAAGAAATTAATAAAATCTTAATTTAATGGTGAATGCAGTGGGGAACTTACCTCGATCTTCAGTACGATTACGACGACGCATCACGTCTCACACTTTCACACAAGTACACGCAACTTTTCGACGACTGTAATATCACAGAAAAACCTCTCCAATTCCCTAAAACTGTAAAGATAACTAAAAAAACATAAACACAAATTTAAAGTGAATCAGACAAAAGACAAGGCAAACCTCACATAAACCTCAGGGTAGGTGAAGAGGGGTGAACCCAAACCGCTCGCTTTCGGCGGCGGGCATTCGTTGCATGCCCAATTGAGAATAGGGAACATGGCTCGTTACGCGAACAGAGGCATAATGAGAGCCAACATAAGTAGTCATCCCACATCGGAAGGTCAAAAAGGGGCTGCAGGGTGCTAGAAAGTCACAGGTAGGGGGAGGTGCGACCGGGAAGGGTTTGCGACCAGTCAGAGGGCTCCCGACGGGTCAGAAAGCACGCGAAAGAAGGATACCAGCTGTTCAGAGTTGTGATGTGGCTAAGAATAGGTCCCTCCAGTCATAGATGGTGGTCTAAGGTTGAGGGGAAACCTAAGGAGGACAACGGGCTGGAAAGGACGAAAAAGGAGGGCTGCGGCGGCCGGAAGGGGAGGCACATAGTAGAGCGGATATGGGGGCGCGATGCCGGCACTAGGTGGTCACACCGGAGGGTGTCACACCGGCCTACCGAGGGTGCACCAGTGAGAGGCTCGCATGGGGTGCAGCGGTGGCGGCTGGACAAGGGGAGGGTGCCGTCACAGTCGGACAACGAAGGGAGGAGGGTGCTCGGCTGGGACGAAAGGGGGGAGTAGCACTGGAGAGAGCTGTAGAGTAGGTGAGGCTGGTGTTCGGTGAAAGGCGGTTGCGAGGCGGACTGAAGGTGGTGGTCCTAAAATAGGATGGTCAAGCGGAACTTTAGGGTGCTTCAACGGGTGGAGAAGGAAGGAGGGATCCGCTGCTTCTGGTCGGACAAGGCAGGGATGGGGTACGTAGGGGTGCCACCGATGAAAACACAGCTAGGAGGGCGGTGTAGTGCTAGAGCAGCACAAGGAAGGAGGAGTGCAAGGTGAGGTGTGCAACGAGGGGCCCTGGCCCGCAGGAGGGTTCTAGATCAGGATGTGGAAGTTGTCTAAAGGTCGAGCAGGCGGGGGAGACGACACGCAGGCCTGGAGGGCGGCGATTCCACTGAAGTGCGGTGGTGGTCGGCGACTGCTGTTAGGAGGTGGAGCATGGTGCGGGGTAGCCGAAGCATGCAGGGGGGTTCACCGAGAAGAGCATGGTGCGGGGGAGCCAATGCGGCGGCTCGCATGGTAGTCCAGCAGGTGCGGGAGGCCAGTACTGGGGTGCACGGGAGGCTGCTGCGGAGCTGGGGGGAATAGGTGGAGCAGGGCTGGAGGAGGGCGCATGGGAGGGGATGAAGAGGAGGCTGAGGGCGCCACAAGGTGCATTCTTCTGGAAGGGCAGTGGGTTGAGGGAAGCGTGATGCAACATGGGAAAATGAGGGAAGCACTATAGTGCTGTGCAAGAAAAAAAGAAAGTGGGGCGGTTGGGGACAGCCGTGTGGATGACAAGCACAGAGAATACAAAAAAAAAGAAAAAGAAGAAGAAGATAAAAAAAAAGTAAATAATAAAAAATAATAAAAATATGACTAATAATAATAATAACAACAATAACAACAACAAAAATAATAATAACATTAATTATAAAAAATATAGTAATTAAAATTAATAATGGTAACTATAATAAAATAAAAAATTTAATCATTTTAAATTTTTTCCCAAGACCGACGGACATTGTTGTTGCCCGGGCGAAGCCGTGCAGGGTCTCCAAAATGTGCTCCACCCGGGTGCTCAGCGACGTCAACTCCAAACTGTGAGTTTTTTGAAAAAACATAAAAAATATTGTTCAGTATTCATCCCAAACCTCGACAAAAATTTTTAAAAACAAATAAATTAATAAAATAAAAATAATAAATATGTAGGGGTGTGAAAATTCTACCCACCATAACGGTTCTCATCCCTGGGATGCCACAACAAGACCTAGACCCAAGAAAAAACTCCTTAAGTGTCACTGAACCTAAAAATTTTAAGCGTCTCCAGTTGATCGATCCAAACAAACACCTAATTCCCATGATATGAAACTTATCTTCAAAACACGAACACGTCAAAACACCACTGAAACGTAACCCGAAACAAAACTCTAATACTGGCATGGGGAGGCCTGAACTGACTCCCCACCATAGGATACAAGTCAAACTGATTTCAATGAGACCCACGATGGGTCTCCCCACCATTAGGACTGGAAAAACTAATCAAACACGAAAAATTTCCGCACGGATCAAAAACCTCCCACCACGAGGGGGGAAGGGAAGGGCCCAATGAATAGAACATCAAAACTACTACCACTGCTACTCCAACGATGTCACGCTCTTGGATTAACACAAACCACACCACACTAAGGACCGAGAATAAACCAAGGTCTTTTTACACCGTTGGGGTTCACCTGACTACACGCCAGCTTCACTTAGAGACCTATGGCTGGAGCTCTGTTGATTGAAGCATCTCCTGTCTCATAGTCAGGCTTCAAAATTTCCCAAAAATGACACATGAACTAGAATTTTACCAAACACACATCCATTATAATAAATGTTCCAAAGAGGTTTGATAAGAACCATTCTTATAACTGAAATAAAAGAAACACCAAAAAACGGTACAGGTGATGTCTACTACATCCAAGAAACACAACAAATAGAAAACCTCAAAATGATCCCCAAACACCTTCCTAATCTTGATGACCGGATGAGGTGACCTTCGACGAGTCAGATCTAGCTTCAACATCCTTCTTGGAAACACCTCGACAGAATCACTTCACGTGACCCAGACGCTCACAGGTGTGGTAGAGTCTTGGAGCATTCGGGCACATCAGCCTCCTCTGCCCCCGCTTACCGCACTGGTGACAGATCATGGAATTGTTCTGTGAGGAAGATGACTGAAGGTATAAAGGCCTCTTTATTCCTCTTCTAGTTCCCCCACCATCAGATCGCTTCCCATTATTCTTATCACGATCTTCTGCACTTCTTCCCAAGGCCAGAGGATGATTAGTTACCTCATGTCCTCCTGATAATTCAGCTTTGAAGAGGAAAGCTTGTATCACCACATTAGGGAAAGTGATCACATTGAACTCTCTCAACTTCAAATGTAGCTCAGGACATAATCTAAGCTCAAAATTACGAGCTTTCATGGAATCATTTCCAACATACCCCTGTTCGTACGGAGCCATGTAAATGAAACGACGATAGAATTCCAACACCGATTTGACACCTTGTTGGAGACTGCACAACTCCATCATCTTCCTCACCTTTGTCACTTCAGAGAAGTACTATTGGATGAATGAAGACTTGAAGATATCCCAATTGAGATATTTCTGAGGTTTATTCTGAGACACGAACTTCCACTATTTCCAGGTTGGACCTTCATGCATAAAGGTATCCAACTTCACCTTTAACGACTCAGGCAACCCAATGAAACTAATCTTCCTCTCAATCTTCCATAACCACTCCTCTTCCTCAAGAGGATCTGCTTTACCATAAAAGAGAGGAGGTTTCAACTTCTGAAACTCGAGGACCCAGTCCTTGGGCTGATCAAATGGAGGATTTTCTAAGGATGCACCACCCGAAGCTACACCTTGGGCATCCATCAAACTTTTTTGGGGGCGAACACTAAAGAACAAGAAAACAATAAGATGGGTCAAACATGGTAATTACCATTTTAAGTTCAACTTTTCACAATGATTTTTAGAATGAAGGAAAACCTAAATGATTCACTAGGGGGAAACTAGTGATGATTGGTGACTCAACCATATGGTTGGCGGCCATACGCCACTCACACCATCGCCACTGAGAGAATTCTAGGGTAAAGTCCCTAGCTCCACATGGCTTTCTAGACCATGCGAGCTCACAGAGGTCACCTGCCCAACTCTCATTTCATTTCCCAATACCAAACAAACCATAAAAATCAAAAGACATCAACAACTCAAACATCCCATGGTAATCTGAGGTTCGGAACGAGAAAGGGTTCATGATGTCCTTCTCGTTCGTACACCCCAAGTCTCGAAAATCCTACTACTTCGACCATGATAACCCCAAACAACAATGGCCGCTCCAAAAAAAAGGTCCACTCAGGAGTCGACCTCCTCTTATACCATTTCTTCATGAACCAACCCGGGTCGACCCTGAACCGGTCACCTGAGCTGGCCAGCGACATGGCCTGAGGGGCATTCCCGATCCCCATGGGCTAGAAACTAGTGCCAGACATAAAAAATAAACAAGAGGGAATGCTTTCAGCTAGTGAAAATAAATAAAGTAGTAGAAAAGTAGGATAACACAAAGTAAATAAATAACACTAAAAAGAAAGAATAATCAGCAACAGTCAACTAACCTGCCCACTGCCAAAACTCCTCGCGACTCCGAGAGTCGCTCACCATTCCACAACCAACTCTCACCCACGGTGAGCAAGATCAAGACAAAACTGTAGAAAAACTAAAAAAACACTATGGGTGTGAGTTTTAAAACTCAGTAGTCATGCCCGACAACTATTCCCAATGCACGACCTTTAAATAAAGAAATTTACTAATTCTAGGTTTGAAATAAATTATATAAAATGTTAGTTTCCACACACACTTTCATTTCAAAAACAAGTATCAGTTCATTGACCTTCTTAATTTAAAAATATGCTTAATATTTGAAAGGAATAGGTAAATCTAATTTTAAAACATTTTCTTTGAAAAATTGAGAAATCCAAACTTCAGTTATTAACCAAAAAGAAAACCACACATAACAAACAACACACACCAAGGGCAATGGAAAAAGTGGAACACGAGGGCCAGCAATAGAACTAGACCTCTCAATCGTTTGCAAACACAAATAAACACTAAGGAAAATATGGGTCAAACCTAGGAGCTCATGAACAATCTAGAACGTACGATACATGTGACTCATCCTGAAGGCATGCGCTAACTCGATGACGTTATAACACCCTAACGCTCGGTATAGCCCTTCATTGCCTAACCGAGGGGCCCAATCCCCACAGCAGTAATAACTCAGTATTCTCCTACTATGGGGCCACTAGCCAATGCGTAATCTAAACTAGTGAAACAATCATTCTCAAAATATTCACTTACTATGCCAAGTTCCCATGTCAATACACATAATAAAAGGGAAAGAGGTGAGTCAACAAAGTCAATCAAGTAGCACAAATATCACACACAACTCACACAATCAACGTACACCAAAGATCACCCCTGAGTATCTCCAAAGAGAGTTTTCCAAAAATAATTTATTTTTATTGAAGTTCCAACCAGGTCTTCACCAATTTTAAAGAAAAAACACATTTCTCAAGAAAACCCAAAACAATCATTCGTGCTTCAGAAGAAATCAATTATCATTTAAACCAAAACTACATTTGAAATTCCGTGAATTATGTTTAAAGGCCAAACATGAATTATTTCATGACTGAGTGTCTTTTCATCAACAAAACATTTCAAGTCTCATGTATAAAATAAACGACTCTTTTTACACCAAATAATCATTTAAGAATTAATTATATTATATCATTTTCCATTTATTAAAATCAATAAAAACATCAAACAATTAAAAAAATCTTAATTTAAAGGTGAATATAGTGGGGGACCTACCTCGACTCGTAGCACGGTTACAACGACGCAACACATCTCACACTTGCGCACAAGTACGCACAACTTTTCAACGAATGCAATATCATGGAAAAAACCTCGCTAATGTGCAACAAATATAAAGATAACTAAAAACAAATAAATATAAATTTAAAGTAAATCAAACAAAATAAAATGCAAACCTCACCTAAACATCATTGTAGGCAAAGAGGGGTGAACCAAAACCGCTTGCTTTTGGCGGCGAGCGTTCGTCGCATGCCCAATTGAGAACAAGGCGTGCAGCTGGTTATGTGAACAGAGGTAGAACAAGAGATGAAAGAACTGGTCTTCCCACGTCGGAAGGTCAGAGAGGGGATACAGGGTGTTAGAAATGTAACCGGTAGGGGGAAGTGCGGTCAGGAAGGGTTTGTGACCAGTCGGAGGGAACACGATGGGTCAGAAGGCACGCGACAGGAGGATACAAGCTAGTCAGAGTTGTGCAGCGGCTGAGAAGAGGTCCCGCCAGTCAGAGACGACAGTCGAAGTGTGCGGGGCAGCCTGGGGCGGACAACGGGCTAGCGAGGACGGAAAAGGAGGGCCGCGGTAGTCGTAAGGGGAGGTGAATAGTGGAGTGGATAGGGGGCGCGATGCCGACACATGGCGGTCGCGCTGGAGGGTGTCGCACCGGCCAGCAGAGGGTGCACCTGCGAGAAGCTCACGTGGGGTGCGACGGTGGTGGACGGACTAGGGGAGGGTGCCTTCACGGTCGGACAATGAATGGAGGAGGGTGCTCAGATGGGAAGAAAGGGAGGAGTAGCATTGGAGATAGCCAGAGAGTAGGGGAGGGCGACGTTCGGTGCACGACGACAGTGAGGCGACCTGAATGTGGCGGGCAAAGAGGGTGGTCATGTGGAGCTGCTGGGTGCTTCAAAGGTTGGAGAAGGAAGGAGGGGTCCGCTACTACCGGCCGACCAAGGTAGGGACAGGGTGCGCCTAGACACGATGGATGGAAAGGCATCTGGGAGGGTGGTGTAGCGCTAGAGTAGTGTAGGGCAGGAGGAGCGCAAGGTAAGGTGTGCGGTGAGGGGCCCTGGCCAGTAGGAGGGTGCCAGATTGGGAGGCGAAAGTTGGGTGGAGGTCGAGAAGGCGGGGGAGACGATACGTAGGCCTGAAGGGTGGCACTTTTGCTGGAGCATAGTGGTGGTCGGCGGCTACTTCTAGGAGGTGGAGAAGGGTGAAGGGGAGCCGAAGCACATAGGGGGGCTCGCCGGGTGGAGTAGGGTGCAGGGGAGCCAATGTGGCAGCTCACAGGGCAGTCCGACAGGTGTGGGAGGCCGGTACTGGGGTGTAGGAAGGCTGCTGCGGCACTGGGGGGCATAGGTGGAGCAGGGCAGGAGGAGGGCGTGTAGGAGGGGATGGAGAGGAGGCTGAGGGCGCCGTCAGGTGTAGGCTACTGGAAGGGATGTGGGCTGAGGGTGGCGCGATGTAACATGGGAGAAGGAGTGAAGCGCTACGACGCTGTGCAAGAAAAAAAAAGAAAGTGGGGCGGTTGGGGATAACTGTGTGGAAGACAAGCACAAAGAAGAAGAAAAAAAGAAAACGAAGAAGAAGATAAAATAAAAAGTAAATAATAAAAAATAATAAAAATCTGACTAAAAATAATAATAACAATACTAATAATAATAATAACAATAATAATAACCTTAATTATAACAAATATAATAATTAAAATTAATAACTGTAACCATAATAAAATACAAAATTTAATCATTTTAAATTTTTTCCCAATACCGACGGACAGTGCCATTTCCTGGGCGAAGCCGTGCGAGGTCTCCAAAATGCGCTCCACTTAGGAGCTCAACAACGTCAACACAAAACTGTGCATTTTTTTTGACAAAACATAAAAAATATTTTTCGGTATTCAACCCAAAACTCAACAAATTTTTTTAAAACCAAAGTAAATAATAAAATAAAAATAATAAATCGGTCTAGGTGTGACATAAATATTATCTTATAGTAAAGAAAGGTGCGTATTTTGTAAGGCAATCAAAAATAACCCATATTACATAATTTTTTCTAGTAGTATTTAGTAATCCAATGAAAAAGTCTATTGTAATGTCATCCCATTTACACATAGGAATAGGTATAAGTTTCTTGACTCCTATAGAATGATATATATTATCCTTTACCTATTGATAAACCAAACATCTTAACACATAATCAATAATTTCTAGCTTCATATTATCCCACCAAAAATGTTCCTTCAATTCTCTATAAATTTCTTTGCTACTACGGTATATAGAGAATTTTGAGATATGATCATAATATAATAATTCACTTTTCATATCATGTATAGATGAAACAAAAAACCTCTTTCCAAATTTTATAACACCATATTCATATACGATGTTTTCCAATTTCCAATTATTCATGATATTAACCTTCTTTTGTAAAATATTATCATCTGGATGTGAACTTTTTATCATTTTCTATTAAATATGGTTTGGTAATAATTTAAATAAGAAGTGTTATTTCCCCTTACATACAAATTTCCGTATCCATCCTTAATAAATCTATGAACATATAATCCCTATCAATAGTTATTTTGGTTAGGACTCTATGATCTTTCTAGATCAATGCATCCTCTACCTTATTCTTGTTCCCTAGATGGTAGTGTATTGAGAACTCATTCTCCTTGAGTAGCTCGAGCCATATCATTTTCCTCATTTGGAGATATTTATATGAAAATATGCTTTTAAAACTCTTATTATCTATATATATTTCACACTTTTTTCCCTAGAGATAATGTAACGCCCCGACCCCAGTTACCCAGAGTCGGTGCATTATTTTAATACATTGGCTTGATTATAAGGAATCAAGTCCTGAAAGACCGATCAGTTTACTAATCATGGAAAATAGATTACATACATGGACGTTACATTACACTTTATAAAATAAAACACACAAAAAATTATCCTTTGAGAACTCCATTAATCCCCTAGCATAACCCTTATTATCAATCATAATACACTTCTTAAAATTCCTAAGAAAATTAAAACATAGAAAGGGATGAGCTTAGATGCTCAGTAAGGATAACGGTATAGCTGAAACTTTCATAAATAGGCATAAACATTTAAGGCAATGTATAAGACTAAAACAAATGACTTTTTAAACTTCAACATCAGGATAACATGGAAAAAAGGAAATGAAATAATGTCATTTACTTATTCACATGGATATTCTACTAGTCAAATAATCACATGTAATAACTAATTTCACAATGAAGGAATTCCTAATACCGAACATCATTACCACATAGTCAAGGCCTCGTGCCAAGAATACAAATAAATTTTTTGTCAAGGCCTTGTGCCAAGACACTAGTTTGTCTCATGAGACCTACTGATTCATCGAGGAGCTATAGAGGGCTCCACCCGTCACTTACTAAGTCCACTGCATTCCTCATATTAATAGTTCAAACATAACATAAACATTCGTATTAAAACTAGCATACGAAATTTCAATACATTAACCATAAACCACGAATGGTATAAAAATAGAACATCCACAATCAAACATATCATAACTCATTCAATACAATATGGAATATTTTATTATAATAAATCAACCTCAATCAAAAATTATATCCAGTAAAGGATGCTGACATAGTTGAAAATGATGAGTAAAACTTTTTGAGAGAAATATCATTTTTTGTAAAATCATTTAAAAGTCACACATTTGTAAAGGAGGTAATTTAAAAGATATTTTTGAATAAAAGTGTCCCATACCACTTTGAAACTTTCAAAAAGAATTATTATTTCAATACATTCATGTCCATATAAATAAATCCTTAAAATAATTTTGAAAACATGGTCATAATTAAAAAGATTTAGAAAGATAAATCATTAAGAAATTTAATATTCCGATCTTGATAAAGAGAACCTTTAAAAAATACTTAAAATATTCATTTTAAAATTATTTTTATGGAAAATGGACATGGATGATAAAAATGTCCCAGTAGATACTTACACATAAACAATATCGGATAATAATGAGATTGAGGAATTAACCCTTACCTAGCACTTTCCTTTAGTCGAGGGTACATTTAACCTTCTGTATAAATATCATAGTATGTTATTAAATTATACAAGAACCATATTAATATTTATGATATCATAAATGATTCATTTATGACTTTATATTATCCATTTAATAATAATTTCCATGTTAAATTAACATTTCGGGTAAAAATCACTTTCTTTATCGTACGTGTTTTATCATGTTACTCTTGATTGTATCACTTATACCAAGACTTAAATACTTCCAGAATATAAAATATGATTTATATAGCATATATATTTAGAATATAAATATGTATAATAGATATATATATGAAAAGGAAAACACCGTTTATGGAGACGGTAGTCCGTACGTACGCATAAATTCTATTTCCGTTTTCATATCGTATTGAACAAAACTAAGTGAATAAGATATATGTAAGTGTGTATATATATATATCTCTAGTATAATTACTATGTCATATATTACATACTTATTAGTAATATATACATGTACAATCATCGATGAATGCTGATCGAGGAAATGAATCTCATTGCGTCGTGGAGACGGTAATCCGTACGTACGCGCGAGCGACAATATCATTTCCTTAAAGGTGTGGAATTGGATGGTATATTAATTTTAAAGAGATATTATAATGTTATTTTAATTATTTATATATATATTACTCATCATTATATCCATCCAAATAACATAGTGTTGAATAATAAATTACACCACGACATGGAGACGGTAAGCCGTATGTACGCACGCATGGTGATATTATCATTCAAAAGATGGATAGAATAATGAATATAGTTGTGCCGTATTTATAATAACATCAAGGTATATATAATATACTGGAGTTATTATTTTATAATGGGAATAACAAAGAAAGAGTAAGTGGAAGAATAAGAGAACTAGAAAGAGGGTGGTGAAATCATTACCTCTTCTTCGGGTTCTTTCTTTTGATTTGATCAAAATGGATCCTTAGGTTGGATTTATGACCAAAGGAAGGCCTCTAGGATAAAGGTAGGATAGTTGGGAGGATATTTGGGTAGGGTTTGGCCGAGAAAAATGGCTTTGGAGGTGTGAATTTGAGAGAATGGGAAGTGCCCTTTTATAAGAGGGGTGAGGGGCACCTTTGAAAAACTTAAAATATTATTTTATAATAAATTCATATTCTATTTATAATGGCTCCAAAGTGACTTATTTAGAGGATATTGTGGGTATGGGTCTAAATTATCTCAAACAATAGGTTTAAGACAACTTTAGATTACCATTCTAACCTTATCATTTAGAATTAACTCTAAGTTAAATAATTTAACTTTTACCGTGTCTTCTTGTATTCTTACACTATATAGTTAATAAACATACTATATACTGTTAATAGAACCCCAATTGGTTCATTAATGTAATATATATTATTATATAAGTATTTTGGACTAACCATATATTTTTAAGACCAGTATATCAATTAATAATATAATATTTGTTTTAAAAACTATTTTATGTCAATTTTGACACTATTTGGTATTGGTTTTTTGTTAAAATAATAACAGCATGATTACTTAAAAAAAATACATTTCATAAATCCTAACATGTCATTTTCACCTGTAAAATTCTTGGATGTCATAAAATCTTTGAAATTATATTTAATTTAATATTTATAATACCATTTATCTGATTATTTCATTAATAAGTTAATTACTGCATCATCATTGTGTCTTTAATAATGTTACTTATTTAATATTTAAAAATTATAAATAAAATACCATTATGTAGGAAATATTTTTATATTTCTAATTAATATCTATAGTAGAATTTATCTTATGTATAACCCTATATTAAAAATGGTTTAGTTATTAAACATTGATTTTAACTCTTTTAACTCTTCTTTAAATAAAATAATAATAAATGTCTTAATCTAATCCAAGTAGACCTAAAGTGTAATATTTTATTCATAATTTTGTTTTTGGTCAAATTACTCTTATCCAATAGAATTAGGACTTGTGTTAGGGTAATATTAATATCATTTTTACCCTTAATTACCCTATTTACTTTTAACCGTGGTAAATAAAAGTAAAAAGTTATTATTCACCAAAAATTATTTTTATCTTATTAAACAAAATTTTACTCCTTGAAATTAACCGTGTCTCTCGGATTTTCAAAATTCCACTCATAGAAGCGGTAAAATTATGTTTTATGTGAATTCACAAATTCTCCCAGGAGGTGGGTAAAAGACGGTGAAAAGTTCTATAAAAATTTTATATATCTAAAATTATTATAAACTGACTCCAATTAATTAAATTGAATTTATATAGGTATTATGTATCTATTTTGACCTAAAATAAATTTAAATATAAAAAATAATTATTTAAATAAAAATTTGGTTTTAAACTATAACTCAGTGTTTTCACTATTCATCAAAAATTAAAAGTTTTCAGAAAAATACCAAAAATTCACCATAATTTTGGTTTGATATTCCTAATTCAATAATGAAGTCTATTTTCCCAAATTTTAAACATATAAGATGCATTTATTAATTTAAATTTAATTCCCTCTGTCAAAACCAAAAGACGTATTTTTAAGAAACAATATCTATCAAAAGATTGACACTTGTTTATGTCCAATCTTAAAGTGAAATTACATAAAATGACCATCATTAGATTAAATGGTAAAAATATAATCTATTTAAACTTCCAAAACATTAAAATATATAATTTAACACTATAAATTATTTTTATTAAAAAAGTTTTTTCCAGTTAAAATATAATATTTTTCACATTTCACCCAAATATGAAAGTTATCAGAAAAACACCAAAAATTTATTGAAACTAAATTATTATGTCCCGATTCTAAAGAAGAGTTTTATTTTGTCAAATTGAATATATAAACGTTTAAAATATTGGATTTAAAAAGGGTTCACCATTAAAAGGCGGAAAAAGTATATTTTTTTGAAAAATACTTCTTTTATTTGAAAAAAATTAATTAGTTCTTACATTATGTCTAAGAAACTCATAATAAGGATTCTAAAATTATAAGGATTGTATATAGTTCAAAATTCAGTTAATACCATTCATAACCGCTTTTGAACGACTAGTTTGATAAGTCTTGGTGTGCTTGAACTCGATGTTGTGTGTAGTGTAAGTTATTGAATTCGTTTAAAGATCTAACATAATATGAAATCTTGGGGTGTTACGTTCTTCCCTCCTTCAATAAATTGTGTCCTTGCAATTTGAAATTTTTCTTTGAAAATAAAAGTTTGAAAATAGAAATTACCTTTGGAGGAAATCCCATATCGGAAAATGGGTTAATAAAATTTAGTCTTAATAAGAGGAAAAAAAATTATATATATATACTTGACAATTATAGTTTCATCCTTCAACTAATTCCTACCAAAAACTCATCTTTCACTCCAAAAGATTTCAAAAAAGAATATTTATCCTAATCATATAGGGCTCCAAAAATAATGAATGTATAGTTCATTTATCAGACTATATAAAAAAAGATAAATTATACAAACCAGTACATCACATAGTCCAGTCATAGGTTATGAAGCCTTGTCACTCTTCGGTTGCAGGTTCAAGTCTCGTGGCCTTGCCAGATGTGACTAGTATTCACCTGACCTCTAGGTTGTCCTTTTTATAACAATACAAAAATAACCTTAACAATAGCATCCAATTTCAAACTTAATCTATTCCAAACTTTTGACTTATCCAAAATACTTATATCCAAACTCTCTGTACAAAATTTATAAGGAAGTTAAACACAATGAAGATACTTTTTTCTAGATAATAACATGTGAACGCCTTCATCATGTATTCTTTTAAAACACTACAACATCCTGAATTACAATAAAACCTTATCGATTAAATTCATTCTCCCTTATAACTTATAGAATACTGGATATAATCCTTCTACCCAAAAAAAGTTGTAAACTACAACAATGATGGAATATACAAATCATTAATCAGTTTCAAGGAAGTAAAGAATATTCAATATAATTTATCCAAATCAACCATCTCTTATTCCAAAAAGTTTATCTTACTATTAATTCACTTTTCTTAGAACCATATAATCTCAAATCCTCAATAAAATAGTTTCTACAGTACAATCCTTATTTATCTCCATAATTCATGTAACCAGTATACTATTGATACAACACTAAATGAAATAATTCTATAATAACAACATAAGAACAATAGTCATTCCTCTTTATATGAGGTAGTATCATAACTTTATTATTATCCAATAACATCATTTGAGGTATAATCTTATGAATGGGACGTTGATTCATGTAGTGTCTCAACGCCTTTTTGATGAAGCATTTTACATTTGAAAACTATTTCTTACCCTTGATATCACGTACTTGGTGTCCTTTTTCTCGAAACTTATAACAAACTCTCATTCCCTTCAATCGTTTGCCAAGGTTATTCATTCCACATTTATCACATATTGGAAAATACTTCTTTCTATTATTCCCTTTATCCATCTTTCTTTCTACCATCCTTTTCTTCTCTGGCTTCCCTTCAAAGCCATAGGATTCAGAGAATTATTTACTGATCTTATTAACACATGATACTATTTATTCATATGATGATAATACATGGGAGACTATTTCCTTTCTAAATGTTAGATTAATACCATGAATGATATGACCCTTCTTACTCTTTGGATCATACGTATTACTGGAGTTCTCATTCCTTCTATTGGGCGCCATTTCTAAACAATGGCATACACTAGGTCAGTTTATGAATCGCAATTCATAATTTCAAACATGTAAAATACCTAACATAAATTGAACAGTTTATGGATATAATCCATAATCACAAAAATGTTTTATTTGATGGGGTATATACTCATAAACCCTTTCTAGTGGTTTTTAAGGAAAATGAGAATTATCCTAAGCATATCCCCCGGGAGTTTCGTAACCAAGAGTGCAGCAAGGCCCATTGTTGTGCACCAGTTCCCATTTGAGTCTAGCTCAAAGCGGTGTTTTCAGGTTTTACCCCTAGGTACATCTGTACCAGAGCCGCCTCTACTTGCTCGTATCTAGACAGGGATGTATTTATTTGGAAAACTCACAAAATCTATATATTACCAAAATTCTAGGAAGTTCTTCTATACTAATCCTCAAAGTCTATCTTAGGGTAATGTGCTCTAATCAGAGTTTATCAAAATCTAGTTTCCAAGGTTATTGTTAAACTTTCTATGATACCAACTGTAACGCCCCAACCCCAGTTACCCAGAGTCGGTGCATTATTTTAATACATTGGCATGATTATAAGGAATCAAGTCCCGAAAGACTGATCAGTTTAGCAGTCTTGGAAAATAGATTACATACATGGACATTACATTACAATTTATAAAATAAAACACAACATAAATGATCCTTTGAGAAATCCATTAATCCCATAGATTAACCCTGCTTATCAATCATATAACACTTCTTGGAATCCTGAGAAAATTATAACATGGAAAGGGGTGAGCTCAGATGCTCAGTAAGGATAACAAAATAGCTGAAACTTTCATAAATAGGCATAAACATTTAAGGCAATGTATAAGAGTAAAACAAAAGTTTGTTTAAACATGAACTTAAGCATAACATGGAAAAAAGAAAATGAAATAATTCCATTTACTTACTCACATGGATATTTTACTAGTCTAATAATCACATGTAATAACTAATTTCACAATGAGGGAATGCCTAATACCGGACATCATTTCCACATAGTCAAGGCCTCATGCCAAGAATACAAATAAAATTTTTGTCAAGGACCTGTGCCAAGACACTAGTTTCTCTCATGAGACCTAACGATGCATCGAGGAGCTATAGCGGGCTCCACACATCACTTACTAAGTCCACTGCATTCCTCATATGAATAGTTGAAACATAACATAAACAGTCATATTAAAACTATCATAGGAAATGTCAATACATTAACCATAAACCATGAATGGTATAAAAATATAACATCCACAGTCAAACATATCATAACTAATTCAATACAATATGAAATATTTTATTATAATAAATCAACCTCAATCAAAAAATAATATCTAGTAAAGGATGCTGACATAGTTAAAAATGATGAGTAAAACTTTTTGAGAGAAATATCATTTTTTGTAAAATCAATTAAAAGTCACAAATTTATAAAGGAAGTAATTTAAAATATATTTTTGAATTAAAGTGTCCCATACCACTTTGAAACTTTTGAAAACAATTATCATTTCAAAACATTCATGTCCATATAAATAAATCCTTCAAATCATTTTGAAATCATGGACATTAATTAAAAAGATTTTGAAAGATAAATCATTAATACATTTAAAATTACAATATTGATAAAGAGTACCTTTCAAAAATTCTTAAAATATTAATTTTAAAATCATTTTTATGATAAATGGACATGGATGATAAAAATTTCCAAGTAAATACATACACATAAACAATCTCGGATAATAATGAGATTGAGTAATTAACCCTTACCTTGCACTTTCCTTTAGTCGAGGGTACATTTAACCTCCTATATAAAGATCGTAGTATGTTATTAAATTATACCAAAACCATATTAATATTTTTGATATCATACAAGATTCATTTATGACTTTATATTACCCCTTTAATAATAATTACCATGTTAAATTAACATTTCGGGTAAAAATCACTTTCATTATCATACTTGTTTTTACTTGTTACTCATGATTGTATCACTTAGACCAATATTTAAATACTTCCAGAATATAAAACATGATTTATATATCATATATATTTAGAATAGAAATATGTATAATGGACATATATATGAAAAGGAAAACACCGTTTATGCAGACGGTAGTCCGTACGTACGCATAAACGCTGTTTCGGTTTTCATATCGTATTGAACAGAACTAAGTGAATAAGATATATGTAAGTACACATATATATATAATTATATATATCTCCAGTTGAATTATTATGTCATATATTACATACTTATTAATAATATATATTTTTATAATCGTCGATGAATGGTGATCATGGAAATGAATCTCATTGCGTCGTGGAGATGGTAATCCGTACGTACGCACGAGAGACAATATCATTTCCTTAAAGGTGTGGAATTGGATGGTATATTAATTTTACAGAGACATTATGATGTTATTTTCATTATGTATATACATATTACTCATCATTATATCCATCCAAATAACATAGTGTTTAATAAAAAATTACACCACGGCGTGGAGACGGTAAGCCATACATACGCACGTATGGTGATATTATCATTCGTAAGATGGATAGAATAATAAATATAGTTGTTCTGTATTTTTAATAACATCCCGGTATATATAAGATACCAGAGTTATTATCTTATAATGGAAACAACAAAGAAAGTGTAAGTGGAAGAATAAGAGAACTTGAAAGAGGTGGTGAAATCATTACCTCTTCTTCGGGTTCTTCCTTTTGATTTGATCAAAAGGGATCCTTAGGTTGGATTTCTGAACAATGGAAGGCCTCTAAGATAAAGTTAGGATAGTTGGGAGGATATTTTGGTAGGGGTTGGCTGAGCCAAATGGATTTGGAGGTGTGAATTTGAGATAATGGGAAGTACCCTTTTATAAGAGGGGTGAGGGGCACCTTTGAAAAAACATAAAATATTATTTTATAATAAATTTATATTATGTTTATAATGGCTCAAAAGTGACTTATTTCTAGGATAGGGTGGGGATGGGTCGAAATTATCTTAAACAATAGGTTTTAGACAAGTTTAGGTTACCATTTTAACCTTATCATTTAGATTTAACTCTAAGTTAAAAAATTTAACTTTTACCGTGTCTTCTTGTATTATTACACTATATGGTTAATAAAATTAATATATACTACCAATAGAATCCCAATTGGTTCATTAATGTAATATATATTATTATATAAGTCTTTTGGACGAACCTTAGATTTTTAGGACCATTATATCAATTAATAATATAATATTTGTTTTAAAAACTATTTTATGTCAATTTTGACACTATTTGGTATTTGTTTTTTGTTAAACTAATAACAACATGATTACTTCAAAACCAATACATTGAATCAATAATAACATGTCATATTCACCTATAAAATTCTTGGATGTCATAGAAACTTTGAAATTATATTTATTTTAATATTTATTATACCGTTTATTTGATTCTTTCATTAATAATGTAATCACTGCATCATCATCATGTCATTAATAACTTTACTTATTTAATCTCTAAAATTATAAATAAGATACCATTATGTAGTAAATATTTTTATATTTCTAATGAATATTTATAGTCTAATTTATCTTATGTATAATCCTATATTAAAAATGGTTTAGTTATTAAACTTTGATTTTAACTCTTTTAACTCTTCTTTAAATAAAATAATAATAAATGTCTTAATCTAATCAAAGTAGACATAAAGGGAAATATTTTATTCCTAAGGTTGTTTTTGGTATAATTAAACTTATCCAATAGAATTAGGACATGTTTTAGGGTAATAATAATATCATTTTTACCCTTAATTACCCTATTTACTTTTAACAGTGGTAAATAGAAGTAAAAAGTTACAATTCACCAAAAATTATTTTTATCTTATTGAACCAAATTTTACTACTTGATATTAACTTTGTCTCTTGTATTTTCAAAATTACACTTATAGAAGTGGTAAAATTAAGTTTTATGTGAATTCACAAATTCTCCTAGGAGGTGGGTAAAAGACGGTGAAAAGTTCTATAAAAATTTTATATATCTAAAATTATTATGAACTGACTCCAATTAATTAAGTTGAATTTATATATGTATTATGTATCTATTTTGACCTAAAATAAATTTAAATAAAATAAATAATTATTTAAATAAAAATTCAGTTTTAAACTATAACTCAGTGTTTTTCACTATTCATCAAAAATTAAAAGTTTTCAGAAAAATAACAAAAAATCACCCTAAGATAATTTTGATATTCCTAATTAAATAATTAAGTCTATTTTACCAAATTCTAAACATAGAAGTTGCATTTATTAATTTAAATTTAATTCCTGCTGTCAAAACCAAAAGGCGTATTTTTAAGAAATAATATCTATCAAAAGATTGACACTTGTTTATGTCCAATCTCAAAGTGAAATTACATAAAATGACCATAAATGGATTAAGTGGTAAAAATAAAATCTATTTATACTTCCAAAACATTAAAATGTATAATTTAACACTATAAATTATTTTTATTAAAAAAGTTGTTTTCAGTTAAAATATAGTATTTTTCACTATTCACCAAAATATGAAAGTTATCAGAAAAACACCAAAAATTTATCGAAGCTAAATTCTTTTGTCCCGATTCTAAAGAAGAGGTTTATTTTGTCAAATTTAATATATAAAAGTTTAAAATATTGGATTTAAAAAGGGTTCACCAATAAAAGGCGGTAAAAGTATATATTTTGAAAAATACTTCTTTTATTTGAAAAAAATGAATTAGTTCTTACATTATGTCTTAGAAACTAATAATATGAATTCTAAAATTATAAGTATTTTGTATAGTTAAAAATTCAGTTAATACTATTCATAAACGCTTTTGAACAACTAGTTTGGTAAGTCTTGGTGCGCTTGAACTCGATGTTGCGTGTAGTGTATGTTATTGAATTACTTTGAAGATCTAACGTAATATGAAATCTTGGGGTGTTAAAGATAATGTTGTCATATATTCAAAGAAAATATTACAACTAAAACACTAGATCATTGGTTGGATAGTTTTGTTTAAGAATATATAATTTCCTTGATGCATAGGAAATAAACTTATCATTATGTATAATGAAACTACCATGTCCCTTCTCCAATTCATCACTATGTATCACAAATCCATCATTTAAAAATGGTATAGTAAAAATAATAGCATTCAACAATATCTTCTTAAATTATTCCAAAACATTATTAACATTCCTTTGTACATGTGAACAAAACCCCTTTACAAGTAATCACGGTCAATGGGTTAGACAATCGGAAAAAATATTTAACAAATAACCAATAGTTACATTACACACCAATGAAACTATTTACCTCAGTTATTTTGGTTGGTGTAGACCATTCTTAGACTACATTTTCCTTCATTAGATCAACTGAGATTCCATCCTTGGAGACAATATGGACAATAAAATAAACATTATTAATCTAGAATTCATACTAAATAAATTTCCCATATAACTATTTCCTTATAAGAGTCTCAATAATGAACCACAAGAGAATATCATGGTCCTCATAGCTTTTAGAGTATACTAAGATATCATCAATAAATACCACAAATTTTTTCCGAGATATTCATTGATTACTCTATTAATTAGATTCATAAAAGTAAATGTTTTGTTAGTCAATACAAATTTCATTACTGTAAACTCATAATGTTCATAACATTTTTGAAATTAGGTCTTTGGAATATTTTCCTTATTTACTCAAAATTGACGATACCCAGAATGAAGGTCAATCTTTGAAAAATATAGAGCTCTATGAAGTTGATCGAATAAGTCATCAATACGAGGTAGATGACACATTTTCTTTGTCTCAATAGAATTTATATACCTATAATCAATACATATCCTCAAATATGAATATTTTTTCTTAATGAAATGAACATGGGCTACCCAAGGTGAAACACTAGGGAATATAAATCCCTTTTCACAAAAATTATTTAGTTTTTTATTCGACACTATTAACTCTATAGTGGAAATTATATAGGGAGTATTTGATATTGGTCTTACATCATAGATTAAATAAATGGAAAAATCAACTTCAGGATTTGGTGGATGTCCATGTAATCCTTTAGGAAATACATTATTATATTCCTATACAGTAGATACATCCTCAACTGGATGATTACCTTTTCCATCCATAGATTATGTCTTCTCTTATTCCCCAAGAATCTCAATCAGATGAGACACTTGGGGTGGATTTGGAAACGACTCATATGATAAAGTATCCCCCTATAGATGAAGAATTCCACATAATCATAATAGTTTATATATTTTCCATCCCTTTTAAATAATTCATTGCATCGTATTTTGAAATTCGTTCCATAATAATAAGTATCTAAAAATGAACCATAGGTATAATAATAAGGTCATAAAATAGGGTATGTTGATGTGTCATAATGAGATATGACTAACACAACCTTGTTGTAGTGATACTTCCACTTGTAGCCTTGAGTAATAAATCTTTATTTAAGGTACTAAGAAAAAATATATTTTTTTGGAAAACATGAAAAATATAAAAGAGTGTGAATATCCAAAATCAAATAAATAATTAGGTAAATTCATGGATAGGATTAAAGTAACTACCACCACATCATTAAGAACTTTAACCTTAGCTGTTGTGATTACATAAGCTTGGCCTTTCTCCCTAGTCCTTTTCTCGGGGAAATTACCTTGAAATCTAGGAAAATAATTTTCATAGTGCCCTATATACTTATATTTGAAGCATTTTACATTGGTAGATTCTTTATTTCCTTTGAAAAATTATCCTAGTGGCCTTTATCTCCAAACTTTTAGAAAACTCCCATCCCCAACAACACTATTACATAATGTTTCTTTCTATATTTATTTCAAGCATGAAATTTTACCCTTACCTCCTTCCCTTTTTATGTATTTCCCTTTATATAGTGCTTAGAACCCCTTATCATATCTTTATTTCATTAAAAGTCATAATACTTGGAAAATTATTTCCTTATCTTTATAGAACGTGATACTATCTACTCATATGATGAGAATGATTGGGAGACTAGTTCCATTTGATGTATTATATTCCATCAAAGAAAAAACCAATATTTATCTTTGGGTTACAAAAGTAGTTCTCACCATGCCTTTATAACCTTTTAATGTTGTATTTATACTTTTAAACATTTTAATCTTTCTTTTTTCTTATAATTAAGAATTGTCTCTCCATATCCGCTTGTTAGTTGTGGGGATAATATTTTTCTAAGAAGAGTAACTTAAAATCATTACATTCTATGATTTATATTTTCTCTTAATCCTTAGTATTTTGAATAAATAACCACCATTGATTTGTATCCCCTAAGTAATGGTAAACTTCTATGAAAGCCTTCTCTCTTTCATTACTTCCCAAAGTGAGAAATATATTCCCTAAAGAAAATATCCATTACTCAACTACAAATGGATTTGTATTCCCATTTAATGATGGGGGATTCTTATGGATGAAGTGGTATAACATAGTAACACCACATTTTAGATCATTAGGATTATCTATAGGGGCATGGTAATTGGTCCTAACCTAAGTTAGCTTCCCCAATATTGTTATAATCAGTTCATCTATAGCTATAGCTGACACTCCATCTCCAGCTTCATTAACTTTCCCGAGAGGGAAATACCTATATAGATTATGCGCATTAGTACAGTTTCCATTACTCATTGTAGGAACCATTTGTAAATAATGACACAGACTAGATTAAATCATACATTTGTGAAACATAAGGCATAATCCCCAAACTAGTGAAACATATTGCATAAATTAAGAAATTTATGCATAACAAATCTTATAATCATAAACATATATTATTTGGGAATGTTTTAAAATCATAAAATTATTTTCAAAAAATTTCATAATGGGTTGTAAAGAAAATGTGAATTAACCCGTGATTATCCCCCATGAGTGTTAAACTAGGTGTGAAGCAAGGCTCATTCTCATTCACTAGGTGACAATTGAGACAATTCCCAATACACCCTTTTTAGAGTCATTATCCCTCGACACAAATATTCCATAACCATATATACTTATAGTATCTATACATGGATGTATTTCTAGGAAAACCAAATAATTTACACCTTACCAAAAATTAATTATGTTATATTATATGTAAAAAATCATCAATGTCAGCCATAAGGTTGTATTCCCAAATCTATATATTCCAAAATATAGTTCACAAGGTTTTTACTAAACTTCTATTTATCAAAATTTTAAATACCCCAACCCTAATATCCCAAAGCCAGTGGTTACTTTATTATATTAGCACAAATATAAGGAATCAAATTATGAGGCATTGAATAGATTAGTCATCTTGTAATGATAAATAAAAACTCGAATCTCACATTAAATTTAAAAACATAAAACATAAAATAATATTTTATTTGGGAAACCACATTTCATTTTAACATATTTTTTCATATCAATCATTAAACACTTCCTAAAATAATAGGGAAGGGAAACATAATAAAGTGGGTATCTTAAATGATCAGTAAGGTTATGAATATAATGAAAGTTATCATGAATAAATAAGGAATAATAACTATGGAACCTTCCATTTAATCAATAACATGAGCATGGATAATAATAAAAACATAATATATGATGATAAAATAATTTCATATAAATAAACACATGATATTGAAACTTATTAATGGATATCATAAATAATAAAATAATCAGATGGAAATCAATAAATACTCCTATAAATATAGAATACATAATGTTTTACATCATAAACATACCTTCAAGGAGTTATTCTAAGACATTTTATATAAATGGGTATGTCCTTGGCCAAATATACAATCTAGTTTGCCTCATGAGACTTACCAATGCATCAAGGGGATATAACAGTCCCCAACAGTCACCAAATATGTTTAATGCATTCCTCATATGGAAGGGGTAGAATGTAATCAATGTAAACATTTTTATTTAAAAACCATCATACAAAATGTTAATACTTTCCCCAATTAAGAAACATAATCATATACCATCCAGATTAAAATGGATAATGTTATAAAAATAGTACGTCTCTAGTAAAAATGATCATAAACCAAATCGATAAATAATAAGGTTGGTATCATTAAAAAATATCTCAAGTTTAGCATAACTAAACTAAGGTTTTTGTCATTGATTAATATAAATACCATAAAAATGTGAATAAAAAAATTCTTGAAGAAAATATCTTGTTTACTTTGAAAATCACTTTAAACTTTTTTTAAAGAATATTAGAAAAAACATTTTATTTGTAAATAATATTGTAAACTTATAAAGTAATATTAAAATAAATGAGAAATCATGAAGTAAGTAAATTCTATTCGGGCCAAGTATGTTAAAACAAGGATTCCTTTCACATTTTTGGTAAAAAGTCAAAAATTACCTCTTTCAGAAAATGTCAAGAAGATTTATTTTAAATAATTTTGTATGAAGTAAAACATGGATAAAAATTAATTTTAACAATAATAGGAAAACATATATATTTCTTGAAAACATTTATGGAAAACATGGACTTGGAATAGAAAGGATTTTCAACCGATTAGAGAAATGAAGCTGATTTTCATTAAAAACATTCTTTCAGTATATTGAGTTCTTAAGGAGAGGAAATTGAAATAAAAAATATTAATTTATATAAATAAAAATAGGATAATAAAATAGTTTGGGTTTTATATAGAAATATCAAATAATTTTCCTAGTGGATACATAAATATAATCAATCACAAATAATTATGGGATTATGAAATAAAACCTTACCTCAAGTACAATTTCCTTTGTACGTGTTCAAACGTGCTATTTAATAAATATAGATTTATTATTAAAATTTTATATAACCATACTTATATATATATATCATACCATATATTATTTATATATAATCTTTTATCACCAATTTATTAATAATTCTTTTTTAAAATTACTATTTTGGAAGATTACTGTTTTATTTTTCATGTATGTCTTGGTTCAGTGGTTTTGGTCCTTGTACATGATAATGGTTCCATAATATAAAATATTTTAATAATTATATAAATATGATATTTATTCATTATAAATATATATATTTATATTCATCCAAAAAATTAATATACGAAGAAATGAATTACACTGTCCAAGAAGACGACAGTCCATACGTATGCATGGATGTTGTTTTCAATTTTAAAAGGATGAATAAAATAAAATAAAAAGAAATTAAACTTTAAATAATAATAATTATTCTACATATATCATATATATCCATTAAATATGTCATCATTACCAACTATGAAAAAATATAATGAAAAAGGAATCACAAAGTTTCACGGAGGTGGTAGTCCACATGTATGCACAAAAAACATTATCATTTAACAACGGATTGGAAAATAAGAATGTATATGTGATATTATAATTTCATAAGTACAATTATCTCATAAATATATTATACATATATTATATACATCATTATATCCATCCATGAGAGACAGTGATAGGAAACAAATTACATCAGTTCGCGAGGTGGCAGTCTTTCGTACACACAATCAGCAGTTTCATTTCCCATTTGATAGAAAAGGAGATGTATATAGATTATTAAATTAACATAATAAAATAATATGGGAGATAAATAAGGTAATAATTTTGTCATAGTTTATGAATATTTGAATAAGTTAGAATGATTATAAAAATGAAGACGCATGGTTAAGAACTATACCATTACTTTGGAGAGCCTCTTTAGCTTTATAACTATATCTTTCCTAGAATGGTTTTATGATAAAAATATAGACACTAGGACATTAGAATGAATTTAATGAAAGTATTTGGGAAGTTATTTTTGGAAAAAAAGTCACTTTATATGTGGATTGGAGAGCAGAGGGGGTGTCCTTTTATAAGTAGGGGAGAGGTCACACTTGAAACTTTTGAAAGGAAAAAATGTACCCACGTTTTACACAAAATAAATGGATCCAAAATGTTCCATTACCAAAACTTATATTATTTAAGGTATAAATATGTAAAAAAAAATCAATTTCTATAGTTTTTAGGTTACTTTTACCATTATCGTTTATTTTAACTCCCGATAAACCAGTATTAACGTTAACTATAATAATTATTTTTTACTATTTTTAATATTAATTATGAAAAAAAATTAAGTTGAAATTATTAAAAAAATATTAATTATTATTATAATAAATATGGAATCCATTTTATCAAATTCAATTCAAATCAATGGCATAATTTAATTTAAAATTAAACCTGCACACAAGACAAAAAACGATTTTCCAAAAAAATATTTTCTTAAGTATAACAGTTTTTATAAAAAAATTCAAAGTAGAATTGATTAAAAAGATATTAATTAGATTAATAATAATACAATTGAACTAATTTTACTTTTAAAATCTTTTTTTTTAAAAAAATTATCTTTGTAATTACATTATATGAAAAGGTAATTGTAAATTAAAATCTGGATTTTCACTATTCATTTAAAAATTAATCTTTTCAAAAAATTATAATAAATTAATTCTAAGATAATTTTTAAATTATGATTTAAAAAAATATTCTCATTTTTTCAAATAAATTTTATATAATTTAAAAATATTAATTCTTTATAAAAAGTGTAAAAAACACGACAAAAATATTTTTAGAAAAATAACAGTTTTTAAGCATAAATTTAAATTTATTATTATACCATGTTTATATTAATTATTATATGAATTATAAAACATTTTATATAATATATAATATAAAAATATCATTAAAATCATTCACCAATAGTGATTAATTTAATTTTTTAAGATAAAAAATTATTGCATGCATAAAGAGAGTTTTTTTTCTCAGAAAAACCATTTCTTTCAGTTATAAATTATTATTATTTTTTTCTAATAAAATTATAACCAATAAATTCATTTTATAAATGTGTAAACCATATAATTTTCTTAATTTATTTCTTTCTATTAAATCCTTCCAATTTAACATCATTCTAATAATGATATACTATATTATGGTTCATTTAGACTAATGTTTTCATGTATTACAAGCTATAATAGAGATTAAATTTATAGAAATATATCGTAAAATTTTTGGGTGTTACACTATACCTCCATTAGGAATCACTCAGTCACTAATTCCATCTACTAGGATCTAATGTAGGTGGGAATTTATAAAGGAATAACCCCATCATGAATCTCTCTATGAAGGCCTCGCTCAAACTTCTTCCCTAATTAGAATCCATCACAAACCATGTTTAGAGACTACCTCATGGGTTCATTGAACCTAAATACATAATATTCCACTAAAATTATACCCTAATGAATTTATAATAACTTCTACACTTGCACTATCCTCAATGTATTCAAATAATTCCTTTCATAAAAAAGAGTTCAAACTAGGACCAAGGTAGAGTGACCTAAATATGGTTCAAAGTCATCAAAGCTCACCAACGGCACATTGTATCATAAATAAGACCAGATACCACGTCCATAATCATATTGGATGTTATCCAAAATAAGAAAAACTTCCATGTTTCCACCTCTAATACGTTCTTTAGAGCCTTAGGGTTAGGCTCTCCTTGGAACCTTAGTGTTCATTATTATTGGAAATCATATAGTACACTAAATCTATGAGTATGATAAACTTGACTTAATGGAACCATAATCGACATGGAAGGTGGAGTATCAACCGATACACTATTGGTTTAGGTTATAATCATGGGATAATTGGAAAAGTTACTCCCTACTCACCAAGTAGGGTTATCTCATAATCAAAGCACTAGAAAAAAGCCTTTTAACTTAGATGATTAATGATAAGGGTATCCTATGCTGGACTGAGTATATCATGATCCAATGTTTATGCGCTAGTTGTATATCCATGGGCGGTAGTACTAAATTTAACCAGATAAATCCTTGATTATTAAATCATATATAGACGATCTGACTCAAAAATACGCAAAAATCAATAACCAACTGTTATAATATGCATGAACCATCCTATCCGTACCCTAATAATTAGGCATAAGAGTTCTGAGTTTATTAATAGATTATCAAAGTCTAGGAAAAATAATTCATCAACCAATGAACCAATAACTAGGTTCTTTGTTCTAAAAAATTAACTTAAGACTCAATGAAATATTTTCCAAAAATTTCCTAGATCAGTCCTCACAATATTCCTAACTCCAAAATCCATCCCTAGAACTTATCCCACTCTGATACCACTCTTACATAACCAAACCCTCCAGGGAACTTCCTAAGCTGGTGTAAATACAAGTCTGCCACCCCAAGTCTAACTACAATAGGTAAGGGGCCACGAATAACACCAATAGGGTATACCTCATATATAAAAATGTTTAGCCTAATGAACATGGACACAACCACAAATCTCAAGGGAAAAATATATTAGTGAAAAAATAAACACAATATCAAGATAAATAATAATATTTATGCGAAACGTGATAAGAATTCAAAAAAATAAAATAATGTAACTAAAAAAATAGGTGCAAATACATGGTCTCAATATCCAAAGAGAAGTAAAATCTATAATATCTAGAAAAATTAAAATTACTCTTCATATAGGCTCTTGAAAGGAACACTGAAAATTTTCATCACCATCATGCATGAATATGATCCATTTATACTAAATCCATATACATTGTGATCATATATGGACAATCCTTCATTTTTATATGACATAAAACATGTGACTAGAATACCTATGTAGGGGTGAGTATAAACATACCTAGTAGGATTCCATGAACAAAAAAAGTAATGAGATACAAGTTAGTTGAAAATAAAAATCAAAATAAAAAGACAGAAAGTACTTGAATATTATTTATTAGTAGATAACCATGAAGTCTTAATATTTATAGCCAAAAAACACAAGGATTGAGATATGCATGTTATCAAAACAATCTAAATAACTCATATTCACAAAACCCAAGTGACCTCTTGGACTATATAGTTTATGATCCATGCCTTTCTTGGGATTGAGTATCAATCAAGTAAAAACTTATTCGAAAGAAGGGACCATGAATATTTGAGTAATTAACATTGATCAAGGGAGTATTTACTCCATATATAGAGGAAAAATGCCCTGTCATTGGTGGAGTTTCTAGATCTATGAATTATATGGGGGATTTATGCCTTGATGGAGAAAAGGTAATACCGAAATCATTCCTAAATTTGGAAAACTCACATATCCAGAACTGCTATCCCTATAGAACCAAAGAACTAAAAATACCCAAAATGACCCATAAATGGACTTTTATCACAACAAAGATCACACCATTACATTATATATGATAAAATACTTAGGATAATATATCCACTTGTCTAATTCAATCATAAGTGAAAAAGTTTGAATTACACTCTGAAAGGGCTTGTATCCGGCCATATGGAATCCCCCTAGGGAACTACATATAATACTATAAAAGGGGATGTTCTCTTGGGGTGAATTATTCCATGCACACCACTGTCCTAGTGTGTCAGGTTAGGGGTGGGCCAGACCTAGGGTCTGTTTCCCCACCTGGCCACACAATCAAGATAAACTAGTGAGGGAGGATAACCTACAAGGCTATAATGTTCCTCATGGTCCACCTAAGATGAAATATTTCAATATGGATACACTAAAAACCTTCTGAGTTGGGTAATCCTGATGTACCTTGATAGTTGAAACCATTCGACTTGCTGGTCGGGAAAGGCATATCAGTTTGGTTTTCATGTCTCACTATATGGAGACAAACACACCTCCAATCATCTCTAATCCAACAACTAATATAAATAGCATAATCTTCCCATATCTAGTGAAACCCTAGAAATTGAGGCCACCAAACCCACTTACGCACCTCTTAACTTTTAGTCACCATTACACCACTGAATCACCACCAAGCTTCATATGCCTGATTCCATAGTAACATATTCCAATGCCTAATTTAGTCACATACTCACTGATCCCACTATCTTAGACTACGCCACCATAAACCACCTTGATTCCATTTTATTGAGGCTTTTACTACATCATTATTCTATTATCCTCTTCTACCATAATCTATTGTTGGTTATCAGAAAGACTGGGGACCCTTATCTGTTCTATCAATATGAGGACTAGTGTGGGATGATAAATAGGGGGAAGAATAATGTGATAAAATAAGGCAATCATTCCCATAAATTTCTTCAGACCATGGATGGTAGTATCGTGATGTGTCACAAGTTACAAAAAATGAGGGAGGGGAGAGGGGACACTGGCCAAATTCTGACCTTCCAATCATTCCTATCCATTCATCAGAAAAATAATATATTTGAATGTAAATATTTTAATAATTCATAATAGATGGAACACATGAAATAAAGTGACAAAATTTGAAAATTTATTTTCACAAAAAATGGATTGGTCAATAATAAACTAGAATTACATTGTGTTTGGGTCATTTTTCACCATAATCCTCTCTTACTTCATGTTTCATGTTTAATTCCTCAAAGAACATGCTTTTAATCCTCCAATCCTCTCTTAATAAGGGTTTTTTGTTAAATTTAGGGGATAAAATTAGATATGAGAATGTAACATTGATTTATAGTGGACTAGTTGGTCAATTGAGAATTTAGTTAAAATCCTGAGATGGGCCCGATCTAGCGATCAAAACTCGAACAAAAATTCCACCACTAATAAGGTAAACACCCCTACCTGATTCAAACTGTGGGGATAAATTTTTCTTTTAGGGGACTATTTATAATATACCAGTTATTCTCTATGATTGCGTGTGAAAAAAATAAAACTTTACTTTATTATATTTATTATAAAATACTGCAGAACCCAAGACAAAATTTAAAATGAAATATGTTTCACAAGAACTTATTATTTAAAATATCTAAAGGACTCAATGAAAAATATTTGTTAGTGTACAAGATTTAATTTTTTGACACAGTAAGAAAGTCACCAGACTTGATTATACTATTTTATAATGATATTTTTGAAAAAATTATAAAATTATGTATTTATCATTTTAAAATAGTGATTGTCATATATAAATTTTATTTACTTTTAAAAAATATTTTTTGGCCTAATTAATAATTTAATTGAAAAATTTTAAACTAGACCTCAATCAAGGTTTTTAAAGGCCCACTTAATAAATAGTTCTAGATAAGGTTGGTCTGACTGAGCTTGAATAATAAATGGAACAGTTTTTTCAGGTTCAAACTCGACAAGATCAACCCATGTAAAAATTTACTTGGAAGTCCATTAGTTCATCTCACCCCTTACAAAAAAAAAATTAAATTTTTCTTATAAATCATTACATTTCATGAAACATCACCATTGTTAAAACTCCCAAACATATCCTAAATTATTTGATAATTAATAAAATAAAATAAAATAAATAAAATGATTGTCCTATATTGACATTTTAGTTTTATAATGTAGTTAATAAAATAAAATAAGTGATTATAATTTATTTCTATCGTATTTGGTTAAAAGTTTAATAGGAATTAAGAATATTGTTTTATAATATATGACATAATTAAAATTTATTAATAAAATACATCTTTATTAATTTTTTTACTTCCAAATAAAAAAATTATATATACTATATTAAATTTAATTCTTAATTTTATATCAATTTTATTGTAAATACTTTTAACATTAAAAAAGTATTGATATCATTATTTTATTTTTTATGATTTTCAAATCATTTAAAAAATAAATATTCACATTATTTTTAAATTAATTATATAATATTTATATTGGTATATTATTATAAATTTTAAAAATTTCTAACTCTCCCCTAGGATTTTAATCTGGCTCACTCCACTTTTAAGGTGATTTAAAAATTTACATGGGAGATAAAATTATATTTCTGCATATCTACTTGAATTAAATTTATACCTTGACTTTGATCTTATAAGTTGGGAGAAATCAACTTGACACCTTTAGAATCATTTATTTTCCTCCAAAATATCTCATACTAAACAAACCATTAGAGTACTTGTATTTTTTTTATTCTTTAGGATAAGATAGTATAATGCAGTCAAAATAGTTTTTTTCATTAACATGTTTATTGTTTGGAATATTTAATAAATATATTAAAAAGGAAATTAACATAATTAATGGAATAAATAAAATATCATTAATGATTTTAGAATTGTAGAGATGACTCATTTTCAAGGAAGCATGGGTAAGGAATCAATCTTTCAATAAACCTATATAATCTAAAAAACATTTGTGGAAGTCTCATTTACATATAAATTTTTCAAACAAATGAAAAAATCTTAAAATTAAGAACCCTAATTTATTTATTATTATAATTAATTAGGAACATGAAAAAATTACCAATGTTATTTAAACAAAAACTTCTCACCTGTTGGAAGTGTTTCACGACTATTTTTTCTTCGCTTAAAAAATCTCCACAAATTACTATAACACTAAAATTTTATTTTTTTAAATATATTTAGTTATTATATTATTTTTGGGTGACATATTTTAAAAAAAAATTGGAGATGAACAATCTAGGGTGCTATTGTGAGACTTTGAATCTCGACCATGTAATGTCGATTTATTGGTAGTGAGAAATTCACAGCATGGTATATAGTCCTAAGACTTTCATAGTGACTATGAATCCCTTGAAAAGTCCCCTGAATCATTTTTTCACTCACAAACTTCCCAATACATTACAAAATAAATTTATAAAAAAATATAAGGATATCATTTCGTGTTTTAAAGAATATTATGATTTATTAATTATGTTTCATATATTTTATTATGTGATTTATTTAAAAATAATAATTATTTTTAATGTATAACAATAATAATAACAACAACAACAACAACAACAATAATAATAATAATAATAATAATGGGAGGAGGAGTAACCCCTATATTCCTTTCAGTTTTAGGTGACTATGTAAGGGGAGGGGGGTTGGTGCGCCACTTATTTCTTCTTATTTTTCAATATTTATGGAGGATTTTTAATGGAATCTATGAAATAACCCTATCATTTATTTCCTTTATAATTCTAATCTCTTACTCATTTTTCCAATTTTCCCTTCTCTCATGTGTATAACATTTACACTTTAGGTTTTTTGTAATTAATGTTTCCTCTATTTCAATGGTAAAACTTCAAAAAAGAGAGGGATTTTTTCCTCAAATGCAAGAAGAATATTTTATAAGACTAATACACATTTTTAAGGTTGTTTTATTTCTCTATTGATCACTGATAATTATTTCTAATATCTAGTATTAAGAATATTTTATAAATGTATTGTTTAAAATTTGTAGATTGATTTTATTTGTTTTTAGAAGCATTAATGAGGAGTATTACATCATAAATACTTAGTAAACATAATATGTGTAACACCCAGACTCTATTAACCTCAATCTGAATCTTATTTTAATATATTGAAATAAGATACAAGAGATTACATCCTAAAATATCTAATAGTTTTATAGTCCCGAGGGACTAGATACATACAAGATTCTCACATTACATCTTAGAAGATGAAATAAAACATAATATTCTAGAGATAAATTTACTATTTCTTCTCACTTATTCCTAAAATCATTCATAAATATCTTCTTGGTAACCCAGTAAAAGGAAAAATAATAAATGGTGAGCCCAAATGATCGGTAAGGGAAATCATACAACAAAAGTTACCATATGATAAATTAATCATGAATAATATGGAAGATATAAAAAATAAAATATTCCATATAAGTAATATCATAAAAGGGTAATATATCCATGAATGATGTAATAACATAAACAATCACATGGATGGCCATAACTAGTTTCATAATGATAAAATCATAATACTAGACATCATAATATTAATGTAAAGGCCTATGCCAATACCTCATACATAAAGAGGTAATACATATGCCAAATACCCAAGATAGTTTGTCAATTAGACCTACCGATCTATAGAGGGGCTCTAATGGGACCTGATCATCAATTAATAAGTCCAATTATTTCATCATATGAAAGAAATGAATAACAATTTAATGCATAATCAACATAAACATTTGTATTTAAAAATTATCATATTAAATGTTAATATTTTCCCTATCAATAAATAGATCAACACGATCATAATAATTTATAGAAACAAGTTGGATTATATCATTTCATTATATCCCTAGTAAATTATAATATTCATAAAAGGATGTCGATATAGATTAAAATACATTTAAAATATCCCTAGAACATTTCTTGAGGAAAATACCATTTTCAATTTAAAATCACTTATTTAAAATATAAAAAAATATATAATATTATGAAAAAAAATTTCTTTAAAAATATCAATGTTAAATAGTAAGGTAATATTTAAACCAAATAATATTCATGATAGTTATAAAATATGTTCATTTGGTAAATTTTAAAGAAAATATTTCCATAACACCATTGGTAAAATGTAACTCATTTAGAAATTGAAAAAAATATTCCTTCTAACCTTTTTAGAAATTAAAACATGTGTAAACATGAATTTAGTGTATCATTAAAGAATATTAAATACATTCTTGAAAACATTTTCAATAGAATATGGACATGAAAGAAAAATATTCCTGGATGAATTGAAAATAAAAGTTAGTTTTCCTTAATAACATTCATTCAAACTTTTGAGTACTTAGAGAGAGATAAATAAAAAGAAAAAAAATATAATTTCCAGAAATAAACACATGGTAAGTAAATAGATCTATATTAAGATAAAAATATCATATAATTCCTATAATTAAAAATAAACCATTTATAAGCTAAAATGAGGATGACATTATGAAATAAACCCTTACCACTCGAGTAACTTTTGAGCCATATTACCCATGAAATAAATAACTTTAAATGAAACTTTAAATACTATTAATATAAATATACTCATGATATAACACTTAAAATGGGATGTATATACACTACATGAAACAAAAATTGGTGAATATTACATATGTCTCATAAATATAAAATTGAGATGAGAAACCCTTACTTAGAGTTTGAATCACAACATACACAATTTTTATCTTATATATTAAAATTATATTAAATTTATAATTGATTAATAACACTTTTATTATGTATTAACATATTATTTCCCTTATATTTTATTTATTACCATGCCTTATATATTAGGTTCTTATTGTATGTTTTGAGGGCATTCAGTTCATAATCGCAAAACAACGTAGGTATGTTTACCAAGGGCCAATTAATAATGATTCCATAATCTACAAAATAACAATAATGAAATATTTATCATGTATATATATAAAATACAATTTTATAATCATATATTAAAGGCATACATAAAAAAATCACATCGCTTCAAGGAGGTGGTGGCCCACACATACACACAAGCAATATTATCAATTTTAATGGGTGAAAGGGTAAGAAGGTAAGTAATATATTATCTTTATATAATACTAATTATATCATGAATATAACATATATTCATTAAATGAAAAATAATAACAATCATTGTGAGGTGGTGATGAAAATTGAATCATATCACTCGTGGAGGTGGTAGTCCACACATACATACAATCTATGTTTTCATTTTCTACTAGATGAAAATAAATAAGGGTTATAATATACACATAATAAAATATCATTATATTGGATATTATTATGTTTTTATATTAACATTTTTATGATATAATTTAAGGTGGCAGAAGAATAAATAAAATTAAATAACTTGGTTAAAAGTTATACCACTTATGTTGAAAAACTCATTTTAATTACACATTAAGCCCTATAGGTTGGTTTATTAGTGAGAACATAGTCTCTAGTACATGGGTAGGATGTTTGGGAAGGTATTTCAATAGTCCTTTTTCAAGATAATTGGCTCAAAATTTGTGAGGAATAGACTATAGGGGATATTATAAGGTTCAAATAACATCAAATAAAATTATACATGTTTGAGTTTAATTTTAAACCTTTTCTCTTGGTTTAATCCCCTTATTAACCCCTTTTAACCATAATTATAATAACACACTTTTCACTCTTTATGGGATATAATTTTACTTATAAACTGATAAATTTATAAAAAATGGTCCATTAATGATATTTTTTTACCATTTCCCATCCCAATTTTCCTATTTAAATAATTTTGTATTTTTAAATCATTTAATGAAATATTTTTCATCATAAAATATCATTAATGACATTTTTGGTACTGTTTATTTAATTTTAATTCAAAGACATCAAGAAGTTAATGGAATATGAATATAAAAACATTTACCATTAATTTAATTTATTATCACCTATTAAATTCATTAAATAATACAATATATCCAAAACATATTAATTTTATTGTTTTAAAAATCAATTTTCTTTATTTTTTTAACTTCTTGGACAAGCGTTGTGCCAACATTGCGTAAGAATTTAATGTTATTATACCATCACTAAAAATTTAAAATAAATTACTACCATTCAAATTTTTATTAATATTAAAAATAAACATTTATAACTAACCTTAACTTATTTTTATCCCAATAAAAATTTATTAGAGATATTAAAATAGAGTTACATTTTGTATTTATTCTTTAAATAAAATTATATAAATTATATAATCAAAGGAAAGTGGAAATAAAGGTCCAAATTTTCAAACATAGAATTTACTTTGTATAATTACACTCATAAAATGAAATAAGGGCTTGTTTTAGGGATATTCTTTAGTCTTATCCCATAGTTATAAACCTATTTTATACATTTTACCCTCACCAAGGTGAACAATATTTTCTACAATTATAATTCTTAATGAAAAAATAAAAGGGACTGATTTAATTAATTGAAACCTCTTATTTCCAAATATGGGACATATTTTTTAATATTGAATTTTTTTATGAAAAATAAATCAATTTTAATATAAATTCATAAAATTTAAAAAAATAGGTTTTAGAAAAATGTGTTTTTAAGAATAAAAATGAGCTGATACCCAAATTAAATATGATTATAATTATTTTTAAATTAATTAGATTATTTATAATAAAATGAGAGTTATTTTAATTTAATACTAAATGAAAAACATAATGGTACTTTTAAATTTAGTAATTTAAATAAAATAAAGGACATGTTTGCTAAAAAATCGGTGTTTTTACCATTCACTAAAAAATATACCATTTTATAAAAATACAAAAAATTCTCTCTAATAATATTATAAAATTATTATTTAAAAATTTATATCCATTTATTCAAATAAAATTTATAGAATTAGTTGAAATTAATTATAATATAAGCTTAATTTTTTTTAATGAAATTCATTTTTGATGTAAAATATTTTCTAAAGCATAAAATGTATTTATTCTCATTACTTATATAATAAAAATAATTAAATGAATGTTAATTCATTAAATTGAATATATAATTTAAATTTTTAACTATAACCATTTTCAAATAGTGATTAATCTAATCTATTAAGGTAATAATACATTGTACATATAAAAATAGTTTTATAGAAATACATCTCTTACCTTCAAATGATTTTGTCTTCATTTACAACCAATTGATAATATTTTTATGATTTATTATTCATTTAATTGAGAAAAAGATATAAATATAGTTTATAATGTGGTTATTAGTACTCATACTCACCAAACCAATATCTATCTCATAAAAACAATATTTAAATAATAATATTTCTATTGTATATCACTGTTTGTTTAAGCACAGTGTTGCGTATACCATATGCTATAAAAAATTTTACTTAATGAAAATAAATTCTAAAATATTGGGGTGTTAGACTCTAAAACACTTATATAAATTGTATCCTCTCAATTTTATATTGTGGTCAATAAAAAAAGATTTATTTTTTTAATTTGATTAACATAAGAACGCGAAATAAAAACCATTTTTAATATTTAAAATTTTCTTTGTTGAAATCCCACTTTGTAAAAAGTGGTAATAAAAAAGAATTTTGAAAATATGAGAAGGTAAGTATGATGGACACCTGGAATAACATATAATTGGGTTCCCAAATAAGGATAACATAAGTACGAAGTGAAAATATAGACACGGTGGGGAAAAAACGTCTAAGGAAAATTTTAGAGTGATATAGAACATGATTATAACAAATTTAATGAAAAATATCCATAAATCAATAAGGGGTAAATAAGACCATTAATTCATTTAAAATGATGGTAAAAAGATAAATTTTTTATTTTAAGATCCCTTTTCAATTATTAATAAATTCCTTTACTGTTAAGATAGGGAACACAAAAAAATATACTTATTTTTTATCTTTACATTCTATTATCATAATATCATCCTTTAGCTATGCTTCAAAATGTTTTTTTACATATACTTTATCCCAAATTCTAAATGAAAAATGCTTAATTTTTCATGCTTAAATCACTAAAATTAACTTTTAGTGGATCACAATATACAGAAAAAGGAAAAATTATTTCCCCCATTTCTATCCATGAATTAAATCCAAGAATGGTTAATAGAAATTAAGATAATATATAATATGAATATAACATCATATGAAGAAACAATACATTAATATCAAAATCCTCTACAATTACACCCAAATATCAACTTAAATCATTCCATTAGAAAATAACCTAAAAACTATAACATACTGAGTTTTTTTTAAAAATAAAACTATATTTGATAGCATATATGACACACAACACCAAGCCTAAATGAACAATGAAATATAAATATTTAAATATGATAGTTATAACCTACCCAAAAAATTAGAGGGTATGAATATGACTAAATAAGTTATAAAAATAAAATGTTTTAAATATTTATATAATAAATTCATTGGTTATAAATTTGTTGTGAATGAAAAAAAAATCATTTAAAGGTAAAATAAACATTTTTTTAAAAATTTTTATAAGTGTGCATCGTTATTTTACAATAATAAATTAAATTGATCAATATTGGTGAATTATTTTAAATAAATTTATATATAACACATTCAATAAAATGTTTTATAATTCATATAATATGTTTTTAATGAATGATAAAATAATAAATCTAGATTTAGGCTTAAAAACTATATATATATATATATATATATTCTTCTAAAAAGCAGTTTCATTATGTTTTTTGCACTTATTTTCAAATTATTATTCTTACTATTATAGAAAATGTATTATAAAAAAATAAATTTATTTATGGAATCAACATGTTAAAATTATCATAGATTGATTTTTTGATAATTTTGAGAAAAGAAGAATTTTTTGATGAATAGATAACAATATAGATTTTATTAAAAATTATATTTTCATTTAAAGAATTTAAAAAGTTATATTTTTATTAAAATTAATTTTAAAAGTTAAATTAGTTCAATTATATAAGTATTTATCCAATTTAGGTTATTGGAATCATTTTTATAATGAATTTTTATATAAAAAATTTTTATACTTAAGGAAACGTTTTCTTTGGAAAATCATTGTTCCACGCTTTTAGGGCATTATTTTTCAAATTAATTTATAACACATATATGATTTTAATCTGATAAAATGGATTCAAAATTTTGAATTAGAATAATTAATAACAATTAACAATTTCAATTTAATTTTTAGTCTTTCGAAATAGTAACTATAGTAAATATTTGTTACCATAGTAAGAGTAAATCAAGTAATCAAGGTAAATAATAATATTATAAGGAATAAATATTCAAATAAAATTTTACTTTATCATATTTTATGATATAGGCTTATAAACTTCCATCCAAATATTGAATATATGTCTACTTGGTGTCATATTTGTTGGATTTTTATGTTTATTATATTTAAGTAAAAGATAAAGAAAAAAAGTAACTTTCTTACTTTTTATAACCATAATATTTTGAAAAAGGTATAAAATTTACTTATTTTTATTTATAAACATTAATTTCAAATAAAAATAATTTTTTTATTATGGTAATTTATTTAATTTTTTTGGCAAATAAATAATTTCCTTAAATGCTTATATAGCAGTGAAATAATATTTACTAAATTAATGGAAAAATAAAATATATTTTTTTAAATATAAAAAGTATTATAAATTGAATGAATTATTTAACTCAACCTTTTTTTATATAAATATAATATTTTAGAGATTTGATAAATGATTATATTATAATTTCATTTTAATCATGTTGTTTTCAAATTCAAATTAAATTAATAGTTCCAAAAATAAATTAATAATATTTTATAATAAATAATATTTTATTAAATGATTTAAAATGTATAAAAACTTATATTTAGCTAACGTATTGATATATCATTGATAATATCATCCATGATATATTTATTGGAAATGTTTTCTTTTATATTAACAATCTTGACTTCTAAAGAGTAACAACATTGTTGTCACTATAATTGTAAAAAGGGTAAACATGGGATAAAACCAAAATATATGTGAAAAAACATCACCTAAACTTGTAAATTTTATTATTTTAGGAGATTAATTATACCCATAATCAAATAAAATTATAATTATGTTATTTTGGGGCCATTTGAATTTGACAATTACTTTATATTTATTTAATATTTTAAGAAATTCCAAAAGTACCCATCCCTTTACTTATAAAAGGGAATCTCCTCTCCGTCTCTCATGACACTTAAAGAACAATTTGGTTCATATAAGATCTAAAAAAATACCTTCCTTACATCCCTAGACACATCTTAGTGGCCTTTTTTGATTCTAAATCTAACCTAGGAATGATTTTGGTTTAAACCTTAAGAGTTTTTTTGAAGAAGAGGTATAATTCACAAACAATCGTTACTGATTTATTTATTATTATATATCATTTTAATATTATTCATCCATGATTAAATAATTGAAAAAATATCTTTCATATAGTGTTATTTTATTACATTAATTAAATAACCTATATCCATCTCCTCTTCCATCAAATGCGAAATAAAACTGTCGTTCGTGTGTATGGATGGCTACCGCCTCACAAACCAATGTAATTTATCATTCAACATTTGCTATGAAATCTGGTTATATTAATGTATTTAATATATATATATATATATATATATATATTATTAATGAAATATTTATCATATTGGAATGATAATATATAATATAATTCTTACCTTTCTATTCATTGAAAAATAATAATGTTGTTTGTGCGTACGTGTGGACTACAACCTCCACAAAGCGATGTGATTCATTTTTTATCACCACATTATATTGATGATAAATATAAGTTCATTTAAAGAGATAATATTATATTTTTTTACGTAATTATAATTCTGTAATGTTAATATAATATGTACATTCTTTTCATCACAATCGTTGAAAAATGAAGGAGTTACTCATGCTACGTACGACCTACCGTCTCTAGGATTGTAACATAGTTCATTTTTCATTAGCATAATTCAAATTTAGTTTTAAAAATATAATTAATATTTTAAAATTATGATTATTTCCTGATTATTATTCCATTGATGATGGAATAGTGACCACTTTGACCATTGTCAACTTATCAAATTCATTTTGGACATATGAGTTAAATATCATCAAAACAAATGACATAAACATAATTGGTTAAGTAATTGATTATGAAATGATAAAAGGAATAATAAAATTTTAAAAGGTTATTTATAAAGAAAATAATTAACATAATTTTATTATTCATGTATATAATGAGAATACATGGTGATTCAAACTTGAGGTAAGGGTTTCTCTTCTCACATTTATTTTTGTGAGACAAATACCTTATGGACCACTTTTTTCTATTGTGTGGTGCATATTATTACCATGAATATATATATATTTTCTTATTTTAATTAAAATTATGTGGATTAAAAAATCTATATGTGATTCTCTCTTTCCTCAAGTTTCGATTCAGATATTACCAAAGCAGTAAGTTTTTATCCTCTCAAATTGTATTCTTTGGGACATATGTTATGTTATACACCTATCATATTTAATGAGGTGTATATAAAACCCCTCTTACATGTTATATAATTAATATCGTTGTGTTCATGATATTTAAAGTTTCACTTGAAGTTATTATTTCATGGGAAATTTGATTCAAAAGTTACCAAAGTGGTAAGGGTTTTATGTTATAATTTCATTGTTTATTGGGACAGTTTATGATTATATTTTTTATAATGAAATTAAATGATCTATATATCAATAATATCATTAATTTTATTCTAAAAGGGTTATTTCTACATAATACATTTTATCCTTAAATTTTCTCACATTAAGTACTAAAGATATTGAAAGAATATTTTTAATGAAAAATGACTATTTCTATATTAAGTCGAAAATAGTTTCCCTTCCATGTTATTATTTTCTAATTTTTTTTAACATTATCCTATTATATTTTAAATTAATTTTTACCAATAATTTAATTTTTAATTTTTTTAAAAATTAATCTTTTTAATATTTTCTTAAATGAGGTATTTTTGATTTTTTACTAATAAATGTGAAATGAATCTTTGTTTTAACTTATACAGTAGAAACATAATTTCCCAATATAACGAATTCTCCTTTATTTGAAGATACCTTTATAATTTTCAAATTTTATTTTGAAATAAATTTTTTTCTTCATTATTTGGTAAAATTTTAGATTTTAAATAATTTATTTCAAAGTGAAAAGGTAATTTTTATCAATAAATGTTCAGAGAAATACTTGAAAATACTTTTCATCTATGATAATATCCATGATACTAATTATGATTTTCTTGGGATATGATTTGATAATACCATAATTATTATTTTTCTGGATGGTTTATGATTATGAAGACAATATGACTATGAAACCTATTTCTTTTCCATGGGTCATGTAACAATGAAATGATGAAAATTTTATGAAACCCATTTGTTTTACAAGGGTTATTCTATGATTATGAAACCAATTTATTTTATATGGATTATGTTATTATTATTAAACCCATTTTATTTTAATTGGTTATGATATGATTAAAATTTAATGATGTTATTGAACACATATGTATGTTTTTAATTATGTGAAGGGTGGGCCGAAAATTATATTTCCCTATAATGAATTGGGTAAAGATGGATATCTCATGAGATAAAAAGGAATGGAATGGGGAGTGAACCTAGTTTAGTAAGAGACTCTATCCAATATGGTAGTCCTGGGAGAGAACCTTAGATACTAAAATGGTTTGGAAAGTGAACATATACCACTATGATAGCCTGGAAAATGATCATTGAATACCATGGAAATGATTTTCTATTATTATGTGTATTCCCCAAACTTATGAATCATTCCAATGTTATTTTATCATGGCTCATATTCTATAGTTCCTTTATGATTCATATATTATAAACATTCAAGACTTATTCCATGATTCTAGTATATGATATATGATATGATAGTTATGGTATAAAAATATTAAGCTAACGTTTTTATACCTTTATGCTCATGTTATTCTTAAATGATTATTGATATCTGCCCTATTTAACCTCACTAAGCATATGATCTCACCCTTTAATATTTCTATTTTATGTAGGTTTTGAAGAAAGGTTTTAAGTAGGGTATGAATTAGAATATTACATTGTGGGATTATCTTTATGGGATACATTGAATATATTTCTATAAAAAAGAATATTATTTATATAGTGTCCAAATACATTAAAACGTTATAGTCCTTAGGTGTGTGATTGTAAAATATATTTGATATTATTATATTAAAATAAAATATCTATGTATAAAATGCTTTGTAAATTATATTTTGTATTAGAGGATAGGTTTAGTCAACTAATGTATATTAGGATTATAGAAATTTATACCTTATATATAAGCCTAAGAATTGGATAACATCCAAATGCTTTGATAAGATAGATTTTATGTGGTTTTCCAAGAAATACATCCATGTTTGGATAATACAAATGGGTGGTGTTTTAGTATAAATGCATCTATGGATAATAACATCGAAAATATTTGGTCAAGTATATAATGTCCATAATTCTGACACACATTGAGTGTTCCCATACTATACACCTAGTTTGACTCTCCTAAAAGACATGAATGGGTTAATTGAAATTTAATTTACGAGTTATCATGAATGATTTGAATAGATTATGATCATGGATGACCTATGTCAAACATAATATATCTTATATTTAAAATAATTTTTCATTATTTGGAAATCATTTAAATTATTTTTCATAATTATGATTGTTTTTTCTCACACCATGATTTTTGGTTTTAGTCAATTGATAGAACCAGGAGGAATGATCTTAGTAAGAAATATGATGGCAAATGAAGTGATTTTGTGCAACCTAATGGTTTAATGATTTAATATAAATATATTATGATTGTACCAATTTAGTTATCATGATATTTGATTAAAAACCTATACCTTAACTAACTCTCAAACTTATAAAAGAAGAGAAGGATGGATTCTTCTAAGAGCCCGAGTGGTGTAGATTATAGAGGAAATAATGATCAATTTTCTCAATGTTAGAAATATGGAAAGAGACACCCACTAAAATTTATCAAAGGAATTAGAAAAAATTTTATTTGTGGAAAATAATGGCATATAGCAATGAATTATTTAGGAAAAGTGAGGATTCCAATAGAGGGAAATAAATTTCCTCACAGAGATCCATTTATAGTTTATTGTCATAAATGTGGGAAACTTGGGAATTATTCAAGTCAATACCCTCTTTTAATTGTCAAAACGAATACCAAGGGAGGACCTATGTTATACCCATCATTTATACAAAATAATTTAAGTATTTATGAATTGGGATTCAATAATTATGTTATATAAGTATTTTTACCAATGATATTTTGGTCATAAGAATCATGAAACATCTAAAGATTGTGTTACTTTTGGAAGAATATATGTCTTCATGTAAGATTAACTTATGAGTTATGTATAACATCATGGTTTTATAATTTTAATTTTTATCATAAGTACAAAGGCATAGATAACATTTTTGAGGTTTTAAGTGATTTTATTTTTAAGATTGTTTATGATATTTGGGATATATTTTATTAGGATAAGTTATATGTAACCCTTATGTTCAATATGAAGTATTATTTGAGGAATAATTATCTTTTCTTAATTTTAAAGGTATTGATAACATTTAAGGTTTGTATGATATTTTATGATTAATTTTATTTTTAAGGATTCTAATAATATTTTTGGGCATGTAATAAGAATTATATTAATATATTATTAGTGAAAAAGGAAAACTTTCCACATCTATGAAGGCTACAGGGATCAAACCCACAAATAAAGAGATACTTGGATGAAATGCCTACAAATATCATAATTTATGTCTAGTTTAGTATTAATTTCTTTAAAATAATGTGATAGATAAATATTAAGTTCATTTTGGGAAAATGTTTTATATCATAGTGATAACCATGAGATTGAAAAGTGACTTGGTTATTAGGTGATTAATGTTATTTTATAAGAAGTTCAATATTCTGAGGGCCTTATATGGTTAAGGTAAACAGATCATTATGGTATTTTATTTAAGGAGTAATGGTTTAATTATATTTTTTAAGTATATATGATTTTAATAAGGCTTTTTTGTTATTCAGGATATTCATTGAAATTATTTTCATATCTTGGATGTTATATGATTAGGACATATACATTTTTGGTATGAGATAATAAAATTGATTGATGTTATTTGTATATAAATGATAAATTTATGTGATCATATCATTATAATATTTTGGTTTCAATATTTTTCCTGAATATTTTGAAGAATTATAAGTTTAATTGTTAATTTAATGATCTAAGTTAAACTTTAGGTGTTATTGTTAAGGCTTTGGTGGTTAATTCTGTGCTTATTTGGTTGACTATTTATTCATTTTGAGAATTATCTTGTTCTAAAAATTTTGGTTTTTGTTAATGTATAATGATATAAGGAAGATATTTTTATCATTATATAGATTATGTGATCTTTTAAAATTCAATTTTAGTGCTTAAGGCATAAAACAATCATCTTGAATACTCATCATTTGGAGAAAAAGATGAGATTGTGGTGTAAATTGATTGATAGATGAAATTACACTTATCAGGTAAGTATTTTTCTTTATGTCCTTTATATATATGGTAAATAAATTCCTAAAATATAGGAAAAACTATCTTGAAACACATATTTTATGCTATTGCCTTTATTTTTGATGAATTGATGGTTGTTTTCACACCTCATTAGTTTATAGTTTTGTGGTCATTAACTTTATCTTTATCATTAACATTATTGTGATCAATTATCTCTATCACTCCCCATAATTATTTATAAATTTAATTTTTATCCATATACATATTTTCACTACCCACTAAAATTATCATATTTAGAAACCTATTTATTAGATGACCTTCAAATTTCATTTTCCCTCTTTTCAAGTGGAAGTTTTAATAACCCCATTTTACAATGTGTGATTTTAGTAAAGATATTTTATGATGTAAATTTTTTTTTTGAGCCTAAGATAAATTTTTTAGGATTCTATTTTTTAAACGGGGGAAGAATGTAACACATTGAGATTTAAAAAATAAAAATAAAACTATATTCGATAGCATATATGGCACACAACACCAATCCAAAATAAACCATGAAATATTTATATTTAAATATGGCCATTATAACCTTTCCATTAAATTGGAAGGTATTAATAGGAAAAAAAAATTATGAAAATTATATGGTTTTAAATTTTATAAAATAAACTCACTCATTATGAATTTATTATAAATTAAAATAAAAAAATCATTTAAAAGTAAAAGAAATGTTTTTTTGAAAAACCATTTTTATGTGTGAAACGTACTTTTGCCTTAATAAATCAAATTTATCCCTATTTTTAAATTATTATAATGATAATTATTTATTAAATATTCAATTAAATTTTTTATCATTCATGTAATATGTTTTATAGGAATGGGATAAGTCTAATTTTATTCTAAAAAATGGAATTTTTCTAAAAAGTTGTTTCATCGCTATAGTAACTCCGAACCGAGTAAATAAGACTTGGTGCCTTGATTTATTAAATTATCATAGATAAAAGGGTCAAAAATAGATGGAACAATCATTTTATTAGTTTTGGACAACCATAGACATACATGATACCCATTTTATATGGGGATATAAAATACAAATCATAGAGATGGAAAACATTTGGAATTCTTGAACTCATTCCAATAATTATTCTTCATATCTAGGGTAAAGAAAAAAATAAAGGTGATATCAAATTCTCAGTAAGGGTTAAGTATGGTGAAATATATAATGAATTAATATTCATAATAAACAAGTAATGTTAAATAACTAAATGCACATACCATTTAATCAATAACTTGAGTAGATAAAGCATAATCAATATGGAAGGTAAATAGCTGAGAAAACTCACCATTAAATCAATAAATTGAGAATTAAATACATCAAGAGATAATATCATTGTGAAAATATCATGGATAATAATAATGAAATAATTATAAATAATTTTAATTATTAATTGTTAGACAAAATTTCTTAGGAACATGATACCTATACTATCAAGATCTATCATCAAGATAATTTAAAACTATTGGGTAAAAACCCAACTGGTTTGACCAAATGGCTTTTCTCATGAGACCCATCGATACATCGAGGATATATCTATAACTAAACCCTACCCATGTATTATTTTATAAATAATTCCACATATATTGAATAATATATTTATTTCATGAACAATGTTCCTTATCATCTAGTATTTGTATTGATTAATGTATATAAATTTATCAATATTCCTCTAGTTAATCAAATAATTGTCCAAGTAAACACCATATTTAAAAATGGAATATAGTTTAAGAAATAATCATATCCATTATACAATAATACATATATTTAATATAAATTTATTTTACAAAGAAAAATTATTACAAGGAAGTTATTGTTTTATGAGAAATTAAACAATCACAAAGGAACATGAGATTGTACAATAACTTTTACCAGTTGGTAATTTTAATGTCAAATATTCTTAGATGAAACAATTAAAATTAAAACAGAAAATTACATTAATTATTATTTAATTTTAATGTTATATGTTAAGGTGTATTTTATATACCATATAAAATAAAATAGGTGTATAACATTACAAAATGCCTCAATGAAGTCAAATTGAGACGAGGACCCTTACCTCACAATTTTATTTAGTTAAACACGATTTAATGACATTTATAATGTTTATAAGTATGATAATTATTTATAAAAAAACCGTAATCATATTTATAATTTCAGATATGATCCTTTTATAACATTTTACCATCAATTTGTTAATAATATTTCCTTATTTTTATTGTTTCAGGTGTTAAGTTTCTTGTTTTCTCATTCATGCTTTGTCATGAAAGTTTTGATTCTTGTGAATATTATATATTTTCATCATATAAAGAATAAAAATAATAATATAATTATCATAATTATACATAAATTATACTTTTAATACCAATAATGAAATATGCATTTGAGAAATTATGTACGTTATGATCATAGAGACGGTAAGCTGTATATATGCATGAGTTACATTACCATTTTATAATGATCATTATAGAAAAAAGGTAAGTAATATAATATATTTAAATAATGAAAATAAAATCATATATTATATATTATATATCTAAATATACTTATATATATCATCCTTGTGGTGGGGTGATGAAAATAGAGTCACATCGTTTCATGAAGGCAGTAGTCCACACAAACACAAACGCCGTCATCGTCTTTCAATGAGTGAAAAAGTATAAAATCAAATGATATATATTAACTTTTAAATATTATAAATATGTTATGAATATAATCAATATTTCATTTATATTACATATACTCATTAAATTTATCTTTATTACCTTCTATGTAAAGCGTTAGTGAAAGACGAATCACATTGCTTTGTGAGGTGGTAGTCTGTCACACACACAAGCAAAATCATCGTATCTCCTAAAAAATTTAATGTAAAAAGGTATATATGATATAATGAATCCATATATATAATTATGTTATAAATATAATATATATTATTTATATGCATCATCATACCCAACCGTGAGAGGTGTTAATGGAAAAACAAATGACATCGGTTCATGAGGTGGTAGTTTGTCGTACACATGAATGCTGAATTCGTCACACATTTAATGGAAGTGGGGGTTGTTTTAAATCATTAAATTAACATAAAAAAATTAGTATATAGAAGACACTGAGGTTATATATCATCATGTTTTAATAATATTTTATGGAGTTTTATAAAGAAATAAAATAAAGACACTCGTTGAAGAACGTTACATCTTCTTCCAGTAACCTCCACAAGTTTGAACCAAAAGCATTCCTAGGATTGATTTATAATAAAAATAAGTATTATAGGATGAGGGGAGTGAGTTTGGTAAGTTATTTTTCTAGTTATTGTCTAAAAAAGTTATTTAATGTGTGAATAATAAATGATACGAGGTTTCCTTTTATAGGCAATGTGAGTGGCACACTTGTAGTTTTTTCCAAGAAAAAGGTGTACTCATGTTTTTCACATACCAAAAGGGTAAAAAATAGAGTATTATCGAGAAAATAGAAATTATATAATCTAAATAAGGATATAAAATATAATCTAGACAAGTTTTTAAGTCATTTTAACTATTATAAGTTTATTTTAACCCCCAATAAATCTATTTTTATCTTAACCATGGTAATTAATTTTTTACTATTTTCACTATTCATTTTGGTCAATTATTATGTTGACCTTACCAGATAATATAAATTATTCTAATTCCAAATATGGAATATATTTATGAAAATCCCTTTTATATAATTTGATGTTTTTAATTTAAAATTAATCCTGCAGATGTGATGAGAAAGCAGGTTTTTCAAAGATAAAATGATCCAAAGATCACAAAGTTTTTATTATCAAAATTTAATATAAAAATTATTAAAATGACCTAAATTGGATTAGGTTACATAAAATTTTACTAATTTTTATTTAAAACCAATTAAAAATATAATTTAACATTATAAATTTATTTAAATTAAAAGACAATTTTCAATTAAAACTTTGTATTTTTAACAATTTATCAAAAAATGAAACATTTCAAGAAATTATAAAAAATTAACCCTTAGATAATTTTGAAATTATTATTTAAAAAACTTAGTTTACTTTTAAAAATAAATTTTATAAAATTGGGAAAATTAATTCTAAATTATTTGTGCAAATCATGAATAAACCATCCTTTAGAAAAAAATAAAATCATTAAAAAACATTTTTTTAAATGATTCTTATTTTATTTCTAATCAACAGATAACCACAATTTTCATAATTTAGTAAGTACAATTAATATACTCCAATTTAATTACAAGGTTGAGATGTTTATGTTTAAAATATTTCAGAATATTTTTATTTAATTCAGGTGTTGTGTGCATCACAAGCTGCCAACAAAATCAAAATTATTCTAATAAAATATATTGTAAAGTATTGGGGTGTTACAATATTATTTTGCATAGTTATATTAAAATTTAGTTTTGCCATTTTTTAGAAAAATATTCAAAAAAATAACTTCATCTTTAAAATAAAAATTTACAAATTACTTGAGTGTATTTTTTTGATAATTTTCAAAAGAGATTAATTTATCGATGAGGACTAAAAAATACAGTTTTTTATTAAATATTTTCTTCTCATTTAAAGCATTTACTATGTTTTATTTGGTATTAAAATTGTTAAAAAGTAAAATTAGATCAATTATGTTATTATTAATCCAATTTATGTCATTTTGACCAATTTTATGTTAAATTTTGAATTAAAAACTTTTATACTTATAGTAAGATTTTATTTGGACAATTTATTTTCATTGCATTAAAGGGTTTAATTTTTTAATTAAATTATTCCACTTTATTTAATTTAATTTTATAAAAATGATTCTATATTTATAATAATAATAATTAATATTATTTAATATGTTCATATTATTTTTTAGTCATTATGAATAGTTACTATGGTAAATATTTATTACCACAATAAGGGTAAATTGGGTAATTGAGGTAAACAATAATATGATAAGAAATAAAAATTGACACTTTAAATTTATCATATTTTATGATTTTATTTCATAAATTTACATCTAAATATAAAATATATGGCCACATGGTTCCGTATTTTGATTTTGACCTTTATAATATTTAATTAAATGATAAAAACAAAAATGCTACTTTTTAAATTTTAATAACTATAATATTTTTTGATAGAGATAAAAAATTCATGTTTTTTATAAATATTCATTTGAAAGATAAATTATTTTTTAATTTTGATGATCTATTTCTAATTTTTAGAAATTATATAATTACCTTAAATTCGTATGCAACATTGACATGATATTTACTCAAATAATGTGAAAATAAGATAAATGATTTTGAAAATATAAAGAGTAATATAAAGTGCATGAATTATTATGATAATTTTTTAGATAAATGCGACATTTTAGTGATTTTTAAAGGATTATATTCTAATTCAATTTATTTCTTGTTGTTTTGAAGTCAAATAAAATGAGTCATTCCAAAATTAACATTAGTAATATTTCATTCGAAATAATATTATATAAAATGATTTAAAATTACTAAATATCCTATATTTGAACAATTTATTGGGATATGGTTGAAAATATCAACTGTCTTTCATTAATTAGTTTTTCCTTTTATAGTAACTATCTTTACCCCTAAAGAGTTAAAATGTTGTTATCACGATAATTTTCAAAAAGGTTTAACACAGGTTTAAACCAAAAGATAAGGTTAAAAACATCACCTAAAATTGTCCAAATTTTTTGGACAATATTATTTCTACCCAAATCAATTATTATAATTATATAAGTTTAGGTCCATTTTAATATTAAAGTTAATTTATATTAATTCAATAATTTAAGAAATTCCAAAAGTTCCCCTCCCCTCACTTATAAAAGGTCACATCCTCTTCTCTTTTATTCAAAATTAAAGATCCATTTGTTTCAAAAAATACCTACTGAAATACCTTACATAAATAAATACACACATCCTTGAGGCCTTGTATTGACTATAAATCCATCAGGGGAAATATATTGACGTAAACTTTAAGAGGTTGTCTGATGAAGAGGCATGGTCCTTAACCAAATAATGTGGATTTATTTATTATTATATCTTCTTAAAATATTATTTAACCTTGATGAAATTATAACACCAGTATATTTAATATACTGATATATTAACATATTAATTAAAGAACCTATATCCATCTCTTCTTCTATCAAATGGGAAACCAAACAATCGTTCATGTGTACGGTGGACTACTGCCCGTGAACTGATGTAATTTGTTTTCCATCACTGCCTCTCAAATATGGTTATAATGAAGGTTTTAACATATATATGATACTAATTAAATATTTTACATGTATTAAATATAAAATATCATATAATTATTACCTTTAATTTCATTTAAAACTGATAATGTCGTTCATTCGTACCTGTGGACTACCACCTCCATGAAGCGTTGTGATTAGTTTTTCATCACAACATAAAATGGATGTCATATATATGTTTATATAAAAATATAATATTGTATTTTTGATATAATTATCACTTTTAAAATATATAATAACACTTACCTACTTTCCATCTTGATCGTTGAGAAGTAAAAGCGTTACTCAAGCATATGTACAACCTATCTTATCCCTGATTGCAACATATTTCATTTTTCATAAACATAATTCATATTTAGGTTTAAAAGAATAATTTTTATATAAAAATGATATTTATTTCATGATTATTATTCCTCATATGATGGAATAATGAACCGTTTGACAATGTCAACCTACCAAATTCATTTTGGACATATGAGCCGAATATCATCAAAATGTCTGACATAAACATAACTGATTAAGTGACTTATTATAACATGGTACAAGGAATAATAAAAATTAAAAAGGTTATTAAGAAATTAAATAATTAAATAATGTTTATTATTTATAAAGATAAGAAGCATAATGATGAGTCAAACTTTAGGTAAGTATTTCCTTTTTCACTTTTATTTTTGTGATACATATGCCATATTCTCCACTTGTTTATATTTTGTGACGTATATAATTCCCACGAATGTATTTTATGATAATTTTCATAAAAAGTATTGGTATTTAAAAATATTTCTGAGGGTTTTTATTTCATGAGGTTTTGATTCAGATATTACTATAATGGTAAAGGTTTATAGTCTCAAATTATCTTATTTGAAAAATATGTTATGATACTCACCTATATTATTTAATGATGTGTATATACATCCCATTTGACGTTTTATATCATGAATATACTTATTTTAATCATATTTAATGTTTCATTTGGATTTATTATTTCATGAGGCTTATGATTCAAAATTTACCAAAGCAGAAAGGGTTTTATGTTACAATATCATTGTTTATTGGAATTGGTTATGACTATACTTTAGATGATGAAATTTTGTGATATAAATCTCAATAATATCATGAATTTTATTCAGTTATAGTTATTTCTACTGAATATATTATTTCTTTTTATTATCCTCACTTTAAATACTCAATATACTGAAAGAATTTTTTAATGAAAAATGAATCTATTTATCTCCACAGCTGAAAATCATTTCTCTTCCATGTGTATATTTTCTAAAAAAAATTCAAGATTATTTTAATAGTATATTATTATTATTTAAAGTTATTTTCACCCATGATTTACTTTTTAGAAAATGTTTTAAAATCATTCTTCTTGTGGTTTTCCTAACCGTGGTACTTTTAAATTTTTAATGAAAATTTGAAATGAATCATTGTTTTAGCATATAAGGTGTCACAAAAACCTCCCCCAAGTATTTAAAAATTAAGGGAGAGTTATAATGACCCCCTGAGTCCCACCTCCAATAGGCCATAAGTTGGTGACTATCACCGAGGTTATAAAAATATCATAATATTAGGGGCATTAGCCTCTATAAATGTATATGATCAGGAGGTAGGATAAAAAACACCCAAAAATTGCAAAATACTATATAAAGGTAAACCAAAAACCACCCAAAAATGAATGAATAAAAGAAAACACATACATATAAAAGTATCCCATTTAAATACCATAAAGAAAAGTCTACAAAAGGGACTAAACATGAACTCTAACCCAGCTAGTAATGTCTAGCTCAGTCCCAAAAGTCCTCCCAAAAACCTATAAATACTTTATACACTAGGGGTTAGTATAATAGTTATACTCAGTAGGTACATAATAAAGGCCTCTAGTGAACGTGAGAAAATAGCATGAAAATGCACTAGTGAACAAACAATAGAACCAATGACACCTAAATAGGTCAACTATCCAAACCCATACTCACTATGGCTCACTCATCAAAACACACATCCAATATGATAATATAATATTGAGATCATAACAAATCAATGTGACCCAAAACCTCTTTCCCACTAATTTTCCACTCTAATTCCCCAATATCAAACGTCCCATTCTACCTTCCTTTCCCCACATATCACATAAAAAACCATCAACACACACCCGGGCTACAAATCACATCACACCACATCACATCACACCCCGAAGACACATATGACTGCATATCATAGTTCATACTAAAGAATCCTAGGACCACACATGACATCTAATCCTGAAGACACCTGGGATCACATGTCACATCTCACCCAAAAACACATGGGCCACATATTACATCTCACCCAAAGACACCGAGGCTTACATGTCACAACTGAGGGAAGAGTGGGGGAGAGGGGGAAACTATCCAATTGTATTACTAACATACTGGAAGCTGAGGGAAACACCTAAAACCTAGAAACTATGTACCTTAATAGGGTTATCCAACTTGTGTGGGGTGTGTATAAAATAACATAATCATACATGATATAGATAGAACACAATTACCAACCTAAGGGTTCACATAAATGACCCAAGCACACAACACATCATTACCATATACCACACGTCAACCATCACACCTGATACCACCACTATATGAAATTCACCACATAATCAAAACACAATCCACACAACATTTCCCACTTTCTGATTACAAGTTCTACCACTTTTATTCGTTATCCTTTTCATTCCACATTACACAACTCATTCGATTCATTAAATTAAATTCAATACATTAATCACTCATCAAATTTCATCCCATTATATTCAATTTACAACTTATTCATTTATTTATTCCATTCATCATCATAATTTATTTCACTTATACACAAGAAAATAACCCAAACACCACATATTTTTTCCCACAACACCAAACATCCACCATTGTCATCACATAACAACAAACAATCCACATCACAAAAGAAAAACCACACATCTTGTCCATCACACAACCACAACCAGCACATACCACAACCACTATGCCACAAGCACTACAATACTACATCTACACCGTAACACAAAAATGCCCACATCACATCCATACTGACTGGCCATCACATCACTATCCCATGTACAACACAAAATATTTAGTAAATGAAATCACCGCACAAAAACTATAAGCCGCAAAAATCATCACAAAAATAACAGCTACACACAATAGCAGCACATCCCAACCTCACATTTATTGAAGGGATTAATCACATTACATGTTTTTACTGGCATGAGTATTATCACACAAACTCGAAATCTATGGGAAACCAATTATTAGCCAAATATAATTTCATTAACCATTTATAAATGGTGTGATCACATAAGAACATAGCATGGGACATCACATATATCAACTATAGTTCATGAAAGTATTCCAATAGGAACTATTTTTATAATTTGCAACAAGTAGGAATAGAAACATCACAAACATATAACAAAACAATAAAACATGTGATACATCCCTATACCCAACAATTTGAGATATTTTAATTAATTATATGATTACTCTGACCCTTAATATCCACCGAAAGGTAATAAAAAGCATGAAATTCACACACGTTGCACGTAAAAAGGGTGAGAACAAGGATCCACTACCTCAAAGAAGCTTTTTGATCTCCCCACGCACTACAGGGAGAAGAGTAAATACATGAAAAATACAAAAACACCACGAGAAACCATAGATCAACCGACATTGCACCCTAGTATTGTCAAAACACATCCCAAAACAATAACCCAAACCAATCTGAACCACCGTAGAAAACTATAAAGAATAATGAAAAGAAACAAATGAGAACAAGAATAGAAATCACCACATATCGATGACAGGAATCCAAGGATCAATAATGGGAATACATTGATCAATTCCCATGAAAATGAATTCCAATCACATGAGGAGGAAGCCTTGGGTCGCCTACAAGGAGAGGGAACACCGCTTATGGTTGGGTTTGAGTATTAAACCAAGGTTCTTAAACCATTAAAGGATCACAACATAGTATAATTACATGATGTGTAATCCCCTTTCACACCATTTAATTATTAGGGTTCAGCCTCACCAAAAAATGCATCACCTTTTTATGATTTAACCCCTAAAATTTACACGTCATGAGATATTGTTGTAAAATTCATAAAACAATTTTACATACTATGTAAAATTTACATAGAGTGTATTCCCTCTGCTTCCATCATTTCAATATCCAACACCTCCAGGACCACTTTAGGCCTCCTCCAAGAAAGTCCAATACCTAAAACTGATGAAGTAATGGACTGGGATGGCACAAACCATTGCATTAGATACCTCATAGAAAATTATCACCCTCAAGAATCCAAAACCAAACCCAAAAAAGAATGGGTCCAAACAACCATCCCATGAGATACCTCTCAAGAATATCTTCACACCTCAAATAATACCACCATTCAAACATGCAAAACCTTCAACCAAAAATATTTCACATCTATAACACCACCTTTCACTAGGCACAACATTCCATCACCCAATACCATCCCAAACCACCACTTTCCAACAAAAACACTACACAAACATATAACCTCCACACAATGTAACCCAATAATCCACACTTACCCAAGAATATGAATCATGGAATCTCATCCCCCATGTCAAGACACATTCATGTCTTTGTAACACTGACTTAACTAAATGGGTTTAATCACATCATAGCTAATGCATCTCGATTATAAATAAATTCCCACCCTTTACATATGTTGGTGTTTTATCACGCATCACACATAAAGGGAAATAAAACATCTCTTAACTTGTCAAGATCCAAAAATCACATCACATAAAAAATAGAACATGAAATAATCAAAACAAATTTGGGTATTGGGCTTGAATTTACATCACTAACTCCCATGTACTCTCTTACAAGACACCATGCCTCTACAAAAAATGAACCAAAGGGATGCTCCATCCATGAAGAACCCCATATTTATGATCCTAGATCACTAATTTCTTCTCCATGAATGCAACATCATCCCCGATATCCAAATCTCCCTAGTCAATGACATGGGAATCTTCATAAAGATACCGATAAAGATAAGATATGTGGAATATGTCATTGGTATAGTCAAAATATGGTGGTAACACCACCCGATATGCCTCCCCACCAATACACCCCAACAACTCAAAGGGGCCAGAAAACTTGGGAGAAATATTAATCACTCCACCAAACCTCTACTTCTCAGGCTGAGGGGAGACTCTCAATAACAAATGGTCTCCAAACTCTAACTATAGGGTCCTCTTCCTATGATCGGCATAGTCCTTCTAACTATATTGTTATGCCATCATCTATTCTCAAACTCACCATATATTCTCATTAATTCTCTACAATACATCATAACCAAGAACTTTAGACTCTCCAACCTCTATCTAGTACAACAAAGAACGACATGACTGCCCGTACAACGTCTCAAATGGATCCATTCCAATTTACAAGTGATAGATATTTTTTACACAAAATAGGCCAAGGTAGGGGCCAGTCCCAAGATAAACCCAAGTATAAGATGCATTGATGCAACATATAGTCAAATCTAAGGATGATCTGCTCTACCTTCCCATATGTATGAGGGTGGAATGTAGTGTTAAAGAAAAATTGGTATCCAAAAGAATACAGTAATCCCATCCAAAATGATGTGGTAAAACAAGGATCTCGATCAAAGATGATGGTCCTTGTTACCCCATGAAGCCTAAGAAAATCATCCACGTACTAAATTGAACAAACATCCACAGAATATGAATCACGGAACACAATAAAGTGATATGATTTCATCATCTAATCGACCACCACCTAAACTACATCACAACCTCCCTAAGATCCGGGTAACCCTGTGATAACCTCGCTCACCAAAAAACACCACTCACTGGACATCCACATTTAAAAACATGACTCCCCTCTAGTTGAAATATATTACTATTTGAAAAGTATACATCCAATCTATTCCAAGGATAATATCATATGGTTATATCTGTAACACAAATAAGTCCCGCACTGACTAGTGCTTACCTATCACCAGTCTACATTCCCAGAACATGTCAAATAAGTAATATTAGCCTCCAACTGGCATAAATAACACATGGGGGACTAGAATTATCTATATATACAATACCAACATATGAACCAAATAAATAGAAAAAAGGATTTTGAGGATCCCGAATCAAACAAAGAACACACAAGGGTACTAAAAAAACTGATTGTACCATAAAAACCTCTCGTCTCTGCTAGCGCTTCTTTCTCTAACGAATGTATCAAACAATGTCCATATTTTGTAACTCTCTACATAAATCATCTACAACTATGATTTTTCTTGTGTCCCTATGTATAGGGAATACCATGAAGCTAACACCTACCAACTCCACCTGGTCTCGGCTGCTGAACAATAGCCTACAGGCCCTACCAGTGGAACGGTCTTGGAAGAAACTGTTGTTGCGGAAAGGGGGCCTAACTGCCAATCTGAAACTGGATTCCCTGAGTAGTTGTACACTAAGCTTGGTGTTTCCCATATCTCCCATATATATGGAATGAAAATTGAATACCCCCAAAAGGAACTCGAAAACCACCCATCCCTAATGGTTGAAAAAAAACCATAGTTGGTTCCCTATTGAAAGTACCCCTAACTACCTAAATGTTCGTGACCCACTTCCAGAAGGCCTACTCCTAAAAAAACATATTGAAAACTCTATTAGGTATGAAATACTAATTAAATAATCCTCTCAATAACCTCATCCTTTTTCTACACCTATAGGTACATCAGGAGCGTAAATGAAATGATTATATACTTGACCAATGGATGAAAATACTCTTCTGGACATCACGCTATAGAATACTCATCTAGAAAAAAATATACAAAAATGTTTATGATATCCTTGAAACTTATCCCAAGTTACAACATGCTCAAAATCCCATGCTGATGAAATATCAGCTCCTGCCTCTTGTCATACCTCATCATTGATGATGTGAACTCTTCCTGAAACTCCCTTTGAAATTCAATCCACAACACATCTACCTCATTGCAGTGAAAAAATAAATAGCATCCACCACTGAAATGAAGCCCCAAATCTGAATAAATGATATAATCACCCAAAACATAGAGCATTCTCATATTATATCGAAAGTAATTTCGATCCCCTTCATCCAGTACTCCATCTCCAAATCTGAGACCCTCCCCTCATATTTTGAAAAAATATACCATTGAAAGGCATAAAAATCCCACAACCATTCCTTATAATCTTATATAAAGTCAACCTATAAGAAATCAATATGATCATCCTACTAAACCTCAACTTCCTGAGCAACTCATGGATGATGAAAATGATTTATTCTGGAAAATATGGATAACATCCTAAGCTCGGTAGCATGGATTTTTATCAAATATTATTTGAATTGTATTCATTTTATTTTCCAAAAACACCCTATTCAAACATGAAGACAAGTCATGATGAAGTGTGATCCACTCTTAGGTATCTAACCTATAAATAGGTGCACCTCAATTGGTTGTTCAATAAGATTGGTGTCCCTAAATGGATTACAAGGGGCCTTAAAATCCCATTTCCTAGCTGGTCTCTCTAGCTTATGTCACACACCAATGTGAACTGGAGCTAATTCCATACCAACCCATGAAATACTCACTTTTTCTAACTCCAAACTCCATCCTATCTCTCAATCATCACCTCTAATACTACTTTTTCATGACCCCTCCGACCAAAGATCCCTAAATGAAGGGAGAGAGATAATGACCCCGAGTCCCACCTGTAGTATGCCCCGGGTTGGTGAATAACATTGAGGATAAAAAACAACACAATATAGAAGGAAATAACCTATATACACTACACAAAAATTATCAATTAATGAAAATTTTTAAAGGTGGTTTAAAAAATCACTGCTAATTTTTTTTCAAAAACATAGCAGTGTTTTTATAAAAGTCAATGCTAAAAATTTTCATTTTTTTAAACATGACCCTTATTCCTTTACCCCGCAAACCTAAAACCCCAACCCATATTCCCCCTATCCCATCAAGAACTATCCCCCACACCACTAGGATTCCTTGTCTTTCGTTGTTGCCGACCCCCTTCATTCCCTACTCACCCAAATCCTAGTCTTCATTTCTAGACCCCTTCTCCAATGATCTCTCTAAGATGGACACCCCCATACCCTCTCCTCCGAAGCCCATCAAGAGATTTATCCCTCTCTATTGGTATTATCCAACATTCATCGCCGCTGGCCCCCTTCATACTATACTCCCAAAATCCAATCCCTCATTTCTAACCCCTTCTCCCCCAAGCTCCATGAACCCGAGCCTATGCATCCTGACCTTTCTCGCTCGAATTTTCACTACCTCTGCTCCCCCTAGTTTCCACCCCACTGCTTATCCACCTCATCTCTAACCCTTCCCCATTACTACTTCCCCCATCAATCTTGGATCCTCAACTCATCTTACAATGAGAAGAATATTGGGTATTGAATATCTATCAATGATTATTTTTCTTCTATTTAATTATTTAGGTTGTGTATTTCTTATGTTTAAATTAACAAATTCATGAGGGTCATTTCCCTATATGAAACTGATGTGTCCCCTATATTTTTTAATACTTTAAATATTTCTTGGAACCATGCATTGTATATGTTTATTACCATGCTAATGATTTCTTTTTCAGATTGGGATACTTGGAAGAGTGGGTTAAGTGTTGTTTAACATGTAATGGTTTTGAATTTATTCTATAATTTGTATAAATTTCATTCTCTCCTAAAAGGACTAGACCATTTATTTTTTTATATGGTGTAAAAGTGAAATGAACCAGTTTAGTTATACCAGTTCATTCATATACTAAAAATATAATCTATTTCAAAACCATAACTATTTGTGGTATTTGTAGGTTCATATACAATTATTAGGGATTCCCTTGTAAAAGTTTTGAATATATTAAAAAGATTTTTTGTTTCCAGTTTATAGAGTCATCCTGCGAATGGTTAATCAGAGATACTATTAAGATAAATTTGGAAACTATCCAAAATATTTTAGAATGTTTATATCAAACATATCCTTGGGACCCCCTCTTTTTAACTTTATTTATATATTCACTGATAATTATTTCAGTTTCAATTTTTTCCATAGGTTATACTTCTCACACAACCCATTGAAATCCTAACTCAATTCTAGGTGTTCCATTTGTAGATTCATGGTGTTTAAGGTTCGTGATCCCCGATTGAGGCCAATCCTTACTAGTATAACTGAAGGCGACGAATTTACATTGATTGAAGGTTGTGTTTTGGTTCATTATTCCATTTTCATCGATTTTAATTAGTGTTTTCATGATTTTTGGGTCCCACATTGTTCTCTAGGGCATCTTAAACCTTATTAAGGTGGGATAGTGCCACCATTTTCAAAACAACGAGTTTTTGGTATGCGAACCTTTGTTTTGGGACTTTAAATCTTAGAAAATTGCTTGATTTTATTTTTAATCCTTCATTTGGATATCAAATTATATAAAAATAATGTTTAAAAGGTATTTGATGTGTAAATAAGGTTTCACTTGATTTCCAATTCAGTTATAAGGTTTATCTCTAATTTAGTGTTTATTAAAATCCTAATTTGATTTTTTTTGCACACCAAATTTTTTTTAAATACCCAAAAACCTTTTAATTAATAGATAAAAGTTTTAAGAGAGGCTTTGGTTTTAAAAGTGGGGTTATCTCTTGTCCAAAAATATATATTAAAGTTATATATTTTTAAAATGTCTTTTGATATATATATATATATATATATTGGTTCAAAACATATACATAAGTATACATATATATGTTTGTGTATATAAATTCACTTTAGAAAATGTTAATTTGTGAAATGTGATATATGTATATACATAGATGTTTAAATGTAAAAGGGTACAATAATAAAAATAGTGACTTTTAACCATAATCTTGATTCTTTCTTTGGGTTTATAAAATATTATATTTATTGTAAAGAGTCATTTTAATTTAATTCTTAATAAAATGTTTTCTATTATTGATTATTCTTATTTTTTAAACCTTATCAGAAACCTAGGGTTTCGGGGTAGGCTAACATTGACAAAAAGTGGTCCTCCACCACTAGAAATGCTGGTGAAGCATTATGTAAAACCCCCTCTATCTAGAGATGTGTTAGAACTCTAAATTCACTGCTATGGTGATAGATAATTTCTAGGTTCACCTATAATTATTTACCCAAGGGTATTTCTACCATTATGACTATTTTAAATCAATGATTGTATGATTTTTATTTTGCTTATATTTTATATAATAATATATATGATTGATTTCTTTTTTTTTAATTTTCCTTTTTAGTACATATATTAATATTCTTATAACTACTTGGGGTTTTCTCACTCCCATTTATCTATTTTCCTACTTAGTAATACTTTTGTGTTTTAATTTTTTTAATAAAATATAGGCACATTGTGATGTATATGGATAAGAAATGGACCGCAATACTAAAGAACACACCTCAGTATGGTAAGGGTTTGGAAGAGTTTTTAGATTTTTCAATTTCCAATCGATCTATTGATGGGAGTATAAGATATCCATGTCCTAAATATAAATTTAGAAGATGGTTGAAGAGGGCTGAAGTTTATGAAAACTTAATATTAGAGAAATTTCCTAATTAATATTTTTGTTGGATTTGGCATAGATAATTGAACGTTACAACAAGTTTGACCACAGAAGTAAATCGATAGAATGAGCTCCCAACTTCATCAAAAATAGACATTGAAATGAAAAATCTTATAAATGATGAATTAAAAATTGAAATACCCCAACATAAACATCAAAACATATTAGAACAACCAGTTCATGTTGATACAAATAAAAAATTGACAAGTGATGTTTTGGAGACTACAGGAAAACCAGATGAAGATTGTAACATATCATTCAATCCTTATCTTGATTCTATAGGGAATATTGTAAGAGAGAAATTCACTGATTATAAAAATTCATTTCATGGTTTAGTTGAGGATGGAAATCCATAGATGTATGATGGATGTTTGAAATATTCAAAACTTTGATTTTTATGAAGTTTTACCATATCAAATGCCAATGTGGAATTAAAAATAAGGAAATGTCCATGATATTGGAATTTTTGCATGATGTTTTTCCTGAAGAAAAGATCCTTGAGCATTTTTATGACATGAAAATATTTTTTACAAGAATGGTCTGAATTATAAAAAAATACATGCATGTCCAAACGATTATTTAATTTATTGGGGAGAGGATTCATGTAGACAGGATTGCAAAGAAGGTTCTTTTTCTAGATGATAGCCAATGAGTGATGTTGGAATTATGAATAAATATACTACTATGAAGAAGAAGAAAATAAACACACCTAAAAGGGGTTTTCATTACTTTTATTTAAATCCTTGATTGTAAAGATTATTCATGTCATTGAAAATCATTGAGTAAATGAAGTGGAATTATATAGATAATAATATTGATGGGTTAATGATATATCCAAGAGATTCAAAATAATGGAATAAATTTGATTAATTACATCCATATCTCTCATATGATTCTATAAATCTGTGATTGGGAATATATTCGGATGGATTCAACCCATTAATGACTTTGAGCACCAGTTATAGTATTTGGATGATTCTTTTGATCCCTTATAATATGCCTCTATGGATGTGTATGCAACAAATGTCTTTTATCATTTTGATTATTATTCTTGAAAAAATCACTTGAAATGATATTGATTTGTACTTATAACCACTAATTGAGGAATTAATGGTGTTATGAAGAAAAGGTGTTGAGACATATTTTTCATGTTCTAGAACAATGTTTAAAATGAATGAAACTCTAATTTGGGCCATTATTGACTTTCCTATACTTGAGAATTTATCTAGTTAGTACACTTACAAGGGTTTGGATTGACCTATTTGTAACTCTAATTTTGAGCCTGAATGACTAAATCATATTGAAAAAATAATGCTTCTTGTTTCATTGAATATTTCTCAATGCATATCACAAATGTCGGTTGAACAAGTCAAAGATTAAATGGTTTTATTAATCATAGATCACCTACAAAGTTGTGGATAGGTTCTGAAATATTGGCACCACTTGAAAATATTGAAACGGAATTTGGTAAGGTGCATCATTTTAATGATAGTGTGAAATGATTTCTAAGTGCATCTTCTAGTGAAATCAAAATGCAATAATGGCTGAAAAAAATATATTCTTCAATATTACATATTGGGAATTTAATTTTTTACAGCATAATCTTCATGTTATGCATATCAAGAATAATGTTTTTGAAAATTTGATTTTCAAATTGCTTAATGATCATGGAACATATAAGGACCATCTCAATACTCAAAAATACTTATAAAAAACGAATATATAGCATGATATTTGGTTAGATGAGAGTGGAAAGTAAGCTCCAAAATTTTTTGAAGTGAAAAATATGGATAAAGATACATTCCTTTGAATTTTAAAACATTTTAAGGTATCTAATGGGCATTCAAGTGACATATAAATGTGTGCTGACTTAAATCATCATAAATTACATGGATTGAAAAGTCAAGATTCACATATTTTGTTACAATAGTTATTACCATTGGAATTACATAAATTATTACATGAAAAGTTAACTGATGTTGTAATCAAATTTTGCACATTATTCATACCACTATGTGAGAAAGATCTAATACCATTTGAGATTGATAACCTTCAGGAGAGTTTTGTATCGACACTTTGTGTAATAGAGATGACCTTTCCTACAACATTTTTTACAGTCATGATGTTTTTAACTATGAATTTGGTAGAGGAAGCTAAATTTGGAGACCCCATACATTATTGATGGATGTATCTAAATGATATGTACTTTATTTATATTTTTTTTTATCTTAAGTAAAAAATTCTTTAAACTTCATCAAATAAAATATTATGTGTTATTTATTTTATTTCATAGATATATTGGGAAAATGAAATCATATGTTAAAAATAAAGCTCGACCAGATGGCTCTATTTTTGAAGGGTATTTAGAATAGGAGTGTATTACCTTTTGTTATAGATACATGGTTGATATTGAGACAATATTCAATCTAGTTGGATATGTTGATGACACATCAACACAATCTCAACTACAAGGTTAATAAAAAATCTTTCATACTATTAGATGATCAGTTGGGAGGTTCTCAAATGTTACACTAAGAGAAATTGAATTATTATAGGTACATAGATATGTTTTACTGAATAGTATAATTGAAGATCCATTTATTGAAGATCTTAGGATATAAAAAAATATATGAATGAGAGGCTAAACACAAAATGAGAAAGATAAAAGAAAAGCTAAAAATAAAGATCTTGTATAATGGTTTGCACGACATGAAATTTCATAAATATTTCAATAAATATGGATATTAGGTTGGGACATATATTTTCTAAATCTAATAATTTATATTAAATTTTTTAGATCATGAATACTGATACTCAAGATGATTTTTTAGAATATTTGAAGACTTTTGCCCAAGGTCCTCAAAAACAGGCTTGAAAGTTCAACGCTTACAATGTGAATGGATTTAAATTTCTACAGTCAATCAAGAAGAGGGTTTTAAAACATATAATAGTTAAATATTTACATTTTATGATGTGGGATATAATGGAATGTTTAATGATATTATCTAATTAAACTACCATGGAAAATTTTTGTGGTTTAATCCAAATGTAAGAGGATTGATATTATTAATGGTGTTGAAAGAGATTCCTTACAATTTACATATGTGAACTTCTCTCACTTGATGGATGTAAGTGACTATGAATTACATGATCTATATATTTTATCATCTCAATAGAAAATGGTATATTATGTGTACGATTTTTTGGATGAAGGGTGGAGTGTAGTTTCTCATGTAAAACAAAAAGGCTTGTATGATATGTGTGATGAAGTGGAAGATTTGAACTTTGAAATTGAATCCCATTAACAATAATAATAGAAATTATTTCTCCATCATAATACTGAAAATATTAGTCTTGCAAGGTTGGATGAAGTATATGAAGTAAGAATTGAGAAGGAGGATGACATTATTGAAGGAAAAAATGATTTTATGTGCATTCATCCATTAATTTATCAACCACTTATGTTATATGTGTTTCCATTCATTATCATAACTATGTAAATTTTGTTTTTCAGTACTATGCATATCTTATCATTTCTATTTTTTATTATGCATGAATCTTTTGAAATATATGTTCTAAAGTTCATTTTATTTGATTAAAGTATATGAATTCCAAAGAGGAAGCATTTTACAGATCCCAGTAGACTCTCAGTCAATGTTGCCACGTCCATACCGACCGATGATGATCCACTAGTCTCCCTACCTAAAACATCCGAGACACTCTATGATTCCCCACTACACCATATCTCACACCCTCCATTCCATCATCTTCTGGAACACCCTCTGTTAGTGTCCCATCAGCAGCTCAGCCAATGCCTCAGGATCATGTCGTCACTCCTATTTCTTCATGGGGATATTTGAGTTTAACAGTTATAGGTACAAATTTCACTATGAATAAATTTATTGATTTTTTAAACTACTGACTATTTCTTTATAAAATATGAATGTAATGCTACAACAGAGAGAAATATGAAAAACTTTTATGTCTAGATCTGAATAGACCAAATATAGTAGTCCCATTTGACTACTGTGGGGTCCCTACGAATGATGTCGTAGGATAATTTTTTCATATTCTAGGATATCTGGCGGTGGAGCCGATTACCCTTCCGATTACCTATATTGATTTAAGGAATATGCAACTATGTTGGAAAAATAATGTTTTTGATTCACATATAAAGGTAATATTAATACATTATGGTGTAATTGATGTTCATTATGTTATCAAATTCTAATATTTTAAAAATAAATTTCTTTGTACATATGTTTTTTCACTTTACCGTTGTTGATCTTTACGTACGAAAGTGAACATTGATATATATAGGTATGAAATGAAAATATTTTAAATATATATAATTGAAAAATTCAACGTTACATTGTTGAGAACCCAAAAAATGTATGACAATGTTCCTAAAGGGGTACCTAGAGAGAAATGAGAGGTTTTTTTGATAGCCATCATCATGATAAACACAAATTATTTAAATATATATTATTATATTAATCTAATTTTACATTTAAACATTCATATGAAGAGGATATGACATTTCATACACTATTACTAAATTACATGTTATTTATTTTTGGATTTTTCAAGGAAGAATGCATCAAGTCGGGCTAAGAAAATCATCCCTAACACTGCCTGGTCGAAGAGTTTTTCTAGAAACCAATCGAATTTTGTAATATTTTAATTAGTTTAAATATTTATAACACAATATTATCTATTTCAAATATTAAATTTTTTATTTATATTTTTGTTATTTCATTCAAATAATTTTGGGCACTAAGTATCCATAAAAAAATTGTAGTTAGATATTCATACAAAATATGATGATACTTATGTTAACGATCTTGCCAAAGAATTTGGGTATGAATTCATTTTTCATTATATTAACTTATTGTCAGTATTCACTGTATTAATATGTATTGATTCAAATATGATTAATATTTTATTTATAGGTAAAAATTAAAAAACTATGGGATGCTAATTCTGTAGAGTCCTTCTCAGTCTCGCATGACGACCCAATTGGTAAAGTCCTTGGGAAGGAGTATCCTAGTCAAGTGCACGAGATTTGTTAGTGACCATTACCATATGAGGTATTTGGTAGGGACTAGGGGATTAAAACTACCTATACTATTGGTTATAGTTACTCCCTACTTTAAGATGCTCAAAGGGGGTTTATTTTTATGAAAATAACAATTCAGGAACAAGGGGCTCATATATCTGCTTTACAAAAAGTTTTGATTTATTTATATCAAAAAATGACTAGATCTATCCATGGTGATATTGCATTGATGGATGGTGGTGAGAAGGTAAATCACAAGACTTCAAAATCATTTAGTTCAAAAAAAATTCAATGGTATTAAGTTTAAATATAAATATACAATATTGTTTAATTTTCAATATAATTGTCTTGTAAGTGTCGGTAGTAGGAAGTGCAGACAAATATAAAGAGAGCGTTGAGAAGAGTGTGTCGGGTAGTGATTAGTATTCTATTTAGATTAAAAAATGATGTAAAATTAAACTTATGGGAAAATAAAACTAATTTTTTGATCTAGAAACTATGTTGTGGTTTCTGGTGGGGATATATGTATTTCATTTATATGTTTTGTTTCCCCTGATGGTTTATATGTACTATTTCCATTATCAACATTGTTTATTTTCTTTATTCCAGGTTAAGGGATATTCTAGGGATGAATATTCTATAGATTAATTTTTTTGAAAAGAAACATTTAGCGGCATTTTAAACCACCAATAAATATGTCCTATTATTGTTTAGCGATGGTTTAAACTACTTCCAAATAATGTCAATATTTTTAGTGGTAGTTAAAACAGACACTATATAATGTTGATTTTTTAATGGTGGTTAAAACCATTTCTATATAATTTCATTATTATTTAGCGGTGTTTTTTTGTTTTTTTTGTGGGGGTTTTCTAGTTAGAAAAAAATGGATGATTTAGCGACTGTTTAAATCGCCTCTAAATTTTCAATTTTTTCCCAGAAAACCACTGCTAAAAGAAATAAAACTGCTGATAAATATACGTTATATGAAAGTTAATAGAAACCATTGATAAATGGAAAGAACTATTATGGGTTGGATTCCAACACCAACTTTATTGACATTTTTTTGAAACCATTATAGAAAAAGTTAGCGGAAGTTTAAACTTCCACCAAATAAAAAAACCGCTGAAAACATTTGATTTTCTCTGAGTGATAAATGAACCGGATTGGGAGATAGGATAAAAAAATACCAAACAAATCCAAAAGACTATATAATGTTAAAAAAAACATCCCACAGTGCATAAATAAAATAAAACTGATACATATAAAAGTATCCCAAGTAAATACCAAAACTATATGTTGACGATAGTGAATCAATAGTAAATCCAAACCAACTAGTACTGTCCAGTTCTATAATCAAATTACTACTAGAAACATTAAAATAGTTTATTTAAATGGGTTGATAATAATAGAAATACTCATTAGGGACATAACCAAGGCATCATGTGCGCATGTGAAAAGATGATGCTAATGCGCTAGTGAAAAAATAGTAGAACCAATAATACCTAAACAGTTCAATTATCCAAACCCTACCTCACCATGGCTCACTAACCAATACACACATCTAATATAATTATATACTATCAGGATCACAATAAAGAAAAGTCCCCCGATACCTCTTCCCCATTGATTTTATTCTCTTATTCATCAATGTCAAACATCCTATGCTCCCATCCCTTTAACACATATCACATAACATCCCTCCCTCGCACACCTAGGACACACATCACATCACATCCTAAAGTCCCTTGGGACTGAACATCATAGATCATCCTGAAAAAATCTTGGACCACACATCACAGCTCCTCCCGAAGACACTTGGGACCACACGTCACATCTCACCTAAAAAATCCCGACCCACATATCACAACTCTCCATTAGACACCTGGTCCAACACATCACTACTGTAGGAAGAGTGGGAGAGGGGGGGGGGGGGGGGGTAACCAACCATATATATTAGTACCATTATAGACATTGGAGAAAACACCTAGAACTTAGAACTGATAAGAATTGATAATGTTATCCAAATCTGGTGGGGCGTGTATAAAATAACATAAACATACATGATAATGAGGTAACCAAAAATACCCAACCTAATGGTTCTCATCAAAGACACTAGAACACACCACATCCCCTGAAAATATCCTACATTAACTATCACAACTATTTCCAGCACTATATGAAACACATCACAAAACCACCACACAAGACACACATCATTTTCCAATTTCAGCTTAAATGTTCCACCACTCTTATTCATTAGCCTTTTCATTCAACATTTAACAATTCAATCAATTAATTATATTTAATTTAATCCATTAATCACATGCCAATTTTCTCCCCATTATATTCAATTTTTAACTCATTCATATATTCATTTAATTTAGCATCATAATTTATTCCACTCATTCCCAGGAAACAAGCACAACCACACCACAAAACTATCATTGCAACACCACACATCCACCATCATAAAACCAAAACCCCCATATACTACAAGAACTACACCACAACCACTACACCAAAACATCTTTTCCATAACACACAACATCCCGGAATACATCCATGAAAACCAACCATCATATCACTTCCCCACATACAAAATACATATCCGATCAATAATATCACCACATAACAACATAAAGCCACACAAATCATAAAAAAAAGAACATCCACATACAAAATCATCACATACCAACTTCACATTTATTCATGTTATTAATCATATTACATCTTTATATTAGAATGGGTATTATCACACAAACTAGATATCCATGGGAAACCAATAATTATTAAAATATAATTTATTTAACCTTTTATTCAGATAATGATCACACAAAAACATAGGAAGGCCCATCACATATATCAACTATAGTGCTTGGAAAGCTTCTAATAACCACTATTTTCAGAATTGGAAACAAGAAGACATAAAAACAATAATAAAATATAACAAAACTACATAACATGTGATAAATCCCTATACCTAATAATTTTAGACCATAAAATTAATTATATGTATATTAATATCAACCCAAAGGTAAAAAAATCTTTTAATTCGCACATGTAACATGTAACAAGGGTGAGAATAAGGATCCCCTACCTCAAAGAAGCTTTTTGATCTCACTACTCACAATATGGAGAAGAATAAACGCCTTCAAACCATAACCACACCATGAGAAATCATGGATCAACCTTCATCACACTCAAACATCATCAAAATGACCCTCAAACACATAAAAAAACCTAACCACATCACCATAGTAAGAATTGAAGAAGTATATAAGGAAATAAATGAGATTGAGAGAAGAACTCACCACAATTAGAAAATGGGAATCCAAGGATCAAAGATAGGAATCCACATATCAATCCCCATTGAATGGAATTCAAATCACTTTATGAGTAAGCCTCTAATTACACAGGAGGGGAGGGAGCACTACTTTTGGTAGGGTTTTATAAGTTAACCCAAACACTCCAACCTTTACAGATGCATTGTATAGGAAAATTACATGATGTGTAATCACCTTTTATGTTGTGTAATTCTCGAGGTTTGGACTTGCTGAAAAAATTTGTCTCTTTTTTCTTATTTGACCCCCAAAATCATCACATTGTGAAATGTCCTTGTAAAATCCGTGAAACACATTTAGATATTGGGTAAAATTTATAGGACATGTATTCCCTCTATTTCCAAAATTTTAATATCCAACACCTCCAGGCCTAATCTTGGACTCCTCCATGAAACTCAAATACAAAAAACTAGAAAAGTAATGGACTGGGAAGGCACATTCCATTACATATCGAATGTATGAAATTTCAAACCACCATGAATGATATATGTTTTTGATCTTCCTATATAAGTCTCCAAGGTTATTTTCAATGAATATTTTTTTAATATTAGGGACGTTTTTAGATTTTAAATAATTGATTTTAAAGTCAAAATGTTATTTTCCTCAAGATATATTCCAAGTGATCTTATAAAAGTATTATTATATATGAAAAACCCCTAATGTTAATTATGATTTATTGGGGATATGATCTAGTGATACCATCCTCACTATTTTCTCTAGATGGTTTATGATTATGATGAGAGGTTGTTTTTGAATCCGATTTCTTTTCCATGGGTTATGCTATGATTATGAAGCCTGTTTTATTGGGGGGTTATTCTATGATTATTACACCGATATAATTTTCATAGGATAAGATATGATGATTGTTTTATGATCTTGTGGCAAAAAGTTTTATAATTTTCATTATGTGACTAGTGGCCTCAGAATTATATAGCCCTTCAATGCATTGGGTAAAGATAGATATCTCATGAGATAAATAGGATTGTGAAGGAGAGTGAACCCTTACCAGTAAGAGGTTTTCCCAATATGATAGTCTTAAGAGTGAACCTTGACTACTATGATGGTTTGTGGATTGAACCGAATCCACTATGATAGCCTTGGAAATAAGAATTGACTATAATAGAAATGATATTCTATGATTATGTGTATACCTAAAACTTATGTCTGATGCGAATGTTATTCTATAATGTATTATTTTGTATTATTCCTTTATTATTCATGTATTATTAACTTCCAATATTTATTTTATGATTCTATTTTATGATCTATAATATTCTGCGTATGGTTTTCAAAGGTTAATACCAAATTCTTATATTCATATGCTCATTTTATACTTAAGTGATCAAGAATATATACCCTATTTACACTTATTGAGATTCTAAACTCAATCTTTATTTTGTTTCATTTAATAAAATTATAAAGAAATGTTTTAATTAGGGTATTTATAAGAAGAGTAAAATGTGGGATGATCTTTGTAGGATATGTTAAAAATATTTCAAGAAATAATATGATTGTGTGACTAGTCTCCAAATACATTAAAACTTTATGGCCATCAAGAGTGAATTTGTAAAATATATTTTATATTCATATATTAAGATGTAATACTATGTATTAAATTCTTGAGTCATTACAAAAACTCTTCAAAATAAACTACACCAAATTGAAACCCAAAGATTAGAATTATTTGATAACATATTATTCTAAGATAAACTTAACATTTATCTACAAACATCATTAATAACTAAGAATGTCACATACCAAAATGTATATACCCTTATCATATATTCACCAAAATATACTAATAATTTCTCAAAATAACCAAAATCACCCTAAAACCACTATAAAAACATATATGCTTCCACAAGTTAACTCAATATTTATTCCTCAACTAAAATCCTTTCCTATAAAATAATAATCCATTTTCATTAATAATACAATGTTCTCAAAAATTATAGTTAAATTATTTCATAATTTTGTTAACCACTTAGTAACCAAATCACTTTTCAAGCCCATGGTTATATAAATGATAACAAACTTGTTCCAAAATTATAAAAAACTATAATGACCAGAATATAAAAGATTATATTATCCCTCAAGGTTATCCTTATCTTATGGATTATATCCTTAATATGAAAAGGCATTCTCCCCAAATAACCCTTATGATATTTCTCACCTTAATTTCAATGAAAATCTATTTTATATTATTTAATTTATTATAAAACCCACCAAGGTTTATATTTTTAAATCATAATTCATGATATATTTTCAGAAATAACCACAATAGTTTTCACTCCAACTCTTATCTCTTTTTTTGCTCATTTCATTTTCCATAAAATTAATTATTTGGATGATTCCTCATGGTTCCATATATATTCTTAAATCACAATAAAAACATAGTGTAAGAATCAAGATATGATAATAAGAGTGAGAAAACATATAATCATGAAAATTATTCCCTAGATGTCCAAAATTATGACACCTTATTATCAACCCATGAAATTTTAAGGTTGAAATTATTTTATTTCAGCTCATCAAAGTTTTTATTAGATTATATCCTCTTAATTCACCATGATGGTTTATAAATAGGATGTGAATCAACCAAATCATATCCCTTTAGAGTGTCTAGTTAGGTGTGTAGTCTTAGGACCAATAATTATGAACCAGTAATGATCAAGTTAGCACCCAATCCACCCCTTTTAGAGTTGTTACCCCTTGGTGAATCTATTCTAAAACCACATCATATTTCTAGTATCCATACATGGATTTATTTTCTTTTAATACCACACAATATTTACTTTACCAAAACATTATGATATTAGCCCATACATTGACTTATCCTCAGAGTTTTTCATAGGGTTTAGTTATTTAATCTATAATTTTCCAAATCTAGTTCCTAAGGATTACACTAAACTTCCTCTAATACCAACTCTAATAACCAGAATCCAATTACCTAGGTCCAATGGTAATTTTACTAAATTTTTATAAGGTATAAGTGATTATATTCCAAATTACTGATTAGATTATTATGCTTGGGAGACTATATACATACATGATTGTCAAATTACATTTGAAACATGAAAGAAAACTTAATATTCTAGTGGTAAATTTATCATTTCTTATAGTATATCCTTGAAATCATTCACAAATCCCTCCTTAGTAATATAGGGAAAGGAAAAAATAAAAAGGGTGAGCATAAATGATCAGTAATGGGAAACATAAAACATAATCCATCATAGTATAAATTATGTTTGAATAGTATAATAGAGTTAAACAATAACCAAATATTATACATAATTAATATCATAAAAGGCGGATCTATCCATATATGAAATAAAATCATAAATAGTCACAATGATACCAATTTCTAGTTTCATAAATATATAATTCATAATGATAAATACTACAATAATATCATTAAGGTCTTGTTCCAATACATCATATATAAATTGATAAGTAATATGCAAAATACTCAAGCTAGTTTTTCTTATGAGAGCTACTAGGGAATCAAGGGGATATAACAGTCCCATCCCATCAATTATTAAGTCTTATGAATTCATTATAATTAATAAATTAATAATAATTCAATACATATTCAACATAAACATTTGTATTGAAAAACTATCATATGAGATGTTAGTAAATTCCTCATTCAATAAATAGAAATAATAATAATAACCCATTCAGAGAAACAAGGTGGACTGTATCATTAGATTATATCCCCATTAAAACATAAAATTCATAAAAGGATGTTTACTTAGATAAAAATACTACTAAAATATCACAAGAACATTTCTCAAGGAATATGCCCTTATCATTCAAAAATCACTTATTTAAAATATAATATTTTATAAAATATTGGGTAAAAAATTTATTTGAAAAGAACACTGTGAAATTTTAAATCAATCTTCAAATTAAATAATATTCATAATGGAAATAAAATCTGTTTGTGTGGTAAATGGTAAAATAAAGATTTTATTTACACCTTTGATAACAAGTACCTCGTTCAAAAAATAAAATGAAAACTACTTTTAAACCTTTTTTTAGAAATTAGTACATGGGAAAAAATAAATTTAATCAATAATTATAGAATAATAAAAATATTCTTGAAAACATTTAAAAGAAAATATGAATATGGAAGAATAATATTCCATACCGAATTAAAAAACAATTTCAGGTTTCCTTAAAAGAATTAAATCAGAATTTTGTGTAAATTGAGGTATAAAAATGAAATGAAAGATTTTAATTTATATAAATTACTATAGGATAATAAAATATATGGATTAAAATAACTTATAATTCCTCCAAGAAAAACATAAACTATCCTGAATAAGGATGAGATTGTGAAATAAAACCTTACCGCTTGCGTAACTATTGAATCATAACCCACATGAAAGAAATAAAATTAGATGAAATATTAAATATCCTGAATATAAATATAGTTATGATATAATATGTAAAAGGTTAATTATTTTAACCATATAAAAGGAAAAATTATTGAATATTACATATGCCTCACAAAAACAAAAGTGAGGTGAAAAACTCTTTCATTGAGTCTGACTCGCCACATATATACTTTATCTCATGAATAATAAACTTATATTAATTTTATAATTTAATAATAACATATTTCTGGTGTATTAAATTATTATTATAAATTTTATTATATTTATTACCATGCCTTATATAGTTATTAAATTTCATAAGTTCATGTGAGATGTTTTTAGGGAATTTGTTTCATAACCACAAAAAATTTGGTAGGTTGACCATGGAAAAATGTTTCGTGGTTAAATCTTCTCTAGATTATTAATATTTAAATAATAATCATGATAATATATTAAATACAATTTTATAATCATCGATGAAATTTTGGCATGAAAAAAATTACACTACTTTATGAAGGTGGTAGTCCAGAGGTACGCACATGTGACTTTATAATTTCTAATTGGTGGAAGGGTAAGAAGGTACGTAATATATTATATTTATATAATAATAATTATGTCATGAATATAATATATATTAATTAAATCCATTATATTAACCAATATTCTGATCTAGTGATGAAAAGAAAAACAAATCATTTCATGGAGGTAGAAGTCCACACGTATGCACAAGTGATGATTTCATTTCCCATAAAATAGAGACGGAGATGAATAAAGGTTATACTATAGGCATAATAACATCTCAGTATAGTTTATATAATTATCTTATTATACCAACATTTAAAGATATAATTTAAGGAGTTAAAAGAATACATAAAATAACATAACTTGGTTTGGAGTTATACATCTTGTTTGGGAAACCACATTTTACTTACACATTAAGCCTTATAGGCTGATATTTTGGTAAAAATAGTGTTGGAAAAAAGTTGTATAGAAGTGTTTTTTTGATTTTTATAGATGTTTTTGATGTTTTTTTATTTTTTATCAAGAAAATAAAAAAAATTACAGTGTAAATTTTAGTGATAAGATAAAAAGAATTAATGGTTGAAAAGTAATAAAAAAATTGGACACACACTTGGCCAGAAAGACAATCAGTATCAATTTTTTTTCTAAAGAATATTTGAGAAAGAAGTTGTTCTTTGAGCTCACATTGTTCCTGGAAAGAAGACTTCAATCGGTATAGACTATTAGAGTCTGAATGTATTCATATTAAATCTGACAATGCTTTACTATTTGGTAATTCCAAAATATAATAAGCCACTTGAGAAACTTACGATGAAATCCTTATTATATAAAGGGGGAGAAAATGTGTTTTTCACCATATGTCAAATGATTCTATGATGATCATAATGTTCTAAAAGTCATTAAAGTTCCATGAACCAAGAAGATGTTTTTAAATGAAGAAAATATGGGTAGGTTGAAGTTTTTGAAGTCAATGTTTTTTTGAAGCACTGATCAACTGATCTATCAAATTATCCAATCCATAGAACTTTCCAATTCACCAGATGCAAAATTTATAAGGATCAATCATCATTTGGGATGTCTGGAATAAAGTAGTCACTGATGACACCGGTCCATAAGAAGCGGTATGCCACCGATGCATTGGAGGTAGATAAGTTTTGTTGATGTATATTTGTATGTAGAGATTTTTGGGACTTATGTGTAAAAAAATAGGGAGTTTTCAAGACCAATCAATCAGATTAATATCAACAATATATTAAACCATTTCCATCAGGTTATTTTGTTTTTCTTTAAATGGGTAAATAAAAAAATATTTTTAATTTATTTTCTAGTGGTCCAATAGAAAAATGTAATGTTTGTTTTATAAGAGGGTCATGACTCATCAAACTTCCACTGATACCAATTCATTAGAATTAATCAGAAAACAATCCAACAGATGCATGATAACTCTAGTAATTGATCAGATATGAGATCATCAGTCTAAGGAAACGAAGAAAAGAAGAAATGTGTGAAGAGTTTTACAGAAGTGTTTCCAAGGGAGTGATAATATCTTTAAAAGTTTTGATGATGTTTTTGGAAAAATAAAATCAAATAAGTATAAAAAAGTTGAAAAATGTTTATGGTAGAATTTTTTGGATGTTTTTAAGGGGTTATTTTTTGTTGGTATAAAGAATCGGTATGAGGACCCATTAGTTTTTTTACAGGTGGTTATCATAATGATAAGTCTTTAGTTATAATGTATTATAAGGTGGGTCAAGAAAATTGAGTGCCCATATATTTTCGTCATAATTAAGAATTGAATTATAACATAAAATGGTATTAGACTGAATAATGGTTTGAATGTTTAATGATGGATGAAGTTGGAAGGATATTCTAGATGGTTCAAGAAGAATAAAAAAGATAAGAAGTTCTAAAGAAGTCAAATATGTAGTCAAAAAGAAAATGAAATTCAAATTTAAGTTAATTTTTTAGAAAGAAAATGAATTTAAGTTCCCACTCATATTACTTTTGGAAAACATATAAATAGAAGACAGAAAATTGTACTTTCTGACAATGGAGAACTATTCATGTGTGAAGAAAGATAAAAAGCGGTGAAGGTTTTGTTCCATATAAGTTTTTTTGACAGTTTTTTTCAAATAAAATTCTCTAGATAGCAGAAGCATAAGGGAAAATAGTTATCAGGGATACCAGATCATAGTGAACTTTAATATATTGTTTTCTGGGGAAAGAAAAATTTGTTTAGTATTGTATCAAGGGTATTATTTATTATCTGCTTTCTGGATTGATGAATCAGACTGGGGAATCAGACTAATCCATCAAACTGAGTTTTATTAAGAAATTACGGGAATTTTGTTTCAACCTTATGATAGATAGGAAAGTGAATATTTGTGTTTTAAATTTATTAATGTGAAATTTGATAAGGCTATAGTGTAACTTGTTTTGAACTAATTGGTGACAGTTTAATTACTTGTTACAAACACTTTTGTTTTATCATTTCTGATAAAAGAATCACATGCACAATTGTATTGAACATAGTGCTACCTAAGAGTAAGGGTATATCCTACTTTTTGTATAAAAAAGGATTGTTTTATAGTGTATTCTATGGTATTGTATTGTTTCCAAACCATTCCAAGGGATTAACTACTTTTTTTGAGTAGTGAACCATGGAAATACTTGTGTTTCTATGGGTGTGTGATTGTTTTATTTTCAAAAATGTGATAAATATTTAATAGGAGGGTAAGGTTGTTTAAAAAACACATAAAAGTTAAATATATCACCAATTCACCCCCCTCTCAATGATACATTGATCCATGATGCAAACTAACAAGTGGAATCATAGGGTAGGTTCCCTTCGTTTTCACTTTTTTGAAGTGTGTGAAGAGAAATTGCGATAGAAAATATGAATTGTGTGAACAATAATAGGATTATAGTCTTCCATGGAAATAACAATGATATCTCTAAGGATATAATGTTTCCATATCTTATGTCTCTTGGGTATGATGTTTTGTAAGCAGTTATATATGGATTTCCACCTATTGATGAAAAATTTCCTCTTACATTTGGGGATAAGAAGAATCCAGAGAATGATGGTAGAGATAAGGATTTTTTATTCCCATTAATTACTGAATGTTATTTTTTAAGAGTTATGGGAGTTTCTACTATATAAGGTCTCTAGGAAAAGTTGAAGAACATTTATTAAAGAAATATTAAGGTGAATAAGGAAAAGTTATAAATATGGATTCCAAAGTATGATGATCTGAAAATATGTGAGTTTTAATCTATTGGAGACTTCTTTACAAGGTTTAATGATATTGCGATCACTATTATATGTATTGGTGAAATGTTAGAAGACTCAACTATTATTTTAAATATCTTTAGAATTATTCCTGATAAGTTTGATGCCAATGTTTCATATTTGGAAGATAGAGATCCTAAAACATTATCATTAGATGACCTTCACAGTGCTCTAATTATTTATGAAATGAGAAGGGAAAATGTTATGAAATTTAAAACAAATTTGGTCATGAAATTTCCTTTAAATATTCCATGAATGAAAATAATAAGAAGATTATTGAAGAAGAAGGAGGTGCTGATTCTTAATCCAAGAACGAGTCATGTAACAATACTGACGAGTTTTTATCCTTGCTTTCTACAAATTTGAAAATAGGTACAAGAAAGTGTAAAGGAAAAATTCTTGTGAAATTTTTTGAAAGTGGGTCCATTTGGAAATTTTCTGTGAATTTTCCTTGAAGAAAGAATGAGGAAGACAATGATGAAAATGATCGAATACCAAGATGATATTGGAAGAAACAAGGTGATAAGTCAAAATCTTATTCCAAAGAGAATAATAAGAAGTTCTCTAGATCAAAAAATAGAAGATTTTTGTCTAAATATAATGAAGAGGAATATTATGAAGCTGAGGCTAAAAAATTTACTAATGTTTTTGGAAAAATTAATTACATTGAAATATTTAATCATGAATAGTTTGGAAGTATTAGTTCTGAATATGAAGAGAAAGATTTAGAATTTTATCTAAAGAGATAAATAAAATAATGAATATTAAATATTGTTAGAATTGAAATAGATATCAATAAGTTGGATAAGGAATGTCCTAAAAAACAATCAAGAATATATTCATGAAGAGAAAGATAAGTTAAATAATTATTTTTTCGAATAAGTCTCTCGATAAAGAATGTAAAGGGAATGAAAATCTGGAATTAAAGTTGAAAAAAAGAGGAAGAGTTGGAACTTATCCAATAAAAATTTTCTAAATATATGTTGTGAGTTACAGGATTCAATAATTCTGTATTCGAAGTTGGTGAAAGTTATGTAAATGGTCAACCTGAGAAGGATCAAAAATTACCTTCGAATTTTGAAAATAAGTTTTAAGATGTTCTTAAGAAAAATAAATCTAGGATAGTCATGTATGTGGCCAAATCCAAAGAAGTTATAATTTCATAAGCTACTAAAACTATTGAGTCCAAAAAAGTTTCTACCACTATAGATTTTGATAAGTCTAGGAAGAAATATGAATTGAAGAAGAATATTTCAGCAAATGATAGAATGTTTGGGGGAATATAATATTATGGTAAGAAAGATAATAAGGTTACTGAGAAACATGTTCACAATACTAGAAAGTATGGAAGTTACCGAAGAAAGAATTAATTTTATGGGTACTACCATCATTATGGTGGATTTGGGAATATGAAAAATATGTGTTGGTTTAACCAACAACATTACCATGATCCCATTATTTATAGAAGGAAAATCTCAAGGGGGAGTCAATCCTCTCAAATGATGAAACCCAAGAATTTTGGTCTAAAAGTTGAGAATAGGTTCTAACTTTTGGAAAAATGTTTTTGAAATGTGTAAAAAACCTAGAAATTTTATAAAAGGATTTCATGTTTTTTCAGTGTCATAACAACACATGTATAATAATTCTCAAAAGTTAGATGTGAAAAAAGACAAATAAAAGGAAAAATATCTTGTTGTATAAACTTCTCTAAAAGATACAAAAGGATAATGAACATGGATCTTAGATAGTGAGTGTTATTCTCAAATGGAATGAGATATAAAATTGTTAATGAATGTAAAATAATTAAAATAAGGAATATTGATGTTCGTCAATGATGAATCTCTCAAAATAAAAGGTGTATGATTTGATATTATTGGGAAAGAAATGCTGAGATCCAAGATATACAAGTTTCTATGGGTTGCAGCATAAGATGTTGATTTTTTTTTCCAACTTTGTGATGAAGGAAATAATTTTTTTTAGAAAATATGGATTTTATATTCAAAACAAGGGAAGATAGAAATGTTCTTACGAAAGAAAAACACACCAAATGAAACATATTCCATGTTTGTGATGTTAAAAATTCATATTACCTGAGCATGATGAAATAAATTTATTTATGGAATAAAATGAGGGGATAAATGTGTCATAGAAACATGATGAATTTCTCAAAAAGAGAAAATGTTGCTAGTATACTTAATATGTCAAGAAGAAGAGAATGGTATTGTTATATTTTTCTGAAAGGGAAGATTGTATACTTTATGCATAATAAATTTGATATTCATTCAACTTGATGCCTGAAACTTATCCACTCTAAAATTTTTGTCTAATGAGTAAAAAAATAAAATTTTAGATATAAGTACTTCATTTATTTCATTTATGATTTTACTCCCATTAATTATGTTATGTATTTAAAACATAACTAAAATTCTATTAAGAGGTTTAAAAGTTTCAGGAGAAGTACTAAGAAGGAATGAATGAATTCTTTGAAGAAGTTGAGAACTGAAAAAGGAAGTGAATAAAATAATGAAGACTTTAAATTTTATCCTTTAAAACATAGAATTCATAATGAGTTCATTACAGTGACCCTAATTTTTCTTACATGTATATTACATAATTTTAAAGATAATCATCACAATAGCATTTCAAATCTAGGATCAAATGGTTTAGTATCTTGGGAAAATTAGTCTTATACATAAATTTTACATAATTAAACATAACTATTTTAGTTCCATATTCCCTGGATTCTTAGTATCCCTTGCACTGTCCTTAAAACATGTAATCACTTGAGGTTATACATTAATGAAATGGGTGAGCTAAAATACCAGTAAGAGGATAAATAAGGACATGAATCAATATTAAATGAGTGGGAATAATAATAATCATCAAAACATAACCATAATATTTTCATCAAAATCATTATGGAAATAATGGATAAATTCTTGGAATATGGTAGTATATAAAAATGAAATGTCATTTCATAGTGGTCAAAACTACATATAGTTTTGAACAATGCTAGTATCATGTTCCCACATAACATATGTTCATAATCATAACATCATCATTGTGAACAAATATAGAATCATGATCATAAATATTTTACATTATATCTTGAGATACATCACAATACCCAATAAATTGGAGGGATATATAATTTTTGGCCCACCCCTCACATCATAACATTTAAATAATCATGCATGCCACATAGAATGTATAACAATCTTATCCATTAAATAACCCATATAAAGGAATGTGTTTCATAAGAATTTAATAAATCATACATTCATGAAAAAAACTTGGGGTTCAAAAAATAATGAGTGAATAATATACTTGGTATAAGAATAATCAATCTTGAGTGAAGAAGAAACAATATTAAGAGAAGTAAAAGATGTGTTTTTAGAAAGAAGAGCTCTTTTAAAAAATTGTAATATTTATTTCATAAAACCAATTTGGAAAGATATATATCTTATAAATGAAAATGGAAGAATAATTAAATTATATATAAGGAACATTAATGTAAAATCCAAACTAAAATCCATGTGAAAGAGGAAAATCCCAAAGAAAGAAAGTTGGGTTCAAGAATCCCCTTACCTTAACTCCCACTTAATTTTTTCATTTTTTACCTCATGAATAATTAAATTAGATTAATTAAAAAATTGATCCAAAAGTTTGTTATATTAATTTATACATCTATTTATCAATTATAATCATTTGATTATATTTTCTAATTTTCGTTGATGAAATTAATGTGTTTAGGTATCATGTTTTTCTTTAAAAATTCTCATTTCTCTTTTATCATTATATCTTCCTAAATGTAATTTATACATTAGTATAATTGATTCCAGAAGATTATGATTCATATAATCACATATTTATTTATTATAGATATTTATAATATCCATAAATGATAATGGTTATATGATTTTACATAGCAATGTCTCTATAGGTGGATAACTGACCTTTGATGGGACATTGTCGGGAGAGAAGGGATGGGAAGTTTAATATTTATATATGTAGCATTATGATACCTAAATTAGGTTAGAATGATTAATATAATGTGATATTACTAAATATTTCTTTATTTTAATGTTTTATTGTGAAAGGGTTGGTTGAAAAATAAGGAGAATATGAAGAATAAACAAAAAGATATGGAAGTGGGTTAGAACTTACTTAATCCTTAGTGTATTTTCTCTTGTACAACACTATAAAAACTTATTGAATGAATTTGAATTTATCTAGAACATCCCTAAGTGTTATATTGGAATTTAGAGAAATTAATTTGGAAGATATTTGGTTTTGGAATTGGTGGGATGGGTGGTTTTCCAAGGGGAGGGAGAGGGGTTATTTATACTTGGGGAGTGGGGTATTTTTAGAATAACATATATTATATCAAAGGTAAAAATTATAATAGTGAAATTTTGATATTTTTAATAATATATTAATATTATATAACGAGTTTAAGAATATAAATCCAATTTATTATAAAAATTCATTTAATTTATTAAAAAGTAAAGTGGAAGGAAATAAAAATTGATATTCTAAGGAATCAATTTTGACTTTATGTCTTGGAAAGTTCACTTTAGGTTTGGAAATTGAGTTTATTTTATTTTAATGAACCAATTATGAAATTAAATTTAACATGGATGGACCTAAATTTTTATAGTGTATTATTTCATTTTTATATCATGTATTATTTAATTTGAGTTACTCTGGTTATATAAAAAATATTATTTTTACTATTCACTCAAAAATTGAAGTATTTCAAAAATTTACCAAAAATCCTCTTGGATAATTTCAATGTGATGATTTATAAAATTATATTCATTTTATCTAAATAAATTTCAAAAATAGGTAATTTTAATTTTTAATATAAAAATTAGGATTTTTGTGAAATACTTTAAAATACATTTTCTTAATAATTAGCTTATATATTCTTTGAGTTTTTTAGTAATGATTTTTTTTCTGAATTATAAAATTTATATTTAATTAAAGTAATAATGATAAATATTATTTTCCTTTGGGTTAGAGCCTGAGTTGTAAACCCCATAATTCTGTATCCAAAAGCGCAGGGTTTGAATCCTGGCATTCCCCTTAGGGGTATTTATGACATACGCAGTGACATAGACAGGTGGTGACATAGGCATGATGTAGGTAGGCGGTGATCCATGAAAGATGCGACACTAGGACTTTTGGATAGTATAATGGGACACTTAGCCTTGGGCCATTGGGTTATGTAATGGGTCTCCCTATACCAAGATAGAAGGAGATCTTTCCTTTAATAATAAAAAGTGGCTTCATCCTCAACATTAAAAAAATGATACAAATTATTTATAACATAATTTATTATTTTGAGGTTAAATTACTATTACAATAGTCAAGTTACTATTCCTAATGGTCAGGTTACTATTCCCAATGGTCAGATTACTATTCCCAATGGTCATGTTACTATTCTAATGATCACTTTATTATTCCAACAATCATTTTACATTCTATAAATACAAATTCATTCTTTCACTTAATATTTAACTAAATTCATCTCAAGGTTATATATTTCCATTTTTTATAATGTTTCTGGTATTACTATTTTTTATAGTGTTTTCAGTGGGGGAGATGGTTCTATTATATTGGAATGATCAATATTTTCCCATTTTTGATTTTCTGTTATATATTTCTATCCAATTGTAATGTTTGGAATTTTAATTGGTTTAATTACTGATTAATGTAACAATATTTTGTAATAAAACAATGTATTTATTGGTTTCTCAATATTTTATATTTGTATAATATTATATAATATAATACAACACACATTTATTACAGAAACAAATTTTACCAAAAAAAATTGGGACATTACATTCATTGCACCATAAACACTACAATAAAATGGTGTTTCTGAAAGAAAGAATAGAATATTGGTTGAAATGGGGCATACTATGTTACTTGAACAAGGTCTTTATCATTAATTTTGGAGGAAATAAATGAGAAAAACTGTTTATATTCTGAATCAGTGCTTTTATATACCAAATTCTGATATGAATCTCTATGAAATGGTGTATGATAAAACTCCAAGTGTGAAACACAGAAGTGTTTTTGGGAGTCCACGTATCATAAATATAAATGGTGTAAACCTTGGAAAATATTGATCATAGAGGTAAAAATGGAATATTTATTAGATATTCTACAGATGGTATATGATATGGATGTTTTAATAAAGAGACAATGAGAATTGTTGATTCCGTCGATGGAAAGGTTATTGAGAAAACTGAGGAAGATACTATACAAACACATACAGATGAATAAGATGATGAAAATGATGGAATTATTGTTATGAAATCTGAGAAGGATTTCAAAAATTGTTATGGAATATATAATTGAATAATCGAAATCATATATTTTCCATGATAGGGAATAATTTTGTACATATCATCCTAGGCTGAAGAAGTACGTGAAAGATCAAAACATTTTTGGTGATCAACATAAAAGGGTTCAAGAAAAATTAATATCAAAAGTCATAAAACATAATTATTCACATTCAATAGTTTATCCAAAGTATGTTAAAAAACATTTTGAGCATCCTGAATAGATTCGGGCTATTAATGAAGAGTCTGACCAGATTGAGAATGTTGAGACTTGGGAACTGATAAATAAACCAAATAAATAAAATTATTGGTACAAAGTGAATCTTCCAGAATAAGTTTAATGAATATGGTGAAGTGATAATAAATAAATAAATATTATTGTTAAAAGTTTACTCATAGATTTAAGGAATTTATTTTGATTAAAAATTTTATCCAGTGGCATGGTTGGAAAAAATTATAATCTTTCTTGATATTGCTGCTCAATGAAATTTAAAAAAAAAATTAGATGAATGTAATGTCATAATTTTTTAATGGTGAAATTGATGAGGAAGTTTATATTGAACAAACATTTGTATTTTGTTTTATAAGGATTAAATTTATGTTTAAAAGTTGAAGAAACCCTAGCAAGGGATAAAGCAAGCTCTGAGGGCATGAATCTCTAAATTGGTTACATTATTAAGGAAGTTGAACATCAATAAAGGAATGGTTTATAATAATCCTTACATGAAATAAATTCCTAATATTTATATCATTGTAAATATTTATGTTTATGAGATTATTTTGTTAGGAATAATGAAAGAATATGTGAATAGTTTGCTGAATATATGAAACGGTTGTTTGAAATGTCCATGATTGGTGGAATAAAATATTTTCTTGGGTTACAAATCTAATACAAGAAAAAACATATATTTAATTACTATGAAAATAATGTTAAAGAAATTCTAAATAACTTTGGAATGGAAATTTCGAAACTTTTTTCCTCACTAATTTCAGTGGGAACTATTGACTAAATATGGAGAAGGTAAGGAAGTTGACTCCACAGAGTTTTGAAGATGATTGGATGTTTATTATATCTAACTGTTTCATGATTAGACATTTTTTATAATATTAAAATATGTATAAGATTCTAAAGTTCTCCAAAATAATCCAACCTATTGGATAGAAAAATAATTCTCAGTTATATCAAAGGCACAACAGATTTCAGAATTTGGGATGATAGCTCCGAAAGTATTGACATGTTTGGTTACACAGATGCTGATTTGGAAGGATGTATTGATGATATAAGATCCAAATATGGTGGAGTTTTATTTATGAGGTAAAGTTGTGTAATTTAAAATAATAAGAAATTAAATTCAGACACTCTTATCATGGTTAAAGTAGAGTATGATGTTGACAATCAAGTTTTTGCACAACTTATGTGGATTCAGAATAAATTGGAAGACTTACTTGTTGATGCAAAGTTACCTATACTCTTAAGTTGTGATAATCAAAGTTCCATCATCCTTTAAGGAAATCTAGTACAACATTATAATTCAAAAAATATTTATATTAAATATCCATTAATAAAAGGGAATTTGGAGAAGAATGAATTGAAGATGGAATGTGTTCCAACATCAAAGCAAGTTGCTGACATATTTACAAAACCTTTACCAAAGGAATAATTTTTTAAGATGATATTGAAAATGGGTGTCCAACCACTTTCTCACCATGTTTTAGGTACATGTTTCTATCCCCACTCTCATATAGTATTTGGATAGTGTTTTAAAGGGGGAGAAAAATGATGTTTCATAAATCCATCCATTGATATGTGCTAAACCTTCTAAGGAATCATATATTCTAGGGGAGTTTTGGAAAATCTATAAACTTAGAATATAAGAGCCAGAACTGTTCTAATAGTTTGTTGATATTTTTTTACCAAAAATTTTATTATAAGAACAGATAAGGGAAGTAATTGTGGAGGGGATGAAAGGGATGAACATTTCAAGAAGAAAATTTTGTAATTCACTACTTTTGGAAATCACTATTTTTCTATCAATGATTTTTGTTTCCTAAAATGAGTTAGCTCAAATAGGATTATAATTGTTGATAAGTGATCCATTTGTTGAGGTTTCAATGTTTAATGATTTATGAATATTGGTTGACAACAAAATAAAAAGGGGGATATTTTTGCGACTAAGTTGGATGAAAGTGTTTTTTGGATGCATAAAGACGTTTGTGATGATTTTTTAGTCTTTTGCGGTCAAGAAAAGGAAATCATATTAATTTTTATGTTTTTATTATAAGATTAAAATAAAAAAGGAAGAAAAATTATTAGAAAATATGAAACAAACTTTTTATGAAAAACCATGAGTTTCGGTTTTCTATTCTGAAGAGGTTTTATGAAAGAGGATTTTTTTCAAACCCGCACCATGTACAGAAGGAATGTTTTGATCAGTATGGAGTATTATAGTATGAATGTCTCTATATTTAATCTGAATATTATTTTCTATTTTTTAATTCTCAAATATCATAAGTCATGTAATAAAATTTTGTTGCAAGACTTATGAAAGAAATGGGAAGAATACGTTTTTATTATCTTAAGTCAGATGATATGACATCAATATTAATGTTCTAATGTAATGAAATTTGTATGACATAAGAGAAAGTTTACAGTGGAAGAAAATATAGGGCGGGTGATGTTTCTATAGTATAATTTTTCCAGAATCACTGATCAAGTGATCCATCTGATTTCCCAATCCATTAGACTCAATGATTCCCCAGATGAACAAGTCATAAGGATCAATTGTTAGTTGGGATGTCTAGAAGAAAGTAGACACTATAGATAACAGTCCATCTGATGAATTATGCCACTGATCTATAAGGTAGTTTTTGGACTTGATTACAAGAAAAATTGTTATTTTTTGGGACCAATATATCAAATGGATATCAATAATGTTGTCAACCATTTTCATCTGGTTTTTTGTTTTTCTACATGTGGGTGTATAAAAAATATTTATGATTTGTTTTCTAGTGGGTAAAGAGTAAAATGTATTATTTTTTATAAGTGGTTCATGACTCATCAGGCTGGCACTAATACTGGCTCATTAGAATGAAGTAGTGGCCAATCAATTATATTCATGCTTACACTAATACTTCATCGAAAACATGATTATAGTTCTGAGGAAAAGAAGAACTAGAGAATTATTTAAAGAGTTTTGAGAAACTATTTCCATGGGGGTCCTAGTTTTATTAAAAGTTTCAATTATTTTTATAGAAAAATAAACATAGAAAAATTATAATGACGTTGAAACAATGTTTATGGTAGAATGTTTTGGATGTTTTTAATAGGTGGTCTTCAATTGGTACAAAGCATATGTATGAAGAGTAATTAATTTATTTTTATATGTGGTTATATTAATTAGAAGACTTATGTTTCAATGTATTAGAAAGTGATTCAAGAAAATTGGAATGACCATATAATTCATTCTCAATTAAGAATTGTATCAGAACATAAAATATTATTGGACTGATGAACGGTTAGAATGTTCAAAGATGACTGAAGTTATAAGAATATTTTAGAAGGTTTGAGAATAATGAAGAATAGTTTAAAATTTATAAAGAAGTAAAATATGAATTCAAAATGAATGTTAAATATGAAGTTAATGAAATTTGGTTTAGTGGGAAAGTAAAAGTAAGTTCCTACCCATACCATGTTGTTTGCACCTACAAATAAGAGAATGTAAATTGTACATTCTAAAAATGGGGTACTGTTCATGCATGAAGAAAGAAAAAAAGTGTTGAAGGTTTTTCTCTATAGAAGTTTACAAATTGAGTTTTCATGAGAAAATATCTGGATAGAAGATATATAAGGAAGGATAGTTATTAGGGTTACCAGATCCGACCGAGCCATTGGACACAATTTTATAGGGAAAGAAGAAGTGGTTCATAATTTTGTCAAGGGTATTATTTCTTATCTATTTTCTAGAATAAAGAATCATAATTGGGAATTGGAATGATCCATTGAAATTAGTTTTTGTAAAAATTTTCAAGAAGGTTGTTTCTACCTACTACTTGGTAGAAAAGTGAAGATATATTTTTAAGAAATTCAAGAGGATGTTGATCTGGTAACCCAATAAATTTTCTTGAAGCAACTGGTGATGGTTTTATTACTTATCACACAAACTTGTATTACATAATTAGTTATGAAAGAATTACATGAAATATTATATTGAACATAATTCTACAAAAGTGTTAGGTTATATCATACTTCTTGTATCCACATAGAAGTATTATTTTCTAGTGGGTTTTATGGTATTGGATTGTTTCCAAACCATAACAAGGATGTAGCTACTCTTACTGAGTATTGAAACATATAAATACTTGTATTATTATGGATGTTTGGTTTCTTTGTTTTCATAAAAGTGATAAATCATTTACAATAGGGGAATTTTGTTTCAAAATATAAGAAACATAAAAGAAAATTATATCAATGATTCACCCCCTCCCCCTCTCATTTATAAATTGATCCTAGTTGGGAACAACAACCATAACCTCTAGGTAATGGGGAATATGTTTGGAAAGATATTTGGGAAGATCTAGATTGATAAAAATTTCTACACAATTGTGATAAAGAGATGATATGGAGTGACCTTTTATAAGTGAGGGGACTAACACAATTGTAGATATTAAGAACTTTAGAATATAATAAATATCATAATCATGTGAATGGGGACCAAATAGACATAATTTATAATTTAGTACATCATAAGGTCAAAATACCTTAAAACAATAAAATTCAGACATGTTTATATAAAATTTTAAACTTTATCTTTTGGTTTAATCCCATCATTAACGCTTTTTTAACTTTAACTGTAGTAACACATTTTTCATAATTTTACAGTTATAAATTAACTTATAAGGTGAAAATGGATAAAAAATATTACATGGATGATATTTTAGAGTATTTAATATCCAACCTATACTCATTAATTTTTTTTATTTCTAAATCATTTAATAAAATATTTTTTTAATCTTGAAATGTCATAAAAGTCATTTTTGGGACTATTCATTTATTTTGACTTCAAAGTCATCAATACAAAAATGTAATCAGAATATAAAAACATTTACCATTAATCAATATTTAAAATTATCTATTAAATCTATAACATCCTACAATTAATCCAAAACATATAAATTTTATTGTTTCTATAATTACCAAACTTGATTTTTATACTTCTTGCACTTGCGTTGTATCAGCATTGTGAGAGTGTTTAAGCTAATTATAACATCAGCAAAAATTTATAATAAATTAATATTATAACCATTTATAACCAATCTTAAATTCTTTCTATCCCATCAAAAATATATTATAAATATTAAAAGAAATATAGTAACATTTTTTATTTATTCTTTACAAAAAATAATATAATGGTTATAATCAAAGGAAGGTGGAAATACATTTCTATATTTTAGAATATAGGATGGTTTTGGTTGAATTAATCTAATTTAACTAAATAATATAAATTTTTAGGGTGATTCAAAGGTCTTATCATGTAGTTTTAACCATGTTTTACCCTTACTGAAGTGACAAATATTTATCATGATTACTATTCATAAGGATAAAAAATTAAAGGGCCCCATTTACAAAATTTTAACCTCCTAATTCAAAATATACAATCATTTTATTCAATATAAAATTTTTATAAGTTTGAGAAATCAAAATTAATAAATTTTTTGGAATCATAATAAAAAATAATTTTTGAAAAATGTATTTTTCAGTCTAAAAACGAGCTTATACCAAAATTAAATGTGATGCAAATTATTTCTATAATTTATTAGATTATGAATAATTAAGTTAAAATTATATAACATTGATATAAAATAAAAAACCTAATATTTATCTTAAAAAATTTTATTTAAATGAAAGAAATGATAGTTTTGCAAAAAAATCGACATTTTTGCTGTTCACTCAAAAATCATAATTTTCAGAAAAATCCAAAAAATTCATCATAATCTTATCATGACATGATTATTTGAAAAATTATATCCATATTTTAAATTATAATTAATTTATGTGGCAAAAATTAATTATAATATTCATTCAAAAAATGCGACAAAAATCATTTTTGAAGAATAATATTGAAGCATAAAATTAATTTATCCTCATTAATTATCTTATAAACATAAATAAATTAATGTTAATTAATTAAATTGGATACATAATATATATATATTTCATTATAATCATTTATAAATTATGATTAATTTAATCTATTTAAGTAAAAATACATTTACCAAATAAAATTAGTTTTATGAAAAATTACTCTTTTACCTTCATAATATTTTATCATCATTTACAACCAATTAACAATCAATTCATGATTAATTATTAATATAATTAAGGAAAAAATTAAACATATATTTTATAATATGGTATTCCTACTCATACCATCTAAACCAATGACTAGATCATAACATTCATATTTAAATAATAAAATTTGTATATTATGTTGTAGTTCATTTAAGCTTGGTGTTGCATATACCATGCTCTATCAAATATATTACTTAAAGAAAATAAATTCTAAAATCTTGGAACATTACAATTAGATAATGATGTTATATGTGATTTTATACATATTATTTCCTTTTAAAAGTATTCCATGGTTCAGGATTTAAAATTCTTTCCCTCATCTTTTATGGATTACTTGGATTTTTAATGTTAATTTAATTGAGATTTGATGTTTAATTTTGAAAACAAATATATTATTGAAATTTTTTTTATTAATTTTTCTAACATATGATACTAATAATGATTGGTTCTTGGAATGTTTATGTTAAATTAAAGTTAGTGTTTTATTATCTCATGCTGTTATAACTTTTAAAGTTATATCTTATATTATGGATTTTTATGAATGGTAATGTTGATTAATGATGTAAAAATGGGTTGTTTCTATGAGAGGGAGCATGGGTGATGAAAATATTGACTTTATAATGTTTTGTTTTTTGGTTTTATATTTAGAAAATTTATGAAATTATAGGCCCATACATGGAATATTATATGGATATTTCTCACTAGATTTGATTTATATTTAACTGACACCATTAGTTATGAATTTTCATTGAATAATGGGATCCCATAAAATTTATTTTTCTATGACTAGTGGGATCAATTGATTATAAATATATTGATAAATTCAGGTTTATTTTTTTTGAAAATCATTTTTTAGATTTTTTTTGGTTTATGTTCAAAATTTAAACTCCTCACATGAAAAAAAAATTCTTTAGAACATCTTATTATAATCATGTATGATAAAAATTACCCTTTAGTTTCCAAATTCCTAGTTTATAATTTATTTATCATTTTATTTTTTTATTCTCATACTAGAATTATTGGTTTGATTTTTGAATATAAATATATAGAATCATCAAAGACTTACTAGAAGGTTCATACCCACTCTATAGATTTAAACATATAGTGCACATATGGATTGTTATTTTTTTATATTATTTAAGTAAAAATGATTTTCTCCTTTAATGGGAGTGAAATAGGATTCATGTATAGAGATATAAGTTCAGTGTTAGGAAAATATTATATGTATCACAAGAAGATAGATACCTATTCTATTTTAGTTTTACATTGTGATATTTTTTTTGATTTCCCAAATTGAATTCCACTAAACGGTGCCTCAATACAGAGGGCCACATGGACTCAAGCATGCCTCTACATATAGAAGAGGATAATGAATAGTGGTAAGGGTATGAGGTGCCACATTGGGGAGACTATAACCTCCTGATATATTTATCACAATTTTGAAATATATAGATAAATAACGGAAGCATAGTAAATCACTAAAAGTGGAAGGTAAACCATACAAACGATATAAACAACTAACAATAACCATAAAATTTGTCATATAAAAAATGATTTAATGTGATGTGTCTAAAAAATTATCATTAAAGAATGATATAAAATACATGAATAAAAAGAGTAAGAAGACCAAAAATTATATCCAAAATAGTATCATGAGCCATAGTTCAGTCCTGCGGTTCCCCGCTCCCATGATATAAACAACCAGGCATCAATAACTGGGCGATTTCCCCTATCCCTACTTGCATCCACATAATCATACTTGGTACCATTAATGGTATATATTGAGTGTGAGATAAGAATATTAATCCACCACCAATGGTGTCTATAAATACCCAGTCAGTGCATATACTATTAGAGTGTGAAGATAGTAATGGAATACAATAATATAAATTATAAAGGGGTTGGCTCTGGTTCATGAAAGATACTAGGCTGACACTACCTACTGAAAACCATGATGGATAATCTAGGAATAAGTAACCATGTGTATACACATATATGGACTGTATATATAGTGATTTCTACAACTATATATGTGGCTACTACTAATAACCTGGACCCGAGGTGTAACTCAGACATCCATAAGCTATAGAATGAGTCTCCAAAGTATCAAGGGATGTCATACCTAATATCACAGTAGTAGTGTCTCCATTCCCGAATCATAATAGTAGGGTCACCATTTCCAATATCATATAAATAAGGGTCTTCATGACTATATATATCAGTAAGGGTCTCTATGCCCGATTCATAATAGGGTCTCCATGATCGATTCATAATAGGGTCATAATGGCCATATTTTATAACTCATAAGGCTCTCCATAACCATTAATTATTACTCATAAGGTTTTTCAGGCCCACGTGTCATTATATTAGGTCACCATGCTAGTATCACAGTAGTGGGACACCATGCCCTTAGATAAGACTAGGGTTACCATGACCATATCATAACTATGGGGTTTTAATGCCCATGTTTCATATTTAATAAGGGTATCTATGCCCATATATCACAATTAGTGAGGGTCACCATTCCCTTATCACAATAGTAGTAAAAGGGATGCCATGCCCGTATCATAATAAACAAGGGTTGTAATGACCCAAACTTTAGAATAATATTTTTTCCTAATTTTGTGTGTTATTTTTTTTGTACTCAACAAAAATATATCCTTTTATTAATAAAGAGAGTATAATTAAAATGAGACCATTGAATTTTAACTTTTATATGATCTTTAGTCAATATGACCATTGGAAACTATACTCTTAATGTTATGATTATTCTTTATAAATAAAAATGATCATTGTTAACTAATATAAAAAGAAGAGTTGATGGCCTCATCCAGTAGACTCAGGCCATACGAAGCCCATCTGTCAGCACTTGGTAAGGAGGTAGCATCACTGGTATTTTCTCTATAGAAAGCCCACGATGAACTCCAACACGTTAAACTTGAACGAAATCACTAAGGAGAAGCTCAAGCTGAATGAAATCACCACTCAGGCAATGTTGTCCGAGCTGCCCCAAGACATTATCACCACTGCACACCTTAGTCTTATGTCCTATGCAGGTGTTATAAGAGGCTATGTAATGAGGCCTTAGTACGTTTTGTAATCCTTTTTTATAAATAAAATTGGTATTTCATATTATGGTAATTTTTTTTTGAATTTAAAATGTCAAAATAAATATAGGATGGATTTTTAGAAGTTTAATATTATTGATGTATATAAAAAAAAGAGTATTTGAAAATATTTTTTATACTTTAAATAACTAATAATTTGAAATTATTTTTTAAAAAATGTTCTTATACACTTGTGATCAGTATGAAATTTAGAGTATAATAAGATCAACTTAATTTTTGGTGAATAGTAAATTTTGGATAGTAATATTACCCTTATTCATAGTAATGTGATCAATGGAATAGTAAACTCACTTTAGAAAGTGTAAATATAATTTAGCATCTTGAATGGTAATGTGATATAATAGCATAAGTAAATAACTGTGTGAGTAATTATTAGCTAATTATTAGCATTTTTTTTGGGTAAATAGTGATTTTAATTAAAAATAAAATATATCATTATTTGAAAATTATTTTCATAAAACAGAGATTAATTTTTAATTCTGAACATTAATATTAGGTAAGGGTGAATTTATGGGATTTTTATAAAACAGTTTATTTTTCAGTGAATAGTAAAAATACATTTTTTATGTTTTCGGTGTTTTTTAGGACATCATAATTATGTATTAATAAATATAAAAATATGGTTGGTTTTTTTAGAGTTACACATGATATGAGGTGTCCCAAGTGTCTAATACCATGGGCAAGCCCATGGTTTTTCAAATAACACTAATTAGGTGTCCCTTCGATAATAAGAAAATATTCCCTCACTTTTGCTATAAATTCCCACCCATTCCTTCATTACTTTCATTCTAAATTCCTCCTCAATAAATATATAATTTTTTACCTCCAAAGGATTCCTCCTTAGGTTCCCTCAAGCCCCATGAGGTCCCAAACCTTGAGTTTTTGAAGTTACTCGTCAAGGTAAAGAAACCTTTCACCCTTATTTTTAGTCAACACTTATTTTATGTTATGTCTTTGAATTTCAAATTTCATATGTTTCGGTATGATATTTGGTATCCCTCATACCTTAAAATTGATTTCTATATGCTGAGATACCCGTTTTTCTCTCATGAAATCATTTTCTGAATTTTTATGTGACACAGTAAGGCTGTCGAATTTTTATAAAAGAAATCACATCTTCTCTTTTCGTTCAAGTTTCTTTTTCTTGTGGTATATCATTTAAATATCCATACCATGATCCTATTTATATTTTTTCTCCAGTCTCTATAATGTATTATGAGTTATTTATTAGTGGACGACCCTTTTCCCCTCTCTTTTTAATGTTTTATAAAACCATATTATATAATTGTAATGCTGTAGAAATTACATCTCAAAATCTATCTCTCTCTTTCTCAAGAAATTCTATTATTTATTTATGTGAATACCCAAAAATATTTCATTTATAGTGGTATTCATAAACAAATAAAATGATATATTTTATTTTGAAATTTAAATACATGAAACCCTTCTTCCTTTTTTCACGGGTTATAAATAACATAATGATCATGTTTTTAAGTACTTTTAAAACGTCACAATTTTGATACAAAACCCATTTGTTTTATTCTATTTGGGTTATTTATGAAATGTTTGATTATGATCTATGTGTATCACATGAAAATAAATACTTATTAAGGATACACTCTGATATACCTCCAATGCATTGGGTAAAGAAATCAATCTATATAGATGACAAGTATTACGATACCTTGCTGAATAACCTTGGTAAATTTTATGGCACCTTGTGGGTGAACCTTGATGATATTCCTATGAATTTTTAAATTAAATGATTTACCCACATTTTAAAGTTATTTTTCAAGTAATTATTATTATTATAGGCCTATTTATCCCTATGTTCTTTGATATTTCTCAAGTTCACATGTATACTGTTCCACTTGTTTTCTTTATTGGGACTTCTACTTACCCTTTCCTTTGATGTATGTCTCCAGGTTATGTGATAAAATAATTGTACATAGGATGAAATTTTCAGGAATCTTTTCAACGGTATTAAATTAATTTTTTATTTTTTCATGTATTATGTAACTTTCTTCCAAGACACTAGACTTTTAAGATCCTCTATTTTTAAAATGAAATTAAAAGTTATGTAATAAAAAGGAAGGATGCCATAGTTGGTATCAATGGATAGTTTAGTTATTTATGAAAATTAGGCAATAAAAACATTAGGAAGAACCCTATAGATAATTTTATATATAGGAAAACTTCTTGGTATTTTGGTGAAATATTATGTAAGTGGTTTCCAAATAAATAAATCCTTGTCTAGATATGAACATGTGGATGTGGCTCTGGCATAGATGTACCGAGGAGTGAAGACCCTGAGAAGGAGTTTAGGGCTTGACCTGGGGTATCCTGGTACATGAAAATTGGCCTTGTTACACTCCTAGTTTGGCACTCCTAGGGGATATGTTTGGTTAATCAAAAACTTCTTATGAATCATTATAAATGATTTATAGATAAATGTAATTGTTGTTAAGGAATAATACATTTAAGAATAAGGTTTTAAGATATAAAAATCATTTATAGTTAAAAGATTTTTAAATGAAATAATCTTATAACTAAGTTTTTATTCATTCATAAAATGGATGGAAATTGGAGGAACCGTGAAAATGGTGACCACAATGGACCATGCGTTGAAGACCCTATGATGGAAGATTGAATAGAAAATTTCATGGGAATGGTGAACCAACTAACTAAAGTTATGGGAAATAAATTGAATTTATATGAGAGACCGATCTCACCGAGAAGGGACCAAAATTCTATTGAGTCCTTTATGTGTCAACAGACTCCAAAATTCAATGGACCTACCAACCCATTGATTGTTTAATAGTGAATCAGCTCTATTGAGAAGATCTTTTCTGTGATTTGCTATTCCGAACAAGAGAAGGTCACCCTAGTTATTTACCACTTAGAAGGAGAAGTTGATCAGTGCTGGGAATAGATTAAAAACACATGTCCAAGAGTGGAGTTTGAAGATATGGATTGGGAAGAGTTCAGAGGGATCTTCCTCAATAAGTATTTTCCTCATTCTATGAGAACAAAAATTGAGAAGGATTTTCTCAATCTAAATCAGAAGAAGAATGAATCTTTTATAAGCTACGAGATGAACGTAAAAATAATTTCCCATTACACCTCATGTATAGTCATTGATCCTAATGGGAAGGTTGATAGATTCTTTGGTGGACTAAGAACTCATCTGTAGAAGAATATAGCCAAACGAGACTATGATAGCTATGGGGAGATAATGCAAAGTGATATGAAATTTGAATTGGTGTTTGGTGAGACATACTGGATTCATAAATCCAATTAAAATAATAAATCAATGGGGCATAGCATAGGGAGGACCTTTGATCAGGGAATAGGAGGCAAGCAAGTGCAACAACCCACGTGTAATAAACATGGGAAGAAGCATTCAGGGAACTACCTACTCGGGAGCAGGGAGTGCTACAAGTATGAAAGAGATGGAAATATTGTGCGGAATTTTCATAGTGAGGTGAAACCTCAACTTCCCAACAAAAATGGCCAAGGGAAGATGGTGAAGGCCCTACCTGAAGTCCAATGCTATAACTGTGGAAAACATGGGAACTCTGGCAATCACTGTCCAAATTAAGGGTAGTGGAGCGGAATCACCATCATCCTCAAAAAAGGCCAAGGGAACATGGTCGTGCTTTTTCTATCACTATGTCTGAATTTGAATCACCAAATGATGTGGTGGCAGGTACTCCTGTTGTTCTCACAATGATAGTAAGTACTTTGTTTGATTCTAGTTCTACACATTCCTTTATTTCCTCCAAGTTTGCAAAGAATTTAGAATCAACCCCTGAATTTCTAAAAGTGGAGTTATCAGTCAAGACCCCTGTTGGGATTATCCAAGCCTCATCAGTGTTTAGAAACACTAGTATTTAATTTACTGAGCATAATCTTATCACAAATATAGTAGTTATTCACATGCTGAAATTAGACATTATAATTGGGATGGACTGGTTCTCAAAGTATACTGCTAAGATCAAATGCATAAGTAAGGAAATATAAGTAGTCGTGAATGGAAAACCTATAGTTATCTTCCAAGGAGAGATATATAGACCAGATCATTGTCTAGAAGAACCTCCTCTATCTATATTTATCGAGTTGATCAGTAAAGAAGAATAAAGAAATGAGAGTTTAAGGATAGAAAATGTCCTCATCATCTAGGAATACATTGACCCATTTCCTAATTAGTAACCCAAAACTCCCCAAAAAAGAGAGGTAGAGTTCTCTATTGAACTTGTACCGGGATCTCATTCAATATCAGAGACACCGTATATGATGGAAAATATAGAGTATGAGGAATTAAAGAAGAAACTCTATGATCTTTTGGATAAGGGGTTTATCCGACCGAGTGTGTCTCCTTAGGGAGAACCTGTTATCTTTGTGAAGAAGAAGGATGGATTGATTCAGCTATGAATTGATTATAGAGAACTGAATGGGAAAACAGTAAATAAAAATACTCTCTTCTAATAATTGATGACTTATTTGACCAACTTCACGGGGCTCAATGATTCTCTAAGATTTATCTTCAATCTGGTTATCATCAATTGAGGGTTTAGAAATAAGATATTCCAAAAAACACCTTCCGATCAAGATATGGGCATTATGAGTTTGTTTTTATGACCTACAGACTGACTAATGAACCTTCTATTTTTTGGATTTGATGAATATAGTCTTTAAGGACTACCTTAATAACTTTTTGTAGTTTTTATTGATGATATTATGATATATTTAAAAAGTTATGAGGAGCATGAGGATCACTTAAGGGTTATTTTGAAAACTCTATCGAAGGAGTGGCTTTTTGGAAATTTTATAAAATGAGAATTTTGGTAACAACAAGTTTATTTCTTAGGGCACATTGTAACAAATTAAGGAATCTCTGTTGACCCTACAACAAAAAATGTTATAGAGGAGTAGACTTATCCAACAACAATAACTGAGATTCATTGATTCCTTGGATTAGTGGGATATTATAGGAGGTTTGTGAAAAAATGTTCACAACGTTCTAATCCATTAACCAAGCTAACTCAAAATGGTTCATGTTAATCTGGACTCAGGAGTGTGAGAAAAGTTTCTAAGAGCTAAATAAGATATTGGTTATTGCACCTATTTTAACTCTCTCATCAAGTGGAGAAGGATTCATTATTTTTAGCCATGAATCTCTGAAAGGTATTGGGTGATTCCTCATGCAAAATGAAAATGTCATTTCTTATGAATATCAGTAGTTGAATACTCATGAGTAGAACTATACTACACATGATCTTGAGCTGGCTGCATTTGTTTTTTTTATGAAGATATAGAGGCACTATCTTTTTGGGTAGAAATGTGATATATACACCGACCATCAAAGTTTGAAGTATATTTTCCCAAAAAAATAATTTAACATGAGACAAAGGAGATGGTTAGAACTTCTTAAAGACTATGATTGTTCAATTCATTATCATCCCGGAAGAGAAAACAGAGTTTCTGATGAATTAAGTAAAAAATACCCAGTTGTTCTGTCCATGATGAGGATTAAAAAATACCCTTTGATAAATAAACTAGTAAATATGGACATGGGAATTTTAAGGGAAGGGAAATCATCAACCCTAACCCAAATTATTTCTCAACTATCCTTACTATATAACATCAAGAAAGATCAGAAAAAAAATCCTTTGATATAGAATAATTTTGTGGCTGTGAAGGATGGGAAGTTTCCCAATTTAGATATTGATTAAGAAGGTGTACTGATATTTTATACAAGACTATGTGTTCCATATATTCTAGGAAAAAAGAAGGATCTGATGGATAAAGAACATAACTCTACATTCTTTATACATACAGGAAGAAAAAAAATGTATAAGGCCCTTCGTGATCATTATTGGTGGGAAAATATGAAAAGGGAGATTGTTGACTACACTACAAGGTTCCTAGTATGTCAGTAAGTGAATTTTTAGTGAAATCATCCTAAGGGGGTATTACAACCACTACCCATACCAGCATGGAAGTGGGACAATATCACTATGGACTTTGTCACTGGTCTCCTGAGAACATTTAAGGAAAACAATGTGATATGGGTTATAGTGGTCTATCTCACCAATACTGCCCATTTTATCTCTATTTGGGAAGATTTCTATCTGGATCAACTTGCCAGGATTTATATGAAATAAGTGGAATGGCTGCATGGAGTTCCACTTTCTATTGTATCAGATCATGATCCGAGGTTCACCTCAAAATTTTAGAGAATCCTTTAACATGCTCTGTGTACTGAATTGAATTTTAGTATGGCTATCACCCCCAAACTGATGGCCAATATGGAAGAACTATTCAAACACCCTACGAAATTAAGAGAACATGCTCAATAGAATTTAAAGGTGGATGGGATCAACATCACTCATTAATTGAGTTCTCTTACAATAACAGTTTCTATTCGAGCATTCAAATGTCACCCTATGAATATTTATATGGGAAGCGAAGTTAAACTCATTATTTTTGGGATGAAGTTGGTGAGAGAAAACTTTTTGGGACTGATCTTTTGCAAGAGATGAAAAAAAGGTTCATGCCATCCAGCAACACATTAAGGATGCTCAGAGTAAGAAAAAGTGCTATGCCAAAAACCATTGAAGGGACATGGGGTTTGATTTTAGTGGCGAAGTATTTCTTTGAATATCACCTTAGAAGAGAGTCATGAGGTTTGGGAAGAAAGGGAAGCTCAACCCTAGGTAAATTGGACCCTATGAAATCCTAGAATTCATAGGAGAAGTGGCCAATCAGGTCGCACTTCCTCCAAATCTAGAACATGTTTATGACGTCTTCCACATATCCCTTTGGAAGAAGTACATACCTGGACCTTCAGATGTACTAAATTTAGAGGTTGTATAACTGGGACATGAAATATCTTATGAGGAGTAGTTGGTGGAGATCTCGGATCATAGAGACAAGGTTCTACACACCAAGGCTACCCTCCTTGTTAAGGTGTTATTGAGGAACCATAAATGTGAAGAAGCCATGTGATAAATGGAGGGGTATGTGTGGAAGAAGTACCCACACCATTTCTCTTATGAGGGTATGATTTGGAATTTTAGGGAAGAAATTTCTTAATGGTGGAAGAATTTAATGACACAAACCGTGGAATAATATTTGTTTCCTGATTTTGTGTGTCATTTGATTTTGTACTCAATAAAATGATATCCTTTTATTAATGAAGTGAGTATAATTAAAATGATACTATTGGGTTTGAACTTTTATATGACCTTTCATCAATATGAATGTTGGAAACAATAATCATAACATTATGATTATTGTTTATAAAAAAAATGATCATGGTTCATTAATACAGAAAGAAGAGTCGATGGAATAATACAATAGACTCTGGCTATTCGAGGACCATCTGTCAGAGCTTGGGAAAGAGGTAGCATCATTGGGATTTTCTATCAACCAATCCTAAGTGGAACTCCGATACATTATTCTTGAAGAGAATCACTTAAAATAGAAGTTCAAGCTGATAGAAATCACCACTCGAGTAATGTTGTCTGAGCCGCCCCAAGATTCTATCACCATTACACACCATACTCTTAGGTCCTATTGAGGTGTTATAAAGAGAAATGTAATGAGGCCTTAGTTATTTTGTGTAATCCTTTTTTATAAATAAATTTTTTGTTTCTTATTATGGTTAATTGTTGGAATTTCAAATATCAAAATAAATATTGGAAGATTTTTTTTGATGTTTCAGATTATAGATGAATATAAAAAAGTTTTTACTTTAAAATATATTTTTTATAATTTAAATAATTAATAATGTGATTTTTTTAAAAAAATGTTCTTATAATGTTGTGATCAATAAAAAATTTAGAGTCTAATAAGATCAACTTAATTTTTAGTGAATAGTAAATTATGAATAGTAATATTATAAATATGAGTAGTAACATGACCAATAGAATAGTAACCTCACTTAATAATGTAAAAATATAATTTAGGAATCTTTAATGGTAATGTGATATAATAGCATAAGTAAATAACTATTTCAGAAATTATTAGTTATGTATTAGTATTTTTATAGGTAAATAGTTATTTTACTTAAAAATTAAATATCTGATATTAGTAAATTATTTTCATAAAATGGAATTAATTTTTTAATTTAGAACATTGATATTATTTTAGGTTGAATTTATAATATTTTTATAAATTTTTTTTGGCAAATAGTAAAAAAACACTTTTCGAGTTTTCGTTATGTTTTATGACATCATAATGATGTTTTAATTAATGTAAAAATATGGTCAACATGTGTACAGTTAAATATGATATGATTTTTACCATGTGACTAATACCATGGGAAAATACCACGGGAAAGACCATGGTTTTGAAAATACCACTAATGAGGTGTCCCATGGAAATTAATAAAATTTTCCCTCACTTTTTCTATAAATACCAACCCATTCCATCATTCATTTCATTCCAAATTCTTCCTAAATGAAGATATGGTCTTTTTACCTCCATAAAAGTCCTCCCATGATTCCCTCAAGCCCCCCATGGTCCCAACCTTTGAGTTTTTGAAGTTAATCTTCAAGGTAAGGGAACCTTTCACCCTTATTTTCAGTCAACACTTCCTCTATGTTGTGTCCTTGAATTTCCATTTTAATATGTTTGGGTATTATATTATATATCAATCTTACTATAATTGTCATTTACATATGATGATATACCCTTTTTTCTCCCACAAAATTATTTTATGAATTTTTAAGTGACATCGTTAGGCTGCCAGATTTTCATAAAAGAAATCGCATCTTCTCTTTTTTTTAATGTTTCCTTTTCATGTGGTATGTCATGAAAAATATCCATACCCTGATATTATTTCTATTTTATTCTATAACTATACTATATTATAAGTTATTTATGATTTTGTTACCCTTTTCCCTTCCCTTTTTAATGTTTTCTAAAACCATATTATATAGTCGTTATGTTGTAGAAATTTCATCTTAAAATCTCTCTCTATTTTTCTCAAGAAATTAACATATTATATTTTTCTGAATAACCTAACCTATTTCATTTCATGGGGTATTAATGAAGACATAAAAATGATATATTTTATTCTATATTTGACATACATGAAACTCTCATTCCTTTTTTATAGTTTATAAATGACATAACAATCATGTTTTAAAGAACTTTTAAAACCTCATGATTTTGATATGAAACCAATTTATTTTATTCACTTTGGTTTATTTATGAAATGGTTGATTTTTATATATGTGGATCACATAAAAATAAAGACGTATTAAGTGTTCACTTTGATAGTTCTCTAATTCATTTCTTAGTGAAATTAATCTCTATAGATGACAAGTCTTACGATACCTTGGTGAATAACCATGGTATTTTTTGTGAAGCCATGGAGATAGACCTTGGTGATATGCTTATAAATGTATAAATTAAATTTTATAGACAAATTTTCAAGTTATTTTTAATGTTATTATTATTATGATATTCCTCTTTATCCTCAATGTTCTTTATATCGCTCAAGTTCGCATGTAAACTGTTTCACTTTTTTCCTTTACTGGGCCTTCTGCTCACCCTATCCTTTGATGTATGTCTCTAGGTTATGAGATACCCTAATTGTACATGGTATGAACTTTTTAATAATATTTTCAAGGAGATTAAATGAATTTTTTATTTTTCAGGTATTATATTCATTTTTTTCAAGACAGTAAACTTTCAAGATCCTCTGTTTGTAAAATGAAATGAGAAGTTATGTAATAAAAAAGAGTGAATCCATAAGGGTATCCATTCCCATAGATAATAATTGATAAGGGTATCAATTCCCATTAATCATAAGATATAATAATAAGTCAAGGATTTATTAATATCAAATTATATAGTTCATAATCAAATAGAAGTTCTCTTTATATAAGGGGGTAACCATTATCCTATTTAAATAAGTAATGGGGTCGTACAACTCACTTTCAATTTTATTTTATACAGTCTGGTAATTTTTCTAGCCATGATACACCACTATATTCATTTATCAAAAATATAATATTACAATTCATAAGAAAATCCAAAAAAATAGATAGGTGTTTGGGAAATATGACCATGAAATCCATTTAGGCATATAATGGGCGCACCCATAGAGGTGGAATACATTGAAGATGATGATCTAAAATGTGTCTTAGGATCTAATAAGGTCATTTGATTTTAGAAAAAGTAATCCAATTTAAGATAGATTCAATTTAGGGGAGACACATAGTTAAATTGGAATGCAACACAATGACATATAATATAAAGCATCTCAACCTTGAGGGATAAATACTAGAAAAATTACCTTATGCCTGTAATGGATCTCTCATCCAGTATCTACCTTTTTTTGTACATATCATTATAAAATGGAAAAAAATACGAACACCCAAAAAATAGGTCATATGAGAATGCACTAAATTAATCCATTAATAGGAATAAAAATGATGAAATGTGAAAGATGGATATAGTACTTACTGAGAGTTATATAATGAGACAATAAGAATTTGAATAAGAGTTTGGATAATTTTTTTTTCCAAGAACATAGATTATGATGATTTACAGCTCAAAGAGGGTAATAACGAGCCTATTTTCTAGTGGAATGAATAAGGAAAGTGGTAGGTTAATGTCATAATTCATTTGGTAAATTTTAGTAAAATCAACCAAAATTTAGCGGTTTCATGGTTTGGCCTCAAAGTTGAACAAATTGTGTGCCAAATGTGCTTATACAATTGTCCAAATAGGGAACCCACATGTTTCATGCCCATGACTTTCTAAACCATGTGCAAACTGTGTTCTAAGGCCCTATTAAAAACTGTAGAGCATGTGCACAGGCATGTGGACCCAGGCACATGATTAGTGAAAAGCATGCACCTTATTATACTCATTGAAGCTCCCCATAGGGTTTAGAGAAACTATGCAGACTAGGTAGAACCTTTTTCTATTAACCATGCGGCCTAGTGACTTCTTCCACCTACCAGGGTTTTGGGCTCTGAATAAGCCCCAAACACCCTTGTATCCCCCAAAACCATAGTAGACATTTATATAAGGTTAAAAAAATATTTTAACAAAAAATTAAAGGATCTATACCTCATAGAAAAATTACATTGTTAAAATATGTAATGGGCATATACAATTTTTTATTTATATTTATTCATCTTCATATTATATTATGTAATTAATCTTGTATATTTTCATCTGTATTGTCAAATTATTATTTTATTGGTTATGTTATGTATGGTTTTGTTCATATTTGAATATGTATTTTTAATATTGATTAACAAGTGCAATATATGATCATTTCATGTTCGATTTATGGTCTAAATCCTTTATTTATTCATTATTTTTATTTAATTTTAAATTATTTCCATCATTTATGTTTGATAGCCTTCGAACTTATCCCGATACATTGTGATTTAGAAAATACCTTAGGTTTGTGGCATATCAATTTGGATATTATCTAGATATACAAATTGATATGTTATAATTGCACTTACCAACTTAAATATAAATTTATAAACATTAAGAACCAAATAAGAAATCAGATGATGAAAATTATAGATTAATTAATTTTTTTTGAAAAATTTTAATAAAAAAATAGAAATGTAAAAAAATATATCATAATATTGATTCCATTAGTTTGATTCATTGTGTATCCTTTATTGGTCCAAAAAAGTGTTTTAAAATATCTTTATAAACATATTGTTTATAATAAAAAAATATCAAAGATTATCTTATGTCAAATTTTGTGTGTGTGTGTGTGTGTATAAGTTTTATACCCTTTGTATAACTCTACAAGGTGAAATATCTCTTTTTGGGGGATTTGGAAAAACATTCTTCAAATGATTAATAAAAAATCCTCAGGTATCAAGATGTTGTATGGGGATAAAATAAAAATATCCATTTCTTAAAAATTTGATAAAAGTATCATGTAATTACTTAATTAGAAAAAATTATTTTATTGATTTACCATTTTTTTTTGTTTTCTTTAACTTTATAGTGGAAATAAAAAACTAATTTAAGGAAAATTTAATCCAAAAAACTAAAAATAAAACATCAAAATCCAATATTAAATCAATAAGTTAACTAAATAATTGATTATTAATTTTTCCCACCAGAATATATCGATAATAAAAAAAATAGTTAAAGAAAAAACAACATGTAGAAGGTAATGGGGTAATTATTTAGAATTATTTTTTGAGATCATAACATTTAATTACTACTTAAGGAAACAATATAAACATAGAAATGAAACTAATAATTAGAATAAATTTGAGACCATGTATGGACTATTATTGACCATGGAATCATTTAAATGATTTTCATTTGGATTGACAAGACTGCCTTTATCGAGAAACATAAAAATAAAATGTCACACTTTACCCTATTGATAGAAAATATTTATTTATTAATAACTATCACAATTAAAATATAAAAAATAAATTTGTAACTTTTCAAAATCTTTAATAAAACTCTAAATAAAATTTTTCAGTAATATAAAAAACAACATAAAATTTTTGAAATTACTTTCCATAAATGATAAGTGATGTAAATTATTTTATTATAAGTGCTTTCAAACAAATCCATATAGTGAATTTGATAAAATTTATGAATATTATATGATGATTCAATACAACATGAACCATACATCAATTAAAAAATGAATTTATTTTATATAAAAATAGATTTTAAATGATTGAGAGGTTGTATAATTCAAGACATATTATAACCCTGCTCTTTATTACATATTTAAACATTATTTACAACATAAAATTGCACTTAAGAAAACTCTAAGGATAAAAATGTCTAGTGTATTATGAAATTAGGAACATTACATGAAAATTTAATACCTAAAATACAACATTTTTACAGAAAAATTTGTTTAGATGACCACAACATTCCTTCATACATAGCATTCCATGGGATAACCTGGGGACATACATAAAAAAAAGTGAGCTATAAAGCCCAGTAAGGGAGTAAACAAGGCATAAATTTAAGAATACAGTACATGTTAGGAAATAGGCATATCGATGGAGCACAAGAGAAACTTGAACATAAAGGTATGATTTAGTATTATTATCATAACAAGGAAGTGTGACAACAACACACAACATGATATTATCATGAGACAAGTATCATTTCACATTGATTAGCATGAGTAAAACCTCATTTAACATGAATTATAATGTTTAAAAACTAATTTTATATGAATTAGAATGAGTAAAACATCATTTCACTTGATGTATCATGATACTAAACACTTCCCAATGAATTGGAGCGCTATCAGGGCACGCCCTTCATAAACATTTCATTTCATGCATAAGTGTGCCATGTTGATCATATAACGTAGAATCATTCAACCTCATAAGTTATTCAAAGATTACTAAATATGGAATACATAAATGTATATACCATTAAATATGTATATGTGAATAAAGGTGAATACCCTTTATAGAGAAATGGGTATGGTATTCACTACACAATGATTTTGGCTTGGAAAATCGCGGTGCAAATTCGACAGCATAACAACGTGACATTAAAATTCATAAAAATGGTTGATGAGAGAGAAATGTGTATCTCATAATATTTACATGAAATGGAAAGTATTTGGGTCATATATATACACTTCCCAACACATGGAATTTGGAAATAGAAGGCATAACATAATAAATAAACTTGAAGAAAGGGGATAAATGGAATAAATCTCATGAAATTTCGGCCTGGAAAAAGGTGTACGTGGGAGGGATTAATGAGAGATAAATAGGTCTATAATCATTCAAAAATAAGGAGGTAAGTATGGGGGAGGTGAGAAATTACACCCCATCATTTTTAATTGAAAATAAAAGGGTATAAAAACAAAAAGAAACCTGGACAAAAATGAGAAAGGAAGAAAACCCTTACTTAAGTGTGTGACTTCAAGAACATGATGAGGGGATTATTGAGAGATTTGGGTGCCTTAGGAGGAATATAGAGAGATTATGGAATAGTAGGGATGTTCTCTAATTATTTTAGGGAATATAAGTGGGATATTGGGTGGGTTTATATAGGAAATGAGAGGGGAATTATTTAATATTTCAAAAACATAGGTTTTGGAATCTATATAATTAAATATTCAAAGCCACAAACCTTCCCATGGTTTTTTCTCAGGGTTTTTTCCAAAGTGGAGTGGAAAAAATTAGTTTATAAATTAAAATTCAGAACTTATTAAAATATTAGTCTTTCTTATATCGAGGTGAGTCATACTCTCAAGGAAATCATTTTAAAATGTTAAAATATTTTATAAGGTTTGGAGGGTCCACTAAGGAAATATAAAATTAATAAAACAAATATAAAATCACATTATTTTAAAGTTAAATCATATATTAAAAATATAACAAATTTATATTATTTTATTTCATCACTATTGGGTCATTATGACATCATAAACACATTATATATTTATATGGTGTTTAATTTTTACCAAAACATTCAATTGCCTCAGAAAATTATGAAATAATAAACATTGGATAATTTTGATGTCCTGATTTCAAAAATAATATTCATTTTATCTAATTTATTTTCTAAATATGTGAATTTCACTTTTAAAATAAAAACTGTTATTTATCGAAAATTGATGGGTTTTGACAAATTTTTTTTCCAAACCTTGATAAAAGATACATTTGACTTCATAAAATTTATATGATCATTTATATTTAATAAAATTTATATAATAATAATATTTTATAAAAATATTACTAAATCCAAAAATTCATTAATTCTTGGAAATAAATTCTTTAATTAAGAAATACAATTTCAGTTTTATGGTATGAAAATATAATTCTTATCAAACTAAATACTTAATCATTTATAGAGTAAAAACATTAAGTAATAAATATAATAATCACTTATAATTAAATTGAGTGTTCTTATAACACTATTATAATAACAATATTAATAAAACCATAGTTTAATTTAATAATTTATATATTTTTAAAATATACCATTTTACCAAAAAATTCAATTTATCTAATTAATTATATTTTTAAGAAAAACTATTCTCATAAAGGAATTAATGGAATAAGAATTTTATTTAAAAAAAATGGATTACCTAATAAGTAACTAATGCCTTATTACATAAACCCTTATAACACCTGCATAAGACCAAAAGTTAAGGTGTGCGATGGTGAAGGACTCTTAAGGTGGCTCAGATAACATCGCTTGGGTGGTAATCTATGTTAACTTGAACTTCTCTTGCCAAAAATTATGTTCAAGATTAATGTGTTCAATCTTGACATGGAATGGTCAAGATCAAAGTCCAGTGATGTTACCTCCTTTCCGAGCTCCAACAAATGAGCATCGTACAGCGTGAGTCTACTGGATGAGGCCATCCTCTACTTTTCTATCTCAAAAGGAATTTTTTTAAAAACATTAAATTTATATCAGTCATGTGATCACTATTTAGTGACTATATTATGAATGTTAATGATACTTAATAGTCATTTAAACCCAATAATAATAATAATAATAAAAGAGTGTATGTGTTTTCTATATCCATAAGACATTTAATTAAATAAAGGAAAGGGAATTTTATTCATGAATTCTTGTGTCATTAAAACATGAACCCTTTATAAATTTCACCCTCAAAATTTCCTTTTCCCACACTAAAACAGATGTGGGTAACTATGCCTTAGCACTTCCTCTGGTTCCCATATTTCTTCTTCAAACTTCTGGTTTCTCCACAACACTTTCACGAGGGGAATCATCTTATTTTGTAGAACATTTTCCATATGATCTGAGATCTTCATCGATATCTCTTTAGAGGAGAGTTCATTCTCCAATGGTACCACCTATGGATTGAGTACATGCGATGGGTCAGGTATATAGTTCCACAAGAGTGATGCATGGAATAAATAATGTACTCAAGATAGGTTTAGTGAGAGTGATAGTCGATAGGCTACTACTCCAAAGTGATCAAAGAACTCAAAAAGGCTGATGTACCTTGGACTATGATTTCCCTTCTTCCAAAATCTCATAAATAATTTTCATGGCGATATGTGGAGGGATACCATTTATCTAACATCAAACTCTTGGTCTCATTGACGGCTGTCAACATATATCTTTTGTCTACTTTAAGCAGCTTTAATGTGATTCTGGATGGTCTTAACCTTCTCCACAATTTCTTCGACCATTTCTGGACCTTGGAGTTTTTCTCTCCCCAACTTAATCCCAACATTCCAGTTTTCTACACCTCTTCTGATAAAAGGGCTTCATAAGGATCCATTTGGATGCTTGTGTGAAAACTGTTATTGTAATAGAACTCAAAGAGATAAAGATATTGATCTCATCCTCCTTTTATGTTCATTTAACATGATATCAACATGTCCTCAAGTGTTTGGATAGTCTGCTCAGATTCACCATCAATTTGAAGATGATAATCTGTACTGAAGTCCATATCAATATTCATAGAATGTTGGAGACTCCTCCAGAAAATAGAGGTGAATCTTTTATCTCAATCAGATATAATCGATAGTTGTACTCTATGAAACCTTGCCACTTATCTGATGTATATCTGGGCCAGTTCATCCAATGAAAAAACCTCTCGAATTGCAATGAAGTGTGCAATATTTGTAAGACAATCCACAAGAAACTAGATAACTTTATTTCCTTTGGGTTTCTTCGGATGTCTGGTGACAAATTCCATGGTGATGTTCTCTCATTTCCATGTTGGTATGGGTAATGGTTTCATCATCCCCTTAGTCTTCTTCCTCTCAACCTTCACTTACTGAAATACCTGGAACTTTTATGTATACATAGTGATATCCTTCTTCACATTACCCCACCAATAATGATCTCAAAGATATTGATACATCTTCGTGTTTCCTGGGTGAATATATAAATTCAAACTATGTGCATCATTCAATTTTTCTTTGTTTATCTTTGGATTTTATGGAACACAAATTCTTGACCCAAATCTCACAATTCCTTCTTCAATAACATTGAACTCAAAGGATTTCCCTTTTTTGATAGTTTCCACTTTCTTATAAATCCCCACATCATCCTTTTGAGCATCCTTTAACCTTTCCAAAAGAGACGGTTGCACAATCATTTGTGAAAGGATTGATGATGTTCCCTGATTTATGATTCCCATGCACATATTAATCAAATCTAAGAAGATTTGGTCCTTTTCAAATATCATCAATGACAGAATCGTTGTGTCTTTTCTACATAGAGCATCTGCTACCTTGTTCTCATTCCCAGGGTGGAAATGGATGGAGCAGTCATAGTGTTTGATCAGCTCTAATCATCTTAGTTGGTGCATGTTCAACTTTTTCTGTGTGAATATATACTTGAGGATTTTGTGATCTATATATATTTCAAACTTCTACCCAAGGAGGTAATGTCACCAAATTTTTAAGGAGAAGATCTATACTTCCAACTCTAGATCATGCATTGGATATTTATTCTCATGAACATTTAATTAAATTAAATCATAGGTAATGAATTTGTCATTTTTCATCAACACACATCCCATTCCATTCTTTGAAGCATCACTAAGTTTCAAAAAATGTTATCCACTTTTGGGTAGTGTGAGAAAGGGTGTAGTGATAAGCCTTCTTTTCAACTCCTTGAATCTCTCTTCACACTCATCACTCCAAGAAAACTTGACTCCCTTCTATGTTATCTTGTTAAGAGGGTTTGACAATCATGAGAAATTGGTCACAAATCAGTGATAATATCTAGATAACCTAAGGAAGCTACAGATATCCATCACATTTATTGGTATCGACCATCCCTCAATTGTATTTTTCTTGGATGGATCCCTAGATATCTCATTTCTTGTGATGATATGACCCAAGAATGAGACTTCCTTCAACCAAAACTCACACTTTCTGTACTTTTCATAGAGCTTATACTTTCACAAGGTCTCTAGTATAGTGCGTAGTTTCCTCTCAAGATCCTCATTGGTTTTGGAATATATTATAATATCGTCTATAAAGGCTACCATAAATTTGTCTAGGTAATATCTAAAGACCCTATTAATCAATTCAATGAAGTTTTATATAGCATTAGTGATTCCTAAAAGCATTAATATGAATTCATAGTTCCCTTACCTTGTATGAAAAGATGTCTTGGGGATATCCTCTTTCATCACCATTACTTGGTAATATCCTGACCACATATCCACCTTGGAGAAGTATTGTTCTCTATGTAGATGATTGAACAAGTCATAAATTTGTGGTAGAGGAAACTTGTTTTTTATTGTGATTTTTTTGAGCTCATGATAATCAATGCAAAGGAACATTGACCCATCCTTCTTTTTGATGAAGAGGACTGGTGCACCCCATGGTGAAGCACTTTGGAATATAAACCCTTTATCTAGATTCTCTTGTAGTTATTTCTTTAGCTTCTCAAGCTCCAAAATATCTATTCTATATGCAGTCATGGATATTGGAAATTCCCCAGGTATAAGATCAATTGAGAATTCAACATCTCTTCTTGGAGGAAGACTAGGCTATTCCTCCGGAAACAATTCAGCTAATTCCCTCAAAATAGGCATGTCTTATAGGATGGTTCCTTCCTTATACTCAATCATTTGATCATGATATGCATGATCATAGGGTAGTAATATCTATAATTGAGATGATGGTACTAAAAAATATTCATCCCCCTCTTTGCACTTGTACAGAATCGGGGGTCGATTCGACATATAGAGAGTTATTTCCCTCTCACAGAAATTTATGTTGGCTATATATAGGGAAATCCAATCCCCAAAAATAATTACATCAACTTCCACTAGAGGAAGCATGAAGAGGTTCTTCAAGAAGTTAAATCCACAAATTGTGATAGGTGAGGAGTTATATTCATGTGATACAATAATTACCCTATTTTATGTTCTCATTGACATCTCAAATTCCACGATTTTTGGTGGTATTGGGATTGTTCTTATAAACCGTTGGGATATAAAATAATGCATAGAACTAAAATTAAACAGTACTTTCTCTATTCTTAAATGAATAACTAGCGTACCTGTCACCACTTCATTATCAGGATTTTATTCAGCAATAGTGATGAAAAAAGATCTCCCATGCTGCCTTTATGGTTGTTGGTTGCCTCTAAAAATCCTTGGCTTAGGGAACTAGTTTGAAAAGTTCCATGGTTCTTTGTAGTTGTATCAATGAACAATGCATTGAGGTTTTAATGGAGTGTTCATCTCCACTGTCGAAACAAAAAAGTTTTTCTTGTCAGCAATTAATGGCTTGGTGCCCTTATATTCCACACCTAAAGCAGTTCCTCATCCCCTTCAAGAAATTTCTAGGGTTCTTCTTTACACACCTTTTACTAGGGAGGTGTTTTAATTTCTTATAACTATTTGATTTATCCATATAATGGATAAAATTAAAGTCCCTTTTTTGATTCTTATCCCCATAAAACCCCTAAGATTCGTCGATCTCTATTTCTACTTTGAGGGAATATCATAAAATTTCTTCATAGCTATCAAAGTAAAAAAATTTCTAGGGATTTTCATAGGCTAGGTTTTAGCCCAGAAAAAAAGAGGCCAACCTTACATTAAGGGGTAACGAAAAAGTTAGAGGCATATCATGAAATCCTTGTGAATTCTTCCTCATATGTTCCGATGGATTCATTGTCTTTTTTCTTAAGGGAAAGGAACTACCTTTCCATATTAAGTCAGAGGGTGTGAGGAAAATATTTATGGAAAAATATTGTCTGTAAATCCTTCCTTTCTAACACCTCAATCTCTTCCTCATGGTTCATATTTTTGAACAATGACCACCATTGATCATCTTAACTCTCCATTCAATAAGAATTTAGAAGAACCTTCTATTGTTCAGAACATTGAAGGATAGATAATATCTTCTAAATATCGTTGATTGATTATTCGTAGATTGAGGGATCAAATGATCCATTAAATGTAGGAGGACTTTTTCTCATGAAGCTCTCGATTGCGGCTTTTTATTTCTTCAGGGGGGACATTCCCATGAACCCATGTTTCTAATTATAATTTGATTTAACTAAGAGAGTATCATGAAAAAGTTTTCTATTCCTAATCCCATTGGATTGGGCATCTCATTAGAACAATCATTACATTAATCTTCACATTGATTGTTAGCCTGATTCCTCCTATTACCGACCATTGTATAGAATATAATGAAGGTTAGGGTAACAAATAAAAGGGAATCCAATGACAAAATAGGATATCTTAAAAATTAAATTTATTTCTTTAACTTATGAATTTATAGGTTTTAATTTAATTTATCCATGATCTACTTCCCAACATATATTATTAGGGGAATTTTTTTATTCCCTTAATAATAGTTCATACTAAGCGTATGGATTTACCGAAGCACAACCCCCAAGAGTGTCGAAACAAGAGTGAATCAAGGCCCTTTATCGTGCACCAGTTCTCGTTCGAGTCTAGTTCAAAGTGGGGTTTTTGGGTTTTACCCCTAGATACATCTATTCCAGAGCCACCTCTACTTGTTTGTATCCAGATAGGGATGTATATGCTTGATAAACCACTTACTCAATACTCACTAAAATATAGGGATGTTTTTCTTGTACTTTTCCCGAATGGCCCAAAGGCCTTCATATTTATTGATTTTTGACAACCCCCTTTCAAGGGATGAGGGGGAACCCTGATAAGGCCCGTAGGCTCAAAGATTACATGGCACATATGCTTAGGATATTACATGACCTGAAGGTCTTAGGGAATTCAACCAGACTATCTACAAGGAACTGCACCTCCCCAACATATGCATCATGATAATAGCTCTCCACCTTCGCATATCTTTCTGGATAGGCTTCCCATGCAAGCACAGGCTGGTACCAATGGCATAACCATACCCACTATGTATGAAAAATCCATTTGGCTCTACTCTGGTGAGTGCACCTGCTCTGAATCCTCTTCTAGGGCTACTCCTTTTTTTGTAGTGTGTCTGGGTCAACTGCATGTATCCCAAAGGTCTTGAGGTGGCCCGAAGGTCCTACTAACTCGAAGGCCTAGGTGGCCCGAAATCCTTAAGGCCTCCAAGACCAAACCAATGGCCCAAGGTCTATAGATCTAGCTACTAAAGTACCGAACAATACCTGCTACAGTACCTCATAGTCTACAGTTTTGTTACAGTACCTGTACAATGTACAGTTCTGCTACAGTACCCGCAGAGTGCACAGTACTGCTAAAGTACTGCTACAATGCCTTCTACAATATTTCTATAGTACTGCTATAGTTCATGCTATAGTACTGGTACAATACCCAGAAATATGCCTCTACCTGGTTTTGAGCCTGGGTCTTATGGATGTACTTATGGATACCTCACCAACTAGGATGAGGCTCATGTGTAACGTTTTTCATATACATAAGTCTTTCACTATGGTTTTATAATACTAATCCTAAAAATAACTAAAACTATCCTTTTATACCAACTATAACAAACATTCTCTTTATTACATATTTAAACATGATTTATTACATAAACATGCACTTAAGACAACTCTGAGGATCGAGAGGTCTACTATATTGGGAAATTAGAAACATTACATGACAATTTAAACATAAAATATGAAATCTTTATTGAAAACTTATTTTACATGACCACAACATTCCATAATACTTAGCATTTCATGGGATAACCTGATGACATACATAAGAAAAGGGTAAGCAATAAAGCCCAGTAAGGGAGTAAACAAGACATAACATGAAGAATAATGTACATGTTAGGGAATAGGCATATAAATGGAGACAAATAGAAAAATGAACATAATGTTATGATATATAATGATTATCATAACATGGAAATTTGGAATCACTATACAACATGATATTAGCATGAGCCAAGGCTCATTGCACATGGATTAGCATGATCTAAGGGACATTGCACATGGATTACCAAGAGTAAAACCTCATTGCACATGAATTAGCATGAGTAAACCCTCATTGCACATGAATTATCATGAGTAAACCCTCATTTCACATGGTGTGTAATGATACTAAACATTACCCAATGCATTGGATCTCTATTAGGGTGCACCCATCATAAACATTTCATTTCTTGCATAAGTGTGCCACATGGATCATATAACATGGAATCATTCAACATAATAAGTTATTCCATGATTAGGGAATTTGGAATTAATAAATTTAAGTAAAAATAAATATTTATATGTGTATAAACGTGAATACCCTTGATAGAAAAATGGGTATGGTATTCACTACACAATGATTTTGGCTTGGAAAATCATGGTGTAATTCCGGCAACATAACGGTGTGACATAAATACTCATAAATATGGTTTATGAGAGAGAAATGGGTATCTAATAATATTTAAATTAAATATATGGTAAGGGGGTCATATATATTCATGTTCTAACACATGGAATTTTTAAATATAATGCATAACATAATAATGAAATTTGAAGAAAGAGGATAAATGGAGTAACTCATAGGAAATTTTGGCATGGTAATGAGCGTACATGGGAGGGATTAATGAGAGAGAAAGAGGCATCTCATCATTAAAACATAAGGAGGTAAGTATAGGGTATGTTCATAATCATACCAAAAAAAATTTAATTGAAAATAAAAGGGTATAACCACATAAAGAAACTTGGACAGAAATGAGAATGAAAGAAATCCCTTACTCAAGTGTGTGACTTCAAGAGCTTGAGGAGGGGCTTCTTGAGAGATTGAACCACCATGGGATGATTCTAGAGATAGGAGGGTAGAGTAGGGACGTGATAAAATTATTATTAGTGAATAGAAGTGGGATCTTGGTTTGGTTTATATAAGAAATGAGAGGGGAATTCTTTAATATTTCATAAACCTAGGTTTTGGAATCTATATAATTAAACATTCAAAGCCACAAAACATCCCATGGTTTTTGACCATGGTTTTTAAAAAATGGGGGTGGAAAATATTATTTTATAAATCCAAAGGATGATATTATTAAAATATTATGCTTTCTTATGTGGAGGTGAGTCACACTCTCTAGAAAATCATTTAAAAATGTTAAAACATTTTGTAAGTCATGGAGGGTCCACTAAGGAATTATAAAATTAATATAAAAAATATAAAATCATATTATTTAAATGTTTAAACATATATTGGAAAAATATCCCTTTTATATTATTTTATTACATCACTATTGGGTCATTATGATGCCATAAAACACATTTTATATTTATACGGTATTTAGTTTTTACCCAAAAAATCGATAATGTCAGAAAATTATGAAAAATTCACAGTTGGATAATTTTGAAATCCTAATTACAAAACTAATATTAATTTAATCTATATAATTTTCTAAATATGTGAATTTTTACTTTTAAAATAAATCGATCATTTATTGAAAATTGACAGGTTTTGATAAAAACAGTTTCCAAACCTTAATAAAAGTTACATTTGACTTCATAAAAATTACATGATAATTTTATTTAATAAAAGTTATATTATAATAATATTTTATTAAAATTCTATTTACTCCAAAAATTCATTAATTCATCAAAATAAATTCTTTAATTAAAAAAAATCATTTTTATCGTATGAAAATATAATTCTTATGAAACTAAATGCTTAATCATTTATAGAGTGAAAACAATAATAAAAAAATATAATCATCACATATAATTAAAAAGAGTGTTTGTATAAAACAATTATCATAAAAATATTATTAAAACCTTAATTTAATATAATAATTTATATATTTATAAAATGTACCAGTTTACCCAAAAAATCCATTTATCTAATTCATTATCTTTTCAAGAAAAACTATTCTCATAAAGGAATTTATGAAATAATACTTTTATTTATAAAAAGTGATTACACATTAAGTAACTATTTCCTTATTACATAACTGCTTATAACACCCTGAAAAAACCAAAGGGTAAGGTGTGCAATGGTGATAGACTCTTGGGGCGGCTTAGATAACATCACACGAGTGGTAATCTCTATTAACTTGAACTTATCTTGTAGAAGATTCTGTTCTAGATTAACTTGTTGAATCTCAGCTTAGGCTTGGTCAAGAGAGAATCCAATTGATGCTACCTCCTTCCCAATCTCCAAAAAATGAGCTTCGTACGAACCAAGTCTACTGGATGAGGCCATCCTCTCCTTTGTCTCTTTCAAAAGGATTTTTTTAATAACATTAAATTTATATCAGTCATGTGATGACTATTCAAAGACTATATTATCAATGGTAATGATACTTAATGTTCATTTAAACCCAATAAAAATGAGTGCATGTGTTTTCTATATCCATAAGACATTTAATTAAATAAAATAAAGTGAATTATATTAATGAATGTTTGGGTCATTAAAAAACATATCAATTTAATTTTAGTAACTACTGAAACCATGAAATAACAATGGTATTAGATTATTAAAGACTTTATTATTATATATCCATAATGTTTTAAAATTAAATATACTTCCTTTAATTAATATTTTGAACTTAATGATCAATGTAAATAGGTATTAAAAAAATTAACCAATAATAGAATCAATAAAAACATAATATTAATGAAACAAATTTAATGTCCTCATGATAGAACCAATGGAAAAATTCAAAAAAGAAAAATTAAAAAAGAAACTTATACACATTGAAAAACTAAATTGTATGTGTGATTGTGTTTGTGGGTGTTTACTCTAGTTAAATGACCAATATCCAACATAGCATAATATATCTTAAAAAGTATTATACTTAAGTAAAACAAATTAAAAATTCAAAAAAGTTGAATGATAAATATATAATTTAATGAATGAGTGAATGGGAGAAGTCAAGGAACTCTGCAGGCAGTCAGTCAAATAACAAATATGGTCTCAACCTGAGAAGGACCTTGGCCTGTATCAGTTTAAATAGTCAACTTGAGAGTTTGAGTGCTGGTGGAGAGGTTTAATGTAACAAAAATTTTCCCTTAGAAACACAATCTGATGGATAACAACCCTCAGAAGAAATAAGAGGGCTTGGTAAAGGACTACACAACCAAAAGAGGAAGAAAGGAAATAAAGAAAATAGGGACTCGAGGGGGGCTGCATTATAGCCAATAAGTAGAAATGAAAGAGATGCAAAGACTAATCATCTCATTCTAGGGAAATGGATACATAATTATCCAAAAAAGGTGGTAAATCCAAGAATAAGGAACCTCAAGATATAGAAGGTGGCAAGGAGGTTACATCCTTAGAATGTAGCAAGGAGGATCATCATGTAGGCGACACCAGGTCTCCAAAGCAACATGATGAGGGGATCTTGGAATTTATGGTGACTACTAAAGAATATGCATATGAGAAGACTGAGGGTTTTCTTTGGGAGATACTATAATATATAAAGGATGTTCAGTTAGTGAAGTAGGTTGCTGATGTAGCTATGGAATGTAATGTGGAACTCCTCATTCACTTGGGAGAAGAAATGGTGGAAGAAGTTCTCACGATTAAGGTGTAAGAGGAAGATGTAGATCAAATTATGGAAAGAATTCTCAAAGTGGACACTGCCAGGGATAAATGTTTGTGGATTGAAAAGCAGGGATGTATATTTATTAGAGGGTTCAACTTGGTAAAGTTTATAAAAGAAGAATACAAGAAATCTTGGGACTATCTAACGTACCATTATGAAGACACCATGATGGATGATCCAAACATCCAAATAAATTATCTTCCTTGAAAATTATTTAGGGAGACTGATTCTAACCAACTGAAACTATTCTTTAGCACATGAGCCTCTACCTAGTTGGTGAGGACTCGGTGGGTGCATCCAAGATACCCAAGATCAAATCTGGGTGGAGGCGTATTTCCAGGTTACTGAAGCAGTATTGTAGCAGGTACTGTAGCAGGTATTGTTCGGTACTGTAGCAACCAAAACTATTCATCCATCTGGGCCTTTGGGCCACCGGTTTGGTCCTCGAGTCCTTCAAGGATTTTGGGCCACCTAAGGCTTTTGGGCCAGTTGATTCTCATGGCCTTTGATCCACCTTAAGGCCTTTGGGTCACCCCAAGGCCTCAGAGCAACATGAAAATATAGATGTACCAGTCAGACTACAAGGGACAAGGCTTCAGAAGAGGATTTTGGGCAGGTGAATTCACTAGAGAAGAGCTAACTGAAATTGGAAGAATGAGAGGGTATGGATTTTCCATTGGTACCGGGCCTATCCATCTTTGCATAGGACAGCTATCCGACCAACCCTATAAAGTTGGAGTTCTGATATCATGACAAATGATGGGGAGGAGCAGTTCTAAGTTGTCTTTTCTAGGTGATTACCTCTAAGACCTACATGTCATGTAATTTTCTCCAATTCCTTCGGGCCTTGTAAGGGTTCCACCTAACCCCTTGAAAGGTGTATTATCAAAAATAAAAAAAGTGAAGGCCTTCGGGCCATTCTGATATGATATTTCGCTTCTTGGTCCTGATTTTCTATGAGGGATCTCATATTTTTCTTAACAGTGTTTGAAAATAAAAAGTTACATTAGAGTGGTTAATTTAAATAATTATAGTATTTTTTTCAATAAAAAATAATATAAAAAATAATGGAATTAGTAAGGAAATAACTCAACATTTGAAACCTATTCATTCATTAATTCAATAAAAACAAATTCAATTTTCAATACATATTCTATTATGATGACCTATGACCTTTTACATTTCATTATTACTTTTATATAATCTAAATTAATTTAAAAATTTAAAACACAAACATAGAGGGATAAAAATATATATTATTTAAAAATATAAATATTTTTGTGAAAGAGACATAAAAAATTATATAAAAAGTTTTTTCATAGAAAAAATCATCCTTTACTTCTAATTACAATAGAAATGTGATAAGTTTTCCCTACATGAAATATGAGTCAATTTGTATCACATGGAAGAAATATTACAACCAAAATTTGAACTATGAAGAGAATTCGACAATAATTATATTACTAATTTAAAATGAATTAAATATATAATGGGTAAACTGGTTTCGAGGGGTGAATTTTTTTGGGAGATATTTGATGCATAGTTGGAGAATCAATTCTTGTCATAGTTTTCTTATTTTCATATAATTGTTTTTGTGAAAAAATGAGTGAATAGTGGAATAACCTTTGCAATGAATTGAGTGACATGAAGAAAAAAATAATTTTAAGGGAAATAATTGAATAATAATTTTAAAATCCATTATTCTAAATAATTTTTGAAAACCTAAGAAAACAATAGGCATAATAATTGGGATATGATGAAATTTTATTTTTAGTATACCAATCATGACATAAAATATTATTTCATTTTCATTTTAAATTCCATTTAATTTGAATTTTCATTTATTTTAAATTCATAATGCACTAAACATGTATAACATAAATATTTCTTCACAATGTATTAATTATATAAATCACATATATATATATATATATATATTCATGAAAATGTATTACAAATACAAGGATAAATTTATATTTTAAATAAAAAATAAATTTTTAGGTTTTGATCATGTATAATATAATCTATAGGAAAAATAAATACATCAAGAACAATTACCAAATATTAATGATAATCACATTAATATTAACCAAAATCTACCATTAAATGAAAAAAATTCACTCTTAATTTTTATATTAAAAAATATTGGATTTTGAGGTTAGGGGAATAAGAATTAAAAAAAAAATAAAAATCATAGATTCCAGTAAATGTTTTTTAGAAGATTATGTTTTATTAGGAAACTACAATGATAACCCAGTTTATGGGAAAAAATAAGTGAACCAACTCAAAAAATATTAATTTAATGGTATCCTTATCTTAAACCATGGAATAATAAAGGAATTAAATGGCTAATAATTTTATATTCCCATCTCTTAGAATTTAATGTATTGATCCCCTTCCATCACACCAGATTTTGTATCCTCATGATTTAAGAATAATGGAAGTAACAAAATATAGATAAAAAGAGAATAAATGTAAACATAATATTATTGTACTGGAAAAAAATATAAAAGTCATATATTGTTAAAAAAACATGAGTAATGTAACATCCTCGACCTGACCTACCAAAGAAATACCCATTCTAGGTCATCATGTGACCTTATGTATGTGTCCTCTTATACAAAAGGTTTTAAAATAGTGTCTATTGTGTAATACATACAATTAGGGGACTATTAAATCAGTTTATAACCATTAAATAGTGAAATATAGATAATCATAATGAAAAAAAATCATGGAATAATAGTTACATTATAATAATATAAAATAATACTACTATTTAAAAATAATATAATCACCCATGTCATCTCATACATCAATAATCCAAAAAATTAATTGTCATATGTTTCCAATCTTACACATGTAAATAAACTAAAAACTAAGAATTATATGTGGAAAAAATATAAAATTCTACGAAAAAGCCTCAAAACCACTTTTATTTCCATGTCAACATTCCCCAATTCAACCTTTCGATTCTAGGGACTTCCACTTACTTACATCTAAAAAATTGAAGTCTAAAGTTCCATTGTAGTTCATGTATAGGGTTTGAATACATAAAATAGTAGGGAAATTCCAATGAGACCATAATATAAAACCCCAATTGTATTTGTGATTACCTACACAGGATGTAATATAAAGTGAATATAAAAATAACTTTTTAAACCATGTTTTCAAAAACTTAAAAAGTTTGCATGAAACTCAAACCTATATTCTTTAGTTTTTGCTAATGGAAGTCATGATCATACACCAATTATACTAAAGGAACCCAATACTATAATACATTAACTCTAAGATATTATACCAATAAAAAGTTACTATTTGATTCATGGTCAGGGGAATAACATAACCAAGACATGGGAAGAGTAAGGGGTGTGACATAACATAGATAATACTATATAGGGGAATTCAAATAGATGTAGGTGATGTTACATAGTAAAATCCTTATGAAGATACATTCACACCATGGAGTTACGACATTGGTAACAACCTATGACATATTAAATAATTGGAAGAGTATCCAAAAAGTAAGAAGGGTGTCACATAGAATACCTCTAGGGAACAATCAACATAAAGGCCATTGTAGTTATAACATGAATGCATTAATATATGGCCCCTCATGGGACAACATAAACCATTAAAATACCCAATTGATTCCATTAATTTTATAGTATTCCAAACCTATTATGAACCACATAGGGGCTATCCACTTGTGTAATGTATATTCATGAAAACATGACCTCTCCCAGAAGATCCCAAACCCAAACATTGATAATATTATTAAATATTAATATTATAAGACATTAATATTTCATTTTAACATAATACCAATCATCATATACAATGATGTGTCATTAATCAAGCTAAAAGACCAACCTAGGTTCCCAATTAAACATTCCTATGTCTGAACACCTATCATGAAACCCTTCCTCAAGAATTACCCCATTGGTCTACAATAACACTATCACTCAACTTATATATGATCAAAGAAAAGTTTAAGACCACCCATAACTACCCCATGAGATCTATTTTACATTTTCAATACTATTAAATATTTATAGATCCCCATATTAGTTCTTAAATCCCACTAAAATATACCCCCATATCAAGTAGTTCAAGAACACCTATATTATCCGAGAGAAATGTAAAGGTCTACCTACATATAATATTTTAGTGCTAAATGATGTAGAAAGATTAAACCTCAATCATATATAATATTAAATCCTATCAAAACCCCCCAAAAATAGGTATTTCGAATTAAAAGCAATAATTAGTGTGAGGAACCCAACATTGATGCTCCCATGAGGTTAACCAAACATAAAGGAAATCAATGAACTTCATTCCACATTAATCCATCAAAAAATTAGAATAATAAATAAAAAGTCATGTATGACTCCATGGGAAGGATATATTTTTGGATGTATGAGCTAATTAATAGGAATATGAGGCATATTATAAGAAAATGGAGAAAAAATTACCAAAAAACACTCCCCTTAAAATTTGGGGTTGGGATTTCAACCGGAACTCTGGTGGATTCTTACTATCCTTCTGATGGTCCAATGAGACCTTTTTGTCTCACATAGGGCTTCCATTGTCTTTTTAACACCTATAGAACCCACTAAATTTCTAATGTATTCCTCCTGAATTTCCTATGGTGAGACATAAGGGAAATGTCAGGCATAACAATATTTACAGCGTGACTAACCAATTAATATACATTCAAACGAATCTTTTTTAAAATATAAAACGACCCCATAAACTGAAAAACTAGATTTCTCTTCTTCCACATCTAATGATACCCCAACCATGGATGTACAGTTAATAATACTTGATTACCCATGGTTAACTGAAATGGTTGTCTACTTTGATTAACATAGGATAATTTCCTACCCCATGTGGTAACCAACCACATCCATATTAAATTTACCCTCTTAAAGGACTGTTTTATATGTCTCAATCCAATAATCATTGGCTCGCCAGTTCTAACTAACAAATATGAGAATAAAACTTTTTATGAAATAGAAACTCAACTGATGACATATTTAGTGAAACCTGGTAATTATTATTGTATGGAAACTCATCTAGTGATAGATAGTCCTCCCAAGAACCATTTATGTCGTTTACACATGAATAAAGAATATCCTTATGAATATTTATAGTCTTCACTGATTTTTTATCTATATGGGAGGGATAATATATATTCAAATGAATTCGATTCCTCATATTCTTCTATAACCCTTTCCAAAATTGAGATATAAAACATGCATCCCTATCATATAGTATAGTCATATAGAATCTATATAAGTAAACCATCTCCCTTAAACAAATTATCCCCATCTTTTTCATTAGTTGGGTGTATTGATAGTCAATAAATGTGATCCCTTAGTTAGATAATCAACAATTACCCATAACATATATTGGCTTTGGGAAAATCTTAGAACCCAAAAAAACAAACAAAATCCGTAGTTAAATCATCCCACCTCAATATGGGAACTATAATTCATTATAGTAATTTTTATAGTCTCTAGTGCTCATAGATCACTTTCTGAGAGGCAAGTCATCAAAATACATAACCTTTAATGTCCCTTTTCATGGACAACCATCAGAATCAATGTTTAATGTTATTGTACATATACATAAACCCATTATACACTGGCCTTAACAAGAAATGTGAATCCCCTATCAATTCCTCCCTCATATATATATTAGGACCACTACATGACCATGTACATATTGTACTAAATCCTCATTCATATTTGATCATGAGACATACTTCTTACCATATAACTTTTCATGAATAATGATGTAAATTGAGACCAACTTTTGGATCGCCTTCACTTGATCCAAAGTGTGGAGGGAATATTAAAAGGTCCTAATTCTATTATCATAAAATAATTAACCACATATTGTTATAGATATGAGAAGAGGCTCATTAGTTTCCACTCCTCACTTGATCCTTTGACCATATTCTCCCATGTTTTCCTACTAAGGGAAACTTCTTCGACATTTACCTTTCCTAGGGAATATGATATCTAAAAACCAAAAGTATAGAAATAATATACCCCAAATATCTATTGGGGATTTATATCCTATTGTAAAAATATATACCATAATATATTATAGTATGCATACACTAGATAATTTATAACTGAAGTAGACAATGGTTCCAACAATTCAATGCATTAGCCACAACATCTATCTCCGGAATATGGGTGGAGTAGAAATGCCCATATGGCTGCAAATGATTAGATAAATAAGGAACTAAACTATCCTCTTACACTTATAATACTCCGAGAACGATCCTAGAATTCTCAAAGTAAATAATATAGACATTCCTAGTTCTTATAAAATTTGGATTAGTGTAAATACAATTCACCCCTTTAACTCCTAAAATAAAATCTCACACGGGTCAGTCCATTAAAATTATTACCCTTTTATAGAAAAAGTCATCATAGACACTGTAATATAGAAGCAACCATGAATAATCCAATGTTAGTAACCTTACAAACAGAGAAAAATCCCAATCTTAAATATGTTCTTGGTGTTTCCCTTGAAATCCATGACATTTACCTTATTTAGATCCAAAAAAATTCCACCTTATGATATCAAATTACCCAAAATATTTATCTCAGAAATCTAAAAATGTTCCTTTGAGAGACTATAAAAACATTAATGTTGGGGAAGTGTTCTTTATACAACGTCTAGATACTTAATTTGGAGCTCTTGAGTCTAAGAGTTTACCCAGATATCATCAACAATTACCATGATGAATGAGTCATAATGTGGATGTAAAACAATGTTCATGATATCCATGAGAACCCTTCATTAATTCATTAGAATTACTAAAATCACAAATAACTTATATTACCCATAAATTCCCCTAAAATATGTTTGTGGTATATTACTAGCTCTCACTTCAAAAAAATGATAACCTAATACTAGATCAATCTTGGAGAACCACTAATCTTCATTAACTAATTAAGTACATTTTTCTATCATTGTAATTAGATATATTTTTTAAAAATAACCTAATTTAGTTTCAAATAATCAATATAAAACCTCAAAATTCCATCATCCATTTGAATAAAAAATAATGGAACACCCCATAGAGGTGTACTCAAAATAATGAAATTTTTTTCCTCTAGTTACCCAATAAAAATAATTAGCTCCATCAACTCAGTTGATGTCATCTGATAAGATGGTATTGAGATGGTCTCTGGTCCCAAGACAAAATAAATAGTGAAAAAAATTCCAAATCATGGTAAAAACATGAGAATTCATAAGGGAAATAGATTTTGTTAATGGTATATAAATATAGGAAAAACATGTTAAAATATGCCTCATCTATCTCTAAGGCCACACTAGCCATCTGGGTAGTAATGACACTCAAAAAGAAAAGGTTAGGTCTTTCCCAACCCATCTGTAGATACCTCACTCCTATAAAGGTATAGTGTGAGTTTCTGGAGAATAATAGGATACCAAATTTGAGTAGTATTTAATGAGTGATTAGATGTGATTAATCTAATCCATATAAAAAATCACATCAAAACTAGATATATTTAGTCCATAGAAATCCAAAATGTTCTAAAAACCAATAACCATAGATGCACACCTAGGGAAATTATTAACATGATCTAAACACCTTCCCATAGGTGTGGATAGGGTAAAAAATGACTCTAAGAACGAAAATATAAACCTAAAGTCATCCATTAAATGATTTTAGACAAAATATTATGAAACACCTATGTTAAAAAGGAATCTTGAAAGGTAGATGTTATGAGAATGTTACCTATGACTATCGATGGTCCCACACCACCATATGAAAAATATTATTCCAAACAAAAAATAAAACCTAAATTTGATCCATGGTTATATATTTGGGAACCATAGCTACCCTTATTTACAATCTCCGAGGACAATTGTAATGATTGTAATGGATATCCTTGATATCCCCATCTATCTCTTTATTATAACTACCCCAAAGAAGCACTAATATCTGTATGAGGTTATCCTATAAACCAAAATCTTCAGTCATTCATCTATGTTGAACCTATTCCTATTAATATACTAGGTATAATCAAAATAATGTTGTGAGTACCTCATATCATCATATTGATGACACTCTCTCAACACATTCAGACATTCCAATTGCACATGGATAAACCTTTTGCACTAGAATCACTCATCTGGAGGCCCTGCGAGGAAGAAGTGAGGAACCTCAATGTTAAATACCCTACTCCACCACCCTATAATATCTCATCGTCACTTATCTTCCTCTAATTGGAATATCCACTACCTACAAATCAATTTAAAGGTAATATAGAATATATTATTCTTTTCTTAAGTACTTTCTTAACAATGAGATACTTTCATGCCACCTCAGAATATAAATTCATGAAAAAAATATCACATGAACATAGAGGTATGATCATAAGACTATACAAAAATAAAATGATTTCTTGTCATCATATCTAACTAATAATAGTGAAAATAATATAAAATCAAACAAATTAGTTGCATAGTAAGTCATGAAAATTCTTAATGATGAAGATCTATAAACTCTTTAGTTATGTCAATATTTAAGATCTTTGTAAAGAAGTCCTTAACTAATATGGTCATAAAAGACTCACATACAAATCCCTTATAATTTTTAGTATACCCAGGACATCCTAAAACTATTTATTTGATACTAGTAACATAAAATTTTCCAACTCCACTATCCTATGTATGTCTTGGTATGAAGATACCTGACTATTTGGGGGTGAATCAATGGTCAAAGTCTTATATGAACTTTTCCAATTTTTATCACTTTACACACTCCTTTCATTAATTTCTAGTTAGTGTATGGATCATGTGATGATTAAACACTAAAAAGATGATGATACTGATAGGTGAGAGATATAATACACATGAAATAAGAGTAAAAAGGTTCCTAAAACTCTTTTTATTAATTGGTTACATATTTGGAGTAAAAAAGTTTTCATATTTTGAAAAACATCACCATTTTTCTATTAATAATAAATGATGTGACGTATAGAACAGGCAGGTAATCTTGAACTTCTATAATAATATAAAGGATATTTATAAGGGAAAAAAACTGACAATAAGTAGATATCTAGTATGTGTGATCCTTCCCTCATATTACATAATTGTCTCATAAATATAGACATGGTTTCTACCCTTGTTCTTATATCAAGCATGAAACTGATAGGAATCCCTCTCCTTATAAATTATCTCACAATGATTATCTCATAACAACATGGCCTCACAATAAAAACAGACACGGTTGAGTATACCGGAAGTGTATGACCAAGTGATTATACATTTCATTGCAGCATGGATTGTTAATTTATTGAGATATATTATATATTTATATATTTATCAATGATATAAATTTATACATCAATATTGAATCTCTTAAAAATTCTTCATATATTATGTTTATTAAATCTTAAATCAGTATCATCTGGTTGATTGCTTATATATGTCGATTTAAGTCCTTATCTCATCCCTAAATGATAAGGAATGTGATATCTACATGTTTTTGGAATTAATCACATCACGATGTGATAATAGAAATCATAGTAAAATATTTAATATTAGAGCATTACATGATCCATCATTGTACAATGTTTAGTCAAACTTAAATCGAATTATTTTGGATGAAACATATCCATAGATTCATAATTCCCAATGTTTCCTTTTGGAAAGTCCAACTAGATTACATAGTGGAACTTATATATCCTCATATAAATAGTATACATGTTGTCGCACGGTTAACGAATAAAAAAATCTTTAAAAGATATAGAATTACCAAAACACAAGGATATCTGCATGTAACACTATTTTTTCATGGCCATAAGGCTTGTGGTAGGATTTCCTCTCTCTCCCAAGATAGTACAACACTGATCCTTGATTGGATCATCATCACAATGCACTTTGATCCTCACAAATCTAAAAAAACCATTATAGTGAAACATATGGGGCTATGTAATGATGCATTTATCTGAGTGTAAACTAATCATTTGTCTTCAATCGATCATGACACAATATATATTGGCAATGAAATGATATCTTGCATATGTTTAACTTTATTCTTTCAGTATTAACTAATTTCGGTGTGATTAACACCTCAATGATTCATGTTAAATTAGTGACCATTCACAATAACCTTCTCCAATGTGAAATCATATCATGAAAAAATACATTATTCCATGATTTCAATTAACATAGTGTTTCACAAAATTACTTTAAGTAAAAATCTCTACATCTTCTTAAATATCCATCTATATTCATAATTTCCTTCAATATTTATTATGATTTTGTAGGATCAACTCATGATCCCCCATTTACACCGACCCTCAACCTTATTCTTCTTTCTCCATAATCAGAGAGATAAACATATGATATTATTATATTTACTTAAAATACAAGGATATATTTCCAAGAGTACCTATAAGACACATGCAATGATCCAAAATATTCTTACATGAGTATTACATCATTTTATAGATAAATAATACAAAATTAACACATTCCGGGATCAATAGGTTTAGTATATTAGGAAAAATAGGTTTCTAAATCACTTAAAAATAATAAGACTTAATCATTATATAGTTCATTATTCTTTATCGTCCTAAAATATAATCACCCGAGGATATACATCAAATAAATGGTTGAGATAAATTTTCAGTAATGGGGGATAATATAGAAGGAATAAGAGACATGAATCAACTATACATGGGTGAACATAATCAACATAATTATATCATAAGAATAGGATCATTATAATAATAATGGGGGATTTTTTTTAAAAAGGAAAGGAATGTGGAATATTCATAATAATGAAACATCATAACATAGTAGTAAAATAAAACACATGGTTGTGAACAAATCTAGCATCATGTTCACACATAATATATCCACATAAACCACAGTATCATAATTATGAACTAATTTAACATCATGTTCACAATAAATACTTCTAATATCATGAGATATATCAAATTAGATAATTAATTAGAGGGATATATAATTTCAGTCCCACTCATCTCCTTATAAAATGCTTATAATCATGCATGGTACATGGAAAGATAACATATAACAATCATAGTAATGAAATAAACCTAGTGAAAGGAACAATTTTCATAAAGGTTTTATATATAATACTTTAATGAATAAAATTTAGGTTCCCAAATAAATAAGGGAAATCATATTTTGGTATAAAACATCATCATTACTGTTAGGAGAAGAAACATCTCAAGAGGAGTCAATGCAATGTTTTGGGAAATAATGGCTATTTGAAAAAAAAATTGGCTTAGAAATAACTTTGATATGGTAAAAACATGTATATAAATCAATATAGAAGGGAAATAATATTTAAAGTAAATTGTATATATATTACATGAATATCCATACTTAAATGACTGTGATATATGGGATACCACTACTAAAAAACTAGATTTATCCAGCACTAGGGCTTTAATAGTGATACCTAAAAGCACTATTAAAGAAACCCCTTTTCAGCTCTAAGAAAGAGCTGTTAAAGGGGGACATTTATCTTTTCTTTTAAAAAAGTGATGATAAATGGGGATTTTTTAACAATGCTTGTAAATCTCTAATGGGGGGGGGGGTTATTATCATTTTTTAGAAGAGATGATAAGACCCCCCTTATTAGTGATTTTTGAGTAGAGTAAAAAAAGGTTAAATTTCCAAAAAAAATTATCACATTGAAAATAATATTTTAATATATTAATAAATTTATTTAAATATAAATAGAATACATATATTTTAAATTTGTTTTAGATAAGGTAAATAGGCATTTATAATTAATCTAAATGATATTTACTGAAAATCACTTATAAAATAAATAAAAAAATATTTTCAATCAATAATTTGATAATTATTATCGAGTAATAGTCTTTTAATATCAATTTGAAGATAAAGAAAATAAAAAAAATTAATAAATGTTCTAAAACATGTTGAAAATGTAACTCAAACTTCAAATGACCATAACGTTTGATACATGTATCTATTTGGGCTTAACCACATATCGAATAGAACCCTGTGATAATATCTACACCCATAATGACACAATAAAAACTTTATCAGATTTTTTGATTTCTAAAAAGGCCTTGAAATCCTCCAAAATAGAGTTTTCAATCAGGGTACCCGTTTTTTTTAACATTTGATGGATTTTAAGCCTTGTATATGGGGTTTTCCCCCTTTTTCAGTGGGTACTGAATTTATTCCTAGGTATTATATTTATATTGATATCATGGATTTGAAGTTTTTTCATTTTTCACAATGTAATTTTATTTATAATCAAATATATAACAATATGTACATATTTTTTATATATTCACACATAAAAATTTAATTTTATAAATAAATAATTAAACATATTTACATATAAAATAAATTGATTAATATATAAATATATATATATATAAATATATGGATAAAAATTGTTACAATATATATAAATATATAGATATATCATAAAATGTAAAACAAAATTGAATAAGAAAGTGTGGAAGGTGCTGATGTATAGGCTATAAGTCTTAGGTTCGAAACTCGATGGAGGAAGGGGCATGAGTGGTAGGGTGAGATTATATAAAGTGCTGATAAAGGGGTAGGGGAAGTTATAATAAAAGGGTGGGGTGGGGTAAGCATTGATAATGGGGGTACCTGGGAAAAAAATTATATAGCCTTTATCATTGGGGCATTTAATAGCAATTTTTAACGGTGTTAAACATTTTTGAAATTTAACCAGGATCCAATTATCAGCGATTTTTAGTGCTTATAAAGGCCTATTCTAGTGATGTTAGAGGTATAATTTGTAGTAGCGTAACTAAAAATAAGAGTTAGGTTCAAGAATCCCTTTATCTTAGATATTGATTTAGTTCATTTATTTTCAATCTCATTTATAATAAATAAAGTTCTATAAAAACATGGAACACTAAGTGTGTTATAAACAATTTATTATAATAATATATACTGGTTGGGATAATTAGAGACTTGGAAACATCCACTTAGATGGTTAACTGATCATTGACGAGACATTATCGAAAGAGGAGGAATGAGAAGTATAAAATATAAGTACAACATAAATATAATCATTATATAAAGCTAAAATCATTAAAATAAAGTTAAATTATAGCTTAATTAGTTTTATAATTCTTAGGTTTAAGAGTAATGGTTAAATTGATGAAGATAATAGGAAAATGAGAGAAAAAGTTGAATAAAACGTACCCTCATATTTGTGTTTCTTTTTTCCTACGACACTAAAATTCTTAAATGATTAGAGTTGTTTTCATATATAAAATACCTAATAATTATTAGGTTTTTAAGAGAAGGAATCTAGGTAGATATTTGGATCTATTAAGTATAAGATAAGTGATTTTCTAAGGGGAGGTATATGGGGTATTTATATTTGACGAGAGGGGTATTTTTGGGATAAAATATTGAATAAAATGTAATTTCCTTAGTAAAAATTATAATAGTGAAAATATTGAATTTTTAATTCATATTGTAATAAAATAAAATTATTTTAGTAATTTTAAGTCTTTATAAAACCTAATAAAATATTTTATTAAATATGAAAGTGGAAAATTGAAAATTTTCCTTTTAATAGAATATTTTAGAATTTAGAAAAAAAAACCAATTTTTGGGATATATTTTTTTATATATAAATGAATCATTTATATTTTTAAATGATTTTTGGTCAATACACAAGTTATAAAATATACTATTTCATTATTACCTCATGGATGACGTAAGTAAAATACATTAGTTATGAAAATACTATATTTTTTACTATTCACTAAAAAGTAAAAGTATTTCAGAAAATTTCCAAAAAAAAACCATAGAAAATTTCAATGTGATTATTCTTAAAAAATCTATTTTTTCAAAATAATTTTCGAACATAGTTAATTTTAATTATTTACATTAAGAATTATGGTTTTCATGAAGTAAATTAGAATACAATTTATTAGAAATGTGCTTATAATTTATTTGAGCTTTTAATCAAGAAATTTATTTTATAGAATTAAAATATTTGTATTTCTTAAATTACTCATCAAATATTAGTTACATAGAATTATATTATTTTGAGGTCAAATAACTATTCAAAGGGCCAGGTTACTATTCCAACAGTCAAATTACTATTCCAATATTTATGTTATTATACTAATTAACACATTAATAGTCAAACTATTATATTACTATTCCAAAGGTCATATTACTTTCTATAAATAAATCATCATTCTTTCTTAAAACATTCATTAAAATTACTCCTAAGTGTCAGTATTTTTCTTTTCTAAAATTATTTATTGGATTACTAATATTTTCTTTCTTTTCCACACTATTGTTCGGGGGTGATTATTCTAGTAGATTGAGGGGATCCAAAATTTTACATTCCTCTTTATCATTTAAAAAGTCTGGGTGGTTACATTATTCCCCTTTTTTAATTTCATCTCAGATATTTTGACATTTATTCTTAGCTAGGGATAAATGATGGGTACTTATGTTTCATTTTTTCATCAAGTTACTATGTTTCCTATTGATAGTTATGTTTTTGTCTTATACATTTATAAGGTGAGTTGTCTTGTTGCATAATAATTTGTCTCTGTAGTCCAAGATATTCCTCAACTACTCCTCAAAAGTGAGGTCATGCTATATTTTCACCACCTCTAAATTCAGTACATGTGAGGGATTTGGTATTTACTCCCCAAGAGAGATACATTGAACACATCATGGACGTGAGCCATTTTTAGTGGAATTATAAGATAATATACCACTACTCTTATGTTATCAAGGATCTAAAATGGGCAAATGTACCAAAGGATAATATTTCACTTCATTTGAAATTTTATGAATCTCTTCCATGGTGATATTCAAAGGTAAATTTTTTCTCCAAATTCTAAATCAAACTCCCTTAGAAGGTTATCAAAATAGCTATTCTACCAACTCTAGGAAGCTTTTATATACAATTGTATGGCTTGAAAATTATTTATCATTTATTATACAAGATCAAGTCAGAGTAACTTAGGCTCACCAATTTCATTCCAACATATAAGAGTTCTATATTGCTTAAAATAATGTGCTTCAAATGGGTACATGTTCATACTTGAGTGGATGTTGTTATCATATGAGAACTCAAAAAATTAGAGATTTTGATCCCATACTTCTTTAAATTCGATTGAGAAATATCTCATTATGTCATCATGTTCCTGAATGGTACTTTTATATTGGCCATCAACTTTGGGGAGATAATCCATACTGATATTCAATTTAGCATTTATAGAATACTTATGAATTCTCTAAAATTTATAGGTGAACCTTGGAGCCTGATCAGAAATGATTGAAATTGGTTCCCCATGAATCCTCACCACTTCATTTATATATTTCTTGGAAATTTGATCAAGAGATAAATATTTGTAAATTTTAAGAAATTGGGCATTATTTGCGAGTTGATCCATCAAAACCCATATCACCTTTATTACTTTGTATGTATTTGGTAGACCTGTAACAAAGTCCACAGTGATGTTTTCCCATTTCTATGTGGGTATGGGAAATGGTTGCATCATCCCCTTGTAATTTTTTCAACCTGATTTAATTTATTTACATACCAAATACTTTTTGGTGTACTCAATAATCCCCCTCTTCATGTTGTCCCATTATAATTTCCCTCAAAGATCTCGGTACATCTTGGTATGTCAATGATGGATGGAGAAATATAGGCTATGTTAATTATCCAATAACTCTTTATTTATCCCAGGTGATGAAGGCACACAAATTTTAGTTACAAACTAATTCGTACCATATTCATTGATTCAAATTAATGATGATTCCCTTACTTTAGTACTTTATCCTTTTTCTGAGGATGCAAACCATACCTTTGTGCATCCTTGACATTTTATTGGATATATAGTTAAGAAATTATTCCAAAAAGTAGGGTGTATTCCCTGAAATTATGATTTTTGAATTCAACATTTTCATATATATTAATATAGGGTTTTTCTCCATCTAAAACATGGATAGAATAGTATGTTCTTTTCTAATAAGATAATCAATTACAATTTTCTCCTTTCTAGGAGGGTAATGAATAGAGAAAACATGTTCTTGATAAACCTTAACCATATTCACTAATGCGTGTTGTTCTCTTTCTTTGTGAATATATACTGTAGAATATTATGATATATATATATGGAACAATTCTCACCATAGGGGTAGTGCCACAAAATATTTAATTAGAAGATCATAGATTCTTACTCTAGACCACATGTCAAGTAGTTCTGATCATGGATATTTAACTTTTATGTGTCATATGCTATCAATTTTTAATTCTGTATGAGTAAAAAACCCAAGCCCTTATTTAAATTATAACTGTATATTAGAACCCCTTCTACAATTGAGGGTAGTGAAACTTCTAGCACAATTATTAGCCTCTTATTAACCTCCTTAAATAATTCCTCCCATTCTTCTACTGAGACATACTTTACGACAATCTGTTTTAACATAGATTTTGGGATAGAAAATCATGATAAATTTCTCATAAATTATCAGTAGTACCCAGATAATCCAAAAAATATTTATTTATATGAAACTTGATGATAGAATACATTCCTATGATGAATTTTTTTGAAGGGTCCATAAAAATGTCTTCACTTATGATCAAGTTCTCCAAGAATGTGACTTGCTATATTAAGAAGTTGTACATTATGAACATAGAAAACACCTTCTTCTTTATTGATGTCTCTAGCACAATCCTTAGATTCTCTTAATATTCCACCTTGATCATGGAGTAAATGAGAATATCATCAATAAATACCGCCACCAATTTTTTAAGTTATACTGTAAAGATTTTATCCATCAAATACATGATGATTATAAGGGGAATTAGTAAGTCCAAAAATAATTACTATGAAATCATAGTGTTTTTACCTCATACAGATGGATTTTTTATGAAAATATTCCTTCTTCAGCATAATATTATGATATACATAATAAAGACCCACCTTTTATAAGTAATGATCTTCTCATAGTTGATCTAACAAGTCATCAATCCTTGGTAGGGGAAACTTGTTCTATATGGTGATTTTTTTGAGCTCCCAATAATCGATGAAAAACTTCATAGAACTATCATTTTTCTTGAAAAAGGTCACTGATACACCCCAATGTGGTGATCTAGAGAATATAAACCCTTTATCCAAATTATATTATAGGTTTTTTTTACTCCTCCAATTCAATTGGGATATCCTATATGGAATTTTGGAGATAAGATAGGCTGTAAGTATTATTTCAATTGAGAACTCTACATAACTATCTAGGGGAAGGCCATGCAACTATTTTGGGAAATACATTTGTATATTCCCTAATAATGGGAATTTTCTCAAGGTTGATGATTAAGTTTAACAAAACCATTTGGGTAAGATATTATTCTTTACTGGGTATCAATACCCACACCATTGATGGATTTTCTATAGGAGATTCATCTTCTTCCAAAACTTTGTTTAGGAGCATGGGATGGTTCACAATATGGAAAGCGATTTTTATTTCTTGATAGTTTATGTGAGCTGAATATAATGAGAGCCATTCCATGCCCAGTATAGCATCAAATTCCACAATGTAAGGATTAAATGATTCACTGGAAGAATCATCCCACATACACTAATAAGAGAACCATCCAACACTCAGGTTACATTGATTGCACAACTAGGAGTTTTTATAGATATCTATATTCCAAGGAATCAAGGTTATGATTCTAGAGTTTGATATAAATTTTTGAATATAAGAAAATATATAAAACCATAATCACTTTTTTCATTGTTTAGTGAATAGAAAGTGTAACTTATTTGACTTCATTTTCATTTTCCACCTTAGTAGTGGTGATGGAAGAATATTTCACTTACTATTTTTACTTGTGTGGTTACTAAAATTGATTTCCCTCCAAGGCCCATTGTGTAGTGCAGTAGCTTATATTGTTCCCTATCCCCTTATAGTTGAAGCATTGAACCATGGGTGGTCCATTGGGAGGTGTCTTCCTTTCCTCCAACATATTGGAAGTATTCTTAATGTCCCTTAGATATTCATGACCTTGGTGGCCTCCTATCTTACACATAAAACATTTTCTCAACCACTTTGGAAAATTCACATGATGACTATTTCCAGATCTTAGACATGTGGGATGTTGGAGATTCTTTCCTCCGTTGTCATTCGATTTTCGAACTCAAATATCAATTCATTTATTCTTATCTCTATATTGATGAGACCATTCTCCAAAATAGATATATACTTGGAGAGCACATAGAACTACTTATTTTTAAATCCCAAATTTCAAGATAGATAGATTATTTTTGAGGCATGGTTTTAAGCCACTAAATAATCTATCTATTTTTCTGTCATTATTAATAAAAAACCTGAGGTTTATCTTAAATGACTTATGGAATTTTTCTAGAAACTTGTGAGAGATTTAATATCATTTTTTATGATCTGGGAATTATTTATCCATTTTTTTCAATTATTTATATGGAAATACTTATTAAGAAATATTTTCTTAAAGTGTTCCCCCTAAATTTCTTCCTTTTCATCTTTTAGTTTTATATTCATTATTAATGCCTACCATTGATCATCCTCTTGATCTAATCAACTGAAAACTAGAGTAAACTCATCCTTATCAGAATATTAAATCATAAAAAATATCTTTTACATTTAGTTAACCCAAAAATCTATGATAAGTTTATTGGATGTTCTACTAAACATTAGTGGTCATTGTTTTATAAAGAACTCGATATCTAGTTTCTCCTTATTTGGTGAAGGTGGATGTTCCACAAGGTTTATGTTATTTTTCATAGCCTGAGGTAATTGGGTATGCATCACCATGAATTTTTAAGCTCCACAAACTATCACATTGGAAGTTTCATTCATATATTCATTGAATTTTCCCTAACATAGGTAATTGGTCTAGTTCCTCTTGGTTCCCACCATTTTCTAAAATAGTAATTTTTAAACAAAATATCAGTAAATAAATCATAAATAAATCATTTTCATGCACAAATCATTTCTAAAGTCATATCTTATGGGATCCATATGTTTATCCCTGTTCTCAAATGATTCTTCTAGGATCACATACATTAATCCTTTTCCAACTTTAATAGGAATAATTACTTTAGTTATATATATTTTATAATGTTTTTTATGGTGATTGTGATTAACATAAGTATATATCCCGTGAGTTTTAGACAAGGTGTGCAGTAAGCCCTTTTTATCATCAACCTTGTATAAGTTGAGTTAATACCCAACATTCCCTTTTTAGGTTATTATCCAAAGGTACATCTGGGCTGGAACTTCATCCACTTTTAGTATCTATAAATTGATTTCATTACTCATAAACCACACACTCTTATACTTTACCAAAACATTAAGATGTTTCCCTATATTTAGACTTATCCTAAGTGATGTTGCTAAATTTTTATAGACCTAATTCCAAAATTTAAAACTATTATCGGAAACCAAATATAAAAACCAATATTTTTCTTACATGACTATTACATAATTTCAATGATAAATAAAATAATAGTAATACATTACAGGATCAATAGGTTAAGTATATTTGGAAAATTAGATTCATATATCAGTAGTACCTAATAAAACAAATATTTTTTAAATAAAAATTCTTTATCCTCTTAAAATCTATCACATTGTCCTTAGTAAATGTAATTAATTGAGGTTATACATCAATGAAATGGGTGATCTAAATTCCTAGTAAGGGGAGGGATAACATAGAAGTAATAAAAGATATAAATTAATTATACTTGGGTGACCATATTCATCATAATTATTCCATGGGAAGAAGAACACAATCATAATAATGGGGGAAGCCTTCAAAAAAGGAAAGAAATGTGGAATATTTATAATAATGAAACATCATAACATAGTGGTCAAATTCCACACATAGTCTTGATCAAAGATAACATCATGTCCACAAACAATATATGTGCATAAATCATAATATCATAATTGTGAATGAAGATAAAATAATTTTCATGAATAATACATAAAATCTCATGAGTTATATCACATTATCCAATGCATTTGAGGGATATATAATTCTAAGACTAACCATTACAACATAAAATTCCATAATCATACATCCCACCTAGGAAGAGAACATAGTACAATAATAGTCTTGAAATAAACCCATGAAAAAAATAGATTTTATAAATAATACTTTTATGAACAACCGTTGGGATTCAAAAATTAATAAGGGAAGTAATATTTCATCACAAAACATCATCATTATTGAGTAGATAATAAAAAACTCAAGATGATTAAATGTGGTGTTTTATAAAATTAATTGTCTTTTAAAGATATTTTTATTTGGATTAGAAATAATTTTTATATGGTAGAAACATGTATATTATAACAACCTTGACCTTTATTACATATTTAAACATGATTTATTACATAAAAATTCACTTAAGACAACTTCGAGGATCGAGAGGTATATTGTCTTGGGAAATTAGAATCATTAAATGACAACTTATGACATAAAATACAACATCTTTATTTACAAATTATTTTACATGACCACAACATTATTTCATACATATCATTGCTTGGGATAACCAGAGGACACACATAAGAAAAGGGTGAGCTATAAAGCCCAGTAAGGGAATAAACAAGGCATAACATGTATAATATAGTACAAGTTAAGAAATAGGTATATCGATGGAGTACAAGAGAAACATGAACATAAAGGCATGATATATCATGATTACCGTAACAAGGAAATGTGTCAACAACATACCACAAGATATTAGCATGAGCCAAGGCTCATTGCCCATGGATTTGCATGAGTAAACCCTCATTGCACATGAATTAACATGAGTAAACCCTCATTGAAAATGAAATATAATGATTCAACACTCATTTCTAATTTCGTATCAAGATACTATTCTTTACCCAATACATTGGAGCACTATCATAACACACCATTCTTAATCATTTCATTTCATGTGTAAGTGTGCCACCTAGATCATACAATAAAGATTCATTAAAAATCATAATTTATTTCACAAATAAGAGATGAGGAATTCATAAATGAATTTCCTCAATCAAAAAGTACATGTGCATAAAGGTTAATATCCTTGATATAGAAATGGGTATGGTATTCACTTACACGATGATTTTGGCATTGGAAATTTTGGTGTAACTTCTACAGCATAATGACGTCAAAAAGAAATTGTAAAATGTGTTGAAGAGAGAGAAATGGGTATCTCATAATTTATACATGAAATGGATTGTATGGGGGTAATTTAAATTAATTTTCCAACATGTGTAATGGAATTTAGATTCATAATATAAAATAATTTCTTTCATAAAAATGAGGACAGAAAAATGTCTTATTGAATTTCGGCATGGTAACGAGTGTACATGGGAGACATTAACGAAAGATAAAGGGGTATATCATCATTCAAACATAAGGAGGGAAGCATATGGGGGGTTCCAAATAATACCCCAACATTTTTAATTGATATTAAAATTTCATAAAAATATAAGGAAACTTGGATATAAATAGGGAAGGAAGAAAATGGAGGATCCCTTACTTGGATTTGTGATCCCAAAGGCTTGGGAGAGGCTTGAGAGAGGCTTCATGGAATCTTTGGGGTGCCTTGGGGGGATTCTAGATAAAGTAGGGAAGATGTTTTTCGAGCTCCAAATGGTTTTAGTGAATAGTAATGGGAGTGTTTGAGTGATGAGGAATGGGAGGTTGGGTGGGTTTATAAAGGAAAAGAGAGGAAATTATTTATTATTTAGGTTTTGAACACTACACATTAAACAAATCAAAAACAAAAACCATACCGTGGTTTTTCCCATGGTTTATTTCAAAGGGGAGTGGTATAAAATATTTTATAAGGCCATGGACCGAACATATTAAAATTTTAGGCTTTATTATGTGGAGGCGAGTCACACTCTCAAAGAAATCATTTTAAAATGTTAAAATATTTTATAAGACTGGGAGGGTCTACTATGGAATTATAAAATTAATAAATATAATATGAAATCAAAATATATTAAATTTAAAACATATATTTGTAGAATAAACATTTTATATAATATTATTACATCACTACTGGGTCATTATGATGTCCTAAAACACATTATATATTAATTTAGTGTTTATTTTTTACCCAAAAATTCTGCTGTCTCAAAAAATTATGAAAATTTCCCCATTGGATAAATTTTGTGTTATAATTACAAAAATAATATTAATTTAATCTAAATAATTTTCTAAATATATTAATTTTCACATTTAAAATAAAAATCGACATTTATTGAAAATTCATGGGTTTTGACAAAAACAGCTTTCAAACCTTAATACAAATTACAATTGTATAAAAATTATATGATCATTTATATTGAATAAAAATTAATTTAGTACTAATATTTTATTAAAATATTTTTTAACACAAAAATAAATTTAATTCATGAAAATATATTTCTTAATTGATTATTAACTAAAAATACTATTCATGCTTTAAAAACCTTTTAGAATGTAACAATAATAAAAATGAATCTATATTATTTATTCTATAAAAAAAATTCACATAATCATAGTTCTAGGTTATTATAACATAACCCCTTATAACAACCTCATAATACCTAAGGTTAAGCTATGCAATGGTGAATGAATCTTGGGGTGACTTGGATAACATAGCTCGGGTGGTAATCTCTATTAGCATATGCTTCTACCATAGGCGATTCTTTTCAAGCTTAACATGTTGAAGCTCGGTTTGGGATTGGTCAAGAGCGAATCCCAGTGAATCAAACTCCTTTTCCGAGCTCTGAAAAATGGGCTTCGTATGGAGCAATTCTACTAGATGAGGCCATCACTTCCTTTTTCTGAGTAAATTAGATTTTTTAAAGCCCTATATTTATACTAATCATGCGACCACTCTTAAAGGGATATATTAGAAATGGTAACAATTCTTAACAAAATTTTAAAATAAAAAAACATAAAACCAAGGAAGTGCATATGTTTTATATAACCATTTTACATAATAACAAATTTAATTATATCAATAGGAATTTTCATTAATAAAAGTTTGGGTCCATACAATCTTCCCACATTAAGAAATTTCACCCTCGAAATTTCCATTTCCAATAATAAAACAGATGACGGTAACCCTACTTCATCACTTCATCTGATTCCCACGTTTCTTCTTCAAACTTGTGGTTTCACCACAACACCTTGATGAGGGGAATTATGTTATTTCATAGAACTTTTTCCCTATGATCTAAGATCTTCACTGACTTCTCTTCATAAGAGAGGTCATTCTCCAATGGTACCACATCTGGATTGAGTATATCAGATGGGTCAGGTATGTACTTCTGTCAAGAGTGATACATGGAATACATCATTGTTGATTCTCCTTTCAATCATAGAGTCTAAATGAATGTAAATAGGGAGTACATTAAGAACCATAAGAGTCATCCTTTGATGAACATAAAAAATTGATAAAGGCATTAAAAAGGAACTCTTTAAGAAGAGGTCGTGCAAGTTTCCCTCTGGTCGTGCAAGTCACTTATGCGCCACATATGGGTTGCACAAGTCACTTGAACAACCAATTAATTTTGTCTCTCAAGGTGCCCAGTGGCCTATAAATAGCCCCTATGGGCCCCCCACACCAGGACGAATTTTCCAAAACTCAGATTCAAGCTCTGGTCACCCAAGTCTTTGTCTGACTTCTTCCAACTATTCTAAAGTAATTATTTACCTAGAATTGAAGCTCCAAAGAGTAAGAATAAGGCCTAAGTATTATAAATCATCAATACTTCCGCACCAAAGTGTCCAGCCCTTAAGGGAAGTGAAGACACTTGCGCGTCACCTTTCCCTTTCAAGAGAACTTGCGCGACACACTTTTGGAAGCCTCTAGGGATGATACTAAGGGCTTGAGTTCAATGTCACCCAAGTATTACCCTATATATTCTTCGTCGCCCAAGGTGACTCATGTCACGCAAGTATACTTGCATGACCAGGACTTTTGTTCCAGAAAAATACTTGTGTGCCTCAATCCTAGTCACCTCCTTCCCTCAAATTCACCTCTCTTATTCAATATATGACCTTCAAAACCCTCATCAAAACCATTTATGGCGTGGTTTCTTCATCGACTTCCTTTTCTGAGAGGAATTCATATGGTCCTCCTTCTCAGGAGTAATTCCTAATCACATTTTCCATTAATTGGGCCTCCTTCTCAGGAGTAAGTCCCAATCATATTTTCCATTAATTGGGCCTCCTTCTCAGGAGTACGTCCCAATCATATTTTCCCTTAATTGGGCCTCTTTCTTAGGAGTAAGTTCCAATCATAATTTCCCTTAATTGGGCCTCCTTCTCAAGAGTAAGTCCCAATCATATTTTCCTTTAATTGGGCCTCCTTCTCATGAGTATGTCCCAATCATATTTTCCCTTAATTGGACCTCCTTTTTAGGAGTTAGCCCAAGCATTAATTTCTTTTGACTTGGGCTTCCTTTTCCGAAGTAAGTCCCGGGTTAAATCCCAAATCTCCATAAAGTAAAAATACCTTTATAGACCCTGCTCTTGGGTATTCATACATATGTAATCCCCACATCATTTCTTATGATTTCGTCTTTCAGGGCACAATCGTCAGTTTTACTGAAACCTCTTGTTTCTCACACCGAACATGTCTCACATGAGCGTAGAGTGTAAAAGTAATTACAACATCTCTCTTTGGGCCATTAATCATGCATAAACATCATACTTCTTCACCCGAACTACGTGGACATTGATCTCTTCCTTAAAAGTAGAGTACGTAGGAAGCCTTTCTAAGGTTCATGCCCATCTTTAATTAATTATTTTCCATCCCATATGAAATTAAACTATATATTTCTTATCGAACCACGTGGGTTCTGATTCCTTCCTTTTTAATAAGGATACGTAGGTAGAACATCTGCGGGTATGATCCCAACTCTGAAATAATCCTATCTTTCTGAATGATAATAAACTTCAAGTGCCCCACTGAGTGGCTTTAAAACCAGTATGGTCATCATAATGACCAAGAGATTTCTATATAATGTATGGAAGGATACCATTGACTAAGAATCTATAATTCATATGGAGGATTCTATATTGATGTAGAACCTCAAATACATATAAAAGACTCTCTAAATTCCCTACATATCAATCATCGATTGAAAGATCTAAAGGAAAAACTCATTTTCATGCTTGGTAAATTAATAAGGATTAATGAACATAACATAAATCTATAAGAGAGTCCCAGAGTAGAAAATAATTCCCCCCAAATGGTGTGATGAGTCTGAACTCCCATCCTCTCGACCAATGCAAGTTCTTAAGCCTCATCAGTCCACAACTAATGGGCACCTACCTTTGGAAAGTAGGTCCAAATGGATATATAATCATTGGATGTTTCTGGTTCGACGAATAAACTCGTTATAAACGGATTGGAATGTTTGAACCTTAAAAAAACATGGTCATCCTCATTTCCATAAGGAACAGAAAATGGTGAACCCGACGTGAATCCTCAACCAAGTTAAATTATGTTTTACCTATTTTTAGGCCCCTATTTAACTCAATGTGAGGGCCAACAAAGAAACTAATCACATATGTGTTCATCCAAAGGATGTAGTCTAGACAAGATTATCTTGATTATGTATTTTATATCAAACATGCACTCTTTTACAAGATCTCTCTTGAATAAAAAAATGGATTATTTAAAGTTCACACCTCTGAATGCCTCAGCTATTACTCATGTTGGATCCTCATCCGCTCTTAGGATGACATCACCTACTCAACATCTTCAATGCTGGGTTTCAAACATGTTGGTGAGGGAATACCGTCAACAAGGTACCATCCCGACTCTAGAGGCCGCTCGACAAACCCTCCAAGTTAATAACTCACCCTGGTTATCTGGACAGCGATGACCAGTGGTCAAGAAGCAGGTGGTGCCAACCACGATCTCCAACCATTTAGGGTCGTTATCCCTGGAATGCTGTCAATAGTATCTCCCATATTATAGGGAGGTGAAGGAAGAGGTCACACAATGCCTAAATTCAAGAAGACAAGAGTCCTTTACGAGGGCTCCAATCATCAATCGCCACTAGACTCATGCGGTAGTGCACCCTCAACATGATGAGGGTATCGCCTTGAGGGGTTAAGCTCAGGTTCCTCAAACCTGAGCATGCAAGACGAACCACCAGAGGTGAAATTCAGAAAACATGGAGCATGTCCTTAATTCTACCCCCGGAGAAGTCCAACAAGCTATCTTGATGGAAAACAACGAGCGGGCATATACACCCGTCCGTCCTGATTTTACTACCCAACAGACTCATCTGGCAGTAAAATGCCAATCCCGCCAGGCAATTCCGGCGGAGTATTATAGGCATGTATAAACTAACAGTTTTGTTTTTGATTTTAAAATAGTCCGCTTTATGGGTGAGCAGGAACCAGAATAAAAAGTGCGTGTTAAAAATTCAAAGAAGCCAAAAACAGAGTTCAAAATTATAAATTCTAAATTCAAATTACACAGAATCCAAGTGATCGTCGACATTATCGTCATCCCGCCATCACCATACAGATATCCGGAGAATAAGCCGGAGTCCATCGTTACTGTTCCATTGCATATCATTTTTTCATGCCCGTAGAGAAACTCGTCCAGTAGGAATCAATGTCTTCATCCAAGGAAAATATTCAAGAACCGCGTAATAATCATCCAAACTCGCAGACCAACCAGAAAAAAATACGTAGATTCACAACCCCACTTCAACCAGAACAACCATAGTCTTCAAAAAATTCAAAAACAACCACGATCAGCCAATCCAAAATAAACCATGAACCCAAAATCCAGAGAGTAGAAAAACCATAGCAGATCCCGATCCAAAACCTGAATCATGCACAAGAACCTTCACCGATCGCTAAAATCAAGGTCGGAGCCCCACATCCAACCAAACCCCAACCTACCGAAGATTACTGATGAACAGAAGTCTTATCGGAGATCGAACCATGCACGGGAAGTGGGAAGGTCGATCATGATACCTCCAATGATGACGATGCTGCAAAAAAACCTCACAAATTTCGAACATCAAAGCATCATACACAAAACCCTTTACCGCAAAGACTGTCGAAGAAGAACCTGCGAGGGAAGAAGAAGAAGTCCCACCACCAGCCTAGAAAATCTCATCGCCACCTTCGAAACCACAAACGGGGACTAGATCCGCCCAACGCCCTCCCAGCCGATTCAGGCACGAAGCGCAATCCTCACCGCAATAGCAGAAACTCGAACTGACTGCGCCGCCGAGAGAAGCATCAGGCTAGAAAACTGAGAGATTCTCCAAGAGGAACGATCCCATGGAGTCGACGAAGCCACCAAAGGAGAAACACCGCATGCCATGACCCACCAGACTGAGTCAATGAAGAGGAGATTCCATCCGAATCGCCACGGGGAGGAAGGCGGCGGCAGGGAGGAAACCCTAGATTAGCGCCCCTTACGGGCGCATCCTTAGCATATATATGGAATCCAATAGGCATGAATATACACCTATTTACAAATCATCAACTAGTCAGCAGGCTCATCTGACTGCAACGAAAGAAACTCACTAATTGAATATGGTGGAGAACAATCAGCAGACACATACACCTGCAATTCATTAGGATAACCAAATGTCTTGTTTGGTAGCACCCAGAGATGTCAATTGGAATGCTCTAATGACAAGTAGGAGGCAGACCCAATTTTCTACCCCCACATATGAGTACAGTCATATTTCATTGATCAGAAAAAGGAGGACCGGAGCAGTCACATACACCTACTCCAGACACAGAATGGATGTATATTCCTGTTCTAGCAAATCAATTCACCAAGCACATTCTGACAATGGTGAAAGAGCAGAAACAAATCTCTACCCTTATTATGGATACCTGTCAGAATATTATAAAAACTTCAGGAGCATCATAGGGAAAGAATCATAAATCTATCCCTATCAGTGGAGTGACTCATCAACATATCACTCTGGAGAAGATACACACCTCTGTACTAGTCTAGGAGGGTTGTGGGGAATACTCCCCCATGTCGTACATAAAATCAAGTCGGGCACATACACCCGATTTGAATGGAGATAATCAGAAAAACCTAACCATTTCTCCTGAGCAGGCACATACACCTGCCCATAATAACCACTTTCATCAAAAAGTGGTTTCCAAAGTTAGTAAGAAGGCGTCTAAGAAAAAGACCCATCCAGCATAGTCGAGAAATCAAGAGCCAATCTGTAATAAGGCCTTTCTCAATACTAGAATTCTTGATGCGCTCAGATAATAGTCTGTTGCAACCCAAGATTCTACTCTCTAATTTCATGATTCCAGAAGTAACAACAAAAATTTCGAAGGTCCTCATCATACATTTCCTCATTAAGGTTTGCTTCATGACAATTCGGTCAATCTCGAAGTATCATCCTCGGATGAGAGCCACAATAACCCTTTATTTGGCCAAAATACTAAGGAGGAAGTGGTTTCATCATTTTATGTAACCCACCATGGTGGTCCTCCCCATGATGATGAATTTAGCTGCGAAAGTCCTCTCCACAGTAGTAGTTATCATTTCCTAGAAAATTCTTCAATGGAAAATGTAGTAACGAGAAATACCTCTTATCTTGAGGCACTTGCAAATGCAAAGCTAGTCATGTCTAATGCCTTACCACTAGTGGTTGAAATACGTTTGAATTAGAAGATAGACCGGGGTGTAGGTAATTCTCCAAACCACTTATGGTTCATTCATATTCTAATTTGAAAAATGAATCCTCTAAAAATCTAGTTGAATCTGATGAAGCAAAAAAGAAGCACCGCCTTTGGTCCAACAAGGTAGAATAATATTCATCAAATGATGAGAAGGATGTGCTGAATATGATAAAACAACTGGAAAAAGGTGAAGTACCAGTCATGTTTTGGCCATTGGATGACTCTCAGTATGATATTCTAGAAATGTAGACTGATGATTGTATTCACGATATTCGTCTCAACATGTAGAAAACTCTTTGTTGCTTAAAAGAGAAATTATTATCTTATGATGAATATGAAAATCATGTCAATATAATATAAGGGTTACAACACCAAATTGATTTGGCATCTCTCTCAGTTTCCCGAAATCCAATGGTTGAAAAGTAGGAGAGAGCCCTTCAGCATTCATACCTTGGATCGTTAAAGAGGTTGCTCCAGTTAATTACCAATACACCATCTGGTATTCATATCAGGGGATGAGGTGTTCATGGAGCACTGCATTTCACTATACTCTCCAGTCAACAATTCCTGCCAAAGGTGGTATGATGCAATGTTATTTCCCATGGATGTCCACATCTAGCTAGTTTTGTGCATAATCAAAGGCTTGCCCAAGAACATGCCTCAACAAGTTCTACCCAAAGTCAGGCATATAAAGAAAAAGTTGTCGAATTACTCTTTAATCAAGAAAATGAGAATATCAAACACGATTCTCATTTAGAGCATGCACATCATCAGGTGACATAAGTGTCAGAAATAATCCAACGGTCATCCGAGCCAGGTGATTTGAGTGGATATCAGATGATGCATCCGACTAATTTCTGAACTAAAGTCTGCAAAATCAATAGAGATTTTAAGAAAGTTTCATATGTTTCAGATCAAGATCCACCTTAGCTTTCTAGACTAGGTACTCTTTTAATCCAACCCTTGGGATCAACAAATAGGATTCGAGGAGTTGAGCAGGAACAACAGGAATAGCCCCAGCCCACCAGACTGGGGACTTTTTCCAATTCTCAATCTCTTCCTCAGCGAAAGTTAGTATTCTATTGATTAGGGAAGAAGCCACAAGAGGAACATAGATCCGAATTATCATGAGATTCACTCCAAATTATGGTTCATCAAGAATTTCCTAAGGGATAAAACGAACAAAAGGCAATGTCTCATCGAGGACCTGGAAGTTGACAAAATCACAGAAATTCCGACAGAAGGGATGCAATGCATTATGCATCGATAAAATGTCATCAATGCCATTGTCACTGATCCCCCAGAACATGAGGTTCACTCAGAGGAATCATATGAAGATGTTCCTATTCAAGAGGTTGTACACACAAAAATAAGTGAAGAAGGTGTGTGTACCAGAAGCCAGAGGGCTGCCTAGAGGCAATATATTCCTTCGGGCAATGCCCTTCCATACTCCAGAAAGGCACATACCAAGTAAAAGGGTAAAAGATAGGTTACATGCCACCTTACCTCTGGAGAAGGACAATCAATCTCATTAGAGGAAAGGTTCGCACAACAGGAAGAAGAAATGAAGGATTTAAGGAGGTTAAATGCAGAACTACTTCAAGGTAGTCTTCCTCTTAAGTGTGATGGAGTTAGTCAGTCAAGGGGATTCATTGCATCTACTAGGATGGATCAAGAATATTCTCCTTTATATGTACACCCTCACAGGTCCAATCCTATGGGTCATGCACGACAACAACTGGTAGTGCTACCATCAGTTGTAGTACAAGTCACCACACCTGTCCAAACTCCAGTTATTGCACTTGCTCAGGTCCAAGCTCAACCAGATGTTTCTCAAAAATTAATAACTACCATTGAGTCATTAACCACTCATTTTGAAGATATGGAAGGAAAACATGTACAAGTTCAACCGGAAAAGAAAGCTTACCCTAAATGGGTTGATGCAATTCCTCCCACATCAAATTTTGCGAATACCACATTCCCAATTTTTAATGGTTCGAGAGATCCAGAACAACACTTAACACATTATGTTTCTCGTTGTGATTCAATGATGGGAACTCCTCAACAACAAGAAGCATTTAAGATAATGTGTTTTGTGCAGTCATTACAAGGTCCTGCTTTTGTCATGTATACAAGTTTTCAATCTCGATCAATTACTAGGTGGAAAGATCTCTATCAAAGATTTCTTCTTCAATTTAACCCCACATTGCCAAAGAATATTGTTTTTGATCTTACCAATTTTAAGAAATGATAAAATGAAAGAGTTTCAGATTTCATTGCTTGATGGAGGGGATTAACATATTCCTTATGTTTATCACTCCCTCAAGAAGAATTGTTGCCAATCTGTGTGGAAAATCTGCATTATGATTTATGCACACCGTTGATCCCTATGAAATACACAAGAGGGTTTTGAGACCTTACTTCAATCGCTCAACAAATTGAAGACTCTCTTACAAAGACTAAGGTTAAAACTCATGTAATTCCATCAGTTCTGGGAAGGAGAATGGGGAAAGCAGAGACTGCTATAGTTACACTTAAACAAGCACCTGTACATGCTTCCACTTCAAAAAATTCATCATATCAAAGGGCTCCACCTCCTGAGCGTCAACAAAAATGGATGCCTCATCAAGATTATCAACGAGATCAAAGGCAGAAATAGTTTGAAGATTTTAAGAAAAAATTTTATTCTTTCTAGAATGAAAAATTTCCTAGCTACTTCATCTCGGCTTTGGAAAACAATCTGGTTCAGTTGCCAAGGCCCAAAATGCCGAACAAGGAAGGAGATGAAGACCTCCCCAACTATTTCCCATTTCATCAAATGTTGGGGTATCCCATTCAGGAGTGTTTTGTCTCCAAATATCTCCTGCAAAAGATGGTGGAACTTTGATAGGTAAAACTGAAAGGTTCTTCAACCCAGGTAGCATGTGTTACTGCTACAGATCAAGAGGAAGAAGGAAAGTGGCATGAAGTCAAAAGAAAAAATGCGTAGAAATATCATGATTGGATGGTCAAGAAAATGATCAACCAAACTCATGAAATTTTACGAACACAATTGAATCAACCAATTGTGTCTTCTAATATGAATTAAATAGAAAAAACCCCTTCATCAGATGGAAAATCCTCAAAGGGGCGGCATAATTTGAAGAAAGAAGAGAGGTCAGAAAAAGTTGAGTTCGTGTCAAAGACTAAATTATCTTTGACTCTGGTAGATTTTATGTCATCTCCTTCAAAATCACGGGCACCACCCTACCAAATGACACTGCCTAAACTGGCTAACCAGGCAGAATCTTCATCAGATGAAGAGTTAATCTTTGGTTCTGTTAACATGAATCACTTAACGGATCTTTATGCTAGCCACAGTTTCAATCTTGAAGAACCTGAGTTCCCTGTATCAAACAGAGGAATTAGATGAAGAGACAGAGGTCTAGGATATTGGGGAAGACGTGGATATTCCAAAAGCCACTATTTCAATCCTACCCCTGCTAGAACTGTTTATGCTATAGAAACTCGTGGAAAAGCCCTTTAGTGGGGTCAACAAGTACAAGAAATTTCTTCCACACATGGTAGATTCAGTCCAGGAATAGTTATTTTGGAGGATCAGTTAGAGGTTACACCTTCTTCCTCTCAGCAAATAAATATTCCTAGTCCGTCTAATTTATCAAAGCCAAGAGTATTTCCAACTCCTACCATGATACAAGATGTATCTACTTCCAAAGAATCAACTTCTAAGGCACCTGTAAAACCACAGCTTCCTGTTGGGAAACACAGACCTTTGGATCAAAAGTATGATGTCTTGAAACATTTAGCCCATGTACCGGCCAAGTTATCAATTCTGGATGCCTTGAATCTATAAAAAGATCTTCGGGAGGCACTTATTGAGGCTTTGTCAAGTCCTCAGGAATTTGAAACTGAAATTGCTACGGCTGAGGTCTACCATATAGAGAATGATCCTACCGAATGACATGCAGTGATATCTTTTACAGATGAAGATGAATATGATGTTGTACATAGACATATTAGACCATTGTATTTATCTGGAAAGGTCAATGATGTAGACATACGATGATCTTTCATTGATAATGGTTCAGGAGTCAACCTCATCCCTATTCATACACTTCGTCGATTGAGCTTCACCGAATCTGATTTATCTCCTTCTACTTTGATGTTGCAAGGATATGATAAAAATGAACAAGAACCTCGGGGCAAGATTACACTCAGAACTCAGTTTAGAGACCTTGTGTCTAATTCATATTTCATGGTTGTTCATCATGACACAACCTTCAAAAATTTTCTTGGAGGACGTTGGATACATCAACATGCGGCTATACCTTCATCATACCATCAATGTATCAAATATTGTTTCAATGGTAAAATTGTGACATTGTATGGTGATAAATCCCCATTCAAAACATGTGAACCTCAATACAGTGAGGTAGAATTCTATCACATGGAGGGAAAAGAGAAATCCATGGCAAATGAGGTTACCAAAATTAATGGTCCAAATGGTTTGGAAAAGAATCCAGTAAACCCATTCATACATGTGAGTACATATAATGTGTTCCCTATAAGTCAAATTGATGGGATATACCCAAATCCAAACACTCTTATGGAAACATACATAATGTGAATTACAGAAATTGAGCCAGAAAACATTGTAGAAATTGTAGATTCACTAAGAAATGATGAAAGTTTTAATGGAGATGTCTTCATTTCATCCGCTGAAATCCAACAATTCTATACTTCATCAATCAGTCCAGAAGAAGTTATAGCAATGTCAAAGGTTAACAATGATGTCGATTCTCAATACATAATCTCCTATTTATTACCCAAGGAAGACCCTTCATTATCAATAGGGTCAAAAATGGTAGTATCTTCTTCAATATGTTCAAATTTTAACTTCTCCCCTGGTCATGAAAATTCTGCTTCATCATCTACTATTGAAGTAGAAACAAAAGAAGTAAAACTTATTGAAGAAGAAGAGGAAGATCTCAGGGATGCTCCTCCAGCATTTGAAGAGGGAATCTCTACCACTGTGGATGAACTCAGAGAAAAAATATGGGTACAAAAGAAGAGCCACACCCTACTTTAATTAGTGAGGCCATGACTATTGAAGAGTAAGAAATGTATACATAATTAATAAATCCATATCGAGATGTATTTTATTTGAATTATACAATAATTCTAGGTCTTGATCCCGATGTTTCCACTCATCATTTGGGTTTTCCAGAAGAACAACGAGGATTCATGCAAGCCGTAAGAAGAACACACCCAACTTATGTCTCCAAAATTGAAGCTGAAGTGGATAAGCTTATCAAGGATAACTTCATCATAGAAGATCAATATCCCAAATGAATGGCTAATATTGTCCCTGTGAAAAAGAAGAATGGAAAAATTAGAGTTTTCATTGACTTCAAGGATCTTAATTGGTATTGTCCCACGGATGATTTTCCAGTTCTGATAACAAAACTCTTAATTGATGCAACAGCTATCTAAGAAGCTCTTTCCTTCATGGATGGTTATTCTAGGTACAATCAAATATGAATGGCCCCAGAGGATGAGGAGTCTATATCTTTCCGTGCCCCTCAAGGTGTGTTTTTCTATCGAGTAATTCCCTTTGGCCTAAGAAATACAGGTGCAACATATCAACGTGCTATGCACCATATCTTCAAACCCTTTTTTGGGAAAGTTGTTGAATGTTATGTAGATGATATGGTGGTTAATTCCAGACAATGTTCTGATCACTTGTCCGATCTGGAAATTATATTCCACAAACATCAACAAAACAATTTGAAGATGAATCCCTTGAAATGTGCTTTCGGGGTAACCTCAGGATAATTTCTTGGCTTTGTTGTACGCCATCGTGGTATCAAAGTTGATCCTGAGAAGAAAAAATAAATCCTTGGTATGTCACCTCCTCGAAATTTGAAATAATTAAGAGGACTTTAAGGACACTTGGCCTATATTCGGCATTTCATCGCTAATCTTGATGTAAAATTTTTACCCTTAACCAAATTAATGAAGAAGGGAGTCAATTACCAGGGGACTGAATAATTTAATAAGAATTCGATATTCTCAAAAGATATCTCTTGAGTCCTCTAGTATTAATGCCACCCATTGAAGGAATACCACTTATTCTTTATGTAACATCATTAGAGTGATCATTGGGTTCCTTCCTTGCCCAAAATAATGATGCTGGGAATGGAAATAGCCTTTACTATCTTAGTCGGACTATGCATGAGGCATAAAATCGATATTCAAGTATTGAAAAGTGTTGCCTAACATTAATCTTTGTAGTTCAAAAATTGAGACACTACCTACAATATCATGAGGTTCAATTGGTATCTCGCAATAACCCGCTCAAATTTATCCTTAGTCGTCCAATGCTTACAGGACGTCAGGCAAGGTGGGCAGTTATTTTGCAGCAGTTTGATATCCAGTATATGCCTCAAAAGGCAATAAAGTGCCAAGATCTGGCTGATTTCTTTGCTGAGCACCCTTCAGTAGAAGATACATCTTTAGATATTGAACTTCCTGATGAGGAAGTCTTCTCTATTCAAGACAATCCTCAAACATGGGAAATGTACTTTGATGGTGCTTCTAGAAGTCCAACAGGGAAGAAAATGAAAGATCCTAAATTCAACAAAGTTGGTTTAGGAATTGTGATTATTTTCCCAGAAAAGGATGTGCTACCCTATTCCTTCTTAATTTTGGAAGGTGGTACAAACAATGAAGTAGATTATCAAGCTCTCATTGTAGGATTGGAGTTGGTGCTTCTAGAATAGGTGAATCACTTAAAGGTAAAAGGTGATTCAGATTTGGTAATCAAACAAATCAATGGGGACTATACCATAAGAAAAGAAGAGTTAATAACATTTTATGATTATGTCAGAGAGTTAATGGCAGAATTTACTTCAGAACTGACATTTTCTTATGTCCCAAGATCACAAAATTCCCAAGATGATGAACTAGATAATGTATCCACATCCCTGGCAGATCCAAACTGGGATGAAACAATCATCAGTATTGCCCACCTTCATACAGTTTCACCTTATGTTCAAATTAGAATGGAGGAAATCAATGAAATCAGTCCCATTTCTGAACAATATGGTCATAATACAGTATGGATGACACATATCAGGGAATACCTTCAAAATGGAACACTCCCACCTGATAGAGCTGAGAAAGAACAAGTCTAGTGACGTGTGGTCAATTTTACTCTTTATGATAGCCCAAATCACCAAAAAAATTTCTACAAGCGAGGTTTTGATGGAATTATCTTCAGATGTACTGATGGTGAAGAGACAGTGGCTTTCATGAATGAAGTACATGTAGGAGTTTGAGGTTCCCACCAGTCTGGACATAGACTATCTAATCAAATTCGAAGGCTTGAATACTTCTGGCCTTCAGTGTTTCAATATTGTGCAGATTTCACTATGAAGTGTCATTCTTTCCAAGTATATTCCAAATTCATTCATCAAACCCCAGAGTTTCTTCATACAGCTAAATACTCATGGCCATTTTCCACATGGGGAATGGATGTATTAGGACCTTATCTTCTGGCTATATCCAAGCAGTTTAAGTATATTCTCATTGCTACTGACTTCTTTTCCCAATGGTCAGAGGAAATACCTTTCAATGAAGTTAATTCTAAAGGCATTGTTAGCTTCGTCAAGTCTAAAATCATTACCAGATTTGGTGTCCCTCATAGCATATTGATGGACAATGGAACCGACTTTTGTTAATCCGCGATGAGAATTTTGTATCAAGAATACAACATAAAATCCCACCATTCATCTCAATATCATGTAGCGTCCAATGGACAAATAGAATACTTCAATAAGACTCTTTCAAACGTAATACAAAATATGGAGAATAAAGATAAAAAATCATGTCCTGATAAACATTTTCATGCTTTATGGGCTTATCGGACCACCACCCACACTACTACACGTTCAAATCCATATTCATTGGTATATAGAATAGAATCAATCTTTACCGTTGAGGTTAAATTACATTCGCTCAGAGTAGCCATTTGTGATCAGTCATCTACATATGAACAATCTCAAAAGTGATTGGATGAATTGGAACGATTGGATGAAAAATGATTGTGCACCCTGCACCACTTGGAAGTCTATCAGAATCGAATAGCACGAGCCTTCAACAATTGTTTTTGTCTTCGTTCATTCATTCAAGGAGAATTGGTATTGGTCCTTTGAACACCAATGATACCAAGAATGAAACCTCCAAATCATGAGTCAATGTGGGAAGGACCTTACTAAATATATAAGGTATACTCCAATGGATCTTATTCTTTAATTTCAATTGATGGAGAACTCATCACGACTCCAACCAATTCCAGATTTATGTAGAAGTATTTTTTGTAACACAAATACACTTCATTAGTCCTTACTGCAAGACTTTAAACTACATGGTCCCTTTTTTCCTTGTTGTAGGACATTAAACTTCATAGCTCCCTCCATTGTCTAACATGACATTAAACTGTGTCCAGTCCCTTATATGTCATACATGACATTAAACTGTGCATTGTTAGGGTTATTGCTACCTCTTGTTTCTCACACCGAGCATGACTCACGTGAGCTTAGAGTAAGCTTCAATCATAACACCCTCTCTGGGCCGCTAACCATGCGTAAGTCCCAACAACATCTTTAGGTATTTTTCCTCAAGTACAACTCAATAACCAATTCATTCTTCAATCAAACTACGCGGACTTTGGTCCTTGCCTTCTAGGATGGGTACATAGGCAACCTCTAGAGGTTCAAGTCCAAAACCAATATCCTCACATTGGTTCATCGCCGTCCTTTCTATGTGACAATAAACTATACATTCCCCCATTATCCTCACTACATGACATTAAACTGCATATCCATACATCCTAGCTACATGACGCTAAACTGTGCATCACCTGTCCATGAATATAACCTTACACTATTCTCAATTTTGTGCTGTAAGACAATAAACTACAACATTATTTGACACCCTCACCTAAGAGGGAATCATTATTGACATCGATATCCAATCATGTTATATTACAAAGACTACGTGCACACATGGCAATGCCCGATCCTTTAATCTTGGATCCAACCATCATTGCACTAATGTATCCTTTCACCCTTAACATATACTAACCAAATCTGTACAGAGGGTATTTCAAGGAATACATATGGATTGATTCCCATATTTATGGGATACGTAGGAACGTTCGAGCATCCCTCGAACCCAGTCCCAAGTCTTTGGGCCTAACCCCAAATTCCACTTTCAGTCCCTTGGCTGAAAAGTCCCCCTGTGAGCACATGAATGTGGTATGAAAACCCTGGTCCTTATTCACATCTGGTTTATAACAAACACACAATGTGTCTCCCTCATTATGGTCCTAACTCTACGACCTTAAACTAAGATCTCATACGCTCTCGTCCCACATGATGTTAAACTATATTTCAAGAACTACGTATGGATTGATTCTCATCCTAATGAGATATGTAGTGAAGTCCATCATCTCAATTTGGGACCTAGTCACAACATGATTATGGTCAACATTAGTCTATGTATCTCCTTCATGCATTGGACAATACCCATCTTCATGTGTCACACTCCTAACCGTAAATACTTCCAGATCTCCATAACCCCTTTCTTGACTACTGGTCACAAAATGTCTGATACCCGAGAATTCTTTGGCCTAACTATGCAGCACGTGCCCTTAGGCGGCCTTGCATAAGTAGTCTACATAACGGACCAGTCAGCCAAAAGTTTCTATTATTTGACTATACAGCCTATTCCCTTAAGTGACCCTACATAATTCAAACCCCCTAACAGGTTTTTCAAATAGTGGTAACTTCATTCTTGGGGGGAAAATACTTTTTTCCTTATTGGTCTTAACAACGATATGTAGGGATCTACAAAAAATAGTCATCCTTAACATACTTATCCCATACTCTTTTTCATGATCTGAAGGTATTCAAGTCTATGGTTTATATTTCCCTTCCCTATGTTTGGGTCAGACCTTCATAAGAGTCACATTCATCCAATTCTTTGAAAATCTTGATTGGGAATATCACCTCCATATTCAAGTACCTCTCTCCATATAGGAGACTACATGCTTTGGTAAACTTGAATCTCCATAAACTTCCACTGGATTTTACCAATAGAAAAGTAAAACTTCTGAGAGTTCTTTTGTCGGACTATGCATCACATGCCCCTAGGTGGTCTTGCATAAGTAGTCTACATAATAGACCTGTCATACGAAGGATTCTATTATTTGACTATGAAGCCATTGCCCTTAAGTGGCCCTGCATACTTCAACCCCCTAACGGGTTTGTCAAATAGTGGTAACTTCACTCTTAGGAAATACTTCCTCTAATACCTTTTAGCCCTTTTTTTCATATCATCCCTCAGATTCAAAATTTCTAAAGTCTTAATTTACATGTTTTTCCCCATACATGAATGTGGTAATATGTTTTCAAACATATTATCAAGGAATTGAGTCAATTTTAATCCACTTGGTCAAAGCTATTCGACCTTAAACATTATCCTTTTTATGTACGACATGCATGACTTTAAAATGCCAACAAAAGACAGGGTACTCATTAAATTGGGAACTTGTAAAAGGAATTCTGAACAAAATTCGAGTCCCATCTCACTAAATGTACATATTGTATGATTTAGGCAATATTGAGCAAGAAAAGATGCAAGGTTTGAAGGGTTGTTTGTATAATCCTACCAAAAATAAAACTATGCTTAATAATGCCCATTATCTTAGGTAATATATATATATAGTAATAATATAAGTAATTAGGAAGAGAATGCAGGTACAAATGATTGAAGATGAAATGTATTTTTTATTGATGCACAAGATTAGAAGAACATCCACAGATTGGAGTATCTTATCTTTTTCAATAATTACAAGAGGCTTTCAACAAAACTATCCATTTGATTTAGGACATCCAGAGATTTATCAGCAGCCACTTGAAGTTCATTCACTCGACCAGATTCACTCTTTTCAGCTTGATGGAGTGCTTTCTTGGCATCTGCGATATCTTTCATACCATTCGTTTGGACTCCTTCTAGTGAATTGTTCAGCTGGTCAAGTTCCCCAGTAACGACATCTAACTATTGCTGAAGGTGCATCTGCTAGAAAATTTTCTCTTTGATCTTATGCTTCAGCTCCTTCAATTTTATAGCATGATCATCCTCAACTCGGGACACCGTAGCCTCGAATTCGCCAATATTGGTCAATAGCCTCGCTCTGGTCAGATCTTGATGGTACTTTTTCTCTCACTCCCTCCTTAAAGATAACTTGTTTCATCACAGCATGGATCTCTTGATATCAAAAACCACCAAGTCCTAACATGACGAACAAGGATGACAGTCGCGGTATCTTCGAAGATAGCTCTTCAAGAGGCACTTCAGATATGATCTTTGATATATTCTTCAATGCCTTGCAATGTGAGAATTAAAGCGCCTTCTGCACCTCTGGGTCTGACTCAACATCACTATCACAGGGGGGAATATAGTCTAGGATTAATGCACTTAAAGAATTTCCCTGTTCTGCTCCTTCCCCCTTGACCCTTGGTACTTCAATTTCTACTTCCGTTGGGGCATATTCAGAGGCTTTACCTCCGAATTTAGCCACTGAAATTGATGGCCCTGCAGAGTCAATTGAAATATTTAGTTAGTTACAAAGGATAACGAAAGTTGTATAGATATTTTACAGTTTAAGTACAACCACAAATATTATCATCTTTTACTCAACGGTAGATCAACAACATGAGAAGGATCCTCCCTGTCTTTCCTAGCTTCAATAGGATTTTCAAGACAAATTTCAGGAGCTTGGCCGAGTTAAGCTCTACTTGAGATAGTGTCGCTAAAATGATAGAATTGTCTCTACCCCATTCAGGCATCGGAAGATCAGAAGCTTGCTCAGATGAAACTGCACATTTAAAACATTCATGGTTAGAGATTTAATAATAAATTTTTAATAGGATGAAGGATAACACTCACATCCAAAATCTTCTAAATTACATGGTAATTTAACATGATCTAAAATTTATTAGAAAGACGCACCAAGTTTCATCATTTCATCCAGTGATATCTCAGATTCCTGGTTAGTCTCACCAGTGAGAGCATTTGATGTGTCTTCTTGGTGACCCTCCTCCTGTGACCTCCGACCCGAACAGCTTCCTTAGAGAAAATTATGGAGTTAGTTGCAGTGGTCGCCAAATGTTCTGGTGAAGGTGTTGAACCTAAAGAATCACAGAATGGAAGTCAGTTGATATTTTCATTCAATGTTCTATGAAATATTGTTAATTTACCAGAAGCAGGCTCTTCTCCCCTTGTAGCAGCAACACGAGCAGTACTGGGAACAGACGCTGGTTGTTCTTCTCTCACTGTTTCATTAGGAGCCGCCAGGTCAACATGAATTTGTGACTGTTCACCAGTACCCTCCGTCATCCTCAGAGGAGGGTCAGTCCTCTCACTTAGAAGAGAAACTGAGGAATCCCCTGTAATCCCAAGAAATATGAGAAATCTTTTCATGATTTAGGATTCATTACTATCTTAAGGACTTACCACTACTGATGAAGCATTTTGATGTGGAATTATTCCTTCTATGCCTTTGCTTCTTTGAATTTTTGGGTGTGTTGACACCGTGACCTCCAAATACCGGTATTGGAGAGTGAAAACCCCTTTCTACCTCCTCATCCATGGCTTTCTGGTCTGGAGATACATCGCCTAGCTCATTTGGAGATTCAGCGGCTCTAAGAGCGGTGCCACCTGGGTGGTACTACGGTGAAGGAACCTCAGTAGTTCCTTTCTTTACAAGCTTCAGGATGAAGAAATTAATTTCCTTGAGTAACAAATCTTTGACTAAAATAAAGTTGCAATGAAAATACGGAAAGAAAATTATATCTTTAGGACCCACGTAATCGTGCCACTCCTCATATACTGAAGCACCAATTCCCTTAGTGGTGCCACGATTCATCATTTCCTTCACAATCTTGGTAATATGAATGGAATCATCAGTGGAATATATGGGAATTTCTAGCTCTCCGATGCAAGCCCACACTTCATCGGGGTTATCCTCGAAGCCGATATCAGTATAATCCTAGATATTCCCTACTCCAGGGATATGCAGCCCTTCACATAAGTCCATCCAGGTAGTTTCAGCATCACAATATAGACTCCGCCATGTCTGTACAGCATCTGGTCGTAAATATTCAGCATTTTAACTAGAAGGCCGCACAGAGGGTCCTACAATATGATACTTTAACTTCTTCCCATCTCTTGAAATCACAGATAAAGGAAAACAAAATAAAACTTGTTGCTCTATAAAATAATGAAGACTAAATTTCCTCAATGACATAACTCACTAGGAGTCAATGGAGTAGGTATGCTAACTCTAGTAGGAGTATTATATCTGGCATGAGGCCTCTTTGAAGCATGTCGTGCCTCATCATCCCCATCCTGGGAATCCTAAGAATCATCCCATGGTGAGGAACCTGGTGAATCACCTCCGGGTGAGGAAGAGTCACCTTTCAGATGAAGGGTTTCTTTCCTGATAGTTCTCTTTTCTGTCCCCACCTAAGGAACCAGATGATTCAGTACCCCTTCGGGGTATGATGCTACTCAGTTCTCAGAATACCATGTATTCAATTGACTCGCCGCTCTAGCAACTGGTAGATCAAACACCACCCTGGTCTTTTCCATAGCTATCAATAAACCATAGTTTTTGGGAAACCATTAGATGCTGCTCTGACCTAACATGCATTGGAGGGGATACAACAGTCTATTTTAGACAGTTAAATTTACGTGAAAATATATATGGAGCATATGCCTCACATATAATCACTAAATCAATTCTGGTGGCCAATACACCATCTCTGTAAGCCAACATATATGACCTCAATTCTAGGTTAATTGTTCCATCATCAAAAAACTGCTCGGTTGGCGGGTTTCCATAAGGAAAGAAATGAAATTCTGTGAACATGCCCAACCCCACCTTTAGATCATAAGGATTGAGGGAAAATGGAGAAATTCCAGAAAAGGAATACACCGATGGCCTAAAAGAACTTCCAGAAACCTGTATTCAGCTCTGTACAACATAAGTCCTAAAGTGAGTGCCAATCCATCCACAAAAAACATGGAATGGTCCCACTATTATCAAAGGATACTTATTTATATAGACATGGAGTAAGCTCCTGTGAATCTTCGCAAAAATCGGGGTGGCCAACCCAACCATTTTTCTCTCAAGAAACTTGGCTGCAACATTGAAGGTCCCTGGACTGATGCCTTCCTTCGAATCCCAAACTGGAAGAAGATAAACACTGATCCACAAAGCTAAAAATCATGCAAGATGGGTCTTCTCTTAGATTCATTGATCCACTTCATACCTCCACTTTTCAAACTCTCCCACTTCTAGAGGTGGCCAGAATGTGCCAAGAGCACCCCTCTTCTCTGTTCTGGGGCAGCTGGTAGGACATGTACATGTGGGACCCTTCTCCTTTTTCATGATAAGAAACATATCCATCCATTCCTCTGGATGAATATCCTTTCTATAATGAGTTTTTATTGACTTCGAAATCTTGAGCTTGTGGAAAATTTTCAGTAACTCTCAAGACAAAGCCAGAGTCTTCTCTGAATCATTCCAGGTCACCTTGGGAGGAATGAATTCATCATACATATCACCCAAAATTGGAGCCCCCGAGATCTTCTAGACATCTTACAAACTGATGCCTACTTCTCCATGAGTCTAATTGAAAGAATTGGTTTCTGGGCTCCAACGACTGATTAGCTCTGACACAAAATTATCATTCCTGTAGACACATGTTTTCCCAGTCGAGACGGTTTCATATATTGCAGCTCCTTTTAGATCCTCGACAAACTCTGCACAGGTTTGTCGCACCCAATATGCCCACATCCAAGTTAGCTTCACACCTCCTCCGGGACGGAAATACCAACTCTTTTCCCATCCCATGGATGGATCCATTTGAGAATTTCGGAAAATAGAGGGATACCAATGCGGCTGCAGCTCAGGCTTGTGAGGTTTCAAATCTGGAGTACATGGGCTATGATTCATTGTGTATGCCTTCTTCACTGTTCCAGCATTAACAAATAAACCTACAAATGAGACATTTTCGGAAGCGAACATGGTGTAAGTCTGAAAACACGAATGAGGAATATACTTCTTTGCATCTGGAACGTTGAATCCTTGCAGATGACCATGGCCATATAAAGGTAAGTAAATACTCTGTGGGAAATTGACATGATATTTCTTCAATTACTTGGCCAAATTTGGGAGAGTACTATCACAGATATCATAATAGTCATGGCCAGTGATATTCATCATATCATCAATTCTCTAACTAGCCAACACATCAGCCGATCCAATTATTTTGGGATCCCTTGAATTTGCACAAATTTCTAACAGTTAACTTTTAAATAAGTCTGTTTTTTATGAAATAATTGTGAAGAAAACAAAAAAAAGGATAAGGAATTAAGGCCTACAACTAGGGTCATGCAAGTGTGGTCGTGAAACTATGGAATCACAAGTGTGGTCGCACAAGTACTTCCGTGCAAGTCAAAATATTACTGGAGAAGCGCGACAAAGGAAAAAAGCGAGAAACCGAAGAGATGAAGACACTTGTGTGATGAGAGCTCAAAAACTCGGAAGGTATGATGATTTGTGCGAAGTGAAACCCATATATATAGATGATACCGCAACCTTGCGCGCCGGAACCTGCACGCCTACCACCTACGTGCCGTCGAACCCTTGTTTCTCATTTTCCTCAAAGTCAAATCATCGTTCCTTTTTAGATCCAAATCTGAGGGGGGACTTCTTGTTGATTCTCCTTTCCATCATAGAGTCTAAAAGAATGAAAAAGTAGAATACCTGAAGCCCAAGAAGAGTCATCCTCTGAAGAACATAAAAAATTGAAAGAGGCATGAACAAGGAACCCTTTAAGAAGAGGTCAGGCAAGTTTCCTTATGGTTACACAAGTCACTTGTGTTCCGCATATGGGTCATGAAATTCACTTGAGCGGCCTATTCCTTTTGTCACCCAAGGTGTCCAAAGGCCTATAAATAGCCCCTGTGGGCCCCCCACAACGGGACGAATTTTCCAAAACTCATATTCAAGCTTTGGTCGCCCAAGTCATTGGCTGACGTCTTCCGAACAATTCTAAGGTAATTATTTACCTAGAATGGATGCTCTAAATAGGAAGAATAAGGACTAAGTATTATAACTCATCCATACTTGCGCACCTAAGTGTCCATCCCTTAAGGGGAGTGAAGACACTTGCGCGCCACCTTTCCCTTTCAGGGGAACTTGCGCGCCACTCTTCAGGAAGCCTCTGGGGATGATACTAATGGATTGAGTTCAAAGTCTCCCATGTATTACCCTATAGATTCTTCATCGCCCAAGGTGACTCATGTCGCGCAAGTATACTTGCACGACCAGGACTTGCGTGCCAAAAAATACTGGCACGCCTCATTCCTAGTCAACTCCTTTCCTCAAATACACCTCTCTTCTTCAAGATATTACCTTCAAACCCCTCTTAAAACCCATTAATGGCTGGTTTCCTTCATTTTCTTCCTTATATGAGAGGAATTCATATGGGCCTCCTTCTTAGGAGTAAGTCCCAATCATATTTTCCCTTAATTGGGCCTCCTTTTCAGGAGTAAGTTCCAATCGTATTTTCCCTTAATCGGGCCTCCTTCTAAGGAATAAGTCCCAATCATATTTTCCTTTAATTGGGCCTCCTTCTCAATAGTAAGTCCCAATCATAATTTCCCTTAATTGGGCCTCCTTATCATGAGTAATTCCCAATCATATTTTCCCTTAATTGGGCCTCCTTATCAAGAGTAAGTCCCAATCATATTTTCCCTTAATTGGGCCTTCTTCTTAGGAGTAAGCCCCAGCCTTAATTTCTTTTGACACGGGCTTCCTTTTCAGTAGTAAGTCCCGGGTTAAAATCCCAAATCTCCATAAAGTACAAATACATTTATAGACCCTACTATTGGGAACTCATACATACGTAAAACCCACATCATTTCTTATTATTGCATCTTTCATGGCACAATCGTCAGTTTTATTGATTCCTCTTGTTTCTCACACCAAGCATTACTCACGTGAGATTAGAGTGTAAAAGTAATTACGAAATCTCTCTTTGGGGAATTAATCATGCATAAACATAATACTTCTTCACCCAAAGTACGTGGACTTTGTTCTCTACCTTAAAAGTAGTGTACGTAGGAAGCCTTTCTAAGGTTCAAGCCCATGTTTCATTAATTCTTTTTTGTCCCATATGACATTAAACTATATCCTTCTTATAGAACATCGTGGGTTATGATTACTTTCTTTTTAATAAGGTTACGTAGGTAGCCCATCTGCAGGTCTGATCCCAACTCTGAAATAATCATGTCTTTCTGAATGAAAATAAACTTCATGTTCCCCACTGAGTGGCTTTAAAACCAGTATGGTCTTCATAATGACCAAGAGATTTCTATATAATGTTTGGAAGGATACCATTTAATAAGAATTTCTTATTAATATGGATGATTCTCTATTGATGAAGAACCTCAAATACATATAAAAGACTCTCTAAATTCCCTACATATCAATCATTGATTGCAAGATCTAATGGAAAAACTCATTTTAATGCTTGGTAAATTAATAAGGATTCATGAACATAACATAAATATATCAGAGGGTCCCGAAGTAGACAATAATTCCCCCCAAAAGGTGTGATGAGTCTGAACTCCCATCCTCTCAACCAATGAAAATTCTTATGCCTCATCAGTCCACAACTAATGAGAACCTACCTTTGAAAAGTAGGTAAAAATGGATATAGAATCATTGGATTTTTCCGGTTCTATGAGTAAACCCGTTAGAAACCGATTGGAAAGTTTGAACCTTAAACAAAAACAAGGTCATCCTCATTTCCAGAAGGAACAATCATGTACTTGAGACATGTTCAGTGGGAGTGCTAGTCAATAGGCCACTTCTCCAAGGTGATCAAGGATCTCAAAAGGGCTTATGCACCTTGGAATAAGATTTACCTTCATCAAAAATCATATTAATCTCTTCTATAAAGATATGTAGAGGAATACTATATCTCTAACATCAAACTCTAGGTCTCATTCATGATTATCAACATATCAATTTTTTAAACTCTGAGTATCTTTAATGTGCTATTGGATGGTCTTAACATTATCCGATATGTCATTGACCATTTCTGGACCCATGATTTTCTTCTCCCCAAATTCATCCCAACATGCTAGTGTTATGGACCTCTTCCCATAAAGGTCATGATAAGGATCCATTTGGATTCTTGAGTGGAAACCACTATTGTAAGAGAACTCAACCAGAGGAATATGTTGATCCCATCTTCCTTTGATTTCTATTGAGGATGACCTCAACATGTCCTCAACTATTTGGATAGTCCACTCAGATCGTCCATCAGTTTGTGGATGATAAGTCATACTAAGGTTTAGCTTAGTATTTAGAGCATGTTGGAGACTCTTTTATAACTTATAAGTGAATCTTGGATCTCAATCAGATACAATCGATAGTTATAATCCATGCAGCCTTATAACTTCTCTAATGTATATTCATTCCATTTGATCCAATGAGAAATCCTCTTGAATTGCAATGAAGTGTGAAGTCTTTGTAAGATGATCCACAAAAACCCAGATATAATTGTTTCCTATGGATGTTTTTGGAAGTCCGGTGACAAAGTTCATGGTGATATTCTCCCATTTCCATGTTGGTATGGGAAATGGTTGTGTCATACCCTTAGACTACTGCCTCTCAGCCTTCACTTGCTGACATACTAGGCACTTCAATGTATACTCAAAAATCTTCTTATTCATGTTATCCCTCCAATAATTCTCTCAGAGATCTCAGTAGTTCTTTTTTTCTCCTAGGTTAATGGAGAAATTTAAACTATGTACATCATCCAAAAGTTATTTCTTTAACTCTGGATTTTATGGAGCACATATTATTAACCCAAATCCTACAATTCCTTCTTCATTAACATTTAACTCTGAGGATTTCCCTTTTTTAATAGTTTTTGATTTCATAATAATTTCCACACCATCATTTTGAACATCCTTTAACCTTTCCAAAAGATACGGTTGAGCAATCATTTGTGAAGGGATTTATGACATTCCCTTATTTATGATTCCAATGTCCATCTTCATGAAATCTAAGAATATTGAATCATTTTTAATTCTAATCAATGATAGAATTGTTGGGTCCTTTCTACTTAGAGAATCTGCCACCTTGTTTGTTTTCCCATGGTGGTAATGGATTCAGTAGTTATAGTCTTTGATCATATATAACCATCTTAGTTGTCACATGTTCATCTCTTTCTGTGTGAATATATACTTGAGGCATTTGTGATCTGTGTATATTTCACACTTCTCACCAAAGAGGTAAGGTCACCAAAATTTTAAATAAAATATTACTACAGTTAACTCTAGATCATGTGTTGGATAGTTTGGAACATGAATTTTTTAGTTTCCTTGAAGCATAGGCAATGAATTTTTCATTTTTCATCAACACACAGACCAGTACCTTCTTCGAAGAATCACTAAATACCACAAAAATATCTCCACTTTCGGGTAGTGTGAGCACGAGCACAATGATAAGCCTCATTTTAAACTCTTTGATGATATCTTCGCATTCATCACTCTATGAAAACTTGACTCCCATCCGAGTTAGCTTGGTAATAGGGTTAGATAATCAGGAGAAATTTCTCACAAATCAGAGGTAATATCCAGCTAACCCAAGGAAACTATGGATATCCGTCACAGATGTTGGACTCATCCATTCATGAATTTATTTTGTCTAGGATAGATCAACATATATCCCATTACTTATGATGATATGACTTAATAATGATACTTGATTGAATGAGAACTCACACTTCTTGTTCTTTTCATAGAGATTCTCCTTTTTCAAGGTCTCAGGATCATGGCTTAGATTCTCCTCATGCTCCTTATTAGTTATGTAGTATATTAGAAAATTATCTATAAAGGCTACAACAAAATTTTCGAGGTAATCTCTAAAGACTCTATTCCTCATGTCCATGAGGATATATAGATCATTAGTGAGTCTAAAAGGAATTACTATGAATTCATAGAGCCCGTACCATGTATGAAAATCAGTCCTAGGGATATATTCCTTCTTGACCCTTACTTGGTAATATCCATTCCACAGATCCACCTTGAAGAAGTATTCTGCTCCACATAGTTGATCGAACAATTCATAAATTCTTGGTAGTGGATACTTGTTCTTTATCATGATTTTGTTGAGCTCATGATAATCAATGAAAAGGCGCATGGACTCATCCTTATTCTTGATGAAGAGGACTGGTGCAACCCATGGTGAAGCACTTGGGCGTATAAACCCTTTTTCCAGATTCTCTTGTAGTTGTTTCTATAGATCCAAAATATCCACAATAGCCATTCTATATAGATTCTTGAATATTGGAAAATCGCCAAGTATAAGATCAATCAAGAATTCAACATCTCTTCTAGGCGGAATACTAGGAAATTCATCAAGAAACACTTCAGCGAATTACCCAACAATATGAATGTCTTCAAGGATGGTTCCTTCCATATAATCAACCATCTAAAACAAATATGAATGTTCATAGGTTAGTAATATCCATTCTTGAGATGATGGTGCTAAAGACAATTCATCCCCCTCCATTCAGTTGTATAGAATTGGGGGTCTATTCTCTATATGGAGAGTGATTTACCTATCACAGAAATTTATGTTGGCTCTATATATGGAAAACCAATCCATGATAAAAATTGAATCAAATTCCACTAGAGGGTGTATGAATATGTTTGTTAGGAAGTTCAAACAAAAAACTGTGACTGGGGAGGAGTTATATTCTTGGGATGCAATGAAAGCTACATTTTCCATTCTCACCGACCTCTCTACTTCAATGATTTGTGGTGGTGTTGGGATTGTTCTAATAAACTTTTTGTATATAAATGAATGTGTAGAATAACAATCAAAATTTATGTTCACTATTCTTGAATTAATAACTAGGGTACCTATCACCACTTCGTTTTTGGGGTTCGGTTCGGTTGTAGTGATGGAAAAAGCTCTCCCTTACTGGGTTGGAGGTTGTTAGTTGCCTCAAAAACCCTTGTCTTATGGAACTGGTATTCAAAGTGCCCTGGTTATTTGCAATTGAAGCAATCAATAATATGTTGAGGGTTGAACAAAGCATTTCTCTCCTCTATCATAGCATCAGGTTTTTCTTGTCAGAAATTAATGTCTAGGTTCCCTTCTCTTAGACTCCTCAAGCATTTCCTCATCCTCTTCAATCAATTTCCAATGTTCTTCTTTCTGTACCTTTGGAAATTGGGATCCTGGAATTTCATAGAACCCTTGGATTTATCCATTTGACTACTAAAATTATATTCCACTTTACACTTCTTATCCCCATGATGCCCCTAATATTCACCGATCTCTATTTCGACTTTGAGGGCACATCAGAAAATTTCCCAATAGCTATCAAAGTCAGGGATCAGTTGGAATTTCCGTAATCTAGGTTTTATCCCACCAAATAAGTGGCCAACCTTGCATTCATGGGTAATGACAATGTTTGAGGAATATCATGCAAGATTTGTGAAGGTTTCCTTATAATCTCGGATGGATTTGTTATCGTTTTCATTGAGGGAAAGGAAGTTTTTTCCATCGTAAGTTGGATGGGGCACATAAAATATTTTTCGAAAAACATTTTTTGGAAATCCTTCTATTCCAACACATTTCTCTCTTCCTCAGGATTTTTATTTTTGATCATTTTCCACCATTGATCGACTTCACCCTCCATATGAAAATCAACCAAAATAACTTTATCTTGTTCAGAACATTGAAGGATAGAGAATATTTTTTCAATGGAGTAGATCCATTGTTCGGCGATTGAGGGATCAGATGATACATTGAATGTAGGAGGACTTTTTCTCATGAAGCACTCAATTGTAGTTTGTTATTTCTTGGGGGGGGGGTGGATGTCCCTCTTGACCCATGTTTCTTTTAAAAAATAGAGTTTACTGAGAGAGTATCGTGATAAGGTTTGCAATTCCAACTCCCATCATATTGCACATCTCATTAGAATAGTCATCACATTGATCTTCAAATCATTTTTTAGACCGAGTCCTCTTATTATAGGTCATTGGATGGAATAAAAGGAAATATAGGGTAACACATAAAGGGGAATCTAATGAAAAAAGGGATAACTAAGAAATTACATTTATTTCCTTAACTTATAAATTTATAGGCTTCGATCTATGTTATCAATGATCTACTTCCAAATACATATTCTTAGGAGAATTGTTTTATTCTATTAATTACGGTTCATACCAAGATAATGAATTTACTAAAGCATATCCCCCAAGAGTGTTGAACCAAGAGTGAAGCAAGGCCCATTTTCGTGCACCATTTCCTGTTCAAGTCTTCCTCAAAGTAGTGTTTTTGGGTTTTACCCCTAGATAAATCTGTGCTAGAGCCACCTCTTGTTATTACTATATAGTCAGGGATGTATTTTTGTGATAAACCACATACTCCATACTTACCAAAATTTAGGAATGTTTTTATTATACTAAGTCTTATCCCTAAGTAATTCACTAAGGTTTTCTAATACTAATCACAAAAATAACTAAACCTATCATTTGATACAAACTATAACAACCCTTGTCTTTATTATATATTTAAACATGATTTATTACATAAACTCTCACTTAAGACAAATCCAAGGATTTAGAGGTATAGTCTCTTTGGAAATTAGGAACACTACATGAAAAATTAAGACATAAAACACAAAAACTTTATTAAAAAGTTCTTTTACATGACCACAACATTACTTCGTACTTATCATTGAATGGGATAACCTGAGGACATACATAAGAAAATAGTGAGCTATAAATCCAAATAAGGGAGTAAACAAGGAATTACAAGAAGAATACAATACATTTTAGGAAATAGGAATTTTGATGGAGAAAAAGAGAAAAATGAACAAAAAGGCATGATATTGCATTATTATCATAACATGGAAATGTGGCAACAACATACAACAAGATATTAGAATGAGCTAAGGCACATGGATTAGCATGAGTAAACCCTAATTTCACATGAATTAGCATGAGTAAACTCTCAATTACGATGAATTATCATGAGTCAAGACAAATTTCACATAATGTATCATGATACCATTATTTACCCAATGCATTGGAGTGCTATCTGGGTGCACCATTCATATATTCCTTAAATTATTACATCTTGATTTGATTTAATGATCTAGCTTTATTTTTACTTATACATTATTAATATTAACTCAAGAAGATTATAACCTTATATATTTAATTTTTATTATTATGAATAATTTATTATAATAATCCATATTGGTTGTGATAATTAGAGACTTGGAAACATCCTATTAGGTGGTTGACTGATCGTTGATGAGACATTATCAAAAGAGGAGGAACGAGAAGTATACAATATAAGTACAACATAAATATAATCATTATAGTAAGTAAAATCATTAATATAAAGTTAAATTACTTCTTAATTAGTTTAATAATGTTTGGGTTTAAGAGGAATGGTTTAAATTAGGAAGAGAATAGGAAAATAAGAGAAAAAGTTGATGAAAACTTACCCTCATATCAGTGTTTCTTCTTTTCTATGATAGTAAAATCCTTGAATGATTAGTGTTGTTTTTCTATATAAAATACGTAATATTTAAAAGGTTATTAATAGAGGGAATCTAGGTAGATTTTTAGATCTAGTAATTATTAGTTAATTTGTTTTCTAAGGGGTGGGATATGGGGTATTTATATTTGAGAAGAGGGGTATTTTTAGGGTAAAATATGGAATAAAATGTAATTTCCTTAGTAAACATTATAATAGTGATACTATTGAAATTTTAATTCATATTTTAATAAAATAAAATTATTTTATAAATTTTTATTATTTATAAAACGTAATTCAATATTTCATTAAATATGAAAGTGGAAAATTGAAAATTTGTCTTTTAATGGAATATTTTAGAATATATAAAAAATCAATTTTTGTGAAACAATTTTATTATATATAAATGAATAATTTATATTATTAGTTTTTTTGTTGAATCCAAAATTTGTAAAATATAATATTTCATTATTACCTCTTGGATGATGTAATGAAAACACATTAGATATGAAAATACTATATTTTTAGTAATCACCCAAAAGTTGAAGTATTTCAAAAAATTACCACAAAATTAACCTTAGAAAATTTCAATGTGATTATTCGAAAAATGAAATCTATTTTTTCAAAATAATTTTCTATCATAGTTAATTTTAATTATTAACATTAAGAATTATTATTTTCATGAAATATATTAAAATAAAATTTATTAGAATTGTGCTTTTAATTTCACTGATTTTTTAATCTTGAAATTTATTTTATAGAATTATAATATTTGTATTTCTTAAATTACTCATAAAAAATTAGTTATATTGAATTTTATTATTTTGAGTTCAAATTACTATTCTAATGGCCAAGTTACTATTCCAACAGTCAAATTACTATACCAATAGTCATGTTATTATTCTAATTAAAACATTAATATGAAAAATATTATATTAATATTCCAAAGGTCATATTACTTCCTATAAATACCTCATTATTCTTTCTTACAACATTTTCTAAAATTACCCCAAAGTGTCAATATTTTCCTTTTCTAAAATTTCGATTGGTTTACTAATATTTTCTTTCTTTTCCACAATTTTGTCCGTGTGGTGATTATTCTAGAAGATTGAGGTGATCCAAACATTTACATTCTACTTTATCATTTACAATGTCTGGGTGGATACATTATTCCCCCTTTATTAATTCCATCCTTGAAATGTTGACTCATATTCTTGGTTAGGGATAAATGAGGGTTCTTATGTTTCATTTTTTCATCAAGTTATTATGCTTCTTATTAATATTTAAGTTTTAACACAAAATTTTACAAGGTGAGTTGTCTTGTTTCATATAAATTTTTCTCTGTAGTTTAAGATCTTCATCGGTTATTCCTCAAAAGAGAGTTGATGCTCCATTTCCACCACCTCTAAATTCAATACAGGCGAGGGATTTGGTATTTACTTCCACAAGAGAGATACATAGAACATATCATGGACTTGAGTTATGTTTGGTGGAAGTGTTAGATGATAGGCCACTACTCCTATGTTATCAAGTATCTAAAATGGGATAATGTACCTATGAATAATAGTTACTTTCATTTGAAACACTATGAATCTCTTCCATGGTGATATTCAAAGGAAAATGTTTTCTCCAAATTCTAAATCCAACTCTTTTATAAGGATATCAACATATATCTTCTACCAACTCTAAGAAGTTTTTGTATAATATTGTATGTCTTGAACATTCTCTATATTTTATTATACAAGACCAAGTCATAGTAAGTTATGTTCACCAATTTCATTCCAACATATAAGAGTTCTATATTACATAAAATAATGTGATTCAAATGGGTACATTTTAGTACTTGTGTAGAAGTTGTTATTGTCTGAGAACTCAAAAAATTAAATATGTTGATCCCATCCTTATTTAAATTCCATTAAGAATTATCTCATTATTTTCTCTAGTCCTAGAATGGTACATTTATATTAGCCATCATCTTTGGGGAGATAAGCCATACAGAAATTCAATTAAATATTCAGATAATATTTAATAATTCTTCAAAAATTTGTAGGTTAACCTTGGATCATGATAAAAAATGATTTAAATTGGTTCCCCATGAATCCTAACCACTCCATTTATATATATCTTGGAAATTTGATGAAGAGAAAAATCTTTTTGAATTGTGATAAATTGTGCATTATTTATGAGTTGATCCATCACAACCCATATCACATTTGTTCATTTGTATGTCTTCGGTAGACCAGTGACAAAGTCCATAGTGATGTTTTAACATTTTTATGTGGGTATTGGAAATGGTCGCATCATCCCCTTGTAATTTTTTAAACTTTTTTAAATTTTTACATACCCAGAACTTTTGGGTGTACTCAATAATCCCCTTCTTCATGTTGTCCCACAAGAAGTGCTCTTAAAGATCTTTGTACATCTTGGAACTTCATTGATGGATTGAGAAATATAGTTTATCTTAATTAACCAAGATCTCTTTCTTTATCTCAGGTGATGAAGGAACACAATGTTTCGTTCCAAACCAATTGGAACCATATTCATTGATTCAAATTCACGGTGCTTCCTATACTTTATTACTTTACCCTTCTTCTGAGGATAAAAACCATCCCTCTGTGCATTCTTGGCATTTTCTTGGATAGATGGTTAAGAAATCATTTGTAAAATTAGTATGTATTACCGAAAAGTATAATTTTTTAATTCATACTTTTTATTTATATTAATATAGGGTCTTTCTCCATCCACAACATGGATAGCATAATATGTTCTTTTCAACTAAGAGCATATGTTAAATTATTCTCTTTTCTAAGAGGGGAGTGGATAGAGAAATCATTTCCTTGATAAACCTTAACCATATTCACTAATGAATGTTGATTTCATTCTTTGTGAATATATACTACAGACTCTTATGATATTTATATATAAATATATGTGGAATAATTATCACCATATATGTAGTTCCACAAAATATTTAAAGATAAGATCACAGATTATAACTCTAGAAAATGTTTCAAGTAGTTCTTCTCATGGATATTTAACTTTCATGTGGCATAGACTATCAATTTGTAACGACGTGACTCTTTGGCGAAGGTACGAATCATCAATTTTTATTTTAAATCTTTCCTTTAAGCTTGTATAATGTGTGTGAAATCCTAAAGAGGGTCTGGGGAGTGTCTGGGGTTGGTTTGAAGCCCGAGAGTTCGAGAAATGGGCTTACAGGCAGTGGTGCACAACCTGCACACGGTCTGCGCACAGGTTTGGGATAAACCGTGCTGCTGTAGATAGGGGCACCTGTAGGGGAACACAGCCATGCGGACCAGGCCGCATGGCTATGCGGCTTTTGTCTAGGAGGTAGTGAGGTGCGCACGGTTTTGGCACGTTTTGGGTAAACCGTGCCCCTAAACCGTGCGGCCCTGTTTTGGGTGAAATTACCATTTTGCCTTTACTTTGTTTTAAAAGCCTTAATCTTTTCATTCTTCCTTCCCCGCAGACAGAACCAGATGAGGAGCCCTCCTTTGAGCCAAAAAATCTCTCTATCACCCTTTCTCTTGTGGATTCTTCATCCGACAACCGTTCTTCAATCCGTCGAAGGTGTTAGATCACCCTTGGTAAGGCTTACCTCACACACCCTTCTTTCCTTTGTGAATCTGGCCTTCCGTCTTGTTATTTTGATGCAGGCTCATATTCCTTATTTTCAGGGCATTAGATGGAAACTCAGATCTCTTCCATCCTACTGTGAATCTGAGGTCAATATCCAGTGAGCCTACGTCTATAGCTCTAAGGTAGGTGGTCACGTGGTTTCCGTTTTGGGTTTTTGCCTTTTTGAGTTATTATCATCGTGCCATGGTTTGTCTTTCGCCAAACCCCATACTTTTAATGACTACATCATATCTAAATGACCCATGTGGTATGAGATTGATGAATCTAACCTTTTTAGGGTGTTTAGATGTGGTGTGGACCGAGAGTGGTCAACCATAGGTGATATGCCTTGAGATTTGGCCATTTCTCACCTTTAGACCTTAATGCTATGTCTATAACAGAATTTTCCATGTTAGGAAAATGATATGGTTTGGTTAGAGGTTGTCTAGGATGAGATATACTGAACCCTTTAATGAATTGAGATGTATGTTTTCCTTATAATGTGATTTGGAAATGCCATGCTTTGTTAATGTGATATGATATAAGATGGACTGCCTTGTATATTGTGATGTGAATGGTTATTCCATACTGTGTTGACATGCTTGTGATAACCCGTGTGTGGGCGGGATGCATTCTTACCCCGTTCCAGATGAATCTCCATGTGTGTGCGGGAGGCATTCTTACCGTGTGCCAGATGAATCTCTGTGTGAGGGTGGGAGGCGTTCTTACCCCGTGCCTATATATCCTTTATGGGCGGGAGGAATTCTTCCCCACACCAGTTACAGTGCTTGTGGGTTGGAGGCATTCTTACCCCGTGCCTATATATCCTTTATGGGTGGGAGGCATTCTTCCCCACGCCAGTTATAGTGCTTGTGGATGAGAGGCATTCATACTTCATGCCAGTGATGATTATTACATATGTGAGAAGCATGGACGAGGGGCATGCTTACCCCGTTCTAGTGATAACCTATATCTATGTACTTATACCCATAGTGATTGTTCAGAATACCAGCCATGAGCTGAAGCAGGTAGACCCGCCTGGTGTCCTTCCGGAACCTGATCGGGAGGGTTGTTTATTTCTTTGATTTACTTACATCCAATTTTCTATACACTGTTTATTTTGTGGACACCTATTTGGATTACACTTAGAAACCGTTGGTGGTGGCCTACTGAGACTTGTCTCACACCCTACCCAGGTAGCCTCCTTGGCACCTGTGTAGACTTTACTGCTTCAGGTACTAGTTGGGGAAAAGGCCCAAATTTAGGTTGTGGATACATGTATGTTCTAGCTATAGTTCTAGAGCAGAGGACCAAGCTTGAATAGAGATGCTCATGGACTAATTTTGTTCTCTTTTTGTATTACTGTATAACTTGTGTGCCATCTATTTCCATTGTATCAGCATGCCATGCATCCATTTTGTATCAGACAATGCCTTTGTAGATTTTTTATATTTATTAGGGTATTCCTTATTACTATTGTTTGGTTTGTATGTTTCCCTTCTTCTCCTATTTATCCATTAGTTGTGCTTTTTCTATTTAATCACTTGTTGCTATACCACTGTTTTCTCTGACATGGGGGTTCTGTCTCCCCGGTCTTTTACCATTACACACCCGCAACTAGTCGGCAGCCCCTGGCCTATAGGGAGCCGAGCCAGGGGTCATGTGGAAAATCGGGCTCAGGGCTCTGGTTGAGGGGCAGCCGGGTCTGGGACGTCACAAAGTGGTATCAGAGGTTTGTTTCTTTCTTGCTTTACTATTTAGTGATGATATACTTGGAGACTGGGAACACTTAGGGACTTAGTTATAATCTGTCCTTGGGAGTCATGAACCCATGTATGGGGAAAAGACCAAGTTGCCCAAAATATGGTGTTATTGATTTTGCTATTTACTGTTGATATTGTTTCACCATTGGGTGATTCACATGAATTGTGATGTTAATGAAATTTTTCACAGTTGAAATTTGGATTTAATGGTTTGACCCGATGAAATGAGGTTTATGCATTAGAAAATGCATCATGATAGGCACAATATTATTAGGCCATTTATCTTTCCATCCCATGTTTAAATTTTCAGTGATAATTTTATGTTGTTTATTTCCATGCCTTGTTAATATGTGTGAATCTGTTCTAAACCTTCTATAGGTTGTGAATTGAGGAATTATGTGGTTTTAGTGAGTGTCACTCTTTGGTTCATAAGGTGTATGGGCCCTTATGGATCAAAAAATGACATTCCAAGTAAACCAATCATTTTCATTAAAGAAAATTCAAATAATTTATTATCACAAGTAAATGATAAATGACATCCAAGTGTGTGTCATCTTTCAGTTCATGAGGAGTATGGGCCCTTATGGGATGGGAAATGCCATATCACTAGATTAAGTTAAAGTTGAACAGTTGCAGGTTTTACTAAGAATTCCTATGGGTGTGGATAGGTGATTTAGTGGTAGGAATGCATAGTACCAATCCTATCTTCTAGAGTTCAGCCTTTAAATTTTTTGGTTTCTTCTTTTGAGACATTCGTTTTGAATTGTAGCACTATGCCTCCAAGATGTCCTTGAGTCGCACGTGCTGAAGGCGGTGACGATCACATTCCTGAGGTGGCGGGACCTCAACCGCCAGTTGATATTCCTGTCGAGCCACCCGTGGATCCTCTTACTATTCTTGAGATGGGCGTCGATGCCTAGTTCCATGAGAGCTTCTTGCATATGATGCAGAGTATGCAAGGTGGAGCACGACCTGCCCCGAGTATGGTAGAGTTGACCCGAGAGTTTCAGTACATCCTCATACGTTTATGAGAGATGGTAGAACACTTTCTACGGAGTCCTGGTTGGAAGCTATTCTGACCATCTTTGAGCACCTCAAGACGCCTCCAAAGAAGAGGGTCAAGCTCGCAGCTTATATGCTACGTGGTTCAGCCAGGAGGTGGTTGGATGCCATCACCTAGTCGGGGTAGCAAGAGATATGATCTGGATTGATTTCCAGACCGTCTTCTACGATTCTTTCTTTCCAAAGGATTTGAGGGCTGACAAAGCAAGGGAGTTTATGAATCTGTAGCAAGGGACCATGACAGTCATGGAATATTCGTCCCATTTCACTGAGTTACAACATTTTACTCCTACACTAGATACTGATGATCTCACGGCCGCTAGGAATTTTGAGGATGGGCTATGTTACGCCATCTAGTCACAGGTTAATGTGTTCAGGTTGACGACCATTTCAGAAATTTTCAATCAGGATTTGATCATAGAGAGGAATTTGAGAGTATCAGACGGTGTGAACCATGGAGGTTCGTCACCTATGGGTTCTAGTGGACCTGCTTCTAGGAAGAAGTGGCGTTTTGAGGACTCTTGTGGTGTTAGTAGTGGTCAGACATTTTTATTAGGTGGTACTCCTGTCTATCACCAATGTGGGGTGCCAGGACATCTGAAGAGGAAGTGTACGTGAAATCCATTGGATTTAAGAGGTTTTGGTAGGTTGGGACATCTCCACCATTTCTGTAGGAATTTTCCCCCCAGGGCCCAGTGAGCAGGGATATGTACCTACTCCACGAGCTGGTGTTGGATCGGCATGATCACGTCAGTCGGGCAACTAGAATACCGCCAGTCGATCAGGCCGTGTCGACAGTCGAGGCAGAGGTAATCAGGTGTATGACTCTCAATGCCAGCAGGGCGGGTCTGCTTAGGGTATCGAGGCTGTGACTCAGGGCTGTGCTACCGGCTAGTTGTATGCAGTCGAGCCTACACCACATGAGCAGTACGCCGGACCAACTACTGTACGAGGTACAATTCTAGTTGCATCTATGTTTGTAGCTGTTTTGTTGGACACAAGTGCTTCTCACTCTTTTATATCGAAGGTGACTGTTATAAGTATGGGCCTCGACATTGAGTCATATCATGGCATGATCATGTTAGATACCCCATTAGGTATCCATTCAGAGGAAATTCATTGTTGACAGAATTTTCCCCTCAGGTGGGTGGTTACCTTTTCATGTGGAACATGCATGTTCTGGATATGACAGGTTTTGATGTAATAATCGGGATGGACTGGTTAGTTCCCTATAGAGCTCGTATGGACTGCTATCATCGGAGGGTGGTTTTTATGTCACCAGAGGGAGACATGCGTATGCATAAGGGAGAATGTGATCTTAGTGTGACACGAGCAGGACCGGAACACCAGATTTTAGGTGGTGTCACGACACAGTTTTCTGGTCTTTATCTCGATGACCAAGGGTTACAACCCTCTGTTTATCCTCCGGTGGTGGAGAATTTCAGTGATGTCTTTCTGGATGATTTCTCTGGTCTACCTCTAGTGTGATAGGTGTAGTTTACTATTGATATTACACCATGAGTAGCACCAGTGACCATTCCTCCTTATAGGATGGCACCTAAGGAACTTCTGGAGCTTAATAGTCAGCTAGAGGACCTAGAAGCAAAAGGCGTTATATGTCACAGTACTTCTCCATGGGGATCACCAGATCTCTTTTCCAAGAAGGAAGATTGTAACCTTCATCTTTTCATGGATTATCGTAAGTTAAATCAGCTGACTATTAAGAATCGATATCCTTTACCTCGAATTAATGACCTCTTCGATCAGCTCCGAGGAGCGAAGGTGTATTCAAAGATATATATGAGATCAGGCTATCACCAAGTGCATTTTAGGACTTTATACATACGTCGCATGATGTTCAGGATAAGGTATGGTCTCTATGTGTACCTAGTCATTCCGTTTGGGCTTACGAATGCACCTGCAGTGTTTATCGCTCTCATGAATCAGAATTTTCAACCTTACCTTGATTCTTTTAGGGTTGTATTTTTGGATGATATCTTAGTCCATTCACGCTCGAGACACGAACATGAAACCCATCTTGAGATCGTTCTGAATACACTAAGGGAGCATCAGCTTTATGCTGAGCTCAGTAAATTCCACTTTTGGATAAATAAGGTTCACTTCCTGGGTCACATTACTTCTGAGTTTGGTGTTTTAGTTGACCGTGAGAAGGTGAGTTCTGTAATTTCATTGGAGAAACCCAAGAATGCATTTGATATCATGAGTTTTTTGGGGATTGCTGGATATTATAGGTAGTTCATTCAAGGCTTTTCACGCCTAGCAGCACTGCTTAAATCTTTGACTAAAAAGGGGGTGAGATTTGATTGGTCAGAACATTGTGAAGTAGTTTTTCAAGAACTGAAGTGCAGACTAACTTCAGTAACGATACTGATCATGCAGAATCCAGACTAAGCTTATACGATCTTTTTTTGATGTGTTAGGTATCAGGCTTGGAGCTGTCTTGATGCAGGACAAGCGAGTCGTTGCGTATGGTTCTTTTCAGTTAAAGGCTCATGAACGGAATTATCCGACACACGACCTCGAGCTCGTAGCGGTTGTACACACCTTACGCTGTTGGAGACACTATTTGTTTGGAGATAATTTTGTGGTATTCACTGACCACAAAAGCCTCAAATATATATTCACTCAACGAGATCTAAATCTTAGGAAACACAGGTGGGTTGAGTAACTGCGATCCTTTGATTTTGACCTGGCCTACAATCTTGGGAAAAAAATTCAGTAGCCGATGCGTTGATTCAAAAAACTCAGTCATAAGTGGTTCGAGAATCTAATGAGGAGTGGAAGATGATGGCCCTGTTTTCGTAGATGCACGTTGAGGTTCCGAAGGGTCAGCGTCAAGCTATTCTCTCAGCCTTAGCGGTGACATCTACTCTTTTGGAATGGGTCAAGGAAAGATAGTTATCCGATACGAAAGGCCTTGTTCTATGAGAAAGTGTCACTGATGACGCCTCTACATATTGGAACGTGGATGAAGGTGATACTTTATTGTTCTATGGGCATGTATGGGTCCCAGCAGACATTAGGGAGGAGTTGATGAGGGATTTCCACACCCAACATTAGGAGCTCACCCAGGAATCACCAAAATGTATCGTGATTTGCAACGAGAGTACTAGTGGCCTAACATGAAGTAGGAGATAGCCAGTTTTATCACACGTTGTTCCACCTATCAGTAGGTGAAGGCAGAACATCAGCATCCGGTAGAGCTTTTTCAGCCGTTGTCCATTCTGGAGTGGAAATGGGATGATGTTTCTATGGACCTTGTAACCAGTTTACCTTGGTCACCTCATGGCAATGATGCAGTATGGGTTATCATCAACTGTCTGATGAAGGTCACATATTTCTTACCTATGCAGGAGACCTTCACAGTTGATGACTTGGGAAGGATATATGTTAAGGAAATAGTGCGCCTTCATGGAGCACCTAGTTCTATTGTCTTGGACAGAGATTTTCATTTTACATCTCAGTTCTGGCAGGGTTTACAAAAGGCCTTGGGTACGCAGGTACTTTTGAGCATGGCCTATCACCCGCAGACTGACGGAAAGATGAGCGGACTATACAGGTATTAGAGGATATGTTATGTGCATGTGTTCTTGATTTTGGAGGTTCATCGGAGAAACACATTCCTCTTATCGAGTTTAGTTATAAAAATAGATTCCAGGCTACCATTGAGATGGATCCCTATGAATCCTTATATGGAAGGACTTGTCACTCGCCCGTGTGTTGGCTTGAAGTAGGGGAGGCAGCTGTTCTAGGACCATGTCTTGTGTAGGAGACTAGAGAGCAAATACAGCTTATTAGGTAGCGTATACAGATAGATTAGTCTAGATAGCAGTCCTATGCTAACAAGCACCTACGACCTCGTGAGTTCAAGGTTGGGAACCGGGACTTCATGAAGGTCTCACCTAGGTTGGGGAAAAGACATAAACGATAGCAGGGTAAGCTTTCACTGAGGTTCATAGGACCCTTTGAGGTGATGAAGAAAATCGGACCAGTAGCTTACATGCTCAAACTTCCATAGAGATATCAGGCCATGCATGATGTTTTTCACGTATCTAAGATACGCTGGTACTTTTCAAATTCGAATCATGTGTTTTTATCCTGATGAGGTTGAACTGGATATGGATGATTCCTTCGAGGAGTATCCGATGAGAATTGTTGACCGGAGCGAGAAGAAACTCCTTGGTAGGTCTATTCTTCTTGTACGGGTGCTATGGAAGCACGGCCGGGTACAAGACAAGACCTGGGAGAGGGAGGCTGATATACGTTCTAAATGGCTAGAGATTTTCGTTGATGAATCCTTAGTACACTCAGAAGGCAAACTCGTGGATGAGTTGCTTTATGGAGGGGAGGTTGTAACGACCTGACTCTTTCATGAAGGTACAGATCATTAGTTTTTCTTTCAAATATTTCCTTTAAGCTTGTATACTGTGTGTGGCATCCTAAAGAGGGCCCGGGGAGTGTCTGAGGTTGGTTCAGAGCCTAGGAGTTTGAGAAATGGGCTTACAAGCAGTGGCGCATGACCTGCGGTTGGTCTACACACATTTTGGGATAAACCGTGCGACTGCAGACAGGGGCACCTGCATGGGCGCACGACCATGTGGACCAGGCCGCATGGCCATTCGGCTTTTGTCCGGGAGGCAGTGAGGTGCACACGGTTTGCGCACGGTTTGGGTAAACCATGCGCCTAAACCGTGTGGCGCTGTTCTGGGTGAAATTACCATTTTTCCTTACATTGTTTGAAAATCCTTAAGCTTTTCTTTCTTCCTTCCCGTAGACAGAACCAGAGGAGGAGCCCTCCTTTAAGAAAAAAATCTCTCTCTCACTCTATCTCTTGTGAATTCTTCATCCAGTGACCGTTCTTTGATCTGTCGAAGGCGTTGGATCACCCTTGGTAAGTCTTACCTCACGCACCCTTCTTTCCATGGTGAATCTTTCCTTCCATCTTGTTATTTTGATACAGGCTCATTTGCCCTATTTTCAGGTCATTAGAACGAAACACAGATCACTTCCATCCAAATGTGAATCTGAGGTCGATATCAAGCAAGCCTACGTCTATAACTCTAAGGTAGGTGGTCACGTGGTTTCCATTTTGGGTTTTCACCTTTTTGAGTTATTATCTTCATTACAAGGTTTGTTGTTCGCCAAACCCCTTACTTGTATTGACTGCTTCATATCTAAATGACCCGTGTGGTATGATATTGATGAATCTAACCCTGTTAGGGTCTTTAGATGAGGTGTGGACTGGGAGTGGTCAATCATAGGTGATATGCCATGATATTTGGCCATTTCTCACCTTTTGACCTTAATGCTATGTCTTGAATGGGATTTTCCATGTTAGGAAAATGAGATGGTTTGGTTAGAGGTTGGCTAGGATGAGATAGCATGAACCCTTTAATGAATAGAGAGGTATGTTTTCCTTATAATGTGATTGGGAAATGACATGATTTGTTAATGTGATATGATATAACATGGATTGCCTTATATATTGTGATGTGAATGGTTATGCTATACTGTGTTGACATGCTTGTGATAACCCGTGTGTTAGCGGGAGGCATTCTGACCCTATGCCAAATGAATATCCGTGTATGGGCGGGAGGCATTCTTACACCATGCCAGATGAATCTCTATGTGAGGGCGGGAGGCATTCTTACCCCGTGACAATATATCCTTTATGGGTGGGAGGAATTCTTCCCCACGCCAGTTACAATGCTTGTGGGTGGGAGGCATTCTTACTCAATGCCTATATATCCTTTATGGGTGGGAGGCATTCTTCCCCACCCCAGTTATAATGCTTGTGGACGAGAGGCATTCATACTTCGTGCTAGTGCTGATTATTACATATGTGAGATACATGGATGAGTGGACTGCTTAACTCGTTCTAGTGATAACCTATATCTATGTACTTATACCCCTAGTGATTTTTCAGAATACCAGCCATGAGCTGGAGCAGGTAAACCAGCCAGGTGTCCTTTCGGAACATAAGTGGGAGAGTTGTTTATTTCTTTGCTTTACTTATATGCAGTTTGCTACACACTGTTTATTTTACGAACACCTATTTGGATTACACGTAGACACCGTTGGTGGTGTCTTACTGAGACTTGTCTCACACCCTACCCGGGCGGCCTCCTTGGCACCTGTGTAGACTTTACTTCTACAGGTACTAGTAGGGGAAAAGACCCAACTTTAGGTTGTTGATACATGTATGTTCTATCTAGAGTTCCATAGTAGAGGAACGATCTTGGCTAGAGATTCTTGTGGACTAATTTTGTTCTCTTTTTGTATTATTGTATATCTTGTTTTCCATCTATTTCAATTGTATCGGCATGCCATGCTTCCATTTTTTATCAGAAACTTCCTATGTGGCTTTTTTATATTTATTAGGGTTTTCTTTATTTCTATTATTTGGTTTGTATGTTTCCCTTATTCTCCAATTTATCCTTTAGTTGTGATTCTTCTATTTAATCACTTTCAATTATACCACTGTGTTCTTTGATATGGGGTTGCGGTCTCCCCACTCATGTACCATTACACCCCCACTGCTAGTTGGCAGCCCCTAGCCAATGGGGAGATGAGCTAGTGGTCATGTGGCCATCTAGGCTCGGGGCTCGGGTTGAGGGGAAGCCGGGTCAGAAACGTCACACAATTTTTCATTCTGTAATAGTAAAAAACCCATGCCATTATTTAAATCATAACTGTATATCATAACCCCTTCTACACTTGAAGATAGAGTGACTTCTGACACAATTATTAGCCTCTTCTTGACCTCCTTAAATATTTCCTCACATTTTCCTATCGAGTCATGCTTCACCACAATCTGTGTTAACATAGTTCTTGGGATATAAAAACATGATAAAGTTCTCATAAACGATTTGTATTACCCTTTTAATAAAAAAAATATTTATTTCTATGACACTTGTTGATATAATAAATTCCTAAATTGTTTTGTTTTTTGAAGGGTCCATAGAAATTGGATCACTTATGATCAATTTCTCCTAGAATGTTACTTTCTATATTAAGAATATGTACTTTCTTAACATAGCATAAAACTTCTTCTTTATTAATGATACTAGAACAATAATTATATTCTCTTCAGGTTCCACCTTGATCTTGGTGTAAATTATAACATTGTCAATAAATACCACCACCAATTTTTTAGGTATTCTATAATGACTTTATTAATCAAATCCATGTTCATTATAATGGGAATTAGTAAGTTCAAATGGAATCGCAATGAAATAATAGTGTTTATACCTCATACAGAAGGATTTATTATGAATATCTTCCTTCTTCAACATAATATGATGATATATATAACAAAGATCCACCTTTGAGAAGTACTGATCTCCTCATAGTTGATCTAACAAGTCATCGATACATGGTAGGGGAAAGTTTTTCTGTGTAGTGATTTTGTTGAGCTCCCAATAATTGATGTAAAACTTTTTATATCCATTATTTTGCATCAATACATAGCCCAAGACCTTCTTCAACACATCACTATATATCTTAAAAGTTCTCCACCTGTGTGTAGTGTGAGCAAGAGCATAGTGATAAGTCTCATTTTAAACTCCTTGAAGATATCTTCGCATTCATCACTCCAAGAAAACTTGACTCCCTTCTGAGTTAGCTCGGTAATATGGTTTGATAATTGTGAGAAGTTTCTCACAAATCGGTGATAATATCCAGCCAACCCATGGAAGCTACGAATATCTATCACAGATGTTTGACTCAGTCATACCTCAATTACATTTGTCTTTGAGGGATCCAAAGATATCCCAATGATTGTAATGATATATCCTAAGAATGAGACTTCCTTTAACTAGAACTCACACTTTCTTTACTTTGAATAGAGATTCCTATTTCGCAATATCTCTAGTACAGTGCTTAGATGCTCCTCATTCTCCTTATTGGTTTTGGAGTATATTAGAATATCATTTATAAAGACTACAAAAAATTTGTCGAGGTAATAGAAAATGACTTTATTCATCAAATCCATGGTGATTTTTGGAGCATTAGTGAGTCTGAAAGGCATTACTATGAATTAATTCATATTTCTTATACCTTGTACAAAAAGTAGTCTTGGGGATATCTTCCTTCTTCAAAATTACTTGCTAATATCCCGACCACAGATCCTCCTTGAAGGATTATTCTTCTCCATATAGCTGATCGAAAAATTCATCAAATCATGGAAGCGGATACTTTTTCTTTATCATTATTTTTTTGAGCTCATGACAATCAATTAAAAGGCGTATTGACTCATCCTTCTTCTTGATAAAGAGGACTGGTGCACCCCATGGTGACGCACTTGGGTGTATAAACCCTTTATCCAAATTCTTTTTTAGTTATTTCTTTAACTCCTCATGCTCCACAAAATCCATTATATACGGAGACATGGATATTGGAAAAGCCCTAGGTATTAGATCAATCTAAAATTCAACATCGCTTCTAGGAGGAAGACCAATAAATTCCTCGGGAAACACTTTAGCAAATTACTTTACAATAATAATGACTTAAAGGATGGTTCATTCCTTTGAATAAATCATATGAGACAAATATTCTTGCTCATAGTTTAGTAATATCCATGATTGAGATGATGGTTCTAAAGATGATTCATACCCCTCCTTGAACATGTACAGATTCGGGGGTCGATTCACCATATGGAGAGTGATTTCCCTCTCACAACAATTTTTGTCATATCTACATAGGGAAAGCCAATTCATGACAAAAATTTCATCAAATTCCACCAGAGGGAGTATGAAGAGGTTAAAAGGGAAGGTCAAACTACATATTCTAACATGGGAGGAGTTATATTCCTTGGATGCAATGATTTCCCCATTTTCCATTATCACCGACATCTCTACTTCCATGTTTTGTGGTGGTGTTGGGATTGTTATACTAAACATTCGGGATATAGAAAAATGTGTAGAACTAGAATCAAAAATAAGTTTAGAATTCTTGAATGAATAACTTGAATAAATATCACCACTTTGTTGTTGGGGTTATCTTCAGTGGTAGTGATGGAAAAATCTGGCCCTTGCTGCGTTGGAGGTTAGTGGTTGCCTCCAAAAACCCCTGGCTTAGGGAACTGTTTTTCAAAGAACCCATGTTATTTGCAATTGAAGGAGTGAAAAATGTGTTGAGGGTAAAAAGGAGTGTCTCTCTCCTCCGTCAGAGTAGCGGGTTTTTTCCACCAACTAATGGCCATGTGCCCTTCTCTTCCACACCTAAATCATTTCTTCATCCCCTCTAAGAAATTTATGGGTTGCTTCTTTCTGTACATTTGGAAAAGTGGGATGCTAAAATTTATGATCACCCATAGATTTATCCATCAGACCACCCAAATTAATGTCTAATTTCCACTTTTTATCCCCATGATACCCCTAAGATTTTCCGATCACCATTTCAACTTTGAGGGAACATCAGAAAATTTCCTCAAAGCTATCGATGTTAGGGATCGCTAGTGCTTTCTGTAGGAAAGGTTTCAGCTCACCAAAGAAGAGGTAAACCTTGTATTTGGGTGTAACGATAAATTCAGAGGCATATCATGCAGGCCATGTGATGTTTCCCTCATACACTCCGATGGATTCATCATCCTTTTTTTCAGGTCAAGGATGTTCTTTTCCATCATAAGTCAGAGGGTGCAGAAAAAATATTTATCAAATTTTTTCTTCTTGAAATCATTACATTCCAATTCCTCATTATCTTCCTCAGGCTTCATATTTTTTTATCAATGTTCATCATTGATCAGCATCATCCTCTATACAAAAATCTTCCAGAAGAACCCTCTCTTGTTTGGAACATTGAAGGATGGAGAAGATATTTTCAATAGAGTTGATCCATTATTTGGAGATTGATGTATCAGATGAGACATTGAATGTATGATGACTTTGTCTCAAGAGTTTCTCAATTGCGCCTTGTTCTTTCATGGGGGAGGGGGGTCATTCCTCTTGACCCATGTTTCTATTCAAAAACAGAGTTAACTGATATAGTATCATATCAATGTTTGCAATTCCCACTCCCATTAGATTGGGAATCACATTAGAACAGTCATCACATTGGTCTTTACATCGATTTTTAGCCCATATCCTCCTATTACAGTTCATTAGCTAGAATAAAATTAACGTTAGGGTAAGACATAAAGTGGAATCCAAAAGAAAAAGGGATAACTTATAAATTAAATTTATTTCCTTAACCTATGAATTTATAGGATTCCATCAATGTTATCAATTATTTACTTCCAAACATATATTCTTAGGGGAAGTTTTTTATTCCCTTAATAATGGTTCATACTAAGCTTATGAATTTACCAAAAAATATCCCATGGGAGTGTCGAACCAAGAGTGCAGTAAGACCCATTGTCATGCACTAGTTCCCATTCGAGTGTAGTTCAAAGAAGTGTTTTTGGGTTTTACCCATAGATACATCTATGTGAGAGCCACATCTAATTGTTCGTATATATCCAGGGATGTATTTTATTGATAAAACACTTACTCTATTCTGACCAAAAATTAGGTATATTTTTATTATACTTAAACTTATCCCTATGTTATTCACTACGGTTTTCTAATCTGAATCCTCAAAATAACTAAACCTATCATTTGATACCAACTATAACAACCCTAACCTTTATTACATATTTAAACATGATTTACTACATAAACATGCACTCAAGACAACTCTGAGGATTGAGACATCTAGTGTCTTATGAAATTAGGAACACTACATGAGAACATAAGACATAAAATATAAAATCTTTATTGACAACTTCTTTTACATGACTACAACATTCCTTCGCACTTATCATTGCATGGGATAACCTGAGGACATACATAAGAAAATGGTGAGCTATAAAGCCCAATAAGGGAGTAAACAAGGAATAACATGAAGAATAAAATACATTTTAGGAAATTGGAATATCAATGGACAGAAGAGAAAAATGAACATAAAGGCATGATATAACATGATTATCATAACATGTTAATGTGGCAACAACATACAACAAGATATTAGTATGAGCCAAGGCTCCTTGCACACGGATTAGCAGGAGTAAACCCTAATTTGAAATGAATTAGCATGAGTAAACTCTCATCTCACTTGATTATATTTATTTTTTACTTATATTTTATACTTCTCGTTCCTCCTCTTTTGATAATGTCTCGTCAATGATCAATTAACCACCCAAGAGGTTGTCTCTAAGTCTCTAATGATCACAAACAGTGTGGATTATTATCATTAATTTTTTATAATAAAACAATATTTAAATGTATTATGTTATAATATTCTTCAGTTAATTTTAATAATTTATAAGTAAAAATAAATCTAGAATATTAATTCGAAGCAAGATGGAATAATTTAAACAAGGAAGGAAAATGAGGATCCCTTACTTGAATGTGTGATACCAAAGGCTTGGGAGAGGCTTGAGGGAGGCTTATTGGGATCTTGGGGCACCTTGAGAGGATTATAGAGATATGAGGGCAGAGGTTGGTCGAGCTCCAAATGGTTTTAGTGAAGAGGAATGGGAGTTTGGGTGGGTTTATATAGGAAAAGAGAGTGAATTCTTTATTATATCGGTTTTGGACACTACACATTAAAGTAATAAAAACCACAAACTATTCCATAGATTTTTCCAATGGTTTATACCGACGGTGAGTGGAATACAATATTTTATAAGGACAAGGGATGAAAATATTAAAATATTAGTCTTTCTTATATGGTGGTGAGTCACACTCTCAAGGATCTCATTTTAAAATGTTAAAATATTTTATAAATCTTGGAGGGTCCACTAAGGTGTTATAAAATTAATAAAAAAATCTAAAATCATAATATTTTAATGTTAAGACATATATTGGCCGGATATACCTTTTATAGGCTTTTATTACATCACTATTGGGTCATTATGACGTCATAAAACACATTATATATTTATTTGTTATTTAATTTTTACAAAAAAATTCGATTGTCTCAAAAAATTATGAAAAATTCACCATTGGATAATATCGACATACTAATTCCAAAAATAACATTAATTACATCAAAATAAGTTTCAAAATATGTTAATTTTCACTTTTAAAATAAAAACTAACATTTATTGAAAAACCATGAGTTCTGACAAAAATAGATTTTAAACCTTAATAAAAATTAAAATTGTATAAAAATTATAAGATAATTTATATTTAATAAAAAGTAATTTAGTAATAATAATTTATTAAAAATTTATTTTATTCAAAAATCCAATAATTCATCAAAATAGATTTCTTAATTGAATATTAAATAAAAATAATATGTGTTCTTTAAAACCCCTTTACAATGATTCAATAATAAAATGAATGTATATTCTTTATTATATATAAAATAATGCATATAATCATAGTGATAGATTCTTGTTACATAACCCCTTATAACAACCACATAAGACCTAAGGGTAAGCTGAGAAATGATGATATACTCTTGGGGCGGCTCAGATAACATCGCTCGTGTGGTAATATCTATTAACTTCCAATTCCCCCGTAGGAAATTACGTTCAAGATTAACATGTGAAATCTTGGCTTGGTCTTGGTCCAGAGAGAAGCCTAGTAACACCACCTCCTTTCTAGTCTTTGACAAATGGGCATTGTATGGATCAATTCGACTGGACAAGGCCATCACTTCCTTTGTCTAAGTTAATTGGATTCATTAAATCCATATATTTATACTAATCATGTGATCACTATTCAACAACTATATTAGCAGTGGTAACAATTCTCAATGTTATTTTAAAATCTCAAAAGATAAAACCAAGGAAGTGAATATGTTTTATATAACCATTTTACTAAATAAGACATTTAATTAATACAAGAGGGATTTTCATTAATAAAAGGTTGGGTCATTACATATATCCCCCAAAAAAGAGGTGAAATAATATTTAAAGTAAATTTTAAGGACATTATAGGAACATCCAAACTAAAAACAATGTTATATATTAGATAACCCATAATAAGGAGTTCGGTTCGAGAATCCCCTTACCTTATATAGTGATTAATTTCATCATTTGTTGTCACATGTATAATAAAATTAGGTTTATTAAAACATTTAACCAGAATTTAATTATTTTAAGTTTTTCCACTCATTAGAAATTATAATAATTGGATTATATTACTTAATCCTTGTTGTTAAAGGTGAAACATTTTGATATAATGTTTTCAATAAAATATCTCATCTTGCTTCGATTTAGTGATCTTGTTTTATTAGTAATTATAAATTATTAACATTAAATACATATATTTATACATTTATATATGTTAATTAATTTATTATAACCATATATAAAGGGTGTGATAATTATAGAGTAGGAAAATTCATTGTGGGAAGTTAACCGACCATTTATGAGACACTATCAAAAGAGGAGGAAATAGAAGTGTGAAATATAAATATATTAAAAATATAATAATTAAAGTAGGATAAAATAATTAATATAATGTTTAATTATTACTTAATTAATTTTATAATATTTAGGTTTTAAATTAATAGATAATGTAAGTAAGTGAATAGGAAAATGAGAGGAAAAGATGATAAAACTTACCCTCTTCTTGGCGTTTCTTCTTTTCTAGGGCACTAAAATACTTGGATGATTAATGGTAGTTTACTATATAAATTCACTATGTATTATAAGAGGATTAATATAGTTTATTTTGAAGATATTTGTAACACCCCAAGATTTCACAGTATGTTATTTCTTCAAAGTAATTCAATAACTTGCACTACAGGCATCACCGAGTTCAAGCGAACCACGACTTACCAAACTAGCTGCTCAAAAGCAGTTATGAATAGTATTAACTGATTTTTGAACTTTATATAATCCTTATAATTTTATAATCCATATTATTAGTTTCTTAGGCATAATGTAATAACAAATACATTTTTTTTCAGATAAAAGAAGTATTTAAAAAAAATGCTATTTTATCACATTTTAATGGCGAACCCTTTTTAAATCCAATATTTGATACTTTTATATATTCTATTTGACAAAATAAAATTCTTATTTATAATTAGGAAATAATAATTTAGTTTCAATAAAATTTTTGTTTTTTTTGATAAGATTCATATTTGGGTGAATAGTGAAAACTACTATATTTTACCTGAAAAAAACTTTTACAATCAAAATAATTTATAGTCTTTAATTATACATTTTAATGGTTTGTATGTATAATTAGATCATATTTTTACAATTTAATCCAATTATGGTCATTTTAAGTAATTTCACTTTGAGATTAGATATAAACAAGTGTCAATATTTTCATAGATATTGTTTCTTAAAAATACGCCTTCTGGTTTTGACAACGGAAATTAATTTTAAATTAATAAATGAAACTTCTATATTTTTAATTTGGTAAAATAGACTTCATTTTTGAATTCGTAATATCGAAATTATCCTGGGGTGAAATTTTGGTATTTTTCTGAAAACGGTCAATTTTTGATGAAGAGTGAAAAAACACTAAGTTATCATTTAAAACTGAATTTTTATTTAAATTTATTTTAGGTCAAAATAGATACAAAATACCTATATAAATTCAATTTAATTCATTGGAGTAATTTTATAATAATTTTAGATATATAAATTTTTTTATAGAACTTTTCACCGTCTTTTACCCATCTCCTAGGAGAATTTGTAAATTCACATAAAGCGTAATTTTACTGCTTCTGTGAGTGTAATTTTTAAAATCTAAGATACAAGGTTAATATCAAGGTGTAAAATGTGGTTCAATAAGATAAAAATAATTTTCGGTGAATAGTAATTTTTTACTTTTATTTACCATGGTTTAATGTAAATAGGGTAATTAAGGGTAAAAATGATATTATTATTACCCTAACACATGTCCTAATTCTATTTCCTAAGTATAATTCGACCAAAAACCACATTTGGAATAAAATATTAACCTCTTTGGTCCACTTGTATTAGAGTAGGACATTTATTATTATTTAATTCAAAGTAGTGTTAAAAGAGTTAAAATCAAAGTTTAATAACTAAAACATTTTTAATATTAGATTATAAATAAGATAAATTAGATTATAAAAATTCTTTATAAAGATAAAGATATTTCATACATAATAGTATTTTATTTATAATTTTTAGACATTAAATAATTTAATTTATTTATCACACAATGATGATGCAACAATTACCTTATTAGTGAAATATTAAAATAATTAATATTATAAATACTCAAATAAATATAATTTGAGACTTTTAATGAATTAAAAGAATTTTATATGTTAATATGACATGTGTTTGTTGATTAAATGAATTAGGTTCGATGTAATAATGCTGTTATGAATTTAGAAAAAATAAAATACCAAATACTGTCAAAATTAACATAAAAGAGTTTTTAAAACAAATATTATATTATTAATTGAAATTCAATTATTAAAAATCTACGGTTAGGAAAAGGGACTTATATAATGATAGGTGTATCATTAATGAACCACTTGGGGTTCTCTTGGATGTTTATAGTATGTTTATTAACCATATAATATAAAAATACAAAGAGACATGGTAAATGTGAAACTCATTAACTAAGAGTTAAAACTAAAAGATAAAGTTAATATAGTGACACAAACCTATCTAAAACCTATTGGTTGATGGGATTGAAACCCATCCCTACCCTATCCTCGAAATAAGTCACTTTGGAGCCATTATAAACTGAATATGAATTTATTATAAAATAATATTTTAATTTTTTCCTAAGTTGCCTCTCACCCCTCTTATAAAAGGGCACTCCCCCTTCTCTCTAATTCACACCTTCAAAGCCTTTTGGCTCGGCCAATCCCAGCCCAAATATTCTCTCAACTTCCCTCACTTCAACCTATAGGCCTTATATTGACCATAAAACCAAACTAAGGATCCCTTTTGATCAAATCAAAAGGAAGAACCCAATGAAGAGGTAATGTTTTCACCACCATCTTTCAAGTTCCTTTATTCTTCCACTTCTAATTTCTTTGGTATTTCCACTCTAAAATAATAAATATAATATCTTCTATATGATTTGATGTTATTATAACTATGGTACAAACATATTCAGTATTCTATCCATCCTTTGAATGACATGTCACCATACGTGCGTACGAACGACTTACCGTCTCCACGTCGTGGTGTAATTGTTATTCAATACATTAGTATTTGGATGGGTATGATAATGATGTGTAATTGATTTAAATAATAAATAATTCATTACAATTATTCTATATATATGATACACTATCCACTTATATATTATTTTAATATCAAAAGAATGAAATTCTCGCTCGTGCGTACGTACGGATTACCGTCACCACGAACGCGATGAGATTCATTCCCCATCATATCAATTCAAGACTAATTTTCTTTTGATGATTAAAAATAAATTTTTACGGACTTTATATCATTATGGATATGAATAAGATACAAACTATGGATAAAAACATAGATTATTTAACAAAACATATAAAAGAAAACGAGTAAATGAACACCTAAAATGACGATATTACTAAAATATTATTAATAAAGAAATATTTAAAGATCATATATGATATCATATTTAATTATATTATTCTTATATAATTTAATAACAATTATTTATCTATTATAAAGGAGTTTAACCTACCCTCGACCAAGGAAAAGTACAAGGTAAGGGTTTATTTCACAATCTCCTCATTATCCGAGATTGTTTATAGGTAATTATCTACTGGGACCTCTTTATCATCCACATCCATATTTCTTAAAAATTTATTTTAAATAATTATTACTATTTTAAAGACTATGGGTTAAAGTCATTTATACCCTAGTCTTATTTTTTATAAGATTTTTAAAAAGTAATCTTTCTGTCGTTTTCCAAATAAGGTCCTTTTTAACCTCTTCGACAAAATTAATGTAAGAATGTTTTTTAACTTATACGGAGGGTGTGGATATTTTATGCCATTATAAAATTGTCGAAGATTCCCTTACAAGATTAGAAGAATATTTTCAAAGTAAATGTTTCCTTTTATAATTATGTTACATTTAAATGATTAAAAAAAGAGATATTTCTCTCAAATAGTTTTGATTTCATCTATGTAAACATCCTTTGATGGATTTTAAGTTTATTTAAAGTTGATTTTTATGATACAAAACATCCATATTGTATTGAATGTTTTGTGATATGGTTGACTGTAGATGTGTTATTTTTATACCATTAATGGTTTATGGATAAATTTTTTACATTTCGTATGCTAGTTTCAGTATGAATGTTTATGTTATATTTAAACCTTTTCATATTAGTAATGAATTGGACTTAAGTAAGTGATAGGTGGAGCCCGCTATAGCTCCTCAATGCATCAGTAGGTCTCATGAGATAAACCTGTGTCTTGGCAGAAGGCCTTGACAAAATCTTATTTCTAGTCTTGGCACAAGGCCTTGACTATGTGGTTATAATAGTCTAGAATTATGCATTCCATCATTATGAAAGTGGTTATTGATATTGCATGTGGTTATTCGACTAGTAGAATATCCAAGTGAATATTTAAATGGAATTATTTCATTTTATTCAAGCCTTATTATGATGAAGTTCAAGTTTAAAAGGCTTATGTTTTAGTTATGAAATGCCTTAAATATTTAAGCTTATTTATGAAAGTTTTCGTTATATTGTTATCCTTACTGAGCATATGAGCTCACCCCTTTCTATGTTTTATTTATCCCTGGATGTGAAGAAGTATTTTATGACTTACCTACAGGGATATTCTGAAGGGATATGAGTGTGGACTATGGAGACTATGTTTTTTTAGTTTTTCACATTATGATGTAATGTAAGGATTATGAATGTATCTAGTGTTTCCAAGGCTACTAAACTAATCGGTCTTTCGAGACTTGATCTTTTGTGATCATGCCAATGTTATGTAATAATGCACTGACTCTGGGTACCTGGGGTCAGGGCATTACAATTGGTATCATAGGAATTTTAGTACAAACTGTGAAAGCTAGATTTAGATAAACTCTGATTAGAGCACATAGCCCTAAGAAAGACTTTGAGGATTTTTATAGAAGAACTTCCTAGAATTTTGGTATTGTAGAGATTTTGTGAGTTTTTTGAGCAATAAATCCCTATCTGGATACGCACAGGTAGAGGTGGCTCTGGCACAGATGTAACTAGGGGTAAAACCCAAAAACACCGCTTTGAGCTAGACTCGAACGGGAACTGGTGCAAGAAAATGGGCTTTGTTGCACTCTTGGTTACGACACTCCTGGGGGATATTCTTAGGATAATTCTAATTTTCTTTACAAACCATTATGAAGGGTTTATGAGTATATACTTCCTCAATGAAGAAATTTTTATGATTATGGATTATATCCATAAATTGTTTAATATATGTTAAGTGTTTTACATGTTTGGGATTAGGTATTTCTATTCATAAACTAATCTAGTGTATTCCATTATTTAGAAATGGCGCACAGTAGAAGGAATGAGAACTCCAGCATTACGCATGATCCAAACAGTAATAAGTATCTTATCTTTCATGGACTTAAGCTAGAATTTAGAAGGGAAATAGTCTCCCAAGTATTATCATTATATAAAGAAATAGTATCATGTGTTGATAAGATAAGTAAAGATTTCTCGGAGTCTTACATCTTTGAAGGGATACCAGAGAAGAAAAGGATGGTAGAGAGAAGGACAGATAAAGGGAAGAGGGAAAAGAAGGATTTTCCGATGTGTGATAAATGTGGAAATAATCACCTTGGTAAATGATTGAAGGGAATGAGAGTTTTCTATAAGTGTGGAGAAAAGGGACACCAAGTACGTGATTTCAAGGGTAAGAAAAAGTTTTCAAATGTAAAATGCTTCATCTAAAGGTGTTCAGACACTATGCGAATCAATGTCTCATTCATAAGAGTGTACCACAAATGATGTTATTGGATAATAATAATGTTATGATACTTCCAAAAATAAAGAGGAATGACTAGTGTTCTTATGTTGTTATTAAAGAATTATTTCATTTGAGTGTTGTATCAACGATGTACTGGTTATATGAATTATGGAGATAAATAAGGATTGTAATGAAGTACTATTTCATTGAGGATTTGAGATTATATGGTACTATGAAAAGTGACTCAACAGAAAGTTAATTTTATTAAGAAAATACATGGTTGATGGAAAGTTAATCCTTTATATGGTCTTGATACTAAGGTAGTAATTTTGGAATAATATATGGTTGATTTGGATAAATTATATTGGATATTCTTGGCTACCTTGGCACTGATTAATGATTTGTTTATTTCATCATTGTTGGAGTATTCAAAGTTTTTGGATATAAGGAATATATCTAGTATTCTATAAAGACTAAGGGAGCATGAATGTAATAAATAAGGTTTTATGGTAATTCAGGGTGTTACCATATTTTAAAAGAATACACGATGAAGGTATTCACATGTTATTATGTGGAAAAAAGATCTTCATTATATTTACATTCCTTATAAATTTTGGACAGTGAGTTTGGACAAAAGTAATTTTGATAAGTCTAAATATTGGAATGGATTATATTTGAAATTTGATACTATTTTTAAGGTTAAAGCATTTCTGAATATTATTTTTGGATTTTTATGAAAAGGACAACATAGAGGTCAGGCGACAACCCGTCGCGTCCGGCAAAGCCACGAGACTTGAACCCACAACTGAAGGGCGACAAGGGTGCATCACCTAGCACTGGCCTACGTGATGTCTAGGTTTTTATAATGTTTTTTTAATAGTCTGACAAATTAATTATAAATTCATTATTTTGGAACCCTATATGATTAGGATAATAGAATATTTTTTAAATCTTTTGGAATGAAAGATGAACTTGTGGTAGGAATTAGTTGAAGGATGAAACTATACTTGTCAGATATATATATATTTTTTCTTATTCTATTCTTAAACATTAGGGAAGGAATCATAAAACCAAAAATGTGTTACCCTAATACCTTATGTTTAACCAATGATATTTTAAATCATCATAGATTGATGGCTTTGAGGCCCTCAATTTTACACTTGTTTGTGATTGATGACCTCAATCACTCCCTTTAAATATTTTTGTTTTTTCGTCCAATTATGTGTCTCTAATTTCCACCAATTTTCTCCTAATTGAGATTATAATTTTGTGGTGACCCTTTCATTTCTCTTTCCCTCTTGTTAATACTAAATTTTCTTAACCCAATTTCCGATGTGGGTTTTCCACAAAGGTGTTTTCTATTTTCAACCTATTATTTTCGAAGAACAATTTCAAATTTCAAGGACGCAATTTATTGAAGGAGGGGAGAATGTAACACCCCAAGATTTCATAGTACGTTATTTCTTCAATGTAATTCAATAACTTGCACTACACGCAACACTGAGTTCAAGCGAACCACGACTTTCCAAACTAGGCATTCAAAAGCGGTTATGGATAGTATTAACTAAATTGTGAACTTTATATAATCCTTATAATTTTAGAATCCATATTATGTGTTTCTTAGACATAATGTAAGAACAAATACATTTTTGTTCAGATAAAAGAAGTATTTTTGAAAAAGTGGAATTTTACCGCCTTTTTATGGAGAACCCTTTTTAAATCCAATATTTGAAACTTTTATATATTAAATTTGACAAAATAAACTTCTTATTTAGAATTGGGACATAATAATTTAGTTTTAATAAATTTTTGTTGTTTTTCTGATAACTTTCATATTTGGGTGAATAGTGAAAAATACTATATTTTAACTGAATTTTTTTTTTAATCAAAATAATTTATAGTGTTGAATTATACATTTTAATGGTTTGGAAGTATAATTAGATTATATTTTTTCCATTTAATCCAATTATGGTCATTGTAAGTAATTTCACTTTGATATTTGACATAAACAAGTGTCAATCTTCTGATAGATATTGTTTATTAAAAATACACCTTTTGGTTTTGACAACAGGGATTAATTTTAAATTAATAAATGAATCTTCTATGTTTTGAATTTGGTAAAATAGACTTCATTTTTGGATTCAGAATATCGAAATTTTCCCAGGGTTAATTTTTGGTATTTTTCTGAAAACGTTCAATTTTTGATGAATAGTGAAAAAACACTGAGTTATCATTCAAAAACCGAATTTTTATTCAAATAATTATTTATTTTATTTAAATTAATTTTAGGTCAAAATAGATACATAATACCTATATAAATTCAACGTAATTCATTGGAGTCCGTTTATAATAATTTTAGATATATAATATTTTTTATAGAACTTTGCACCGTCTTTTACCCATCTCCTAAGAGAATTTGCAAATTCAGATAAAACATAATTTTACTACTTCTGTGAGTGGAATTTTAAAAATACGAGATACAATGTTAATATCAAGGAGTAAAATGTGGTTCAATAAGATAAAAATAATCTTTGATGAATAGTAGCTTTTTACTTTTATTTACCACGGTTAAATGTAAATAGGGTAATTAAGGGTAAAAATGATATTATTATTACCCTAAAACATGTCCTAATTCTATTGGATAAGTATAATTTGACGAAAAACAACCTTAGTAATAAAATATGATCCTTTTTGGTCCACTTGGATTAGATTAGGACATTTATTATTATTTAATTAAAAGAAGAGTTAAAAGAGTTAAAATCAAAGTTTAATAACTAAAATTTTTTTCATATAGGGTTATACATAAGATAAATTAGATTATAAATATTAATTAGAAAGATAAAAAGAGTTCATACATAATGGTATTTTATTTATAATTTTTAGATATTAAATAATTTAATTTATTTATGACACAATGATGATGCAGTAATTACCTTATTAGTGAAATATTAAAATAATTGATATTATAAATATCCAAATAAATTTAATTTTAGACCTTTAATTAATTTAAAGACTTTTATAGGTCAATATGACATGTTAGGATAGATTAAATGAATTGGTTTTGAAGTAATAATGCTATTATGAATTTAGAAAAAACAAAATACCAAATAGTGTCAAAATTGACATAAAAGAGTTTTTAAAAAAAATATTATATTATTAATTGATATTCAATTCCTAAAAATCTATTATTCGGAAAAGAGACCTATATAATTATAGGTTTATCATTAATTAACCACTTGGGGTCCTCTTGGATGTTTATAGTAAGTTTATTAACCATATAATATAAAAATAAAAAGAGACATGGTAAATGTGAAACTAATTTAGTAAAAGTAAAAACTAAATGATAAGGTTAATATAGTGACCCAAACCTATCTAAAACCTATTGGTTGAAGGTAATTCAACCCATACCCACCATAGCCTTGAAATAAGTCACTTTTTAGAAATTATAAACTGAATAATAATTTATTAAAAAATAATATTTTATGTTTTTCCTAAGGTGCCCCTCACCCCTCTTATAAAAGGGCACTCCCCCTTCTCTCTAATTCACACCATTAAATCCATTTGGATCTGCCAAAACATGACCAAATATTCTCTCAACTTCCCTAAATTAAACATATAGGCCTTAGTTTTATCAGAAAACCAACCTAAGGATCCCTTTTGATCAAATAAAATGGAAGAACCCGAAGAAGAGGTAATGTTTTCACCACCATCTTTCAAGTTCCTTTCTTATTCCACTTATTCTTTCTTTGTTATTTCCATTCTAAAATAATAAATTTAGTATATTATATATGATATTATGTTATTATAAATATGGTATAATCATATTCAATATTCTATCCATCCTTTGATTGACATGTCACCATACGTGCGTACGTACGGCTTACCGTCTCCACGTCGTGGTGTAATTGTTATTCAAAACATTATTAGTTGGATGGGTATGATAATGATGTGTAGTTGAAGTAAATAATAAATATAACATTATAATTATTCTCTATATATGATACACCATCCAATTATATATTATTTTAATATCAAAAGAACTATGTGGTCGCTTGTGCATACGTACAGACTACCATCTCCACGAACGCGATGAGATTCATTCTCCATCATATCCATTCAAGACTAATTTTAATTTGATGATTAAAAATAATGTTTAAGGACTTGATATAATTATGGATATGAATAAGATACAACCTATAGATAACCAACACGGCTTATGTAACAAATCATATAAAAGAAAACAAGTAAGAGAACATCAGAAACAACGATAATACTAAAATTTTATTAACAAAGAAATATTAAAAGATCATATATTATATAATATTTATGTATATGATTCTTGTATAATTTAATAACAGTGATTTAACTATTATAAAGGAGGTTAACCTACCCTCGACCAAGGAAAAGTACAAGGTAAGGGTTTATTTCACAATCTATTCATTATCCTAGGTTGTTTATACGTAATTATCTACTGGGACCTCTTTATCATCCACATCCATGTTTCATAAAACTATATTTCAAATCATTCTTAATGTTTTACAGACTATGGTTTAAATTAATTTATACCCTTGTTTGTTTTTTTATAATATTTTTATAAATGAATCTTTCCATTGTTTTACAAACAAGGCCCCTTTTAGCCTTTTCGACTAAATTAAGGTAAGAATGTTTTTTTAACTTATACGGTAGGTGTAACTATTTTACGCCATTATAAAATCGTCAAAACTTCCATTATAATATTATAAGAATATTTTCCAAGTAAATGTTTGATTTTATAATTATGTTACATTTAAATGATTTAAAAAAAAGAGACATTTCTCTCAAATAGTTTTGATTTCATCTATGTCAACATCCTTTGATATATTTTAAGTTTATTTGAAGTTGATTTATTATGATAAAAACTTTCCATATTTTATTGAAGGTTTTGTGATATGTTTGACTATGGATGTGTTATTTTTATACCATTCATGGAAAATGGATAAATTATTGACATTTCATATTCTAGTTTCAATGCAAATTTTTATGTTATGTTTAAACCTTTTCATATGAGGAATGCATTGGACTTAGTAAGTGATGGGTGGAGCCCGGTATAGCTCCTCGATGCATCAGTAGGTCTTATGAGACATAATAGTGTCTTGAAACAAGGCTAGGACAAAATCTTATTTGTAGTCTTGGCACAAGGCCTTGACTATGTGGATATGATAGTCTGGAATTATGCATTCCATTATTATGAAAGTGGTTATTGATATTGAATGTGATTATTTGACTATTAGAATATCCATGTGAATAAGTAAATGGAATTATTTCATTTTATTACTGCCATATTATGGTGAAGTTCAAGTTTAAAAGGCTTTTGTTTTAGTTATACATTTCCTTAAAATTTTAAGCTTATTTATGAATGTTTCTGCTATATTGTTATCCTTATTGAGCATCTGAGCTCACCCCTTTCTATATTTTATTTTTCTCAGGATGTGAAGAAGTATTTTATGACTAACCTATAGGGATAGTCTGAGGGGATATGAGTGTGGACTATGGAGACTATATTTTTTTTAGTTTTTCACATTATGATGTAATGTAAGGCTTATGAATGTATCTATTGTTTCCAAGGCTACTAAACTAATCGGTCTTTCAAGACAAGATCTTTTGTGATCATGCCAATGTTATTTAATAGTGCACCGACTCTAGGTAAATAGGTTCGGGGCCTTACAATATTTTTCTTTGGTATGTGAAATTAAACTGGTTTGTAGAGGGGAGGGAGAGGGGGTACTTATATGTGAGGATATGTGTATATTTAGGACAAAATATTGAATAAAATACAATTTACTAGGTAAATATTATAATAGAGATATTATAGATAATTTAATTTATATTTTAAAAAATAAAATTATTTTAGTACTTTTAAATCCTTCTAAAACCAAATTTAGTTTTTTATTAAAAAGTAAAGTAGAAAAATGAAAATTTTATTTTTAATGGAATACTTTAGAGTCTAGATTTTTTAAAATGTTTTTTAAATGACAAATTTATCTTATTAAATGAGTTTTTGGTCGATCCAAAATCTATAGAATTTATTACTTCATTATCACCTCGTAGATGATGTAAATATAATACATCGGTTAAAAAACAAATTTTAGTTTTTACTATTCATTTAAAAAATGAATTATTTTATAAAATTACCAAAAAATCACCCATATGAAATTTTGAAATAATGATTCTAAAAATAAAATTTATTTTATCAAAATAATTATCTAACATATGAAATTTTAACTATTAACATTAAAAACTAATTTTTATCTGAAATACATTAAAATAATGTTTATTAAATATGTTCTTATATTTTATTTGAGCTTATAATATTGATATTTATTTTATGAAATTATAGTATTTATATTTTCTTAAATTAGTCTTGATAATTTCTATTTATATTACATTTTATTATTTTGATGTGAAATAACTACTTCAACTATTAGTTTACTATTCCAATAGTCAAATTACTATTCCAATGGTCAGGTTACTATTCTAAAGATCACATTATTGTTCTAATGGTTACATTACAATTACAATGGTAATATTAACTCTTATAAATATCTCTTCATTTCTTTATACATAATTCACTAAAATGTTTCCCGTTGTTTTATATTTTTATCCTTTAAAATGATTATTGGTTTACTAATATTTTGTTTCTTTTCAATAGTGTTTTTCATGGGGGAAGTAATTCTAGCATATTGGGGTGATTAAAATTTTCACAGTTTATTTTTTTATATTTTATATTTTATCATATTGTATTATTAGGAATTTTCATGTGTTTAATTTTTGACTGATGTAACAGTCTCTATTAATGAAATAAAGTGTTGTTCATTTTTATATGTGTTATTTCTGTATAATACCATAAAGTATAATATAACACAAATTTATTCTGTAAATACACATCATTTATATGCAATGAGGTCAATACAATTAAACTAAAAAACATGATCATGCAAAATATTTTAGAGTACTATTAACTTATTATTATAGGTAGAATCCATATTCAAATCTCTTGAGAGTTTATACCACCACACCATTCATTTAGATATTTTTTATGAGAGATATCTATCTTTTTTCGAGTAAGAAGTTACGTAGTAAATAGAAACTTCCTTGATAATCATAAGAAGTCACAAGATACATCCTATTATTTATACCTCATGTGATTATCCATTCATCTAAGTGTTCTTCATAGGCTTGTCAAGGCATGTGTTCTTCAATTTAATTCTTTGAAAATAGAACTATGTTCTCCTTATAGATTTTATAAGTGAGACAACCAAGGAATATAAAAATCTCTATCATTTTCTATGAAAAATTTTAATATCCATCCATAGGTATATTCTAATGAAACACCTGACTTCATCTCACTTTTAACTTAGTTTATGATGATACTCTTCAATCATCATATTTCTTAACAAATTAAACATAACCTATATTTCTTCATGACATTCAAATTCACATCAATATCCTAAATGAATTAAAATTATTCATGATTTAACGGTGTGAAAAACTACTGATTATAAATCTAACATGAAATAGAATGTCTTGATTGAAATTCATTCTCATGGAAAACATGATCACATTAATCTACACATTCCAATTTATAGGAAATATGACCATCATAAATCTTTATTATCAAATCTATATTACTATTTGAAACATCATTAAAGAACTTGAACAATTTTTAGTAACAAAAAGAAATCAATTCCTTTTTTATTATCATAAACCTTTTTTGAATTTAAAAAATATCACGTTGATTTATGTCTTTATCCTCACCCTTTGATAACATAATTAAAAGAAAGAATATAGATTAAGTGATTGATATTGTACCTTGATCTCCCCACCCTTGATAAGCATAAGAATATTCACCCTCATTAAATGAGGGTGACTAATTTAATTTCATAGGGCTATAAGAACATTCTCCCATTGAAGATTTAATACCCTTTGAAAAATAATCATCAATTCCTTTCTCCTCTTTTGAAACCAATTAATGTATTTAAAAATGAACAAGTGAAATAGTGAAATTTATTCACAATAATGAGGGGTAATACATCTCATGATCATCCGTTCAATGAAAATATAAATCATTCACTTATAGACTATGGCAGAAAAAGTGATATAGTGAACATTAGTAATTAACCAATGATCTATGTATTCTATAAGTGTTCCTTGAGTAGAAATTTCTTTTTAAAATACCCTCTGTAATTTAAAAAAATATGTAACCCCTTTCATAGAAAAAGTATCTTGTAATTCAATCATAAATAAAGGAATAAGGTTCTTCAACTCATACCATAGTTTTTGATATGAGGAATTTGTCCTTATTGGAACAACCATGGTTTCAAAATATTTCTAGATTTATATTTTATCCTTCTTAAAACATGCTATTATTATTTTTGATTAATCTTTTTCTAAAATTCTTTAGGCACATAAATAACATGTTTGTTCCCTCCTTTGATCATTTTATCCACCACATTTTAAGTATTCTCTATTTGTGAATCCATGTTAAGAGTTTTTAATATTGAGGATATCAATCCACTTAAAAAAACTCTTGATTTTTTAAAGTAAATTATCCTTGATGAACTATAATAGATGTTTCAATGACTATTTGAGTGACCAAATTCTTCTTCTCATAAAAAGGTGTTGTGTGTTTGGAAATATAATCTTGTATTTCCTCAACCACCTTTTCATGAATATTATTATGAATATACTCCTTATGAGTTTTTAATCACTATTTAACTACAATTACTTTTATAGACATGAAATATAATTTTTATTGTTGTTTTACAATTTTTTACACCCTCCAAATGCCTCCTTCAGTGAACTAAAACTAAAAGGAACATTATCCTCTTCATTAGACTACTCCACATGATTCTCCTATTTAGATTTTACCACTATAAATTTATAACCTGAAACCATAAATTTGTGTTAAAAATCCCAAAATGAACAATAGCCTTAAGTAAATGAGTTTTCCATGAAATAGGTTTTTTTATATTTAAATAGTTAATTTCCTCATTTTTGTTTTTATTTAGCATCATCAACCTTCTTCTTCGACGAGTATTTTAATGAAATCAAAATACCAGATGTGAGTCTCCCCATAGATTATTTTCTATTCTCATTTCATATGATGTGACACCCCCTTTTCCCTATGTTCTTACACTTCTCATGATATAAATCAACATGTCTTCTAAAAAATGATGTCTTATTATTATTAACCCTTTCACCCTTGAGTTAATTTTATATTGAATTATCTAACATGAAATCAATATTTATTAGTTTACAACTTTTTCTAATATTTTTATTCATCAATGGATACTTGAGAGTTTATCCATTTGAAATAGTTTTTTATACTTATTCTAGAGAACCTCTTGGTTTTAGAAAAAAAATTAAAAAGTTTCTTTCTTATATTTTAATTTCTCAATAAGATCTTTCTACAATATAAATATAAATAGTTACCATGAATCAAAATAAATTTTTTTAGAAACCCTACAATTTATCTTCAATGAATAATATTTATTTAGTTTTTAAATTTTTTATAGAGTTTTTAAGACCCGTAGAGTCTTAGAAAACCCTTCCAAATGACCAAGGGTTGGAGAGGAGATAAAGATTGAATAAAAATTAGTAAAGGAATATTTCCCACAAAGCACAACTCACTTACCAGAAAGTAGTTGGACTTTTTTTAAAAGCATCCATTTTATAAGAAAGTAATTATTCACAATGTAAATTAGTCTACTTTTGCAAAGCAAGGCATGATCGTTTGTAGAGTTGAGGTGAAGTGTTATGTGACAGCAAAGGATGGTAAGAAATTCATCATTTATGGTGTTTAAATGGAGTGATTTCATACTACGAAGTACATAATCTATGTAGAACCTTCCTTATAAATACTCTTTGTTTTCAAAGGGGAGGAAAAGTCTTATCCATCTACGATGCCCTTGATGAGGTTGAATTCATTTTTTCCTATCACATAATAATTTCATGCAGCTAAACTACGACAAAATAGGCCTTTAAATCTACTAAAAATGGCCATTATCAGTGTTACCAACCCAAGTGAGATTAAATACCATTGCCTTTTATTAGTGCCAAAAAAATCACTGATAAATGAGTGCATTATCAATGATAAAAAAGAACTGATAAAGGGGTCATTTTTAGCAATTTTTTTTAGCACTGATAAAGGAAAACTTTATCAAAGATTTTATTTAGCACCGATAAAGTGTAACTTTATTAGTGGTTTCAAAATTGTTGGTAAAGGGATATTTAACAATACTTTCTAAAGCACTTATAAATGATAAATTTATCATGTCTTTTAAAAGCACCGATATAGGGGAATATTTTTGTGTGCTGTAATAGAACACTGCAACACCAATGCAATGTGCTGTAAGAGTACACTTCAACACCATAAACACTACCATATCAACAAAATAAAGTACCAATATAGAATTTAAATTAAATAAAATTTATAAATAAAATATACAAGGAAAAACACTAAATTATTGACATTTCAAACATTGGTTTATACAATTACATAAGTACAAATTTTTATATACATTCAAAAACATCAATGTTCCTTTGTGTTGTTGATCCTGACCCCAACTCATGCTATTTTTGAAAAAACCACCACTTATAATGAAAAATAATTAAAATTTATATGAAAGGAACTCTTATTTCAGATCGAATATAAATAAATAAATTAACAGAAAGTGTTAATTTTATACTAACCTTCGATTTATACTAGGAACACTATGTATCCTATTGAGTTGTGGTTTATTCTTATAAATCACACCATTTCTATTTTGTATTCAATAATTATCTGTGTAAAAATTATTCAATAAGTATAAAATAAATCGTGAGCGTGTTTGATTAGTTTTCAGTGAGTGGCACTTTTTGAACAAAAATGTCAATTTTAAACTGATAATGGAAACATTACCTCATATCAGGTGCGTCGTGTGTCATATTGAGGTGTAGATGATTCCTACACATCAAAAATGACTTATGGATTATTTTCACCAAGAATAACAACAATTCAAATGCATTTTCTTAGTTTTGAGTAGGTTTGTTTTATATTTTACTAAAATTGATGTCAATTTTAAATAAACAAACAAACATTGGGTCATATCGTTCAAACCATGTGTCATATTAAAGTGAAGATGATTCTTACTTGTCTCAAATGACTTATGTATCATTTGCCTAAATTATCAAAATAATATAAATCTGTTTTCTATGTTTTAAGAATATAACTTGTATTTTATACTAAAATTTCATTTTAAACAGGAAACACACATTTGGAATCATTACGATAACATCATGAATCAATTTTATGGGAAACCAATTCTACACGTTAAAAATTAATTATGAATCATTGTAATAAATTTTAAATAAAATCCTATCACGTTTGATATTTTTTAGTGAGTGACACTTTTTGAACTAAAATTTCAATTTTAAACTGATAATGGAAACATAGAGTCATATCAGTCACATCATGTATCAGATATAGGTGGGGCTGATTCCTACACATCAAAAATGACCGATGGATCATCTTTTAATGTATCAAAAAAATTTGAATGTGTTTTCATAGTTTTGAGTAGGTTAGTTTTCAATTTTACTAAAATTGATATCAATTTTAAATAAAAATACACACATTGATTCCAAATGGTCACATTGAGTATCAGATTGAGGTGAGGCTGATTTATATATGTTTTAAATGACATATGTATTTTTTTGACAAAGTATCAAAATAATTTGAATGTGTTTTCTTATTTTTGAGTGCATCACTATTATTTTTTAGTAAAATGTCATTTTGAACTAGAAACATGAACACTAACTCATTTCGATCACATCATGTATCAGTTTTATATGAAACCAATTTCTACACATCAAAAATGAATTTAAATATTTTTCAAAAAAATTATGAATAAAATATTAATGGACATTATTTGTTTTTAGTGAGTGGAACTTTCAGAACCGAAATGTCAATTTTGAACTGATAACGGACACATTGAGTGATACTGGGAAGATCATGTATCAAATTGATGTGAACCTAATTCCTACACAACAAACATGACTTATTGATTATTTTATTAAAGAATCAAAATAATCAACATGATTTTTATCGGTTTTGAGTAGGTTAGTTGTCCATTTTACTAATATTGATGTCAATTTTAAATAAAAAGATGCATATTGAGTCAAAATAGTCATACCATGCATCAGATTGAGGTTTGGATGATTCCTATACATCTCAAATGACTTATGGATAATTTTAAAAAATTATCAAAATAATTTGAATTTTTTCTTAGTTTTGTGTACATCACATGCATTTTTTACTAATATATCATTTTAACTAGAAACACACACTTTTAATCATTACGATCACATACTGGATCAGTTTGATCGGAAACAAATTTCTAAACATAAAAAATGATGTACAAATTATTATCCTAAATTTTCAATAAAATCTGATCATATTTGATGAGATTTCAATGAGTGAAACTTTTTGAACTAAAATGTTGATTTTAAATTGATAACATACACTTTGAGTCATTCTAGGAACATCATGTATCAAATTGAGGTAAAGATGATTCCTTTATATAATAAATTTCTTATGGGTCATTAATGTAAAGTATGAAAATAATAAGAATGTGTTTTCATAGTTTTGAGTAAGTCAGTTGTCAATTTTACTAAAATTGATGTCAATTTTAAATAAAAAGACACAAATTAAGTCATAACAGTCACACCATGTGTCATATTGAGGTGAAAATGATTTATAAACATCTCAAATGAATTATGGATCATTTTCCTAAATTATAAAAACAATCAGAATGCATTTTATTGGCATGAAGTATGTCACATTTATTTTTTACTAAAATGTCATTTTAAACCAGAAACATGCACTTTAACTCATTCATAACATATAATTTATCATTTTTATGTGAACAGATTCCTACACATCAAAAAATGGATTATGAATTGTTTTACTAAATTATAAAGAAAATATGAATGCATTTAATCTATTTTCAATGAGTGCCACTTTTTTAACTAAAATGTCAATTTTAAACTAATAACAAAAACATTGAGTTATGCCGGGAACATCATGTATCAAATTGAGGTGAAGATAATTTCTACACATCAAAATAGAATTATTTATAATTTTCATAAAGCATAAAAATAATCTTAATGCATTTGATCTGTTTTCGGTAGGCCAGTTGTCCATTTTAATAAAATTGATGTCAATTTTAAATAAAAAGATACAAAATGATTCATATTGGTCACACCGTGCATCAAATTGAGGTACAAATAATTCTTAAAAAACTAAAATGAATTATGGATCACTTTCCCAAATTATCAAAATAATCTGAATTTGTTTTCCTGATTTTGAGTATGTCACTTCTATTTTTTACTAAAATGTTATTTTAAACTGGAAACATGCACTATGACTCATTCAGATCATATCATGTATTGTTTTGATGTGAGAAAAATTAAAAAAAAATATCACAAATGAAATAATTATTTATTTCCTATATTATAAAGAAAATACAAGCCGGTTTGGTTAGTTTTTAGTGAGTTACAGTTTTTGAACTAAAATGTCAATTTTAAACTGATAACAGAAACATTGAGTCATAATGAGCACATCATATATTATATTGAGGTGAAAATGATTTCTACACATCAAAAATGACTTATTGATCTTTCTCATAATGTATAAAAATAATCCAAATGCATTTTCTTGGTTTTGAATAAAAATTTGAACATTGAGTCATAAAAGTCACACCTTGTATTAGATTGAGGTGAGGATTATTCCTAAATCTCTAAAATGAATTATGGATCATTTTAATAAAGTATTAAAACAATAATAATGTGTTTGATTGGATCTGAGTATGCCACATATATTTTTTTACTAAAATTTCATTTTAAACAGGAAATAGGTAATTTGACTCATTTTGATCACCTCGTGCATCATTTTGACGTGAAACTAATTTCTACACATCAAAAATGTCTTATGATTCATTTTACCAATTTATCGAAAAAATACAGGTGCGTTTGATAATTTTTTATTTAGTGACATTTTTTGGACTAAAATATTGATTTTAAACTGATAATAGACATTTTGGGTCATACTAGGAACATCATGTATCATATTGAGGTGGGAAGGATTCCTAAATGTAAAAAATGACTTATGGATCATTTTAATAAAGTATCAAAAAAATCCAAATTCATTTTCTCTATTTTGAGTAGAATAGTTGTCTATCTTTCTAAAATTGATGTCAATTTTAAATAAAAAGATGCACATCGAGTCATACCCGTCACACCGTGCGTCAGATTGAGGTTAGGTTGATTCCTAAATGTCTCAAATGACTCATGGAATATTTTATTAATGTATAAAAAAATATTAATTATTTTTATTGTTTTTCAATAAGTCACTTTTATTTTTTACTGAATTCAAATTTTAAACTGGAAACACACACATTGACTCATTCCGATCACATCGTGTATTGGTTTGACATGAAAAATATTCCTAGATTCCAAAATGGATTATGAATATTTTTCCAACATTTTCATTAACATATTAGAATTTTTTAACAGTTTTCAGTTATTGACACTTTTTGAACTCAAATTTTCATTTTAAACTGATAACATACACATTGAGTCATACTAGAAATATCATGTATTATATTGAGATGTGAATGATTTATACACATCAAAAATAACATATGGATCATTTTCATAATATATAAAAACAATTGAAATATATTTTCATAGTTTTGATAATGGAAGTTTTCTTATTTACTAAAATAAATTTCAATATTAAATAATAATGAGAACTTGTAGACATACCAGTCGCACCGTGTGTCCAATTGAGGTGAATCTGATTCCTAAACATCCCATAGTCTCAACAAAACCCTAAATTCCAATGCTAAAATGATTTCCATTTCATTTGGTTGTCTAACTTTTAAAAATATATATTGACTTGATGTTCATAGCAGAACAATCATTCTTGTTGTTAAAATACAAAAGAGTAGAGGAGGATCATGTTCATATTATATCATGATAAGTCACCAAAATGACCGCATGATATTCTTTATGCATTCTTGACATATTTTCTTGTTCTCATTACCTCAGTTACATTCTTGAAGTCCAATCTCTCATGAGCATGAGCAGCATCAAACAAACCATCCCAACATGAAAAAATTAATTCACCTAGATATGAAATGTTTTTTAATATGATTAATAGTAAAATTAAATAAATAAAAAATAAATATGAAATAATAAAATAATTATGTGGACAATTATTTTACTATAAAAACATCAAGATTATCGCTGTGATTGGGAAAAGGAAACCTTTTTTCTATTCCTACAAAGACCTAAAATATGCATATAAATATTCTAAAATAAAAAAACTCTTCATGGAATAATTAAAATTCAATCAATGTTCCATTATATAATTATTTGGTAAAATAGATAAAGTATATTGTGACATCACCTTTATATCTTCCCAATGGTTTTCCTACACTATAGTTTTTTCTTATAAGGGATTGGTAACATCATAATGTTAAGAATACATTGTCTTCATTGTAGTCAAACATTTAATTTAGATTATGATGATGTATTAGAGAACATATAATATTATGAGGAAAAATTAGTATTTTAAAAAACAATTTTACCTTATAATTAAACTCATATTCTTTTTTAAAGATTTTATGGATTTTGTTTATCTATCGAGAAACCAATTACCATATATGTGGTCCCATAAAATGTCAAAGACATTTTCTACATTAGTACTGACATGAAATGACTTTGATATCCCAATGAAAGGGCCATCCTTGATTGAATTTTCATCCAACCCAATATTAGTTTTAGTCTTTAGTAGGAAATCGACTAATTATTGTTTGTTAGATATACGGTATGAAATATTATCACAACTTGTGGTTCCATTATGAAGATATCATCGTTTTATCTTTCCACATTGAAATTCACCTTCATGAATCTCATTTCATTAAATTTTTCTACACTCATATTGCCAACCCATTTGAAATTGAAAAATAGGCACTTGAAATGTTGTATAATTTAACTCTTTTATCTATTAGATAATGGAAAAATATGACATATTTTTATAAATTGGATTTCTATCCTTGGAAATAGATATGTGCATCGCTTTATAAACAAGTGTAACACCACTATTTTTCATCACACATAAGTCATCATATTAATTTGAATAGAACATAACAACTTTGATTACAAAACCAATGTAAAATATCACATTTTAATTCAATCCCCTAGATATCCATTAATGTTGTTTGAAAATTGAATTCATATTTCTAGATAAGTCCTTATAAATTTGATCTCAGAACAATCCTATAAACCATTGATTGTGTGTATTTGATATACATACTTCAACCCTTTATGGATTAAAATATTTAATAATTTTTTGTGGGATTCAATTAATTAATCAACATCTTCACTATTATGTATATTGTAAATGTGAGCTTTCTCACACTCTATCAATGTAATTGTAACAACATCTCTTCTAGAAATCCCTTCATCCATGAGGCGTTCACTATGAAGGGACTTTGGGAGACTGATACTATCAGAAACTGATAGGTAATTGGTATAGAATTCAATATTTTCTTTAACAATATATCATTCTACAATACAACCTCCATGTTGACTTTGATTCTTGACATACCCTTTCTAAATCTTTATATACTATTCAATGGGGTACATCCATCTATAGTGTACATGACCACATAGTTGAACCTCTATTACCAATTGAACCATCAAGTGGAACATTAAATCAAATAATGATGGTGTTAATAATATCTCTAATTCACACAATATATCTATAAAATACTCATTCATGATTAGATACTTTTTCAGGTCTATAAATTTACTGCACATGGATTTTAAAATGAAGCAGAGTCTGGTTAATTTATTCTATACATTTTTAGGAAAAATGAAATGGAAAGGAACAAACATCAAATATGGAATCAAAACATGAAAGTTGTGTGATTTTAGCCCTTGTAACTTCAAATTAGTCATTGAAATTACATTCTTGACATTTGATGAATACCACTATGATTATTTTACAAAATTTAGGAAAAGAAAAAATTGTAATATTTCCAGTCTAGATAGAGTGTAAGATACTAGAGGAAGAAAAGTATTCCTTTTACCCTTCATCGATACTAACTCTTCCCTTATCCCCATTTCAATCAAGTCCAACATAGCCTTGACTCCATCTTTTTGTTTTTCTAGTAATATTTAGTAATGTGAAATTAACACTATTAAATATATGTTTTTGTACATGCATGATATTAATAAAATGTATGACATACACACAATTCCAATATAGTAATTCAAATAAAATTGATATCTTCTTTCAACCTGATTTCATAAGGTTTTTTGAAAATGGTATAATGAAAATAGTGTCAATATATTTTACTTTATCGAATAGTTGATCCCCCATTATTTGAGACGGTGTTGTACCTTTTTCAATATTCCCATCAAATGCTATCATACATGTTCATTATTTATGTTTTTGAGGTAAAACTTTCTAATTTTCTAAAAACATGGTCTTTGAGGACTGTTTCAACCAAACTGAGTATGTGAATTTTTCACAAATGGGACACACCGACATTCCTTTAATGCTGTATCCTGATAAATTTTCATAAGTGGGAAAGTCATTTATCACCCCATACTACATGGCCATCAATTTGAATTATATACTTATATGAGAATCATAAATTTTAACTTGTGTATCCCATATAAATTTTATACCAGGTCATTTTGGTCTAGATATAAATTTTAACTTGTGAATCCAAATAGAAATCAATATCATTACCAGGTCATTTTGGTCTAGATATAACCAGAGGCAACATTATGTATTTTCACTTCACGAATAACAAGGGAGGCAAGTTATAATTTACCAAAATGAAGGTCCATATACTTTGAGTACTACTATGTACACCAAAAGGATTTATTACATCAGTATATAGAAAAATATGAGTGTTTCTTGGCTCATTTACAAATATAGGATACTCATAATCAATCTTCTCATACTGAGGAGATTGTTTTGGATGACATAGGTTCCCATATTTAATTATTTTATCATCATTCCATGTTAATTGTCTAATGGATCCCTAACATCCATATATTTTTCTAAACCATGGAAAAATTGGAATGTACCATGCAAATTTTGAAGGACTTGATTCATTTTTCATCAATCGACATGTGCCACAATTAAGGATTTTTATGAGTGATTTATGTTCCTTGAGAAACAATATGAAATTATTTGAAAAAACATGTATTTTTTGGAGTTCATTTCCATTAAATGTAGAATTTTTTTGCATAAAATGTTTGATATGGTAATTCATTTTATTTTAGTATCATATCATTTAGGAGAACAAGTAGTTCTATAATGATGTCATCACTCCATCTGTTGCCATATTTCTATTTAATAAACATCAACATAGTTGGAAATGATACGTATTCAGTACAATTGATATACAATAGTCTCTTGGAACAACTATTTATGTTCTCAAGTAACTTTTTATAATAAAAAAGGCCACCTGTAATTTCAATTTTCATTTCTTCTATGCAATATCTATAATAATTTACACTAATATTCATATCAAATGATTCATAAACCATAGTATCATCCCAATCGGTTTGCATGTTCAATTTCCCCATGTTTAGTCAAACAGTTATAGCTCTGATCTATTCTGTGACAACAAATATATTCTTCCAACTCTTACAAACTAATTTCTCTTTAATAACAACAATTTAATCATTGAAAAATGATTTCAGTGGGGAATTATTCCTGATCTATTTCAAACTTGATGAACTATTTAACTACACCTTTATAATATTTTCTCAAATGATTAGTGGGCATCAATTTTTGATTCATATTCATCCTATTGGATTCATAAAATATTAATTTCGTACAATAAATAAATACATACACAAAATATATCCATTATCAAATATTAATGTTTTAAAAAATTATAATAAGGGAAACCCAATATTTGATGGTTTCAAATAATTTCAGTATTCTTTGAATAAAATGGGTAAATGAATTTAATAAAAGAATTAATTCACTATGGTAGGTGTTATCTTCTAAATTCATTCAAATGTAAAACTTATAGAAAACTGTCATGCTCATCAGCTAATCTAAAAAACATTTCTCATTGCATTTTATCGTTTGACACACATCCTCCATATCCTGTAGACATGAACCTATGTTGCTTGAACTAAGTGGTAGTCATCCATGGGATGACTACTATTTAGAGTAGTTCATGAAACATAAAAAAGATGAGGTATGAGTTCCAAACCAAAAAAAAATCAATAACTATTGGGGAGATGAAACTGATGAGAATGATAGTCATCTATAAAAGAGATGTGTGATGAGCCTCAAGGAATATATTTCAATAATAACTATTGTTTGACACACATAAATTCATTCTTAAATACCCTAAGAAATTTTAAATATATATTAGGGAATTATAAATTTATATGAAACCCAAATACGATATACAAAAATAATAAACTCTCATTAAATCAACTAGAATTAATAGAAAAGTAATGTTAAAATTTTTTAAAAAATAAAAACTTATTTCATATTCAAGGATGGTAATCAAAGATTTAATTGGGGTGGAACAAATACATGAAAACATAATGTGATGAATACCTAAAAATAATTTCTAATATGTAGAATTTGATAACCAACATTCTATATTTTTTGAAAAATTTTGTAACAACCTAAGGAATTATTACATTTAATATTAATGATATATCAAATATTTTAAAATATCTCAAGACTCTTGGGATTTCATATAACCACACCAATCCTTGATATTATAGGGAGGTTATATAATACACATTGAACCATAATTGATAATCTAGGGAGGTCCATAATGATATTCGCATAATTTAATAATACACATCAACATGAAATATCAAAAATAAGGGAGAAAAATACACCAAACCTTCCAATACCATACACACGAGCCTCTATAGAGATGGAATGACTCCCCTAAGGTCACATTTTCTAAGTGGACTACCCATACTTCGCTCAGAAATCTTTGTAAAATCACAATATTAATAGATCTATAAAACATCACTCCCTATCTAATGTCTGTACTATACTAATATGAATATAACTAGTCATTTTAATTCACCAGGAAGAAGTATTATAGGCTACCCAAACACCATCATGGAAATTGAATCATACAAAATTATATAGATGTTGTAAAATGGGATGGGACTTTTACCATATGGTTAATTCCACTATTTACCCCAAAAAATAAAGCACGATTCACCCAAACTATCATATTAATAAAATAGTATCTCACAAATACCCTACATTAATTCAAAACCACAATTGATAAGTAATAATATTCTTGTATGGCCAAGGAGTGAAGCTAGAAAGGCCCACATTATAGGTATTTCACACTCTAACAATTACAAGCATCAAAATGGATGATCTCTATTGAAAAATCTCCAAAAATGGTCAACTCACCACACTTATAGTTGCAATACATCCTCCACCATGGAAAAAGAATTTATGTTTTACACCCCAAGTTCCCTAAGAGAATGTAGAGAAAGATTTACATTTGGGAGAAAGTAGATAAAGACTTACTTTCAACAATTCGATTCATTCAATAAATAGTTTGATCTATGGATTTGAGCCTTTTATTTGTTAGAGGATTGATTTGAGCATTGATTCACCAAGGAGGATCATCGATAGAGGGTGGATTACACAGAAATCTTTGGATATCGTGATGGGTTCATGGCTGGTAAGGGTTTTTTAAATAGACCATGACACATTTATCAATGCTTCTAAAAAGGCACTGATAAAGATACCTTTTATCAGTGCTTTTTTACTACTGATAAAGATATATATTTATTAGTTCTAAAAATGAACTGATAAAATTCATCTTTATCATCGCTAAAGTTTTTGTGCTGATCAGTCTATATATTTATTAGCGTGAAAAAACACTATTAAATATACCTTTTATTAGTTCTTATTACGTAAGTGATGATAAATGATTTATAATTCTGATTATAAATAAATAAATATATATATATATATAATTATACATTTATATAATAAATATATATAAATATAAATATTGTAAATATATTTTTTATTTAAATATATTTATTATAGTTTTATAAATATTTAAATATATAAATATTTATTTATAAGTATATTAATATTTTAGAAAAACAATATTTATGTCATTATATATATTTATATAATTATATATATAATAAATATATATAAACACTAATATTGTAAATATAATCATTATTTAAATAAATTTATTATAAATTTAATAATCATTTTAATATATATACTTATTTATTTACAATTATATAATTAATTTTTTTGATAAAAAATATTTTTTATTTATAATTATAAATGTATAAATGTATAAATATACAAAATATCCATTTATAAATACAATTATTTATATATATTTTTTACAAATATATTTTTAATATTATTAATGAATATTTAATCTTAAGTTCATGCATATTAAAAATGTGTAAAATTGAATAAATTAAAAATAAGTAAACTATGAAAAAACTGATAAGTTTTGTGTCTCTGTGTTTCATATAAAAATGCATTAGTTACATATATGTGAAATCAATATAAAACCCATTTGATCTATGTTAAATTGAAAAATCAAAATAAATTTAATTATGCCAATTACTTTATGCGTAAAGCAAAATTATGTATTATATAAATGATATTTATATACATTAATATATATCTATATATTTAATATGTACCATTTATTAACATTATTAATAATTATCTAATTAATAAAATGTTTTATATTTTCTCAATTTACTTATTTTTAATTTTTTTGTTTCATTTTGTATATATCAAAATATATAATATATACCATTTTTTACTATTTATAATATATATATAGTTTAATCAATTCATTAATTTTTATCAATAATTATTTAATAAATAAAATTATAAATATTTTTTAATAAACTCATTTTTTATTTATATAATAATTTCATTTTATTCAGACCTTTATTAGTGATAATAAAGCAGTAATAAAGGATCCCTTTATTAGTGCTAATAATAAATCCCTGATAAAGGGTACCCTTCATTAGTGATTTATATAATGTATAGAAAAAGTGTGCCCTTTATCAACACTAAAAATAAAGCACTGATAAAGGATACCTTTTATCAGCACTAAAAATAAAGCAATGAAAAAGGGTTCCCTTTATCAGTGCTAAAAAAAGTACTGATCAATGACACCCTTTATCAATTAATTATTTATCACTTATAATGGTTCTTTTTAGTGCTTTTGTATAGCATTGATAAAGGCCAACACTATTAATGGCATGTTTTGTAGTAGTTCCAAAAATATTCTTCACTAACTACCACATAGTAACCCATTTTAGAGCGGAGGTTACCTATTGTTTCCTATAAATACCCAACTACTTCTATAAATTGAGTGAAAACAACACAAGAGAAGGATACATAGAAACCCATGGGGAAATACTTGATGTTTTGGGAAACCCAAGAAAGATCTCTTCCTTTTATAGGTTGATTGTCAAAAAACACCTCATAGATAAAATTAAAACTCAAATAAAGGGAAATTACTTCAAGAATAAACCCCATGACACATCTCCACCATTGAGGTTCTTCGTAAGTCCACCCCATTAATAAACATAATGAAGAGTCTACCTCACAAAGGTTTTTTGTATAAGTTAATTTTCATAGAATCCTAAAAAAAGAATAATTGCCTATAAGACCCTCCTTCATTCACATTACATATATCATATTTCGTGTTGTATCCAATGCTATTTAAAAAAAATTAATGAATATTATCACCGATATATTATTAATGATTTTATTCCATGTAGAATTTGGACCTCCCACAAACATTTTTCAAATATATAAAACAATGGATTTGTATAATTCAGATATATCCCATCCACATGAGTCTATTTCCTTCAATATCCCACATATCTCTCCCAATATGATAATCAAAAGGTAGTATATTGATACATAAATATTCTTGGGAAACCACATTAGTTGTAATTCCTACACATATCCATTACGATTCATAACATGGTCCTCCTCCTTCAAGGTTTAATCCAAAAATAATCCTTCAAAGGGCCATATTACTTGAATATTATACCCCAAGGGAAACCGAATTACCTAAGAAAAAAATAGTCTCCTATTGTATCCCCTTCTATGAAACAAGAATCCTAGCTATAAAGTATATGTATAACACCCCCCATATTTCCCCAGATGTGTTGTGAACTGTCATAAAAAATTATTGATCTTCTATTATCTATTGTTTCTCACACTAAGCATGACTGATGTGGTCTTAGAGGTTTAATTGATCATTTCATTAAGTATAATTAAGATGCAACACATGGATCACCTTCTAGTCTCAATTTCATTACACTAAACTATATAGTACACATATCTATCTTTTGATGCAAAATTTTGTGACAATACCCTAGTCGCATGACATAAAACTACATAAAAAAGTCCTTACCTTTTTTTAAAGGTTGGGTCCGAAACCTCATTTTTATTATTAAAGCAAAGAAGAAACCTCTTTAACTAGGTAGAGGAATACCCATTACATAGCCCATAGGCCCAGTGGGTATTTAGCCCATTACATAGTCTGTAGGCCCATATTTTAGGCCCAAGACCCATATCTCAGAGGGTTATATTCACTATGAACCAGACTAACTCTCATTGGACCATATACCCTTCTAGATCAATAAAAAAACCATTCATGTGTTAGTCCCAATCTAGCCATTTCGAGGAACATTTTTTCTAATAGTCCAATCTGGATTACTTTAAACAACTTGGAGTTGGTCATTTCCACATGACCTAAAAAGGTATGACATGCCCCATTATGTGGCACTGAACTACATGGTTTTTTATTTTCTTCATAGGGATATGTAGAAATCATTTTCCATAGGACCGATCCAAAGTCCAGAATAACCATCATCTCCCTAGATAATAAAAAAATATAGAGCACTGAACTATGTCTATTTAAACCATAAAATCCCATATTAATAGTCACTAATTAGTAAATTAAATATTAAAAGCCTATAATACAAACATATGTTTAAATTGATACATGATTTTGATCCATTACTAATATGGAAGTTAGCAATACACCATTGAGATTTGGGAAGGATTCATGAATATGGATTAAATCTATAAGAGTCACAGAGTTGGAAAACAATCCCCTCAAAAGTGTGTGGTGAGCTCGACCTCCCGTCATCTCAATCAATATGTTTTCCAATGTGTTTCTATCCATGAAGCCTAGAAACCACTAAACATTGGAAAGTGTGTCCACATCCAAATTTACATCAAATCATCATAGTTATAGAGGTTATTTTGTGATGTTTCCATTATAAATAGAAAATTTGAACCCGATATGAATCTTTTATTAACAAAAAATAACAAATCTACCATTTTCCCAAGAATGTGATCGATCGATCAGGCTCTTACATTTGATTCTACACTAATAGGTTATCTTATTTGTGTTTTATTCTTTACTGGACTGCTTAGACAAGATCCCCCTTTGATCCAAATCAATGGAACCATGCAAGTGTCAAAATAAAAATGGGGCTGCTACCTAAGATGTTTTTACCCTGACAAAAAGGACTCTCTTGCCCATACAACATCTCCAGTAACAAGTTTTGAATGTTCTTGTGAGAGAGTACCACCTCAATTGTTATATCCTCACTTTAGAGTCTGCATGAGAGATCCTCTAGGCCATCAAACGCCACAGGTAACCTCATCAAAAAAGTGGACCAAAATAAAACTAGTAGCATGTGTGACCGTCAAAAACTTATTTAGAAGCCTCTCTCAAAAGCATGAAAATTAATTCCTTCCATATCTTAGGGACATGGTAGGGGAGGCATATTTAAAATATTTTCAATTCATGAGTTTCTTAGGAGAGATCCTTCCATCTTCCACCACCACTAACATCAAATGACCCAAATTCCTATGAAACCTATGAAGGGAACCACATAGGTGGTATCATATCTAGTAATCCAAAATTGAGAACCTATGTGATCTTTTTGTGGAAAGGGAGCCACCATATATAGGGATTGAACACATATCCCCATTCTAGAAGAATATTTTAATAAAAAAACTACGGTTGAAATAAAAGTGTAGACTTACATCCATTCTTGTGCTTAGTAATTCTTCTAGAATACGTTGGAAGCATCTAGATGAATAATATGACATATCCTGACATACATCCAAGGGAATAATTATATCCCCACCCTCACATATGAATCCATCAACATATCCTGATGGTGAATAGTGGATCGAAGTGGATCTATATCTCCAATATCACAAAAGAATGAGATCATATTCATATTAACTCCTTATAATTCCATTAGCATATCCTAGAGGAAATGGATAAATAGGCTTATATTCCTACCCATGCCTTATAGAGTTTCTAGAATATTCAGATTGCATAACTAGTAGTGATGGAATCCCACCAGTATATTTCAATGACCAAAATATAAAAATCCTATATTCCAACCCTAGCGAATGTTGAAGAGACTTATCGGCATATTCCCACATATGTTTGGGAAGATCATTGATATATTATGGTGTATAATGAAGGTCAAGGGTGATCTCATATTACCATTACATCTATATTTTTATGATAAAATTATGATTACCTCTTCATGATAAGATCATATTACTTCCATAACTAGTGCAACTCACTAACACACTATGAAAGTTTCTTTAGAGAAGGACTATATTTATTCTCCCTAAATCCAATGTTATATGGTAGCATTTATCAATGACATTAAAGATGTAGGCCTATAAAACTTCCTACTATGTGGAGGCCACATTTATTTTTTGATGGTTAGAAAAGGGAAGACTTATGTCCCTACCCATCCTCAAGGCACACATTGACATATTTAATCTTCAATACATAAGTCACCAAGTAAGGCTCCTATCTATGAAAGTCACTCTGCACAATGATCAGATTCAACCACCTAACAATGAAAATCTAGAAGGAATTCTCACCAATGGAAACACATAAATCAAGAGCAAGACCATATCCTTTCCTCGACTAACACTAATTTTCTTGAGGTTTTACAATATCTTTTGATAATAGGATTAGAATCTGGTTACTTATCATTATAAAGGGAAAGAAGTTATAGTCATGATGGTCCTCACAATGTTACTACAATCAGTAATTCTAGAGTTCCTCTCCATATCATTCATAATGAAGGTCTTACTTATGATGGTATACAGATTGATCATGATAACTATTATTAGGGTGAGATCTATGAAAAAACTCCTAATTTCTAGAAGATCAACTAGAAATAAGGTTCCTACTTTCTAGTGAATTGTGCACCATAGAGTATGGAGGTCCTTACCACATAATCTGTTATCAATTTCCTCAATGCAATGGAATTTCACTCTGACAAGATACAATAAAGACTATCTCATATCAAGATATTGTTGAAATTTTTAGGCCAATCATATTAGGTACCTCCTTAGTAATGGGTAATAACATATCTAGACCAAGGGATAATTGGAAGAAATTATCATTATCCATGCCACTTTCAAAACATTTATACCTTGATGAAATTGAGGAGATCCCAAAAAATCCATCTCCCCAAGATAATGTGAAAATTTGATGACCAATTTGGTCTGATTAGGTGGACAAATATATTACTAAATTTGATGAGGATTCTATGATTATGAAAAAATAACTAGACAAAAATAACATACTGGTTACATTTTGGCCTATATCCACTCCTGAGTATGACATTCTAATATATTTGAAAGAAGAATGAATACATTATCTTCATCTAAATATATGGATGACTCGGTTCCTTTTCAAGTAGGTACATATATGTTCTGGGAAGTATATAAACGTTATGAAGAAAGTCAAATAATTATACCATCAGATTCACTTGGCTACCTTTTTAGCTACATGGATCCCAATGTTAGGAAGATAGTAAAAAGATCACCATCATTTCTGCCTCAATTACATGAAATCTATGTGACAACTAGTTAATGAGTCCCATATTGATTTATATATCATAGGATGGGGTGAATATAGAGAATCTAATTCCACTCCCCTCCCTAACTAGTATAATCTTCCTAGAATCATGTCATGAAAAGTCATTGCAATAGGGAATGTTTTAGACCCAGGGTCCACACATGGAAACTTTTCTCTTTAGCCGAATCCCACAACCTCTAAAACCTAAAAGAGTCATACCTGATGTGGGTGTAAAATTTAGAAAATTATATTACAACTTGGAAAATCATATTAGAATTATTTTTCAAGGATAAAAAATCCTCCAACTATAGACTTAGAATAAGTTACTAAAATTTGATATCTAGAATGAGCCCTGAACCCAAATAGTTCTGGGAAAACCCCCAAAAGATCAAGAAAGAATTCATGAAAACTACCATAATAGTAATATATAATCAACCCTATCCTATAGTACATGGAAATTTTTTATCATTTTTATGCTAAAACCATCACTAGGTACCTAAATACCTTTGTGAGTTCAATACAAAATGGAAATAAAGTCAGACCAACTAGAACATGCATGGATGGGGGGATTTATATCATCACCCCTCATCTACCAAGCAAGTTTGTATTCTATATGTTAGAATAATATTCAAAAGAACCACTCTAAAAGTTCTTTTCTATGTGTTATATTCACTCTTTATTAGGGATTTAATTTTAGAAAATAATTGGGGATTCCATTAAGACCACATTTTATATAATGAATCCACAGGAGACCTAAAGAGGATAGGTGAATCCCCACAAAGGATACAAGTCTAAGAGTCACTCTTAGAAGTATAAAAAAAGGGAAGGCTATAGATCATTTATAAAAGAATATCCATAGGGAGATCAATCTCCCTATTCTTCAGATGAAGACCTAATTCCTACAACATATTACACATTGGTAAATGTCATCAGTGCCACCCCTGTGGATGTATAGATACATGATGTTGAAAAATAAGATCATGATGATGAATATAATACCTAAACTATAATCCATACTAAAAAATTTAAAGACTTTTTTTACACAACAACAGAGACAAAATCATAATACGGAAACCCATAAAATGTTTAATTGTTGAATTCTTAGTAAGATTTGATCAATGAAAATGGAAAGTGTGTGTCTATATCCCACACAAAACCTAAGGAGACCAAATATCTCACTACAAAGGAATATTTATCTCAATATTATTCCAAATTGGGATAGCTAAAAAATCAAGGCTGAATTTATAATGGGTAATATTTATGCTGAGTAAAAATATCAGGTGAAAGTCAATATTTTTCCATAGGAATATATCCAAAAAAAGAAATATACCCAAATGATGTAACCAAATCCTAACTATCCAACATTATATGGTCCTAGGTAACTATTTTACTTTAACCTAGAATCTTAAAATCACAAATAATTTCCTCTTATAGATTACAAATTGGTTCCATGTTAGGTAAAATACTTTTTAATAGCTCATGTATGGTGTCAGAAATAGAAGCATACAGGTTAACCATATCAGATCCCACCCATATACTCTACTCAATAATCCACTCAACTGACCATTCCTCCATAAATACTTGATTCCATAGAGTATCTAATATCTCGATTAGAGGTTGTGTAAGGGTGTAAGTCACCAATTAAAACATTAATAAATCCACACTCTGGGTGGTTGGATACAACTCCTCCTACACCCAACCTTATAAACCTAGAATTTTAGATATTTAATGACACTAGAGACCCAAAGAAGCACCTATCACATTTTGTATCTCAATGTGTACCCATTATGGGAACACTCGATCAACAAGAGATAGTCAATCTTAAATTATTCATAAAGAATCTTGAAGGATCATTACTTTTCTAGTCTAGTAGCTTATTTCCATGGTATGTTATGGAATGGGAAGGTCTCCATTGGCTGTTTATCTATATTGTTTTCTCAATGATAAGAAAAAAAAGTTATTGACCTCTTAATTTTCAAGTAGTGTGAGAATGAAATATCTTCAGACTTTATATCAAGAAGTAAATGTTTACCTATTCCTAAAACATAATGGTCTCACAAAATAATTTATAATAGATCTTTATAAGGAATAAACATGATGAGTTGAAACCACTACTAAAAATTATGAAATATCATTGTGGATTATGAGATACAGAAATAATTTTATAAATTTAGGATAAATTTATTCAATGTACCAGGGATAAATCTAAGCCAAAGCCAATATATTAAAGAAAGAGTACCGGTAAATAAGAAATAATGATTGTTACACTCAATTCAGTTCCAAAACCAAGCCTGAAACTTAAGGCTATACAATATCATATGATGCCTTTCCCAGAATCTAGGTGATAACTACAACATCCCCATCACGATGAGAGGAAATACCAATAGATTCCACTACATGAGGATCATAAGAAAAAGATGTATTCTTTACAAAAAGATAATGTTCTAGGATACTTTATTACACAAATTGAGAATACCTCTCTTAAGTTTCCAAAGCCTATAAAACACAAAAATTTCAGTCTTATAGACCGTCCATACTAATTCCCCTTCGATTGAATGTGGGGACATAAAAAAAAAATTTTGAAAAAAATATTCTAGAGGATTTTTTAATCTAGTAATTTCATTTTAGGTAAACCCCAATCACATGTAGATTATGTTTTCACCATTTACCATATAAGCGATGAGAATAGAAAAAAATTTCAAGAAAGAATGTGTAGATGCTCAATAATTAGATGACTAAAAATCAATTAAATAAGCATATCAAATCCCTAGAGACCAGCTAAACCATTCCGTATAATCCCTAGTTCCCCCTAAAACAACTAAAATATCCCATTTATTATGATAGTCTCCCAAGAGTAAGAAAACATATAACTATAAGGGTAGGGGGAATTAGAATGAATTCATACCATTTTCTAATCAAGTATTCGAAATTCAAGAATTTATTCACCTGAAATTACAAGGATGGGAACCATCCCACCAAATAGAACACTCAGTGGATGAAGAGATGAAATATGTCTTGTTTAATGTCATCCACTTCTAGATCCATTATTTGATAAAGAATTTATATAAAACATAATTCCCTAACCAAAATTGGGGACAGTGAGTAAGAGGCATTAGGGGTCGGGGAAGCCAAGGGAGAAGGGGTCGATAAGAATCTAGGAATGAATCATGAAATCTAGGAAACGATAATACCTAATCAAAATATACTAAAAAAATACAGAGACACACTCTTCAATGTGTAAAAAAATATTTCTGATCAACTCATAATTCATCTATATCTCAATAAAATACCATCATACTAGAGGATCAATTGACATATTCACCCTAATCTAATAATCATCAAACTGTAGAAATATTAACTCAGTCCAATATATGAAAAACATAAATTCCTCCAAATATTATATAGAGAAAGGGGTTGTTAGAATATATTTTATTGACCTCCAAGACATGAACCAGAAAAAAACCTCTCTAATATCTTAAAACATCTCTTTGTTATCCTAGGAAAAATCTTAATCTTAGATTCCTTTGACCGTTAAAAAGTGCTCTGAGAAGAACTCATTAAGGAACTCTTAATACCTAAAGAGTTTGGGGTTTAGATTTTAGTAGTTGGGTTATAACCTATAGGGAATGATTCCATGGAGTTCCATATGATTATATGTTTTACAATTAAATATATAGATGTTTCCATACATGGAAACATTAGTGCCTTGTATATTTCCTCAAGCTTGAGGACATTGATATTTCTCGAGACCTAATTGACAACATCTTTTGGATCAACCTCATACTAGTCCAAAACCATTGATGTTTGGGATATAGTGAGGAAAACCTACCACCCTCAAATATGATAATCTAAGGATATTATAATAGAGACAATAAAACTTTTAGTCGAATCAAGATCAAAAGCGAGTTTGGGGACCTTTTCTCTAACTCTAATTTCATAGTATTTCATTAGGAAACGGCTTCCAATGCTTAACTGGGGAGACTATGGATTCATTTGAATTAAATAGTGCCTTTCTTATATCATCAAAGCCTCATGTATTTTATAAATTGAAAATTTAGAGTGTTGTATGGTAATAATTCCCCTTTGGAGTCTAATGAATCCATGTATATAGATACACGGATCTACAATAGGAATAGGAAGAAACCAATGATCAGTAATGATACTCGAATTACCTACCCCAAATACGTCAAAATAGATCCTACAGAAACTTTTAAAGAGTTTGGTGAGTAGTACATATTTCTTATCAATTATGTTAAATTAATCATTCATGATATATAAAGTTATAAGGATACTCGATCAATCCCAATTCTCATCATATATTCTATGCTAGCTGAACATTTCCCAAAAATGAGGGGTGGAATCCAATAAGAATGAAAATTACTACAATTATGGTTCCCCTATAATGTTATCATATTATGGATATTCTATCACATAATTATTTATGGGACCTAAAGATGTTTCTACATCATTTTTAGGAGCTAATAATTCCCTTGTTTCTTTTCCAGAATATTTGGATGTTTGTAAAACATATGTAGCTGATGATACTGAGGCCTATGTAAAAACTGTTTAGGATACCCTTCAAGAGGAATTCTCTACACCGTCCTCTCTAGAACCCATAGAAATATCTTCATCACTCTCAACAAATAAAAACATTCCATCACCTCCAACTTTCAATGAAATTGAAATAGAAGAAATAGGGGAAGAAAATATCAAAGATGCCCCTCCAAAACATGAGGAATGTGTCTCTACCATGATTTTTGAGATTAAAAAATCAAATTTGGATACATAGAATGAATCATGACCCATATGGATTATATCCTCCATAACAATTCATGATTATGAAATGTAAATATATTTCTTGAAATAATAATGTGATATGTTCACATGATATTATATTGAAATGTCTGGATTGGATTTCGATGTGGCCACCCACTAGCTGGGCCTATCAGATGATCATCATGATTGTAAGTATCCATCTAGGAGGATGTATTAATCCCACACTACTATTTTCAATTTAGAATATTATAAGATCATTAAATACAACATCATTTGGAATGTTTAGTACCTAAAATGGGTTTCCAACATCAAATCCATTAAGAAAAAGAATAGTAAAATTAGTATATTCATCTATTTTAAGGATCTCAATTGGAAATTATTAAAGGATGATTTCCCCTGACCAATTAAGAACTCTAATAAATGCAACTACATGCTTCCATACCATCTCATTTATGGATGAATAGTTAGGGTACAATCATATCAGAATGGATTCTATGGATGAAATGGTCACTTATTTTAGATCACCCCATGGGGTATTTTTACATTATATAATTCAATTTTCTTTTAACAATACATGAATGTAATATAAATTCACTATACACAACATATTCATGCCCCTTTGTGGGAATATTAAAAAATGTTATATCAATGTTATCGTGATCAAATCCCAATAATGATCAAATAATCTTTATAACTTTGAGGAAGTTCTCAACAAACCACAGTAGAATATCTTAGGGATGAACCCCTTGAAGTTTTATTTTATGGTGATGTTAGGGAAATTATTTTCTTTTTTTGTATGATAGTATTTAATCAAAGTCTACCTTGGTAATAATATGGCGATTCATGAAATATTTCCACCTCAAAACCTCAATGTGTTGAGAGGGATTCAAGGTTTCCTATTATACATTGTTAATTTCATATCCAATCATGATAGAAAGTGATCCCCCTTTAGAAAAATAATGAATAAATGGGTAACCTACCAATGGGATGAAGAGATTTTAGAAATCCTAAAAAATCTCAAGTAATATCTACTGCATCCCCGGTCATGAAACCTCCAGTGGAAGGTAACATTATCATTCTATATGTATCCTCCATTAAGAGATTTATCGACACAATTATCATATATAAAAATGTAATGGTAATGGAAAAAAGTCACTAATATCTGAACATAAAAATACAAGATACTGAGACTCAATTTTAAAAAATCATGAAGAACTATCTCTCATCGATTTTTTTATTACAAAATACAAAGAACTACTTGTTGCACGATGAGGTCCTCTTAAACTAATTCATTGATACTCTCATGTAAATCCTAAAATATCTAATATTGATTATATTATTGGATTTATTGGAGGTTATCCTATACTATTTTTACATTCAGTTCATGCCAAAAATGGAAAATCAAAGTATAATCATTAACTAATTCTCTCACAGCACACCCCTCCATGTAAAGAATACTGGTGAATACCGAGCTCTCTAATGAAGAGAGTTTCTATATCAAAAAAAAACTCCCAAAACATGGGAGATGTACTTTGATGGTTCCTCTTGAATCCCAACCATGAAAATAATGGAAAACTAGAATCTCAGTTGAGTTATTCTTAGTATTTTCTTCATCTCTCAATCTTAGGTAGTTTTACCTTACTCTTTCCTATTTTTTAAAGAATTCACCAACAAAAAGGTTAAATACCAATCTATCGTCATGGTCTTAGAGTCATACCTACGGCCATAGGTATCCCATTTTAATGTTAAGGGTGATTTATATTTGGTAATTAAGTAAATTAAGGTTTAATATAAAATTAATAAGGAATATTTGACTCTCCCCTTTGATTAAAATATAGGTTTGATGGATGAATTCCCCTTTGATCCAACACTAGATTATATACCTCACTCGAAAAATTCCCATGTAAATTTATTGGAGACTAAAACCATAACCCTAGATGATCCTAAATAGTATGAGATAGTTATTCTCTATGCACACAATATAGTGGTCTCTCTAGTCACCATCAATAACATGAAAAAAATCAATGAATTAAACACAACCCCACACCATAAAGATCCATATCCTCATAAAATAATATTTATACTAGATTTATTTACCCCATAATAGGTTATATTCTATGTATGATATTTATATAGGATAGAGATATAAAGGAAACGATTCAATAGTAGAAAATAAAATAATCCTCTATGATGGCCCGAGTTAATATAAATTACATTATAAATGAGGTTTTGAGGGATTCATCCTCATATAAATTAAATGAGGAGAAACCCTTTTTGTAATGTAGGTAGTTCATGTAGGGTCCTATAATGGTCATTATTTATGGAAAAATATCACCTATAAAATCTTAAAACGTGGCTATTTCTAAAGAACGATTATGTTTGATTGTGTGGAATTCAAAAATAAGTTCCATGATTTTCAAATACATAATAATTTCAACCATCAAACCCCATATTTTTTTCATTACAACAGATATTTTTGGTCATTTATTGTATGGGGAATAAATTTCATGGGTCTATATCCCCTAGATATGTCTAGTAATTTAATGTACATCTTTACTACCACTAAATTATTCTCTTAATGGGTTAAGGTTATAACCCTCAATAAAGTCCGAAAAAAGACTATCACGAACTTCATAAAGACTAACATCTTCACTAGATATGGTTTCCCAAACATAATATTGAAAAAAAGAACACCAATTTATGTTCTTCTATGTTGAGAAGGCTATCTCATCTAGTCCAACCAATCCTCCCAGTACCATGTGACTCTAAATGGAATGATAGATTACTATAACCAGAATCTATAAAATATCCTATAGATGATGGTGGAAAATAATAATAAATCCTAGATTGAAAAACTCTTACAAACTCTGTAGTCTTATCACACCACAATTATTATTTCCATGAAGGAGACCGTATATTCACTAGTATACGAGGAAGAGGTGGTGTTACCTATGGAGGTTCAATTTCTATCACCCCATATTTCTACCTGCAACTAGATCTTAGAAGATGAAAAATCCCATAAGTAGCTTGATGACTTAGAAAAGCTTGATGAAAAAAGGTTGCACAAAACTTCACAATCTGGAAATGCATCAAAATCAGAATGTGAGAGCATTAAAAAAAGAATGTTTACCTTTTCTCATTTCTCTAAGGGGAGTTGGTTTTAACTCCTTGAACATCGATGATACCAAGGATTAATACACTATTATTTTAACCAAATTGTGAAGGTCATTATTCTATATAGAAGTTTTATTCCAATGTAGATTACTCCTTGGCCACCATTGATGGTGAGCACATCATGCCTCACACAAATGCATGGTTCCTAAAAAAAGGAAATTTCATAATTTTTACATTAGTTTACCAACTCCTAGTTGAAAGAAGTAAAATAGTAACAAATAGGCTAAGATGAAAGACTATGAACTAAATTTCATTTCCCACATCATCCTCACTGTAAGTCATTAAACTCCATAGATTTTATCTTAGCTATAATAATTTACACTAAAAATAATATTATCTCTGTTTTATGACATAAAACATTAGGATATCATCCTATTCGCGTAATGTTAAACTATAATACATCATTCATCCGACATGAAATTAAAATACATGATCATTATCCTCATTCAAGAGGGTATTTTATCCTTTGAATTGGAATCATAACACACCCATCTCAAGAAGTATTTTTTTCATTGATTCATTCTCCCACATGATATGTAGTGACTCCCGTAAACCATACCTCTAGACCAATCATAATTTCCCCACTATCAAAACCATTTTTATACTGATTACACACCTATGGTCTTGATACATTTGGGTGTGTGTTCCCCAAGCATGAAGTTTTTTCTCCCCCATGTATGATATAGTTCATTATATGATCCTTAAACCTATGATTACTTATTCATTAACCTATAAAAAGGAAAATTTAAATTTAACCTACATATGAGATAGATCTATGTATAAATTCTTCATGAACTACACGTGTCTTGATTACGGTTCCATCAAGATACATATTGACATTCCAGATCACCTATCCTAGACTAGCCACATGTTTTTCACTAACACAAAACTCTTTCAGTTCAGCACAAGGTTTAGATGAACCTACCTCATGTAATCCATAATAGTGAAGAATGCCTCCATACATCAATAATACTACTTGGTAGTTCCTCTAGTCTTAGACAAAAGACTTTAAACTATGTGGAATCTTAACATTATCATATGAAATTAAAATATATTTAATGAACATAATAGTATAAATTTAAACTTCATAACATTCAATACTCATTGAAAGACCTTAAACTAATTAGAACAACCTACCTCACAAAGATAAAAATTCCTTAAATTTTCTCCAGATCCATGAAATAACTCTTGGTGTAAGAATTCCAATTTTAATTACCCTACACCAAGGAATAAATGTCTCCAATTTATAATGACAATATTTGACTAGATTCATGCTCCCATTGGATAAGTATTGATTCTTAGATCTCCAATCCTATGACTATGAAAATTTCAACAACTATAATTCCACAATCTCCTAAGTATAATCCATATATATATATATATATAAGATCCTCTGATGTATATTTATCTATGAACTTTCATTTAGAAAGAAAAAATTCTATCATCCTACTGTTGGAGTACACTTCTTCTGTATAGGGTCCTTCCCAACAATTTCTTACACCAGGGAATCTCAAGAACCACATATAACTTAATTCTTATTCTGTTAGGATATTTAATGAAACTTAGATCTTATATCCTAGTCCCAAATAAAATTTCCAAATTTCCCTGCCTTTATATGTTCTGTCCCAGTGCCAAGTACTTATAGATATATAATTGAGGTGAGACCATTTTGTCTCGCACACATGTTAGATATATATGAGGTGTATGAAATTCAAGTCCTTAACACATGAATTTAAAAAACATGACATCCGAGAACTTGTAAAATGATGTTAAACTATATGAAATTTGATCCCTTGTCATATTAAGTTAAACTATATGAAATATGCTCCATTCCATATGATCATAAACATATCAAGATAACATATTCCAGATAACTTGAAAACCCTACATGGGGGGTTGATCTATATGAGAGCACATGCCATTCAAGAAGCCTCAATGGGGTGAAAATGTTATTTATACTTAAAACCCTAGTATTTAGGACTCCCACAAATAGGGGCTTCCAGACCTGACCCAACCCAATGTACTTGAACCGACTCAACAAGGTCGTGTCCAGTTGGGCTGAGTTACACACAAAATAAATTGGGTTTTGTTTTTTTGGTTGACCTATGAACATGTTGGTTTGGGTCTTAGTTTGGATGAATATTACCCCACCCTAACCAGATAAACCCATTGGATGTATAAAAAACCCTCAAATCATCAGTTTCGTTCCCCATCTACCCCCAGTCACCTCCTCTCCCTCATGCTCATCTCCTCCACCCCTAACCCTGATATTACCTCATGATAATAAAACCCTACTCCTTAATTATCATCCCCTCTCACTCACATTCTATTCTCCCCCTTCCACCTCATCCTCTGAACTTCCCTCATAAAAAACCTACTCTTTGACTTTCCTTGTATTCTCCTACTCCAGTTATGGGAAAACGATGCTCCCTGATTCTCCTCCTTTCTCCTATATCGCCTCATTTATCACCATGTTTCATTCACCCCCCATCCAGCCGCTAGCCTCCCTCATTTATCACCTCCTCCCCCGAACTTACCTCATGATTGTTCAGGAGAAACTCTAATCACCGAATTCACCACCCCCACCACCACCTCCTCCTCCTAGTTTGATGCATGCACTCTAGTTTCTACGCACATAGCTATTTCTATAATATAATTTTCTTCTTCGTATCTTCCCCCATTACTACTATTGTGATGTTGATCAACCCTATTACTGAAAAGCTAGTTCTTCTTCTTCTTCTATAAGGGGTGTGTCATAGACAAAGACTCTTTAGTGGGTGGGAGTATTTTGAAGACAATAATCCTAGCTAGTTTCTCATGGAAAGTGGTACAATAGGTGGATGTACTCCAATAACTACCACATGAACTAAATGTTAGATGAGGTCTACTCTAACTACCCATTCAATTAAAAAAGTAGAAGAGGTAGTAGTATCAAACTAGTTGAATAAACTGAGGGTATGTGGTATCATAAAGAGGTAACAATTTCTAAATATCCTTCTTTAGATTCTAATGTTTAGGTTCATTTTCATAAGAATAAATATGCAAGGACCATTTATAATTATTATGATAAACATTATTCTTGAACGTATGTCTAGAATGGATCTATTAATTTTAGTAGGTATTTAAAATGGTAAAACAAAAATCCTCACAGAAATATTGAGAAATCTCAAACCACTATTATTCTTATAATGAAGTGCGAATATGGGGATGATGGATTGGCTAAAATTTAAATAACTAAATTTAAAAATAAGAGTAAATAATAGCTTGGTCTAAAATGATAACCATTGATCATTTATCATTTAAATATATTGGGAATCAAGGATTTAACCACTTTTTCATGTTTCATATAGATAAATAGTTTTTAGGGTTTTTTGGATATTATATTTAAAGGAAAAAAGAAAAATTAATGTCAATGTTTGATATGTTCTCTTATATGGTATGTCTTACTACAAAAACATGTAATTCAATTCAGAATTTGAATTACATGTGTGTGATATCACATTTTATTAATGATAAATATGACTTAAATAAAAACTAATCAGGTATTGTCTTGTTGTTGATCATAAAGTAGAAAAAATTGGATGGGTATTAGAATAAATAGTGGAACAATGGGGGATTGAATGGATTAATAATGTTACCATTGACAATTATAGTTCTAATAATACAACAATGAATTATTTTATAAAGAAGGTTAATGATTATTAAATGATAGTTTATACATATGATATGTTGTGTACACAAATTTAACATTATTGTTAGTGATGGGATGGAGGAAACATCAATATCAATTACTAGAATAAGATTTTCCTTCATGTTTGTGAGAAGTTCACAATATTGATTGGCTCATTTCAAGAGCATTTCTGAGGAGTTAAAAAATCATAGTAAACATGAAATAATTCTTGATGTTCTTACAAGGTGGAATATTTGTTACTTTATGTTGTATATTTTAGGGATGTATGAGAAATTATTAATTTACCTTGAGGAGGATTCATTTTTAGGAGTTCTATGATCTGTGAAGGTGGGCCTCCTATACCATATGATTAGGATTGTGATCATGTATTTTTCAAGTTTTTAAAAATATTTTATGACATCACTACTGAATGTTTCCATTCAATGTATGTGACATGTCACACTTTATTTCATACTCTTTGTGGAATATATAAGAATATCATGAAATCAATGAAGAGTAATGATATTTATATGAGTACAATAACAATTTAAATGAAGATGAAGTTAAACAAGTATTGAGGTATTGGTTTCAATTTTAATTATCTCTTACTTGTGGATGTTTTTATTTATCAATGATATAAATAATATTATGTTCAGAATAGTTTTGAAATTATTTTTTATTGTGAAGAGAATAATGGATTGGTCAGTAAATTAATAGAGGTTATGAATGATCTCTTTCAGTTTTTCAAATGAAAATATCTCATACCTATTTATTAGTGTGAGATATTTTATCACAAAGATGCACATATTCATGAAAATAGTATTAGTACTGGGTATGATGATACACGGAAAGATTCATATATATCAAAGAATAGGAAAATTCAATTGAAAACAATAAATTAACTAGAATGATTTTCTGAGGTTATTGATTGAGGGGACGATTTTGTTGGATTTAAAATTTTAAGATGGTGGAAATGAAATACAAGAAACTATTATGTTCTCTCATTTATTTAAAAAGATATTATAGCAATTACATTAACTACAACATGATAAAAGTCAGTATTTAGTACAGTAGGATGAGTCCTTGATCCATTTCATAGTTTTCCAAATCTTAATATTATTGAGGTAATAATTTTCTCCCAAATTTAGATTATGATGTCTAAACCAATTTACACTCTAAATAAACTATAATAAGTTTAATTGATTGAATTAGGTGCCATTAAAATTATTATTATTTTTTATTATTTTAAATTTACCAATTATAAACAGCCTTTTGTAAAAAAATACTAACTTGTTTTTTTGTTGTGTTTGTAAGATATTGTATCATCCATGATTTATAATCTAAGTGTCACTGTATAAAATAGAAAAAGTTATTGTAATTGTGGGGTTCCTAGACCCATCTTGAACAACACTTTTGATTACCATATTGTGAATACAATTAGATATACATGATGTATTCTTACAATTATGGAGCACACATTTCTGCATCCAATATTTAATAGTTATTTAGAGAGATTAATAGTCATATAAAAAGGATATAGTAGATCCTAGGACTTAATGAGAACCTCGATATACTTTGAAATTAATATTAAATAAATCTCATATGGTCTTGATACATCTTTTGGAATGGACACAACAGATGTTTGACTATCCGGTGCTGGGGGATCATAAGCATTGAGACATCTTCTCATGAAGTTCACACATGGTGATATCTAGTTGTGAGATCATGAGGACATACCCACCAATAGGAACACCACATGTTTATGGTGTCATTGTTTGTTCCTATCTATGAACATGTGTATTGGTGTTCTGACATGATATCATTATCTATTTGTGCAATTTGATTTCATACTTTGATGTAAGGAAAACCACATGATAATGAAATCATGTCCAGGTAGTTTATATTGGGTGCATAATTAGTGGTATGGAATTGGTTTAATGGTAAAGAAAAAAAATTTCACCTCTATGTTAATAAAAAATATATCTCAAGCCTTATTGATCAGGATGGTACTAACTTCATAAGTCTTGGGATAAAATAGTAGAAAAGGTAAATCCATCCAATTAGATCAACAAATAATAAATCAAGAAAATGGAATTGACAAAAGTGTGAATCATGCCTTTTAATATATTCAAATACAAATAGATTATAGTACATAGTGAGTGTTCAGAGGATGGGTGTCATTTCTATGACTATCCTAATCTATTTAGAGGCCTTAATGGGTTTCTAGACTCCTATCTTGGTCTATGGATATTATTCACTACTATTGAGATAAGGTCTAAGAGGGTCACACACACAAGCGTATTCAAGAATCTTCTTTATTCAATTGAATATGTATACTTGAAATTGTGGGCCCCACCATGGAGTCTGAGTGTTACCAAGTTATCGATAACCAATAAATAAATAAATTCATATTATTGAAGTTATGAATTATTGGTTTGAATTTATTTATCATATTTATAAGTTAAGTAAATACAAGAAAATATTAATCAACTCGATATTATTTGAAAATTCTAGGTACATTTAATATTTAGAAAGAATTACGAGTCTAGTTAATGAATATGGTATATAAAGTGTTATATTTTAAATATATTTTAGGGATGTGATAAAAATAATAAATAATATTTATGTAGTTTTGGTTTTTATAATTATTTATTTAGTGGTTGTTAATTTTTCTGGGGCTAGGAACCCTACCGAGTATCCTATATATCCACTATAAATAGAGAGATTCACTTTCACAACAGTGATTATTCATTAATTTTTTTTTGAAATATTTCCTCTATCTCCTCCCACTTTTGAGAGGGAGAGAGACTCTATCTCCAAGTGACGATCCTAGAACACCTTCAAGAATCGAAGACAGAGGTTTGTGGTGATCATCGGGATGTCGATGATATCATCAGATCGCTGCACTAGCACACAAAATTTGATGATCGATGCTCCTGTAGATTTTTTAAGTGGGTTTTCACAATCTAGATAGATTATAATATAGATCCATTGAGAAATAATCATTTGATACAAGCATATATTGAGCATGGATTCAGATATGAAATAGGTATGTTTTCAATTTACATTTATATGCTTAGTTTATTTTAAATGAGATACTTGGACCATACTATGGATCTAATTATTGACGACGATAAGTTCCATCATCCCCGTGATGAAAATTTTTAAAATCCCTGACCTGCTGGATTCCATTATGCACCCTAGTACCTTTAATTGGTATCATATGGATTTTTTAATATATCTAAGCCAAAAAATTATATTTTATTTCAGTTAAGTAGGGGAATCAATTTTGGTTCTGATAGATTTGACTGTGATTTTTTCCATGTTTGGATGACCATGTTATGGCCATCCAGAAAAATTTTATGGATCATGCGTAGTTTAATCTCGGGTTTTAAACAGTGAAATTGAACCCAAATTGTTTCAAAGGTTAACCTAAATTCTGACCATTCTGTCGGTCACCAATATAGAGTTTTCGAGATAATTATTATTTCCCAGGAAATATTAATTATTCGTTAAATAATAATATAAATACAAATTTACAATAATAACAATAATTATTATTTTATTATAATTAAAATAATAATTATTCTAATAAAAATGTTATGCTCAAGTATTTGGTTTTTCCATTAAGAGAAATTTTTTTAGGGGGTGGGAGGACATTGTAAAATAAAATGGGAGGAGTTTATTTGGTTGACTTATGAAGAAATCAATAAAAAATGGTCAAAAGGTGGTTCCGCTTATCCCATATCTCCCACCTTCATCTTTAGACTAGAGGGCCTCCTCCATCCGCTACTTCATAAAAACTAGCTGCCCGTGCCTATCTGACCGACCACACACTACCAGGCTAGCTACTCTCCTTTACCCTACTTGTCCATCCCACTGCCCATAGTGCATGCACCCATATCTGCTGGCAACCATGCGTGTAGTTCTACCACCTCGTATCTATTATGGCTCAAAGCCCAGCGCCGCAACTGAATAAGTGTTCGAAAATTCTCTCTCCATCATCACATGCCATCATCTTCATGCACAGGCTTTCATTCTCCATCATTTACACACCATCTTTGTCGACTTCATCACCCCTGTTTATTCTTACCATCTTTGCTTCGCACTGGTTTTCGAAAACGCAACAACACCTTATTTCTCTCTTGGAGGCTACATCTTTGCTATCCCACATTCCAAAACATTCTACCACTTCCTATTATATAGACACGCATCCCATATCTCCAATTAATGTGGAAATAATTCATAATTCCATCATTATTCCATCAATTATTATTGGGAATAACTCTTCATTAATGCTGGGAGAAAAAACTCCATTAATGTTTAGAAAATACCTCCATTAATATTTTCTCCCTCCTCATAATTTATATTTTAAATCAAAAATCCCAAAAAATCTCCACCTTGATTTAAAATTCAAATAATCCACATTTATATCCACCTTCTTGGTCAATTTGATCGCTGACTCCACCAAGGTCCGAATGTCACCCAATGATTGGAATACGCCACATGACAACTACGGCCAAGAAGACATTCGATATTCCAGTAACATTTCTGAAACAATCATCATTTCCAAATAACATTCGAGTACTTAATAAGCTACTCCACCAGATTCTTGTCACCATGTTCTGCAACCTAGGACTTCAACCAATCCCTCTGATAACACTGTTGGGTCTCGGAGCCCGGCACCGCAGTGGAAGAAGTCATCGACAATTCTCTCTCCATAATCGCATTCCATCATCATTACACATATGATTTAATTCATCGTCGTTGACTTTCCATCATCATCGGCATCATCACCTATGCTTAATTCTCACCATCTTTTCTTCGCACCGGTTATCGCAAACGTGGCAACCCCTTCCTTGTTTCTCTCTTTGTGGATACATCTTTGCCAACCCACATTCCAAAACATGCGACCACTTACTCCTTTATTGTCACAACCCGACCCTACCTGGGCTCGAGCCGCCACTACCCCAAGCCCGCCTCCATAGGCCAGGGGGTGGCGACTAGCGCCGAAGGCACAACAACACGGGGAGGTCTTTACCTAGGAACCTGTACACACACACGCAACACACTCAATGCAAAAGTAAAAGAAAGAACAAGCATAGTAAAAAGAACAACTGCTATAAATATAACCACAGATGTGCATCGACCTCTAAACAGTACAAGTACAAGCTGAAAAGAAAAGGGGAAAAACACGCGCCCAACCAAAAGTGCCACAACCCGGAAACAGGTAAACAATAGAAACAGCTGACGGGTCTCCCACCTGGGACCTGGCCACGACCACCGCACGCAGTCCAAGCCCCCAAGCTCCTACGCTCCACTGAAGTCACACTCCACCTGTCTGTCGTCTGCAAGGGCACACCAAGTTCGGGCAAAGCCCAAGCAGGGGTGAGTATAAAAATACTCAGTAGGATACTCCGAAGGCTCGAGGGAGCAACAAGGAGGTACCGAAGGGTGAGCAGTAGAGAGAACATGAAATGTAAAGGATTACAACTGAAAGTGAAGTAAAGAGTCCAGCTCAACCCAACAAAAGAAAGGAAGTAGACTCGTCCAGACACAAGGAGCTGGAAACGGTGAGAAGATGAACTTCCCTTCGAGTCTTTGCTACCTATAGAAGGAGAGTAGACTCATCCAACCACGAGAAGATAGACACGGAAAGCATGTGTCATACCCCGCACGTCTTTGCCTCTCCTGGAAGTAGAGTATACAAAACCCAAGGAGTGGGTACTCGTACGAGGTATATACCTATATCCTTAAGCTCAATCAAGAAGCCCGAACAACGTCTTAAGGGGATCTCCGTCCCGTAGCTCATCCCAAGAAAAGTGAGTCTCCAACAGTCCCAGAAGTAACACCATCGATGCCCAGCATCCCACACGTATGGCCTGAACCGCAAGCCAAGGGCTCAATCACTACACCTCGACACTATCTGCTTTGGGCGGCACTGAGTTGCCCGCACAGTTTTAGGTCGTGTCAGAAGGATGCGTCTCGGTGGGGAAAGCACCCCTCGTACTTGAGAGAGTTCTAGGGAAAGTCAGACCACACCTCGTCACTGCCCTGTAGTCGAGAGGTCTCCTCAAAGTCAAGGTCGTCACAACACTGACCTGTAACCAGGGGTCCCACTCCGGTAATCACAGAGGAAAGCCACATGCTATCCTATTAGAAAGGACTGAGCCTGGAATGCCAACAGGTGTCCCACTGCCCAGCCCTGATGGAGGGTAATTTATAACCAGATATCAAGTGACCCATTGCCCAGCCTTGCTAGAGGGTAAATCCTAATACATCGTCAGGCGACCCACTGCCCAGCCCCGCTGGAGGGTAAACCATAATAAGATATTGGGTGACCCACTGCCCAGCCCTGCTGGAGGGTAAACCATAATACATCATCAGGTGACCCACTGCCCAGCCCCACTGGAGGGTATACCTAGAATAAGTCGACATGCGACCCACTACCCTACCTTGCTGGAGGGTAGACCTGGAACTAGACGATGGGCGACCCACTGCCCAGCCCTGCTGGAGGGTAGACCCTAATAGGTCATCAGGTGACCCACTTCCCAGTCTCTACTGGAGGGTAAACCATAAGTGCGTCGGGAGACACACTACCTAGTCTCTACTAGAGGGTAGACCCTAATAGCATCGGGTGACCCACTGCCCAGTCTCTGCTGGAGGGTAGACCCTAAAAGACGAGGAGTAAACCACTGCCCAGCCCTTCTGGAGGGTAAACCCGAAGAAGTCGATGAGTAACCCACTGCCCAGCCCTGCTAGAGGGTAAAACTCATAATTTCTCTAGACATCTCTACTAGAGGGTATAACACTGGCCAACCGCACACGGAGTGGGTATCACGCAACCACCCAACTCCAGAACAACTCTCCCAAAAGAGGTTCGGCTCCTGATCCATCACTGGGTGTCACTAGCACCACTGCTGGCCAAACCATTGAGAATGAAACCAGGGGGAGACCACTCAACCCTGATGGTTAACAAACGAGCACCGAGTCAGGGGAAAAACTCCACCCTGCTAGTCAAACAACCAAATAGAGGGACCCTCTACATCGCGAGAGGTCAAAGTACACAAAGTAGAACACGACACGCACATGGGGCCCACACGACGTGTGTCCCCAAGTCAACCCCAACCAAACACACGAACTCCTTATGTACAAACCACACATACCTCCAAGCACTCTCGTATACTTCTAGAGTATACCACGTCTCCATCCCAAGGGCTATCGTGCACATGGCACCCAACTTCAACGCGAAGGCGTGACGTAATAACTCCACCTCAAAGGCCCAGGCCCGACCATGCACATCTCGTGAACCATTTATACCACTCTCCCAAGAATGCGCGATCACACGCCAAGGGTCCCCTACAAACATGATAGGGAGAACCGCCACCAGAGCACCTTTCACATTCCACATTTCCCAAGATTGCGCAAGAGGCTCCGCACAGCCAAACGGATCTCACCGTTGTAAACCTCGCGGAAAAACACACGAGATCGACTACATACTCGACTCCAACGGATATCCGACAGAAAAGGTCACCAACACCGCTTCACGCCTGGACGACGTCCCGTGATCCCGAGCCTCGGCCCCGAAAACAGTCGGGCACATCGCACCACTGCGATCACCTAGGGAAAACACGTCAAAAGCACTACTCACATGAGTGCAACAGATATCCGGAGAAAAAGATGCATTCCGGCGCACCACACACAAGCGGTGCCACGTGGGACCCACAACCCGGTCCCGAAACTCAACGAACGGATCTCACCGTTGCGATCCTCTTGAAAAAGTACACCAGATGGATTGCTCACTTGTCCAAAACGGTCACCCGGTGACAAAGATGGAAAATCACCGTCGACGCCCAAATGGCCCTTGTGGGCCCCACACCATCATGCCGAATTTGAGCGTACGGATTTCACCATTGCAATCCCCTCGGAAAAACATCTAGAAACGACTGCTCGCAGGCCCCGAATGGACGTCTGATGGAAAAGTCATGAAACGCTGCACGCAGCTCAAGAGACGGGTCGTGGGGCCTGCGCCTGAACTTTGGCCTCCACACCTGAAACCACCCTGGAAAGCTCCTCCTCGATGCCAGGGTCCCAACGCCACTGACGGCACTCAAAACGGACGTCAGACGTGTCCGCGCCGTTCAAGACAAGAATCCCGGAAGAAAACGCTCGTCTACTTAAAGACACGTTGTGCCTCCGCGGCCCCTCGTTTCAGGAATTAAAAATTCCCGCAACGAGCTCAAAAAGTTCCGCCTCTGCCTTAGGCCCGCGTCACCATAGACGGTGCTCACGACGGACACCCGTAGCCTGAAATAGGGGCGTATGAACATTTGTTTTTAAAAGGGGGGGGGGGGGGGGGCTTGGGCCGGACCGGCCCGGTCCGGCCGGTCCACCCCGCTCGGGCCGGCCAGCTCTGGCTAGCCCGCTGGGACTGCGGGCCACCGCCCCGTGCGAGCCCCATCTCCCGTGCGCCGTGCGGGTGCTTGATGCACCGACTGGCCGTCAAGGCCGGCCTTTCCCCCTTTTTTTCTTTTTTTTTTGTCACGCGGAGACCCGCCTGTGGCGGGTCTCGGTCTGCCGCCGGGGTCGCACACCGCGACCCCTCCTCGCCCGCACTGGCGAGGCACTGCCCGGCCGGCCGGATGGCCGACCTACTCCGCTGCCGCGCCAAAGAGAACCACCGCCAGGGAGGGAAGCCGCCACCAGGGAGAGCAACCGCCGCCGATGGAACTCATCGGAAAAAGGAAAACCCTCCAGAACAAAAATCGAAAACCCGCAAACTTCGACAGGCTGCTGCGGCCTCCTCCGAACTCCGATTTTGATTCCGTAAACAGTGATAGAAATCTCATAAATTGCACTACGCATCCATGGGTTTTGTTTGAAAATCCAACAGCAATTTGACGTATGTTTATGGATTCAAAGGATGTGCGGGAATTAAAAACGAAATACGCACGATCCTACCTCTTGGGCGATGCCCGAAGCTTTGTCGCTGAACCGCCGCCTTGCCAGGGCTGCCTCGCCGGAGCCGCCTCGCCAGAGGTGGAGGATGGGAGGGATAGGAGGGGCTTCCAGGGGGAACAACCAAGAGGGGGGGGGGGAGAGGTGTTTTAAAAACAAAACACTTAAACCCCCGCCCGTGGGCCCCATACCCGAACTCCCGACAGGGTCAGGATTTAGCCTCTCCTAGGATAAGTACCATGCTCTGAGCGAAATGGAGGTGTCATTATTTTATTCCGAGACCCCTTTCAAAAGTTATTAAACTTAGCGCCCGAGGCCTCCAAATTACGAAAACGCCCCTGGGGCCATTTTTCATAGACGGGTTGCGCCCGCAAAACTTATACCCCTCCTAGGGTAAACGACATGCTCAGAACTCAATGGTGTCCTCGGTTTTCCAATCCGAGCCACCGTTTAGAATATACTAGAGTTTCGCCATTAAATGGATAAATTAATTTATTAATTTATCTGTTTAACCTTCCGGAAGCGAGCGAGGGGTCCAAACATCCCACACCGACATGTTTTATGTCATTCCTAGGGTAAACACCCCATTACGGACCCATCCGTACACTCGGATCTCTGATCCGGAACTCCGTTTAGGAGTTATACCATTTATTTTGCGTTTCCAGTGTGAACTCACTGAAAATTTAATTCCGGCCACTCCGGGGCTTGGAATCGCACGCCGTCTGAAGGTGCTACTCTGGAATATCTTCAAGAATATTCCAAAGTCTTTTGTAGTAAAAACTGGGTTGTTAAATCATTCCCTCATTCAAGATTTTCGTCCCCGAAAAGTAAAACTAGGGAGCAACACAAGGTATTATGTCCATCCCTGGCTTTCTCATACCTAGAAGAACCCACCCACAGCTCTGCGTCACCTCACATGGACCAAGGATTGATCCGTTCATGTGAGGTCAGCCCATGCCGACGCCGTGCACCCACTCCAGACTTTGGGGTTAGGGAAAGGCGGTAGACAACCTCGCCATCCCTTTGCACGATATCAAACGACCCGAAGGCTCTCAGGGGTAGCCCATCTCCCCGAACGAACCTCTACGTCGCACGTCGTGACTAGAATCACCGCCCGCACCTGAAACAAGGCCCGGTGATTCCCTCCTTCAGAATATCCATATGGTGAAACACCCAAGGATATCTGGTCACACAAGGTTCCATAGTCGATGCCCTCTTACATGCTCAAAAGGCGAAGGAGTCAACACCATCGAGTAAAGGAAAAGGTCTCACGCCTTTCTCCTTACCAACACAGGGTTACACCCGATGCCCTGCGTCACCCTGGTAACACATCAAACAAGGAGCAGGGAGAAAATCCTTTCACACGCCGAGCCTAACAATTCTACTGCATGATGTAGAAGAGTGTCAAGGGGTATCTCTCACCATCCCATGCTCTGCAGGATCGTAGACATCCAAAGCTCGCGGCTACCCGCGGTCCCAACCGTCAGCTCCCGGAGCCTGACGTGGACCACCTAGTGGTGATGGGAGATCTCGTAAAGTCGTCCCCCACTACCAACTCCTCCCACTCCTCTGCTAGCACCACCTCTCTGGCCACTACTCCGATCACGGAGTTGCCTCTGTTGTGGTGGTGCGCCTGCTGCCTACCCAAAGCTCTCACCAACTCGGGTCGGGCAGTCTCGTGCCAAGTGACCTCGCCCATCACAAGTATAGCACCAGCTCACTCTGGGCTGCCCTGGTGCCCTTCGGTGCCACTGTGGTGTACGACCATGGCCTGAGATCCACTCACGGAAGGGAATCCTCGGCTGAGGCCCTATTCCTTTTCTCCATAGTGGTATACGGACATGTCTTCGAAACCGGTAGTGGGAAGGCCACCTGCATTGAGGTCCTATCCTCTGGCGCCTGCTAGCTACGGCAGACGTCCCGCCTCCATCGTGCCCACTGCCACTACCAACCGCAAAACATGACAGGAAGCCCTCTGTCACCATCATATGCTCTAGCACCCCGACATATGTGGAAATGCCCAAGGGTACTATGACAGCACGGATCTCTCGGCGGAGACCCTGCTCAAACTTCCGCGCTCGGAGGTTGTCGTCATAGACCAAGTTCGGGTAAGAGCATGCACGATCTGCAAAACTAGCTACGTACTCAGCCACCATCGTCCCTCCCTGCTGAAACTGCAGAAGCTCCTGAATCCGAATGGAGCGCAGGCAGGAGGGGAAAAACTCCTCACGAAACAACAACCAAAATTCTCCCCACGAAAGCGACGACTTGTCAAGAAACCGAGTCACCAGACTCCACCAACGCCAGGCTAATCCACAAAAAGGGGTGGCTACCATAGACGCTCTCTGATCTGTCAGCGTCTGTACAGGCCTAAATAGTCTAACCACTGTTTCGAGCCAAGCCTCTACTGCCTGAGGGTCTGGCTCACCACTGAACCTCAGCGGTCTCTACCGCTGGAACTCACGGAGCGTGCTCAACCTGCGCTCAAGCTCAGCCTGCTATGCTGAAACTGCCTACTGCTCAACAGGTGGGGGTGCTGCTACCGTCCCACCTGGAGAAAGGGCTCGCATGATGGGTCCTGGACTATGACATCATAGCTCACATGGTCGTCGTCACGCACCCAAAGCTGGTATCTTGGCTGGCTGTCTTCGCGGAGACATCTTGAATGTTATCAAGGAGTGTCACGGTCAGATGAGCATATATGTATATACCACAACAACAACGATGGGGAGATGACTCAAGAAGGACAGTCAATGACTCGGTCCTATGTGATGCACAAAACAATTTTCCCTGCAACAAGTGTCTCAGTATGCCGAGTCGACAAGTGGGTTATCAAGGTCCTGGTGAATGGATATGTCGGCCGCCGCACCATCACTGGACTCCCTGGCCTGAGAGTCGCTCTCGAGACACATTAACATTGTTGCCCTAAATCCCAACCAATTCCTCTTTTAGGGACATCCGAATTGTGTCCCAAGGAACGAACCACCTCTGATACCACTTTGTCACGACCCGACCCTACCCAGGCTCGAGCCGCAACTACCCCAAGCCCACGTCCATAAGCCAGGGGCTGGCGACCAGCGCCGAAGGAACAACAACACGGGGAGGCCCTTGCCTAGGAACCTGTATACACACACGCAGCACACTCAATGCAAAAGTAAAATAAAGAACAAGCAGAGTAAAAATAACAACTGCTATAAATATAACCACAGAATTGCATCGACCTCTAAACAGTACAAGTACAAGTTGAAAAGAAAAGGGCCAAAACATGCACCCAACCAAAAGTGCCACAACCCGACAATAGGTAAACAAAAGAAACAGTTGACGGGTGTCCCACCTAGGACCCGTCCACGACCACCGCACGCGGTCCAAGCCCCCAAGCTCCTACGCTCCGCTGAAGTCATGCTCCACCTGTCCGTCGTCTGCAAGGGCACACCAAGTGCAGGCAAAGCCCAAGCAGGGGTGAGTATAAAAATAATCAGTAGGATACACCGAAGGCTCGAGGGAGAAACAAAGTAGGTACCTAAGGGTGAGTAGTAGAGCGAATAGGGAAAGTAAAAGAGTAAAACTGAAAGTGCAGTAAAGAGTCCATCTCAACCCAACAAAAGAAAGGAAGTAGACTCGTCCAGGCACAAGGAGCTGGAAACGGTGAGAAGATGAACTTCCCATCGAGTCTTCGCTACCTATACCAGGAGAGTAGACTCATCCAACCACGAGAAGCTAGACACGGAAATCACGTTGAATACCTCACGCGTCTTCGCCTCTCCTGGAAGGAGAGTAGCCAAAACCCAAGGAGTGGGGAATCGTACGAGGTATATACCTATATCCTTATGCTCAATCAAGAAGCCCGAACAACGTCGTAAGGGGATCTCCGTCCCATAGCTCAGCCCAAGAAAAGTGAGTCGCCAACAGTCGCAGAAGTAACACCATCAATGCCCAGCATCCCACATGTGTTCCCCGAACCGCAAGCCAAGGGCTCAATCACCACACCTCGACACTATCCGCTTTGGGCAACACTGACTCGCCCACACAGTTTTCGGTCACGTCACAAGGACACGTCTCGGTGGGGAAAGTGCCACTCGTACTTGAGAGAGTTCTAGGGAAAGTCAAACCACACCTTGTCACTGACCTGCAATCGAGAGGTCTCCCCAAAGTCAAGGTCGTCAAAACACTGACCCGTAACCAGGGGTCCCGCTCCGGTAATCATGGAGGAAATCCATAGTCTAGCCTAGTAGAAATGACTGAGCCTGGAATGCCAACAGGTGTCCCAAAGCCTAGCCTTGCTGGAGGGTAATTCATAACCAGATATCGAGTGACCCACTGCCCAGCCCTGCTGGAGGGTAAACCCTAACACATCGTCAGACGACCCACTGCCCATCCCCGCTGGAGGGTAAACCATAATAAGATACTGGGTGACCCACTGCCCAGGCCTGCTGGAGGGTAAACCATAATACATCATCAGGCGACCCACTACCTAGCCCCATTGGATGGTAGACATGGAATAAGTTGACAGGCGACCCACTACCCAGCCTTGCTGGAGGGTAGACCTCGAACTAGATGACGGGCGACCCACTGCCCAGCCCTGCTGGAGGGTAGACCCTAAGAGGTCATCGGGTGACCCACTGCCCAGTCTCTGCTGGAGGGTAAACCATAAGTGCATCGGGCAACCCACTGCCCAGTCTTTGCTAGAGGGTAGACCCTAATAGCATCGGGTGACCCACTGCCTAGTCTCTGCTGGAGGGTAGACCCTAAAAGTCGATGAGTAACCCACTACCCAGCCCTGCTGGAGGGTAAACCCAATGAAGTTGATGAGTAACCCACTACCCATTCCCGCTGGAGGGTAAAACTCCGAAATGCTCTGGACATCTCTACTAGAGGGTATAACACTGGCCAACTGAATACAGAGTGGGTATCACGCAACCACCCAACTCCAGAACAACTCTCCCAAAAGAGGTTCAGCGCCTGATCCATCACTGGGTGTCACTAGCACCACTGCCGGCCAAACCATCGAGAATGAAACCAGGGGAGACCACTCAACCCTACTGGTCAACAAACGAGCACCGAGTCAGGGGAAAAACTCCACCCTGCTGGTCAAACAAACACACAGAGGGACCCCTTACGTCGCGAGAGGTCAAAGTATGCAAAGCAGAACACGACACACACATGAGGCCCATAGGATGTGTGTCTCCAAGTCAACCCCAACCAAGAACACGAACGCCTCAGGTACAAACCACACGTACCTCCAAGCGCTCTTGTATACTCCCAGAGTATACCACGTCTCCAGCCCAAGGGCTATCGTGCACACAGCACCCAACGTCAACGCGAAGGCGTGACGTAACAACTCCACCTCAAAGGCCCAGGAACGACCAGCCACATCTCGTGAACCATTTGTACCACTCTCCCAAGAATGCGCGATCACACGCCAAGGGTCCCCTACAAACATGGTAGGACAAACCGCCACCGGAGCACCTTTCACATTCCACATTTCCCAAGATCGCGCAAGAGGCTCCGCACAGCCAAACGGATCACACCGTTGTAAACCTCGTGGGAAAACACGTGAGATCGACTACTTACTCGCCTCCAATGGATATCCGACGGAAAAGGTCACCAACACCGCCTCACGCACGGACGGCGTCCCATGATCCTAAGCCTCGGCCCCAAAAACAGTCGGGCACATCGCACCATTGCGATACCCTCGGGAAAACACGTCATAAGCACTACTCACATGATTGCAACGGATATCCAGAGAAAAAGATGCATTCCGGCGCACCGCACACGAGCAGTGCCACGTGGGACCCGCAACCCGGTCCCGAAACTCAATGAACGGATCGCACCGTTGTGATCCTCTCGAAAAAGTACACAAGATGGACTAGTCACTTGTCCAAAATGGTTGCCCGGTGATAAAGATGGAAAATCACCGTCGAAGCCCAAACGACCCTCGTGGGCCCCGCACCATCGTGCCGAATTTGAGCGGGCGGATTGCACCATTGCAATCCCCTCGGAAAAACATCCAGAAACAACTTTTCACAAGCCCCGAACGGACGTCCGATGGAAAAGTCATGAAACGCTGCACGCAGCTCAAGAGGCGGGCCGTGGGGCCCACACCTCAACTTCGGCCTCCATGCCTGAAACCACCTTGGAAATCTCCGCCTCGATGCCAAGGTCCCAACGCCACTGACGACGCTCAAAACGGACGTCGGACGCGTCCGCGCCATCCAAGACAAGAATCCTGGAAGAAAACTCTCGTCTACTTAAAGACAAGTCGCGCCTCTGCAACCCCTCGTTTCGGGAATTAAAAACTCCCACAACCAGGTCAAAAGTTCCAGCTCTGCGTCAGGCCCGCGTCGCCGTAGACGGTTCTCAAGACGAATGCCTGTAGCCCGAAATACGGGCGTCCGAACATTTTTTTTAAAAGGGGGGGGGACCCCCTTGGGCCATACCCGCCCGGTCCGGCCGGCCAGCTCCGGCTGGCCCACTGGGACCGCGGGCCACCGCCCCGTGCGAGCCCCCTTGCCCACGTGCCGCGCAGGTGCTTGCTCCACCGACCGGCCGTCAAGTCCGGTCTTTCCCCCTTTTTTTCTTTTTTTTGTCACGCGGAGACTCGCCTGTGGCGGGTCTCGGTCTGCCGCCGGGGTCGCACACCGTGACCCCTCCTCGCCCGCACCGGCGAGGCACCGCCCGGCCGGCCGGAGGGCCGGCCTACTCCGCTGCCGCGCCAAAGAGTGCCATCGCCAGGGAGGAAAGCCGCCGCCAGGGAGAGCAGCTGCCGCCAGCCGCCGCCGTTGGAACTCGCCGGAAAAAGGAAAACCCGCAGGAACAAAAATTGAAAACCCGCAAACTTCGACGAGCGGTTGTTGCCTCCTCCGAACTCTGATTTCGATTCTGTAAATGGCGATAGAAATCTTATAAATTGTACTACGCATCCATGGGATTTGTTCGAAAATCCGAGAACAATTCTCCATATGTTTATGGATTCAAAGGATGTGCGGGAATTAAAAATGAAATACGCACGATCCTACCTCTTGGGCGATGCCCGGAGCTTTGCCGCTAAACCACTGCCTTTCCGGGGCTGCCTCGCTGGAGCCACCTTGCCGGAGGTGGATGAGTAGAGGGAGAGTAGGGGCTGCTAGGGGGAACAACCAAGAGGGGGGAGAGGTGTTTTAAAAACAAAACACTTAAACCCCCGCCCGTGGGCCCTGTACCCGAACTCCCGACGGGGTCGGGATTTAGCCTCCCCTACACTAAGAACCATGCTCTGAGTGCAACGGAGGTCTCAGAATTTTATTCCGAGACCCCATTCAAAAATTATTAAACTTAGCGCCTGAGGCCGCCAAATTACGAAAATGCCCCAGGGGCCATTTTTCACGGACGGGCCGCGCCCGAAAAACTTGTACTCCTCCTAGGGTAAACGACATACTCCGAACTCAACGGTGTCCTCAGTTTTCCAATCCGAGCCACCGTTTAGAATATACTAGAGTTTCTCCATTAAACGAATAAATTAATTTATTAATTTATCCGTTTAACCTTCCGGAAGTGAGCGAGGGGTCCAAACATCCATCGCTGACATATTTTATGTCATTCCTAGGGTAAAAACCCCATTCCGGACCCATCCATACACTCGGATCTCTGATCCGGAACTCCGTTTAGGATTTATACCATTTATTTTGCGTTTCAAGTGTGAACGCACTGAAAATTTAATTCCGGCCACTCTGGGGCTCGGAATCGCATGCCGTCTGAAGGTGCTGCTCTAGAATATCTTCAAGAATATTCCAAAGTCTTTTTTAGCAAAAACCGGGTTCTTACATATATAGACACGCATCCCATATCTTAAATTTATGCTGTCAACATTCATAATTTCATCTTATTCCATCAATTAATATTGGGAATAAATCTTCATTAATATTGGAAGAAAAACCACTATTAATGTTGAAAAAATCCCTCCATTAATATTTAATCTCTCCTCATTATTTAAATTTTAAATCAAAAATCTCAACAATATCACCCTTGATATCAAGAAGGTCCAACAACAAAACACATCAATGATAGACCACATGGGTGCTGCCCTTGTCAGATCACCCCGACTGCCTCCCCACTATTCTACGGTGAAAGGGAGTCGTTGTCCTCTTATCAAGGATGATTGAGTAGGTTGTACCCACAACAGTATGGTCCCCCTTTCCATCATCCAATCCAATTGGTGTTGCCTTCACGATACCCATGAGGCCTATTGCTCTCACCATTTGGAGACTCGGACTACTGTCTGAGGTTCCCTTCATTAGAGAGCTTCAGGAAACAACTAAACTGCCTCCCAGCCTATGCCAACCATCTCCTACACCCTTCACTATTACCCACCAGGATGTTTTTCTCCCAAATCCCACAAGAAGTGTTTTCACATATCCCCACAGTAGGTTAACCCAATCCAAGGGACCAGATCGTCTAGGAAATAGATTGGGGGGGGGGGGGTTTCCTGGCCTAGAATAGGTAATGGTGGACCTTCTTGGTACAAATTGGCCATGAACGAGCCATTCATGGACCGGAATGGGATACAAGGGTTTGGACCAACCCGCACAAGCCCTACACAAAAATTCAAGGCCCAGAATAATCAAAATTAATTTAATTAATTAATTTAATTTCAGAATTAAATTAATGTAACTAATATATTAATATTTATTTATTATAATAATTTGAATACCTGAGTAATAATTAATTTATTTTTTGAAAAAGGATAATTTAATTAGTTGATTTAATTATAGTTATTAAAAATAAATTAACTTCGGAATGAATATAATTAAAATATTTAATATTAATTAATTTATTAAATTTAATTGTATTACCATTGTACTTTATTTAATGCTATTAAATTTTATATCAAACTTATAATTCCATCAATTGGTCTTGAGAAATGACCCAATCTTTGTATGTCGGCGTTTACTTAATTAATTATTTTGATCTGCGTGTGATGATTGCAATTAAATAATTAAGATGGTATTTGTATTGTCTTTGTTTATGGTCAATTTGTATAAGGGCATATGTTTCCAAAATTATCTTATGTATATTTCACCCCCTAATTACCCTTGCCCGCACATGATTATATTTTTAGAATTGATGAAGATGATGAATGGTGCAGACCCTGCCAAGACAAGGTGATACACCATGACAAGGATACAATAATAAGTAGACAACTCCAAGTCAACATGATACTCCAGAAAGGAAGCAGGCTTACTAGATAGGGAAAGCTGAATCAAGAGTCTAGCAACAACTCTGGTATTATTCCCCTTGATCATTTCAGATTCTCAAGACCGGTTAGTTAGTAGATTTCCTTTATGAATTTATTTATTATTTTATGCATTTTATAATAGCAGAAAACTTCATAAAATAATAAATAAAACAAATGCATAAAGAATAGATGAATATTTTTCTATTAATATTCAATTGTGAGTGTGAAAAAATATATGAAAATGGTTTATATAAATGAATTACACTCATCAAGAGTAAAAATACAAAAACCCTCAAAGAAATATTAAATCATAATCACGTTCCATCATTAAAATTTGGAAAAAACTAGGTGTATGGGGTGCTCGGTCAGCCATAGCTGAGGGTACCTCTTACTACTGGGGAGTTTTTATGTGATTCATGGGTTGACTTAACTAATTTGGTATTATGTATTATCCATAAAAAAGTTTATACCATTTTAGAGGCAAGCGTTGTGTAAATCAAGTTATGATTTTAGAAGTTGGTACTTCACTCAACAAATTAAGGAGCTATGAGTTAATGTAGTGGTCCAATAAAATGCCTATCTTAAACACTATGAGTAGTGGAATAACTATATCTTATTGTCTAGGAGGGGAGGTTCAAGGATCCTTTTCACTAGAAATCTCAAGAAAAAATGTATTTTGATTCAAGTATAGAGGGTTCCTAGAATTCGATAAAATTGTGGGATACCTTTAATGATTTAATTAATTTATCATATTGTCTAAATCAATAATGAATATAAAATTAATAATATTATACATTTATTTTTGTAGAAAATGGAATTTAATACCATAATAAACACTAAGATAAATTATTCATGAAGCCAATGCCATATCCATCATGAATTTTTACATGTATTATAAGCACATCTGCACAATAATACTATATTATAAATGCATGGTTCTGGTGTTCCTATACCTGTTAATACACCTCATAAAGTGAGGGTGTTAAAATTATTATAGGATACTCACGAATCAAGCATAAAATGGTTGTATCATAATGATATCACCAACGTTCGATGCTTATTGTGGTTACAACATCTGTACATGGATGATTACACATGTAGTATCATCTTTGATATGTTTATGAGGAGAAAGTGAAGAAAGATATGAGGATGATAAATTACACTAGTTTAAGTGTTAATTGAAAGGAAGGTCATGATCTTTCAATGAATCCATTTCTTATATCATTTTTTCCCACTACTTTAGTCTCATTTACGGTTATAAAATGAAAAACAGAGTAAGAGCTTCATTACATTTTAGGTATAGTTCACCAAGTAAATAAGAAGACAAAAAACAAATAAATCTTTATTTCCTATGGAGTAAAATTTCAAAGGAAAAAAGGAAATTCCAATGGAAAGTGAGACTCCAAAGGCACATCCATAACATATTTCAATGAAGAGGATGGTTATTAAACATGAAGGTTATTTACATCTCATAACTTGAAATACATTCTATGAAAATTAAATTCAAATAACTGAATTTAAGAGGAATGTACTCACATATTATTTATGTATATTCATCAATATAATGTAATGTTTTGGTAATAATTATTTTGTATTACATAAAATATTTTTTATATATATCTTTATTTAAATACAATAACCAAGTAAGTAATAAAAATGTTACAATAAGTCAAGTGTATTTACCAAGAGGCTGAGAAAGGGTGATTACTATGTCAGTGGTGAGAGGAACACAACTTATAATTTCCAAGTTAATGATTTAAGTCAGACTATAATTGAGTATATCAAATTTTTTTCTCAATTTACCATTGGACACAAAAATGAATAATTCTTGGATCGATAATTAATGTATTTTATGGTGCCTCATGCTCAACAAATAGTTTAGTGGTACCTGAATCATAGGAAATAAGTGATGAATATAAACTATAAGAATTTTACCCAGTTGTGGTAAGATAATTATTTATTAAGAAAAACTAATAGAGTACATCAATTATATAACCAGGTTAGAATTTAGACTGGGTACAACTGAACACCTTTGGGATTATTGACTTATTTAGTTTGGACAATGAAATCTTTAGAAATAAAGGTATTCCATAATTATTTCAAAATTAGTTAAGCAAGAGTGCGTGAACTATTCCAAGGGTAATATAGTGGTAAATATACTTTATATAGATCTTTTAAGTAATTAAGTAATGATATAGTGAAGTATAATCATGGTCAGAAGATATGAGTTTCTTCAGGTTATCATACCAAAGAATATCTTGACCAATCATTCATCGTTTAATATAATATAACATATAGTAATTTCTAACCTCACATCACCTTATCTATATCACAAAATTGATGTTTCTAATTAGGATCAATAATAAGTCTTACATGATAAAATTGATAAAAAAATATAGCATGAAACAAGTCCTAAAAGCACATTTTATAGATCAGAGTTATCATATAAAGAGTATCAAGGTTGTAACTTGCCGAAAATTCCATAATATTTCAAGAATTTATTTTCAAATAATAGCCAAATCCAATCAACATATGATAAATATAACGAAAAACATATATCATATGGTTCATAGTATGATAGAAATCCATTATTCCATAAGGACATGTGTTTAGATGCAATGATTTCATTAGGATATAAACAAACTTGTATCAAACTAAATACATTGTGCATCTAGAAATTTTACATAACAGTTTCTTAGGATGTTACATAAATCAATAATATAGAAAATTGGTAGTCATGTTATTGAATAAATTTATATAAAAGGTTTCACATATGTACTTGAGATAGTGGGAGAAATATTGACTTGGGTTTAGTCATTTCTAGAGATGAACATATAGTTAGCATAGGAACAAGTTCCATAAGTTCATGTGGAATAAGATTGTTCTAGAGACACATACTATGTAAGAAGGTCAAAACCATAGTCATGGTATTATATTAACCACATAAGGTTACAAATTATTCATTTTTAAATATAATTCCTACAAGTGGGAAGTATATGGAAGTTAGATAAAATTTACACGGTCAATAAAAATTCAATAATGGATTCTATGTATCAAAGTGAAAAAGGTATTGTAATTTGAATGATGTGGTGGGTATTTAAGTGAGTTGATACATGGATTGTACCGGTATGGTACCAATAAGGATCTATTGGATACACCAAGTCATTATGACTAAATAAATTTGAGTTTTACTTATCATAGCTAATTTCTAAGATCATATAATTGGCCATTGGATGTCAAGACCAACTTTCATGTAAGGTGTCTATATAATGCTACTAAAATGGATGATGACACTATATGATGCCAATAAGGGTTGCATCTTACTAAAATACAGTTCAAGATTAAATTAACACACAAGATCTTATAATATTCATTTGGAATAAATCTATTCCATGTGTCTACTAGAGGTTAGTGGGAGAACCATCATTTCCTAAGAGAAGCATGTTCGACAACATATGGAAATAGTTATTGATCATACAATTAGTTGAGACCAGTTTGAATGAAATTCTCTAGTGATTGACATAAATTAGAAACCAATGTTCTAAGAGAAATGATCTACTAAGGTAGGTCTAATGATATCATGGACCTAGTAAATTGTTTATATACTTACATGGTATTGAAAATAAATGTTGAAAGATTTTAAGAGAATAATTGTTTCTAGTGCCACATGGCATAAATCTCTTCAAGTAGACATGTAATGAAATAGGATAAGATTATGTGGTTATTTGAGTTCTATACGATTCATTGATGAAGCAATCACATATTCAATTATGTGTAAAAGATATGATAATGAAAACAAAAATATTATGATAGAAAAGTATTAGTTATATCCAGGAGAACTTCATGTAAATAAGTCATAACTATTGTATTCTACTTGGATGAGTAAAAAAGATATGTACTAGGTATGTGGAATTGAATGGATACTAGTCTTATTGGATATTTACTAGTCTATGTTTGGATCAATTTTGTTTAGTATCACAATTAGGCTAAGGTGTTGAGCGAGACAAGATCATGATTCCAGTGATAGCTATACCTAGAAATACTAAGTACATTGTAGATTCTAGGAAGCTAAGAAGTGGTTATTAAATGAAATGATCTATTATAGTTCTTGGAATAACACATACTAATTAATGTTTTATCATAATGATAAATCTATTACTATTACTTGCAAAGATATGAAATTTTGAAAGTGCAAAAAGGGATATACTCAGGGATACCATCTCTTGATTTGTTTTACTCAATGAGGTGAGGTCACAATTAATATAATAACCATGTGGTGGAAACATGGGAGGCCTAATAACTAAAGTATTTACTCAGTAAAAACATTTTCATTATCATGTGAGATCTACAAAGTTTGGATAAAAAGTTGGATCTAGTGCAATTTGGTGTGTTGTAATAGTGGGTTACCTAGAACCAACTTGAAAAGTAATTTTAATTATTATATCATGTATATTGTTAGATATAAATGATATATTTTTACCATTATAGTTTAGATATATCCAAATACAGTATTTAATGGTAATTTCTAGTGATTAATTATTGTATCAAAGGATATAGAATATCCTTGGCTATAATGAGAACCTCGATATATTTTGACGTTAATATCAAAAAAAGGTTCTATGGGAAAGATACATCTTAATAACTGGAAATAATAGATGTTTTAATATCAGGTGAAGGGGGATCATAAGCATTTAGAATTCTTCTCATGAAATTATCACTTGTTGATCTCTATTAGTGAGATCAGAAGGACATACCCACCAATAGGTACAACACTTGTTTCAGGTATCACTGGTTGTTCTAATCTATAAATATGTGTATCGGTCTCCGAATTTGAGATCATTACCAATTTATTCCATTTGATCCTGTACATTTATTCAAGTAAAAAAACCAGGATAATGAAATCATGGCATGGTAGTTTGTGTTGGGTGCATCATTGGTGGTAAAGAATTGGTTTAACGGTCCAGAAAGGATTTTCTACGTCCATGTTGAAGAAGTAATATTTCCCATGTTTGGTTGATCAGGATGGTACTACCTTAACAAGTATTGGGATAAATCATTAAAAAGGAAAATCCAACTAATTAGATCAATAAATAATAAATCAATAAAAGGGAGATGACACAAGTGTTCATCCTACTTTATGAGATATTTAAAGACAAAGAGATTGTAGTATATAGTGTTCGTTGATTGGTTCTCCTTGCTAAGACTTTTCTTATCTATTAAGGGTTCTTTATGGATTTCTATAATACTCTCTTGGTATATGGATATTATTCACTGCTATCAAGATACTTACCTAGAGGGTCACACAAAATAGTATATTCATGAATCCACCATATTCTGTTGAATAGGTATATTGGACATGGTGAGCCCCATCATGGGTACTGAGTCTTGTCCAAGTTATCAATCAATAATAAATAAATAAACTTATATTATTCATGTTATGAATAATTGGTTTGAATTTATTAAAATAATTTACAAGATAAGTAAATACGAGAAAATATTACTTGAATGAATTTTATATTTGTATTCTATGTTCATTTAATATTAAGAGGGAATTACAATTCATGTTAATTACTCAAGATTATAATGTAATATATTTTAAATACATTATAGGGATGTGATAAAAATAAAAAATAATAAAAATGCAGTTTAGTTCTCTATAAATATCTATTTAGTGGATATTAATTTTCCAGGGGTCGGGGACCCTACTGGGTATCTTGTATATCCACTATAAATAGAGAAAGAAATATTCACAATAGTGACTATTCATTCATTTTTGAAAGAGATACTCTCTATCCTAACAATTTCTAGAGATATATACTCTCTCTCTGAGTGACGATCCAAGAATTCCTTTACGCATCAAAGGAAAAGGATCACAGTGATCATTGGGACATCGAAGATATCGTCGGATCATCGCACTAGCACCTAGAATCTGAAGATCAATGCTCTAGAGGATTTTTGAAGAGTGTGTGGAATATATATGGGAATTATAATATTGGAAATTTAGAGCAATGATCACCAGTGATAATAATATGTTGATCATGAATTCATATATAAAAAAGGAATATTTTTTCTGTTTACGTTTCAATGTTCATTTTATTTTACACAAGAACCTCAGACTGATTCAGTGCTCAAATCGTTGGATATGAAAAGTTCATTCTTCCTAATGATGAGTTTTTTAAATTTCATTCCCACTGGCTTCCACTGCATTCCTCGGTACCTTCATATTAAAGTATGATGGATAAATATTCATTTTCGTATAAATATATTACTGTTTTATAAATTCATTAGAGTGTACATCTCGTAATTCATTGCCAATACATTTATTTATTTTATTGGATTCATATTGGTAATTCCAATAAAATTTTCATGTATCTATTTTAAAATAGTTAAAGTGATGAAACCCAAAAGTATATGAAAAGGTAATTATTTCTTCATTATTATTCACTCCTCGACTCTCTCTCAAAGACATATTAATCTGACAACCAAAATGCCCATGCCAAGGAAATAATTTACTTTATTTGTTTATTTACAATCACTTTTACAAATAAAAAAATTTCTAGAATACTTGAAACAATTTATCATCAAATTTGGAAATTTATATTATACATAAACTAACATAACATCGATCAATTTCCTTTTTTAATATTCAAAGTATATACCAATTCCAACACAATTTAAATAATGATTAGAGAAAAAAATACATTTTTTAAGAAATTAAATCTATAATGGTGTAGATATAATTATTTATTATTTATTTTAGTTAATAAAATTTTATTTAACATGAATGTGAGATAGATAAAATACCAAAAATAATGAATGTTGATTTAAATTCTCGTCAATGATAGTTTATTTTAATTCACATCATTGATAGTAGATATCAATTTTCATAATTGAGTTCTTTTTTGTATAAGTATTTCTTATGTTGAATTTGGGGATGATTATATTCTCTAAAATCTAAATTAGTTAACATTAATCCTAAAAAATAATGTGTGTTTTTAAATTCAAATTGAATAATATATTCACCTTCATGGATTATTGGTTTAATGGATTCTCCATAAATTTTCAATTTATTAAGAGAGAAAAAATGTTGGCCTTTAATATTTATCTCGTTCTCATATATAATTATTGAAAGGGTGAAACCCACTTTAAAACTTGGGAGTCACATTATCTATAATATAACTTTGGAAAAGGAAGAAAAAGAAACCAAGGAAGGAGCTTTGTGTCTAAGGTACAAAAGGAAACCAAGGAAGAAGATTTTTGTCTGAGGTTGAAATGGAAACTAAAGAAGGTGACTTTTTAGACCTGGATGATTCTATGAAAATACACATAAATCCAACAATTTTAGAATTTGAGCGGTGGATAACATTTTAAAAAGGTGGGTACAATTTCAGTTACTGAATGTTTCTTATTTAAAAACTTTTTATCATGGGATTTTGAAATTAATTTCTTCATCACTTCAGGATCATTGGTTTCATTATTTCTAATGGTAAGTTTAATTTCATTATACTTCATTTTAATTGTAGTCAATTAATAGTCATTATATTGAAATTTGAATTAGAGTTTTTAAATTTACTATTTTAACAAAGGATAAGTTATTGAAATTCATTAGAATTTGGGTTATATGGTAAGTGTTTCCTATTCATTAATGCTCTTATTATTCCCTTAAAATTCATTTACATTTTGTATCATTGCTAGTGTATTCATTCCTTTTTTGTATTTTCGGAAGGAAATTTGTATGAAATAAACATACTATACAAATAAACATCTTAACCTAACCCAACATAACCTTACCAGTTATAGTTAGAGTCTTTTATCCATACATCATGTAACCTGGTCCCTAATAGTTCGGGTTGGATCAAGTCACCTGATCATGAATCATGTGACCCAACTCGACCCAACCAGTTCCCTTTTGATTGGGTTAGGTCCAAAAACATTGTTGACCTGATCCAACCCTACCCACAGATACCCATACCCGCTACCATCATCAATTCTAAATCCTTTCCAAAGGAATGTAACAACCTTGACATGGTAATCTAAAGACTATAATTCCTTAAATACCTTTTCCAAACATCATATTTTCACAAAAACTAATTTGATTCATGAGTGTATAATATTATAATAAATATTCCCTGGATATTGCTAATTAGTGTATTCAACTCAGAGGGAAAATTCTACTTAACTCTTTATTTTCACCCCTCATAAGTATTTCTAGAAAGAGGAACATTTTAATCCCAATGAGAAGTTCCTGTAATCTCTATATTCCCTAAAAACATTACATTAGAACCTGTTATTCGAAAATTATTAGTGGTAATCTTTTTGGTACTTATACCATGTCACCACTCATGATCCAAAAACTTCAATTTCTGATTTACATTTCCCCTTTGTTCAAATGATATTAGAGGGTTTTCTAAATTTAACCCCCATTCAGGTTATCACTTTCCACAACCAATTTACACAATGGTCAACATATATTTACCTTAAACTCTATACACACCCTCTGAGGTAGTTTTAGTTCTCAATGGGACCTTTGTTAACATTGAGTGGAACAATTCCCTTTTTTGCAAAGACCACCTCACTTTTTTGTCATTGTTGTATGACGTTAAAAACAATTTTTTTGGATAAAGACAAGTGACCTTAAAATCCATCTACAATAGTCCAAATTTCAGGCCCTTAAAACTAGAAATGAAAGAGGCATATAGCCTTTGAGGATAAAAACTGATAATGGGAAACCTGATAAAAAGTCCAGTCTCAACTTAAATCTTAGGAAAACATTAGAGAATAAAAAAAGTGATAAAATGATTATAAGGTCTGCAATATTGACCAAGAAAACGCTCATATATGGTTTCTAAACCCACTAGTCTAGGAAAAATTTAATGAAATGAAATACCATATCTTTTCTCCTAAATAATTTGTCTAGTACATGATGAATTTATCTTTAGGGTACCAGATCCCTCCTCGAATATCCTATTTTTCCATAATCCTACTTTATTTCCACAGTGTTTGAATCCCCAAAAACAACCCACAGCTACCTGTAATGTGTGTATTTGACAAAAAAGGAAACTTATTCTTAGATATGCATACATTCTCATGATATGGATTTACATACATGCCTTCAATTTAGCCAGACATCAAGAGGCATTTTTTTCATCATGAAGAGGAGATACTCTAATCTTCATACACTCTGACACCATTATAGGAAGACAATCCATTCAGATGTAGTCAGCGGTCATCCTAGAAATATTTTCCCCATCCCGTTATCCCTGATTTGAACCTAAGTAAGATATGATTTACCCTTTACATAATCCAATTATTCAATTTGATTTGAAATACTTGATGTTAGGTCTTCTTGTATCGTACCAATTTTCAAAGAAAGGATGTGACATCTAGTTCTTGAACCAATGAGGGCCCTAATCACATGAACCTAAACCAAATAACATACTAGTTCAAGAATAAAAACTTGTAACTATGCACATTCTCCCAGATATTGTATGTGTTGGTAATGAGCCTTTTATTCAGGTTTTTTCCCAGATCATTTCAACTATACCATATCAAAATTATTTCTCAAAGATTCCCAACCATAAACTCATCTAATTTTTACCAAATATATTAGACCTAGAAACATCATCCATATTAGTCTAATCACCAAGAACTTAAACCTTTTATAGTTATCTTGATCTGTTATCTCTCTTGAACATCACTCAAATTAGTTTTTCCTTGACCATGTTGTTATACAGATCAATCCACTTAAACTAAAAATGCATTATAAAAGAGACATAAAACACTCCAGGTTGAAAACAATAAAAATAAAGACTAAGTAAAAGTATATTCTACGATAACTAGGCATCCGTAGTGTATTATCCAAGAAAAATTGGGCATTTACATAAAAAGGAACAAAAATTTTTCAGTTAAAACCCTGTAAAGGGTGACCAAATAACAAGTTGAGTACCTACCTGCAATGTCTCCTAAATATTATTCGGAGGAAAAAATTAGGAAAATAACGAATACATAAATCTCATGGGGTCTACCATAGGATTCAATTATAATTAAAGCTATGAATTCTAGGTCACTTAACATGGTAAACAATTATTGACTGACTGCATAGTAACATTTTTATTGAATATGAAAATCCACCGTATAGAAGAAACCAAAAGAAAAATCATGGTGGTCTAAAGTAATCTAAACCCAAAGCATCATTGGCCACAAATTAAATCCTGGTAAAAATTTAATACATTCCCCCATTTGTGACATATTGGTATATATATTTTTTTTTAAACTCATAAAAGTGTAATTTTATGGTGATTGAGCCCTATTAAACACTGAAAACCTCACTTTAAATTTCCCCCTTTTGACCCTCATAAAATTTATTCAACCCTCATTCAACTAAATGGAGCAATTTTAGTTTTGTTATGATGATTGTTAAGATAACCCATATCTTTAACACACTATATTTTTTGATTTATTACATAAATATTCACTTAATAGAACCCCATAAGATCATGATACATAATTTATTTGATTAATTAGGTATATATAATAAATAATTGAAATATTAATTCAATAAATATACTAATACTCCAAAATATGCCCATAAATTTTCTTTGATCTTCAAAAACTACACAAGATAACATGAGGATGTATATCAGAAAAGGGTGATCTATAAATCCAAGTAATGGATTAATTAAAGAATAACATGATTAATGTAATACATGTGAGTCAATATGCATATATAAAAGAAATAAAATGGATGAGAATCATAATATTGAATATCAAACCGTGATATATGATGATAACACGAAGGAAACATAGGAATATGCCAATATCAAAGAACCTGACAGTATAAACATAAGTTAAGGATAACCTTCAAGATTTTGTAACATAGTGTGCATAAAATAACCATTTAATTATACAACATAAGTATATATTTAATCACTTTTAATCCCATTATTAGGGCATGTGGTTTAAATACAAAGAATTACCCTATAAATTTAGTATATGTACTTATTTGTTAATACCATTGAGTGGAAATTGGGATGGTTATTTTCTATACAAATGTCTAGCATGGAAAATCATAAGATAATTTTTGAAACATAACAACGGTACATAAAGATTCATGGAAGAGTAAAATGAGAGTTAAAAGGGCCTATAATTGCTTGGAAATAATAATTAAATTAATAGGGATGTGTTAAAACCTATCCCATTATAAACAATTAGAAATCAAAAGGCATATTATAATGAAGGTGCCCAAATAAAGAGGAGAAGGGGAGGATCCCTTACTTTGGGAGGGAAATTGTAAAAGATTGGGAGGGACCTCTAAATAGATTAGGGGAACCTTGGAAGGTTTGTAGAGAGGTAATTAAAGATTAATTCATGATCCAATGGTTTTTAGTGTATAGAAATAGTAATTTGGATGGGTTTATATATCAAAAGAGAGAAGAAATCTTTATTAATTTCTAAACATAGGGTTTAGACTTTATACGATATGTTAATAAAATGAACAAAACAACCCATGGTTTTTAGCATGGTTTATTCAAAATAGGAGTGGATTTAATTATTTTATATTGATAAGAAACAAACTCGTTAATATAATACCATTGGTGATGTGGAAGTGATTAGTTTTCATAATGAATTGATTTCATAACATTAAAATATAATATAGGTTTTCGAGGATTCATTAAATTGGTTTTAAAATTAATCAAATAATATCAAAAACACATTATTTTAAAGGGGAAAATAATTTTGGTCATTGATTCTATATATAGTAATTATTAAATATCTTTTTGGCTTTTATGATTTCATAATACACATTATATATTTATAACGTGTTTAATTTTGACTCAAAAAATCTTCTGGCTTCTAAAATTATGAAAAAATAATGGTTTTATAATTTTTATGGGTTTATTTAAAAAAAATCTTTATTTGATCCAAATTATTTTATTAATATGAAAATTTATACTTTTAAATAAAAAAATCCCATTTATTGAAAAATATTAGAGTTTTTTTTATAATAACAGTTATTTTTACCCTTATAATAAAATTTGGATTCATAAAATTACATTACCATTTATATTTAATAAATAATATTTAATAATAATATTTAATTAAAATATAATTTATTTCAATTTTTTTTGAATTCATCAAAAAGAGTGTCTTCATTGAAATTATATATATTTTCAAAAGTACAACTTGTGTTTCTTAATATCAAAATATAATTTTCATCAAACTAATTATATAAATACATATAAATTAATAATAAAAAAGATAAATATAATATATATAGTTTATAAAAAATACAAATTTATATTGTTTGGTTCTATATAAATAACCCCTTATTACACCACCATTTTTCCTAAGAGAATTATGTGTGATGACAAGATTTTATTGGGGTGTTTTGGAGAATATGGTTTGGGTTTTAATCTCGACGAGTTTGAACTTCTCCCTCAAATAGTCTCTTATGATTTAATTGTTTAATATCAACTTGGTATCGATTAAGGGAAACGTCCAATGATATTATCCACCTCGTAAGCTCTAGTAAATGGGATTTATAGGCTAAAATATGGCTAGTCGAGGCCTTTTTTTACTTTGTTTATTTCAAATGGATTTATCATAACCCTATATATATACTAATAATAATGGTCATTGTACAAATGCTATATTATAAATGGTTGTGATTATTAACTATATTTTATGTTTGATACTATATAACTTAAAACCGTCAAAAATAACCAAAGTGGTGCAAGGATTTTCTATAATAAAATTTATCAATATGGAATTAACTTATTTAAAAAAGAATTACATTTATAAAAGGTCATGCTATTACAATCTTCCTCCATTCAGAAATTTTACCCTCAAAATTTTCATTTCATACCCTAAAAAAGATGTGAGTACTTTTTGTCATCACTTGTTGGGTTCCCATGTTTCTTCCCGAAACATGATGTTCTACCAGGACACTTTGACCAGGTGAACTATCTTGTTTTTTTTTGAAATTTGTATCTATGATCTATTATATTTATTAAATTATCATCATATGAGAGATCCCTATTCAGTCGTATAACCTTTGGATTCATTACATGTGAGGCTTTTAGTATGTACTTCTTTAAGAGGGATACATTGAGCACATAATGCACTTGATATAGGTTTGGTGTTAGTTCTTGTTGATTGGACACCACTATGATGTGATTAGGGATCTTAAAGGGATTTGTGTGTTGGGGACTAAAAATTCCTTTTTCTCTAAAACTCATGACTTTATTCCATTGTTATATATGAAGGAATGCTATATCTCCAACCTCAAACTCTATATCACATCGACAATTGTTTGCATAGATTTTATATTGACTTTGTGTATATTTCATATATAATATAATAGTTTGAGCCTTCTCTGTACATTTTTTTGACAAGACCATGTCCCATAATATTCCACTCTCAAACTCCATCCCTGAATGTTGGATTTTGAAACATATTCCCATATAGGGCCTCATAAGGTTCTATTTTGATTCTTTAATAGAAGATATTGTTATATTATAACTCCACTAGGGTAAGGTGTTGTTCCCAACATCATTGGAAATCCATTGAACATGATATCAACTTATCATCTAGAGTTTGAGTTATACTTTTCAACAAACCATTAATCTATATGTGATAAGTAGTGTTAAATCCTAGATATGTATCCAATTCTTGCTGAAGGATTATCCAAAACCGTGAAGTAATCCTAAAATATTGATCACATACTATAGAGAGTGGAAAACCATGCAGTCTTACCAATTTTTTTATTTATATTTTGGAGAGTTGGTCAAGTGATAATTATTCCCTGATTGAAATGAAACATGCTTAGTTGGTATGAAGATTTACTACCACCCAGATGATGTTATTTTCATTAAGGGTCTTGTGGAGTCCTATGACAAAATTTGTGGTTATGATTTCCGATTTCCATACTGGTATGGGCAATGGTGGACACTATAGCAGCAGTGGGTTTTGTGCGGTACTATAGAAGGAAAGTATTGTATCATTACTATTCACGGAATGGGCCTTGGTCCAAAAATCTGGGCCTACAGGCCATGTAATGGGCTACATGCCCACTGGGACTTTGGTCTATGTAATGGGTCTCCCTCTTCCCATTCAAAAGTTGTTTTTTTCTTTGCATTAATAATAAAATGAGGCTTCAACACTAAAAATTTAAAAATGGATGAGCTATTCACATTATCAAGCTGTTCCCTCCACAATTACGGTTTTATGTGAAACATATATGGGTTCCAAACCAGATAACTCCATCTTTAGAAGATTTAAACTCCAGAATATTCACTAAATTTTCCTTTAGCACCTCATAATCCTTTTTATCCACCTCGATACTCTCAGGAATAGATGGTTGTGCAGTTATTTATGAAAGTATGGATAGAGATCCTTATATTATTCCCATATACATCATTTGAATGTCTATGAAAATTTAATCCCTTACAATCCTCACCATGGATAGAGTTTCAGGATACTTTCTACTTAGATATTTTTCTACTTCGTTTTCTTTCTCCAAAATGTAATAGATTGACCAATAACGATCCTTGATCTAATATAACTACTTCTATTGGCATATATTGAGCTCAATTTATGTGAATATATACATGAGGATTTTATGTTCATTTTTCATGTCACACATATCCCAATAGATATTATGTCACCAAATATTCAATGAAAAGATCACCATGACCAATTATAGACCATGTATTAGATATTTCTACTCATGGATATTTAATTTAAAGGAGGAATAAACTATCACTTTATTTATCTTACATGAGTACACAATTGGATACTTTTTTGGATGCATCGTTGTAGATCACAAATCTTTCGCCACTTGAGGGTAATATGTCACTGGTGTAGTGATTATCCGATTCTTCAACTCATTAAATATCTCCTAACATTCATTACTACATAAAAACTTGACACTCTTCCAATATAATCTTGTGAGTGGGATTTAAAATAAATAGAATATTATCTCAAATTGAATATAGTACCCAACCAATCTAATGAAACTTCAAATTTCTATCATGGATTTTGGTCTTGGAAATCCTTCAATTACCTTTATTTTTAATGGATCTATAAATATCCCTTTTATGGTGATAATGAGCCCCAGAAATGATAACTACTGCATCCAAAAATAAAATTTAATGTACTTGAAAAATAACTTTTCCTTTTAAAAAGACTTCCGTAAATAATTCAAATGATTCTCATTATTCTCGTTGCATTTGGAGTAGATAATAATATCATCTATAAATATTACCACAAATTTTCTGAGGTAATCCCTAAAGAATATATTCATAATGTTCAAGACTATTAATAGAGAATTAGTGAGTCTAAATGGAATCACTATGAACTCATAGTTCCCTTACCTTGTATGAAGAGAATTCTTGGGAATATCCTCCTTCACCATCACATGATAATATCCCAAATGAAGATTGAGCTTTGAGAAGTACTGAGATCTACATACCTAATCAAATAAGTCATCAATCCATGGAAGTAGATACATGTTCTTTATCACGATCATTTTGGGAAAATAATAATAAATACATTGGCACATTGAAGAAACCTTCTTATTGATAAAGAGTACTGACTCACCCCATGGTGAATAACATCGTCATATAAACCCTTTATCTTGATTCTCCTATAGTTGGTTCCTCAAATCGTCAAGTTCAATAGTGGATATTCTATATAGATTATTAGATATTAGAAAATATTTGGGTAGTAGATAAATTGATAACTAAACCTCTTTTCTATGAGGAAGAACATAATTTTGTTTTGGAATCACCTCAACATATTCCCTCATATTGGGCATCAATTCTACGATGATATTTTCCTTAGACTCAATCATTTAAGAAATATACACTTACTCAGAGGGAAATAATATCCATGCTTGAGATTATGATACCAAAGGAGATTCATATTCCTCCTTTCATGTGTATATAATAAAAGCATGATTATAAATATAGAGGGTGATTTACTTATCTTGAAAATTAATATTTTCTATATAAAAGGAAAGCCAATCCATACCTAGAATAACATTAAATTTTTCTAAAGGGAGTATCAAGATGTTTCATGAAAATTAAACGTAACACCCCAAGAAATTTCAATACTTTCATGTTATAATAAATTTTTTTCTCTCTGTTTATACACAATATCATGTTTTGCTGACACTACACACCACACTAAGCTAGCTTGCATTGCATGTAAGACTGGGTTTTACCGCCTTGTAATGACATACCTATTTTGAAAGTACTTTTTGGAAATTTTATAAATTTTATTTTTATTTTTTTTTGAATTTTGAATTTCAAAATTAGGTTAGGGTGAAGTTTTGATATTTTTCTAAGATGTTTCGCTTTTTATAAACAGTGAAAAATATGGCAATTTATTTAAAAATAGTATTTTTGTTTTAATAATAATTTGTACTAAATTATATTTTAAATTGTATTTTAAATTAAAAATAGATGAATTCTAAAAATATTAATTCAATTTAGTTCAGGTAAATAATTATTATATTAAAATTAAATATAAAATCTTATTGAACTTTTCAAAGTTTCTACTTTAAAAAGACGCTTTCTCTCCACGTGTGCGAGATTAGCGTCAATCTTAATTTTCCCACTTCTATGATTTGAAATTTGAAAAATAGATATAAAAGATTAGGATTAGAAAATTATTTTTGGTCTAATAATATGCACTTAATTTTGGCTAAAGATATCAGTGAAAGTGATTAAAATTATTTATGAAAAATAAGTTAAAAATAAGCATTATAAGGGACTAAAATTTAATCTTAAAGATCAAAATCACTTTGAAACATGATCAAATAAAATTAGATACCAATAATTATACCAAATCCTATATGTTTTGGAAAATTTATTGGTTATTGTGATATTATTAGACGTAAGTGTCCTATATAAAATGTTAAGTAATGAAAAAAGACAAAAAGGAACTTTCATTACCTTTAACAATTATAAAACTTTGAGATAGGTAAAAAATTATAGTTTTTGTTATAAATTTACTTTTGATATATATATGGGGTATTTTATCATAATAATTTATCAATAATTTTTAATGATGTTTTAGTTACTTAAAATTCTAAGGAAACACCACCATAGTGATTATTTTGTTATTAATTAACTAAAATAAATGACACTATAAATATTAAAAGTGAAGGGAATTGATTGAATTATCACATTTAATTATATTTTTAGATGAATATATATTTTTAAAAACTATAAAATTAATATATTTTTATTCAAATACTTTTTTGATATTTTAAAATTAAAATTAAATAAATAATGCCAAAATTGACATTATTGTTATTTTATAATAAATGATATTTTTTAAATGATATAAAATTAAAAAAAATACTATATTATGACAAGTGATTTTGAGGGTTAATAAATATTAAATATGATATTTTAATTGACCAATTTATCTTTTATAACTAATATGTTGATAAATATTGTAAAAATATTATTTCCACAGTCCACGTTTAAGCAGTGCATTAGAGCGTCGCATTCGCTTGTTTGAAAATTAGTTTTTAAAAAAAACATGGGATATTTATTTTAAAAAATAGATATTATATTAATAATTTAGAGGCTTTATATTGAATAATAAATCTATCTTCAGTTTAGTCTTAATGGTCATATTACTTAGGTTGGAAAACTAGATGCTTTAATAAAAACATAAATGACAAAATTGGGGAATCATAGAAGTCAAGGAACCAAACTATTAAAATGAACTTATTTTTGTGTGGTATAGGTTTTTCATGACCATTATTCCCCTTTAATATTTTATTTTTCTATTTTTTTGGATCAATAGGTAAGTTAGACCTCCCATTAATAAATACATTTTGGAATTTACAAGCATGCCACTCCCCCTCCACTATAAAAAAGAAAGCACTCCACCTCTTTCTCAAACCTCTCAAGCTATTTTAGATCATAATAATGTAGATAAAATTGTCTATAAAAATATATACCCTCAATATATAATCATTCCTTTGTGAATAGAGACACATAAAGAATCCCTTTGGTACAAACCAAAAATAGTTACCCGGTAAAGAGGTAACATCTTCTCTCATGCTCTCTAGTTTCATTTCCATGCTCGACCACCTAAAATATACTTATTCTATGATTATGTAAAAAATTATCCTAAATATAATAATAAATTTTTATTATATATTTTATATCTACACCTACACACAATTCTATCTAATGGATAAAGAACATACTCTTTCTGTGTACGGTGAACTACTACCTCATGAAACCTAGATTGTTCAATTTTTCCATTACCATATCTCAGGGTGGCCATTATGATGGAAACTATATTCATATAATATATATATATATATATATATTATATTTTTAATGTTTTTAAATTTATTAAATTTTTATTTAGAACATACCTTTATGATTTCCATCTTGTTTAAATAAGATAATTTCGTTTGAGGAAGTGCGGACTACCACATTCTCAAAGTGATAGGACTCATCCATTCCACACATGGAATGTAAAAAATACGGTTTTAATAAAACATTGTAAAATATATAAAATATATATTATCCTGGGATTATAATATACAAACATCATTTAATTTTAATACAATAATGAAATGAAAGTAGCGTTCATGCATAGGTACGACTTACCATTTCCATGAACAATGAATTTTATTTCTTATATCCAAACATTATAGATTAAAAAAATGCATATGTTATGAATATATATGAAAATTATATCATGGTTTAAATTTTTAAGATGATGAAATCATGATATATTTAATAATAAATACAAATGGAAAGTCAAAACATACTTGAGAAAATGAGGCAATTAACACCCAAAGTAGTTAAAATAATTAAAGAGTGTTAACAAAGGGGTGATAAAATATTATAAGGAATTAATATATTATATTATAAACATAATTATGTTCTGGTATAATTTAGTAACATATTTTAAACCACTATATACGAGGATAAATACCACATAACAAAATGAGGGTTAAGGTAAGATATTTTCATCTCAATTTACATTCCATTAAGGCTTAATTGTTGTTATGCACCTAGTTTTTTTATATAGTGAATATAATAACATTGAAATTTATATCATGAATATCTTTATTCTAATGATATTATAAGTTTCATTTAATTAATAGGTAATTATGAAGTAAATGTTTAAAAGTTATATGGGACAGTTTGGAATGTTTAAAGATTATTTTCCTCAAGAATATTTTAATGATCTTTAAATGGAAATTCCACTCATCAACATCAACAAACCTTGTTGTTACTCATGCCATACTAGGTAATTATGTATAAAAAATATTATTTATTCAATATGGATATTTTATAATAAATAACATTATTTATTAATAAAATAAATTATTCTACATATGAGGAATGAATTGTATTTAGTATATGATGGGTGGGGCCTGCTATAGCCCCTAAATGCATCGATAGATTTCATGAGACAAACTAGATATGAATTTTACCAAGGTATTACCTATTTATTATATTCCTGGAATGAAACCTTGATAGTATTAGATTCTTGGCATAAAGCCATGATAATATTAGATTCTTGGCATGAAGCCTTGATAATATTTGTTTCTTGTCATAAAGCTTTAGAAGAGTTAGATTCTATGCATTAAGCCTAGAAGATATGTTTTATATATCCATAGTTATGCATTCCACCATTATGTATTATGTTATTTCTATTCCATGTGATTATTCAATTAGTTATAATATCCATGGTTAAATTTCATTCATAGATTATTGATTAAATGGAATGTGTTTCAATTATCTACATTTCCATATTGATTAATTATAAGTGTTTCATTATTTATTCCACATTAATTACCCTTAATAATAATTTTATATCAACCTTAGTATGTTTTATTTCCCCATGTTATGAAGAAGAATCATTTGAATGAGTTTCAATGATGCCATTTATTTTATTTCATTATGTATCGTGTTTATATTTTATATTCCCCAATGTATTATGGGTATATTTTATGTAATATAGATTTAAAAGACTAATAAAATGATTGGACCATCAAGATTTGATTCCTTTTAATCATGCCAATGTAACAAGATAATGCACTGGCTCTAGGATTCTCGGGTCAGGACACTATAGTTGGTAATAGAAGAGGTTTAGAAACAACCTTCGAAACTAGATTTAGAAAACCTAGATTTGGTAACATAAACCAAAGATAGAGTTTGTGGATAAGTATAGAAGAATATACTAGAATTTTGGTAAGATAGATATTATGTGGGTATTCATAGAAATAAACCCCTTTCTAGATACTACAAGTGGATGTGGTTTTGGAATAGATGTACCTTGGAGTAATAATTCCAACAAGGTGTTCCAGGCCTAACTTAGGGTAACCTAATACACAAAAATGATCCTTACTATGCACCTGGTTTGACAGTCTAGGGGATATACTTAGTATAGTTCAAAATTTATTTACTTATCATTATGAAGGATTTGAACGTAAGGATTTCACCAATGTAACCAAATTTTATGATTCTAGGATTTACGTTGCATAAATTTATGTTATGTGATATACTGTATTTAGATTTATAAAAATTACAAAATTTGAGGAGCTAATCTAGTATATTCCATTTTTTAGAAATGAAACCTAGTAGAATTAATGTGGACTCCACTAATTTACAAGACAAAAGATAAAGATTGATCATATATTTCAATGTCTTAAGCCAAAATATTGAACGGAAATAATCTCCCAAGTATTATCATCATATGATGAGATAGTATCTTTAGATAATGATATAATTAAATAAATCTCCTATATATTTGAAGGGAATAAAGAGAAGAAGAGGTCGACAGAGAAAAATATGTATAAAGTGAAGAAAGGAAAGAACAATTTTCCCACATGTGATAACTTTGGAAAGAATCACCCTGGTAAATGATTATAGGGAATGTGAGTTTGTTATACATGTGGAGATAAGGGTCCCCATGATAAATAATGAAACATAAATAAAATAAAATGGCTAATATTTAGGGTTACAACTGCAAGGATAAAAGACACTACGAAAATAAATGTCTCAAGTGTGAAAGGAATATACCCCAGATAATGTTATTAGATAATGTTCATGTTATGATACTTCTGCAAATGAAGAGGAATAATTAATCTGCATATTCAAGAATAAGCTCATTTGAATATATTATAATTGATGTATTGGTTGTAATAATTATGAAATATAGGTGGATTGTATTTCAGTACTTTTTCATTATGTATTTTAGATCATATGCTAAATGGTATCAAGAAAAGTTATTCATTAGAAAGATAATTTTTTTGAGAAACACATGATTGAGGGAAATACATCCCATTAAATGTTCATGATGTTGATATAATGATGAATAAATTATTGATTTGGAGATGTGATTACATCCTTGTAACTTATTAATGAATTATTGACAAGTGGTATATGATACCATTGATGGAGTTTACAATAATTGTGGATATAAGGAATATATCCAACAACATGTGTCTTACTTAAGGAATAAAGAAGAATGAAAGTTCCTAATAATGTTTTTGGTGATTAGTGTTATTACCATATTTCAAGAGGAGACATGATGAAGTTATTCACATGTTTGGAATGTGAAAAGTAAGATATTCCTCATGTTGATTAAACACTAATGATAAGAATATTTTTTAAATCTGGTGACCACCTTTCTAAAGTGTTGGATCATAATCTTTTTTAAAGGTTAACCATTTATAAAATGGTTTATATTGAAAATTGAATTTGGTTTTAGTGATTAATATATTAAATCAATATGTGATGAATCTTGTTCTATGAGATTAAGTATAAATAGTTCAAGTCAAAACCAAAGAATATTAATGTTCTTAAAGAAACACACCAAGTAGGTTGATTTACTTATCTTCTTAGAGAGTGAATGAATTCATAAACTCTGGAATAAATGATATTGAAAAAAAATTTCATAGTATATTCATTTTCAATGAATCAAATGGACCCTTAAATCATCATAGATTTAGGTCTTTGGATTGTAAACTTTATACTAATCATGTTCTATATCACTATCTATTAGAACTTGATTGTTAGATTTTTCCTCTGTATCAATGTTTCCATTTACCTCATATTTTATCCAACCAGGGAACCTAGTTATGTGACCATTCTGTATTCCTTTATCTCTTATTAAGAATATGTGTTATTATCCCTATTTATGATGTGGGTTTTTTTACCCATAGTTTATTTTCAAATATCAATCCCTTAATTACTGAGATCAAGTTTAAATTGAGATGACACAATTTAAATAAGGTGGGTAGAATGTAACACCCCAAGACATTAAAATATTTTTATGTTTGAATATATGTTATTTTTTCTTGTTTGATATGAAATACCATGTTAATATTACACTACACAACACACTGATTTAGCTTTCATTGCACGCAAGAACGGGTTTTACCACCTTATAATGGCATACATATTTTAAAATTAAATTTTAGAAATTTTAGAAATTTTATTTTTTAAAATAAACTTTATTTTTTTAATTCGTATTGTTAAAATTAGGTTAGGGTGATATTTTGGGGTTTTTTCAAAGAAGTTTCTTTTTTTGATGAATAGTGAAAAATACTGCATTTAGATTAAAAACAGACTCTTTGTTTAAATAACTATTTGTGTTAAATTTTATTTTAAATTTGTTTTTAAGTCAAAATAGATCAACTATAAAGATATTAATCCAACTTTTTGAATTTAAATCATTTTTATATTAAAACCAGATATAAAAAATTATTGAACTTTTGAACATTTCTACGTTAAAACCTTGTTTTTTCACCATGTGTACGGGATTAGTGTAAAAATTAATTTTTACACTACTATGAATTTAATTTTGAAAAATGAAATAAAATTTAATAAAAAGTACAATATTTATGGTCTAATATGATCAACTTAATTTTTGACCCAATATTTTAGTGAAAGTGATTAAAAATAATTACGGTTATTAAGGTTTAATTAAGAATAATAAGGGACTAAATCTTAATCATCAGGACCGAAATGACCTAGAAACTTGTAAAAAGTAAATTAGATGAAAATAATTAGGCCAAATACCCTATTTTTGTCCAATGTTATGGGATATTGTGATACTATTAAATGTAATTTCTGTATATAAAAGGTTAAGTAGTGAAAAAAGACAAAAAGGGAACTTTCCTTACCATTAACATTTATAAAACTTGAGATATGTAAAAAACATCATAGTTTTGGTTATACATATAATTTTTAAATATTAATGGTTTATTTGTATCCAAATAATTTATCAATATTTTTTATATATGCTTTAGTTCCTTAAATTTATTAGAAAATTCCAACATAATGATTACTTAAATAATAATTACTGAAAATAAATGATACTAAAAATATTAAAATTGAATTGAATCCCTTGAATTATTGTTTATAATAATTTTTGTTTATTAATATATCATTTTAACCATATTTAAACTTAATATAATTTAATTCCAATATTGTTTTGATATTTTAAAATTAAAATTAAATAAATAATGTCAAAACTGACATTATTGTTATTTTATATTAAATGATATTTTATTAAATGATATAAAATTAATAAAAATAAGATATTTTCAAAGTAATTTTTAAGTGTTAATAAATATTAAATATGGTATATTAATTGACCAATTGATCTTTTATAATTAACATGTTGACCCATATTTTTTAAAAACATTGTTAACACGGTCTAGGTTTAAGCAGTGTTTTAACGCGTCACATGCACTTGTTTTAAAATTAATTTTATAAAAAACATGTTAGGTTTTACCTAATAAATTAGATATTACATTAATAATTCAGTGGATATATATTTAATAATAAATATCACTTTATTTTATTCTTAATGGTTAAATTACATAAGTTGGAAAGCTTGATTCTTTAATGAAAACAAAAATGATAAAATTAGGGAATATTAGATGTTAAGGTACCAAATTATTAATATGAACATATTTTTCCTTGGTGGAGAATTATATAGACCATTAATCCCCTTTAATACATTATTATACCATTTTAGGCACATTAGGTATGTTAGGCCTCCCATTAATGAATATATTTTGGTATTTACCAGAGTGTCACTCCCCCTCTACTATAAAAAAGGCAATCTACCCCTTACTCACACCTCTCAAGCCACTTTGGATCATCCAAAATATGAAAATTAGTCTCGATAATTCCCTCACATCAACCTAGAAGCATACCTTTTGGAATAAATCCACCTAATGAATCCATTTAATACAAACCAAAAGGAGTTACTCGATTAAGAGGTAACATCTTCTCTTATACTCTTTATTTTCATTTCCCTTCCCCACACCCTCAAATATACTTATTTTATGTTAATGAAAAAACATCAGTATCCTAAATATAATCAGCTGTTTTTATTATAAGGGTTATACCTAAACTGACACACACCTCTATCTAATGGATAATGAACCTATTGTTTCTCTGTACGGTGAACTACTGTCACACAAAATGATGATTGGTTAATTTTATTTTACCACCTCTAATGGTTAAAATTATGATTGAAACTATGTTTATATATGATATTTATAATATATTTATGATTATTTGTTTTTTATTTAGAAAATGAATTTATATTATATATCTTGGGTAAATACGATAATTTTGTTTGATGATGTGTGGAATATCGCTCCCTCAAAGTGATGCGACTCATTCATGTCATACATGGAATGAATAAATAATAGTATTAATAAACATATGTAACATATATAGAATAGATATGATACTAGTATTATAATATAACAATATAATTTAATTTTAATATAACAAATATATGAAAGTAGTGTTCACACGTACGTACGAGTTACTATCTCCATGAACGGTGCATTTCATTCATAATCTACGAACTTTATTGACTATAATAAATGCACATGTACTGAATATATATGATAATTATATAATTTTTTAAATTCTATATATGATGAAATCATGATCTATGTAATAGGAACAACAAATGAAAAGTCAAAACATACTTGAGAAAACTTGGAAATTATCACCCAAAGCAGTTAAAATAAGGAAAGAATGTTAAAAAATAGGTAATAAAATGTTTTAAGGAATTAATATATGATACCATAAAAATGATTATGGTTTGGTATAAGTCATTAACATTTTTAAACCACTATATCAGAGGATAAATACCACACAATATAAGTAGGGTTAAGGTAATGGGTTTTTATCTCAATTTATATTATATTGAGTCTTAAATGTTGTTATGCACCTAGTATATTTTATATGGTGAATATACTAAAATTGAAATATTATATCACAAATCCACTTATTCCCATGATATTATGAGTTTCATTTAATTCACGGGGAATAATGAATTTAATTTATCAATGTGGTATGGGATAATTTGAAATGTTTAAATCTTATTTTCCTCAAGAATGTTTTAACGATATTTAAATGGTATTTCCACTCACCAACATCAAAAACCCTAGTTGTTACTTATACCACACTAAATAGTTATTGATTAAACAATATTATTTATTCTATATGGATATTTGATGATAAGGTACATTATTAATTAATTAAATCAATTAATCTACATAGGAGGAATGTATTGGATTTAGTATGTGATGAGTGGGTTTCATTATAGCGCCTCGATGCATCAATATGTTTCATGAGAGAAAATACATTTGGTTTTGTCCAAGGCCTCACTGATTTATTAGATTCATGTCATAAAGAGTTGACAATATTAGATTCTTGGCATGAATTAATGACATTATTAAATTCTTGGCATGAAGCCTTAAAAATATTATTTTCTTGGCATGACGCCTTGAACGTATTTGATTATTTGAATGAAGCCTCACCGATATGTTTTAGATATCCATAATTATCCATTCTATCATTATGTATTCTGTTATTTATATTCCATGTGATTATTCTATTAGTTATAATATCCATGGTTAAGTTTCAATCTTATATTATTGATTAAATGGAATACGTTTTAATTCTATACCTTTCCATTTTGATTTATTATCAATGTTTCATTATTTATTCCTCTTTACATACCCTTATAGATCATTTATGGTCACCCTTATTATGTTTTATTTCTCTAGTTTATGAAGAGGAATCATTTGAATAAAATTCCAGGATTCAATTTATTTAATTTTATTATGTATTATGTTTTTATTTTCTATTTCCCGATGTATTATGGGTATGATATATGTAATATAAATTTCCAAGACTTTTAAACTGATTGGTACTTTGGTATTTGATCCCATATAATAATTCCATTGTAATAATATAATTCACTATATCTTGGATTTTGGGGTTGGGGCTCTAAATTCAGCCCAAATATTAGTATAGGGGATGATTTATTTGCTTGGGATGAAACAATTTACCCATTCCACATCTTTATTTGAAACTATAATTCTATGTTTTGTAGCGATGTTGGAATAGTTACACTAAACATGTGTGATATAAATGAATAAGTAGAACTAGAATAAAATAGTATGATTATAATTCTTGAATGAATAAATAACATACCTATCACCACTTCATTGTTACGATCCACCTCAAAAATTGTGATGGAATATGATCACCCTTGATCTCTAGGGAATAGAGGTTGTTATCGTTGATTATCATTAACAACTGTTGGATTTGTGCATTTATTCACATAGTCTATATATTCTTTGTAGTTGAAACATTGGAAAATAGGATGAGGGTTGACTACAAGATTCAATTCATCCATAAAATTGGTGAGTTTCTTCCATAAAAATTGGCTTGAAAGGTTCCCTTAATTTCATCACTTAAATCATTTGTTGTTCCCCTTCAGTAAATTTCCTATATACTTCTTCTGACACTTTTGAAAAGTGGGATGTTATAATTTTTTACCCCATGGGACTTTTCCATCACACTGCCCAAATTAAAATCCATAATCACCTTCTTATCTCTAGAAACAATTGGCCCTTAAGATTATATAATAACCAATTTAACTTTTAGGGAACATTATAAAATTTCCTCATAACTATCAAAGTCTCAAATTCTAAAATATTTTCATAGAATCAACTCTATCCCAACAAATAAGAAGCCAACATTAATTTTAGGGGAGAAGAAAAAGACGTAGGAATATCATAAAAATTGTGTTAATTTTTCCTTATACTCTCTTTCAGATTCATCAACCTTTTTTTATGGACAAATAAATACTTCTTTATTTTAAGTTAGAGAGTGTGAGGAAAATATTTGATGATTTTTTTTCAGAATTCCTTCTACTCCATTGCATTGATATCCTCATAATACTTTGTATTTTGAGCAACATCAACTATTGATCAGCTTATCCTAACATACGAAAAACAATGATCATGACCTTCTCTTTCACATATAATTTAAGGGTGGAAAATATCTTTTCAATGCAGTTGATCCATTTTCCCACTATTAGATGATATGAAGATCCTAAAAAATTTAGAGACCTTTTCCACATAAAGATCTCAATTGAAAATTCATCTTTCTTTGGGGGGATTCAAGCATTCCACTTGATTCAAGACTGCATTAAAAACCTAATTCAATTGATAGATTATTTTCATGAAGTTTGAAATTACAACTCCCATCAGGGTTGGAATCTTATTTGGGATATCATCACATTGCCACTAACATTGGTTATTGACTTGATTCCTCTAATTTCTGGCCATTAACTAGAATAAAGGAAAAATAGTGATGGGTTTTTTTAAACTATTAAAAACATAAATGGAAAACCATGAAAACTATATGGATAACTCAAAAATGACATATATTTCTCAACCTATGTATTTATAGGTTTTAATCTATGTTTTTATGATATATTTACTTATATAAAATTTCATGGGAATTGTTGTTCCATTAATAATTGTTCATATTGAAATTTTGGATTTAAAAAATCTTATCCCCTTCGAGTGTCAAACTAGGTACGTAGCATGGCACGTTGTCATGCACCAGGGGATGGTCAAGTCTAGCTCAATACACAATTTTCCAGCCTATTACACCAAGGTTCAATTATACAAGATCCAAATCCACTTATAGTATCTATAAATGGATGAATTTTTAGGGAAACCACTTAATATATACATTTACAAAATTTATGGATGTTTTACTACGTTTATTATCATCCTTAATGATTTCACTAGAATTTTATAATCCTAATCTCTAAAAATAAATAAACATTTATTTGATACCAGCTAAGACAATCCATATCTTTAATACACTTTATTTCAGGATTAATAACATAAATATACTCTTAATTCAACATTATATGATTATAAGGCCTTTTGTATTTTGGTATTTAGGTACATGGCATAACTACTTGAAGCAGAAATATATGACATGAACTAAAACTCTATATCATGACCTTAAATTTTGTTTATCCTATAAAACTATATGGGATAATCTATGGATTTAAATATGAAAGGGGTGATATAAAAATCCCATTAAGGGAATAATAAAAGGACTTCATGATGAAAGTAATACAAGTGAGTTAATAGTCATATCAACGAGATAAAAAATGTGTGAGAATCATAAACATGAACATCAATGTATGATATATGATGAAAACCTAAAGGAAACATATGAATGTAAAAACAACATAAAACATGATATCATAAACATGAATAAAGTCTATCCACCAAGGCATAATAACATAGTGTGTTTAGAATAACCTATCATGCACCATACATTAAATCTCATTAGATAAAAAATTACCTAATGTATTGAAGGTATAATAATTCTAATCCCACCCATCACATTAATAACATGTACATGCATAAATGTGCCACATAGATCATACAAAATAAATATTAATTTCATCACTTTCTATTACAAAATTAAGGATTGGGGGATATATTCATATAATTACACAATCAATTAAGTATAGGTATATCTAGGTGAAAACCCTTTAGTGAAAATGGGGGTGGGTGTTCACTATAAATAAGTTTTTCATGGAAAATCACATGATAATTTCGAAACAATAACTGAAAAATTCTTCATTAAAACATGTTATGTTTAATTATTTATTAAATTTACTAAATCTAATATATTGGAAGTAGTAGTATAAATCAACATGGAAGTTAATATATTATCATTTAATAAAAATTTCAAAACTAACCCACTATAAAAAGTGGAATATTTTTTTAAATGAATGAAAATGATGATAAAATAATATTGACGAAACAATGAATTATTTATATAACAAGATGAGTAGGAAATATGACGAAGAATTGATAATATATAAAAAATATTTTTATAAAATAAATCAAGATAGATTCATTGGGAATTTAAACTAAATAGGCCCAATAGGATTCTTTTTTCAAATTATTTTATTGAATTCACAATCTTGAGAAAGGGTTTGGTTATTTTCTCTCTTCAAGAGATTAAATATGTAGAAGAATGATTATGAAGTTCTACAATTCTAAAACCACTCAAACATAAATGGAATATATTGAAAAGGATATAAAAAGAGATTCTTCAAATTATTTTCAAGGTTTTCAAATTGAATGTGTGAGGTGAGAAATGATTTATATGATTCTATAATAGACCTCACCAATCAATTATGAAATATCAGGAATAAATAATTGTGAATAATTAAGATTAAAACCAACTATATAAATTATACCATACATAAGAATAAACCAAGAATATTTTCAATTCAGAAATAAATGCAATAATTACAATCCCAAACGAAAAAAAGATACATGGGAGAATAATTCTCTCTCAAGAATAGTGGTTGTAATGAAGAGTGATTCTATTATTCTCCTGGTATGACTTTGAGTTCCTCCTCTATCTCAGTCTAAAAATTAAAAAATTTGAAATATTTCTATCCTCTCGCACTCATAGAAGATTTAATCTCTATTATTCACCCGTTCATCACTAATGACTCGTGATGACTTAGTCTGGTCTTCATTAAGTCATCGAACATGTGTTGGAGCCTCCTCCAATCCTCATGTAATTAAAAAATTTCTTCTAAATAAAAATAATCAGTGATTGACATGAATCTGGATTCATTCCTAGATTGGTTATGCATAATTAAAAATAGATTAAAAATTAATTATTGAAAATATAACTTTAATAATTAGATATAATATTATCATCATTATAAATATTAACAAATATAAATATAAAATTATTATTTGAGTTATAATTATTAATATAACTATATATTTATAAATATATCATCATCATCATCATTATTAATATATAATTATATAAATTAGGTTATTATAATTAATTGTGCTATTATATAATATTATTTTCATTTAATTATTTTATTTATTTTAATTTTGCTTTTAACTCTTCTCTGCACTGTGGGTATTCTTTCCACCAGGGGGATGGTGTAAGGGGATGGAGGATTCAACTCGATGGAGGAAACACACCACTGGAAAAATGATTTGTTTTGCAACAGGATCCTGTCGCAAATTCCCTTTTGTGATGGGCCCCCGTTGCAAATGGTCCATTGTAGAAAAGTGCATCGAAAATATTAGCTTTTGCGATGGTACATCGCAAAAAGTTATTATTTGTGACGGGCAGAAAGACTATCCCAAATAGGTTCGATGATTTTTTAAAAACCCCTATTGCGATGGGGCCACCACCCATCACAAATTTTTTTCCCTATTTTGTTAATAACTTTTTACGATGGTCCGTCGCAAATACTGTGGAAAATACAAAAAAACGCCTTTCCCAATGGAACTTTACAATTATTATTTATGAAGAGCCCATCTAAAAAAGTAGAAAAAAATTAAAAAAATAATATTAATAATAATAAAATATTAATATAAATGAAAACATAATATTAATATTAATACAATAAAATTATTTATAAAATAATAATAATAATAATAATATAATATTAATATAAATGAAATAATAATATTGGTATTCATAAAATAAAATTAAATAAAAATTAATTAAATAATATAATAATAATATTATTCATACTAATTAAATAATAATATTAATATTAGAAATATAATAAAAATCTTAGTATTCGCAAAAATATAAAAATATATTAATTAAAAAAAATATAATACAAAAATAAGTAAATAATAAAAATTATAATATTCGAGAGAATGTAAAAAATAAACTATTTAAAACTTTAAATAGTTAATATTAAACAAGAAATCACATTCAAATGTTTCATTATAAAATAAAAATACATCACTGAGTGAGAGGGTCGTCCAGAGGAGTTGGAGGAGATGTTGGAGGGACCTTCATCCCCAATCTACGAGTTAAGCATCACATGTACTCCATATTCTCCTACTCCTACTGATGCCGCCATCGATGCATCTCATCCTGCATCTCCTGTTGTTGTTTCTGCTGTAATCGTGAAAACTCTTCCTACTACTGCTGCTACCACTGACGCATCTACTCCTTCTCTCTACACATAGTCTCTATAAGCTAACTCTGAGCTCACAGCTGCTCCTCATACTGTGTAAGAGATGATGATGACTCTCTAAAAGCTCCTCTCGAGTTGGACGCCGATATCATAAAGGTTCCATAAAACCCCTATGTGTCAATCGGGAGCTGATACAAATAATTAGGCATTTCTCAAAGGCGTACTAGGTCACTTGCATCCATATTGCCTCATCAAATCAGGGGGCACTAGTATGACCATCGGTCTTGGCCAAACTATCACCATGTGTTTGAGATGTCATGAGCTCATAGGGCTCCTTCACTTGAAATTGAAAATTAAAATAGTAAAAATATTTTTTTAGTTAATTTTAAAATTCAAAAATAAATTACACTAACCAAGATCTGATGTTGGGGAGCACCTCTAACATCTCCATTGGCTGGATCACTGCACATCCTCCTATAAATGATGCACTCCATAATATCGGGTTGTGAATCTTCTTTTATGTATTTAAAATAAATTGTTTACATTTAAAGTTATATAAAATATTTTAGAAAATGTACTTACATTATTCTATCTATGCATAATTAATATATGAATACCAGCTCGATGTGTCACATCCTATCTCCCCTGATTTTTCCAACCTACAGACGACAGAGATTGAAACCACCTACTCAACCAGTGTGTACATAATCTATCCCAAACCTAAGATGAAATATAATTAGGTCGGTGTACATGACATGTCTCATCAAACTCTTTCACTCTAACATTCTCCACTGCTTTCCATTTACAATTGTGAAAAAATTAAGTGTAACACGGATGCATAGCTCTCTGGCATGCCTTCCAGATAGCCTCATGGATGATCTCATCAACGAGATACCATAATCCCTCAAAATATTTTATTATATCATTTTATTAATTAAATTTAATTCAAAATAAATGTTATTTATTTACATACCAATCAATTATAAAACATACAGTGTTGTACATCAATAGGAATCTGATCCCATGAAACCCATGCATTAGAAAATTAATTGAACGATATAGAGTTCCACTATCCAACAACTTTTTGTGTAAATCTATGAAAAAAATAACAATTAATCAAACAATTAGAATATATATATAAATTAAAACTAATTAAAATAAATAGGTAAAGATAACTCTCTGTGCATGGATTGAACCCATGATGTGGACGTCGCTTGGGGATAGAGTCGGGAATCATCAGTCCGGAAAGACCACACCCCTCTGAGTGCTCCCTGAACCTCCATCAGTCTGAGGGTCTAATGATCCAACATCCTTCCCATCCAAAGGTTGATCGGCCTCCTGCAACAGATGATACAGATCCTCATCCATCTAAAGCATTAAATTATTATTGTTATAAAACATTTCAAATCAACTAATATATATAGATATATATTATATATGATTATAAACAACATTTAACTGTGTCAATTTCCATTTTCATCCTCATATTCATAGCTGTCGATGTTAATGTCTTCATCTTCCTCCTCAGCATCATCAATTTCCATATTAGTTTCAGTTTCATAATCTCTTATCATTTCAAATTTAGTTATAACATCATTAACATCATCTTCACCATTGTCCCTTAACTGTAGGGTGTTGTTAATGGCATTCACATCACTTCATCAAAATGATTGATTTTGAACAATCTCTTGAATGATTTCAATTCCTTGAACTTCAGTGGAACCAAATTCACTTTCAGTAAATTGAATCTCTTGAGATTTATTTTTTATTATTCTCCACCAATAGACCTACTCCCTTAATATAGCATAGTAATTTGAATAATAAATTTTATGTTCCTGATGATCTAATAAAAATGGTTCATTTAATGCAAGAAGAATATTATATTTAATATAAATGATTCAATGGATCAGATAAACACACAAGCATCTCTTAGTATCCAAACACTGAAATTTAAACATCATTATGTAATGTTGCCCTAGATAACACAATTCAATGATTTCTTCCAGCTTTCCATAAAAGTCAACTTCTATTTCTCTATGATGAGACCCTCTCAAGAAAACACCACTATTCACTATTTTAATGATTCCCCATATGAACATGTATGAAATCAAAAACCAGTCACCACATATGCATTATAATATTTAACCATTTTGGATTGTGGGTTACTCAATAAATTCAATAAATTAACAATTTTATCTACATGTTGAGATACATAAATGTTATTTAAACAATTACCACTATAAAAAATATTAAATTTATTTTTTATGTGAAATAAAAAATAATTTATGTTACCAGTTTTTAAGACCAGTACGAAAAGATTTTTTGATGACATTATTCAAGATAACTACTATAATCTATGGAAACTGTTTCTTGATATGATTATCATATAACCTACAAATAAAATAAGATCAATTTATTATTACAAAAAATATATAATAATTATAGGAGCACACATAGTACAAATGGTGTCACTTCTTCACATTTGAGAAGAATATATATATGAGCTATGTGATTTTCATCATCTGAAATCCATCATTCATGAACTTCATCGAAGCCATGTTCAGGCTGATTGAAAACTAATAATTGATTACTCATGTCATCATCAAAATTTCCCCCCTTATGGATAATGTCGTCGTGTTTTGAGGGATATTTAGATTGAAAGTAATGAGAGAAGAAAAAAAATAAATTTCCTCTTCCAAATAAGATTATACAATTGAGCCTTCAACTGATGTTTTGTTATGTACATTTTTTTCAATTACATTACACATCCTTCAAATTGATACATCCATCAGAATTGTACTAGACCTCCACATTATGTTTCATATAGAAAATGTAATATCAAATGTTCCATTGAGTCAAACGAACATGACCAGAAGGTTTTTTCCAGTTCAAATAAAATTAAAACAACATCTTCTTATAGATTTCTTATTGCACAATAGTCTGTTGTCAACGTACAAATGTCTCGAAAAAAATATGATACATTTGTCAGTGCATCTCAAATTATAGGATTTAGTCAATATCTTAATCCAATCTGTAGAAGTATTTCCATTCAAACATGACAGTTAAGAATTTTCAATCTGGTAATATGACCATTTATGAAACATTTTCTCAAATTGGAAGCATATGCATCTGGAAGTCTCAAATCTGCAATCCACTGACAAAATTGCAAGCAAATCTCTTTGGATAGTCTATAAGCTATTTATTGGATTATTAACATCTATGATCTGATATTTTCAAATAGTTCAAGTTCCAATCCCTTTTCAATTTTGGCAACATCTAATCATGCCTTTATATTATATTTGGTTTTACCTAGTGTATCTAGAATTATATAAAATAAATTATTAAAACTGTTCTCATTACGTATCACATCCAACATGTGAATAACGAACAAATCATTCCAATTTGGAAAATCCCAAAAAATGATCCGTTTTATCTAATTATGATCTTTTCCAATCCCATCAATTTTCTATAGGTTAATTATTAGTCAAAATGTGGTGGGAGGTAATAAAGAGACATTTGATTTTAATTATGTACCTGAGATCATTATTGGAAGTCCATCTTTTTCAAATGTTCATTTTCTAAAATGATATTTGTTTCTTTGAAAAGGATGATCAGTTGGGAGAAATCTGCAATGACAGTCAAAAAAATAATTTTTTTTTCATCAATAAGAAAAAACGTTTTTCTATCTCTCATACCATATGGATATGATTTTTGATCATGTGTACTAAAGCTAGATGACATACCATATACTGGGAAGTCCCTAATTGACTAAATCAATGTATCTTTTAGTAGGATGTTTTTCTTCGCAGAACATCACATATAGTGACACCATTAATCTATAGCGAATTTAACTCATCAATAGATGGTTTCAAATAAAAATAATGATTCATTTTCTGATGACCTAGAATTAATTAGGTCAAAAAGTTATATGTATCTTTCATAAATATCCACAGAGGTAAATTATACGAAGTTATAAAGACATGCCAACATGAATACTGACTACTATAATAACTAAATGGATAGAAATCATTAAAAGAATGACCCAATCACACGTTTTGGGATTCAAAAGAAAAATAATGATTCAATTGGTCAAAATATTTCCATGAATCCCTATCAAAGGGTCCATTAAAGATTTTACTTGTTGAAATGTTGGTTTTGTGCCATTCCATCAATGATATTGTGTTTCGAAAAATAAATAAATATTGTAATCTGGGTGTGAGCAGAAAATATCTCCATTGTTTTTCTAGAATAAATCTAGACTTCCCTGGTTGAGCTTCTTTATACCTTGATTATCCACATGTAGGAAAACTATCCAATGGCTCGTTTTCACCATAATATTATATGAATTCATTTGAACATGCATGAATCTTATGACAACCAAGACCCAAATTATAAACCAATGTCTTTGTCTCATAAAAATTTATAGGTCAAACATTTCTTTTAGGAAGTAGTTCTTTTATCAAAGAGAATATCTAATCAAAACAACTATTTAACATTCCATTATCTGATTTAATATCCATAAATTTACCAACTGCATTAAACATTCTCATAATTCAACCAGGATATATGGAATTTTTAGCGGACCTCAAAAACTCATATAAATGAAATTGTTCCAAATCAGGAGTTAAATAAATATCATCATGTGTTTTAGTTTATTGAAAAGACAGATCGACCACATCAGGTACTAAATTTCAAAATCACGCTGGATCTAGAACCAAATTATTAGTATCTTCTCTGGAACTGCATTGACCATGTTGATACAAAAAATCATAATCCGATTGAAAATAAAAATGCAATAAATGACCACCAACATTGTTAAATGTGTTATACATTATTAGGGCACATTTTTTACAAGGAAATTTAATTTTCCCATCAATTTTTTTTGGTTGTGATGATGAAAATGATAATAAAGCTTGAACACCCTCAATATATATAGGATTTAAACCAAACACGTTTGGATTCCTATACTGATTTATCTAAGCATGATCATCTAAATATTACTATTTTCAACTTTCTTATTCCAAATTTTTCTAAAAAATATTAAATAATTAGTTATTTTTCATAATTAGATATATGATAAAGACTATCCAAAAAACAGAAGACAATTAAATTCTCTTTTCTTGAAATTTATAATAATTTCTATTATATTATTGTTATTTATATTTTTTTATACTTTTATACTTATCTACAATCATTTATAAAAATTGATAATAATTAACACTTATTATTATTAATTACAGGTACTTTTTTACCAATTATTGTTAATTACCGACATCACAACTTCCAAAGGATTGGCAGCAACTCTTTTTCCCAACAAATCATTCCCTTGAAACTTTCTACAAATAAAATCACAATTAAAATTCTTCTCTGACGTACGAATTACCATTTTCATATTCATGAGGATAAAGAGTAGGGAGGCCTGGTTGCACTACACTCAATGCTAGTGCATATAAAAATTGATATTCGTATATCAGAGCATACTATTTTTAATGATTTCAGTTAGAGATGATGCAATGAGATGAGCCGTTAGGAAAAAGAGTCTCTTTTTTCTGACATCTCACCTCCTTGAAACATTCTCTAACTTAAATCACTATGAAAAATCTGCTTCGACACACTTCAGTGAAAATTTTTCAAACTGATTTCAATGGAATAAATATACAAGAAGTTGAGGCGTTGATCAAAAGTAATGCCGCCAATCCACTAGAAATTGTGCCATTTTATCAATGTACTCAAATTTATTCAAATTTATTACTAATTAATCCCAATTTTACTAATTTATCCAAATTATTACTAATTAATCCCAATTGATTCTAATTTTTACTAATTGTTACTAATTATAACAAATTGTTATTAATTGCTACTAATTAATCCTAATTAATCCTAATTATTACAAATTAATCCAAATTATTACTAATTATTATTTATTAATTCTGATTATTAATAATTATTATTAATTATTACCAAATATTATGAATTAATCCTTATTATTACTAATTAATCATACTTATTACTAATTACTACTATTTATTACAATTTATTACTAATTATTACTAATTATTACTAGTTATTACAATTTAATATTAATTAGTACAATTTATTACCATTTTTTACAATTTATTACTAATTATTACAATTTATTACAAGTTATTACTAATTGTTACTAATTATTACTAATTTTAAAAAATTATTACCAATTGTTACTAATTGTTTCTAATTGTTAAAAGTTGTTATTAATTGTTATTAATTGTTACTAATTAATCTTAATTAATCCAAAGTAATCCTAATTATTAAAAATCAATAATAATTGTTACTAATTATTACTAATTAATCCAAATTATTACTAATTAATCCAAATTATTACTAAATAATTCAAATTATTACTAAATAATCCTACATATTACTAAATATTCCTAATTATTACAATTTATAATTAATTGTTACAATTTATTTCCAATTATAAAAATTTATTAAAATTTATTACAATTTACTACTAATTATTACAATTTATTACCTATAATAACAATTTATTACTAATTATTACAATTTATTACTAATTATTACACATTATTACTAATTATTCAAAAGTATTTCAATTTATTACTAATTAATAATAACTAATAATAATTAAGAATCATTAATACGAATTATTTTTAATTATTAATAATTATTACAATTTATTACTAACTTTTACTAATTATTACTAATTCTTAATAATTATTTGTAATTATTTGTAATTATTTCAAATCATTTCTAATTATTATAAATTATTAATAATTACTACAAATTATTACTAATTATTAACAATTATTACAAATTATTACAAATTATTAACAATTATTAACAATTATTACAAATTATTACAAATTACAAATTATTATTAATAAATATTACTAATTAGTTCTAATTAATACAATTTATTACAAATTACTACAAATTATTACAAATTATTACAAATTATTAACAATTATTACAATTTATTACAATTTATTACTAATTATTGCAATTTATTACTAATTATTCCTAATTATTATAGTTTATTACTAATTATTTATAATTATTTCTAATTATTACCATTTATTCAAAATTATTACTAATTATTTCTAATTATTACAAATTTTTACCAATTATTTCTAATTATTATGAATTATTACAAATTATTAATAATTATTACCAATTATTACAAATTATTACGAATAATTACTATTTATTTCTAATTTTTACAACTTATTACTAATTATTACAATATATTACTAATTATTACCATTTATTACTAATTATTACAATTTATTACTAATTATTACTAATTATTACTGATTATTACTATTTATTGCTAATTATTTCAATTTATTAATAATTATTACAATTTATTACTAATTATTACAATTTATTTATAATTATTACAATTTATTACTAATTATTACAAATTAATTCAAATTATTAAAAATTATTACTAATTATTTCTAATGATTAATAATTATTAAAAATTCTTACTAATTATTCCAAATTATTACTAATTTTTACAATGTATTACTAAGTATTACAAATTGTTACAATTCACTTCAAATCATTTCAGTTTATTATGAATTATTACAATTTAATAGTAATTATTACTATTTATTACTAATTATTACAATTTATTACTAATTATTACAATTTAATACTAATTACTTCAATTTATTACTAATTAATACTAATTAATACTAATTAATCCAAATTATTATTAAATAATCCTAATTATTACTAATTATTCCAATTTATTACTAATTATTACAATTTATTACTAATTATTTCTATTTATTACAAATTATTTCAAATTTTTACTAATTATTTCAATTTATTACTAATTATTTTAATTTATTACTAATTATTTCAATTTATTACTAATTATTAGAATTTATTACCAAATATTAAAATTCACTATTAATTATTAAAATTTATTACCAATTATTAAAATTTATTATTAATTATTACTAATTATTTATAATCAACTACTATACAAAATTATTCATAAAAATACATACTGTAAAAAAATCTAAATCTAATTTAATTCAATTACATCTAATAAACTAAAATTATAAATAATTTAAAATAAATTAAATTAACTAAACAATAAAAAATAGATAAATACTTTGAATCTAAAGCTTTTTGAGTATAAAAGCCGCGAATTATGCTTCGATTTAAAAGATTAAACTATGAAATTTTTTAGAATTTTCTTTTCATAAGAGATTGAGAGAGAAGTTGAGAAAGAAGTGGAATTAGATGAAAAATAGATTGTGGGTATATATAGGTTATAATATTTTCGACGAGATTATTTGTGACGGGACATGTCGCAAATGCCCGCTGCCCGCATTAATTACAGTCAGTCAGGAAATATTATTTGTGCTGGGACCCATGACAAATGGATACCAACTGACAAACTATTTGCGATGGGACATGTATCATGTCACAAATACATAAAACTGCCACTGGGAAATTGTGATGGGAATAGGAACCTGTCACAAATACTCATGCGTGTGGTTTGTCAGGTATTTGATGCCAAACCTTTTGTGACAGGTCTTTACCCCCTCCCCCCTCGTAAATGATTATTAATTGCGATGGGACAATGGAGTCATCACAAATAACCCCTTCTGACGGGTTATTTGTGATGAGCCCCTGACCCATCGCTAATAAACCGTCACAAATGACCCTTTTCCCCATAGTTACATGGGTTGCAGTGGTGGATGCCAACCACTTCTTCATCCTCTGTTGGCTACTACATCGATCCCTGATATAAATGGTTCATTGGTCATTGAAAATATGGTTGACAATGGCCTTAGATCCTTCAACAGATATGCACCGGCATATGGGATTGTTCAGATCTGGTGAGGAGGACAGTTTCTATCCGCTGCAATGAAATCAAGCGGTGACAGTTCATCTTCCAAATCTATGAGGCGACAGACTAAAATCATTGAGGACAATAGTGGACCAGAAGATGATAACACTTCTCACGCTCATTCTTCACTAATGGCCTAGTTCGTGGAGGCTCATTGATCAGTAAGAAATATCAAATTCCATCCTCCGGTGTCTGTTTTAAAAGGATTCATTTGGTTGCAATGGTTTAGGATTCATCGTGATTGGGGTTGCTCAAATCCTATGCGAAGATTCATCACGAGTCTTTAGTTACGCTAGATATGGAGGTGGATCATTTCCGTGATAGAAGAAGCATGCTACCTTTATATGAGAGGTGTGATATTGATGGATGTCAGATGCAATGGTAGAAGAAGAAGTCGACCACTAGTAGATCATTGTGGATGGGGAAGAAGTAGCGGAAAATGGGCGATCTACCAATGGATTGAGCACGGTGGTAGCAGATTGAGAAGACTGTGGTAGAAGCTCGGTGCTACGCATGTTACTAGTAGATGGGGGCTTCTACTGATGGATCTGTGGTAGACACCAGGCAAGGGAAATGGTGGTTCGTTTGGTGGTAAAAAATAATGCAGTGGTAGAATGGTACTACTTGTGGATTGGTGCTATTAGTATATGGATACTAATGACATTAGAGGATGTGAGGTGAGCCTGGTGGTTTATACCCTGTCCGTGTTGATGCAATGGTAGAAGGAGCTCGGTGGTGGCATATATAGATACTGGTAGATCCTCTACTACAATAGTGGATGTCCTATCCAACATTGGATTTTCTAGTGATGAATCAACCCGTCATAGCAGATCCCAATAGTAGCATTGCACCAGAACATAAGCATTAAAAAGTAACAAACAACATTCAAAAATATATTAAAACAATGGAATCAAAAATATATAAAATTTAGAACTCAATTAATTAATTATTTAAATGACACTCTAATAAAAATTTGAAATAATATTTTTTAAAACTAATGAATACTCAATTAAAATCAAAATCATATAGTATAAAATAAAACCTATACATTAATTAAAATACTAAAATTTAAAATGAAAAACAATTATTTATTTTCATAATCAAATTATAAGTTGAAATAATAAATAAAACAGAAATTGGTTAAATAAATAATCGACGCCAGATTATTTATTATAAATGTAAAATTGAGTTCAAATATATTAAAAATAAAAAATAAAAGACATTAAATTAAATTAATGTTTCAATAATTATATATAATTATAAATAATTATTTAATTATAAAGATGACAACAATAAAAAAAAGAACTCTCTTAAAATTTACATTTCATGTCAAAAAAAAAATTATAATGGAATTCGAAATAAAATATGAAGAAAAACAAGGGCATACAAACATCACGATTCTAAAATAAAAAAAAATCAAACATAAGAAATGATTAATTAATAAATTAAACTGCATAATTACTAAGGTTCAATTAATTATCAATTAAAGGGCCATTTAATTAATTAAATTAATAAAACCATAATTAAAAGATGTGGCAAAACAACTTATTTAAATGCAACATAAAATTCCTCCATAATGTATTATTTATTTTACCTAATTAATTACTAATAAAATTCAATGGGAAATAATAAATCCTAAAATAAAACAATTTTAATGGGAAAAATAATTCATTAATATAAAAATTATTTCCCCCATTAATCATTTTATTTAGAAAGTATATATACACTCTCAAATGAAATAGGTATTAGTGTGATACTGATTACTATTATACTAAAATGATTTCTTTTGAATAAAATTGAATTAAAATAAAAAAGCATCAACATGAATTTAATTGAAACTTCCAAACTTATTCTAACCTCTAAGTGAACACACACATAATTATTACTTAAATAATTATAGAAATATGAATGGATGTGTAGGTTCAGTAATTAATTGAAGGAATAAATAACACATCTAATAATTTTAGCTTAATGAATACAAGTATGAAAAAATGAAGGAAATAATCTCAACCCGGATTTGGATTTTCATTTCATAGCTCATATAAATGCACATATTTTAATTTTGATTCAATCAAAAGGTTTCAATTCGATGATAGTTTTATAAAATTGTCTCAAAAAACCTGACACTGGAAAAATGATTTCAAAATGGAAATAATTCATTTTCTGAATTAAATTCATTGGATAATAAAGGTTTAGAATTTTCAATGTGGCATAACAACTTTCAAAAGTAATAATAATTTTGATCCACTAGAAGTGAAAAAAAATAAAAAATAAGAAAATGAAAAAAATTTAAAGGGATTTAATGGGTAAAAATTAGAGTATAATGTTTCCCGTAAAATACCCCTCCCACACACCTAACACCCAAATTTTTCATCGGTGATGAATTTGAAGGTGGAATAAAAACAATTAGAATTTTAAATTTGAAAATCGGTATTAAATTTAATCATTTAATGTTATGTTCAAGGATCACAATTCTGTTAAAAAATATGATTTTCCCCAATAAATAGATTTAAACCCAATTAAAATGGTACATTCGTTTTATTTAAGCAATAGAAAAATAATTTCAAAAAATTTTAAACACTAGGATGCTAAACTTGAGCACATTGTGAAGAGGGTGTCATCATGTTTGAATATTTGATTTAATTATATTTTCAAATGAAAATAAAATAGAATTCTAAACACCCAACAATGAAAATAACATTCACTTAGGATCAAACAACCTAGGGTACCACTCACCCACACATAATTACATATAGTGAATAAATTTAAAATCATTGTAGTACCATTTATAATGGCATGATTAATGAAAAAACACAATAGAAATGAATCAGAGTGGAAAATTGATGCAGATAATAATAAAAAAACTCTTCTTAGAAGAATGATGCTCTTTCATTTGAGTTAAGAAATGAGGGAAATTTTATTTTATGTTAACACATCAACAAAAACCTTCTTTAAGAAAAATGTTGACTTGGAAAACCTAAAACCTAATCCAGCAGAAATAGAGATCAAACGATAGAGGAAAAAATAATACATTATTCTTAATAAAAATCAATAAATGACAATGGGTTGACTCCCATGAAGAACTAAATTTTAAGTCATCAATTACATTTTAGAAGAAAATTAGTTTTCATGAACAAATATTTAAGTCAATCCCTTTTTCTTCCCTTGAAAATAGTTTGATTTTTTTACCATTCAAAAGTATTAGTCTATTTTCCTCTCTATAAATTTAAACAGTTCCATTCCTGAACACTTTTATAATAGTGAAAGGTATATGTTGGACTCCTCATATTTTAATCATGTTTTAATTATCACAGGTCATATTCACCTTTTTTAATCTTTCTCAAATCATGTATAGAGATGGTTGGTTTCCCTATGCTTTAATTCTTACATCTCATTGTATAAATTTACACAAGATCTTGATTCCTATAAATCATGTTTAATTTTTGCAAAATTACATTTAATTTTGTTCTATAATGTTATCTTATATGAATGCTTAAGTATAATTCATTCTATGAATATTATTTCCTAAGACAGATTTATAGATATTTGGCTAAGTTTAATCCCAGACATTGTAATCCATGACACTGTAACCCAGACACCATAATCACAGACACCGTAATCCCTGACACCGTAACCCAGACACCGTAATCCTAGACACTGTATCCCAGACTCCATGACCCAGAAACCATAACCAGTTTTCATATCTCATAGAGTTTGTTATAGTGGTTCCTTATTACCATCATGAAGACACCTTTCAAGTTCTTAATAATGGACTAAAATCCATTTCTGAGACACCCAGATCGTGACACCACATATGTGCTACACGTTCCTAATCTCAATGAAATTGTGGCATCATGACTGTCACACCACTAAAAGGAAAAAAAGAAGAAATCGTTTCCAAGTGACACCGTTTCCAAGTGACACTAGTTCAAGACAAACTGTGACACCGTTATTTAATCTGTTTTGTTGTTTTCAATTTAATTTCTAATGGAAATATATGAGTCATTTAAAGGTACTGACATAATTAATGTTTATTTATAGAAATGTCAGCTAAAAATATGAGGTACGAGGTGCAGAATACATACATCAGGTCGGCTCAAACATGTGCACCCTTAATTATAAACAAGATAATACTTTCAAATGAAATAATGAAAGAGACATGTTAGCTTTTTAAAAATAAAACTGATGCATGCAACATAAAACAACTGATGAACACATGAATCACTGTCAACCCCTGAAGGATGAACTATTGTAGATCAAAGCCTCAAACATCTTCATAGTAGCAACTCAAATAAGAACACAAGTTACATTGCATACTCCATCCAACTGGAAACTAGAGCACTAGACTTGTGATAATCTGTTTTTCAGAAGAGGACTCAACACTTTCTTCTTCTTATCCTACAAGTCCATAGTTTCATATAATAACACTAAGGGCACTTCTTACCCATTTTCATCATCTATGTTCTATTGTGTACTTTTTTTTAGCTTTTGTGCATTGTTTCAATGTTTGTATTAAAACAAACACTATCTCTTGTATTAAATGAAAGGATACAAGATATCCTTCATATCACATCTTCTTACATCCATTTACTCCCATAGATAAGTGTGTAATAGGTTCTTATGTGACCTAGTAGTTAATACCCACAAATAACTATGGAAGAGGTTGTGTGACCTAGACAGTACCGTGTAATGTTATTTTACCCTGATCTAGGGCGTGGATCAATCTCTTATCTACATAGACTTCTTGGTTGAAGGTGATCACTAAGTGGTGTGGATTAAATCTTGGCTTGACATTGAACAATTGGTTTTATCCTCCGTGTCTTTTGATTTAGTTTTTCCTTTTATTAATTTATATTTTAGAAAACTAAATTTTACTTTGATAGTTAGTCTTGGATGTTTGTTATTATATTTTTTATTTATTATAATATCGTTAGAAGTCATATCAATTACTCACATTGATATTACTTAGAATGAATAAATCTTCTGATATGTTATTTGAAAATTCATACTATAATAACCTTTTTACCTTGATTAACTGGCCTATATCCATATTATTGGGGACCCTTTTTATGTGATTTTTTGACAGAAAGTTTTATATACATCAATTCACCCCCCCATATTGAGTAATCTACAACTACCAACATTTGGTATCAAAGAATTTTATTCTTATTAAGACTCTATTTTAAAAACTTCCCACTGTGATTTTAGTTGTACTTTTAAGATCTATAAATTTCTGTTAGTTCTAAATTTCTATCTCTTTAAAAGTATTTCATTATTATAGGTAATACACTATAAGGTGATTCAATAAACAAACCCCCATTATTTAAGGGAACCAATTATTCCCAGTAGAAAATTAATATGAAAATGTATTTATAAAGTATGGGTTTTGAAATTTGGTCTTCAATTATAGATGCGTATAAGATTCTTGCTACTGATTGAACTGATTAGGATGAATCAAATAAGAATACTTATAATGGTAACTATAAATATATTAATTCCATATACTGTGCCTTATAATATGAATAATTCAATATAACGTTTTTCCATGTAAAACTACCCATGAAATCTAGGATACTTTGTCTATTTCACATGAAATAACTTCTAGTGTTAAGGTAATGAGACCAACACATATAATATAAAATATAGTAATTTCAAGATGAATCCCGATAAGCCTATTTCTTATATGTATCTCAGGTTCACTGAAATTTTCAACACAATGATCTCTCTCTGAAGAGATGCCACTTCCAAAGAAAAAATCATGTGCAGTCTCAGATGCCAACCAGAAATATAGAGTGGATCCTCTGTCTCAATTGGATAATCACATGAAATTAGAAAATTACCTGTCAAAGAACCCATTTGGAAACTAATGATGTATGAAGAAGAGTTTAAAGTCAACATGGAAGAGGATGATGAACCCAAAAGAAATATGTGGCATTTAATTCTACTACCTCTAAGAAAAAAGAAAAAGAGAAACTACAGGCCTCTGTAGAATGTGCTGGTAGTGAGCAATCATCACCCAATAGTGATGATGAGATGGATCAATTATCCAGAAGGTTTATGAAATTTTACAAAAGGGAAAAAATATTCAGAAAGCCTAACTTCAAAAGACAATATGATCAAAAAGGAAGCTGGAATAAAGATTTGAAATGTAAGGACAGGTTGGATGAGAAAGTATGTTATGAATATAGGGGAAAGGGACATGTAAAGGCTGACTGTCCCAAGATCAAGTATAAAAAGAAATATGAGGAAATAGAGAGAAAGTATAAAAAGGAAATGAAAGGAACTTGGAGTGCTTCTGGAGACAGTTCAAGGGCCTTTGAGTCTTCACATGATGAACATTCTAACAAAGTAAATATGTGTTTCATGACAAACAAATTTTAGGTAACTCTAAAATATCATGTACAAAATTCATATTATTTTAGAGATGAAACTTATTCTGAAAACATTTATTAAGGATAAATATTTGAGTATTGAAATATTCTTGAAGAGACATGTAATTAAATGAAAGTTAAATATAAGCCTTTAAAGATATAGTATTCCCTTTGCTAAACTTTTAAATATAAACTTGTTACAGAAAGAGAGAAAAATGTTCAATTACTTAAAGAAAAAAAGAATTAAATCTATCTAATGAGCAATTTAATATAGTCATTGAAAAGTTTAATAAATATAAAGATACCATGGAACAAATTCTAGGTAAACAAATTTCCCCAAATTACACTTCTAGTATTGGTTATCAACCAAGTAAAAGAAATTTTGGAAAAACCAATTTTATTTCTAAATATAGAACATTAAACATTAATCGTAGATCATGAAAACAATATTCTAGTTCAAACTATGATACATATTCTACTGTTTCATGTTTTTCTTAACAAAATAAATTTTATTTCTCAAATACATTAAATAATTATTATAGAAAACCAATGAGTAAGATGTGGGTTCTTAAATCACTATTTACTAATATCTCTAGACCCAAAAAATATGGGTACCAAATTCTATTTTCATTTGACTATTTTGTAGGAATTTTGTTTGAAGAGATCCTATAAAATAATATGGTACTTAGACAGTGGGTGTTCAAGAAACATTACATGAGACTATTCATGTTGCAAGATCCTAATAAAGATTTATAGTTGGCATTTCATTTTTAGTGTTAATGCCAATGGAAAAATCATTTGCCTAGGTCAAATTGGTAACCATAACTCTGTTTTAATTTCCAAAGTAATTTTTTTCCATGGACTGAAATATAATATTGTTTGACTTTCAGAATTACGTGATGATAGATTTTATGTTAAATTTGAAAACGATGCTTTCAATGTTTTTAATTCTAAAAATGAATTAGTATTTTCCACATTAAGAAATTAAAAGTTATATTCTGTTAACATAGATTCTTTAGTTTCTCAAAATTATTTATGTTTAAGTGTATTTCACAAAGATTATTGTCTTTTTCATAGAAGACTAGGGCACTACAATATTCACTCCCTTAAAAATCTAACTAGAAAAAGGTAAGTCAAATATCTACCAAAAGTAGAGTTTCCAAATGATAAATTGTGCAATACTTATCAAAAGGGAAAGCAACACAAAATTTCCTTCAAAAAAATGAAATAAGTCTCAACTTCTCAACCTCTCATGTTGGATCACATGGATTTTTTGGACAATATAGAGTTACTAGATTAAATGGGAAGCACTATATTTATGTTCTTTTAGATGAATTTTCAAGGTACACTTGGACCTTTTTCTTGGATCACAAAAGTGAAGCTTTCTAACACTTCTCCTAATATTCTAAAACTGCAGAAAACCTTAGTGGACTTAGAATAAAATCTAATAGAAGTGACCATGGCCATTAGATTAAAAATAAGGAGTTTGAATATTGTTTTTTCACAAAACGGATATAATCATAATTTCTCTGCCCCTAGAACACCTAAACAAAATGGAGTTGTAGAAATAAGAAATATGACCTTGCACTAAATTTCTAGAACTAAGAGTATTGAATATGACTTACTTATTTGTTTTGGGAAAAAGCTGTAAATACAGATTGCTACATTATTAATAAATTGTTGATTAGACCTATTCTTAAAATAACTCCTTATGAGTTGTGGAACAATATAAATCCCAAAGTGAACTACTGAAAAGTCTTTGGTTTCCAAGTCTATACACTTACTACCAACAAAAATCTTGAAATATTTTCTTCCAAGAGTTATGAAAGAGTTTTTAAAGGATATTAAATATATTTTAAAGCATATAGAGATTTTAATAGAAGAACTAAAATGTGTGGAGGAATCTGTCCATATCATGATTGATGAGACAAATCCACATGAGCCTAAGAACTCTCTAGAGAATCTTGAGGATGATCTGTCAAATATGTACATCAATGATAAATCCTCTAACTATCTTGTAAAGTAATATGTAAAACCTTATAGTTATGAAACTCTCCAGATTCAAGCCATAATGAACCCGAACCTGTTGAAGAACCTGAAATCACTAGCCCCTCTTTTTCTAGAGCTTCCAAAACCCTTAAGAACCATCCTATTGATGCTAATGTAGAATATTTTGATAAAGGAACACAAACTCGATCTTATCTTAGAAATCAGGTTGAACATCAAGCTTTACAGTCACAACTTGAACTTAAAAACATCAATGATGCAATCAATGAGGAATTTTGGGTGATGGCTATGCAAGAAGAACTTATTAAGTTTGAAAGGAATAATGGTTGGAAACTTTTTTACTGAACCAGAGACAATTTTACCATTAGAACTAAGTTGTTGTTTAGAAATAAAGTAGATGAAGCAGGTAACATAGTTAAAAATTAAGCTAGATTGGTTGTAAAAGGCTATAGTCAAGAAGAAGGAATTGACTATGAGGAGACATTTTCCCTTTTAGCTAGACTTGAGTCCATTAGAATCTTTCATTCATATGTAGCACATCTGAATTTCAAACTATATCAAATTGATGTCAAGAGTGCATTCCTAAATGGGTATATAGATGAGGATTTATTTGTTTAACAACCCCCGAGTTTCACATATCCTTACTTTCCAAATCATGTTTTTAAATTATCAAAATCTTTGTATGGTTTAACACAAGATCCAAGAGATTAGTATGATAGATTATGTACATTTCTTATTTACAAATGCTTTAAAAAAGGTATAGCTGATCATACTATTTTTATAAAATGAATTTCCAATGATGTTTTGGTAGTTTAAATTTATGTAGATGATATTATTTTTGGATCTTCAGAAAATAATTTATGTGTTTAGTTTTCTAAAATGATGCAAAATGAATTTGAGATGAGTTTAATGGGTGAACTAAAATACTTTCCTGGATTTCAAATCATTCAAAATAAATAGTTTATTATTTTAAATCAAATAAAATACAATAATGATATTCTAGAACATTTTGGATTGCACAACACTAAATGTAGTGATACTCCAATGTGTACTACCTGTAAGATAGATCTTGATAGAGATGGAAAATCTATTGATCAAACCGCTAACAGAGGGATGATTGGAAGCTTACACTACAAAACTGCTAGCCGACCTGATATTATGTTTAGTGCATGTATGTGTTCTCTCTTTCATGAAAAAACTAAAGAGTCTCATTTAAATGTTGTTAAAAGGATTTTAATGTACCTAAAACATACACACAATCTAGGACTATTGTATCCTAGAGGAAAATAATTTCAGTTAGTTAGCTATTCTGATGATGATTTTTGTGGATGTAAGTTATATAGAAAGATCATCTCTAGAACATGTCACTTTTTAGGCAAGTCTTTAGTGTCATGGTGTAATAAGAAACCAAACTATGTTGCATTATCTACAACTGAAGCTAAAAATATAGTTGCTGGTAGTTTCTGTGCACAAATTTTGTGGATGAAAGACACATTACAAGCCTATGGTTATCAATACATGAATTTACCTATAAATTGTTATAATACAAGGGCTATTAACATTCCAAATAATCATGTTACTTACTTCAGGGAAAAAAATATTGATGTAATACATCACTTTTTGAGAGACCACTATAAAAAGGTAATATCACTATAAAATTCATTGAAACTAAATATTATCTTACAGATATATTCACTAAACCATTAAATTATGAAATAATAGATTTCATCAAACATGAATTAGGAATGATATATCTAAATTATAAAGTGTATGGTTTCAGAGTTTATTGTCTTAGACATACTAATTCATAGTTTACAGTTTCATCTTTCACAGTTTTATGAGTTACTGTCTAATTTTTATGGTCTCACATTTACTATATCTTGGTTTCTATCCTACACTTACTATCTCAAATAATACAGTCACACCAATTGGAGTTACACTGTAAGGATGACACCATGAAAATCTGTTCTGGTCTCACCGTGACAACCTGTTCCAGTCTCACTGCAAAAACTTGTTTTTTCTATTTTCTTTAATTTTATTTATCATATCACTATGTTGATTATTTAATTGTTTTTATCCCGAGATTTTGAAATTGTGATTCTTGAAATCCCTAAATTATAAAAACCAAATATCTTCCACTCCTTTCTTCACTCGAGCTCCCTTATCTCAAAACCGAAACCCCGTTCTTTGAAACCATAAGTCCTCTTTCAGCCCTAATCCCTCTCAAACCACTCGTTTAATTACCAGAATGAATTTCCCATCTTCATATACTCATGACAAGTCAAAATATCATCAGAATGTTAAAATTTCAATGAATATAACACATGAAGTACTGTTGAATCTCACTCTTGATGTGAGAATTGTAGTACCAGAAAAAGAAATATGTCTTAAGTGGTTGTTGAAAAGTAATTCACTAGTTTTGAATGTTCTAGATGAGTAGTGAAGGATAAACTGGTTCAAAAAAGAGACAAGGATGATTTATCCAAAACACATTTTTTTTGTTTTATCAATATGTCCAGTTGTCTTTCGATACTGAAGATGGTTTTATAGTAAGAAGCTGGATTAATGGTCAATGCTGTACTTTTTCCTCGAGGTTATAGACTCCCAGTCTAGGTATACCTCATGAAGGAATATTTAAGGACTACCAGAGATTTCTGGCTCCTCCTAGTGATGTTTTTATCATAGAATAATCCTTGGAAAGTTTTACTGGAAATAATATGAAAAGAAGGGAAATTGCTGCTGAGTTGGATGGTGAAATGAGGTTGTTGTTCAAGTTTATCTAGAATCATTTTAGTCCAAGGAAAGGGGATTTTTCTACTCTTATGTATAAAGATTTATTTTTGATACATCATATGAAAAATGGGAAAAATATTAATCTATTTAAGTATATTATACTTCACATGTGTGAATTGACTAATACATCCTCAAAGTCCATATCTTTGTTTTATTCTAGGATAATCAATGAAATATTGTCATCTAAATGTGTGGTTGGACCAAATAAAGAAGTCATCAAGGATTATGAGTTCTTTATCTCAAAGTATATTGTCATATGAATGAAAACAATTTTGAATCCTTGGAAAATGTCTTGGGTGGAGGAAAATGAAAGGTTGTATTTAATGTTTATTTCGGTTGAGAATACTTCAAGACCTAAGAACATATCTGAACCTGGTTGGGAACCAGGTGATGTTGTTGATTATTCTGATGAAGAAGAAGAAGAGGCAGTTGTGGAACCTATTGAAGTAAATGTCATTGATAAAGAAGACAGTGGTCTACCTATTCAATAAAATGTAGTTACAAGGGATGTACCTTTTATAAAGGAAGTATAGATTTAATAGAAGAACCAAATTCTAGAAAAGAATATACATCTAGTGTAAAAGAACATGTTTTTCCTCAGGAGCACATAGAAGAAGAACCTTCTATTGAGGAAGAGGCTGCTGTTGAGTACATTTTATGGAACAAGGTGATCCTAAAATTATCTTATCTAATGAGGAATGAATGGAACATGCCATTCAGCTATCTAGAAAGGAGATTAGTGAGCCAATTAGTGATGAAAATTTAGAAACTGGTAAAGGGACTGAATCTCTTAGTCCTATAAGAGATGAACCTGTTGAGGGGGAGTGACACCCCAGTCTAAGAAGTGGTGAAGTTTCCAATCCTATTGATCAACACACTGTGGATACCTAGTATAAGCTTCCAAACTACTTTTATGTGGACACTACCTAGGAGGCCTTGGTTAAAGGAATAGTCCTTTAATCTATGTTTCAATTGAAACCAGTTTCTAATCTAAAAGTTATCTATGCTAAGGAGCCTGAACCTGTCCCAGCTCTTGTTCCAGAACATTCATAATAACCTTATGTTTCTGTGAGTCTTAGTGATCTAAAATATTTTGGAGATACTCTTTTATCTGCACTGAAAAATACCATGAACTCCCAGACTGCTCCTATGACAAATCTTAGTAAAAGAGATTCTACCTTGCTGTTAGGGAAAATCATATGGAAAATTCAACCAAAAATGATTCATGAAAAACAAGAAGTTATAATTGAGAACTATCAGTTGAGTAATGAGGTTAAGTCTCTCAAATCTATGGTTGAACATATGAAACTAGTGTTGCAAAATGGAAAAGTTCATACTACTCATCCTATTGAGGATTTTAGTGATGAGATTCCACAGAAGTTGCATCTTTGATTCAACATAACTTGACTTAAATTTTTGAAAAAGTGGTTGAGAGAAAAATCAATATAGTTAATGAGATGCGTGAGATTGTTTTTTTTTTCTTAAAAAGCTAATTGACGAGTACAATGGATGTATATGGAGAGTTATAAATAAGACCAAGTCTCTAACTTCAGCCATTATAGCTTCCAATGCCTCTGGACTGTCATCTCAAGCTTTAGACTGTGATCTGATCAGAACTATTGTTAAAGAGGAAATTTAGTTAGTGGTAAGTTGTTTTGATAACGAAAGTTTAGTTTCTATTTTCAAGAATAGTGATATATTACTTAACATAGTGGGGATTCATTCAAATATTTCCAATGATGATCAGGAATAAATTACAAAGAATGTGGATTTCTACTTTAATAGGATTTTCTCTAAGCATGATATGACCAATCATTTCAAATATCATATAGAGAATTTAAAAATTCTTCCTGTCCCTCAATCCTTAAAGATTCAAGTCCAAAAGATGAAATATTTCACTCCTTTATTAGACAAGTACATAGAGAACAAATATGATTTCGAGAAGGAAATGTGGTATGGTGGTGAGATCATTACTAATTTCATTTAATTGGTGAATCTCTATCTTAATGTGAAAAGAACGCCCATTGCGGATCCTACAGCTGCACCTTTAAAGCACAGTTTAACTCCTTCTTCATACACTACTTATTTAAGCTTTCTTTTCTTTGTCTTAGGCTCTGTGTCAGACCAGACATGTTATCCTTGACCAAAACATGCCTCAGTATTCAACCAATCCCACTCTGACACCTTTTGTTTTTGAAGGTATCCCTAATCCTTCTATGAAATTTGTCTCAATCCCTTGTTGAACCTCTACTACTGCTCATGTTCCTCCTTATGTTTCTTCTTCTAAGGGAAAATAGAATAGTGTTAGTGCTGATGATAAGTTAAAACTATATTTTGATAGAGAGGTTTTTTAAATTTTCCTCTTGCTTATAATGATAAATATCTTTACATCTAATGAAATGTGCACTGTTCTTGTCTACTCTCTTATTTATCTTCATTCCATTTCTATTTTTTTCCTTATATTCTTTTTGATAATTCCAAAAGGGGGAGAATGCTCACTAAGAACTGACATCTAACTCATATGATTTGTGATCATCAAAAAGGGGAGATTGCTGGACTCCTCATGTTTTAATCATGTTTAAATGATAAAAAATTATGTCCACCTAGTTTAATCTACTTCATATAATGTGTATAGATGGTTTGTTTCCCTATGAATTAATGTTTACAACTCATGTTATTAACTAACACAGGATCCTGATTCTTATAAATCACGTTTGATTATTGTAAACTATATTTAATTTTGTTCTATAATATTTTCTTATATGAATGATTAATTATAAATCATTTTTTGAATATTATTTTCTAATAAATCTTTACATATATTTGGATAAGTATGAGAAAATGTAATCCCATACACCATAATCCCAGACACTGTAATCCCTAACACCATAACCCAGACACCGTAATCCTAGACACCGTAATTTTTGACACCGTAACACAGACATCGTAATCGCAGATGCCATATCCTAGACACCACGACCCAGAAACCATAACCAGTTTTCATATCTCATAGACTTTGTTACACCGACTCCATACTACCATCACAAAGACATTGTTCAAGGTTGTAAGAAAGGACTAGACACCGGTCCTGAGACCCCGTGATCCTGACACCGCATATGTGCTACCAATTGTTAATCTCAATGCAACAGTGGCATCATGACTGTCTCACCACTCAAAGGAAAATAAAAAGACCCCCTTTCCAGGTGACATCTTTTACAAATGATATTGTTTTAAGACAAATTGGGATACCGTTATTTAATCTATTTTATCATTTTCAATTATATTATTAACAGTCATATATGATTCATTTAAAGGCACTAACATAATTAATGTTTCTTTGTAGACATGTCACCTAACAGTACGGTGTATGGGGTTCCAAATACAGGCATTCTATTGGCTCAAACATGTACACCATCAATTAAAAAAAAGATAAGCCTTGATACTGAAATAATGGAAGAGACGTGCAAGAGTTTCAAAAAGAAAACTGATGCACGAAACACAAAAAAAAAAACCCGAAGAACACATGAAGTAACACTACTGGAAATTCGGGCTATAGCCATGGTTCTAAACCGTGGTTATAGGCCCTTAAACCGTGGCTATAGGTAATAGCCACGGTTTGAGAAACCGTGGCTAAGTTTGGCGTGGCTATAGGCCCACCCCTATAGCCACGGTTCCAAACCGTGGCTGTATACCTAATGCCACGGTTTGAACCATGGCTATACTAAAGGCCGGACAGGCTTTATTGCCACGGTATAAAACCGTGGCATTAGGTCTATAGCCACGGTTAAAAACCATGACAGTAAACCAATAGCCACAGTTTAAAACCGTGGCTATAGGGTCTCCAAATCCATAAAACAATACCCCCCAACACCCGCGACACCCCCTGGACACCCCCTGGACCCCCCCCTAGACACCCCCTGGACACCCCCTGGACACCTTCTGCACCCCTCCCCTATGCCCTGCAGACCCCCTCCCCCCCTGCCCTCCTCCCAACTGCCTTGCAGACCCCCCCTTCTAGACAGCCCTCCGCCTGCTGGACAGCCCTCCCCCTGCTGGACAGCCCTCCCCCCTGCTGGACAACCCTCCCCCCGCACCTCCTGGACATCCCCCTTGCACCCCCATGCCCCCCTGGACAGCCCCCTTGCACCCCCCTGGACAACGCCCTTGAAGACCCCCCCCCCCTGCACCTCACTAGATTGCCCCCCCGGACAACCCCCTTGCACCCCCACAGGACAACAGTAAGGAAAAGAGTTGAATGATTCCAGTTTTGCATGGTCTGAAAAGGAAATTTCAGCGAAGGGTTGACGTGAAGAAACAATATGTCCCTCGGCTGCAATTGATTCCACTTGATGATGAAGTGACAATTCAGAACATGCTGCCAGGTACAATTGATTGTCGCAGATTGGGGAAGTTTGTCTTACCTTCTACTCCCGATGGCCATGTCGTACGAACTCTCCCGATGGGGTTGGAGCCTAGTAATAAGTCATCACTAGAGCCTAGACCATGTGTTGAAGATTCATGAAATTTGTGGTTCTAGAGTTCAAAGGAAAGGAGATGATTCAGAGGATGAGTATGGAGATGGATGAGGAAAACCTTTTTTATTTGTAGTAAACATTCCAGAAGTGTGCCTTAGAAGTTTCCAGACTGGTTCTTTTCCTTGGTTAGCAGTTGAATGGAAATTCTACAGAGCTGTTGTTCACTACTTGGAACCTGGCTGGGTGAATGCTGTTGTTTATCCCTACACCGAACCACAACACTCCCCTGCCCCTGCCCAGTCCCCTCCCCTGCTACTTTCCCCCCCTCCCCCTGCTAGTTCCCCCCTCTCCCCTGCCAGTCCTTCCCCCCCCAAACACCCCAGGACAGACCCCCCAGTCCCTAGACACCCCCCAACTGCCATCCCCACCCAACCAGGACATACCCCCCACCCAACTTCACTCCCCCATGCACCCTTGCACACCAGCATGCCCCCAAACCTCAGCCTGCCCCTCCCCCCTATTGGACACCCCTCCCCCCTGCTGGACACCCCTCCCCCCTATTGGACAACCCTCCCCCTTTCTGGACAGCCCTCCCCCCTGCCGGACATCCCCCCTGCCGGACACCCCTCCCCCCACACCTCCCCCCTAATAGACATCACCCCTCCCCCCAGCACCCCCTACACCTGCACCCCCATTCCCCATTCCCCCCTCCACACTCCCCCCTGCCCCTGCCCCCTTCCCCCTGCACCCCTGCCCCCCTGCACCCCTGCCCCCCTCCCCCCTTCCCCCCTGCCCCCTACACCCCCAACACCCCCACACCCCGCACCCCCCTTGACCTTTCCCCCATCCCCCCTACCCCCATCCCCCCTACCCCCTCCCCCCAGCACCCCCTGAAGTACATATACATGACTGGGGATTTGGCTCCCTCTCACTCAAGCCAGGTGCAGTACATATACATGACTAGGATCGGAAATTCAACCCATATGAAATTGGTAAGACCTCAGTTCACGTATGGGTTAAAATATATGGCTTAAACTGGGTTTTATGGCATCTTAGAATTCTATATCACATTGAATTAGCTGTTGGAGTTCCAGTTAAGATGGATCGAGAAACTGAAATAGCTCGATTTGGCCATTATTCTAGACGTCTAATTGAAATAGACCTTTTCTCCACATTAGTAGACAAAGTTTGTTTATCTACTGATGAAGAGGAGCTAGAACTTAGTGGAATTTGAGAACATACCAAAATTTTGCCCAGATTGTATTTTCATTGATCATGAGGTTAAAAATTGCTGAATATCTGTTATTTTCACCCTTTGTTCTCAATGAGGACATGATCATAAATCATGTTACAACCTTGATTTTGAGAGGAAAACAATACAAAGCAATAAATCTTGCACCTCTGGTTCTGACAACCCTTTTAATAGGCAGTTTACTGAGCCTGTTAATCAAGGGATGGTTGTTTATGACTCCAAGAATGATAATGAGAAGGTTTGTATGCCTAGCCATAAAACATGGGCTGACATTGTGGAAGAAGTTGTGGATCTTGCACCTGTTATCCCTGTTACTACTACTGTCCATTCCTATGCTCAAGTGGTTTCTCAAAGCAAGGAACCCAGGTCCCCTTCACTGTGCCAATCTGATTCTGGTCAGATTGACACTAGTAAGGAGGTTTCCTCCTTGGCTGGTGTGGCCAATGAAAGTCTCATGGCACAAGATTTACTTTATGCTTCCTCTAGTGATGCCTCTAGTGCACAGGTAAACATAAATCTGAAGGAAGACGGACAAGACACAGTGAAGGAGGCAGATATTGTTAATAAACAAAACCAGCCTGCCTCTGTTTCTCATTTTTTTGAATCTGGGAAAGTGTAGTGTGGGATTCCTGCTTCTACTGACCATTCTGTTGATGAAAAAGCAACTACACCTGGTTCTGAAGAAGTATGTATACTTCTAGGGGAGCCTTCTCCTGATAAGAATACTTCTTCTAGTGTGCAGGTGGTGTCAAAATCAAAGAAAACAAAACAGATTGCTGAACAGCCCCGCCCCCTTCCAGACACCCCTCCCCCCTGCCGGATAGCTCGCCCCCCTGCCTGACAGCCCGCCCCCCTGCCGGACAGCCCACCCCCTTCTAGACAGCCCCACCCCCTTCCTGGACACCCCTCCCCCCTACTGGACACCCCTCCCCCCTGCTGGAGACCCCCCTACTGGACAACCATCCCCCCTACTGGACAACCCCCCCTGCTGGACAGCCCTGCCCCCCTGCTGGACAGCCCGCCCCCCCTAACGGACACCCCTCCCCCTGCCGGACACCCCTCCCCCTGCTGGAAACCTCTCCCCCTACTGGACAACCCTCCCCCCTGCTGGATAGCCCCTCCCCCTGCCTGCACATCCCATCTCCTTGCACCCAGCCCTATATCCAGCCCTCCCCCCTACTGGACAGCCCCCTCCCCCTGCCTGACAGCCCGCCCCCCTGCCGGACAGCCCGCCCCCCTACTGGACAGCCCCACCCCCTTCCTGGACACCCCTCCCCTCTGCTGGACACCCCTCCCCCCTGCTGGACACCCCCTCCCCCCAGCTGGAAAGCCCTCCCCCCTACTGGACAGCCCTCCCCCCTACTGGACAGCCCCGCCCCCTTGCTGGACATCCCACCCCCCTACCGGACACCCCTCCCCCCTGCCGGACACCCCTCCCCCCTGCTGGACACCCCTCCTCCCTGCTAGACATCCCTCCCCCCTGCTGGACAGCCCCTCCCCCTGCCTGCACAACCCCCCCCCCCCTACACCCAGCCCTATATCCAGCCCCCAACCCCTACACCCAGCCCTATATCCAGCCCCCCCCACTGGACCCCCTAGACACCCCATGGACAGACCCCCCAAGACAACCCCCCCCAGACCCTGGACACCCTAGGACAGACCCCCCCCCACTGGACCCCTAGACAACGGATGGATATCATGGGCTATTGCTAAAAGACCGAATCCGACTGCTGAAATCAGCAGTAAGTAAGAAGAGGTAAATTAAGAAAAATGAATAAAATTTTCCCAATATAATTGGGGGAAAGCATGAAGGAAACTAAGTTGGACTGGATTTTAAGTAGTCTGATCTTTTTTTTCTGAAGTGGCAGGGCTGATTGGGTCTAAAATATGTGAGTTGGAACAAGAATTTAGATGAGGGCTTCAAATGTTAAGGGGTCTGGTTTAATTGGTTAGAATTGGGTGAGGTTTGGAATGGTTTTAAAGTGGGATTCCTGGTGGAAAATGTGGAGTTTGTGGATTAGAAGTTGAGAGGTGGGTAGGCCTTATTGGTGGTCAAGTTGTGGATGGGTTTCCTAGGTGGATTGAAAAATGGTGGGGGACTGGAAAGGAGTTTATAGTTTAGGAATGAGGAAATACGAAAAATTATAGAGCTAACCATTAAATGTTTCTCTAAGGAAGAGTAACCGCAGCAGGGTGTTATCCTAGAGCAGGGCCAAATCACGGCGTGACAGCGGCGTGACCACGGCGTGACCGCGGCGTGACCGCGACATGACCGCAGCGTGACCGCAGCGTGACCACAACGTGTTGGCCCGGTCCAGCGGCATCCCCCCTGTCGGACACACCTCCCCCCTATCTGGACACCCCCTCCCCTGTATGGACACCCCCCTACTATCCCAAATCTAGAATCCCACTTACCCTAAAAGACAAGAGAGACCACAAAAAGAGATTTAAAATGAACTCAAAAATGAGAAAATTCAATCTAGTACATAACATCGATCATTCTATCTATTCAAATAATAATGTAAAATACCTCCAGATCATGCACTAAGAGATCCCACACCACTTCAAAGTTGGAAACCATCACATAACAAACATGAAATTTAAAACATTACATGGACCTCTTTACTGAAGGCATGTATGGATCCAACAAGAATTATATAGTATTTGGATTTAAGAACTACATTTCAACTAAAATTGATGATATAAAAGAATGAGTAACTTCAATACCAATTAACTCTAACAACATAGAGATAAAAAATAAACACCATACCTTTATAGTAGCTGAACATGGTATAGATTCTTTTAGTGAATACTCTACAATATAATGAAATTTAGTATTAGCTCCCCCTCATTACTCTTGTACTAGCCCCCCCCCGGCCCCCTGCTACCCCAGCCCCCCTCCCCACCCCCATGCTACCACAGCCCCCCTGCCACCCCCTTCCCACCTCCACCCCTCCCCGAAGCCCACCTGCACCAGCCCCCAACCCCACCCCCTAGCTGCACCAGCCCCCCCCCCCTCAAGCCCCTTACCACCACCAGCCCACCAGCACCAGTCCCCCCCCCCCCCCGCCGCCCACCTGCACCAGCCCCCAACCCCAGCCCCCAGCTGCACCAGCCCCCCCCCCCCCCCCCCGTAGCCCCCTGCTACCCCAGCCCACCTGCACCTGTCCCCCCTCCCCAGCCCCCCTGCTACCCCAGCCCACCTGCACCAGCCCCCCACCCCTCGCATCCCACCTGCACCAGCCCCCTGCACCAGCCACCCCCCCAGCCACCTGCTACCCCCAGCCCCCTGCCACCCCCCCAGCCCACCTCCACCCCCCCCCCCCCCGCAGCCCACCTGCACCAGGTGTGTCCATAAATCTGCTATGACTGTAGATTTCATAGGCAATATCAGGTCCCATGGAAATCAGAGTACATAATGCTACGAAAAATATTATCATAATGGATTTTACACCTAAATTGAATATCATCATCAACAATGGGTTTTTGCGTTGAAGAAAATTTAAAGTGGTTTACTAGGAGTACATTGGAAATTTTGAGAGATTCAAACATGTGTCTATTTTTAATATTTAATATTTAACCATTTTGAGATAAGTAAGAAAATTTATTTGGTCTATCTCTAACAATTTAAATTCCTAAGGTTTTATTAGCTATGCCTAAGTCTTTCACTACAAACATACCATTATTTTGTGATTTTACAATAATTATGAGGCTCATGTTCTTACAAATTGTAATCATGCCATCAACATAAATCATCAGATTTCATGTAGTACTGCATTAAACAAAACATTGGAATTTTGATTTGAAATAGAGTTACCATATTTTAAACCACCGTGCTCACTATCTATAAGTGGTGAAATAGTTATACCTGGTGCCTATGAAGTATCTGTGGGATGTTTTATGATATTTTCCAGATCTGGATAGCACTACATTTTCTCTATATAGACATTCATAACCTGCATGGGCTTAGGTTCCTGGACAACACTCTTGCACCCCCTTATAACCCCATGGACAGCCCCCTTGAACACCCCCTGCACCCCCCATGCCCCCCTTAGTCCCCCATGCTCCCCCCTACACCCCACTGGATAGCCCCCATGCCCCAACTAGACAACCCCACTGGACAGCCCCACTGGACACCCCTAGCACCCCCTGGACAGCCCTCCCCCCTGCCGGACACCCCTCCCCCCTGCTTGGGCAACCCCTCCCCCTACTGGACACCCCTCCCCCTGCTGGACACCCCTGCCCCTGCACCCTGCCCCCTGCACCCCACAGGACATCCCCCATGCCCCAACTGGACAGCCCCACTGGACACCCCCTACACCCCCTGGACACCCCTCCCCCCTGCTGGACACCCCCTGCTGGACACCCCTCCCCCTGGACCTTTCTACACCCCCTAAAATGTGTTTCTATTGATATAAATGATCATCTTATTGAGGTATGTTTTATATTAGAAAACATACCAAAGTACAATGAGCATTGCAGGATGATAGGCCATGCCACTGATAAGTGCAGAATTGTACAGAAATTCTGCAAGCCATCCTCTATTAATACTTTATTGAAAGATGATCTAAAAGGGAAAAATATTAATACCACGGCATGACCGCGGCATGACCGCAGCATGACCGCGGCGTAACCACAACGTGTTGACCCGATCCAGTGACATCCGCGGGGCAGCATCTTCTGGCTAGGAGCGAAGGAAGCGGGAGGAGGCTGGAATGGTGGTGGAGGGGGGCTGGTTGCAGGTGTTGGGGGGATGGTGCGGGCAGATTCGAAGGTGGAAGGGGGGCTGTTGCGGGCTAGAATTCCGATGGCAGCGGGCTGAAATGAAGTTGGAAGGGTGCGGATGTGGGCTGGATGTGGCTGGAGCAGGTCCAAATCACAGCATGACTACGGCGTGACCGCGGCGTGACCGCGGCGTGACTGCGGCGTGACCGCTGCGGGACAGCGGCGTGACCGCAGCGTGACCGCGGCGTGACCGCGGCGTGACCGCAGCGTGACCACGGTGTGACCGCGGTGTGACCACAGCGCGTTGGCCCGATCCAGCGACATCCGCGGGGCAGCATCTTCCGGGCTGATTGGGTTGTGAAAGGACCCCCTTGATTGGGTCGTGACAGGGAGGAGGCTGGAATGCGGGTGGAAGGGGGTGGTTGCAGGTGTTGGGGGGATGGTGCGGGCTGATTCGATGGTGGTGGTGGGGGGGGGGGGGGGCTGTTGCGGACTAGAATGCTGGTGGCAGCGGGGTGAAATGAAGGTGGAAGGGTGCTGGTGTGGGCTGGATGTGGCTGGAGCAGGGCCAAATCACGGCGTAACCGCGGCGTGACCGCGGCGTGACCGCGGCGTGACCGCGGCGTGACCGCGGCGTGACCGCAGCGTTACCGCGGCGTGACCGCAACGTGTTGGCCCAATCCAGCGACATCCGCGGGAGTACATCTTCAGACCAGGAGCGAAGGGAGCGGGAGGAGGCTGGAATACTGGTTGAAAGTGGCTGGTTGCAGGTGTTGGGGGGATGGTGCGGGCTGATTTGAAGGCGGCAGGGTGGGTGTTGCTGGCAGGGGGGATGTTCAGACATAAATACACCGACCAAGATGCTCGGATAAACCAAGACTCCATTGCTCGGATAGAGGCTATCTAGAAATACTTCCGCATGCAGTAACTATCAGAAGGTTATAATCATAGATGAAATGGTTCAAGATAACCAGACACAGTATGAGAATTTTAATGTAAAACAACCAAATGAAGGGGTCGTGCAATGACACGAATGGGCAGAGTGAGAATATCGGATTGATCATCGGATGGAGTACACTGCAATCAGAGGAAAGAATATGAGATGTGAGAATACAATATGCAATGGAGGATCATCGGATGGTCCAATAAAATTGTACGCTAAGTAGACACCCTATGATCAGACGATTCAGGTATAACATACCCGGTAGTAGAAAATTTGAAAGACTATGATATGAATCTACATACACAAGAGTTGGAGCACCAACAAAAATGCAAATACTGAGGATCATGTGATAATAATACAATCGAGCTGAGTAATGATTACAATAAAGCAACTAATAATCATATAAATCCCTTGAAATTATAGAGAATAGTTGATGTTCAATGTATAAAGAATGATATGTTAGATTTGGATGCATGGAGAATTTAAATTTCATAAGATAAAATTATATTTTTCATTTAGAGAATAATTTGAAAAGCACATTTACAATTTTCTAATTTGAATAACTAATTTATAGTACATAAAACAAAAATCATGATGGAATAAGTTATTACATACCGTTAGGTACAATGATGACATTGATATAGTACCTGAGTCAGTTGTTTGGGATCTTGCACCAGAAGAAGCACCCTATAAGCAGATAAACGGTAATGTCAAATTGAATGACTACTCATATATTGAACATAGGTGGCTGAAAGAATAAAAATGGAATAAACCTTACCCAAATCTTGAACTCATTGTCTTTGATGGTGGTGGATAGAACCGGTCTTATCATAAGAAACCACCCATAAGAAAATAGTGGGAAAAGAAATGAGATATAACAACTTCTTATATATATGTGATCAGTGTGTCAACTGTAGACAGAAAAAAAGGACACATTTTACACGATTTAGGTAATTATACAAATTTTCCAAAGATTAAATCATCTTAAAAAATGAAGAAAAATGGATTCCTGAAGCTACTAGATTGAACAACCTTCAATTACAGGACATACCTGACTATAGAGACTTTTAGAGAGCTTCCCAAGCAGAATTTTCAGCACGAAAAAATAATAGGGACCATCCTCAATCAGGATCATTCCTAAAACCGATGAAGAGTGTATCCCTTAACTTCTGCAATACAAAAAACAACTTAATAACCAGACAATTCATAACTAAATATTAGAATAATACTTGAATGATTGAAGAAAGGTACAGAAAGAAAAGGCATAAACACTTAGTCCCCATTACTAAAATACCACCTTGGAGAGGTGGGTTACATTCCTTCTATTTTTCCTTTGACATATTCACAGACCTAGTCCCCATTGATAGAGAAAAATATGAGTAATCCCTTTTATCTTTCTAGTTGACCCTCCTTATCTTACTCTTCTCATACATGGATACATTTAATCCTAAACCTCGTCCTCTAAATCACCTAAAAAGTGGAACGAACATTGGACACCCCTCCCCCCTGCAGCCCCCACCCCCTGTAAAGCCCCCTAGACAGCCCCCCCTACAGCCCCCTTCCCCCTGGACACTGGACACCCCCCTGAACACTGGAATCCCCCCTGGACACCTTCCCCCCTTCCTGGACAGCCCCCCCCCCCTCCTGGACACCTCCCCCTGCCTGGACACCCCTCTCCCCTGCCTGGACAGCCCCCCTGCCTGGACAGCACCCCCCCTGCTGGACACCCCTCCCCCCTTCCTGGACAGCCCCCCCTTCCTGGACAGCACCCCCGTGCTGGACACCCCTCCCCCCTGCTGGACACCCCTCCCCCATGCCTGGACAGCACCCCCCCTGCAGGACATTGTTATCATACCACTAGATTTATCTCATATGATCATTGATGAATTTATTTCACAATATCAAAGTCATGATGGTCTACTGAGTACATAGGATAATCTGAATATTTAGAGTTATTATTTCATGGAGTATGGCATCATCATATGGAAGAAAAACCAGATTAGACAGTTTAATACTAGAGTTCACTATAGGATGGAATGAAACAACCCAAATATACCACCAAAATAGCTTATAGACATTAGATCACCATTCATACATTTATCCAGATTTTTTATTCTCTATAAAATATGAAAAAATAAAATTGAAACTCATGATATGCTTAAAAAATCAGAGTCACATATTGTTTCTGGTTGATCTATTTACTTCCAGGATAGATAAAATGATCAATACTTATTTTTGAGATATAACTTTGACTAGAAACTATAGGAATATGCTGGATCTCTATTTGGGATGTCATTTAACACTCACCTATAGGTACCCAAGTTGCTTGAGCAGGTCTCCAAGGCTAGATGGAATGAGCAGGTATAGAATCTTCTTCTAGAAATAGTGGAATCATTATTTTCATTGTGTGTACTACAAGGAATTCAAGGTTGTTCAATAATCAAGAACTAATTTTTCACCTCAGCATGACAAAGATGCTTATGGATTGAGTCTGACTCAGAAATTGATTCCAAGACTTTGTAATCAAGAACATGGAATGTCCCATAGAGGTTTATTACTCATTGGATCGAATATCTAAAGAATATCACTCGACTCAATCTAGTTATTTCACCTGAAGAGGCGAATTTCACAATCATTCTCAACTTTAGGAATCAAATTGACAAATTGGGCATTGAAACCATGGGGATGCACCCCTTAGGTGAAGAAAGAAGAGACCATCTTACAAACTTCCACTTTAATATCCTCCCAATACTTTAAATAAAAATAATTGCCAAATCCGTCTAGACTAGGGGCACTACCAGCATTGAAACTGAAGACCGCATCCTTAATCTCAAATTCATGGGGGGTGCTTGTGAGAAAATGATTATCCTCATCAGAATCTATCGAAGGAAAAATACCATCCATTAAGGTCCCCTCCATTCCAGGTCCATTGAAAAGCTTAGTGGAATAGTCAACAACATGTTCAGCGACTTCTTCCTTGTTATGCAGGATGCATTATCCAGTTCAAAGAAAAGGTAAAGGCCAGTGGGCCCTTTGAATTAATTAAAGAGAGTTGAAGAATTTTGTGTTCCTGTTCCCATCTTGTATCCATTTGATTCTGAATGTTTCCTTTTGAACACCTTCCCTCTTTGTAATAAGAGAGTTCAGCCTAGATATAACACCCAATTCTATTGAAATGTCCTGGCTAAAATCAGAATTAGTAGGTTCATCTTGAATATGTTGCAGAGTTGACTCGAGAGTGAGGATATCTTTATCCAACCCACTCTAATTGGCCTTGCTCCAAATTCTCAGTTGGGACTTTAGTAACCTCAACTTGTAAGAGAAGGCCGATTCACCCCAGCTACAATTCATGCTGAACCAGAAACTTTTAATAATATTGTCACATTCAGTCTGAAAAGACCAAGCATTATTGAATCAAAAAGGAAGAGGCATTTGTTGCTCTTTACTCTTGAAACTAACCAGAATTGGATGGTGATCTGAAGCAAATTTAGGAAGAGAAACGCTGGAAATTGAATCACATACATTCAAGATATAATCTTCTCATCAATGGAAATAACTTCAACCTTTCTGAATGAATAATGAAAAAACCCATAAAAGATCCCCCTAACTTGTGGAACCACTAGCAGCAACCAAATTAAAACCAAATTTATTAAGTCCAGCAAAGCCTAATGAAAAATAAGCTTTAGGTTCAGAAATTCCGAGAAGCTTGGGCTTGTGAACCTGAATGTGCCTGTGCAAAGCATTGACTATCACATAAATTCCTCACATTCAGATTTTTTATTTTCTCTCTTGTCGTGCCAGTCCCCCCACCATCCCCACCCCCAACCCACCTGCACTAGCCCCCCCCCCCCTCGCATCCCACCTTCACCAGCCCCCAACCCCTACCCCCAGCCCCTAGGTACACTAGTCAACCCCCAGCCCAGCTGCACCAGTCTCCCCCACCCTCCCCAGCCCCCTGCACCAGCCCCCCCAGCCACCTACTACCCCCAGCCCCCCTGCCACCCCCATCCCACCTCCACCCCCACCCCGCATCCCACCTGCACCAGCCCCCAACCCCAACCCCTAGCTGCACCAGCCCCCTGCCACCCCCAGCCCACCAGCACCAGTCCCCCCCTCGCAGCCCACCTGCACTAGCCCCAAACCCCAGCCCCTAGCTGCACCAGCCCCCCCAGCCCCCTGCTACCCCAGCCCACCTGCACCTGTCCCCCCTCCCCAACCCCCCTGCACTGGCCCAAAGATCCTACATTGTTTCACCAAGGGGCTACATGGTTTAGACTTGTCTATGCAAAACTCATGCTAAAACATTGTGTGAAATTCAAAATGAACATAAAATTATCCTCACGAAGGGAGGTCATACTATTTTCCTCAAACCATTCACCTTAACCATGAAGAGTTTGGAAACCTCAAAAATTTCCATGTTCTGACCTGGAACTCCATGGATATAAAAACCAAAACTATACTTAACCAAATAACAATAAAAGAACTATGCAGTGACATAGGGGATATCATAAACTCCCCGCCATGCTACTTTTCCTCCTAGAATTTCCTTGGTCAAAACTAGAGACAAAGGAAAAGAGATGCAAAGGAAAATAGAACTAGCACATTGTGACCAGAATTTTTCTAGTATATTGTATCTTTTACTGCCTCCCTCAATGTCTCCCAACATTGTGAAAGTCTTACCACTTCCGATCTACGTATTCACGTTACACATTAGGGGGTGAAACAAGATAAAACAGAACTAGTATAGTAAACTGCAAATAAGTGAAATCTTGTTGTGAAGTGATGTAAAAGTAAAAAATCTCACATTGTTGTGCCCTATGACACCCACTAGAAAATGGTGCATGAGATTATAGTATCTTCACCTCAATACAAAAACATGTCATCAGTTTTTAAGATGGATATGTGGCATGGATGTCATTACCAATTAGAGGAGTTATTTTTGGAATTGTATACACTTTCTACTAATTTCTATGAAAGGGGAAAATAAAAGCCCCCTGGACAAACCCTGGACACCCCCCACTGCCCTCCTGCACCATTTGAGAATCACTACATTGCACTGCATCCTATTGAGACGTAGGGTAAAAATGATTAAAAAACTCAAGTGAAATTGGAAATGCATATTCTTGGAGAGAACTACAAATAATTCAACGAATATATGAGAAAACACCTGTTTCGAATCACTGCATTGCACTACATCCTGCAAATTTCAACATTATAAGAAAGAGCCCATATGATAACCTCCTCCCTCATCCATAAATCGTTATAAATGGTAAAACTAATTAATGGAACACAATAGAAAAATATATATTATATATGATATTAACAGACATAAAATAATGAGATGAATCCATCAATGCTTGATAAAATAAAAAACCTCATAAAACTAAAACAATGACCCTACATAAATTACAAATGGTTCACTAGATCTATATAAAACTATTAAACCATCCCTTTAGTTCCTTTTAATCCACCACATACTGACCTCCTAGATAATTTAAATATCCCACTCTACTAGAAATCACTAACTGTGCTTACAATTCCTTTGTAAAAGTAAAATTATAACCGCCACTCCAACCATAATGAAAAATCATTAGAAGATGGCCCATATCTACATTTGTGATACTTCCTAGGGTCAAAATGGAAAACCATCTGAGTGTGTATATTTATTCCACATATAAAAAATGAATCCTTTGACTATAGAAGAAGGGAATGATAAAGTCTTTCCCTAACCAATTGATCATCATCCACAACATGTAGAATAATATCCTTTCCTATTCTAACTTCTACTAGATCATTATGATCCTGTTATCTCCTAATTATTCACCTCAAGTTCAATTTAAATAAAAAGATAGATTTTATATCCTTCATAATTAGGAAGAAAATGTGATAAACCTTTGAAAGTATGTCTAACATCAACCCATACTCAAACTGATGATACATAGAATGCTCATCACCTCCCAAGGTTAGAGAAAATTTCTGTAACTCCATGAACTAGGAAGAATATTATATAATTCATATTCTTACATACATAAAAATTTTCCTCGGCATCGGAAGAGAGGAGTCGGGGAGGAGGCGTCGGGGAGGAGGCGTCCGAGAGGAGGGTCGCGGTGAGGAGGAGGGTCGCGGCGAGGAGCCGTCGGAAGAGATGAGTCGAGGAGGAGGGTCGCTACGAGGAGGCATCGGGGGGGGGGAGGGTCTTTTCGGGAAGGAGGGTCACTGTGAGGAGCCGTTGGGGAGGAGGGCGTGGCGAGGAGGGCGCGGAGAGGGGGCATCAGGGAGAAGGAGGGTGCGGCGAGGAGTCGTCGGGAAGGAGGAGGGCGCGGTGAGGAGTCGTCAGGGAGGAGGAGGGCGCGACGAGAGGGAAGAGGAGGCGCCCGATGATAATTGGGAGAAACAAGGGTTATGATTTATCCACGGAGAGGGATATGAATCGTGGCGGTAGAAGAGATATAGCCACGAACCTATAAAACCGTGGCTATAGGTCTGTGGCTATAGACCAAGATTGTAGTAGTGTAATATCAACCCCTAAAGGCTGAAATACCATAGATCAGAGCTTCAAACATCTTCACAGTACCAACTCAAAGAAAAACATGAGCTACATACCTTACACCATCGAACTAGAAACTAGAACACCAGACTTGCGATACTCTGTTTTTCACAAGAGGACTCGACACTTGCATCTGCATCATCCAACAAGTCTAGATATACATAGAATAATACATAGAGTACATATAACCATTTATCATTATCTATTCTTTTTTGAGTATTTATTTTAGCTTTTGAGCAGTGTGCATGTGTGTTTGAATTAAATCACACACTTTCTCTTGTATTAAAATGAAGGATACAAGATATCCTTCCTCTTACATCTTCTTACATCTATTTACTCCCATATATAAGTGTGGAATAAGTCCTCGCGTGACATGGTAGTTTATAACCACGACTAACTATGGAAGAGGTCGTGCGACCTAGATAATCTTGTGTATTGTTGTTTTACCCTGATCTAAGGTGTGGATAAATCTCTTATCTATATAAACTACATGGTGGCAGTTGATCACCATGTAGAGTGGATTAAGTATCATCTTGATATTGAACCACATGTTTTATCCAATTTATCTTTTTATTTAGTTTTTCTATTATTTACTTTATATTTCAGATAACTAAATTTTACATAGATAGTTAGTCTTGGATAAAAGTTATAACTGTTTTTTCCTTATTAGAATAACTTAAAAAATTGTATCAATAAATCACATTGATATTACTGAGAATTAATCAATCCTCTGAGAAGTTACTTGAATAGTCAAACTATTATAACCTTATTACCTTGACTAACTAGCTAGTATTCATTTTATTGGGGAATATTTTTATGTGAATATTTGACAGAAATTTTCTTAGATACTAAATTCACCCCCTCTTGAGTAATATACTCCGACCAACAGTAGAGACCACTTAGATTTTAGTTTATTAGGAAAGGTATTATATGTGTAATTAAAGATAAAGAACTTATTTCCATCTTTTTATTCATTATTTTGAATGAAAGAATCATAAAAAATATTTCCCCTCTCATTGTAAAATATAGAATTTCCATAAGACTCTCTACTAATCTCATTCAACTCACTATAATCTAGTAGTATCCTCTCTCTAGAAGTATTAAAATCAATGTTTAAAGCCATTAAAACGAAATATTACTTGTGTTCTAACTCCATAGGTAAACAAAAAAATTTCCCAAATAATTTCATGTATGGATAAATAACAATTAGAGGTTTTTATATGGTTTTTAGGCCCATATGGCCTCATCTAATTTCGAAGACCAATCCTTCATAGAATTTGAGTCACTTTTTTTCTAAAATATTCTTTATCTCACTATTTTAAATTTATAATTTCCCACTGAATTATGGATGGTTGACATATTTAGTTCTATATGAACATCCATATTTTTTCCTCAAGTATTTGAACATGTAATTCTAAAAATGGTTTCATTATTAGTTATGATAGCTTGAGGCACCCAAAAAATTTACTAGATGTTATTTTTAATGTATTTTATTATAATTCTAACTTGATTGTTGGGAAGTTCCACTATAAAAAAAAACATAGATATATAGTTAATAGGTATTTAAATTTTCTCATTATGATGAGATGATTGGAATGGTCCCACAAAATACAATCCCCAAAAATAATAAATATCCACTTCTAGAATTACCTTCTGAGGTCAATATTGATTTCTCCTCACATTCCCTAGACTTTTCCGTACATAAAAACACATAACAAAACTTTTAACATCCTTGAATAAGGTAGGATAGTAAAACCCATTATAAAGTACCTTTTGGGATTTCATTTCTCCACTAGAATGTACTCCCTAAGGCATTGAGTGAAAAATCCCAAGACATGACAACATTTCCTCTTCTGGCACCCACCTCCTTATAATCTCATTAGCACAACCCCTAAATAGCATGGGGTCATCAAATAGATAGTATTGAAGCTCGAAAATGAAATTATTTTTCTAGTTTTTTGAAAAATACTTAGTAATGACACTTTCTTCAAAAAAGTTAGAAAATTATGAAAAACATGCAGACCACTTAATAGAGATAGTGAGTAACTTCTCATATGAAATATAAGAATCAATATCCATTGGATATTCACACCGGGTATTGGAAAACCTATAAAGAGGATTTGAAACCTACTTTATCAACTCACCATTTTTTTTCTGATCTCTATATAACACTTTTTTAATAAGAGAATCTATCTTAGGGGGATAGGTTGGGCCTCCTTCGTTGACATCAAAAACTTTTAGGATGAAATTCTTGTTAATATTAATACATTGGAACCTAAGGGGTATTGGCTAATTTTTTATAGATAAATATCACAGTTATAAACTCCTTCTCTATAGTGGTGTAGTTATCTTATGAATCATCTAGTAGTATTCTAGCATAATAATCCACATATAACCTTTTATCTATCATCTTTCCTATGAAATCTCCAACGACCATTTCACTTTCATCATATATTTTTTCAAAAAGGAAATTTCCAATCTAGTTTAGTTATAATGGGTGATTAAGGGAGTTTTTATTTATGAAAATAAAACGATTCTAGAAATTTTTTATCAAAGGTAAAGAGTTAATTTTTAAACCACAAGGAACACAATGGTTTGGTATTTTTAAAGAAATATTTATAAACCTCTGGTAAAAAATGACATGCCATAAGAAACTTATAACACCCTTAATATTTTCAGGAGGGGGAAATTTCTGAATAACGTAAATCTTGGAATTATTAACCTATAAACCACTCTTAGACACCTTATGACCAATAACTATTCCTTCAGTGACCATAAAATAGAATTTCTATCTAATTTGAACTAAATTGGTCTATAAGTATATCTCTAAATCAAATAAAAAATCCTTTAGATAGCTCTCAGATGTGCTACTAACAATATATAGTTTTCCTTGAATACCTCAATGATAATATCTATCATGTATGAAAAGATAACCATAATACATATATGAAAGGTAGTTGACACATAACATAATTTAAAAGGGATTTTCTTGTAGAAAAGGTTTCTAATGGGGAATTAAAATAAAGTTTTCTCCTGATATTATGGTCTATAGGGATCTGGTTGTAACTAGAATAACCATCTTGAAAAAAAGAACTCATTTCCAGCAATCCTATGCATCATTTGATCTAAAAAAGTCATTGAAAAATTATCCTTCCTAGTGGATAAATTGATCTCTCTATAATCAATTTAGACTCTCCATTTGGTTTCCTTTCTCACTTAAATTTATTCATTTTTTCACTGGTTATTATATGAAAAACACCTTTTTTGGAACCCCTTGGACATGGAGGACCCATGAAATTTTAAAAGCAGGGTATATAATACCAGTGTCCACTAGATTGATTAATTATTATCTCATAACCTATTTCATATATGGATTTAGTCTCATGATACACTCTACTCTTTTTTGTGGGCTGGTTCAATAGGGATCCAATGCATACATAATGAAGGGATATTAACTTTTATATCATGTATATACCATGAAATTTCGTTTATTAATTTATCAGGAGCACGAATTTTTTTTAACTCTTGATTACCATTCAGTTCAAAAGAAATTATTATAGGTTGTGTTGAATTTTCACCTAAAAAAGAGTATTACAGGTGTGATGGGAGCAATTTTATATCCAATGCGGACGTTTCTCCACTTTAAGAAAGTCTCATGGTATTTTTTGGACCAGCATTGTCGCATTTGTCTTATAATGATTTTGAAAAGGTGAAATAATTTAAATTTTATAAGTAGTTTAAAAATTTTCTTCACTACTATCTAAAGTGGAAAGCTCACTTTTATAATTCTCTATATCGAAGCTCAAAATATTTATCAAATAGAATACATCTATTTTTTTTTATCAATTATCCCTCTAGAAAATCAAATTTTTTAGTAGTGTTAATAGAAGTATAATAAAACTCATGTTCTCTAAATAATTCTTTAAGTTCAGAAATAGATGATTCACCTTCAAATTCAATCTTAACAGCACAAATAGAGTCTCTATCCAATTCTATAAAATTTTTCTATATATCAATTTTCAAAGATTCAATAGAGTTTTTTAACTATAATTTCAACATAAAAAGGTATTTATTTTTCCGAAATATATATTTTTTCAAATTCTTTTATGTGTTCAATTTTGTTTTTAGATTTTAATAGGTCTACTTGAGAATAGTTTCCACCAAAAATTGGTTCTTTATTTTTTAGAAACATATAACTCATTATATTTACATCAAAATTTAAATATTAATTTTCCCTTATACACATATATAAAATCTCTAATAGTGCCAAATTAGGGCCTACCCAAATTGATGGGATCCCCCTGGTTGTAACGTCTCAGTTTCGGCAGCCACCCAGAGGTGCCCCGTACGCAATTGGTCACATGGACTCAAGTGCATTTCCTCAAACGCTAGAGACTACCAACTAGAAGCTAGGGACTTGAGTGTGATAGTGGGGAGACTATGCACTCATTTGCAGAGTAAAACAGTGGAAGGGAAACAAATACTCAATAGTGGAAGCAGTAAATATAACAATGATAGTAATAGTGGAAGGCTGTAATAACAAAAATCAGAAGAACATATACAAATGATGCATGAAAAAATGTGTCTAGAATAGCAGCCAAATGAATCACAATGATGGAATACAAGAAAACGTAAACCAAAATACAAAAGAAAAAAATGAACAACTCCCTAGCATCACAAGCATATGGTTTGTCCCATTTTCTCCAGCTCCAGAACAAGTCATGTACCTGAAGTAGAAGGGAAATTTCCCTTGTCTATACCTATAGCAATATAATCTTTTTGGCGCCAAAATCATGGCCCAAATAGGGTGTAAGACTAAATACTACTAGGAAACCACCCAAAGTTATGTTCCTAATAGTCATTGAATATATGACAGGTAAAAGTACAGAAGCATTAAACAAGAAAGTACTCACCAGAAACCATTACACATATCAAAAACAAATAATCAAGCACAATAACCCAAAGGGAAGTGCTCACAGCCTATCCCCTCTGGTTCAATTATAATAATATATAAAGAATCTATGAGGAAGTTATCACAGTCAATTCCCCTTATATTCAAAGGTAAATCAAGACTCTCTAAGGAAGCTCACACGGTCAATTCCCTTTATTGTCTAAGGTAAGTCAAGGACTCTCTGAGGAAGCTCACACGGTCAATTCCCCTTATATCCCCAAGGTTAAGGACTCTATGATGAAGCTCACATGGTCATTTCCCTTATATCCCCAAGTGGTTCAAATGCTATCCGAGGAAGCTCACACGATAATTCCCCTTATAGTCTAAGGTGCTCAAAGAACCTATGAGGAAGCTCACATGGTCAATCCCTATATAGTCTAAAGTTCTCAAAGACACTATAAGGATGTTCACTCGGTCAATTCCCCTTATATTTTCCTACACCAGGTTCTCACGGCCCTATGTAAGTCAACGAGCATAGCAATGCAATATGGCCAAAGTAAACCTCAAGAACTACTTGGATAAACAGTCTACAAAATCTCAGGCATGTCAGATAAAATAATCACTCCATTTTACCATACTAGGCATAGAAACATCATGGAATCATAACAGCTAGACAAGACAAAAAAAACATAAACAGAACATGCATGGTAAAACACATCCGAGGCATAGAAAACAACCCTATTCAGATCCAATTAGCCACTATTTACACATAACAACATAGCATGCAATTAACAGGGGTAAAACGGTAAATTCACAATACTCTGTCCAAGGGTATTGGGCATAATTACACATAATACTCAAAGAAATTCAATAGAAAGGCACAAACCACATACCTCGGCGTTGGAAGATCTCTATATGTGAACCTCGAGGCCTGAATAACCTCGGAACACCGAAGATCTACAAAAACATCTAAAACTTTCTACCCATGATATCTCACAAGAGAGGAGAAATCAGAAGATAATTCTCTAGGAGAAGAGATAACTCACCGATTCGATTCCAACGCAACCAACGGTGTTCGATTCGGAGGGCGAATGCTCGCTCAAGGGTTCGTTGAAGATCCGTAGTCGTACAGAGCTTTCGGTCGAACGAGACCTAGAAGAAGAGAGTTTTGGCGATTAGACGCGACCCTAGTGTATTTAATGAAAAAAATAAAGTACACAGTGTGTAATTTTTAAGTACATGGTGTGTACTCTCCATTTTCGTACTCCACATAAGGTGGCCTCCAGGTCAGCCCACATGGCCGTGTGCATGGCAGCTACATGGCCAACACCCAGCTACCTGCGGTAACCAAGTACATGGCGTGTACGTCGAAAATTTCCAGTATTTACTCTTTTTCTTAAAAAAGACCAGGAAAAGAAAACATACCTGAAAAGAAGGTATAGGTTCTTATAGACTTCCCCCTTAAAGAAATTCGTCCCTGAATTTCCCTAGCGTGGCATAGAAGAAGAAAACTTGAATAGTTCCGGCCACTGCACTCATACATCAGCCTCCCTCTCCCAAGTCTCATCCGACACTTGCCAATGGGGCCATAACACTCGTACCAGAGGAACAGACCGGCCACAGAGAACCTTTTTACTGCGATCAAAAAGCTGGATAGGATTCTCCTCAAACGATGCATCCGCTTCGAGCTCAACATCCTCAGGTTGAAAGACATGAGACGGGTTTGAAAAGGAACATTAGAGCTGAGAAATGTAAAAAACTTTATGCATATCCCGGTACCTCTGGGGTAACTGCGACCGATAAGAAATCGGACCAACTCTGTGAACAACCTCAAACGGCCCAATGTACCTTGGTAAAAGCTTACCCTATCTTCTAATCCTCTTGTGTCCCAACCACGGTGTGACCCACAGGAAAACCTGATCCCCAACCTCAAACTCTAGAGGTCATCTCTGCTGATCCACATACGAATTCTATAAATACTGTGCAATATCCATCCTCTTCTGAATCAACTCTATCTTCCCTATGGACCCTTGGACATGACGAGGTCCCAACAAAGCTGCCTCTCCTGCCTCCAACCAATATAAGGGTGATCAGCATGGCCTACTGTAAAAAGCCTTATAAGGTGCCAGTTGAATAGTTTCTTGAAAACTATTGTTGTAAGAAAACACCACAAGAGGTATATTCTTCTCCCAAGAACCTCCAAAATCTAGGATTCATGCTTGGAGCATGTCCTCAAGAACCTAAATCATACGCTCGGACTGGCCATCTGTCTGGGGGTGGTAAGCTGTACTCAAAAGTACTGACGTAACCAAAGCCATTTGAAGCCCCTTCCAGACCCATGATGTAAAACAGACATCCTTTTCTGAAACAATGGAGTATGGAACTCCATGAATATGTATAATATCATGGATGTAAAACCATCCCAGATTATCAACATTGAAGATATCCATGATTGGCAAGAAGTGGGAAACCTTCGTGAGTCTGTCAATGACTACCCAAACTGCATCATTCCCTCGAGGTGACCTCAGAATCCTTATTATGAAATCCATCATGATGTCTTTCCACTTCCACCTGGGAATGGGTAACTACTGTAAAAGCCCTACTGATAGCTGATGCTCCACCTCACCTGCTGACAGGTGGAACAACTCATGATGAAACCATCAACCTCCCATGATACCACTTTGTAACTTCCCAGTTCTAGAAGCCACCGAGAGGTGCCCCGTACCCGATTGGTCACATGGACTCATGAAAATTTCCCCAAACGCCAGAGGCTTCTGACTAGAAGTGAGGGACTTGGGAGTGATTGTGGGGAAACTATGCCCTCATTGGCAGAGTAACATAGCAGAAGGGAAACAAATACTCAATAGAAGAAGAAGTAAATATAAAACAATAGTAATAGCGGAAGACAATAATAACAAACAACTGAAGAACATATATAAATGATGCATGGTAAAATTTGTCTAGGAAACAGCCAAACAAATCACAATGCTAGAATACAAGCATCACTAAACCAAAGTACAAAAGAAACAAATGAACAACACCTTAACATCGCAATCCTAGTCTTGGTCCCATGCTCTCCAGCTCCATAGCAAGTCATGTACATGAAGTAGAAGGGCACTTGACCTTGTCTATACATGAAACAATATAATCTGTTTGGGCCCAAAATCATGGCCCAAACAGGGTGTGAGACTAAATCCTAGTGGAAACTACCCAAATATCTGTGCCAAACAGTCAGTAAATATATGGAAGGTAAAGTTACAGAAGCAGTAAACAAGAAAGTAATCAGTAGAAATAATTCCACATATCAAAAACCACTAATCAAGCATAGTAACCCTCTAGGAAGTGCACACAACCTATCCCCTCTAGATCAGTTATAAGAATATATTAAGACTCTCTGAGGAAGTGCTCATAGTCAATTCCCCTTATAGTCAATGGTAAATCAAGTCTCTCTGTGGAAGCTCACATGGTCAATTCCCCCTATAGTATAAGGTTAGTCAAGGAATCTCTTAGGAAACTCACACGGTCAATTCCCCAAATAGCCCCAAGGTCAATAAATCTCTAAGGAAGCTCACATGGTCAATTTCACTTATAGTCTAAGGTAAGTGAAAGACTCTCTGAGGATGCACACACGGTGAATTCCCCAAATTGCCCCTAGGTCAAGGACTCTCTGAGGAAGGTCACTAAGTCAATTACCATTATAACCCCAAGTGGTTAAAATACTCTCTGAGGAAGCTCACACATAAAGTCTAATTATAGTCTAAGGTGATGAAAGACTCTCTGAGGAAGCTCACATGGTCAATCCCCATATAGTCTAAAGTACTCGAAGACTCTCTAAGGAAGCTCACTCGGTCAATTCCACTTATAGTCTCCTACACCAGGTTCTCACGACCCCGTGTAAGTCAACGAGAATATCAATGCAATATGGACAAAGTAAACCTCAAGAACTACTTGGATAAACATTCTACAACATCTCAAGCATATCAGATAAAATAATCACTCCATCCTACAATACTAAGCCTGGAAACATCAAGGAATCCTAATGGCTAAACAGGACCAAACGAACATAAATAGAACATGCATGGGAAAACACATCTGAGGCATAGCAAACAACCCTATTCACATCTAATTAGCCTCTATTTACACAAAGAAACATAGAAGGAAATTAACAAGCATAAAATGTTAAACGCACAATACCCTGTTCAAGGGTATTGGGCATAATTTCAAATAATACTCAAAGACATTCAACAGAAAGGCACAGACCACCTACCTCGGCATTAGAAGATCACTATTCATGAACCTTGTGGCTTGAATCACATCGGAATGATGAAGATCTACAAAAACGTTTAAAGAGTTCAACCCACAATATCTCACGAGAGAGGATAAATCAGAATATGATGATCTTGGAGAAGAGAGAACTCACCAATGTGATTCCAATGCAACTGACGGTGTTCGATTCAGAGGACGGACACTCTCTCGGGGGTTTGTCGAAGATCCATGGCCGTATGAAGCTCTCAATCGATGAGACCTAGAAGGATAGAATTATGGTGATTAGACACGACCCCGATGTGTTTAGTGAAAAATAAAGAAAGTACATGGCATGTAATTTTGAAGTACTTGGTGTGTACTCACTGATTTTGTACTCTGCTTATGGCGGCCTCCAGGTCACCCCACACAGTCGTATGCATGGCCGCTACACGGACAGTACCCGACTACCTGTGGTAACCAAGTACACGACGTGTAATCATAAAGCCCACAACGTGTACTCTGAAAATTTCCAAAATTCCCTATTTTTCTAAAAAATGAACAGAAAAGGAAAACATACCTGAAAAAAAGGTTCAGGTTCTTACACTGGTCACACTCCCTGTCTAACACTAAAAAGTCAGATTCAAAAAATAGCTTGTTAACTCCATGAAAAAGATCATCCACCCTTCTTATAGGATGTGTGAATGAATTATCAACCGAATACAAGAAGATAATGGTGGGTTTAAGGTCACCAAATATCAACTATTTAAATAGTTAGAAAATGAGAAGATTAATAACACCACCTAAATCACAAACATAGTTCATTTTACCACTATTCCTTAAAGTGTAGGGAATTCCAAATATACCAGGATCATTAAGATTTAGAGGGATATTTATTTGGAGAATATGAGTACACTCTTTAGCGGGGTTCTATGTATAAAATTATTCTAGAGTTTTTTTTATTTGAGACATTTTTAATATATTTTATATATGATAAAATTTGATTTATGACTTAGATGAAAGGTATAATAATTTGGATCTGGGTTAGAATAATAGGTAATTGAAGAAGTTCAAACTTGTTATTCCTCTTGAGTTTTCATTTTTAAATGAATGGAATTTGTGGGGCATAGTTCCTATCAACATATGGAATCTCTCCCATTTCATCAACAATTTAGTCCTTTCATAAATTCTTTTTATGTTTGGAAAAAATTTTATAATATTTTTCATGTGTTACAATGAGATTTTCTTCTATTTTAGGACCTTTTTTTATAATTTTAGATTTATTACTATAAATATTTAGTTAATAATTCACACTATATTTCATTTTGGGAAACCTAAGGTCTTTTCCATAGTTTGATTTAGTATTTAAATTGCTTCTTATGACAACTTCCATAACATTCACCTTTGAGTTTATTTGAGTTTTTCTAGACTACTTACTCTATCCCTAGATACCATGTATCTATCTAATCGGACCATTTTTAATTATATATTTTGAATTCTATATTTATCTTTATCATTATAAGTTCCATGTGTTGTTTTTTGACATTTTATTTTTTCCTCTTGAGATTCAAATATTTTAATCATTTGATCCATTCTATTAAGAATCTGCCCCTCAAAATTTCATTGGTAATTGGATGAATTGGACCTTTATTGGGTTTATAATTGTTTTCTCAGATAATTTTGGTAACCAGGGATAATAATTTGACTTATAATGACTTTTTTTACAAGATAAATTAGTATGGTTTTACTATCCATGGTTCTAATTATTTGAAAAAGGATCATCCATGATAGGAATTATAGGACTATAATTTGAGAATTTATATTTTCTTATTGTAGAGATGGCATGTTAATGTTCGGAAAAAAACATTCAGTGTCTAAAACATGCCACAATGAGCATACCAATCTCTAAAATATTGGTTATAGTTTTTAAAGACCACTTGGTTTAGCATTTTGATTTATTAAAGATTATAGTTGATTTTTTATTTCAGCCAGTTGAGAGTTCATTTCTGTTCGAGAACTATTGTTTTTTTCCATTACTATTTACTCAATTCATTCAACATCTCTTTTGTTGAGAATTTAAATAAAGTTAATTAAAAATATATCTTAACTCTTCACTTTTCTTATCATTTTAATTTCCCTAGTAGACTGATCAACAAAATTCTGGCTAGAAGAGGAAAATCCTTTATATAAGGTTTCTATGAGAGCTTGAGATGGAAGTCGGTGACTAGTACACTACCTAATATGGTCCCTAAATTAACCCCATGGCTCATGAAATCATCACCATCCTCATTTTATGAACTTTTTATTTTGGTTATCTCATAACACATAAGTCTTTGAGTATAAAATTTCATAAAAAATTAGTTATATAAATCTTCACAGTTATAAAAAATATTATCATATAGACTCAAAAACAAGTTTTTTTAACATCCCTTCAGGAAAAAGGGAAGTACTATCATCCTTAATTCATTCTCATTGAGACCTAAGATATGTAGTTGTTGAACTATATTATAAAAGTATCTAATGGTGGATAGTGAGTCTACATTAGAGAGACCATTAAATGATTGAAGTATTGACATATGAGATTTTTTAAGATCCCTTAGTGAAAGTCTAATCGATGAGGGGTTTCTTGACACTTGAGGGAGTTGAAACTCCCTAATCCAATGCCTATAATTTTATTATATATTGAGTTCAGGTTGAATTTTTTTTCATTGCTAAAAGGAACTCTTTCTCATTTGTTTTCTATTTAATATTTGTTTTTCTTTTTGAGGAAACTAATGTGTTTACCTATTTTTGGGATGTAAGTCTCTATCCTATAAGACGATCTTTTTGTGATCATATAATAAAAAATAATAAATAAATTTAAACACAAACAAGAAGATATCTCATATAAAAAATTAGTACATATTAATTGAAAGAGTCATAAAAATGCAATAAGTAGTTTGATAGAAAATACTTTAAATACAAAATCTCAGTTTTTTGAAAAAAAATTATATTATTTTCTTGAAATTATATTTTTCTATTTTTTTGAAAAATTGTTCAGTTGATGCCTTCCCTAGAAACAATTCTTAAATATTGTCATGTTTATCATTAAAATATTATATTTTTAATTATTTATAAAACCTAATAAAAAAAATATAATTTAAGAAGGAGTATCGATCCACAAGGAAGTTTATATATGATCATTTTACAAAATTTTCAAAACAAAACCATTTTAAATAATGGATAAAAAATATATTTAATATTTTTAAATTTATAAAATGATGATGAGAGATGAATGATGAAATAATGTATTTTTATAGAATAATATGATTAGTAAATATTATGAAGTAGGGATAAAAATAGAAAAATATGTTGAAAAAAACTATCAAGATAGATGCATAAGAGATTTAAACTAATTATGTAAATGTGTTTCTTTATTTAATTTTTTTAATGAATTTCCAATCTTGAAAAAGGTTTCAGTTAATCTCCATTTCTAGGATATTAAAACTAAATAAGAATGGTTCTTTAATTTATCCACATTAAGAACCACTCAAACAATAATAGAGTATGTTGAAAAAGTCACGAGAAGTGATCTTTCGAATCATTTCCAAAGTTTTTAAATTGAATATGAGAGGTGATAAACTATTTTTATGATTCAAGAATTAACATTAATAATCAATTATGAAAGTTTATGAGGAAATAATTGTGAATAGGTAAGATTAAACCCAGCTGTATAAAACCCCCCACACACAATAATTACCCAAGAAACATTTCAATTCAAAATTAAAAAGAAAAAGTACAATAAAAAATAAAAACAATATAAAATAAAGATTAATTCTCCCTCAAGAATATTTGTCTTAAAGAATATTGATTCTATTATCCTCCTGGTATTCTTTGATTTCTGTAACACCCCAAGCTTCCACGGTACATTTCCCTTTGAATAATGTAATGGCGTGCATTGTTCGTAGCTTTGAGATTCTAACACACCACAACCAATCAAACTACCCATTATGAATAGTAATACCTAAATTTTGAAATTCTATAAATTTTATCGTTCGAAACGGACTTCATTTTTGGATTCTTAATATCAAAATTAGCTTAGGGTGAAATTTTTTTACTTTTCGGATAACTTTCATATTTTGATAAATAGTGAAAATTACTAAATTTTAATTAAAAACAACTTTTTAATCGAAATAATTAATAGTGATAAATTATTAATTTGAGTGGTTTTAAATTATAATTAGAATATATTTTTACCATTCAATAAAATTTTGGTCATTGTATGTAATTTGACATTTAAACCAAACATAAACAAGTGTCAATCTTTTGATAGTTATTATCTTTTATAAACACGCTATTTGTTTTGACGATGAGAATTAATTTTTAAATTAATTAATGAAACTGATATGTTTTTAATTTGTTAAAATAGACATCATTTTTGAATTCATAATATCAAATATAGATTAGGCCTAATTTTTGGTATTTTTCTGGAAACATTCATTTTTTGATGAATAGTGAAACCACAAAGTGGTAGTTAAAAAATTGAATTTTTCATAAAACTTAATTTTACCTCTTCTGTGAGTGGAATTTCTAAAATCCGAGAGACACGGTTAATATCAAGGAGTAAAATGTGGTTCAATGTGATGAAAATATTTTTTGGTGAATATTAACTTTTTACTTTTATTTACCACTGTTAAAAGTAAATAACGTAATTAAGGGTAAAAATGATATTAATATTACCCTAACACATGTCCTAATTCTATTGGACAATTGTATCTCGACCAAAAAAAGCCTTAGGAGTAAAATATTATCATTTAGGTCCACTTGTATTAGATTAGGACATTTATTATTATTTAATTTAAAGAAGAGTTAAAAGAGTTAAAATCAAAGTTTATTTACTATAACATTTTTAATATAGGTTTTACATAAGATAAATTTGATTGTAAATATTAACTAGAAATATAAAAAGATTTCCTACATAATGGTATTTTATTTATAATTTTTAGACATTAAATAATTTAATTTATTTATGACACAATGATGATGCAGTAATTACCTAATTACTGAAATATTAAAATAATTGATATTTTAAATATCCAAATAAATGTAATTTGAGACTTTTTATGAATTCCACTAATTTTTTAGGTTAATATGAAATATTATTATTGATTATATAAATTTTTTTCGAAGTAATAATGATGTTATGAAGTTATCAAAAACAAAATACCCAATAGTGTCAAAATTGACATAAAGGAGTTTTTAAAACAAATATTATATTATTAATTTATATTCAATTCATAAAAATCTAAGGTTTGGTAAATAGACTTACATAATGATAGGTGTATCATTAATGGACCACTTGGGTGTCTCTTGGATGTATATAGTAAGTTTATTAACCATATAATATAAAAATACAAAGAGACATTGTAAAAGTGAAACTAATTAACTAAGAGTTAATACTTAAAGATAAGAATAATATAATGACCAAAACCTGTCTAAATTCTATTGGTTGAGTGGTTTTTCGACCCATACCCACCTTAACCTTTAAATAATCCACTTTGGAGCCATTAGAAACCGAATATGAATTTATTATAAAATAATATTTTTAGCTTTTCCAAAGGTGCCCCTCACCCCTCTTATAAAAGGGAACTCCCCCTTCTCAATAATTCACACATTCAAAGCTTTTTGTCTCGGCCAAAACCTGCCCAAATACTCTCTAAAATTCCCTCACTACAACCTAGATGCCTTAGTTTGATCAGAAAGCTGACCTAAGGAGCCCTTTTGTTCAAATCAAAAGGAAGAACCCAAAGAAGAGGTAATGTTTTCACCACCCTCTTTCAAGTTCCTTTCTTCTTCAACTTCTTCTTTCTTCTTTATTTATATTCTAAAATAATAACTCTAGTATCTTTTATATACTGTGATGTTATTATAAATATGGTACAACCATATTCATTATTCTATCCATCCTTTGAAGATCATGTCACCATACGTGCTTACGTACGACTTACCGTCTCCACGTCGTGGTGTAATTTTCATTCAATAAATTATTATTTGGATGGGTATAATAATGATGTGTAATTTATGTAAATAATAAATATAACATGATAAATATTATTTCTATATGATATACCATCCAATTATATATTATTTTAACATCAAAAGAATGATATTGTCGCTAATGCGTACATACGGACTACCGTCTCCACGAATGCGATGAGATTCATTATCCATCATATTCATTCAAGTATAATTCTCATTTGATGATTAAAAATAATGTTTAAGGACTTGATATAATTCTGGATATGAATAAGATACAACCTATCCATAACAAACATGGATTACGTAACAATGAATATAAAGGAAAATGAGTAAGTTAACACCCGAAATGATGATAATACTAAGATATTATTATCAAATAAATGTTAAAAGATCATATATGATATCATATTAAAGTAAATGATTCTTCTATAATTCCATAACAGTTATTTCACCATTACAGAGGAGGTTAAACTACCTTCTACCAATGAAAAAGTACAATGTAACTCACTCTTAATTTCATGAGAATTCCATTGTTCACCACTTATTTATTGCACGTGGTGTATGTGTACTTCCCATAATTGTATTCATTATGCAATATACTTTAATTTATGGGTATTTACATCATCATTGTATGATCTTTATTTCATGGGTGTATGTTTCGTAAGTTACCTAATCGTTAAGGGAATTTGATATTTCAATTTCCACTCATTTGGCTTTACGCATATTTCATTGATTATTTTACTCCAGGATTATTTGTGGAATCACTATTCATTTGATTATGTCATAATTTCCACTCCCCTTTCTGTGGATATACTTTTGGTTCACATAATCACTCCATTGATAAATTCTCAAGTCATCGATTTGAACTTGATAAGTGTAATTTTAACTCAATCTCCATTTGTTGAGTTAAATATCCAATTCACTGGTGTTGTTTTTACAAGAATATGTGTGAATTTAATCTGATTGATTTACACTGAATATCCAATCATATTGAGTGTATTTAAATTTTTCACACAAAATTATGTCGTTGATTTATCCTTAACCGAAGGATATGGTCTTTATAAGAGAATTCATCTCAATTTACATTCCATTGAGACTTCTTTGTTGTTATACAACAAATCACTTTTATATGGTGTATATAATGTAGTTTGACATAGTATATCATGAATCCATTTATTCTCATGATATTACAAATATTGATTACCTCAATTATTTTTATTCAAGTGTCTCTATTTTGGTTAGTAACTCTAACTAAAATATCATTTTAAAATGTTTTAATGATTTATCATTCTAAATCTTTCTCATTAATGTTCATGTTTTAAAAAATGGTTTAAGGATTTATCTATATGGACATTAAATTTTTCAATTGGAAATTCCTTTTAAAAGTTTCAAAGTGGTATGGGACACTTTGATTCAAAAATATATTTTTAAATGGATTCTTGACAAATAGTGTGGATTTTAAATGATTTCAAGAACAAAGGGGATATTTCTCTCTAATAGTTTTGATGATAATTTCCATCTATGTCAATATCCTTCATTGTTCTTGATTGAGGGTAATCTAATACAATAAAATCTTCCATATTGTATCGAATGATTTATGTTTGACTGTGGATGTGCTATTTTTACACCATTCATGGTTTATGGTTAAATTATTGACATTTCATATGCTAGTTTTAATACGAATGTTTATGTTATGTTTAAACCTGTTCATATGAGGAACACATTGGACATAGTAAGTGATGGGTGGAGCCCGCTATAGCTCCTTGATGCATCGGTAGGTCTCATGAGACAAACTAGTGTCTTGGCACGAGGCCTTGACAAAATCTTATTTGTAGTCTTGGCACGAGGCCTTGGCTACGTGGTTATGATAGTCTAGAATTATGCATTCCATCATTATGAAAGTGGTTATTGATATTGCCTGTGATTGTTCGACTAGTAGAATATGCATATAAATAAGTAAATGGAATTATTTCATTTTATCTTTTCCATATTATGCTGAAGTTCAAGTTTAAAAGGCTCTTGTTTTAGTTATAAATTGCTTTAAGTGTTTATGATTATCTACGAAAGCTTCTGCTATATTGTTATCCTTACTGAGCACCTGAGCTCACCCCTTTCAATGTTTTATTTTTCCCAGGATGTGAAGAAGTAATTTATGAATGACCTGCAGGGATAGTATGAGGGGATATGAAGACAAGATGTTGTTGTATCTTTTTTTACCTTATGATGTAATGTAATACTTATGAATATATCTAGTGTTTCAAAAACTACTAAACTAATCGGTCTTTCAAGACTTGATCCTTTGTGATCATGCCAATGTTATGTAATAATGCACCGACTCTGGGTAACTGGGGTCGGGGCGTTACTGTTGGTATCCGAGGAAGTTTAGTACAAACCTTGGAAGGTATATTTAGATAAACTCTGATTAGAGCATGTAGACCTAAGATTAACATTGAGGATTAGTATAGAAGAACTTCCTAGAATTTTGGTATTATAAAGATTTTGTGAGTTTTCCGAGAAATGCATCCCTGTCTGGATACGAGCATGTAGAGGCGGATCTGGCACAGATGTACCTAGGGGTAAAACCCGAAAACACCGCTTTGAGCTAGACTCAAACAGGAACTGGTGCACGACAATGGGCCTTGCTGCACTCTTGGTTACGACACTCTCGGGGGATATGCTTAGGATAATTTACATTTTCTTTACAAATCGATTTGAAGTATTATATATATAAGATGAGAGTAAATGACCTTGGTTAATCCTGATGTGTTTCAAATTGAGAATATGGTGACATGTTAATCTATAAATGATTATATGACTACTGTTACTCACACAATTCATTCTGGTTTTAGTCAATGGCTGGATTCCAAGGAAGCCATAGTGACTTTGAGAATGATGTACAAGGTGGGAACAGTGGTGGAAATGAGCAACAAAATGGATTGTTGATATGCGTAAAAGATATTGTCTTTATGCCAAATCAATTTTCCAAAAATATTATCAACAATATATATATTAACCAATTCCCAAACTCAATAAAGAAGAGAAATGTGAGGAATGATAAGAGCTCCAGCAGTTGAGACCATGGAGAAAGGAATTTTCAATTTCCATCATGCAGGAAATGTGGAAGGAGACACCTAGGAAAGTGTCTCAATGGGACAAAGAAATGCTTTACGTGCGGGAAGGAAGGACATAAAGTGAAGAATTGCCGAAGAAAAATGAAGAGTACTATGAAAGTAGATAAAAATGGTCCCAAGATTCCATTTACAGTCATTTGACGTAAATGTAGGGGACCTGGCCATTACTCGAGTGAATTCCCTATTCTATAGGATATTTTCTTGGTCAAAGAAGAAGCTATGTGGGAATAAATGGTTGAATAAATGTTTAAAAAGTATTAGTTCTCCTTGTTGATGGGTTTACTTTGGAAGAATTCTCTCTTGTATTTTTAACCATGCAGTTTTCCATGTGAGAATGATATTTGAGGAATAATTATCTTTTCTCTTGTGGATATAGTTATAAATAACCATTTGGTTTTATATGATCACTGGGTTTGAGGAAATTATAAGTTATTATAATTTCGGATGAAAATGCAAGGTATGAGATAAGATTTGTGGTTAAATTATGTTATGGTTATTTTGAGAAATTTATCTCATTTTGGTAATGTTATAAAATATAGTTTTTGAAAAAGGACAACATGCAGACTGTGTGACAACCCATCGCGTCGAACAAAGCAGTGGGAATCAAACCCACAACCAAAGTACGATTTGGATTTATCGCCTACCACTAGACTTCGTGAAGTCCCTGGTTAGTGCGACTATTATTTTTAGTTAAATGATTTTATTGATCAATAATAATTTGATTTGGGATCTTATGTCTTATCAAATGAATACCCTTAGTATAGGAAAATGATTTGGTGATTAAGTGATAATTGTTATTTTGGATGTTGTTCGCTTTGCTGTGAACACTATATGCCCAAGGAAAATAGAATAGTATGGGATTTCATTTGAGGAGTAATGGTGGATTTTTATCTATGTTTTTGTTGTGGATTTATAATGATTTGGGTTATTTATGTAAATGATTAGGTTAATTACTTTTATGTATGTGACTTTAAGAGTAATTAATGTCATTTGGAGATACAATTTAACGTGGAAGACTACATTCTTATATGTTTTGGGTTTCAATATTAGTTTGGATTATATTGAAGGATTTTAAGGAAAATTTATTATTAAATGGTATTTATTTAACTTTGGGGTATTGATGGTTTAATTTTAGAAATTAAGATTAGTGTTTTTTTCTCTAATAGAATATCCATATGGGGGATCATCAGATATTATACTAACCATTTTGGTTTTGATTAATCTCTAAAGATAAGTTAAATACATAGTTTATCCTACGTGGATCATGTATTTCTATAGAAGTTTATTCTAGCTCTTCCATTGTGACCAAGTCTTCTGGAATATTCATTGTTAAAAAAAATGAGTTAGTGGTAAAAATTTATTAAAGAATTAAACTATACTTAAAAAGTAAGTATATCTCTTTATTTTCTTACTCAATATCATAAATGAATTCATCATCCTTATTTAATGTAACTTAAAACAAAAAATGTTGTCCTTTTACTTTTCCTACTGGGAGACTAATGACCGTTTGTCCCAACACAAGTTTGTGATTTTATTATTGTTAACTTTCTCCTGATCATGTTTTCTATCCCTCTCCACCAGAACTTAACACTTAGTTTATCATCCATATCCCTGTTTTCATACATGTAATCCTAGTATGGGTTATCTTGGGTGACCATTATACCTCTCTTCCTTTCTTTTAAAGTTATAGTTTTATTGACTCTTTTTCCGATGTGGGACATTCCATTATATTATCAAGCCCAATTTTAAAAAAATTGTGAGGACACAATTTATTGAAGGAGGGGATAATGTAACTCCCCAAGCTTCCATAGTACGTTTTCCTTTTAATAATGCAATGGTGTGCATTGTACGCAACTTCGAGATTCTAACACACCACAACCAATCAAACTAGCCGTTATGAATAGTAATCAATACTTTTTGAAATTTTATAAATTTTATCTTTTGAAATGGACTTCATTTTTGGATTCTTGATATCGAAATTAGCTTAGGGTGAAATTGTTTTACTTTTCGGATAACTTTCATATTTTGATGAATAGTGAAAATTACAAAATTTTAATTAAAAACAACTTTTTTAATCGAAATAATTAATAGTGATAAATTATTAATTTGAGTGGTTTTAAAGTATATTTAGAATATATAATTACCATTCAATACAATGTTGGTCACTGGATGTAATTTCACATTTAAGCCAAACATGTACAAGTGTCAATCTTTTGATAGTTATTATCTCTTAAAAACACGCTATTTGTTTTGACGATGGGAATTAATTTTTAAATTAATTAATGCAAATGATATGTTTTAAATTTTGTAAAATAGATATCATATTTGAATTCATAATATCAAATATATCTTAGGCCTAATTGTTTGTATTTTTCTGGAAACATTCATTTTTTGATGAATAGTGAAACCACTAAGTGGTAGAAAAAAAACTGATTTTTTCATAAAACATAATTTTACTGCTTCTGTGAGTGGAATTTAGAATATCCGAGAGACACGGTTAATATCAAGGTGTAAAATGTGGTTCAATGAGATGAAAACTAATTTTTGGTGAATAGTAACTTTTTACTTTTATTTACCACGGTTAAAAGTAAATAAATTTATTAAGGGTAAAAATAATATTAATATTACCCTAACACATGTCCTAATTCTATTGGAAAAGTGTATCTCGACCAAAAACAACCTTAGGAGTAAAATATTATAATTTAGGTAGACTTTTATTAGATTAGGACATTTATTAATATTTAATTCAAAGAAGAGTTAAAAGAGTTAAAATCAATGTTTATTTACTAAAACATTTTTAATATAGGGTTATACATAAGATAAATTCGATTCTAAATATCATTAGAAAGATAAAAAGATTTAATACATAATGGTATTTTATTTATAATTTTTAGACATTAAATAATTTAATTTATTTATGACACACTGATGATGCAGTAATTACCTAATTAATGTAATATTAAAATAATTGATTTTATAAATATCAAAATAAATGTAATTTGAGACTTTTTTATGAATTCCAATAATTTTATAGGTTAATATGACATATTGTTAATGATTATATAAATTTTTGTCGAAGTAATAATGCTGTTATGAATTTCTCAAAAACAAAATACCCAATAGTGTCAAAATTGACATAAAGGAGTTTTTAAAACAAATATTATATTATTAATTTATATTCAATTCCTAAAAATCTAATTATCAGCAAAGAGACTTATATAATGATATTTGTATCATTAATGGACCACTTGGGGGTCTCTTGGATGTATATAGTAAGTTTATTAACCATATAATATAAAAATACAAAGAGACATTGCAAAAGTGAATCTAATTAACTAAGAGTTAATACTTAATGTTAAGGTTAATATAATGACCCAAACCTGTCTAAATTCTATTGGTTGATTGGGTTTAGACCCATCCCCACCTTAAACTTTGAATAATCCACATTTAATCCATTAAAAACTGAATATGAATTTATTATAAAATAATATTTTTAGCTTTTCCAAAGGTGCCCCTCACCCCTCTTATAAAAGGGCACTCCCCCTTATCACTAATTCACACATTCAAAGCCTTTTGGCTCGGCCAAACCCTGACCAAATACTCTCTCAACTTCCCTCAATACAACCTAGAGGCCTTAGTTTGATCAGAAAGCCATCCTATGGAGCCCTTTTGATCAAATCAAAAGGAAAAACCCAAAGAAGAGGTATTTTTTTCACCACCCTCTTTCAAGTTCCTTTCTTCTTCAACTTCTTCTTTATTTGTTATTTCTATTATAAAATAATAAATAATGTATCTTCTATATACCTTGATGTTATTATAAATATGGTACAACCATATTCAGTATTCTATCCATCCTTTGAATATCATGTCACCATACGTGCGTACGTACGGCTTACCGTCTCCATGTCGTGGTGTAATTGTCATTCAATAAATTATTATTTGGATGGGTATAATAATGATGTGTAATTTATGTAAATAATAAATATAACATGATAATTATTCTGTCTATAGGATATAACATCCAATTATATATTATTTTAACATCAAAATAACGATATTGTCGCTCGTGCGTACGTACGGACTACCGTCTCCACGAATGTGATGAGACTCATTCTCCTTCGTATACATTCTAGTATAATTCTCATTTGATGATTAAAAATAATTTTTATGGACTTGATATAATTCTGGATATGAATAACATACAACCTTTCCATAACAAACACGGCTTACGTATCCAAGAATATAAATGAAAACGAGTAAGTTAACACCCGAAATGACAATAATACTAAGATATTATTAACAAATCAACGTTAAAAGATCATATATGATATCATATTAATGTAAATGATTATTTTATAATTCAATAAAAATTATTTCACCATTATACAAAAGGTTAACCTACCGTCTACCAAGGAAAAAGTACAAAGTAAGGGGTTTCTTATCTCACTCTTAATTTCGTGAGAATTCCATTGTTCACCACTTATTTATTGCATGTGGTGTATGTATACTGCCCATAATTGTATTCATTGTGTAATATACTTTAATTTATGGGTATTTAAATCATCATTGTATGATCCTTCTTTCATGGGTGTATGTTTCGTAAGTTACCTAATCGTTAATGAAATTTGAAATTTCAATTTCCACTCATTTGGCTTTACGCATATTTCATTGATTATTTTACTCCAAGATTATGTGTGGAATCAATATTCATTTGATTATGTCATAATTTCCATTAGCCTTTCTGTGGATATTCTTTTGGTACACATAATCACTCCATTGATAAATTCCCAAGTCATCGATTTGAACTTGATAAGTGTAATTTTAACTCAATCTCCATTTGTTGAGTTAAATATCCAATTCACTGGTGTTGTATTTACAAGAATATGTGTGAATTTCCTCTGATATATTTACACTGAATATCCAATCTTATTGAGTGTATTTAAATTTGTCACACAAAATTATGTCGTTGATTTATCCTTAACCGAAGGATATGGTCTTTATAAGAGAATTCATCTCAATTTCCATTCCATTGAGACTTCTTTGTTGTTATACAACAAATAACTTTTATACGGTGTATATAATGTACTTTGACATAGTATATCATGAATCCCTTTATTCTTATGATATTAAAAAGTTTGATTACCTCAATTATTTGTATTCAAGTGTCTCTCTTTTGGTTAGTAACTCTAACTAAAATATCATTTTAAAATGTTGTAAAGATTTATCATTCTAAATGTTTCTCATTAATGTCCATGTTTTAAAAAATGGTTTAAGGATTTATCTATATGGACATTAAAGTTTTGAAATCAAAATTCCTTTTAATATTTTCAAAGTGGTATGGGACACTTTGATTCAAAAATCTGTTTTTAAATGGATTCATGAAAAATAGTGTGGATTTTAAATGATTTCAAGAAAAAAGGGGATATTTCTCTCTAATAGTTTTGATGATTATTTCCATCTATGTCAATATCCTTCATTATTATCTATTGAGGGTAATCAAATACAATAAAATATTCCATATCGTATCGAATGAGTTATGTTTGACTGTGGATGTGATATTTTTATACCATTCATGGTTTGAGGTTAAAGTATTGACATTTCGTATGCTAGTTTTAATACGAATGTTTATGTTATTTTTAATCCTGTTCATATGAGGAATGCATTGGACTTAGTAAGTGATGGGTGGAGCCCGCTATAGCTCCTCGATGCATCAGTAGGTCTCATGAGACAAACTAGTGTCTTGGCACGAGGCCTTGACAAAATCTTATTTATAGTCTTGGCACGAGGCCTGGGCTACATGGTTATGATAGTCTGGAATATTTCATTCCATCATTATGAAAGTGGTTATTGATATTGCATGTGATTGTTCGACTAGTGGAATATCAATGTGAATAAGTAAATGGCACTATTTCATTTTATCTTTTCCATATTATGCTGAAGTTCATGTTTAAAAGGCTCTTGTTTTAGTTATAAATTGCTTTAACTCTTTATGCTTATCTACGAAAGCTTCTGCTATATTGTTATCCTTACTGAGCACCTAAGCTCACCCCTTTCAATGTTTTATTTTTCTCGGGATGTGAACAATTAATTTATGAATGACCTACAGGGATAGTATGAGGGGATATGAAGACAAGATGTTGTTGTAGTTTTTTTACCTTATGATGTAATGTAAGACTTATGAATATATCTAGTTTTTCCAAGACTACTAAACTAATCGGTCTTTCGAGACTTGATCCTTTGTGATCATGCCAATGTTATGTAATAATGCACCAATTCTGGGTAACTGGGGTCGGGGCATTACACATTTCCTCTTCGATATCAGTCTTGAAATTAAATAAATCGAAATATGTTTGTCTTTTTACTCTCCTCTTAGATTTTACCTATGTTGTTCACTAGTTCCTCACTTACGGCTCACACCGGCTTAACTAATACTTCTATAAGTCATAAAACAAAAGTTGAAGCCTCCACTAATCCTCATGAATTTAGAAAATTTCTTCTATCAAAAAAGTATCAGCAATTGAAATAAATATAGATGCCTTCCCACCCTAGTTCTACAAAATTTAAAATAAAGAATTATTAATAAATAATTATAATTAACAATATTATGAAAATATAACTTTATTAATTAGATATAATAATATCATAATTATAAATATTAATATATATGTATATAAACCTATTATTATAGTTATAATGATCCATATAAATATTAATTTATAAATAAATTATCATTATTTTTATTATTATTAGTATACTATTTTATAAATTACCTTTTTTTAATTATTTAAAATTATTTTTTTATATTTTTTATGTTTTTTTGTTCTTTATGTCTTATATTCATCCCATGTATACTCTCCTCCAAAGGGGAGGGGGAAAGGTAGCTTCAACACGATGGAGGAATCATGGGCTTTGGTGGAGGACATATCAAAGTAGTGGATGAAAACATCTTCTTCTTCCTCTAGTGGACAATACATCAATCCTAGATTTAAATGACTCATTGGTTAGTGAAGATCATCATGATGGAAGCCTTATACCATTATAAAGATATGCAGTGGTAGATGATATTATTTTGAGCTGGAAGGGAGGGTGATTTCAATCAAGTGAGAAGAAATCTAGCAACGACGGTGTTTTTCCAGATCAATGTGGTGTCAACTTGAAATCAGTGAGGACAACGGTGGATCAGAAGGAAATAGTGACACTCAAGATCATTTATCAATGGATAATTTTATCATAGAGGCTCGTCGATTGGTAAGGAGTATTTAATTTCCTCCTCTATTGTCTAATTTCAGATGCTTCATCAGGTTGTAATGGTTTGAGTTTCATCTTGATTGGTGTAGTTCAAATCCTGAACACAAATTCATTGTGAGGATTCAATTTTGATAAATTTAGAGGTGTATAATTTTAGAGTCAATATATTTTTTCTATTGGAAGATGAGAGGTGGGTTACTAGTGGATTTCATATGTAGTAGTAGAAGAAGAAATCACCCATTGGTCGATGGTTGTGGAAGTGGAAGAAGTAGCAGAAGATGGTTGATCTACCGGTGGATCGAGCACAATGGTAGAAAAATAAGAATGTTGTGGAAGGAGCTATGTACTATGCATGATACCTATAGGTGAGGGGTGCCATCAGTGGATCAAATATAGATAGTAGATTATTGCATCATCGGTTATTTTTGTGATAGAAAATGATGCGGTGGTAGATCGGTTCTACTTGTGGATGGGTGCTACATGTTGATGGATACTAACAGTAGTATAGGAGATGGGTTGAGCCTGGCAATGGATCACATACCCATGTTGATGAAATAGTAGAAGGATCTCGACAATGACAAATACAGAGACCGCTAGATCCTCTGCTCTAATAGTTGATTTCTTATCCAATAGTGGATCTGCAAGCTGTAGCAGAGCCCAATAGTAGCACTGTACCTGAAAAGAAACATTAAAAATTAACAAATATCATTAATTAAAAAAATTAAAATAATGAATTTACAAATTTAAAAAATGTAAAACTCAATTAATAAATTATTTAAATAAAAATAAAATTAAAAATTCAATTAATATTTTTTTAGAACTTATGAATAATTAATTAAATTGAAAATCAGATAGTATAAAATAAAAACTAGAATTTATGTAAAATTATAAAATAAAAAACGAAAAACAATTAAATATTTTCAGAATCAAATTTCAAGTTGAGATAATAAACTAAATTCAAATAGGTTAAATTAAAATTTATGCAAGATTAATTATTAAAAATCAAAATTTGAATTCAAATATATTAAAAATACAAAAAATACATGACTTCAAATTGAATTTATGTTTCTATAATTGAATAAAATTAAAATTAAATATTTAATTACAAATATGTCAAAAAATAAAATAAAATAAAATAAAAACTCTCTTAAAATCAATATTTCATGTCAAAAATAATATAAATATAAAAGGGAATTAGAAAAAACAATATAAAGAAAAACAAGGAAAGACAAACTTAATTATACTAAAATCTAAAAAAATAAAATTAAACATAAAATATTAATAATTAATAAATTAAACAATAAAATCACTAAGGATAAATTATTTAACAAATAAGGGTCATCAAATAAATTTAATCAATAAAAACATAATTAAAATATGTGAGAAAACAACTTGTTTAAAGGCCCCGTCAATAATAGGGGTATATAAAGATTCATGTGAGGGATAAATGGGAGTGAAAGGGGTATCACATCACCTTGAAATCATATGGACAACTAGATGGATGTGTTATAATCGATCCCATTGTGAAAAGTTTGAAATCAGGATGCATAATATAAAGAAGGTTATTGAATAAATAGGATAAAGAGAGGATCTCTTAAATTGAGAGTGTTCTTAAAAAAACATAGTAGAATCTTATTAAGAGCTTAGGGGAAGCTTTGGAGGGAATTTGAGAGATAATATCATAGTAAATTCATTCTCCAATGATTCTTAGTAAAGTATAATGGGAGTTTGGGAGGGTTTATATAGAAAAAGAGAGGGGAATTATTTATTAATTTATAAACATAGTTTTTGCACTCTATATGATAAATTTTTCCAAACCACAAAACAACCCATGGTTTTTCCCATTTCTTCTACAAAAGAAAATTGGATTTCATTATTTTTTAATTATAAGAGATTAAATCATTAATATAATATCACTAGTGATGTGGAAGTGAGTAATGTTTATAATGAAATAATTTTAGAACCATAACAATATAATATAGGTATTTTAGGATTAATTATGGATTTCTAAAATTAATAAACATAAATTAAAAACACATTATTTTGAAGAGAAAATAAAATTTTGTTCATGGATTCTATTAATATTAATTATTAAATCACTTTTGGGATTTTATGATTTCATAATACACACAATATATTTATATTGTAATTAATATTTACCCAAAAATTTAGTTATATTTAAAAATAATAAAAAATTCACCATTGGATAATTTGGACAAGATGATTTCAAAAATAATATTTACCCCGATAAGTGAGTCAGTGGAAAACGACCCCTGACTATTTATTAAATGAGTGAAAAAGTATAGAAAAGTAAGAAAAAGGATAGAGACAGTCAACTTTCTTGCATCCAGACACCAGTTCCAGTAGAAATGAGTCAATTACATATCATAGTAGTCATATCCTTCACCACATCCCTAGTATGGTGTTTCCTCTACTGTAGCTGATTCCCACTCTGAATTAGTTTCATATTGATTCAAGAACATGATGTACTTATCTCTGAGATTCAATTGTTCCAATGATGAATCCTCTTTACTGGATTGTACACGACCTTTTTTAGGAGATGTGGTAGCTCCTCTTTCCATCTTAGAGGAATACCTGGCAGTCACCGACTTTGGTAGGTAAGAATAATCCCTCGTTGTTTTCCTCTTTGGTGGTGAAATCCTAATCCCATCACTTTCAAACATCCCTCTTCGTCTGCCTTGAAAAATGTCACTATAAGAATGTATGACAATGTCGTTGTTTTCCTTGTCACAGTCATAACAGCTTCCCCATTTTACAATGATTTTCATGGAAGAAGAATTATTAACTCTGTCATCCTACCTCACCAGAATACTCTCTATGGCATCCAAAATCCATCTTAGATTAGATAACTTGTTATGGTTAATCAGGTAAAGAAATTGATGATCCTATATGTTGACATGACCACCATGCAACTCTGTCTCAAATTTATTCATACCAGCCTCCACTAGACTGTTGGGAGTGATCTACATATCATCAGACAATTGAGATACCTCAATCAAAATGATAATCTTCTCATATTCCTAGAATAAAAACTGATTGACTGTCATACTATGGCCTTGCACCTTATCATTTCCATAATACAAACTGCCCAAAGGATTCTCATGCCTAATAACCGACTTCAATTGAGAGCAATGGGAATCATTATCCATTGAGGACAACTTCTCAAGCCTAAGATCACTCACCAACCTAAAAAACAATTTCTTTACTATTGGGATAGAGGGAACCTACATCTCCTTCACTCCACAACCACTCGCGGGATCCTCTTTTGGGTAACCTTGCCACATCTCCTACACCACCACTGCAGAAGATGGTTCTTCAACCACAGCAACACCAGTTTGATCCCCTCCCATGAAAAAACCCTTATTACCACCCTCCGCCACCAAATATACCTTACCAAGATCCTCAATGCCTTAACTATTACTCCTTGCCATCACCAGTGGGCTTAGACTCATCTTTTCATTTTCGAAAACCAACTCCATGTGACCAAAGTGGAAATAGGTCATACAGTGTTGCATCCAGGATTCAAACACAACCTCTTGCTTCCAACATAACATCTTACCATAAAAAATCCAAACACAATTCATCTAAGACCTTGCAGCATAGACCTCAATGAAAATCTATTTAAAAATTGGTTAACACATGACCTTAGTACGATGATAAGAACACATGTACTACCCCACCATATTAAAAATTTCACACAGAATGGAAGGGTTCTGAAAAGAAAGAGGTAAACCAGGAAAGGTAACCCTTGTCACTTTCATTGAAGGGTCGCACCTCATGTGAAAATAAAACCACCAGCGGAAGAGATAAAAATAGGATCCACTACATCATCGAGGTGCCATGGACAAGGCATCGATCAAATACTCTTCTAATCCAAATCATATCACTAAGTGATTCTGGTCGAGAAATCCAATGACCGCATATTTCCACAAATTCCAATCTTCTGTGAAAAACTGATCAAACATTTCAATCGATGGTTAAATGAGATGGAAGCGGTCCACCAGGGTGAGCCGACATAGATTTGTAGAGCTATTAGCTCCGTCGGAAGCGGAAACAATAAGGGCACCTCATGAAAAAGATCTGAAACCTTTAGAGAGAGCTGGATTATTTTGAAGGGAGGAGGGGAAGAGAAAGTAGACAGGAATGTCCTAACATTCTCAGGTGAAGGAGAACATGTAGCTCCCCCCTCCGATAATTAGGGGGGAGTAGACTATAAAGACATGAGGGCTAGGGAATTTGCACAAGAGAGAATAGAGAGCGTATCTCTCCACTCATACTCAAATATTAGAATTCATAATATATGTCTTTCATAAGAAATAATATTTATTTTATCCAAATGTTTTTCTAAATATGATAATTTACACTTTTAAATAAAAAATAACCAATTATTAAAAATACTGGTTTTTTTTACAATAACGGGTTTCTAACCCCTGTAAAAATTAAAATTAAATTGATAAAATTATATTATAATTTATATTTAATAAAAGTTATTTAATAATAATATTTTTTTAAATATCATTTATTTAAAATATTATTGAATTCTTCAAAAAGAGTGTCTTTATTAAAACTATATATTCTGTAAAAAAATACAATTTTTGTGTCATCATATCAAAATATAATTTTTATCATACTCATTATCTAATTATTTGTAAAGTAATTAAAACAAAGATAAATAAAATCATTATTTTATTAAAAATAGAAATATAAAAATCATACTATTATGTTCTAGATAATTAACCCCTTATTACGCCGATGTATTCCATAATAGTAATGTTTGTGAAGGTGATATTTTCTTGGGGTGGTTCATCAAACATCGTTTGGGCCATGATATCTACAAGCTAGAACTTATCCCATAAATGGTTTCATTCATACTTTAGTTGATGAATATAATCTTGGGATTGGTCAAGGGAAAATATTAGTGATTCCATCTCCCTCAGAATCATTGATAAATGATCTCCACAGGGTATGATCCAACTAGTCGAGGAAATTTCATTCATTGGCTGTGGTAATTGGATTTTTCATAACACTATATATATAATAATCATTACGGAAACTGTAAAATGACTATAATATCAATTTTTATGATTGTTAAACTTATTTTAAATCTGGCAGGATATAACTTATAATGGCCCAAAATAACCAAATTAGTGTATGTGATTTCTATAATAACATTTTAAAATAAAAAATTTAATAATTTAAAAATAGAATTTAAATTATAAGAGATTTGTTCGTTATAATAGTTATGTGTATACCTATCCTTAAGCTACACCTTGGAGGAAATAGTTCATCTAAATGGACCAAATCTAGGGTTACAATGAAAATTATAATTCCTATATCCATCTTTGATCCACACTAAGGAGGACATCATTTATCAAAATCAACCAACTCTAGTCTTATAGTGATGGTATTTATTCATATACCCCTTTATAAGCCACACCCAAGAAGAAATATTTTGACTCAAGTGTTTGGGAATCCTGCTTAACTTGACTCATTCCAAATTCAATGTTCATTGTAGATATCAGATATCTTAATATGCATATCAAAGGTTCATAGTGAATTATAAATTGATAATCAATGTGAAATAGGAATTTAAAGATGGATAATGATTGATTTTTTATCCAATGTTAAATCAATAGAGGAAAAACCATACTATAGATCTTTATAATTATATAAATGAATAAATACAATATATAATATTATTGTATAGAATATTCAATGTATTTAAAAAGATTACATATTTCCTTGTTAGAGTCAGTCACAAGTTTGCACATACCATACAATATAGCGTATTCTACAACTATAGAAGGTCGTAAAGCATTCAACCTTACATTGACATCCATCACGGACTTCACATCATATTCAACAATACATTTTTATCTTATGATTTATATTGGAAATTGATAGCTATTTTCTAGGATAGTTTATTTCTTAGTATATTTGATCAAACTCGGGACACATATGTTCTTCTCAATCCCTTATTTACATCATTTAATCTTTCTACTCTAATCCCATCATTAGGTGTTGGGAGGATTTTTGAACCACTAAATTTTTTATCATGAATGTGTGGGTTATGGATTTTATAGCGTAAATACACAATTTAAGTAATTTTTTTTCTAATGAGAAACAATTATATCCTTTACCAAGTTATAAACTACATGGTATTCATACTCACTGAATCCTAGATTGAAAAACATATACTGGAAGAGATTGAGTTGAAAAATGATTTATCTTAAAGGGTTATATTAGATAAGTGGAAAGATCCTTTTCTATAATCATCATCACATTTTTTTATTGAAATGAGGACTCCTTTGTGTTAAATTAGAAGATAGTGTAAGGTATCAATAAGTAATTTTGAACTGGGTTACTCAATGATGGCCTAATCTAAACACCTATTGAGTGATCCAGCCCGTACTAGCTAGCTTCTATATAATCTCTACCACTTGTGATGAAAAATTAGTGACAACATGACCTTTAGTAACTCATACCAAAATTATGAAAAATTATTCCCAGAGTAAGTTATTTTTAGACAGTGAAATAATTAATATGGTTAGAGAGATATGTTCTTACTTTTATCTGATGGATCATCAATGTTATATGTGGTTAAGAACCCATTAAAGGGTGTATTAGGTAATGCTTCTGGTAGAAATTCACACACTAGGTTATGTGATTTTACATCCATGACTATGGGAACTAAATCCACTTCCATTATTTGGGAAATCACATCCTCCACTAGAACAAATGTTCTGAGAGTCACTTATAAAGAAGGACTTCTTCAATCCAAACTATCAATGGATGTATATGAATTTTAAAATTTTTAATCATAGTTAAAGAAAGGATATAAAAATATCAAGGTCACAAAAATTCTTGAATGAAGGTGTTAATTGTGTTATAATCTGTTATTGAGTACCCGGTCACATATGATATGTCTATGTGGTCATCCACATGTTTTGAATGTTTAGGAATGACGTAAAACATGTCTAGATTGATGGATGATTATCATCCTACCTAGGATCTAACCACCACTATTTCTATTGTCTTCCCAATTGGAGAGTTAAGAGAAATATGTTCTATTGGAATTAGTTCTCAAGAATCTGGAGCCCTGGCAACATCATCTTCTAGCATTGGTTCAATTAGAGTTGTCACTAGCACAGTTAGATGTCACCTATTCTATAATCCATATATTTCTTCCCCCATAGATACCCATTACATTTGTACATAGGCTAGTTTTTCTTAGGTATATGGTATCCTTTAACTTATACATCACATGGTCTTATCCACTAGCCCATGATATGTGAGGGGATGAAGATAAAGGGTACGATTAGATTATCATTTGGGATCATTCATATCTAATATTCCTCTACAACCACTCCTATTGATGTTAATTTTTAAGAAATGGAATATTTATGTTTATAAGTGTTTGGTAACATCAAACATGTTGAGTTTTGGGATAATATACATATATATATATATATATATATATATTTACACTTCAATAAAATCATTTGAATGATTCAAAATATCGTTATGACAGTATAATGCTTACTTAGTGAACTCGAGCAGAAAAATATCAGTATATATTTTTCTTTACTTCACATAGTGAACTCCTATAAAGGTAATGTTAAGGAAGGAATAATTGGATTTTTTGGAAGAAAAAACTATCCCTCATGTTCAACTTTCACTTACAGCAAGGGTTCATTAATTGAATGAGAACCTTCATCTTCAACACTTTACTATAGAGGAGTTACCAGATTGACTACTGTTTATCTAACTGGAGACATCAGAGAAGATATGACTGATTTCACAGTTTTTTCATCCTAAAAAGATAAGTATTGTATGTAATTATTCACTCCAAATGATATAATATTAGTGTGAAGAGATGAGTTATATTACTTTCCCCTAAGAGGTGCTCTCCTCTTTATCATTCGTAACTCCCTGATATGTGAGTATCTGGAGGAATAAATCTGTATAGATGTTCAAAAACATATGAAAATGTATTTAATCTTCAATATCATTATGGTATGTTTTCGCCTCCTAAAGATGATATAAATAAGAAATTTGGGCAAGATCAGTCAAATGCCCAAAATATTTTAACGCAATCTCTTATTTCTAGAGAATTACCCAGACCTATTTAATAAATAATGTACTTCTAAAAAAAACACATTACTTATATTAAATGTAAAATTATGTATCAATAGGAATTGATATAGGGGGTGAACTTTGCTAGTGTATGTAGGTACCATACTTTCTAAAGGGACATGATCTAATCACATGATTTTCTTCCTCAAAATCTGATAAATTTGAGGCTTCCTTATGGGAAATTTCTTGTGAGTTCTGACTATCTCTACATTAGTTTGTTGTTATTCCCCTTCATCTTTCACATCATATGATAGAGGTCCCCTAATTTAAGATACCAATTTAGCAAAATACCCATTTGGGAATGATTGAATCCAAGCATTGATATACATCTTTTCAAGACTAATTATAGCCTCAGTAGGTTAAAGGACCACATATATTTATAGATCCTCTCATATAATAATGAAAATTAATTGGTATAAAACTAATGAATGTTTCTAAATTCATACACTATTGATTTCATCACAACATCCTTTTTGGATGCATAATAAATTTTTCCCAAATTTGCAAGGTGAATAACCTTCACAGATCAAATCCCTATCAATATTTGAAACTAGAATTCCCTTTTTGAGTGATGTGAGATACCCTCTCTCTAAAAGGATACCCGTTTCATTATTTCTTTATGAAACCCATAAGAGGGGTGCGAGGATTGTAAATAAAGTCATCACATCAATTCAATTTTCTCTCCACACCCCACTTGTCTAAAATTAATTTCTAGAATCTACTAATACACTAGAAATATGGCCTGAAGTAGGACACTAAGATATCTTGGCTAGTTATAAACACTTATCACCCTAAATGAGTTGTAATCCACCATTAAGGACCTGAAATTGGACAATGAGCTTGAAGGTAGTTTTCACTATGTTGATGTGTCCTAAAATATGATATAACTTATCTAGAACTGGGATCCCCAATTTGATGTATTCTCCAGTAACTACCTTATATTACATTATAAATTTCACAACTCTCACTCCTATGTGACAATCACATATAGTTAGTTGGTTACCACTTAAGAAAATGACCTAAAATATTTCTATCCATACCAACTGATCAACTTTGGGTGTAACTACCCATCCCAATTTAGTATAACACCCCTCTTCTAGTATTGGATAATAAGTGGCTACTAGAATTCATGAGTTTGATAGGTCCTCAACCTTCTAACCTTTGATTCATTAAAATTTGGAGTGATAAATTGTTATCCCCAGTCAAGGAAGAGAATATCAATCTTAGGATGATAATATTCCTAAAAAAAATTCACGCTATTGTGTATTTTTTTCATAAATGTGGGCATCCTATCCCTGTCCACAAAAAATGATTCCGTGGGATGAACTAGTCATACATCCCCCCCATGATTAGTGATCTATGAATAACGTAGACATCCCAGAGACTGATGGAAAATTCAATGTACACCAGGTGAAACAAATTGGTATAAGGCTCTATATAATAAGTAATTATAGGAGGATGTTCTTGTTACAATGAAATAAAGTCTGGGAAACCTATATATATTCATAACTAGTACTCTCCCATGCGTACACACGGCATTTTGAAATAATGGTTATTATTTGTAAAGTGAATTTTGTTAGTTAAAGTAACCCACCAATAGTAATATTTAATATATTTTAATCAAAAAACATTTTAGCAAAGCCATGGAATAGGAGTAGATAAATTATGGACACAAAAAAATTTACTTGAAATAATGAAGGATATATAAAAAGCAACTTCTAAATTTTTAGGGAGGTTGAACATATTTTTCAAATGCATTCAAGTCCTTCTTGATGGCCATAGTGGGTCAACACCTGTGCTCCATTTCACTACACGTCATCATAGGGTTCAGCATACCGGTATGGCGAACATTCTCCATAGAAAGAGTAATGCATGTATTGTAATTTTAAGTGAAAGAAAAATATATTATAAAAGTGGATGTAATAAAAAAAATTAACTGGGAAGAGGAATAATTTTAATACATGATGACAAAACCCATTCTTTAGTTGCACAAAAATTTATAAATTTTCTAATGGAGAAGTTCTCCTACTAAATGAAGTTACAATGTTTTCAAGATCTAAGTATTGTGATAATAAGTCTTAAAGCTTCATCATCATCCAGCGAATGCACTTTCCAGATGAAAAAACATTAGATAAATTAATAAATTGTAATGAATATCGAAATATGAAAATCCAATCCAGCAATGAAAAAAACAGTAGTAAAAAAATTTACTATTCTGGACTTGAATAGTATAAAGATCATATTATTTCTATACATTTGGACCGATTTCTTTAGTGGACAGTATCAAAAAAATTTAACAATTAAAACATTACAAAGGTGGTGTTTTTGTAATGTATAGAAACAGGAAATGGGAATTAAAATAGTTAGAAAAATTGGAAGTTTTGTATAGTATTAAAATGTAAAAAAAGTGGTCGAAAGGTGGAAATACTATGTACAGGAGATCAGAATGAAATATAAAAAATTGAAGAGCATATTACATAATTTAAATAGAAAAATGAATAAAAAATTGGATCAATTACCAAATTTTTGGTGATAGAAGAAAATTAGTAGGGAAAGGTAAAAAAAATATGTTCTGTACATATATGCTTGTATGCTAAAGTCTTTTTGTATGTAATATATGAAAATTTCAAACTCTTAAATATTTCATATGAAAATGTGTGCATATTTCAATGTAATATTGATTTACAGAAAATATTTAAGTGTAGTGAATAATATTACATTTTGCATAGCATAAGAAAATTCTACCTAAAATAGGATTTTTGATTATTTCTCTTACAGGTTTCCCTACCTGCATATCAAAGTACAATGTTGAACTTAAATACATAGCAATGAATAGATAAAGATGTCTTTTTCTATAAATTATGGTATCAGATCAAAACACTTAATCCATTTAAACCTACTGGGAGTATATTGTACAAAAAATATGATGAATGTAAAAAAGGACCTTGGAAAGGGGAATAATACGGAAAGCCAAAATCAAATACTACAGCAAGGAGTTTGTGTTAGTACCACTAATATCATGAATGAAAAAAATTAAATATGAGAAACCATTGAATAAATAAAAGCCAAATATATTAATTTTCTGATCACCGAAACAACTATTAGGAATAGAGGTTACTGTATACAGTTCATACATCCTAACAGACTTACAAAATAGTTAAAAAAAACTGAAACTTGATCCAAATGAACGACAAAACTGCGCATTTTGAAGAACCAAACTGGGCATATAGAGGAACCATAGTGTGCATATACAACCAAACTAGGCATGTTTTAGACTTTGAAATGTGCAGATATTAAACTATGCATATAGAACCAAACTGTGCATATAGAACCAAAACCAAACTGTGAATATAGAACCAAACTGTGCATATAGAAGAACCAAACTGTGCATATAGAAGAAACATGCTCCAAATGAATGAACAAACTGGCCATTATAGAACCAAACTAGGAATTATAGAACCAAACTGGGCACTATAGAACCAAGCTGTATATATAGAACAAAACATGGCATGTTTAAGACTTTGAAATGATCAGATATTAAACTGTGCATATAGAACCAAACTATGCATATAGAACCAAAAATGAACTGTGCATATAGTACCAAACTGTGCATATATAAAAACCAAACTGTGCATATTGAAGAGACATGCTCCAAATGAACTACCAAACTGGGAATTATAGAATCAAACTGGGCATTATAGAACCAAACATGGAATTATAGAAGAAAACTGGGCATTATGGAACCAAACTGTGCATATAGAACAAAACTGGGCATGTTTAAGGATTTGAAATGTGCAGATATTAAACTGTGCATATAGAACCAAATTGGGCATGTTTATGAATTTGAAATGTGCAGATATTAAAATGTGCATATAGAACCAAACTGCGCATATAGAATAAAAACAAATTGTGCATATATAAGAACCAAACTATCCATATAGAAGAACCAAACTATGCATATAGAAGAAACACGCTCCAAATTAATGACCAAACTGGGCATTATGTATGTACTTTATGATAAAATTAAAAAAGAAGATTGATTTGGTTGAAAACATGAAATTCTCATGGTGTTATTGTCTCCTCAATGACACATTATATAGTAATCCTATCAAAATACCGAATGAGTAGCAGAAAATATTTCAAATGAATGTTCTGTACAGTCTAAAATGTAACAAATTGTACAAAATTTATTAATTATGAACCGAAAAATGAGATTCATTTGGTCACTGAAGATGTATGTTTACCTTATATTTCCACTATGAGATTTCATTCTGTTTTTTCTGGTTTTCCTGTTTATATATTCCTTCGGCATGGTCTGTATGTCACTAGTTTGACATTCTGTAGGCACGGTGTCTGGAGATGTCTGGACATTATCTTCCACACCATCCTCAATATCAAAACATTGTGACCGATTTCTCTATATAGAGGCTTTTGATAGAATGATTTTAACCTATAAAGTACATAGGTTGAAATCATTGAAATTCAGAGCAGAGTTTAAAGAGTATAGTGTTTCTAATCAGTACACAAATGTAATTTGAAATAAATGTATGATTTTTAAATATGTATAAATCTAAATACATTACATTAACATCATTAATTCTTATAGTACTGGATATCATTTTACAGTAAGGAAAGATATCATATTTATACCCGAGTAGAACACGTGTTCAAGGGTGTAGTATGTAATCCTATGTCAATGTTTACAGTACCAGGAGTATTCCAAACAGACTGATGATCCTATGAGTAAACGTGCAATGGAATATATATGTAGAATGATATCCATAGTCAAAAATACATTTTAAAGAAATTGATACACAGTTACCTGCAGATAATGAATCACACTGCTTACTCTAGAAGACCCACTACTTTGATCTGCCAGTATATTATTGAAGAAAAACGTCAAGTATTCTGAGTTGTTGTTTTTAGAGATAATGTGATAAAAATTAAGACTTACATGTTTAAGTTCTAGGACGTTGGGGAAAAGTTTGATGAATTTGTCATTACCATTCATATGAAGCACTTTTTAACTATTTTACTTAGATGGATGATGACGATTCTTAATATTGTACTCTATCACCTCAATTGATAATAGAAATTTCTTGGCTTTAAAGTAGTTCAATTCCTAAGGGAAACCAAACTCGTTGTCATCTTAATAAAAAATCCCACAGGAACTGTTAATTAAAATATTCCATTTTTTATAATGATAGGATGTAAGGACTTGGATATACCTGTATAAATGCCGCTCTTAGTTGCGCAACTGTTTTGTGTATGTATTGCATTACTTGTTTCTCAAATAACACAACTAAAAAAGAGTCTGTCTTGTCCGTAACCATGAGGTGAACTCTAAATCTATTGCAATTGTTATTATGACTACACTTTCAATCTCATTTGGACTGTGCAGCTGAACCCAGAGTGTAGCGTAATGATAATAGGAAATGTAGGCAGCATTGAATAAAATCTCACCTCAGAGTAATGGTAATAGGTGTGGAGTTGTAGGACATGCAACAAATGCTTCCTTCTATAATCCTTACTTTCTTCATGCACGACTTGCATGATTTATAGAACCAGTTGTGGGTGCTTTGAATTTTTTGAACTGTAGCCGCAATTAAGAACCTTATAGCCAGTAGTATATTCATTACATGTAAATATAAAATTTATTACAGGATAGTAGTAAATAGTTCATAATTTTCCATTATCACAATTGACAAATAAGGGTACATTGCTGACCTGTTGACAGGTTTTGACATCAAAAATGGATTTCTGGTTATTCCAATACAGTATATCTGCTGTTTGGTTGGGATTTGTTGGTGATGTAGCATGTAACAGTGATGTTATTCTCACACCAAGCCTGATTAAAGAAGAACAACATACATGGAAGTAAATAGTTACATATTGTTGGTAGTTCATCTATGACATTCAGATAAGTAAAATATTGTACTACATAAGTAAAGGTTGTTAAAATGATACCTACTTCTGAAGTTTTCAACTACTTGAAGGTTTTGGTTGTAATGAATCTTTGCTTCATTCACAGTTGTAGTGACAAGAACAGAGGCTGAGAGCAGTTTGAAGTTAGCATTATATAAATCTATGTTCAAGCGATATATTGAAAGCGCATAGTAGAAATATTGAGACTAATAATTGTAGATAGAAACCATACATGTCAATCTCCTCACCCGGACGAGCTGTAATATCAAAATGGTAGTGGGGTCTGTGTTGTTTTCCATGTAACGCGGCATTTCAAATGCATAATTACCCCATAAGATACAAGTAACCTCGAACCCTCTGCACGAAAACCAAGTGACATAATGAGTAAATGTAGAATGTTAGAGTAATATAATGAAATTACTCAAAATAAAAAAGGACCTGTCATCTTGTAAAATAATCTACATCCTATGGTTGGAAGTGCCCATTTATTGAATTGTATGTGAGTAACGTATAACTCCAATAAGTTCTAAATAGATGTACATAGATACAATGTTTTCTTATGAATAACATAAGGCTGAATTAAAAGAAATTGTACAAATTAATTTAACATAAGTTGGTAAATGAAACTTTTAAATGTGGTATTAAGAACATGTACCTATTAGATGTTCTTATGGGACATTTTCATGAATGATGTCATCGAATGAAGTAAATTGAAAACTTAAAAGAGGTAGTTTTGCTTCAAAGGACGAACACACATTGTGGATGTTAAGATGATTTGACAGGGGTGTCTAGTTCCGAGGTAACTCCCTTGGTTTGAACATATTTGGATGTTTTTTACAATATAGCAGATTCCATCACCCAAAAGTTGTTCGTACACAGATATAAGCTGAGGATTTTTAATGGTACATTGAATCTTGGTTCCCTTCATAGAGTATGTTAACATCTTGGTTCCACCATTATGTGTTGGTAGGAATATTTAACCACTACATTTTTTATCATGAATGTGTGGGTTATGGATTTTATAGTGTAAATACACAATTTAAGTAATTGTTTTTCACTTGAGAAACAATTATATCCTTTACCAAGTTATAAACTACACGGTATTCATACTCACTGAATCATAGAGTGAAAAACATATACTGGTGGAGATTCAGTTGAAAAATGATTTATCTTGAAGGGTTACATTAGATAAGTGGAAAGATCCTTTTCTATAATCATCATCACATTATTTTATTGAAATGAGGCCGCCTTTGTGTTAAAGTCAAAGATTTTGTAAGGTATCATTATGTAATTTTGAACTGGGTTACTCAATGATGGCCGAACCTAAACACCTATTGAGTGATCTTTCCTGTACAAACTAGTTTACATATAATCTCTACCACTTGAGATGAAAAAGTTGTGACAACATGAACTTTAGTAAATCATACCAAAATTATGAAAAATTATTCCCAGAGTAAGTTATTTTTAGACAATGAAATAATTAATATGGTTAGAGAGATATGTTCTTACTTTTATCTAATGAATCATCAATGTTATATGTGGTTACGAACCCATTAAAGGGTGTATTAGGTAATTATTATGGTGGAAATTCACACACTAGGTTATGTGATTTTACATCCATGACGATGGGAACTAAATTCACTTCTACTATTTGGGAAATCATGTCCTCCACTAGAACAAAAGTTCCAAGAGTCACATATAAACAATGAATTCTTCTATCAAAACTATCAATGGATGTATATGAAATTTAAAATTTTTAATCACAGTTAAAGAAAGGATATACAAATATCAAGGTCACAAAAATTCTTGCATGAATGTGTTAATTGTATTATAATCTGTGATTGAGTACCCAGTCACATATGATATGTCTATGAGGTCATCCACATGTTTTGAATGTTTAGGAATGACATAAACCATGTCTATATTTATGGATGATTATCATCCAACATAGGATCTAACCACATCTATTTATGTTGTTTTCCCAATTGGAGAGTTAAGAGAAATATGATCTATATTAATTAGTTCTCTAGAATCTGGAGCCCTGACAATATCATCTTCTAGCATTGGTTCAATTAGAGTTATCACTAGCACAATTGGATCTCACCTATTCTATATTCCACATATTACTTCCACCATAGATACCCATTAAATTGGTACATAGGCTAGTTCTTCTTAGGTATATGGTATCCTTTAACCTATACATCACATGGTCTTATCCTCTATCACGTGATCTATGAGGGGATGAAGATAAAGGGTATGATTAAATTATCATTTGGGATTATTCATCTCTAATATTCCTCTACCACCACTCCTATTGATGTTACATTTTAAGGAATGGAATATTTATGTTTTTAAGTGTTTGGTAACATCAAACATGTTGTGTTTTGGGATTATATATATATATATATATTTACACATAAATAAAATCATTTGAATGATTCAAAATATGGTTATGACAGTATAATGCTTACATAGTGAACTCGAGTGGAAAAATATCAGTATATATTTTTCTTTACTTCACATAGTGAACTCATATAAAGTTAATGTTAAGGAAGGAATAGTTGAATGTTTTGGAAGAAAAAATTATCCCTCAGGTTCAACTTTAACTTACATCAAGTGTTCATTAATTGAATGGGAACCTTCATCTTCAACACTTTACTATAGAGGAGTTACCAGATTGACTACTGTTTATCTAACTGGAGACATCAGAGAAGATATGACTGAGATGACACTTTTTTATCCTAAAAAGATAAGTATTGTATGTAATTATTCATTCCTAATGATATAATATTAGTGTAAAATGATGAGTTATATTACCTTCCCCTAAGAGGTGCTCTCCTCCTACTCATTCGTAACTCCCTGATATGTGAGTATCTGGAGGAATCAATCTGCATAGATTTTCAAAAACATATGAAAATGTATTTAATCTTCAATATCATTAAGGTATGATTTCACCTCCTAAAGATGATATAAATATGAAATTTGGGCAAGATCTTTCAAATTCCCAAAATATTTTAATGCAATCTCTTATTTCTGGAAAATTACCCAGACCTATTTGATAAATCATGTACTTCTAAAAGAATCAAATTACTTCTATTAAATGTAAAATTATGAATCAATAAGAATAGATATAGGGGGTGAACCTTGCTAGTGTATGTAAGTACCATACTTGTTAAAGGGCCATGATCTAATCATATGATTTTCTTCCTCAAAATCTGATAAATTTGAGGCTTCCTTATGGGAAATTTCTTGTGAGTTCTGACTATCTCTACATCAGGTAGTTGTTATTCCCCTTTATCTTTCACATCATATGATAGAGGTCCCCTAATTTGAGAAACCAATTTAGCAAAATACCCATTTGGGAATGATTGAATCCAAGCTTTGACATACATCTTTTCAAGACTAATTATAGCCTCGGTAGGTTGAAGGACCACATAGATTTCTATATCCTCTCATATAATAATGAAAACCAATTGGTATAAAACCAATAAATGTTTTTAAATTCATACACTATTGAGTTTATCACAACTTCTTTTTTCGATGCATAATAAAATTTTCCCAAATCTGCAAGGTGAATACCCTTCACAGATCAACTCCCCATCAATATTGGAAGCTAGAATGACCTTTGTGAGTGATATGAGATACCCTCTCTCTAAAAGGATGCCAGTTTCACTATTTCTTTATGAAACCCATAAGAGGGGTGCGGGGATTGTAAATAAAGTCATCACATCGATTCAATTTTCTCTCCACACCCCACTTGTCTAAAATTAATTTCTAGAATCTTCTAATACCCTAGAAATATGGCCTGAAGTAGGCCTCTGGGATATCATGGTTAGTTATAAACACATATCACCCCAAATGAGTTGTAATCCACCATTAAGGACCTGAAATGGGATAATGATCTTGAAGGTAGTTTTCACTATGTTGATGTGTCCTTAAACATGATATAACTTTTCAAGAATTGGGATCCCCAAATTTATGTATTCTCCAGTCACAGCCTAATATTCCATTATAAATTTCACAACTCTCACTTCTATGTGACAATCACATATAGTTAGTTGGTTACCACTCATGAAAATGATCTAAAAGACTTATATCTACCCCAACTGATCAACTTTGGGTGTAACTACCCAACCCAATTTAGTATAACACCCCTCTTCCAGTGTTGGATAATAAGTGGCTACAAGAATTTATGAGTTAGATAGGTCCTCAACCTCCTAACCTTTGATTAATTAACATTTGGAGTGATAAATTATTATCCCAAGTCAAGGAAGAGAATATCAGTCTTATGTTGATAATATTTGTCAAAACAAATTCACGTTATTGTGAATTTTTTTCATAAGTGTGGGAATCATATCCATTTCCACAAAAAATTATACTGGGGGATGAACTAATCATACATCCCCCCATGATTAGTGCTCTATGAATAACTTAGACATCCCAGAGACTGATGGAAACTTCAATGTCCACCAGTTGAAACAAATTGGTATTGAGGCTCTATATAATAAGTAATTATAGGAGGATGTTCTTGTTACAATGAAATAAAGATTGGGTAACCTAGATATATTCATAAAGCACCACAAATTTGAGATCCCATGTGAATTCCTTATTGCTTTTCCACACCCAAAATGTCCATCCCTAGTTTATTCCAAAACCTTCCCCATAGAATAGATCCCTACCCAAATACCTTCCAAACTTATAGTTCATTGTGGATCTCTTCGAGATCGACACATAGTTGTGAAAACATGATTATGGTACTCTCTATACCTATTAAAAATTCAAAGGATAATTTCACAGTATGCACACTTTAGTGTATCAACTTCTCTAATAGGACACCATTTTCTTGACATGCTTTCTTGGGAAACCTTTTAAAGGTGGTTGATCTAGGTAAATAGATAGTTTTTGTGACATGGTATAGGATTGGGAACATAAGTCAGTATCCCAGACACATAAATCAGTAGCATATTCAAGACTAGAAAATCTTGGGGGTGACTCCTCTATGTTTCGATAAAATATGATATTCGGTATAAAGGAAATATCGATCATTGGCCCTAATGATTTCAATCATACTCATTTTATTATACTCAACAATTTCAAGTATATATACTAATTTAATACTCTCTCTCTTGGTAACTAATGAATATAATAATTAGGTGGACTCAGATGGATTTAGATGGATACAAAATATTTAAAAGCCTTATTAACACCTATGCAAACAACACATCACTATTTGAGCCACATGTATACTATGTAGATGAAATGTGTTTTCATAAGGGAGTAATTTAATAATTTCCATTACATGGTATATCCTTAATGGATAACGATGTTAAGAACTCCAAAATTAAGACTCCCATAAATTATGAAGATGAAAACCAATGATCTCTCAATGATCGTGAAACAACAATGACACACAGTAAAAAATTAAATGCCCAGAAAAGATTTATATAGTTGTGGAACCTCCTCCTAGTGAATAACCAAGTGATTTGTGAGACACTATTTCTTCCTTGGATTACACTTCTCTCTACTCTAATCATTCCCATTTCCTAGGGGGATTTTTGCGTCCCAAAATGTTCTATACAACACACCTAAAGGATTAGGGACCAAATATGTGATCAAGAATGAATCAAGGTTGATTATGGAATATTTTTTAAGAATTTGGAATCATTTAATATAAATAATTAAGGCTTCATTGTAAATCATCCCATTTTGAATTGAATCATTGTTCAAAAATTAAATTATCTTTCCTTCATGGTGCAAGGCCTTTTCATTTGTAGAGTCGAGGTAGAGTTCTATGTGGCTAAAAAGAGTAGAGGATAATTTTATCATTTTTGGAGTTCAAACAGGGTTCTATATGAATATCAAGAACATCCTCTATGTGGGATATTCCATTTGATTGAGATTCATTTATAGAAGTTAGGTAGACACTTATGTGAGTTTGATTCCCTTCTTGAGGACAATTTCGTATATAGTCATTAGATGGTGGATTCATATATCTATGAAGCTTCTTCCTAAGCATCAACATTGTGACCCATTTAGAAAATTAAATTACCCAAGGTTACCTATAAATACCAGACCCCATCTCTAAGTAGAACACAAACAATAGACAAAGAGGAGAAAAAGAGCCCCTTGGGGAAGTCCATGAGAATTTCAGGAAACCATGGAGATATTTATTCCTTCATAAGGACACCCCATAGAAAATCCCTTACAGTTAAAGTAAAGAATCATATAAAGGTTAATTGACTTAAGATGAAACCTCATGAAGAATCTCCTCAGTGGAGGTTCTTTGTGAATCCATATCTTATAGAGACTCCACAAACATTGTTTTCTAAGGGACTTTTCACGTAAGGTTCTTTGTGATTAAAACTTACCAAATCCCTCACAAGGCCCTCATTTATATTCATATTATATATACATAACCATTTATCACTTAATGATATAATGATGGTTTTTAATTAATATACATAAAATTCTATTCCTAATGGGTTCATTCCAAGTATTATTTGGACCTCCAAATTCCATTTCACAAAGAAACCAAATAATGGAAAAGTATATTTCTCGTATATCTCATACTCTTCGGGTCCATTTACATCATTATCCTACTCATTTATCTTGATCATATTATGAAAATATATGATATATATACCTTATTATTCTTAGGCCACCTAATTAGGTGTAAGTCTTTCACATGTCCCATGTGATTCATAAATCAGGCCTCCTTCTGATAGGTGTATTCCCCCACACACCCTTCAAAGGTAAATATTCCGGAACAAGTTTATAAAAGGGTTGAACCAAGGAATATTCCCTGATTACTCTACAGTTTCCACCCCTTTTACGACACCAAATTCCCACCTGGTTTTCACATATATAATCCCAATAAATTATACATGTTTCTCACTCTATTGAATAATTGTTGATCATCTATTATCACTTGTTTCTCTCTCAAAGAATGACTAATATGGGGTTAGATTTTAGTAAATCAGTTCGTTAAGAATATTTGAGATGTAATGCATGGATCACATGCTAGTCAAATATTCATGAATCCAAATTACATAGTGTACATCATAGTCATGTGACATTAAACTGAACAAAAATTTCCTAGTCTCATGATGTAAAAAGGAATGACAACATTCTTACCACATGATATTAATCCAAATGGTGTGATATTTTTATATGAAATTGAACTGTGTTACTCAAAATATGAAACCTTTAATTATAATTTCAATAGAATATATAAGAATACTATTTGATATTAAAACCCAATAATAAAAAAATTCATCTTTTCATTGGACCATAATTCTTATTTCATCATTCCCCCACACAATGTGGAATATTCCCTGTTGAAAATCACTATATAAAACTAATTTGGACTATATTTCATATGATTATTTTGTTGTGATATTTCCCTAATAATAGATACAACCACACATCTTATAGGATCATATTCCTTATGAAGTAGACCTACTATCATTGGGGAATATTCCATTTTAGATTAGTTATAAAAGTACTCTCATGTGTAATTCCCATACCAGCCATTTCTAGGAACATTCTGACTGAACGTCCACTTCGTATGAATTTAAAAATCATAGAATCAGTCCTCATAAAATAACATTAAGAGGAATAATAAGCCCTTCTAAGTAACACATAACATTTTATCTTCATATTTTCTTTATATGGATACATGAAAGCTGTTTACATGTTCCCAATCCCAACTACAAAAAACCATCAACTCCCAAGACATAAATTAACTCCATAGAAGAAAACTACGTTACTTTGAGCCCTATCTTTAAAAATAAATCCCTACTAATTTGTTAATTAAATATAAATAACCACTAATACACAGAAATGGTAACATTGAAGCATGATATTGATCCATTACTAGCATGGGGGTAACCATCCCTTCACTAGGATTTGGAAAGGATTCATAAATATGTCTTCAATATAAAAGAGAATATTTGTGTATGAAACAATCATGATTAAAATGTTGTGTTGAGCTTGACCTCCCACCCACTCAAAGAAAGTGTATTCCGAAGCATTTATGGCCAATAACCTCAGTAGTTACCTTCCTTTGGAAAGGAGGTCCAGAATGACATTCACAATGAACTGTCTTGGATCTAGAATCATTTTGGTGATGTTTCCATTCGAAATAAGATATTTTTATAAAATCAATTTATCCTCCTTGACATAACCCCAAATTTTATCAATGATGAATTGATGAGTAGTTAATTCATATTTAATCGACTATAAGTTTTTTTTAAATTTTTAATGCACATCTACTTAGGAAATTCTAATATGTTCTGGATTCAAATGATGCCTCTAATTATTAATTTAAATAAAATATTTGAGGTTATTAATCTCATTTTCAAGAACCATATAATTTTTAGATATCATGTCTTATGAATATTGGGTGTAAATTATTTGTTTTCATAATTTATTTACCTACATTTTACTTTTATTTCTTAATGCTTCACTACGCATATTAACCAATTCACCATCTAGAATATTCTATAAAAATATTGTTAAATGAATAATGAAATTACACTTAATTATTATATGGGGGATGAAAATACTCCTTTATATAAATGTGATAAGAATAAGATGTCTCAAACAATAAAATATATCAAAAATATTCTATAGAGAAAAATATTCCTATAAAAACTAATTTTACATACAAATTTATTTGGTAAAATTATACCATAATGATAATATCTGAAAGATTAATTATAGATACAAATTCATAATATATAATCAATATCTATTAGAAAAAATGATCTATGTATGTTCTTGTTTGAACCATTTTACCATGAATATCGACTCTGATCATAGAGTAAATGAAAAATAGTTTTTGATCACAATAGATAAACCTAATTTGATACCGAGGTTTTGGAAGTTAATAATTAGGGTTTGTGATCCACATTTGAATAATAGTTGTGATACCAATTGTAACCCCCAAAAGCGGGATTATTGGCCACTAAGAGTGGGGATGAATAAATATTTGAGTTCTAATATTAAATTTTACCATTATTCCCTTTCCATGAACCTCAAATACATTTTTAGTTAGTATATAGATCATATGGTGATTTCTAATGAAAAAGATGACGATAAGGAGAAGTGAGAGATATAAAAAACATAAAACAATGGTAAAAAAGTTCATATCACTCATTTTATTAAATAGTTACATCCTTGGTGTACAAACATTATCATTATATTTTCTGCTTCACTATCTTGTTATAAATTATTAATAATGAAATGAGAGGAGTGGTGATATATTCCTAAGACCCATGAAGAATGTCGATGAAAATTACAAGGGGAATCAGACAGTGACAAGAATGTCACTGGATTGTATGATCCTTCCTACATCTTCTTCATGGGACCATTGAATATAACATAGGTGTGCACCCATATTATTTTTTTATTAACAGACCATATGAGTTGAAACATCCTTCTTAATGATCTCATAATGAGTATTTTATCAGACAATAGACTCACAAGACAAACACACCTGATTGAGTACACTGAATAAGTATGACTATGTGAGTATACATTTCTCAACAACTTGGATGATCCAATCCATTAGTTTTATATCTCCATGTATTTATCTATATGTTAGCTTCATTAAATCATAATTCAAATTCATTTGGTTGACTCTTGATTCATCCTAATTTTAATACTTATATTATATTTTAAAGATAGTTCCTATTATAAATTGATTTCTTTTGGAATTATCTAGCTGTTGATGGGATACCCATAATCATAACATAGAGTTCAATCAATCTCAGATCCATATTTCTTGAATGAAATACCTCATTAGATCCACAAAACCTTCTCTTTCCTTGTAGTCTTTCTAATCCACTTGTTGTGTGGAATATATATCTCCTAAAATCATTGGTTGACATGTTGCAACATGGTTGGTGCATTATGAGACAACGTCTTCAAAAAATTTGGAGCAAAAAATCAAATGATTTTTATGCATAGAACTATTTCAGTATGTCCATAATACTTATAGTGTAATATATTTCAAACACTAAGACCATACATCCTTTAATATTAAAGGTATCCTCATCATGAAACACTATTCACTTCAGAAATCCTCAGAAAAAACATTTATAGATCAACGTATGAGGTAGTAGTGTGTTGTATTTTTGTAAGAGTAACACACTACTTTTTCTTCAACTACTCATGGAAAAACAAAAATGGGTTATTGTGTGATATCTTAAATAAGAATAAATTATTATTTCATCTTAAACCAATTATGGCGTGAAACACACCTCATTTTAGTGTGCTAAATAAATAAACATTCACAGTATCATTTTTAGAGTAAAACCATGCGAGGAAAGATAGACATTGTGCTACGATTTTCTCAAATATATTATTTCACTAAATCCATTCTATTTCAAGTCACTACATGTTCTCCATTTATTTTTTTCCTATAATTTTCTTTAATACTTATCATGATTCTATAAAATCAACTCATTCTACTTAACCTACATTGAGCCTCAACCTTTATCTTCTTTCCCTATATTCTAGGTGTTAAGCACATGATATTCCAATATTTACTTCAATAACAAGGATACATTCTCAATATTATATTAATAATTATCAATAATATATATAAATATGAAATATTTAAGTGTGTTATGGACTTCTCATTATTATTATATAAATAAAAAAAATCCATTTATCAGATTAATAAAACAAATAATTTGTTCAGATAATGTTTATAATAGATATCCATTCCTCAGTTAGAAAGAAATTGAATAGATAATGGAAACATCCTTGACCATAACAATGAGTCACAAGATCCACATTTTTTTATACTACATGTTATTATGTATTCCTTAAATATTAATTCATGATATAGTTATGGAATGTGTTTTTAACTATATTACATCAAAAAAACTCCATGTAACCCTTCATAGATATCCTAAATGAGAAAATAAGGCATATGAAAAACTCCAACATCTTCTTTAATCTTCTAATAAAAATTATTTTTTGAATCCATAACAATCTTACAAAGATACTCTACACTACATCTTACTTCAACTACATTTATATTTTTCCCCATCAATTCCCTTATTCCTTAATAAATTCAGAATGACATGTATTTCATCATGAAATTATGAAGCATGTTAATATCCAGAAAATATCCCAAATTCTTCTTTCTTGAATACTATAAAAAATTATTGAAAACATTTCCAACATGAAATAACAATACATTCCTAGAATTAATTTTTATGAAATTCATGGTAAAACTATCTTGTCCTCAGGGTTTTCCACTACCTAAATTTAAAATGGATTCTATAAATTCACCCATATATCTTGAGAGCATCTATCACCCTAAAAAGTAGGTGGGAACTATATCACAGATTCCCTAGTGAATTATACCATTATATCCTCATCTAGAGAAACTCATATATCCCCCATTGGTACAATTATAAACATAATTATTGAATGAAACTTCTCCTTTGCTACTAGATAATCATATTGAGAATGATCAGCTCTACCCTCCAAACCATCATGATTTATAACACATACTCACTAGGTTTCACTCACCCAACATAGTTATCTTACATATCATACATTCTAACCTTAAATCAAAAATAAATCATCAGTTCTTGAATTCTATAAAATACCAAGTAAATTCCATACCTATACACCCACGCCTATAGTTCATGTTCACACCATATATATATACACACACACAAACACATATAAAAAATCATTATCTTGGTAGTGATTGTTCGTTTGAGTGAGTAACTCAATATGTTGGTAAATTGAGTTCCCAATAAAAAATTTATTTTAAAATAAGTTCATTTAAAATCCACTAATTAAAAATAAATACACGTAGTTAATCAAAATAATAGTTTAATATAATTTTGATCATTATAAAGATTCCCTAAATCGATATAAATACTCATTAAAAACAATATAATGATTATTTTAACATTAAAAACAAATTTACTCAATAAAATATTTATATATACACTAGTTAATATTGAATATAAAATTACAGGTTTTATGTATATTTTAAAAATAAATTCAGTTTAGTGCTTAGCATGTAATGAAACAAAATAAAAACACATAGCTGAATGAAACAAGGGTTTCAGTATCAAGCCATGACTTAATCCCCTACACTTGGAAAACAGCCAATTACAATCATATTCTATAAATATAATCTAATCCACAACCTGGATTTGATATACACACAACAACATACAAGTAATCTAGGCCACACAAGGACCTCTTCCACAATAACCATGAAAAAAACAACTCAAGCCACATAAGGACCTCCTCAAAAAATACCGTGTGTATAAATATGATATGGAAGTGAAGATAATGTCTTTTATTCTCTACTTATAGAACATGATACATGTGGGTTTATAAAAAATACAGACAATAGATTGATAAAAATAAAATGAATCAAACAGAAATATAAAGTAGTAGTTATAGGAAAAGATAGCTTTTCAAATTCTAAAGTGAATCAGATTCTTGAATTTCTTTAGATGTGTCTTAAAGTGGAGCTCGATCTGTTTCTATAGAAGTATAAGTAAAACAAATCATCATAAGATCACATTGTTCTAACTATAGAAAGGATATAGTTGATCAATATACTTCACTCTTTCATAGTAATAATTTAGGTAAGTATGTACAGTGTAAGATCTCATTTAACGATCCTTCTTTTATTCAACACGTAACACAATTTATCATCTATTTTATCTTAGTATGTGTGTGTGTCAGATTAGGGTTACTTATTTTAAAAATATAGCAATGCATGATGGAGATCCCATTTGAAGAATAATCATCACAATTCACAACATCCTCATACCGAGATCTGATATATAATTTAATGTTTTTCTGTAATAGTTAATAATAATCATTAGAATAATCATCCCCATTAACTTCAATAATATAGTTATTGGGAGAATTACATTCAAATTTCCTCGAATAGTGACAATTAGTCAGCTAAGGGAGGGAGTTGGGCAGGCGGTGAGTCACGATAGTGGTAGGGTATATATAGGTGACTCATGTTCTATAGTGACTCATATTCAGTGGTACACAATCTTTCATGGTGACCCACGTGACAGTAGGTTATCTAGCAGTATGTTAACTAGTGGTGACTCATTCTCAGCAGTGACTCAGGTATGACAATATGTCATTACTGGCAGTGAATATTTTCTAGCGATGAGTCTTTTATTATGGTGAGTCATTCTTGGCATTAATTTAAATATGATGGTTGCTCATTCTCAATGGTGAGTCTTTTTTGGTGACAAATCTTTTCTACTAGTGAATGAAATCTGGCGGTAGGTTAAGTCTGACGGTGAATTTTTTTACACATAGCCAAATTTTCATCATATGGAATTATATTATATAATACTATAATAAAATACTATCATTAATTATAAAACTAATTAACAAGATTTATGATAATTTAAAAAGGAGGGGATAACTATCTCCCCATTTCGATGATCACAAATCATGGAATTATAGAAACCATGTGTAGAATTATCATTTGCATAAAATAGAGGATTTTGAAAAAGTATTTACATATGCTTAGCACCTTAAAAATATAGTGTGAGAGTTTAAAAAGAAACATTAAATTTATTTAAGAAGATAAAAAATATGGTATCAAAGATATCATAGTCACATACTTATGAAATCTCATGAAGGATGGAGTTGACACATAAAACATAAAACAAAAAATAAAATTCCATATATATTCTCCCACATTTCTGATTATCAAAAAAATCAAGATAAGAAAACAATAAAACAAAATATGAATAATAAGAGACATTAAATTATGAAAAATTTGATCTTATTACATCCAGAATAAAATACAAATTGAAGTCCTTATCAAAATACATTTTCTAATATCAACTACTTCTCATCCTAGGTACTAGGAACTACAAATGATATTCCATTGCGATAGATAATGTGTACAGAAGTAAAGGCTGAGGAAACTAATGTACTATCCATAGGGGCAGAGGTAGAAGAGGGTGGATCTATAATAATCCCTAGCCAATGATGTCGGAATTATTCCTTGGGAGACAAAATAAGAGTCGATAACTAATAAGGTAATGGTGCATTCAAATCCAAGGTAATAATTGGTATAAATAAATTGCGGGTAGTGGATGGTGGAGTTAGATGATAAGTAATTAGAATGACCTCATGAGATTCTACTATATTACCAAACACATGAAATAAATGTTTCATACATTTGATGAAATATATTATAATGCAGACTCCATACTCCATACCCCTTAAGAAATCTTTTTTTCCTTTATAAACAATTGAATCACTTGTTTCATCTCCTTAAATTGAGTGACATGTTCCTTAAAATATTTGGTGATTAGTGGTAACCTATGGTTCTCAACTAGAAACGTGAAGTGAGTGTTCATTTCATACATGGTGTAAATCTCATTAGGATAATACTTCATAGCCTTTGTGATGGTTTTCTGATAACCTCCACCTTCTTTCCAAAATTACCTTACCATCTTATAAACATGATCACCGTTTTTCATGATTAGCATCAAATAATCTCAAGGAGTGGAATGAACATCTCTCAATGTATCTTAATGCTTCTATTTGACAATTGAATGAATTAGATCTATATCCATGGATGAATAGATAGGTGGGGCATTGTAAGTAGAAGCTACTGAAGGTAAATAATCCAATATCACCATCAAAATAGTTAAAACGGTAGTAAAAAGAGTCTGGGTTTCCTTTATCATAGACCTTAAGGATTCCATATCATTTTCTAGATGTATTTTATACATCTGAACCTCCTAAATATAATTAATCATATTTGGTTGGATGTGGAATACTACTATCTCAAAGAAGTTTCTAGATTCCTTCTTACTCAGTTGTGTGACCGAAGGTGACTGATTTCTTAGAATACTACCAAAATCATAAATTATACTATCCCTACATGATTTTAGATCACCCCTCAAAATCATATCCAAATATAAAGGTTCAGTAATAGCAGCAGGCAAGGGTGAAATATCTCTCTCAACAAGAGGAAAAATATATTATGCTAGCACATTAATGGCAGTAATCTCTAAAGAAAAACTCTAAATCTCTCCTACATCATCAATATACTCTACCATAAATCCATTAGGATATTAATCATCTTGAATTGGATTAGTAGGTCCATCATGATTTTGTGGACTTCTCTCATAATCAGAGTAAGTATAGTTCAAACCAAGCCTCACATATCCAGGAAATATTTCCACTCATCAAAAGATGAAACATCCATCATGGTGGTTGAGAAAAACACTAGGACCACTATCATTAGGGTCAAATCATTGGCAATCAAAAATGGTTGTTTCATCCATCAAATTATATTCCATTATCTCATATCTATCAAAAGAAGCCTCATCAACATTTTGATCAAAACTAGGTCTGTCATTGGAACTAGTAGCAACTGATACAACCAGGGAATAGAGACGTGCTTGATTATTATCTTGATCATAAAGACCACCAGGATCAGATTCATAATCACATCCATCTCCAACTTCATCTCTTATATCTCTATTACATTTATCATTTCCATCATCTTTATCATCCCCATCATACTCGTCATTTACATTTTTGGTACTATCACATTCATTATTAGATACTTCCACCACATCTTTAGAATATTAAGATGAAAAAACTCTTAAATGTTTTTACTCCCGATTCTTCAATTTCCACCTGATTGTACCTTTACTTAAATGTATTTTTCTATAATTTAGAGATCACAGAGGACTAGTAGGACCAAAATAGACCACTAGGCTCTTGGGTATGTCAGTTTCACTGCCCTTATCAAAATATAACTCCTCATAATCACTATGTTTAGAAACCTCATCATTTATTTCATACTAATTATCTAATTAATCAACCAAATCATTTAGATCTATTTTAGGATCAACAATATCCTTCTATCTAGAAGGGTGAACATTATGGTAAAAATCCTTATTTATCTTATCAGCACCAACAACCCATTTTCTCATCCGTGGGTTCTAATTTACCATCATTATTTTACATTGTACTTTGTTCAGGAAAAAAATACACATTTCAAATTAAATACTTCACTGTCATCAACTAATACCTTGTACTCAAGGATGGACAAAAATAAATTTGGGTAGATAAGGGATACTAACATGGATGATGTCTAGCACATCTCCATCATACTAGTCATCAGATATCCGAAAAATTGATAATGTCACCCCATGTCATAATTTATAGTAGATTTTAATATTGATGTCTCATTATGTTAATGTCTCATTTTTAAAGGACAAACATATTCTGTATAATATTTAACATAAATTGATACTCACTATCCAATTCTGTTACAACTGGAATTCTTAATGTTCCATATTCTATCCACACTTATAAGGAATTCTCATACCCAAAGGAGTCATTGTCACTAGAAACCTACCATTGATAGTCATTCAAAAATCCTTCATGAGGTACTTAAATATATTCATCCCATTTTTTAAAAGAGAATACCACATACTCTCTATCAATAATTATTTGAGTACAATCTTTATTTTACACAAAAATAAACAAAAAAATGATAAAACAAGGGATCCAACTTTGGATAGGACAATATATCATTATTCAAGAACTGGTCTATCTATCCCTTCTCTTGGATTACATTAACCACCACCCACTTTCTAGAAAACTACCATTCATCATTTACTTCCATATCTAAAACTATCATATGATTTACAAGTTACGAGTTCTGTAGCTCAACTACAGATATGATTGATCCTCCTTTAGGATTATTGAAACTAAAAAAATCCTTAAGAGATGAATCTATAGGTTTCTTTACTCTAACAATTGTTATAGAGTGAAGTTTCAGGCAAGGATGAAGGAAGGGTAAATGTCGGGAGAGAAAATGTCACGAAGAGGTTTGAAGGAAAAAATCAAAAGGGGGTGTGTCCAAATTATAATAAGTCCATGATTTATATCATTTATGGATTTTAAAATAAAAAAATAAAACATTTCAATTGAAAATAAAAAAATTAATTAAACTAAAAATAAAATTATAAATAGTGGCTTAATTCTAGCAACAAGTCATTTCTAATGGTGAGTTTTCCAATAGTGGGTATTTTCCAATGGAGGTTAATTTCAAATGGTGGCTAATTTCAACTTGTGGGTAATTTATAATGGTGATTTTCCAAAATTAAAGTCTAACCAAAATTTATCATTACTAATTCATTTTTTATTTAGTTTAATCATTCATAATTCAATATATTAGTGAAAATATAAGCAAGATGATGTTTAACTCCAATTAATTCAAGAGTTATACCACACTTTTGAAAATGATGTCTGAAAAAGTGACATCTTACTTCAATATTATTTCTTTTAGAATGAGATATAATTTTCTTTGAAATATTTTATGCACTTATGTTTTAAAAATTTATAGGGAAATGTCTGAATTGATATCCATAGTCTAGTAGAGTGTTTTTTATCCACAAAATTTGAACACAAAAACTATCTAAAGCTATGTATTCTTCATCAGTAGTAGACTGAGTAATCTAATTTTTTTATTTGTATGTAAATATACTAGATAATTACATAAAATATGTAATGTTCTATAGGTTATTTTCCTATATAACTTGAAACCAAAAAAATCCATATCTGAATAACTCACTAAGTGAAATTATTTTCCTATAGGGTAGAACAGTCCTAAATTGGTTGTATATTTGAGGTATTTGAAAAATATTTTAACAGCAAGAAAATTTGACTCTTTTGGGATTTCTTGAAGATGAGATCACATAAGAATACAGAACATAATATCTAGTTAGCTAGAAGTTATGTATATAAGGATTACAATCATACCTATGTAACTTTTTTGATCTACTTGCTTCATATCTTTATAATGATCCAACTTATAGGAGGTACTCTTTCACTGTCACTACTCTTAGTTCAATCAAAAAAAAGTTTTATAATATATTTGGTGTACTTGCATTGATTTAGAATAATTCAATATTTATTTTGAAAAATATTAAAACCAAAAAATAATTCTAGTTCACACATTAAAATAATTTCAAATTCATTATGCATCATTTTTTGAAATCAATATATAAAGAGTTTGTAAAAGATTCAAAAATAATATCATATACACATATTTCAACAACTAAAACATATTTTGAAATTATTTTTATAAAAATACTAGGATCAACTATAACTTTTGGAAAACCTTTAGAAAATAAAACAGAGATAAGACTATCATACCGAGCTCTAGGATCCTTTTTAATCCATATAAAGTTTTTGTTAACTTAAATACATGATTTAAAAAATGAGGATTTTAAAAACTAAGGGGGTTATTCAATATCATTTTTCAACTATATAACCATTTAAGAAATCACTTTTAACATCCATTTGATATATTTTGAAATCCAAATGTGCTGCATATGAAATAAGTATTATTATGCCTTTAAGTATAGATATAGGTGAAAAGGTTTCCTCATTGTCTTTACCCTCTTCTTGACTAAAACCTTTTGTAACCAGTCTATCCATATTCTTTACTGTTTTTCAGATCGATCATCCTTGTTTCTAAATACCCATTAAAATCCAATAGTGAAGGTGTATTTTGTTCTAACTATAAGTTACCAAAATTTATTTATTTCAAATTGGTTATGTTCTTATTTTATTGACATTACCCATAATTCATCATTAATTGTAACATTGATGTTATTTGGTTAAATTTGTGACAACAATTCTTGATGTTCTAATGATTCTTAGGACAATCTCTAGTCTTTGTGCCTCTGTGTAGGTATCCAAATACAACATATAGAGGATGGTATCTACGAGTCCTAACAGTTCCTAAAAAATAAGGGATATTCATATCATGTTCATTTATAGGTTTAGGTTAGGATTGAGAATGTTCCTTCGAATTGGATGATTTTTATTCTTGTTTTATAGAGGAATTTAAAGGTTTAGCATTGATGAATAGATTTAAGAAATCATTCTCAAGGTTACACTAGTAGAAAAATGATTTTTAACGCCGCTAGTTTGACGTCGGTTTCTTATAAACTAACGTAAATAATTTTTGTGGTGAATTTTTGGGGTCAGTTTTTTAAAAACCGACGCCAAAAAGGGAAAAAAAATGTTTTGGCGTCAGTTCTTTAAAAAACTGACGCAAAAAAAAATATATTTTAGCGTCAGTTTTTTTAAAAAATGACGTCAAAAAGTAAAAAAAAATCTTTGGTGTCGGTTATTTAACAATACAATGCTAATTTTTTTTAAAAACACTTTTCACTGCGGTTTTTTTAAAAACCGGCGCCAAAAAAAAATTTGGCGTTGGTTTTTAAAAAAACCAATGTGAAAAAATAAAATATCTTTTTGGAATCGGTTTTTATGAAAACTGATGCCAAATAATAAAAACAAAATGTACAGTGTTATAGATATTTCTCTAATCTGTGATTTTACTGGTCGTGGAGCAAAAACGGAGTTACAGATTAAACGTTATGGATGTCAGAAATTGACATTCTCTAAAAGAAGTCTTAAAGAAGTTCAACTTTCAAAGGCCATAACTTTTAATCTGTAACTCCTTTTTTGCTCCACAACTAGTCAAATCAAAGATTAAGAAATTATCTAAAACACTTTAAATAAGTTTTTTTAAATTTTTGGCATCTATTTTCATAAAAACCGACTCCAAGAAGATATTTTATTTTTTCACGTCGGTTTTTTTAAAAACCGACACCAAAAAAATTATTTTCTGTTTTTGGCGTCGGTTTTTAAGAAAACCAATCCGAAAAGTTTTTTTAAAATGTTTAGCATCGGTTTTTTAGAAAACTGATGGAAACGATTTTTGTTTAACTTTTTGGTGTCATTTTTTATAAAAACCGACGTGAAAAATGTATTTTTTTTAACTTTTTAGCGTCAGTTTATTAAAAAACTGATGCAAAAAAGGATATCTATTGACATTTTTGGTGTCGGTTTTCTAAAAAACCGACACCAAAAGGCCAATGTAAATTCTCTTTTGTTTCAGTTTCAAAAAAAACCGACGCCAAAGAGTAACGTGGGATCATAATTTCAATTTTTTCCCAACGCGCGTTTAACTTTTTAAAATCCCTCCTACATTTTCGTACAACACAATTGAAAATATTTATGTTTACTATATATATATCCAGTTTCTCCTTCATTCATCATTTTCAACATCTTCGATTAAGTAAATATTTCAATGCTACTTCAATCATTAATTTGAACACGGTATATACTCTATCCATTTGTTTTCTTTACTATTATTATCGTTCATTTATAAAGAACTCGATTAGCTTTCTTATAATGATGATTCATTCTCATTTCTAAATACAAGTTATATGATGATAAAAAACATATCATTTCGATGGAATCCCCAAAAACCATTGAAATATGTTTGAAGTATTATGATTATATTTTTTCATTTGGTGTATATGATTTTAATTTATGTTTATCATGTTTTCTTTGAAACGAGTTGTATCAATCAAAAGTTTGATAGGTTCAACTTCTGACGGTGATAACTTTTGATCCGTTACTCCATTTTAGGTCCACAACCTATCAAATAAAAGCTTAAGAAATGATCTAAAACATAAAAAAAATTCTTTTTAGCGTCGGTTTGTTTAAAAATCGACGGAAAAAATATTTTTTTTCATGTATGGCGTTGGTTTTTTTAAATAACTGACGCAAAAACTATTTTTTTTATTTTTCGCATCGGTTTTATGTAAACCGATGCCAAAAATTATATGACTTAGTTTTTTTGGCATCATTTTTTTACAAAACTGATGCCAAAAAACAAATGTAATTCATTTTTCGTGTCGATTTACAAAAACCGAGGTAAAAATTCATATTTTTTACGTCGGCGACGTCGACGTTGGTTAAAAACCGACGTCGAAAATAAAATAACCGAAGTTAAAAACCATTTTTATACTAGTTTTATCTACCATGGCATTAGGTTCATGTTGATCTATCCCATAAAAAATGATATGTTTAGATTCCTCTATATTCTTGGTTATTTTATTAAACAACCTATACAATTTACAAGAAGTTGAGTGGGCAAGGATTATTCCTTCATCACTCATGGAATAAAATTTGTCTAGATTATCCAAAGTGTTATGAATAAATAATTTGTAAAAAATAACTCTAAAGTAATTAACATTAGGCATTCAAAAATTCCATAGTTCATAAGGGGTTTTCTTTCAAATAATTCTGATCAAAACTGTATTAATTATATTGAAGGTTTTATTCATATACATTTCACAAAAGTAAATAGGAATATCACATTCATTAAGAATTTTCATAAGAATTTCACGAAGTGTTCTATTTATCATTTATACAACACCAATCTATTGGGGGTACTTTGAAAAACCTTTTCATGAATATATCCATTTTTTATGAAAAAGGATTCAAAGTCTTGATTTTCAAACTCACAACTATGATAACATGTTAAGGTTTTAAGCCTATGTATACTGTGATTTTGCTACATATCTAGAATTCATTGTAAAGTAAGTCCAATCTTCACTTTTCTGAGCTAAAAAATACCAATGTATACCTAGAAAAATAAACTATAAGGACATAGAAATAGTGATTCTCATTCAAACTAGAAACTCTATATGGTATAAATAATTATATGTGAACCAAATATAGGGTTTGATTATTTGAAACTACTTTCATTGATTTGAATGATATTTTGTGATATTTCTTATTTTGACATGGGTTACAAAATTTATCATTTGAGAATTAATGTTTAGGTAGATATTTGAATTGACCATTCATATTTAGATTTATATGTGAGTGAATTTTGCAATGTACTAGTATCATATTCCAATGAAAATATCCTTTATGAATGAAACATAGATAAAAACAATTTTCAGAAAATCAAGAGTCTAAAATAACTGAATAAAAAGTTTCATTTCAAAAATAAAAATTATAAATTATCTTTAGAATAAAAAACATTACCAGAATTGTATTCTAGTTTCATATGAAAATAATAATCACATATATGTGATATTATAATTAGGATGTATTTTAAATAATTAGAAAATAATACTTTAAAAATAATGACTCAGTTAGAATTATTTTTCTGGCCAACCCAATGATTTTACCATTTGAATTGTGACCAAAGGTGACCTGTCCACCATCGAATTTTATCATGTGTTTGGAGCTTTATTATAACTAGTAATGTTTTTGTAATAGTAATTTTTTAGGTACTATATACTTTCACTAGATCTCTTCATTCAGGTAACCTACAAAACAAAATTTTCAGAAAAAATAATTTTGGTACCCAAATATTCTTGGGTTGGGAAATGTTAGTAATTAATGATTTAAAAAGACATATTTTCATATTGGGTTTACTATAATTATTATATAATCTTATTTAAATAAAAACTTTTTCAGGTCCAGTTGAATAACAACTCACAACAAAATTACAATAATTTGATTTAGGAATAAAAATGATCATTAAAATTCTACCCTTTGTATTGATAACCTATGACAGTAACATATTTATATGATATATATTTTATTATTATTCTAGTGAGAGTAATTATCCCATTTTTAAATCTCCCTAAACCATTATTTAGTTTTTCATTAGATAATTTCAAATCAGTTATTTCATTTAGTAGTTTAGAATTTTTATCTTTCTCAACTATAAGATAAGATTTAATACTAATAGTTAAAAAATTCCATCTCTTTATAATTTTATACTAATATTTTAGCTCAATGAAGTAATCATCTATCATATTAAAACATTCATATATTTACTCATTTGACATATTTGCATCATTATTTTTCTCTATAAAATTGTTATAATTATTTACTGGAGAAGCATGAGGTGCCTGAGATAACTTATATGTGTTTTCTATGAAACACATTTTTTCTCTGTCATGTTTTTCCTCAAAATTATTATTTGATTCACTAGATCTATAATCTGAATATCTCTTAGTTTTTTTCAATCATTTCACGTATTTCATATCCTTGTAGTCAAATTTACTTTCATATTTCATATTAGGAAGATTGTTCTTGACAATTCCTTTCCTTTTACATCTATAACTATCTTTCTCATTTGAAGTGTCATCTCTCTTCAAATATTTATTACAATTTCCTATACGATCATATTTTACTTTGTATCTTCGTTTCCTAAAGAATTTATTTTTCTTTTAAAACATTTTATACCTTCTATCTAGATGGTCCATATCTTCATAATTATTAGATGGTGATTCCTCAACATTATAACTTTTATCTTGAACTTTCACTCTTTGTTTTGAATCAGTAGACTTGATGGCTATAGACTATATTTTAGTTTCACATTCATCTTCTCAGTTAACTTTATGATCTTAATTCATCATCATAAAAATCCATTTTTTTATTTTCAAAATCCCCATTAGGATGAGTGGTAACCTTACATATTTAAAATTATTTAAAAATTTAAATCATAACATGATGCCAAATTCAAACTAAAACCATGAAAAAGAATGCATAGCAATATCCCGATCATTGACATGTCCCACACATCCACTCCAAACTCCATTGAAATACACATCACCACCAAATGAGAATTAAGTAGAAGTTTCAATTTTAAAATTTAAAATGATAAAGAGAATACATCATCACCACCTTAGTTGATGATCCACCTTACATCACATAACTTGACATAGCTATTAATATTGTCCACACCATGCCGCCACTAAGATCCACCCACTAGAAACCAACATCACAGCCAAAGAACATTTAAAAAGTATGCCGATCAAATCCACACGAATCACCCCAGGAATAACCTCAAAACCATTATGAGATAATCTAAAAAAATCAAAAAATCAATATCATCACTACCACAGATAACCGCACCTGAACTGACCAACCATCATGGACCAAACCAGCAGCAAAAACCACATCACCATGTGTTGAGACCTCCTAGAATGTTGTCAACCACTCAAACTCACCTACCATAACACCGAGACATCCACTGCTCAAATCTATCTTGGAGTAGATTTGTGGAATTCTGGAGAAATAACATGTTAGGAGTGGTCGTCATGGAGTGGGGAAACTATCACCAAAATCATATATTGTCATCGAGGATGAAATCTACAATATTGATCAAAACATCAAGGTTCTGAACATAAATTGTGACTGGAATGAACCAATATTATTTAATGAAAAACTGAGAAGAAAAGGAAAAATGTGTAACCAATAAAGAAAACTGAAAACCTAAGGCATAAGAGAATCATCACAAATCTTGAATCCTAGAAAACTGATGAACTCACATCCAAAACATCCTAAAACTGCATAAGAGACATGGTATCAGATAGAGATAGAGCCTAGTAAAATAGATCTGGGAGAAAGAGTAGATATTGAGATGAACAAAGCCTCGATAGTGAGCCAATATTGCAGAGTGAAAGAAAACCAAACCAGGATGGATGTGAAGAGAGTAGAAGAGAGCATGGAAGGTTGAATAACTGCTGAAACACATGAAGATAGCATCCCTAAAGAAAAAAATGTCACCAATACGGAGAATATATCTAATAAGTTGATATAATTGAGTAATGGAAGCCATAAAAAGTCACTACATCCCCATGTGGAAACTTTAGATAGGGGAGAGGAGCGATGCGCTCGAGAGAGCTATCCATGAGATAAGAGGGCCATTGCTAAGTGGGTTCCAACCAGAATATATTCCCACATAATTAAAAATTATCATTCCAATAAAATCTTTAACATGTAGCATAAAAATTTGACAATATTATCTAATGGTTACTAAAGTTACTCTCCCTCTTTTATGTAAGCACCTTAATAGTCATATGGTTTGGTTTTTCTTAAAAACTAGATTCCACAGGGAACACATTTTATACAGTATCTCCTTGAACCTATGATACATGTTAGAAATAAGATCCTCATGTTTAATATTAAATTTATCATTTTTATTTATATAAGTATTTATCCTCATTTCTTTAACATTAGTTGTTCCTTCATGAGAAATAACCGAAGTATACAAAATTTCCTATTCATTTTTACAAGAATATATTCTATTTAAATATTCATCTCCAAAAGAATATTAAATTTCATTCATTGTTTTATAGTTTTTATTATAATAATTTTTAGTGGAATCAACCCATGAAACTCTAGAACTAGTAGGTAGTTCATATTTATCTTCAATAGAATTAAAAAATATAAAACTTATGCTTTCGATTTGATTTTTAATCTTGACTTACTATTGAGAACAGTTAGTTTAATTAAAGAAGGGAAGTCTACTAATATCCTATCATTATTTTTTATTGTCTATTAAATAAATAAATTTAGAACTAATGAAAATTTAGGATATTTAAAAAACAACTAAAATCATATCTGAAAATATTTTGAAAACTTTTTATATCAAATGTGGGTCTGAGTGAGTATCTCAATAGGGTGGCGAATTGAGTTCAAAAAAATAATTTTCATCAAAATAAGTTCTATTTGAATCCCCAATTAAAAAAATATTCCCAATTAATCAAATGTGTAGTTTAATATAATTTTTATTTTTTAAAACATTCTTCAAAGATTGATTACTTTTCTGTCAAAAAAATATAAATATTATTTTAATATCTAAAAACAATTTACTAAATAAAATGTTTATATATACACTATTTAATATTAACCTTCAAATTATAGGTTTTATTTATAGTTTAAAATTAAATATAGTTTAAATATTATAAAAATATATATAATAGAAAAAGAAACAAAATAAAATAAAACAAGGGGTTTAGTCACAAGTAATGACCTAATAACCACTACTTGTAAATCACCAACTTCCAAGAAGATTTTATAAATATAAACTAATCTAAAACTTGGATCTGTTATACAGAAGACATCATATAAGCTCTCCTAGCCACACATGGACCTCTTCCAAAATATCCTTTGGAAGAAAAATAATTTAGGATACACAAGGACCTCTTTCACAAATATCATGGGTATATAAATGAATATAGGGTGAAGAGGATATCTTTTATTCTCTTGTTATAGTGTAAAAGACAATGTGTGTTGATAAAAAAGACAAGAAACATAGTAATCAAAAGTAAAATAAACAAATAGAAATGGAAATTATTAGGTATAGGAAAAGATGGTGTTTCATAGTCGTAATTGCTTCAAATTATCAAGTCTCCTCATACATGGATTGAAGTGGAGCTTGATTCATTACCCTAAAAGTAGCAGTAAAATATAGTGTCATAAGGCTCTATTTTTTCACTATAGGAAGGATCGATTTGACTGATGTACTACATTCTTTGACTGTCAAAATTTAGGTAATTATTCAGCATGAAATATCTCATTCAATTACCCTTCTTGTATTTGGAAGGAATCACACATGATCATCTATTTTTTCTTAGCATGTGTGTGTGTCACATGAGAGAGACTTATTTTTAATATAAAACACTACATGATGGAGACCCCATTTGGAAAATAATAATCATATTCCTCGATATCCTCATGTTGACCTCTAACATAGACTTTTATTTTTTCCTATAATAGTAAATAATAATATAGTCGTTGGTAGAATTAAAATCAAATGTCCTAGAATAGTGAAAGTGAGTTAGATCTCGTGGAGATTCAAGATGGTGGTGTTTTTGGATGGAGGTATGTCCTTTGGTAGTGATTCAAGTTCAATAATGACTTATATTCATCAGTTTTCCATCATCAAAGGTAACTCATGTGATTGTAGGTCATCTAGAAGTAGGTTATCCTATGATGGATCATTCTTTCTAGTTAATTAGGTTTGACTATAGGTCATTATTGGCAATGAGTCTTTTTTGATGGTGACTATATTTTAGTGATAACACTTTTCTAACAGTGACTCATTCTGTGCAGTGACTCAATTTCAATGCTGACTCATTCTCAATGGTGAGTCTTTTCTAGAATTAACTCATTTCTAGCGGTGAGTAAAACCTGGTGGTAGGTAAAGTATGGTGTTGACTCTTTTCAACACCTGGCCAAATTTTCATCATATTTCCTTATATTATAAAATGCTCCAATAAAATAGTATAATTCATTGAAAACATAATTAACTTGATTTGTGAGTATTAGAATAAGTAGACAACAATGATCATTATAAAATACGTTACAATAATTTCAAATAAAGTAATATGTCACAAATAATTTATTTTAAAAGGAATAAAATAAATCATTATTAACATTTAATTAATTTTTTATAAACAGTCATCCTTTGTTATCATATACTAGAACAAATATGTTAAAAAACTACGTTCTGAATATAATATATGAAATCATTAAAATTAACTATGTTAGGAGAAAAATAAATCAATAAATCAATAAATTAATAAATTAAAATATATAACATCAAAATTATATTTAAATTTAAAAATAGAAACAATAAAAAATGAAGAATAACACTCCCATAACCCTAGGAACATGATTGTTTGATATATATGTACTTTATGAACACAAAAATTCTTTCATTCCATGTTAGGAACATCTTATATCCATATTTTGAGACCCAAAATCATAATATTATGAAAACAATCTCCAATAATATTTTGTAATGTCTCCAGACTAGTGTACCTGAACAATATCTAAACTAGGTCCCTAGGTGACCTCACCTACACCTCCCCATACACTAGAGGATACCTATGTGTAGTGAGGGATTAACGTATATAATGGGAGGGAATGCAAGCATGATATTATAACCATTATATAGTAGAGTATAGATACTCATAATTTATAAAATTGAAAAAATTTATGGAATAATAACTTGATTCCAACCATATAAAATAATATCACCATTTAATATCTACATGATAATCCATTTCATGTTATATAAAAATAGTAAAAATGATTTATCACCACAAGAGAGTAATCATATTCAATGAAATTTGATAAATACTAAAATGTTTCAAAGGTATAGTTATAAAATTCAGTGAAAAACATTAACACCATTTCTATCACCTTATCAATCTACCCCAACACAACAACCTAATATAGGATCCTTCCACTTACATAGAACTATAATAATGAAGTCTATATACCCATTGAAGTTCATATGTATGGTGTGAGTATATAAATCAGAAGGACACCACCAACATGTCCCTAACATGAACCCCTAAATTTATATGAGTGAATGTAAAAGATGATATATAAATAAAATATCATAATAACTAATAAAATCACACCATTATATAGTTACTAAGTCTCCATAAATCCCAACCCTTCTTGTTTTGGCGAATGATAATGGAGGTCATATTTATATACCAATCATACCCAGATAGACCCCTGTGATGATATGAAACCTCAAATTTAATCTATCAAACAAAAATATAGCATTCATGTCATGGGTGGAGGAGTAACATAACCATGTCCTTAGGAGGAGTATAAATAATGATGAAACATAGTCACCACCTTAAAAGAGTGTTTGGATAAAGTAAAATAATAAATGATAGTCAAAATTTTTGTAAGGGAAATCCATATCAAGGGATAGTAACACCTATATAAATCCCTATCATCCAAAATAATGATGAATACATCTAAATAGAAAGAAGGAAATCTCATATCCTAGATCTTAGGAACAATAATCATTTATTAAATTAGTGTTAAACCAACTATACATCAAACTAGGGATCGCCATAGACCAAAAACAACCATTATTGTACCCAACACTTCATATAAATTCTATATTATTCCATACACACCATGAATCATAACTAGAATAACCACATATGGAACAACTCATCACAAAAACCTAAAATCTCACATAAGGGAAGACACCCTTATCTTAACACTCACATTACACCTTCCCTTGATAATGCATGGATGTTTAATTTTATCATTGTATCACTCATTACATATTATTTAGTGTCACAACTCCAGAACAAATACCACTCCATGAACCTAATCATACATTCCCACGACCAAACAATTATCATAGCGTCCTTCATCAATAATGGTCCCACAAGTCAATACTAACACAAAAAGTCAATTAGTCTATGATCAAGGAAAATGTATAAACAATTCATCACTACTCTATGTGATCAACTCTAATTTATAAATATCGTTTGATATTTTTATATCCCCTTTTAGTTTTTTATCACCCACAAATATATACCCCCTATATCAAGTTGTGCAAGAAGCTCAATATGAATAATGTAAAATAATAAAGATCATTTACCATTAATATTCATGTGTTAAATAATTGGAGGTGGATGAAATCCAAAATTATATCAAAACCTCTTAGAAATTGCAATTCAAAAATAATCATCAATAAAGATTGAGGGAATCTAGAGATTGAATCCCACATAAGGTTAGACTCACCTGAAGAAACTCAACACACATGATACCATTTAAATTTGACACCAAAAAATTACCAGATATCGAAAACCATAGAAAAATATTAGGGACTATTATCTAGGCGATGTGTGTCATAAGTGGAAGGAATAAGATGATTATAATAGAAAAAATGTGGCTAAAATGACCAAAAAACCCTCCGCTTCAAACATAGGGTAGAGGTTCCTACAAGAACCCTAGTGAACTCCCATCAAAACTTGGTTGGACTCCCATTATCCTTTCAATGGGCCACCCATATCTCTACGAATTCTATTATTCTTTTTGTAGTAATGTTATGGATTATTATACAATATAAACCAATATTGGATCACTATCGAGGACGGAAACCATAATATTGATCAAAACATCATGGGTCTAAACATAAATTGTGACTGGAATGAACCGCTATTATTGAATGAAAAACTAAGAAAAAAAGGCCAAAAGTGTAACCAATAAAGAAAACTGAAAACCTAAGGCATAAGAGAATCATCACAAATCATGAATCCTGGAAAACTGATGAACTCACATCCAACACATCCCAAAACCGCATAAGAGACACGATATCAGATAGAGATAGAGTCTAGTGAAATTGATCTGGGAGAAATAGTATATATTGAGATGAACAAAGCCTCGATAGTGAGCCAATATTGCAGAGTGAAAGAAAACCAAACCAGGATTGATGTGAAGAGAGTAGAAGAGAGCATGAAAGGTTGAATAACTGCTGAAACACATCAAGATAGAATCCCTGAAGAAAAAAATGTCACCAATAGGGAGAATATATCTGATAAGTTGATAGAATTGAGTAATAGAAGCCATAATAAGTCACTGCATCCCCATGGGGAAACATTAGATGGGGGAGAGGCGCGATGCACTCGAGAGAGCTATCCATGAGAGAATAGGGCCATTGATAAGTGGGTTCCAACCTGAATCTATTCCTATATAATTAAAAATTAACATTCCTATAAAATCTTTAACATGTAGCATAATAATTTGACAAGATTATCTAATGGATTCTAAAGTTACTCTCTCTCTTTTAGGTAAACACCTTAATAGTCACATGGTCTGGTTTTTCTCGAAAACTAGATTCCACAGGGAACAAATTTTATTCACTATCTCATTGAACCTATGATACATTTTAGAAATAAGATCCTCATGTTTAATATTAAATTTATCATATTTAATTATATAATTATTTAACCTCATTTCCTTAACATTAGTTGTTCCTTCATGAGAAATAACCAAAGTATACAAAATTTCCTATTCAATTTTACAAGAATATATTCTATTTAAATATTCATCTCCAAAAAAATATTGAATTTCATTAATTGTTTTATATTTATTATTATAATAATTTTTAGTGGAATCAACCAATGAAACTCTAGAACTAGTAGGTAGTTCATATTTATCTTCAATAAAAGTCCAAAATATAAAACCTATGCTTTCTATTTGCTTTTTAATATTGATTTACCATTGAGAACAGTTAGTTTAATTAAAGAAGGGAGGTCTTATAATATCCTATCGTTATTTTTTATTGTTTATTAAATAAATAAATTTAGAATTAATAAAAATTTAGGATATTTAAAACACAACTAAAATCATATCTGAAAATATTTTGAAAACTTTTGATACCAAATGTGGGTATGAGTGAGTATCTCAAGAGGGAGGCGAATTGAGTTCAAAAAAATAATTTTCATTAAATATGTTTGATTTGAATCCCCAATTAAAAAAATATGCCCAATTAATCAAATGTGTAGTTTAATATAATTTATATTTTTTAAAACATTCTTCAAAGATTGATTACTTTTCTGTCAAAAAAATATATAAATTATTTTAATATCTAAAACCAAGTTACTAAAAAAAAATTTATATAGACACTAGTTAATATTTACTTTCAAATTATAGGTTTTATTTATAGTTTAAAATCTAATATAGTTTAAATCTTTAAAAAAAATAAATAATAGAAAAATAAACATAATAGAATAAAACAACGGGTTTAGTCTCATGTAAAGACATAATCACCTATACTTTTAAATCACCAACTTCCACAAAGATTTTATAAATATAATCTAATCTAAAACTTGGATCCGGAATATAGAAGAAATCATATAAGCTCTCCCAGCCACACGTGGACCTCTTCCACAATATCCTTTGGAATAAAAAGAAATGAGGATACACCAGGACCTCTTCCAAAAATATCATCAGTATATAAATGAAAATAGGGCGAAGAGGATATCTTTTATTCTCTTGTTATAGTGTAAGAGACAATGTGTGTTGAAAATCAAGACAAAATACAAAGTAATCAAAATTAAAATGAACAAATAGAAATGGAAAGTAGTAAGTATAGGAAAATATGGTGTTTCTTAGTCTTAAGTGCTTCAAATTCATGAGTCTCCTCATACGTGGATTGAAGTAGAGCTTGATCCATTTCCCTAAAAGTAGCTATAAAATATAGTGTTATAAGGATCTATTTGTTATCACTATAAGAAGGTTATATTTGAATGATGTACTTCACTCTCTGACCATCAAAATTTAGGTAATTATTTAGCATGAAATATCTCATTTAATTACCCTTCTTGTATTTAGCAGTAATCACACATTATCATCTATTTTTTCTTATCAAGTGTGTGTGTCACATGAGAGAGACTTATTTTTAGTATAAAACGCTACATGATGGAGATCCCATTTGGAAAACAATCATCATGATCCTGTGCATCCTCATGTTGAGCTCTAACATATACTTTAATTTTTTCCTATAATAGTAAATAATATTATAGTCGTTGGTGGAATTAAAATCAAATGTCCTTGAATAGTGACAGTGAGTTAGGTCTCATGGAGATTCAAGATGGTGGTGTGTTTGGATGGAAGTAGTTCCTTTAGTAGTGATTCATGTTCAATAATGACTTATATTCATCGGTAGTCCATCTTCAAAGGTAACTCATGTGATTGTAGGTCATCTAGAAGTAGGTCATCTTGTGATGGATCATTCTTGCTAGTTAATTAGGTTTGACTATAGGTCATTATTGGCGTTGAGTCTTTTTTTATCATGACTATATTTTCGTGATAACACTTTTCTAACAGTGACTCATTCTTTGCAGTGACTCAATTTTGATGCTGACTCATTCTCAATGGTGAGTCTTTTCTAGAATTAACTCATTTCTAGCGGTGATTAAAACCTGGTAGTAGGTAAAGTCTGATGGTGACTCTTTTCAACACTTGGCCAAATTTTCATCATATTGCATTATATTATAAAACTCTCCAATAAAATAGTATATTTCATTGAAAACATAATTAACATTATTTTTGAGTATTAGAATAAGTAGAAAACAATGATCATTATAAAATACGTCAAAATAATTTCAAATTAATTAATATGTCACCAATAAATTATTTTAAAAGGAATAAAAGAAATCATTATTAACAGTTAATTAATTTTTTATAAAGAGTCATCCTTTTTTATCATATACTAGAATAAATATGTTAAAAAATCTACGTACTGAATATAATATATGAAATCATTAAAATTAACTATGTTAGGAGAAAAATAAATTAATAAATCAATAAATCAATAAATTAAAATATATAACATCACAATTATATTTAAATTACAAAATAAAAACAATAAAAAATGAAGAATAACACTCCCATAACCCTAGTAACATGATTGATTGATATCTATATGTACTTTATGAACACAAAAATTTCTTTCATTCCATGTTATGAAAATCTTATATCCATATTTTGAGACCCAAAATCATAATATTATAAAAACAGTCTCCAATAATATTTTGTAATGTCTCCAAACTAGTGTACCTGAACAATATGTAAACTAGGTCCCTAGGTGACCTCACCTACACCTCCTTATACACTAGAGGATACCTATGAGTGATGATGGATTAATATATATAATTGGAGGGAATGCAAGCATGATATTATAACCATTATATAGTAGAGGATAGATACTCATATTGTATAAAACTGAATAAATTTATGGAATAATAACTTGATTCCAACCATATAAAATAATATCACCATTTAATAATTGCATGATAACCCATTTCATGTTATATAAAAATAGTCAAAAATAGTGATCACCACAAGAGAGTAATCATATTCAATGAAATATGATAAATACTAAAATGTGTCAACGGTATAGTTATAAAATTCAGTGAAAATAGTTAACACCACTTCTACCACCAAATCAATCTACCCAAACTCAATACCCTAATATAGGAGCCTTCCACTTACATACAACTATAATAATGATGTCTATATACCCATTGAAGTTCACATGTATGGTGTGAGTATATAAATCACAAGGACACCACCAAAATGTCCTTAACAGGAACCCCAACATTTATAAAAGTGAATGTAATAGATGATATATCAATAAAATTTCATAATAACCAATCAAATCACACCATTATATAGTTACTAAGTCTCAATAAATCCCAACCCTTCGTGTTTTAGATAATGAGAGTGGAATTCATATTTATATACCAATCATACCCAGATATACCCCTGTGATGATATGAAACATCAAATTTAATCTATTGAACAAAAATATAGAATTCATGTCATGGGTGGAGGAGTAACATAACCATTTCCTTAGGAGGAGTATAAATCATGATGAAACATAGTCACCACCTTAAAAGAGTGTCTGGATAAAGTAAAATAATTAATGATAGTAAAAAATTTTGTAAAAGAAATCCATATCATGGGATTGTAACACCTATATAAATCCCTATCATCCAAACTAATGATTAATACATCTAAATAGAAAGAAGGAAATCTCATATATTATATCTTGGGAACAATAGTCATTTATTACATTAGTGTTAAACCAAATATACATCAAACTAGGGATCGCCATAGACCAAAAACAACCATTCTTGTACCCAACACTTCATATAAATTCTATATTATTCCATACACACAATGAATCATAACGGGAATAACCACATATGGAACAACTCATCAGAGAAACCTAAAATCTCACATAAGGGAAGTCACCCTTATCTTAACACTCACATTACACCTTCCCTTTATAATGCATGGATGTTTAATTTTATCATTGTATCACTCATTATATATTATTTAGTGTTACAACTCCAGAACAAATACCACTCCATGAACCTAATCATACATTCCCCGGACCAAAAAATTATCATAGAGTCCTTCATCAAGAATGGGCCCACAAGTCAACACTAACACAAACTGTCAATTAGTCTATGATCAAGGAAAAGGTATAAACAATGCATCACTACTCTATGTGATCAACTCTAATTTATAAATATCGTTTGATATTTTTATATCCCCTTTTAGTTTTTATCACCCATAAATATATACCCCATGTATCATGTAGTGCAAGAACATCAATATGTATAATGTAAAATGTTAAAGATCATTTACCATTAATATTCACGTGTTAAATCATTGGAGGTGGATGAAATCCAAAATTATATCAAAACCTTTTAGAAATTGTAATTTAAAAATAATCATCAATAAAAATTGAGGGAATCTAGAGATTGAATCCCACATTAGGTCAGCCTCACTTGACGAAACCCAACACACATGATACCATTTCAATTTGACACCAAAAAATGACCAGATATGTAAAACCATAGGAAAATATTTGGGACTATTTTCTAGGTGATGTGTGACATAAGTGGAAGGAATAAGATGATTATAATAGAAAAAAGGTGGCTAAAATGACCAAAAAACACCCCGCTTCAAACATAGGGTAGAGGATCCTACAAGAACCCCAGTGAACTCCCATCAAAACTTGGTTGGACTCCCATTATCCTTCTAATGGGCCACCTATATCTCTGTGGATTCAATTATTCTTTTTGTAGTAATGTTATGGATTATTATACAATATAAACCAATCATATTTACAGTGGGAATATACCATATTCCTGGTGGGAGTTTTTTGGAGTTTTTTTAATATGTTTTTCTAAATATATTTTTTAAAAATGGATAGGTTAAAAATAATTTTAAAAATATGCCCCAAAGGCTGCATCGCCAATGACGCCATTGGTCGTCAGGTGAATGGAGGCATGGACGATGCCTCCTTTCCACTAAAACCATTTTTTTAGTTTTTTTAAATTTTATTTATAGTTTTTTCATTTTGTTTTTTTTATATATATATATATATAAGAAAAAAAAATTAAAAACAAAAATAAAATTTTCACCATAATTTATCTACTATTTAAAATATAGCAGAAATTCCATTACAACAGTCTAGATTCTGATAGAAGCTCTCACCTAGGGATTTCATTTATAAGAGGGCTTACCTTAGAAATCATTCTATATTTCTGATGTGAGATTCTATTTCAAGGAGCTGGCTTTGAAGAATATAAAATTTAAACTATAAGACCGTTATAAATGAAACTATAAACATGGATTAAATATATAAAAAATAGTTGAAAACAAAAAGAATTTCATAAAAAATGTTGATGAAAAAAAATTTATAATGTTTCAAAGACACCAATTTGAAACATAAAAATGTTTCAAGTACGTGAATTTGAAAGCCTATAAAATATAAAAAAGAAGACCAAAATAAATGAATCATAATACAAGGATTAATTATATAACCAATAGTTGTAAATAAAAAGAAATTTGTAAAAAATGTTGATGGAAAATAATTTATAAGTTTTCAAAGACACCTACCTGAAACATAATAATGATTCAAGTACATGACATTAAAAGTCTCAAAAATATAAACTATAACACTAACATAATATGAAACTTAAAACATAGATTAAACATAAAAAAATAGTTCAAAATGAAAATAATTTCATAAAAAATGTTGATGAAAAATAATTTATAATCTTTCAATGTCACCTACCTGAAACATAAAAATGTTTCCTGTATGTGCCTTTGAAAGCCTATAAAATATAAACTATAAGACCAATATAAATGAAACTTAAAATATGGATTAAAATAATAATAAATTATTTAACTATTTAATTAGTATTATTGATAATTTAGTATATAATAATTAATTAGTAAAATAGTAATTATTAATAATCAATTAGTTAATAATTATATAACTGTTATGAATATAATATTTAATTAGTTAATTAGTAAAATAATTATAAATTATATTTATTCATTATAATTAATAACTTTTAATTATTAAAACTCATTATATAATAATTAATTAGTTAATTGGTAATTTATTTATAAATTATAGAATAGTTAATTAGTTAATTAGTAATATAATTATAAATTATAATTATTAATTAGAAATTACTTAAAATTATTATATAATAATAAAATAGTTAATTCATAATATAATTATTATTCATTATTATTCCTTATAATTATTCATTATAATTATTCATTATAATCATTAATTATTAATTAGTAATATAATTATTAATTGTATAATAATAAGTTAGTAAATTGGTAATTAGTAATAATTAATTATATTATAAGTAATTTTATAATTAGTAATATAATTGATATTTATTTACTAAATAATTAGTTACTTAGTAATATAATCATTAATTATATAATAATTAAGTAGTTAATTAGTCATAAGATTAATAATTATATAATTAGTAATTAGTTTATTAATAATTAATAATAATTAATAATAAAATAATTAATTTTTTAATTTGTAATATAATTATTAATTATATAATTGTTAATTAGTTAATTTTTTGAGAACGATAGAGTCGAGGACCTTTTTATAATTATTTAATTAGTAATATAATTATAGATTATAATTATTCATTATAATTATTAATTAGTATTTTTTAAAAATTATCATATAATAATTAATTAGTTAATTAGTAATATAATTATTAATTATAAAATAGTTAATTAGTTAATTATTAATATAATTATAAATTATATTTTTTGATTATATTTATTAAATAGTAATTATTAAAAATTATTATATAATAATTAACTAATTAATTATTATATAATAAATTTTTAATAATTACTAATTACTAATTGACTAATTAATTATTATATAATTAATAAATAATAATAATAATTAAATAATTAAATAATTAAGTTTATGTTTAATCTGCCTTTTATGTTTCATTTATATTGGTCTTATAGTTTATATTTTATAGGCTTTCAAAGGCACATACTCGAAACATTTTTTTTAGTTTCAAGTAGGTGTATTTGAAAGCTAATAAATTATATTTCATAAACATTTTTATGAAATTATTTTTATTTTCAACTATTTGATATATGTTTCTGCCAGGTTTTAGCTTTCATTTATGTTGGCCATGTAGTTTATTTTTTATAGACTTTCAATGTCAGATAATTGAAACATTTTTATGTTTTAAGTTGGTGTATTTGAAAACATATAAATTATAATTCATCCACATTTTTTTACGAAATTATTTTTATTTTTAATCTATTTTTTATATGTTTAATCTATGTTTATAGTTTCATTTAAGTTGGTCTTATAGTTTAATTTTTATAGGCTTTCAAATCCATGTACTTGAAACATTTTTAAGTTTCAAGTAGGTGTTTTTGAAAACATATATATTATATTCTATCTACATTTTTATGAAATTATTTTTATTTTAAATTATTTTTTTATGTTTAATCTATTTTTTATGTTTAATTTATACTTGTCTTATAGTTTATATTTTATGGTCTTTCAAAGCCACGTGCTTAAAACAGAACCCCACATCAGAAATGCATAATGTTCTGCGCAGGAAAGGAAGAACTGAAATCCCACATCGGAAATACTGAATTATTTCTAGGGTAATCCCTATTATAAAAGGGATACCTGGGTGAGAGCTTTTTTCAGATTCAGGACTACATTAATGAAAGTACTGTTGGATTTTAAATAGAAGATAAACTCTGTTGAAATTTTTATTTTTGTTTGGTTTTGTTTATATATATATAAACAAAAAAAATTGAGTTTAATTTTTTTTGGTTTTAGTGGAAAGGAAGCATCGCTGATTCCACCTTTGGGATATTTTTTTTTAAAATATGTTTAACCTTGCTATTTTTAAATAATTTTTTTTGAAAAACTTATTAAAAAAACTGAAGTTTGTTGTATCCCAATAAATTTTCCCTATTTATTTCTATTTTTCGCATATTGATATCTACAAATACCTTTCTCAAATCAAAATACATTTTAATAAAAATATAAAACAAAAACAAAATTGAAATTTATACATCAAAATTATCTGGGTGTTACAAATAATGGATTAGTAATAAATGTTTCCAAATTATATTAATTGATAAAAACATATTTATTTTACTTATAAATAATTTGTGATTAATTTTTTAATATCACATTGAACTATTCCCTATATTTTAAATTATATAAGTTTATTAAAATTAATCAATGTGATATTTCCTGGAAATTAATGGAAAGTGGCATGGAATTTTAATAATAAAAATTATAATTTCTTAAAAAAGAATTAATTAAACTAAAATCTATCCTCCATATCATTTTCAATAAGTGATAGAATATCAATATGAATTTGGTATTCATACTATATAAAAGTGACCATCCATTTTTATAATACAGTTTACTACCCAAATTTAATCATCCAAATTGATCTCATAATCCTATCAATGGAAAGGAATGGATTTATGTTTTTTATTACTAAACAACTAAACTATGCAATTAAAATTAAATTAATCTAAAAATAGAGTGAATATGGGGGAAAACATAAATTGTGAGTATAAGATGAACTGTGATACAAATTGGGGGGGGGGATGAATAAATGCTTATAGCTTTTCCCAATAACCACTAAGTCTCAGGATTATTCAACACCATTATCTCAATAATCATAATTATGAAAAAAATAAATGGACTCATGAAATTTATTATTGTGGTTCACAAATAAAAAATATGACTATATCCCCACCATGTCATGGTTTTTATCCCACACACACGTCTCTCCTATTATTATCTAGAATAACTCTACTAAGGGTATAAACTTGGACTCATTACATTGGTTGACTTCAACTAGTCTAAAACATACATCAATAAAATAAAATTACTCCACTAACAGATTAATCACCAGTGAATTATAGATCTTATATATAATATTAAATGGATATTGATATTTTTTATCATCCTCACAAAAAGTTTTATTTAGATGACCCATATCCATTAAACACGTACACTGAGTACCAGATTCATAATTCTTAATCCTCAAACCACTTAATTTATTAATTTCATCCCTTTTTATATTCATATAATTTGAATAAATATTTTTCTCACAGTTCTAAAAAATATGAATCTCCATAATTCTTAACCATCAATACTCTTACATAATCGGTCATCAAGTCATAATTAATACTGATCATAATTGATCTATTTTTAATTCACTTGAAGACTCGACCATTAATTCCTAAAGATGTTTAGAAATATTTTTCCACTGTTTATCATCTATTAAATTAAGAAAATATTAAATTTTCCATAGGTGAATGAGATCCATACATTATCACATTTATAGGCACATATCCTTCTATTGTGGAAAATATCACTTTCACAACTATCTTCTTCATCATGTACTAAGGCATGGATATTTATTCCCAGAATAGAAGTTATAGGAAATAATATATATATTTATCAATATTCATCACTGAATCCATTTTAATTAAAGAATGGATTAAATAACAAAATTATTATTTTTATCCTTTACCAATCATCATAGATACGTATGAATAAAAGTATCTTTAGAATATTTCATTCTCTAATTCTGACACTTCACTAATATTTCACAGAGGTAGGGATAAACCTCACGAAAAAATCATAAAATTTCTCTATGTTGAATTATATTAAATTAACCATCCTTATGAAGTTTAATGGAAACTTATGTTGATTTGAGAAACCTAACAAATCCTATAAAAAACCTTACATGATCTTGTAATGAACCTTACAAACATCATTTTTTAGATGGATATGAATATTACCAAGTCTACTGGAATCTTAAAAAGTTAAGAATAAATCAAATAAATGTTTATCAAACTAAATAATATCTTAAATGAACCTGAAAAACTTTTACTTATCCTCTCAAATGAACCTCACAAATATCCTATTATTGATGTTTTTACAAAGGTAAAAACCTTAAAAATTTGTTTAGGAAACTTATAAATATGGAATTGTACCTTAAAAAATCTTTTCATTATTTTTGAATTTGGTTAATCCTTAAGAAGTTATAATATGAAACTTAAAAATATGGAAAATGACATTATGATCAATTGGTGAATTCCCTATGACATTTCCTATTTTCTCAAGTACATTTACAATATGAATTATGTGACTTTTCCAATTTAAGACTCTTCCAAAACATTAAATTTCCAAAACCTATATAGACCAACTCAAAAACTTCCTAAACCACTTTTTTACACTATAAATCAATTGAAAATATCATTCTATGTCTATAATACTTCTGATGTAGTAACTATCTATAAAAAACACTCCTCCAATGGTCTCTCCACCTCTTCCAACCACCACTTCTAACCACATCTTCATTTTTTTCAGAAGAATAATAGATAATACCATAACATCAACACATGTATGTCACATTAGGATCTATAAACCAATAATAAAACAAAAAAATTATTAAAAAAAAATGAAACATCATACTCAAGTGGGTAAAAAAATATCACCCATTATTTTTTTTTCAATACTACCCATCACATATATCAATTATTGACAATAAAACAAAAGTGAATAACTAAAATAGTTAAAATAAATCTTATTTATGAAATTTTCCATGAACTAATAAATACAATGTCAACTTGAGATATCTTTATTTAAAAAAGAAGAATTATTAACCCATAGAATAATGATGTTCTTAAAAAAATCACTCCAAAAATCCCAATCTAGGGGACTCAGTCTAGGAATATCATATAGAAGATTTATTAATCATTAATTCATAAAAATGCAACAAACTTATTAAAAAAACTTAAAATAATGATAATATCACTATTCAGAGTATATAATAATCTATTATTTATAAAAATACATTAAAATATAAATAAAATAGGAAACTCAAGTAATAACATACCTTAGTGATGAGAAGTGGGATAAAATTTAATTTGCAACCATATCTTCCCAAAAGATTCAATTATAAGGGGATTCAAGAGGATATTATAAATCCATTCATTAGATAGATAAAATTATTGTTTCCTAATACATTCAAACATATTTTGTTTTATAAATTGGTAATTTTTATAAATTTGTTTAGATATGAAATGTTGTACTAGAATTTTCTATATATTAATAGCACCCATATTATCAAAACCTAGGACCGAAGGGTCCTCAACTTAAACATTCAAACACTAAAACTATGTATTCATCAAAATAATTTGAGTATGTTCTTGTGATGAAACCAATTATTAAATTTATATAGAACTCAAGGTAACTAAGGTTTTATTATTTTAATTCCATGAAACACTACTTATTCCATTTAAAAACACTACAAATATATATATATATATATATTCATTTCTGAAACCTATCCTGTTATTATATATAACCCTTCTAATATTTTTCTCACCCTTCTTTCTATATATCAAGAAATAACCGCACCCGAACAGACAAACCATCATGGACAAAACCAGCAGAAAAAACCACATCACCATGTATTGAGACCTCCTAGAATGATGTCGACCACTCAAACTGACCTACCATAACACCAAGTCATCCACTGCTCAAATCTATCTGGGAGTAGATTTGTGGAATTCTGGAGAAAGAACAGGTTAGGGGTGGTCATCATCAAGTGGGGAAACCATCACCAATATCGTATATTGTCATCGAGGATGAAAACCATAATATTGATCAAAACTTCATGGGTATGAAAATAAATTGTGACTGGAATGAACCACTATTATTGAATGAAAAAATGGGAAAAAGGCCAAAATTGTAACCAATAAAGAAAACTGAAAACCTAAGGCATAAGAGAATCATCAGAAATCCTCAATCCTGGAAAACTAATAAAATCACATCCAACACATCCCAAAACTTCATAAGAGACACGATATCAGATAGAGATAGAGTCTAGTGAAATAGATCAGGGAGAAAGAGTAGATATTGAGATGAACAAAGCCTCGGTAGTGAGCCAAGATTGTAGAGTGAAATAAAACCTAACTAGGATGGATGTGAAGAGAGTAGAAGAGAGCATGAAAGGTTGAATAACTACTGAAACACATGAAGATAACATCCCTGAAGAAAAAAATGCAACCAATTTTGAGAATATATCTGATAAATTGATAGAGTTGAGTAATAGAATCCATAATAAGCCACTGTATCCCCATGGGGATACTTTATATGGGGGAGAGGCACGATGCGCTAGAGAGAGCTATCCATAAGAGAAGCAGGACATTAATAAGTGGTTTCCTACCAGAATCCATTCCTACATAATTAAAAATTAACTTTCCTATAAAATCTTTAAAATGTAGCATAATAATTTGACAAGATTGTCTAGTGGATACTAAAGTTACTCTCCCACTTTTAGGTAAGCACCTTAATAGTCACATGGTTTGGTTTTTCTCGAAAACTAGATTCCACAGGAATCGCATTTTATTCACCATCTCTTTGAACCTATGATTCATGTTAGAAATAAGATCCTCATTTTTAATATTAAATTTATCATATTTAATTATATAACTATTTAACCTCATTTCTTTAACATAGTTGTTCTTTCATGAGAAATAACCAAAGTATACAAAATTTCCTATTCATTTTTACATGAATATATTCTATTTAAATATTCATCTCTAAAAGAATATAAAATTTCATTCATTTTTTATAGTTATTATTATAATATGTTTTAGTGGAATCAACCCATGAAAATATAGAACTACAAGGTAGTTCATATTTATCTTCAATAGAAGTCCAAAATATAAAACCTATGCTTTTGATTTTCTTTTTAATCTTCATTTACCATTGAGAACAGTTAGTTTAATTAAAGAAGGGAGGTATACTAATATCCTATCGTTTTTTTAAGTTTCTATTAAATAAATAAATTTAGAACTATTAAAAATTTAGGATTTCAAAAATACAACTAAAATCAGATCTGAAAATATTTTGAAAACTTTTGATACCAAATGTGGGTCTGAGTGAGCATCTCAAGAGGGAGGCGAATTGAGTTCAAAAAAAATAATTTTCATTAAATTAAGTTCAATTTGAATCCCCAATTGAAAAATTTTTCCCAATTAATCAAATGTGTATATTAATATAATTATTATTTTTTAAAACATTCTTCAAAGATTGATTACTTTTCTGTCAAAAAAATATAAATATTATTTTAATATCTAAAACCAATTTACTGAATAAAATGTTTATATAGACACTAGTTAATATTAACTTTCAAATTATATGTTTTATTTATAGTTTAAAATCTAATATAGTTTTAATATTCTAAAAAAATAAATAATAGAAAAATAAACATAATAGGATAAAACATGGGGTTTAGTCTCTAGTAAAGACCTAATCACCACTACATGTAAATCACCAACTTCCACGAAGATTTTATAAATATAATCTAATCAAAAACGTGGATCCGGTTTACAGAAGACATCATATAAGCTCTCCCAACCACATGTGGACCTCTTCCACAATATCCTTTGGAAGAAAAAAAATTGTGGTTACGCCAGGACCTCTTCCAAAAATATCATGGGTTTATAAATGAAAATTGGGTGAAGATGATATCTTTTATTCTCTTGTTATAGTGTAAGAGAAAATGAGTTTTGATAAAAAAGACAAACAACATAGTAATCAAAATTAAAATAAACAAATAGAAATGGAATGTAGTAGGTATAGGATAAGACGGTGTTTCTTAGTCTTAAGTGCTTCAAAATCTTGAGTCTCTTTATACGTGGATTGAAGTGGAGCTTGATCCATTTCACTAGAATTAACAGTAAAATATAGTTTCATAAGGCTCTATTTCTTTTCACTATAGAAAGGATCTATTTGACTGATGTACTTCACTCTTTGACCATAAAAATTTATGTAGTTATTCAGATTAAAATATCTCATTCAATTAACCTTCTTGTATTTAGCAGGAATCACACACAATCATCTATTTTTTCATAGCATGTGTGTGTGTCACTTGAGAGAGACTTATTTTTAATATAAAACACTACATGATGGAGATCCCAATTAGAAAACAATCATCATGATACCTTGCATCCTCATGTTGAGCTCTAACATAGCCTTTAATTTTTTTCCTATAATAGAAAATTATAATATAGCTATTGGTACAATTAAAATCAAATGTCCTAGAATAGTGACATTGAGTTTGGTCTCGTGGAGATTCAAGATGGTGGTGTGTTTGGATGGAGGTAGGTCCTTTGGTAGTGATTCAAGTTCAGTAATGACTTATATTCATCGGCAACTCATCTTCAAAGGTAACTCATGTGATTTTAGGTCATCTAGAAGTAGGTTATATTATGATGGATCATTCTTGCTAGTTAATTAGGTTTGACTTTAGGTCATTATTGGCGATGAGTCTGTTTTGATCGTGACTATATTTTCGTGATAATACTTTTCTAACAGTGACACATTATATAAAGTGACTCAATTTTGATGCCGACACACTCTCAATGGTGAGTCTTTTCTAACATTAACTCATTTCTTGCGGTGAGTAAAACCTGGTGGTAGGTAATGTCTGGTGGTGACTCTTTTCAACACTTGTCCAAATTTTCATCATATTGCCTTATATTATAAAATGCTCCAATAAAATATTATAATTCAGTGAAAACATAATTAAATTGATTTGTGAGTATTAGAATAAGGAGAAAACAATGATCATTATAAAATACGTTATAATAATTTCAAATTAATCAATATGTCACCAATAATATATTTTAAAAGGAATAAAATAAATCATTATTAAAATTTAATTAATTTTTTATAAACATTCATCCTTTTTTATAATATACTATAATAAATTTGTTAAAAAAACTACGTACTGAATATAATATATGAAATCATTAAAATTAACTATGTTAGGAGAAAAATAAATCAATAAATCAATAAATCAATAAGTTAAAATATATAAAATCACATTTATATTTAAATTACAAAATAGAAACAATAAAAAATGAAGAATAACACTCCCATAACCCCAGGAACATGATTGTTTGATATATATGTACTTTATGAACACAGAAATTACATTCATTCCATGTTATGAACATCTTATATCCATATTTTGAGACCCAAAATCATAATATTATAAAAACAGTATCCAATAATATTTTGTAATGTTTCTAGACTAGTGTACCTAAACAATATCTAAACTAGGTCCCCAGGTGACCTCACCTACACCTCCCCATAAACAAGAGGATACATATGAGTAGTGAGGGATTAATATATATAATGGGAGGGAATGCGAGCATGATATTATAACCATTATATATTAGATGATAGATACTCATAATGTATAAAATTGAATAAATTTATGGAGTAATAACTTGATTCCAACCATATAAAATAATATAACCACTTAATAACTACATGATAACCCATTTCATGTTATATAAAAATAGTCAAAAAGAGTGATCACCACAAGAGAGTAATCATATTCAATGAAATACGATAAATACTAAAATGTGTCAAAGGTATAGTTATAAAATTCAGTGAAAAGATTTAACACCACTTCGATCTCCTTATTAATCTACCCCAACTCAATACCCTAATATAGGAGCCTTCCACTTACATACAACTATAATAATGAAGTCTATATACCCATTAAAGTTCACATGTTTGGTGTGAGTATATAAATCAGAAAGACACCACCAACATGTCCTTAACATGAACCCCTACATTTATATGAGTGAATGTAAAAGATGATATATAAATAAAATATCATAATAACCAATAAAATCACACCATTATATAGTTACTAAGTCTCCATAAATCCAAACCCTTCTTGTTTTGTAGAATTATAGTGAAATTCATATTTATATACCAATCATACCCAGATAGTCCCCGGTGATGATATGAAACCTCAAATTTAATCTATCAAACAAAAATATAGCATTCATGTCATGGGTGGAGGAGTAACATAACCATGTCCTTAGGAGGAGTATAAATCATGATGAAACATAGTCACCACCTTAAAAGAGTGTCTGGATAAAGTAAAATAATTAATGATAGTCAAAAAATTTGTAAAGAAAAACCATATCATGAAATTGTAACACCTATATAAATCCATATCATCCAAACTAATGATGAATATATCTAAATAGAAAGAAGGATATATCATATCTTAGATCTTAGGAACAATAATCATTTATTACATTAGTGTTAAACCAACTATACATCAAACTAGGGATAGTCATAGACCAAAAATAACCATTCTTGTACCCAACATTTCATATAAATTCTATATTATTCCATACACACCATGAATCATAACGGGAATAACCACATATAAAACAACTCAACACAAAAACCTGAAATCTCACATAAGGGAAGACACCCTTATCTTAACACTCACATTACACCTTCCCTTTATAATGCATGGATGTTTAATTTTATCATTTTATCACTCATTACATATTATTTAGTGTTACAAATCCAGAAAAAATACCACTCTATGGACCTAATCAAACATTCCCATGACCAAACAATTATCATAGCATCCTTCATCATGAATTGGCCGAAAAGTCAATACTAACACAAAAATTCAATTAGTCTATGATCAAGGCGAAGGTATAAACAATGCATCACTACTCTATGTGATCAACTCTATTTGATAAATATCATTTGATATTTGTATATCCCCTTTCAGTTTTAATCACCCACAAATATATACCCCCTATATGAAGTAGTGAAAGAACATCAATATGACTAATGTAAAATGTTAAAGATCATTTACCATTAATATTCACGTGTTAAACCATTAGAGGTGGATGAAATCCAAAATTATATCAAAACCACTTTGAAATTGTAATTTAAAAATAATCATCAATAAACATTGAGGGAATCTAGAGATTGAATCCCAGATAAGGTTAGCCTCACCTGAAGAAACTCAACACACATGATACCATTTCAATTTGACACCAAAAAATGACCTGATATGTAAAACCATAGGATAATATTAGGGACTATTTTCAAGGTGATGTGTGACATAAGTGGAAGGAATAATATGATTATAATAGAAAAAAGGTCGCTAAAATGACCAAAAATCCCTCTGCTTCAAACATAGGGTAGAGGTTCCTACAAGAACCCTAGTGAACTCCAATAAAAACTTCGTTGGACTCCAATTATCCTTTCAATGGGCCACCTATATCTTTGTGGATTCTATTATTCTTTTTGTACTAATGTTATCAATTATTATACAATATAAAACAATCATATTTACAGTGGGAATATACCATATTCTTGGTGGGAGTTTGTTGGAGTTTTCTAATATGTTTTTCTAAAATATTTATTTTAAAATGGCTGGGTTAAAAATAATTTTAAAAATACGCCCCAAAGGCTACATCACCAATTCCGCTTTTGGTCATCAGGTGAATGGAGGCATCGATGATGCCTCTTTTCCACTAAAACCATTTTTTCTAGTTTTTTTTATTTATATTTATATTTATTTTGTTTTTTTGTTTTGTTTATATATATATAAGAAGAAAAAATTAAAAACCAAAATGAAATTTTAACCATAATTTATCTAATATTTAAAATCTAGAAGTAATTCCATTACAACAGTCTAAATTCTGATAGAAGCTCTCACCTAGGGATTTCATTTATTAGAGGGCTTACCTTGGAAATCATTCTGTATTTCTGATGTGGGATTCTATTTCAAGGACGTGGCTTTGAAAGAATATAGAATATAAACTATTAGACCATTATAAATGAAACTATACACATGGATTAAATATATAAAAAATAGTTGAAAATAAAAAGAATTTTATAAAAAATGTTGATGAAAAATAATTTATAATGTTTCAAAGACACCAATTTGAAACATAAAAATCTTTCAAGTACATGAATTTGAAAGCCTATAAAATATAAAAAATAAGACAAACATAAATGAAACAGAATACATGGATTAATTATATAACCAATAGTTGAAAATAAAAATAAATTTGAAAAAAATGTGGATGGAAAATAATTTATAAGTTTTCAAATACACCTACCTGAAACATAAAAATGATTCAAGTACGTGACATTAAAAGTCTTTAAAATATAAACTAAAACACTAACATAAGATGAAACTTAAAACATAGATTAAACATAAAACAAATAATTCAAAATGAAAATGATTTCATAATAAATGTTGATGAAAAATAATTTATAATCTTTCAAAGTCACCTTCTTGAAACATAAAAAGGTTTCACGTATGTGCCTTTGAAAGCCTATAAAATATAAACTATAAGACCAATATAAATGAAACTTAAAATATGGATTAAAAATATAATAAATTATTTAACTATTTAATTAGTATCATTGATAATTAAGTATATAATAATTAATTAGTAAAATAGTAATTATTAATAATCAATAAGTTAATAATTATATAACTATTATGTATATAATATTTAATTAGTGAATTAGTAAAATAATTATAAATTATATTTATTCATTATAATTAATAACTTGTAATTATTAAAAATCATTATATAATAATTAATTAGTTAATTGGTAATTTATTTATAAATAATATAATAAATAATTTGTTAATTAGCAATATAATTATAAATTGTAATTATTAATTAGAAATTATTAACAATTATTATATATTAATAAAATAGTTAATTAATAATATAATTATTATTCATAATTATTCCTTATAATTATTCATTATAATTATTCATTATAATTATTAATTATTAATTATTAATTATTAATTACTAATTATTAATAAGTAATATAATTATTAATTGTATAATAATTAGTTAGTCAATTAGTAATTATTAATAATTAATTATATTATATGTAATTTTTTAATTAGTAATATAATTATTATTTATTTACTAAATAATTAGTTACTTAGTAATATAATCATTAATTATATAATAATTAAGTGGTTAATTAGTCATATAATTAATAATTATATACTTACTAATTATTTTATTAATAATTAATAATAATTAATAATAAAATAATTAATTTGTTAATTATTAATATAATTATTTATTATATAATTGTTAATTAGTTAATTTTTTGAGAATGATAAAGCTGAGAACCTTTTTATGGTTAGTTAATTAGTAATATAATTACAGATTATAATTATTCATTATAATTATTAATTAGTATTTATTAAAAATTATTATATAATAATTAATTTGTTAATTAGTAATATAATTATTAATTATATAATAGTTAATTAGTTAAATTAGTAATATAATTATAAATTATAATTTTTCATTATATTAATTAAATAGTAATTATTAAAAATTATTATATAATAATTAACTAATTAATTTTTATATAATTAATTTTTAATAATTACTAATTGACTAATTAATTATTATATAATTAATGATTATTAATAATAATTAAATAATTAAATAATTTATTTTATGTTTAATCTGCGTTTTATGTTTCATTTATTTTGGTCTTATAGTTTATATTTTATAGGTTTTCAAAGGCACATGCTCGAAACATTTTTTTATGTTTCAAGTAGGTGTATTTGAAAGTTAATAAATTATATTTCAAAAACATTTTTATGAAATTATTTTTATTTTCAACTGTTTGTTATATGTTTATGCTAGGTTTTAGGTTTCATTTATATTGGCCATGTAGTTTATTTTTTATAGACTTTCAATGTCATAAAATTGATAAATTTTTAAGTTTCAAGTAGCTGTCTTCGAAAACTTATAAATTATTATTCATCAACATTTTTTTACGAAATTATTTTTATTTTTAATCTATTTTTTATATGATTAATCCATGTTTACAGTTTCATTTAAGTTGGTCTTATAGTTTATATTTTATAGGCTTTCAAAGCCACGTACTTGAAACATTTTTATGTTTCATGTAGGTGTCTTTGAAAACATATATATTATTTTCTATCTACATTTTTTTAATTTATTTTTATTTTAAATTATTTGTTATATGTTTAATCTATTTTTTATGTTTAATTTATATTTTTTGTATAGTTTATATTTCATGGTCTTTCAAATACACGTGCTTGAAACAGAATCCCACATCAGAAATGCAGAATGTTCTGCGCAGGAAAGGAAGAACCGAAATCCCACATCGAAATACTGAATGATTTCTAGGGTAATACCTATTATAAATGGGATCCCTGGGTGAGATCTTATTTCAGATTCTGGACTACTGTAATGACAGTACTGTTGGATTTCAAATATAAGATAAACTCTCTTGAATTTTTTATTTTTTTGGTTTTGTTTATATATATATATATATAGAAACACAAAAAATTGAGTTTAATTTATTTTGGTTTTATTGGAAAGGATGAATCTCTAATTCCACTTTCGAGATATATTTTTTAAAATATTTTTAACCTTTCTATTTTTAAATAATTTTGTTTGAAAAATATATCAAAAAAACTAAAGTTTGTTGTATCCCAATAATTTTTCCCTATTTATTTCTCATTTTCTCATTTTGATATCTAAAAATACTTTTCTCAAATCAAAATACATGTTAATAAAAATATAAAACAAAAAAAATTTAAATTTATACATCAAAACTATATAGGTGTTACAAATAATGGATTAGTAAGAAAAGTTTCCAAATTTAATAAATTAATAAAAAAATATTTATTTTACTTATAAAAAATTTATGATGCATTTTTTAATATATCATTGAAATATTCCGTATATTTTAAATTCTATTAATTTATTCAAATTAATAAATGTGAAATTTCATGGAAATTAATGGAAAGTGGCATGGAATTTTAATTATAAAAATTTTAATGTTTTTAAAAATAAATAAATAAACTAAAATACATCCTCCATATCTTTTTCAATAATTGATAGAATATCAATATGAATTTCGTAATCATACTATATAAAAGTGACCATCCATTTTTATAATATAGTTTACTACCCAAATTTAATCTTCCAATTTGATCTCAGAAACCTATCAATTGGAAGGAATGTATTTAAGTTTTTTAATACTAAACAACTAAATTAAGAAATTAAAATTAATTTAATTTAAAAATATAGTGAATATGGGGGAAAACATAAATTGTTAGTATAATATGAACCGTGATACAAATTGGGGGGGGGGATGAATAAATGCTTATAGCTTTTCCCAATACCCACTAACTCTCAGGATTATTCAACACCATTCTCTCAATAATCATAATTATGAAAAAAAATAAATGGACTCATGAAATTTATTATTAAGGTTCACAAATTAAAAATAATAATATATCCCCAGCATGTCATGGTTTTTATCCCACACACACATCTCTCCTATTATTATCAAGAATAACTCTAGTAAAGGTATAACCTTAGACTCGTTACATAGGTTGACTCCAACTAGTCCAAAACAAACATCAATATAATAAAATTACTGCACCAACAGATTAATCACCAATGAATTATAGATCCAATATATCATATTAAATGTATATTGATATTTTTTCTCATCCTCACAAAATGTTTTATTTATATGATCCATATCCATTTAACACTTACACTGAGTTCGAGATTCATAATTCTTAATCCTCAAACCACTTCATTTATTAATTTCATCCCTTTTTATATTCATATAATTTGAATAAATATTTTTCTCATAGTTCTAAAAAATATGAATCTCCATAAATCTTAACCATCAATACTCTGACATAATCGGTCTTCAAGCCATAATTAATACTGATCACAATTGATCTTATTTTAATTCACTTGAAGACTCGACCATTAATTCTTAATGATGATTAGAAATATTTTTTCATTGTTTATCATCTATTAAATTAAAAAATATTAATTATTCCATAGGGGAATGAGATCTATACATTATCACATTTATAGACATGGATCCTTCTATTGTGGAAAATATCACATCCACAACTATCTTCTTCAACATGTACTAAGGCCTAGATATTTATTCCTGGCATGGAAGTTATAGGAAATCTTATATATATTTATCAATATTCATTATTGAATCCATTTTAATTGAAGAATGGATTAAATAACAGAATTATTATTTTTAGTCCTTACTAATCATCAAAGATACGTATGAATAAAAGTATCTTTAGAATATTTCATTATCTAATTCTAACACTTCACTAATATTTCACAAAGGTAGGGATAAACCTTATGAAAAAATCATAAAATGTCTCTATGTTGAATTATATTAAATTAACCATCCTTATGAAGTTTAATGGAAACTTATGTTGATTTTATAAACCTAAAAAATCCTATAAAAAACCTCACATGATCTTGTAATGAACTTTACAAACATCATTTTTTAGAAGGATAGGAATATTACCAAGTCTACTGGAATCTTAAAAAGTTCAGAATAAATCAAATAAATGTTTATCAAACTAAATAAGATCTTAAATGAACTTGAAAAACTTTTACTTATCTTCTCAAATGAACCTCATAAATATCCTATTATTGATGTTTTTACAAAGGTAAAAACCTTAAAAATTTGTTTAGGAAACTTATAAAGATGGAATTTTACCTTAAAAAATATTTTCAATATTTTTGAATTTTGTTAATCTTTAAGAAGTTATAATATGAAACATAAAAATATGGAAAATGAAATTATGATCACTTGGTGAATTCCCTATGACATTTCATATTTTCTCAAGTACATTTACAATATGAAGTCTGTGACTTTTCCAATTTAAGACTCTTCCAAAACATTAAATTTCCAAAACTTATATAGAAAAACTCAAAAACTTCTTGAAACACTTTTTTAAAAAATAAATCAATTCAAAATATCATTCTATGTCTATAATACTTATAATATAGTAACTATATATGAACAACACTCCTCCAATGGTCTCTCCACCTCTTCCAACCACCACTTCTAACCACCTATTCATTTTTTTCAGAACAATAATAGATAAAACCATAACATCAACACATGTATGTCACATTAGGATCTATAAACCAATAATAAAACCAAAAAATGCTAAACAAAAAATGTAACATCAAATTTAAGTGGGTAAAAAAATATCACACATTATTTTTTTGTCAATACTACCCATCACTTATATCAATTTTTGACAATAAAACAAAAGTGAATAACTAAAATAGTTAAAATAAATCTTCTTTAAGAAATGTTCCATGAACTAATAAATACAATGTCAACTTGAGATATCTTTATTTAAAAAAGAAGAATTATTAACCCATAGAATATTGATGTTCTTAAGAAAATCATTCCAAAAATCCCAATCTAGGGGACTCAGTCTAGGAATATCATAGAGAAGATTTATTAATCATTAATTCATAACAATGCAACAAACATATTAAAAAAACATAAAATAAGGATAATATCACTCTTCAGAGTATATAATCAACTATTATTTATAAAAATGCTTTAAAAGATAAATAAAAAAGGAAACTCAAGTAATAACATACCTTAGTGATGAGAAGTCGTTGTCGCCGCATACGTACAACAAAAACATCCCTTTTATCGTTTATTAAATGCCTCACATAAAAAATATTCCTTTTGAATAAACGTAAAAGTCAAATGGGTTTATACACCGTATAAAATAAGGTTGTGTATAAAATAGAATATGCCTCAATGAAAGGAGACTGAGACGAAGTCCCTTACAATGACGGTATCCTTGGTTTAAGGATAAATCAATTACATAATTATGTGTGACAAAAGAATAAATCAAATATAAGTGGATATTAAGTGTAAAATAATCAATGGTCATTCACAAATATTCAAAGGATTACATATTCAATAACAACATGATGAACCCAAAGAAATCGAAATTGGGTTAAGAAGTTCCCTTGACAGCCTAACGGCGTCACATCAAAATGAGTTGATGAGAGATAAAAAGTGTATCTCATCAATTGGACATAAAATTTACATCAATAAAGATATATGAGAACATATCACAACATAACAATATGTAAATTAAAATACCCAATAAAAGAAGTCTTTTAAAAAGAGGAGGGTGAAAGGTTCCCTTACCGACTTGGGTATCTTTCAAAACATACACCCCATGAAAGAAGGACAATAAATAATTGATGTAAATACTCATAAACAAAATTATATTACACAAAGAGTAGAATAATGGGAAGTACATACAACAATCAAATGAAATTGTGGAAAATGTAGCATAAATCTCACGGGAATAAAAGTGAGATGAAAAATCCCTTACGAAAACTCAGCAGCCTAACGACGCCATAAAAAACTTACAAAAATTGATTTATGAGATCAAATAGGGTATCTCATCATATTTACTTAAAGTTTATAGAAAGAGGAATATTATAGAACATCCCCCAACATAACAAAGAGGAGCTTAAAGTAAGTGACATAAAGGAGAGTACTTAAAAAGAAAGAGAGAGGTTAGATCTCTTACGAAAATTCAGCAGCCTAACGGCGCCACTCAAAACTTCCAAAATGGATTGATGAGAGAGAATGGGGTATCTCATCACATGAACATAAAAATTACAGTAATATTAATATAAAAGATCATCCCAATAACAAGAAAGATGATCTTTAAAAGGAATTACATAAAAGAGTGTACCTAAAAAGAAAGAGAGGGGTAGGATCCTTTACCTCGGGTCCGACTTGACTCGATCATTCTTTAACGTCCTGAATAATAAACTTGAGTTAATTTAAACTTTATTAAGAACCTTTTTCTAGTTCATTATTCCTTTTAGATCACTTATTTTCATGTTATAAACATTATGTAATAATTTATGTTAATAATGTTTGTTTTGTCGATATTTGGTTCTTAAGTCGAAAGTGGACTTCTTACAATTACATGTTGTTCGTGTGGTCAAAGGTTCTTTATATCCAGAATGAAATTCCTGATTTGGATAGAATATATATCATATATATCCACCATATACATGTATTTATAATATTACATAATCATTTATAGGTAAGAAATGAAATGCACCGTTCATGGAGACGGTAAGCCGTACGTACGCATGAACGCTACTTTCATTTCTCTGTCATATTAATGGAATTAAAAATAAAAGAGAGGTATGTATATTTTAATTCCAGAATTATATTCATCATTTAGATGTATAATTAATCATATATATCCATTATATACATGTACTTATAATAGTACATTACATTTGGGGATAAGAAATGAAATGCACCGTTCATGGAGACGGTAAGCCGTGCGTACGCATGAACGCTACTTTCATTTCTGTCTCATACTTTAATGGAAAGAAATAATAATTATATATAGGTATATTATAATTCCAGTATAACATCATATATAATAACATTAAATCCAACCTTTATACGTCCCACGTATGGCATTAACGAATCACATCACTTTGAGGGGGCATTAGTCCGCACTTCCTAAAATGAAGATATCATGTATACCCATAATGGAAACAATAATGGTATGCCATAAATGAAAATACATAAGCTTAAGGAAATAATAAACATATTATATATCATATATAAAAATAGTGACATCATAATGGCCACCTTTGAATCTGTTAAATGAGTATTGAACAATCATCATTTCGGGAGGCAGAATTTCTCCATCCACAGAAACCGTATGTTCTTTAACCATTTAATGTAGTTGCGTGAGATTGTAGCTCGAATAAATCTTATAACAAAATCCTAGTATATTTAATATACTGGTGTTGTTACAAAATAAGTAAATAAAAAGAGTTTAGGGGGTTGGAGAAGCAAAATAAAACAAATGAACATGAGAGAATGAATTACCTTTAAAAGTGTAACTCCTTTTGATTTGAGCCTAAAGGCTTTCTTTGAAAGGATTCTGCCCAAAGGGAATCCTCTAGGATGAGGAGAGGGATGTGGAGAGAGTAAATGGGTAGGGGATGGCCGAGACAAAGGCTTGAGGAGTGTGTGAAATGAGGTAGAGGTGGGGGTCTTTTATAAGAGGAGAGGAGGGGCACTTTTGGAAATAATGAAACTATTATTTTATTTTCAAAAGTGTTTCGAATTTCTAAGGTCCCAAATTGATATATTTCTAAGATAAGATGATAAGGCTTCGAAATATTCCCATCCAATAGTTTTTGGACAAGTGTAGGTCTTAGATTTTATATTATCGTTTCATTTTATTTAAATAGTTCATTAATGAGGTCATCATTGCATCATTATGATGTCATAATTAAATTAATTTATTTAATGTCTAAAAATTATAACAAAAAGATCCTGATGTAGGAAATATTTTTATCTTTACAAAGAGTATTTATAGGCAAAAATATGATTAGTATAACCCCTTATAATTTTTTTTCAGTAAAACAATTTATGTTAGTGTCATTTTCACCTTTATTTAAAAAAAGGCATTAAAGTCATTATCTCACCCAAGAGGATCCATAGGGTCCCCTAAATCAACCCATGGGTTGTATTGGTCGGCCATGACTCATCCAATAGGGGAAGGAAATGTTTCATGGTGTTTTCATATTTTTATAATATCATTTTTACCTTAAATTACACTAATTACCTCTAATCGCGATTAATGAAAAAAAGTTACTATTCAGCAAAAAAATATTTTTATCCCATTGAACCACATTTTACATACTAATGACAACCATGGATGTCGGATTTTCAAAATTCAATACACATTAGTGGTAAACTTTCATTTAACTGAAAAATCAGTTTGCTTGATTATCACTTAGTGGTTTCACTATTCATCAAAAATTGGAGTTTTTCAAAACATTACCAAAAATTCACTCTAAGCTATATTCGATATTCTGAATTCAAAAATGATGTTCATATTACCTAATTAAAATAATAAAAGTAGAATTAATTAATTTAATAATTAACTCCTGTTGTCAAAACAAATAGCTTGTTTTTAAGAAACAATATATATCAAAAGATTGATATTTGTTTATGTCGAATTTCAAAGTGAAATTAATTCCAAAGTCCACCATTGAATAAAATGGTAAAAATATTTTATGGTTTCACTTTAAAAACAATTTAAAATATAATCTAATCATATAAATAAATTTCATTAAAAGAGGTTTTGAACTAAAATACAACATTTTTCACTAATTCATAAAAAATGAACTTTATCGGAAGAATAAAAAAAACATACACAAAGTAAATTTTGATGTCCCAATTATAAAGAAGGATTTTACTTGGTCCAAAAGAATGTATAATAGTGACCAAAACTATATTTAAAGAGGGTTCTCCATCAAAAGGTGATAAGTGAACCTTTAGTGAAAACTAGGGCATATACGCCTAAAATTGAATTCTTTCCGTATTTTAAGCCTTTATCTTTTATTGGATAAATTTAAAAACATTTAAAAACATATATAATCATATTTTAGTTATTTCTATCCATTCTCGCAAATACAACAGATACATGTTAACTTCCATTTAAAATAATATTATTTTATTATTATAGTGCAACGTAAGATTCCCAAGAAACTCGTTGTTGCGTGTTGGGTACGCCATCGAGCATAGCGTCCCCTTTAAAGTCATATTAATATTTTATTCACAAATATGGATAAATATGAAAATTTCATATTCTTTATTTACCTTGGGTGTTACATCCTTCCCCCCTTTTGGGAATTGCATCCTCGCAATTTTAAAATTGGGCATGGAAACATCCTTGAAAGTCCCAAATCGGAAGAAGAGTCGGTAAAACAATCACATTAAAATAATGAAAGATAAGTACAAAGGTCACCCGAGTTAACCCATACTAGGATTCCAAGTATGAAAACATGGACATGGAGGAGAAAACATAGGGTCACGTTCTGATGAAGAGTGATAGAAAACATGTTTAGGAGAAAGTTAACCATGAGAAAATCACAAACTTGTGATGGGTTAAATGGTATTCGATTCCCCAGTAGGAAAAGTTAATAGACAACATTTTTGTTTTAAGATACTTTTTATTGGGGAATTTATTCATAAGGAAACATAATCACTTATCATGTTGACTTTCAACTTTTATTAGATTCCTTACACAAATTCATATTTTCTCCAAAAGGCGAGTATTTAGGAAGACTTGTTCACATTAAGAGTACTATAATCAACTTTTAGAGAATCACCTAATCCACAAAAGAGAACTATATACTTCCCATGACTTTATACTTTAACCAAAACCAAAACCAAAAAGTCTAGTACAAGACCAGATAATCTAGAAAAGGATAACACTTTATAAAAAGAAATTCTATTCTTAACCTCCAAAATTTGTCCAACAAAACCCAAAGTTCAACGAGGACCATAAGATAAACAATTTGTCCATAAAATTCTTCAAAGTAAACCAATCTAATATTGAAACCCAAATATTTGAAAGATTTAGTCACATAGTCTTCCAAGTTAAATCGTAACATTTATCTCCAAACAACATCAGTTGCTCCTAAAGTCTCGTATTGAAAAGTAATTAACCTAATCACATATCCTCCATGATAGGTTAATCATTTTCATAAATAACCCAAAATAAACTTACTTTTAATTCATAAAATCATATAACTAGAAAGAATCAGTCAAACTAACCAGGGACTTCATGTAGTCCAGTGGTAGGCGATAAATACCAGTCGCACTTTGGTTGTGGGTTCGATTCCCGCAGCATTGTCCGACGCGACGGGTTGTCACACGGTCTGCGTGTTGTCCTTTTTCCAAAACTATATAATTCTCAAAACATTTCCCAAAACGAGATAAAATCTTCAAAAATAAACATAACATATTTTAACCTCAAGTTTTTCTCATGCCTTTCATTTTCCATCATAACATATAATAACCCATAATTACCTCAAAAGTAAGGATCATATAAACCCTAATGGTTACCTTTTTAATTATTACCTGAACGTCCACATCTATTGGTCATCTCATACATGATTCATTATAGAACATACAAAGGTTCACGTGGTTGATCGTGACTCCTTGATAGTTAGTTTAGAACAACCACAGGTTTCCTCATTGAATACCCCATTTCATCAAGTATCTTAATCAGAGAACCACTACAAATTCTTTCAAACCAATTGTCACTTTGGTGCCTGCGAGATCCATCCATTCACTAAAAACAGAAATGTCAGTGTGAGTATATCAACAAAACCATCATGTACTAATGAGAAAGGTAAACACTAAGATATACTTACTCATTCACTTTATCTAAAACTTGGACTCTTTCTGAAATACTAACCATTATGGTAATGTCACTTATGCTTAGAGAATACCCTAACCTCTAAAGTTATCTAAACCGACCTTTGATACCAACTATAAGGCCCCAGCCTTAAACCTTACTTAATCTTGAGTTATTACAAGATTACACATTGAGGATATTTTTAGGTTTAGAGTTTTAGAGAATTAGATCATGAATATTTCATTACATTCCACATTTAAACAAAGTGGTTACATAAAAGACAATATTCATTATTCCCATCAACGGAAACATATTTAAAATAAAACACGGATTCTTTCTTGACACATCCTTGAAACTATCATCACATCGTTAACCTTTCCCTTGACCTGTGAAAAACATTTCAAAAACTTGGGATGAGCATAAAAAGCTCAGTAAGGGTTATAAAAATATAGAAAGGAAACATGAGTTCATATATACATAAGAATGAAATCATACTTCACCCATAAAACATAGGAACTTTAACATACCTCATCAAAACATGAATAAATGAAAGAAATCATAAGACATAAAGGTAACTTGAGGCATTCATAACATTCTTCCGTAAGGAGTAACCCTCTTGGTTACGTTTGGAATACCCATCACAGTATATTCCCTACATCTTTTTGGAGAAACCTTAACGTTTCACTCCTTCACATTACCCAATGCATTGGAGAGCTATATCGGGCTCACCCGCCCTTAGTTTTTCACGGAACCACCCGTTTTCATAATAATGCCCAAGAACCTCAACATAATCATATCACATAAAACATGCATAAAGGAAAAATAACATTTCCACCTTTCAATCACAATATATCAATACAACACATTGATATAAAAACATTATGAAAACCATTTTCAAGACCAAAATAAAACAAAAGTAAAACATGGTATTTATTTTTCTTTTAAAATAAGGTATGGCTTGTAGAGGAAGCCGAAACTCAAATAACGGTCACGACGGCGGAGAAGTCGTTGTCGCCGCATACATACCACAAAAACATCCCTTTTGTCGTTTAGTAAACGCTTCGTATAAAAAATATTCCTTTTTAATAAACGTAAAAGTCAAATGGGTTTATACACCGTATAAAAGAAGGTTGTGTATAAAACAAAATATGCCTCAATGAAAGGAGATTGAGACGAAGTCCCTTACAAAGACGATATCCTTGGTTTAAGGATAAATCAATTACATAATTATGTTTGACAAAAGAATAAACCAAATATAAGTGGATATTATGTGTAAAATAATCAAAGGTCATTCACACATATTCAAAGGATGACATATTCAATAACTACATGATGAACCCAAAGAAATCGAAATTGGGTTAAGAAGTTCCCTTGACAGCCTAACGGCGTCACATCAAAATGAGTTTATGAGAGATAAAATGTGTATCTCATCACTTGGACATAAAATTTACATCAATAAATATATATGAGAACATATCCCAACATAACAATATGTAAATTAAAATACCCAATAAAAGAAGTCTTTTAAAAAGAGGAGGGTGAAACGTTCCCTTACCGACTTGGGTATCTTTCAAAACATACACCCCATGAAAGATGGAAAATAAATCATTGATGTAAATACTCATAAAAGAAATTCTATTACACAAATAGTATAATAATGGTATGTACATACACCAATCAAAGGAAATTGTGGCAAATGTAGCATAAATCTCACGGGAATAAAAGTGAGATGAAAAATCCCTTACGAAAAATCGGCAGCCTAACAGCGCCCCATAAAACTTACAAAAATGGATTGATGAGATCAAATAGGGTATCTAATCATATTAACTTAAAGTTTATAGAAATATGAATATAAAATAACACCCCCAACATAACAAAGAGGAGATTAAAAGAAGTGACATAAAGGTGAGTACTTAAATAGAAAGAGAGAGGTTAGATCTCTTACGAAAATTCGGCAGCCTAATGGCGCCACTCAAAACTTCCAAAATGGATTAATGAGAGAGAATAGGGTCTCTCATCACATGAACATAAAAATTACAGTAAGATTAATATAAAATATCATCCCAATAACAAGAAAGATGAGCTTTAAAAGGAATGACATAAAAGAGTGTACTTAAAAAGAAAGAGAGGGGTAGGATCCCTTACCATAGGTCCGACTTGACTCGATCATTCTTTAACGTCCTGAATAATAAACATGAGTTAATTTCCACTTTATTAAGAACCTTTTTCTAGTTCATTATTACTTTTAGATAACTTATTGTCATGTTATAAACATTATGTAATAATTTAAGTTAATAATGTTTGTTTTTTCGATATTTGGTTCTTAAGTCGAATGTGGACTTCTTACAATTACATGTTGTTCGTGTGGTCAAAGGTTTTTTATATCCAGAATGACATTCCTGATTTGGATAGCATATATATAATATATATCAAGAATATACATGTATTTATAATATTACATAATCATTTAGAGGTAAGAAATTAAATGCACCGTTCATGGAGACGGTAAGCCGTACGTACGCATGAACACTACTTTCATTTCTTTGTCATATTAATGGAATTAAAACTAAAATAGAGGTATGTATATTTTAATTCCAGAATTATATTCATCATTTATATGTATCATTCATCATATATATCCATTATATACATGTACTTATAATAGTACATTACATTTGGTGATAAGAAATGAAATGCACCGTACCTGGAGACGGTAAGCCGTGCGTACGCATGAACGCTACTTTCATTTCTATCTCATACTTTAATGGAAAGAAATAATAATGATATATAGGTATATTATAATTCCAGTATAAAATCATATATAATAACATAAAATCCATCCTTTATACGTCCCACATATGGCATTAACGAATCACATCACTTTGAGGGGGCGGTAGTCCGCACTTCCTAAAATGAAGATATCATGTATACCCATAATGGAAACAATAATGATATGCCAGAAATGAAAAATACAGAAGCTTAAGGAAAGAATAAACATATTATATATCATATATAAAAATAGTGTCATCATAATGGCCACCTTTGAAGGTGTTAAATGAGTATTGAACAATTATCATTTCGGGAGGCAGAATTTCGCCATCCACGGAAACCGTATGTTCTTTAACCATTTGATGTAGTTGTGTGAGATTGTAGCTTGAATAAATCTTATAACAACATCCTAGTTTATTGCAGATACTGGTTTTGTTACAAAAGAAGTAAATAAAAAGAGTTTAGGGGGTTGGAGAATCAAAATTAATCAAATGAACATGAGAGAATGATTACCTTTAAAAGTGTAACTCCTTTTGATTTGAGCCTAAAGGATTCTTTTGAAAGGATTATGCCCAAAAGGAATCATCTAGGATTAGGAGAGGGATGTGGAGAGAGTAAATGGGAAGGGGATGGCCGAGCCAAAGGCTTGAGGAGTGTGTGAAATGAGGTAGAGGTGGGGGCCTTTTATAAGAGGAGAGGAGGGGCACTTTTGGAAATCATGAAAGTATTATTTTATTTTCAAAAGTTTTTAGAATTTCTAAGGTCCCACATTGATATATTTCGAATCTAAGATGATAAGGCTTCAAAATATTTCCATCCAATCGTTTTTGGAAAAGTTTAGATCTTAGATTTTATATTATCGTTTCATTTTGTTTAAACTGTTCATTAATGAGGTTATCGTTGCATCATCATGATGTCATAATTAAATTAATTTATTTAATGTATAAAATTAGAACAAAACTATCATGATGTAAGAAATCTTTTTATCTTTCCAAATAGTATTTATAGACAAAAATATGATTAGTATAACCCCTTCTAAATTTTTTTTTAGTAAAACAATTTATGTTAGTGTCATTTTCACCTTTATTTAAAAAAAGGCATTAAAGTCATTATCTCACCCAAGAGGCTCCATAGGGTCCCCAAATCAACTCATGGGTTGTCTTGGTCGACCATGACTCATCCAATAGGGTTAGGACAAGTGTCATGGTGTTTTTATATTTTTATAATATCATTTTTACCTTAAATTACACTAATTACCTCTAATCGCGATTAATGAAAAAAAGTTACTATTCACCAAAAAATTACTTTCATCCCATTGAACCAAATTATAAATACTAATGACAACCATGTATGTCGGATTTCCAAAATTCAATACACATTAGTGGTAAACTTTCATTTTACTGAAAAATCAGTTTGCTTGATTACCACTTAGTGGTTTCACTATTCATCAAAAATTGGAGTTTTTCAGAAAATTACCAAAAATTCACTCTAAGATATATTCGATATTCCGAATTCAAAAATGATGTTTATATTACCTAATTCAAAGAATATAAGTAGAATTAATTAATTTAATAATTAACTCCCGCTGTCAAAACAAATAGCGTGTTTTTAAGAAACAATATATATCAAAAGATTGATATTTCTTTATGTCGAATTTCAAAGTGAAATTAATTCCAAAGTCCACCATTGAATAAAATGGTAAAAATATTTTATGGTTTCACTTTAAAACCAATTCAAAAGATAATCTAATCATATAAATAAATTAGATTAAAAGAGGTTTTGAATTAAAATACAACATTTTTCACTTATTCATAAAAAATGAACTTTATCAGAAGAATAACAAAAACATACACAAAGTAAATTTTTATGTCCCAATTATAAAGAAGGATTTTATTTGGTCCAAAAGAATGTATAAGAGTGACCAAAACTCTATTTATAGAGGGTTCACCATCAAAATGTGATAAGTGAACCTTTAGTGAAAACTAGGGCATATACGCTTAAAATTGAATTCATTCCATATTTTAAGCCTTTATCTTTTATTGGATAAATGTAAAAACATTTAAAAACATATATAATCATATTTTAGTTATTTATATCCATTATCGCCAATACAACGGCTACATGTTAACTGCGATTTAAAATAATATTATTTTATTATTAGAGTGCAACGTAAGATTTCTAAGAAACTCATTGTTGCGTGTTGGGTACGCCATCAAGCATAGCATCCCCTTTAGAGTCATATTAATATTTTATTCACAAATATGGATAAATATGAAAATGTCATATTCTTTATTTACCTGGGGTGTTACATTAATCATCAAGTATTCTAGTGTCTTTGAGCTAGAATTATCTTCTTATAATCCCAAGGACCTTTTTTGGTTTATATTTTTATATAATTAGGACAAAATATTACATAGTAATCCCATACATTATAAGTAGACATTTATACACAGTATCAATTTTCCCAGGAAAAAAAGATATTAAAAATAAAAAATGTTTTATTTTCAGGATAAATCATAAATATTTTCATCAAAACCACATCCTTGTCTATAATATTACTTAAACCATGTGGAATGTATTTTAAAAACATGAGATCAACTTAAAAAGATCTCTATTGGATATAAAAGAATGAAAACCGATATTTTATTGAAAAACATGAAAACCCATGTAATGTTTACATTCCTCATGAAATTTATTTGAGTGTATCAAATAAAAAATTACTACATGAGAGAAAAAATACACAGTCTTCTCAAATAAAACCATTAAAACCCATACCAAGAAAATAAAAACGCATTTTTGACAATAAAGAGAATCATATTCATAAATCCCTTTCCAAACCATTGTAATTGGAATAACCATATAGCCAACGTACAATAAAATTCAATATAGAAAAAAATCATTACCCCATGAATTTTATATATATAATGGGGATCACCCTTCGTATAATATATATTTGGGTTAAATGTTTTTCATGAGAAATAACGAGGCTCAACCCATCATGTAAGCTATATTGGGCTCACCCATGAGCTATAATGAGGTTCAAATCATCATATAAGCTTTATCAATCTCTCTTATTTTTCATATATTTCTCTATATCCATATGGTAATTAATAAATTTTATGGTTTTATATTTTAATCATAAATACCAATTTAAGAACTCTTAAATAAAAAAAAATTTGGATATCAAAATACCATATTTTTTTGAAATTATTTTTCAATATCATAAAACTGTACACATCATAAAGTTAAATTCTTAATTAAATTAACCATGTGAACTTATAGAGTAATGTTCAAATCATTAAGGTGTCATGACAGTTGGAAAATACGATCATGAACTATTACAAAAAAACACGATTCCTTCTGTATTTTTGACAGAAAAGTTAAAAGGGAACTCATTTAGAAAAAAAATAAAAATATAACTTTCAAACTATTTTTTAAAAATTCAATCATGGTAAAAATATCATTAAAAAAATAATAGGATAATATTTTTTTTGAAAACATGGACATGGAAGAAAGCGTGATTTTTAATTGAAACATTAAATATATATATATATTGTTAAATGTCATTTTCCTTAAGTGTGATTCATCACATAAATTATTTATCTTTCTAAATATTAGATCTTCATTAATTTTATACTTTATTAAGAATCTAATAATTTTTTTTATTACTTTCATATCACTTAATTCCATGTTAGAATAATTAATTATTTTTTAAGTTCACTTTTGATGTTTTGACGATATTCGATTCATATGTACAAAATGAATAATGTATGGTGACTATGGTGAAAGAGGTAATTCTTCCAATAATCCTAATATAATTATCATGAAATAATTATATTTTTTATTCATAAATTATATTTTTGATTCCAACCATTAATTACCTTTATAAAAAATCAACTACATTACATTCAAGGACATGGTAGGTCGTACATACAAATGAGTCCCATTTCCATTATTCAATGTTCATCATGGATTGAAGGTAAGCATTATTTTATATTTCCATAATGATAATATTATTATATATATTTTATTATTTCTATAAATATATTTATATATATCATCTATGTGATATCGTGATAATAAATAAATCACAGTGCTTTGTGAATGTGGTAGTCCATACGTAAGAAGGAAGAGTGTTATCAATTTTCATTACATAGAAAGATAATAAGGTAAATGATATATTATTTAAAAAAATTAAAAATATGTTATTAATATAATAAATAAACATTAATTATATTATTATGTCATATTTTTAGATATGGTTTTGAAAAAACATTACACCGGTTTGTAAGATGATAGTCTTTCAAACATACAAATGAATGTTTCATTTCCAATTTGATCAAATAGAAGATGGATATAGGACATTAAAATAAAATAATAACATATAATCATATGGAGTAAAATTTCAATATTTTTTCATCATGGATAAATATTGTTTTATGGATGTGGATGAGGAAACAAAACTAAAACATGCAGATGAAACTATACCTCTTCATTGGAAAGCCACGTTTTCTTAATAGATTAAGACCTCTAAGAATGGTACCGTGACTAAAAAATACCTATATAATGTGGGGATGTATTCTAGAACGGTTTTTGGGAAGGTATTTTATTAAAAAATGGGGTTTAAGCATGAATAAATGAGAATAATATTTTTCCCTTTATAAGAGAGGGGAGGGTCAATTTTGGAATTTCTCAAAATAATAAATTCATATAAAATAAAATTCAACAAAAACTGTCTCAAGACATATTAATTTAAATCTTAAGATGAGTTTGATTATATATTAATTCATCTAATTGAAATTAGACATATTTTGACTATATATTAACCCTTATCTTTTGGTTTTGACCCCTTCAACTCTTATTGTGAAAACATGGATTATTAATATTTCAGGGTGAATATAGTTACTCAAAATAGAAAAAATTACCATGGATTATATTTAAAACCATATAATAATCATTTTTATGAATTTTAGTTTTTTATGAATTTTATATTATTTAAGAAAATATTATTTACTATAAAATATCCATATATTAATTTTTAGAACTATTCATTACTCTAATGTTGATGATATGAGTAAAATATATAAAATTTGAAATAATATTTTATTATATACCAAACATGTAATGTTAGTTGATAATTTTTATTGATATCATTAATTACCTCAAATTATATATATTTTGAAAAATTTAATAGCATTTCTTGGATTATTCACTAATTAATTAATTACTACGTCAACAATGTGAAATATTTTAAGGTAAATATTTATTCACAAAAAAGTAAAAATAAATTACCATGATAAATAAAAAATAACTTCTATTTAAAAATAATATTTATATTCAAACATATCACATGGATAAAATGATATTTAAAATATAAAATTTATTAAAAATAATAGTGTGACATGTTTTTCATTTATTTAAATGAAATACTATAATGGTAAAAATCTTTTACATGTGTACAAAAAGGCCATAAATTCAACCCTGGGATAAGTATTGTTGAGATATAATCATTATATAATATTTATGTAAGTGGTTTGGACATTTAATATTTCTTATCATCTAATGTTTAACCTAAATTACTCGATATATCCTTTTCTAGTGTAATAATAATTACTGTGGTTACTATTAATATTATACTAAAATAAAAGGGACCTATTTACTAAATTTAGACCCATTGATTCAAAATATGGAATCAATTTTTAAAAATTAACCACATATAATTTTTATAATTTAATTTAAAAATAATCCATACAAATGAAATAAAAAACAATTTTTCCAAAAAAAACGTTCTTAAATTTAGAATGTTTTAATAATAAATTAAAGTATAACATCCCTTTAAAAAAATTATTGCATTATTTTAAATAAAAATGTATGAATTAAAATTTAAAATTAATACAAAATATAATTTTACATTATAAATAGTTTAATATAAAATAAAGTTTCAATAATTATTAGATTTTTTACCTAATCATTGAAAAATAATTTTTTTAGAAAATTATCAAGAACTCATCATAAGATAGTTTTGAAATTTATAATTTCAAAATGAAATTCACTTTATAAAATTAAAATTCTACAATTTTAAAAATATATTTTAATTAAATTTTTATAAATAATGAGTTTAATGAAAGCATTTCATTTTTGATATTAATAATTACATAATATATTTATAATTAATATAACTAAATAATTCAGGAAAAATGATAAATATTAAAGTTACATATTCTATCATTACTTGGGTTGTCACATTTTACCCCAATTATAATTTTCTTACTCGCTAATTTCAACTCTGGCTAGGTAACTAGGTTTTAATTTTCAATATACCATTTTTGAAATAAAACCTCATAAAAAGGATCAATTCTGACTCCTTTTGAAAATAGAGAAAGAAATTTATAAACACCATATGGAATACCACACAAATGTATTTCCACGTGGAAAAACATGGACATGAAATAGAAAATATAATGCACAAGGAATGATGGAGAGTGGTAGGGAATATGGTCATGAGAATGTTAACCACTACAAAACTATAAAACATTGATGGGTTAAAAGGCCATTTTTTTCTCAATAAGAAAAGTAAATGAAGAACTATTTTGTTTAAAAATAAATTTCCTATATCTGATGAATTTATTTACATCTTATTCTAAGATTGTTAGGAAATATATGTACATTATAGGAATAATTTCATTCTTTAATAAATTTCCACCACAAACTCATCTTTTACTCTAAATGATGAGTATTCAAGAAAGTTTTTTCTTACCTAAAGCATTAGAATCAACTTGTAAAGATCAAAAAATAAAAAAAATTATAAATATCTATTGATCTTATATTTTTACACTAACCAGAACCAAAATGGTTATTACAAGATAATATAATTCTCCCTAAGGAAAAAAATCATAATGAAAATATTATTTAATCTTCAAAACTCAGCAGTAATACCCAGTGTTCAACAAATATAATTCAATAATTATGTATCCTTAAAATTACTCAAAAATTATTCTATACCCAGATTGAAACCCAAAATTCAGAAGTATATGATTACATAGTCTTCCAATACAAATTATAACATTTATAACAAAAAAATCACCCACTCTTAATGTCTCATACCATTAATGTTATTTCTTAAATCACATAATCTTGAAGATATAATAAATATTTTCATAAATAACTTGAATTCACCTAAATCAAAAATAAAAACATATATGCATCCAAAATATAATTAAACCATTATTCCATAAACAAGATCATATATCATTCTATTTACCTTAACAATATAGGGTTCCCAAAATAAAAAACTTCTTCGAAAATAACATTAATCACTTAATAACTTAATACTTTCCCAATCATATGGTTATCTATTAAATTAAAAATATTTTCCCAATAATAACATAACATTTATCCATAATATAGGTTAAATAAATAAAAAAAATTCATAATAACCATAACATCAAGTTGTCCAGTGGTAGGTGCTTCACCCTTATCACTCTTTAGTTACAGATTCAATCCCCATGGCCTTACTAAACATTACGGGTATTAACCCATCATTTGGGTGGTCCTTTTTTTAAAAATATATGAATATAATACATAAAAATTATAGAAACGTGATAAAAATCCTAAAAAATAATCATAATATAGTTAATATTAACCAAATGTTTTAACCTCAAAGGTTATATCATACCTTTAATTCTGTATCCCAAAATGTAATAACCCATAATCAACTCAAAACTAAAGATATTATAAACCGTAAAGTCTAAAAGTAACATTAAACAAATTTCCACCAAAATTTTTATAATTATTCCTGAAATAATATTTTCATTAAAACCTATAATAAACCAAAGGGTTGTATTTACATAAATGCCACAAGAAAATACTCTTAATATTCTTAGTCATCCACCACTTAAAAAATCGAAATGGTTTTATAAGACATTGAAATTAAGATCAAACATAAACTACTAAACCTATTTTGGTATTATAATATTTCATATTATCACACCTGAAAACATCATAATCTCTAAAGTAGTTTAAACCCTCATTTGATAATAAATATAAGTACCCGAACATAAATATTACCAATAATAGTATCATTTAAAATGAAATAAATTTCTTAAAATATTTATGATATTTAAACTTTATATTTTTATAGATTTAGGACAAAATCATAAATAGGAAACTCGTACATTACAAGTGTACTATTATACTGATTATTTATTTTTCCCACGAAATAAAAATTTTTATAATAAAACAAGGTTCATTTCCAAGATAAAATTTCACAATTATCATCATGACCTGATAATTTTTCTTAAACATCCTTAAAAAAATTAAAACCATTTTAAAAATATGGTATGAGCACACAATGATTAGTAAGTGAAATAAATGAAAGAAATCCACTCATCCAATGAAAAACATGAAAACCCATATAATATTTTCCTTTATCTTCAAATTTCATTGAGCTTGTGAAATAAAAAAGTTCCACCTGAGATATAGAAATTTTTTTATCAAATAAAATATTTAAAATCCATATAAATAAAATAGAAACTCATTTTTTTGGAAACATAGTGCATTATATTCATAAAACCCTTTAAAACCCTTGTAATTGGAATAACCATATGGCCGACATCACATAAAATTCTCCAGAGAACAAATTATTACCCAATTAATTTGATAGGTATAATAGGGCCCACCATTTATAAAATATATATGAGGATAACTCATTTTCCATGATTTATAATGGGGAATAACCATTCATGTAAGCTATATTGGTCTCACCCATGAGCTATAATGGGGATGTACCCAATATATAATTTGTATCATTCTCCTCTATTTTTTATAAAATTATATTGTACAATATCATGAATAAAAAAATTTATGCCTTAATTTTTTGCGACATGAAACCCTTTTTAAAAAAAAATTAAAATAAATTCACATCTAGATCTTAAAATACAATTTTATGTTAAAAAATGAATTTTTAAATAGAAAAATCGAAAAAATCACAAACAATCATTAAAAATAAACATGGAAAATATTAAAGGAAACTTCAAATAATTAATTCATTATAATTGTGGAAATTTCGCTCATATTTTATAAGTTAAAAACTAAATTTTGTATTGTTTTTCAGAGAATTCACTAAGTACCTTATTTGGAAAATGAAAACAATATTCCTTTAAAACCAATTTTTAAAGATTAAAACATATTAAAAATTATCATAGGATAATAATAAACACTTTTTTTGAATAATTTTTTATAAAACATCGATATGAATGAAAAAGAGTGTTTTAAGGGAACCATTAAAATTATAATTTTTTAAAACGAAAGTGACTTACCTTGAGTCTGATTCATCACGTGTGTTCTTTATCAAACCAAATAATAAAAATAGGTTAATTTTATACTTTCATATAACATTTTTCAATTATATTATTCCACTTATATTTATTATTATCATTTTAAAATAATTATTTAATTATTTAAGTTCATATTGGATGATTTGATGATATTATTTTTATATGTCCAAAATGATATAGGTATGTTGACTACAGTAAAAGTGGTCATTATTACACCATTTATATAATAATTATAAATAAATAATTATATTATATATATATAAATCATAATATTAAATAAAACAATTAAATATGGTTATGAAAAATAAACAATATTTCAATCATGGGCATGGTCGGTTGTACATAAACATGAGTGACATTTCCATTTTACAATGATCATTCTGAAATGAAGGTAAATATTATTTTTTATTTACATAATAATTATATAATATATATAATATTACTTCTTTATATATATATATCATTCATTTGATGTTTTGATGAGAAATAAATCACATAGCATCATAAGGGTGGCAATCCAAACACAAGCATGAACGACACTATCATTTTTATATACATAAAAAGTTATGAAGTTAAATGATATATTATCATTTAAGAATGAAAAATATTTCATGAATATAATATATAAAAATTAATTCCATTACAATAACCAATATTATAATATGTTTATGGAAAACAAATTACAATAGTTCACAAGGTGGTGGTCCACTGTAAACACTAATGATGGTTTCGATTCGTATTTAATGAAAGAGGAGATGGATAGAAGTCATTACACTAACATAATAAAAATATCAGTATATGAGTGAAATTTTATTTTTTATTTTATGATGGTTGAACATGGTTTGAGGGATGTGGATGAAGAAAAAAACTAAAACATACAGATAAAACTATACAACTTCTTTTAAAACCACCTTTTTTTAACAACTTAAGACCTCTAAGATTGGTATTATAATAAAAAAATACATCAAGAAGTTTGGGAGGGATTCTTAGATGGTAATTTGGTAGGTAAAATCTAAACCAAAAGATTTTTTATGTGTTAATAAATTAGAAGAAGAGGTTCTGATTTATAAGATAGGGGAGCGGTAATCTAGGAATTTCCAAAAATAATAAACTAAAATTAAATAATATTAAATAAAAAACTGATCCACACATATTAGTATTTGGAATGTATTGTCTCAAAAATACTCTATAATTTATAATGATTTTTATGTTAACAAATAACATTGTTTTTTTTTCTATTAAAGTTTTATTTAGTGAGTTCTACAAGAATTTATATTCTGTTTTAAAGAATTTAGTGTTATGGGAATGAATCCGGAAACACTATTTCAAACCCTACATTATGATGATTAGTGAAATGCATGCATATGGTTCATCATATCCTATATTACTCTATGACATCTTGAATTTGGATCAATATCCTTACATTTGGAGAATCGTCAAACGTATGGATTAGTGACCTTATGTTGGAGTCTGTATTTACTCTTCATACTTTACATGCGAAAAAGTTGAACGTATGGTCAACCAATGCTACATTTGGAATTTTTTGCTGGAAAGGATAAACGTATGGAATATCATCCCAACAATAATTTTTTTCCTATGTTACGTGAATATGAAATTATGGTTAAGGAACCCTACACGATGCAAAGGAACCCTACTCTACACAATGGAACCCTACGCTACACTTACCAACCCTATGTTGTGTTCCAATAATGAAGTTTTTCAAGCCTCATTTTAAATATGAAATTACTGAAACGGTAAAGTCAGAATTAAATAAATTTTCAAGGATTGTTTTTTTATTTAAATGAACCATGTTCATTAGAAAAATCAAAACTAATTCTACGTTAAGTTACGATCCCCATTGTCATTTTTGGAATTCAAATTCCCGCTATCAATCAGGATATTATATTAGATCAATAATATTGAAGAATGTTTTTGATTATATATATTCATTCAGATTATCTCTTCAAAAATATGTATGTGTGGGACAAGATATTCACTTATGTAACTGTATTATTGAAATTATATTATACACTGCTACTGCAATAAATAATCAATCATGAAAAAAGCTACACTTTAGAGATATACATCTTCAATATTTTACTATTGTAAGATTACTACTTCTATTTAAGTGGCTTCCTTATTGAATATATTTTTTCCACAAGAATTTCATTATATTATTTCATTCCTGAAGATATTTTTTTCAGAATATGTATATCCATCAATTGTCAGTTCCTTACGGCTTCAACTAAGAAGATCAACCTGAATCTTTCAAATCAAATTCTTTTGATTGATTGGAGTTTCAAATACACATACTCTGTTGTGGAGGATTTTTAGCATCATGATATAAGCTATCAATAACCATTTATCTACTAAAAAAACAAAATAATTTGTTTTCTAGTATTTTTGTAATGGAATCAACTACCTGCACTCAGTTGTGGATTCTTGGTCTTTTGATTAGAAGAACATTCTAGGGAAATTTACTAATCTCACAGAGAGTGTTATTTGTAGATTGAACTAGGGGATATTTTTTCCCAAACCACTATAAAATTTAGTGTTATTTATTTCTATTTATCCACTGTATATTTTTATATAGTACAAATACTCTTCATATCCACATAAATCACAATGGGTGTAAAAAGTCAGAACTGTGGAAGATTGTTGAAAAGACCTAATTCACCCACCACTTGTGTTTATTTATATATTCCAACATAACTATTGGTATTACATGAGAGATTTTGGATAAATCTATATCAATATTAAATGTATAAGGTCTATATAAATATGGAAATGTATGATTCGAAAGAATGAATGTCAATGGTATGTGATCTATATATTTATGGTGAAAATTATGGATGCTAAAAATATTGAATTACTACCTATCTATACAATCTCAAATTCATATTCTACTACAAAATTATTACTTCTTATAAGATTCTAGAAATACGAGCAATATGGGATGAAGAAATTGAATCTGAAAATGATATGAATTAAAAGGAAATAAATGATATTATCTTTTATCTTGGACTATATGAATTCAATCATGTATCACAATTTATAACCTCCTATGACATGTGGAAATCTGTTGTAGTTTCTTATTAATGAAAAGATAATGCCATTTTGATAAGATATTCTACCAACAAGCTAATATTAGACACATTTAAAATTTTCGATGGTTAAAGTATCACATAGATGAATGGAAGGTTACTAAAATTTTCAACAATAAATTTTAAAAAGAATTTAATATCTGATGAAATTCATCAATCATCACTTGTCCAAGATCTTATAATGAAAGAACTAATTGGGACACTAATGATATATGTATAGGAAAAGTTGGATGAAGATCAAGATCATAAAATTAATGTAAAGAAATAAAATACAACTCTAAATGTGATTGTAATATTGAAATTGTGATGTTGATTGCTCAATTAAAAGAGGGGGCGGGGTGAATTTTATGATTAAAAAAATTCAACTTTATCCTTAAGAAAATTTATGTTTACCAATTTTAAAGAAAATTATTTCAGAATCTCTTGTTTAGTTCTACTTATAGAAACAATCTGACTTAGGATTTGATAAAGTGTATTTGATAAAGAATCATAAGACAATATCACTTAAGGAATGATTCATTATTAAAGTTTATGAAATATTATCTATATCAGAGTATACAGGAATAAGAAAGTGTAAGATAATTTTTAACCCAAAGAGAAGGGTATCCAACAAACATGTATAGAGGTATTTTGATTTGTAAATTCAAGAAATTCAGTCTTACCCACACTAGGGTAATCCTTCGATAAAAAGATTGATATCGGTCTTCCTCTCCCTACATGACCCTGATATCTAAGGTGATCAAAACCTCTATGTTCCTATCCATGTAAGCCCTAGATTGATATGAAAACGAATTGGATTCACACTAGAAAGGTTGAATAAGATGTTCTCTGCTTGAAAAGGTGGTTTGTAACATTCACACAAGGGAGATTTGAGCAGGGATCTCATAGAGTATCACTTCAATCCAGAGTTCAACTCTCCACGAATGTTGTAACGTGAACGTTAAAATGGTTGGGAATTTATAGGTATAGATTCAAATTGTCAACTTCTAATATAAAAATTATATATTTCCTTAAATTTTTTACGGACCTGTACATGTGGCACTCAGTCAATGGTTAAGTTAAAATAGATTTAATGGCATTGTTTTTAATAATAAACTATAAGAATAAATACTACGATTAAAACACATTATCAAATTCAGGAATTGAAAAAATGAATTGTTACATTAAAGAAATTCAGTTATTGTGAGAAAAACATTTGTTTAGATTCATAAGATAGTGAAAAATAGAGTCCAGATATATTAAAAATTAGATTCTGAAATAATTAAGAACCAGATTTTTATTTTTAACGAAATATGAATCTTATTTCAAAAGAAATTAGACTCTAATTTCAGAAGAAATTAGAGTATGATTTCAGATAAAATCACAGCCCGATTTTAGAATAAATCAAAGTTCAATTTTCAATGAAATCAGAGTCTGATTTCAATTGAAATCAAAGTCCAATTTCCCAAGAAATGGGAGACTCAAGAACTGTAAGGTTCTAGGTAAGATAAGGATCAATTTTTTGACTTTGGGAAAATATGGTTAGGTTTAGTTTGGAAAAAAATAGATAAGGAGTTGAAAAAAATGGGTAAGTTTAGAACCATTCTTAGAGAATGAAAAATGTCCCTAAGAAAACATTTCTCAGAAAAAGATAAGTTTCCTTAGAAAAATGTGATTGTGATTTTCAAAATATAAAGAAATTAAAGAGTCATATGGAAATATAGTGAGTCAATAATCTACCCTATTTTGGAAAGTACAAATAAATTTTCATAATAGAATGTAAAGGACTAATATTTTTTATGTTAAAAATAAATACTTATCTCTCATCTGTTTATGGCTCATAGTGAATACAACTAACACACCCTTAGTTTATGAAATCCCTATGTATTGTATTCTTTTATTTCATAGAGAAATAAATTCTTCCTTAATTAATAATTTATACTTCAATTAATCTCCCCCTTACTAAGGCATTTTATTCCTTTAGCATTAAAAATATATTTTTGAATATTCTTTTCTCCACCTTTGTGATTTTAATTAAGGAAAGGAGGGAAAGGATGAAAATGTTCCTAAAACGTAAAGAAGAAAATAATATGAAAAAATGGAAAGACAAATAATGTTATTAAAAAAATATCAGATTTAAAAAAATATTCATCTTTCCATTTCTTCTTCAGTATAATATTTTTAAAGGTTTCCTTAGTCTTTTTAAATTCATTATGATCAGCCTCAAAATTGTTGATCAACTTTTCCTGATCTAGTTTTTTTCCTTTTGAGATATTTGATTCTATCTCCCTGATACATGTGTATTTCATCTTGATACTTGATCAAATATTCCTGATATTTGTGTTTTTCAACAATCTCTTACAATATTTCCCTTTCCCTTTTCTGATATAGAGAATGAAATTTCAATTTCCCATTCAAATCGGTGTCTTTTTAAAGGAGACTAGCATGTTCTTCTATTTGTTACTCTGAAAAATATGTTGAGAAATTTTTTATCCTTTCATCAGACTTATCAAATGAATCATCGCCTGAGTGAGATAAATCATCCAAAATTTTACGATCATCTATAACTGACTTTGACCATTTTGTGACTTCTTTGCAAGATCTTCTATGAGCATCATAATTGATCTTAAAAGTCTTATACTTTGCTTCATGTTTGATAAATTTTTTAACAAGATGTTCTGTTGAATCTTATTTTTTATTAAATGATTGTTGAAGCAGTTGACATTTGAAATCAATTCTTGGAAGGAATGGAATAGAATTCACATGTTTCTTCCAGTACTGAACCACAAAATCATGCCATAATGAAGAAAAAGACTCCATTAAAAAATATTTTATTAGTGGTGGAACTTTATCTTACTCGTATTATTTTCTTTTTTGATGTTCTAACAACATACATCTTCACTTTTTTAACAACTTTATTTGGAAAATAGAGAACAACATGCTTACCTTTCTCAGCCATTGAGGTCACCTTTTCAACATTCTAAGTCTCATTATCATTATCAGAAACTAGGTCTATATTATTATCCTAAACATGAAATTTTATATCATCCCCTCTATCAAAAACATTTTTAGCCTTTTCATCAAAAAAATTTGGACAATATCATGGTTACTAATTTAATCATCATGGGAAACATCATATTTATGAATAGATTTTCCTTCTGAAATTATCTTGGTGGATTCTTCAGGAGAAGTTCTTTTAGACAATTTGTCAGAAGCGATCTTGTTCTCTTCATATTATTCTACCATTATGATCACAACATCACATTATTATCCTCATATACTTCTTTTTCTTGTTTACAGATTTACTCTTCAATAATTGGTTCAAGAATTGAAATATAATTCTTTCCTTTAACTGGTGATAGAGTCTCAGTTACAGCTGGTTCTTATTAGAAATTTTCCCGCACTTGAACATTTTCAGATGCCTTCTCGATATCTCTTAAAAATACATGGATGATTTTAGCTTCTGGAATTTTCTTTTTCTACTTCGTCTCTTTTTCTTTTCTCTCATTCTCTTCAGCTCCATGGATTTTAAGGCCTTAAACTCAGTTGTATCAAATCCAAAAACTACATCACCTTACTTATTTTTCTCTAGATCTCTCCATTTGGGAAAAAATTCATCAAAAATGTATTTTATGACTTAGGATTTGGTAGAGAAGATACTGGTTCACCAGTTAGTTCTTGTTCCTATATTTTGGACTCTTTGGATTTTAATTTCATAGGTTTTGTCTTAGAGCATTCTAAAACTTCTCATTTCTTAATAGAATCTTGATCATTCTTATTAGAAAGATTAAATAATTATTCTGAATTAACACTGAAGACAATATTCTTCCTTCTTAGGGTATCATCAACTAACAACATAATCTTGAAGGATTTGGCCTTTGAGATGCACAATATCATCAAGGATTCTATATATAAGACAATGATCTTATACAAGATCGTAGGGTACATGATGATTTGATACATTATTGTGCCATTCATAATCTTTCTAATGGTCAAAATATTTTACATAACGAGGTTTACCTTTCTCATATTCACAAAGAAGAGCATCATAATGATATCACATATCTTTTAAATAATTCTTATCTCCATTTCTCAAAATAAAAAATCATTTCATCTAGAGGGATACTAATATGTGGTTTTTGAAAGATGATCGATCTCTGATGTATTCACACCTTTAAGCCCAAGGAACTCAATCGCCATAACATTCTCAAAAGAACCTTAATTATCAGACAACCTATGCGAGCATAATATTGCTTCCCATTCACAGGGTATGTCCAGAATACATGTAGTCATCTTATAAGATAAAGAGTAAATATTTCCATTACTCTTAAAGGAGAACATTTCTTTTCCACCTTATTTGTAAAATTAAATGGTACCATAAAATTCTATAACCAAATCACCATAAACTCGGTCATGATTCTTATAATTTATTATGCATAGGATTTCCCGTCTATTCTTCTTTATGATTTTTGAAATCAAGGAGTCATACTTGGTGAAGAAAATCGGGTCAATTAATCTTTCCGTGAAGATTAGCCAATCATTGTGTTCCTTGTTTGATTCTATATGAGTATTTAAGGATTCCTTAAAAAATAATCAAATTTTTAATAGAAGGGGTAAACTAAATGGAAAAATTTAAGGTCAGAAGGGATTTGGCAGAAAAACACTGAGAAAAATGATGTGGGACATGAATAGGGGGACTTTATAAAAGCTTCATGGAAATAGTTCATCTTCTCGAATCAATCCCAAATTTTATATTTAATTAATTTGATCTAAAAGTTGATACCAATACCAAAGAAGGATTTATATGTTCTGATATTTCATGTTTTTAAGGAAAATCAAATTTAAAGGAAAATGAATCCGATATGGTTTTATGAAAACAAGATTGATATTACCAACAAGAAAAAAATGAATTTATAATGATATAAGTAAAGAAACATGTCTTCTAGATTACCCCAAAATAATTATCATTAGTGATAAAATTCAATATACAAGACATATGTTCTGGAAGGTTTTATTAAAGAAAGAAAACATTTTAGGATTAGAAAACTTTTTATAAAAGAATATATAAAAGAATAAATTTATGTACTCCCCTTGAAAAAAAGTATCTTAATGTTAAAAGATAGGTTTAACGAAACATAGATATGTATAATTACCTTAAAATTGTCAGTGATAACTTTTTTTTAATGTTTTCATATCTATCAGTGGGTAATTTTTTTTAAATATTTCATCAAATTGATCTTGCATTCCGATAAATTGAAGAATAATATCACTTTTAAGTGTGTTATCCCTAAGAAAGTGAGGCCTATTGTCAATGTGTTTTTCACAAGAGTAATGTTAATGGTTTTTGTTTAGGGAAATGGAACTAGTATTGTCACATATTTTCGAGGTCTTGGTAATACTCATGACATAGTCTATGAGTATGTGTTGAATCAATAACACTTGAGAACTACAACATCAAGCTGCTACATATTCAACATTAGTAGTGGAATGTTTTACTGAGTGTTGTTTCTTGCATAACCAAGAAACTAATGATACTATTCAAAAATGACATGTTCCTGATGTAAATTTCTATCCATTCTACATCCACTAATGTCAGCATCAAAAAACCTTTTAAAAAAAATCATTTCTAGAAGAATAGAAAAGTCATAAATCCATTGTTCCCGTTAAATAGAGAAATTTTTTTCACTTCTTTTAAATGAGATGATTTTTGATTATATTGATATCTTTCATATATGAATACTTAAAACATTATGTATGGACAACTAGATATTAAGTATAATAGACTTTCTATCATACCTCTAAATGATGTTTGATCTACTAGTTTCCCACCTTCATTAAGATCAAGAGTGTTTGAGGTACTGACTGGAGTACTTATACATGTAGTGTTTTCATATCCATTATTATTAAGAATATATTAAATATATATATATATATATATTGTCATATAAAAGTTCTTCTAGTTTTTTAGATATTTAAAAACGAAGAAAAAATGTTAACTCACCCATCATACTCATTTTAAATTTATATTTCATGGTATTTTGAAATGAATTTGTTAAAGATTGATGATTTGACCTGAATATAATGTAATCAACATAAATTTGAATAATAAATACATTTTTCTTATCTTTATTTATAAAAAGGGTTGGATCATTAGTCCCCTTAACATAATTGTTTTGTTAAAAAAATTCTATAAGTCTATCATAACAGGATCTAGGGGTTATTTTAAGTCCACATAAAGCTTCGGTATGTTTGTATACATGTTGAGTATATTTTGAGTCTTAAAAACCAGGATGTTGTTTAACATAAACTTTTTCTTGAACATATCCATTAATGAAGGAAGACTTCATGACCATTTGAAAATGGTTGAAATTGAAAACTTCTACAAAGGCTAATAGAATAAGAATATATAGAAGTTTAGTTACTAGAGTGTAGGTTTCTTCTTAATATATTCCTTCTTAATGATTATAGAATTTAGCATCTAATATTGGTTTATTTCTTACAGTGATTACATTTTCATCACATTAATTTATGAAGGCCCATTTTACTCTAATAATAGATATTTCATTAGGTCTTTCAACCAAGGTCGAAATTTTGTTCCTTTCAAATTTATTCAGTTCAACTTGAATAACATTAATCCAATAATTATCACCTAAAGCTTTATCAGTATTTTTAGTTCTTAATTGGGAATGGAATGCTATATTCTCTACTTCATTAAAAAGAGAACTTATATTCCTTACAAGCTGATTTACATCACCAATGACCCTATTGTTTGGATGATTCTTAAGAAACAACTAATTTTGGTTCTGTAAAGCTTGTTCATCAATATAAAGTAAAACATCTTAAGGGTTAAATACTTCATAAATAGTTTCTTGAGTATTTTACTAATTAGAAGAACCTTCCATCATAGGTTAATAATCATTTTTTGAAAACACATCTAAAGATTTAGGTTGGGGTTCTTTAAAATAAAAATAATTAATTAAATTAAATTTAACACGTACTGTATTTTCAACAATACCAGATTTTTTGTTAAAAAATCTATAAGCCTTAGAAGAAGTGGAATAACATATTAAAATTCATTTTTATGATTTTGGAGTGAATTTATGTAATATATATTTAGTATTATAGATGAATACTTTGAATCTATATAATTTTATGTAAGAAAATTTAGGTTTTCGACCAGTCTATAAGTCATAATTTGTTTTTTTAAGAAAAGGTTTCATTAAAACACGATTTATAGTTTAACAAGAATTACTTACAAATTCAGCCCAAAAGTGTTTATAAATAGAATACTCACTCAACATGGTTAATATTATCTATTGAATAATATAATTTATTCTTTCAACAACACTTTTTTAGAGGATTTCTTAGAGATGAGAAGTTATGAGTAATTCTTTTCTTACTACAAAATGTTTCAAAATTTGAATTTTCAAATTCTTCTCCATGATCACTAAAAATAATTATCAATGGATAAATTTTCTCATTTTTAAATTTTGAAGAAAAATATTTAAATTAAGAAAATTCATCATATATATTTACTACAAAATAGACCCATGTAAATCTTTTAAAATCATCAGCTAAACAAATACCTCGTATTTTCACCTAATACGTTAACTTTGTGTCGAACCAAAAAATATCTATATGAACTAGCTGTAATGCCTCAGAAATTGATACTTAACTAATTTATTTAAAGCATGAATTATGTTTCTTTCCATATCTACAAGGACAACAAACTTTTGAATAATCAAATCTAAGCTCTAGTAGATCCTTAAAAAGTGTTTTTTGAGAATTTTCATAGGTTCTTAAGGTTATAGTGTCCAAGTCATTTATGACATAACCAAGATTAATCTTCCATTTCACTTAGTAAAGGTAAGTATTGGCTCCTAAGGTCTTATTAGATAAGTGTGTAAGCATTTTCATGCATGTGGGAAGGGAAAATAAAATCATCATTGGAATTTTGTACTAAGAATTTATCATTCCTTGAATTCACAAGGTAACATTATCACATAATTGTCTGATGATTATAAGGCTATTCTTAAGAACTTTAAAAAATAATGAATTTTAAATTAAAGTTATTCCAAGAAGAACAATATTCCTTATACCAAAAATTTTTCTTTGAGCGTTGTCTCTGAATGTTACTTTTCCACCTTTAATCTTAATAATATTTTTAAAGAAGGTTTTGTTTCCAATCTTGTACCGAGAACATACACTATCCATCTACCATGATTTTTTTGGAACATACTTTTTTTTCTAAAAATAAAATATTAAAACTTTTGGAATCCAAACATTATTGGATATGAAAATGTTATAAAATAAAATCTTAGGTATCTATATTTTCGTAGAAAAATGGGATTTATTAAAACTTAAGGATTGTGTTTTATTCAAAGGAAAATATTTATACCAATGTCCACCACATTATGACTTAGTGTAAAAAAGAGAACTTTGGGGTAAAAAATTGGTGCAACTAGAAATTGGTTTTGAATGAGAATTTCCAAATCCAGAAGTATTCTTAAGAGGATGAAGTTGTGAATATATTTTGTCAAAACCTTCCTTACCACGAGTAATGTTTGAAAAAAATTTCATTAAGGATGATATTTCAGATTTAATTAAGATGAATAAATTCTTATCCTTATATTCATTTGTCTTATAATTTGTGTTTTTCTCTAAATTTTTTTTCTTATGAATAACTTTTTCAAGATCCTTAGAATGTTTATCCTTTTTAGAATATAATATCATGAGGGTTTTGGAAACAATTTCGAAATCAAGGGTTTTCTAATAAATATCTTTTGAAAGATCTGATACTCATTTTGCTAAAATAGATATTCTAGAGTTTTGATTATTAATATTCTTATTGTCCTACAATAACTTGGAAGACCTAAAAAAATATTCAAAGAAGGTAATGTATTATCTTATGATGAGGATGATTCTTCTTCTAACGATTCATAATGTTCTTCCTTAGAATAATTATACCTTAATGAAATATTGGTTAATGATTCTATAGTATTTACCTTTTCCATGAGACTTTGATTTTTAATAGGAATTATAGATATTAGACATATATTATTTTATCCAGAAGATTCAATATCAGGAGATTCATTATAATAATTAGAACCACTTTCACTATATGTGTCATTAGCTTTTAGTACATTCTTATACTTAGACTTGTAGAACTTCTTCTTCTTTATTATTGAATTTCTATCCATTCTTTCTTTCCATTTTAGAATAAGATGGTCTGGTTTGATATAACCTACCCTTTTTCATTCATAACAAGTCACTTCTGAATCAATCTTATCCTTTCTATCTTTCTTCTTGTATCTATATTGGAAATATTTCTTTCCCAAAATCTTGTTCATTATTTAAGAAATAGTTGATGTTCATTATCAGAAGGATCACTATCACTTGATTCAGATATTACAGTACATTGCTTGGATTTTGATCTAGTAACTCTTTTAGGAGTCTTGGATTTCATATGATTTTATGTAGTAGTGAATGTAACCCTGACATTACCATTATTTATCTTATTCATATATGAATCTCTCTTTAATGAAGTTTCTTATTATAGAAGAGTCCTGAATAACTAATCCAAAGGATTGTTTGGAACATTCCAATTCTCATCAATTCCTGTTATTTTTTATTCCCACTCATTGGGGATAATATATATTATCTTATCCACAATAATCTCTTCCTCAAGAACTTTCTCACCCATAAACTGATGGCTATTCAAAATTGTCATAAACCTTTGTTTAAATTTTCATATAGGTTATCCAAATGGAAATATAAAACTGTGGTATTTCGCTATAAGAATAACTTAACTTTTTTCAATAACTTTGGATGTTCCAAAATTTATAACATCTAATTTCTCAAAGATTTATTAGTGGCTTCACAAGATGAAATATAGCTATAGATGTTCCTATCCATAGAACATAATAATGTATTGTGTACCTTAAAATTAAGATTTTACTCTTTTTTTCATGATTAGTAAATTTTCTGATTTCCTTATCAAGAATCTTTTAGTTTTTAGTTATAATAACAATGTTATCCACATTGGTATTGATAATTAAAGTATTCATCCTATCTCTCTGGTATTCATTATCATTTTCATCAAATATTGTTGGTCTCTTAGGTTTTAATTTGTATATTGATCAACCATTCAATCCTTTCATTATTAATAGAAAATAAAAAATATTTTTTTCCACGAAATAAATTAATATAAAAATTTTATTAACAAATAGTTTACAATAATTTTTTTTAAAAAACTTGAAGAAGTAAATATTAGAAATAAAAGTTGATCAAGAAAACTTATATGCAAGTATAATAATTTCATAGACCCCCCTTTGATACTAATTGTAAGATCTAAATTAAGATGTAGATAGCTCAATTACAATTGGGGTGGTGAATTGTTTGTTTCAAAACAATCATTTATATTCTTAATAAAATCTATGTTTAACTAAGTTAAACAAGATTAATTCACAAGCTCTATTTTATTTCTACTTCGAGAGACTATCTAGCATAGGATCAGATAAAGTGGATCCGATAAATAAACTCATGACAAGTTCACTTAAGGAAATATTCTACCTTAAGGAATATGTAATATTATTTATATCAGTGTATATAAGAATAAGAAAGTATAAGAAAATTACACATTCTAACATTAAAATAATACAATGGAATTAAAACATGTTACAAAATAATACTAGTATATGAAATATTTTATCCTAGCGAGAAGGGTTTCTAACAAACATGGATAAAGGTACCTTGATTCAAACTGTCTATAATGTCTATCTTACCCACACTAGGGTAAGACCTTTATATGAAGATTGGTAACTGTCTTTCTATCCTTGAAAGTACTCTATTTTTAATGTGATCAGAACCTCTATATTATTATCCCTAGAAGCCCGCAATTAATAACTAAAACAATCAGATTCAAACTTGGTAGGTTTAACAAGATGTTCTCAGCTTGAACAAACTGATCTCAGCTTGAACAAGTTCTGCATAACATTCACTCAAGGAATATTTGTGAAGATATCTCATAGAGTATCACTTCATTATAGAGTTAATATCTCCATAAACATTGCAACACAAACATTGAAAATGATGGGTATTTATAGGCTTGGATTCCAATTCCCAACTTCCCCTCCAATTGTCATATTTTCCCACAAATTTTGGAGGGACCTATACACGTGGCACATAAGGAAACAGTTAAGTAAAAATAGATTCGATGACATCATTTTAAATAAAAAACTATGAGAAACAATACTATACTTAAGAATCATTATCCCCTTTAGGATATTAAAAAAATGAAATGTTACATTAAGGTAATTTGGTAACTATTAGAAAAAAATTTGATTGGATTCTTAAGATAGTAAAAAATAGAGTCTCTAAAAATTGTAAATTGGGTTCTAAAATAATAGAGAATCATATTCCTATTTATGAAGAAATCAATGTCCAATTTTAGAAGAAATCAGATTATGATTTCAGGAGAAAATAGAGTCTGATTTTAGAAGAAATTAGAGTTTGATTTTACGAGAAACCTAATTCTGATTTCTAGAGAAACTGAAGTCTGATTTCATGATAAATCAAAGTCTAATTTCAGGAGAAATCAGAGTCATATTTCTAAAGAAATTGGATTCACATGAATTGTAAGGTTCTATGTTAGATAAGGATTGTATTTTTTGACATAAGGAAAATATGGTTAGGTTTAGTAAGGAAAACATTAGATAAGGCATTGGAAACCACGGTTAAGGTCAAAACCACTCTTAGAGAAAGAAAAACATCCTTATGAAAATATTTCACAGAGAAAGATAATTTTCATTTGAAAAATGTGTTTGTGATTTTTAAAACATAATGGAATGGAAAATTAATAAGGAAACACATTGAATCAACAGTGAAATCTCAGAAGCATATCAGGAAATCAAATCAAGAAGTCCAAAAAGAGAAAAATTTAGAATCCTAATATTCTAAAATGGGATTGGCTCAAATATAAAGAATGTTTTGTAAGTTATATAATAAGAAAACTGGATTTAAAAAATCATTTAGGAAGGATGAGAAAGAACCAAGAGATGTTTAGTGCTATAAATGCAAGAAATTGGGTCATATCAGATCTAATTTTTATTAGTTGAATGATAAAATAAAATGGATTGAAAAGAGATATATGAAAAATGATAATTACAACCAAAAAAGTAAAAGAGAAATTAAATCAACACAGTGTTATCTGAAGACTCCAGTATCCCAACAATGTTTGATTCAGATAAGTTAAACTAAAAACTAAAATTAAATAGGTGCTTTGTGGATGTAGAGGAAAATAAACAAACGTATTACTCTTTTGATTCTGATACTAGTAATTTCTCAAATGATAAATTAGTAGCCTATTGTTCTATGCTAGAAGAAAAATATGATTCATTGGTAAAATGAACAAGTCCTTAAAAAATATTCATAATGATTTTTTATGTGAAAGAGACACTTTGTTAGTTAAACAATAAGAGTTGATTGAAAAATTCATCTCATATACTATAATCTATACTAATCATGAAAAAAGAATATAAATATTATAGGATGAAGTAGAATATTATTAGTGTGCTTCTATTGTTTTTACTAAAGAAGAAAATAATTTAAATGAAGTTATTGGAAATAATTTCATTAAAAGGGAATGATTTTGAATATTATGTAAGCGTAAGAAATCAAAATTATATAAAAACTCCTTTGTGATCAATTATAAAAATGTAATCTCTTATCATTATGGGAAAAGGACATGTCAATATTAATTTATATTTGAAAAATCCTCAAATTAGTAGTATAATAAGATCCTTTATTTTTTTAATCTTATTTGAATCAAGTGATATAAGTTGTGGAAACATATAGAAAATATGGATTCACAGATCATTTCAAGCTAACAATGTTGGACCTAAGAAAATACGAGCACCAAAACCAACATATGTTTAAATACTTTTGAATGAATCATTCCACATGATCAAAAATGTTATGTGGTATATAGATCATGGATTTTCCATGCATAGTAGTGTGGATCAATCAAAATTTCATACACAAACACAAATTGATGGAGGTATTGTTACTTATGGTGATAATGCCAAAGTACAGATAATTAGAGTGGGAACTATTGGATATCCAAAATCTCAATAAAAAATGTACTTAATGTGCAAGGGTTAAAGAACAATATGATAAGTATCTCTCAACTTTTTGATGATGGTTTTTATGTTGTTTCTTATAAAAATTCATAATCTATGTTTATAGATAAGTTACTTAAATTTAGATAATCTAGAACTGAAAATGTTTATACTTTGGATTTACATTCATTATGTAAAGATAAAATAAATTGATTAACTACTAAGACAAACAAATCATGGATTTTACACAAAATACTTGGGAAATTTAATATATATGATTTATATGAATTATCCAAGAAATAGTTAGTATCTAATTTTCATAGTATTATGTTTTTCAATGACAGATTATGCCATGCATAAAAAATTGGCAAATAGTACAAATCTCCTTTTAAACATATTAACAAATGTGGTATATCTAAACATTTAGAACTTTTCCATATGTATTTTTTTGGACTATCAGGGGTAGAAATATTGTCTAGTAAATTATATGTTTAAATTTTTGTATAATATTATTCTAGATTTACAAGGGTGTATTATCTAAAACTCAAAAGAAAAGTTTTCACTATTTTGGGAAGTTCTTTTTGAAATTGATCAAAATGAAAAAGATTTTAAAATAATTTCATTAAGATGTGATCACGGTGAAGAATTTGAGAAATGAGAATTCATTTTTTTCTAATATTTGGGAATTAAACACACCTTCACTACATCAAGAAAACCTCAAACAAATGGAATTTTTGAAAGTAGAAATATGAAAATTCAATAAATATAAAGGGCTATTCTGAATGAATACAATATTCATACCTATATATGGGAAGAAGTTATAAGCACAGCCTGCTATATCCTGAATATAGTTTTAATAAGACCTATTTTCAAAAATAATCACTATGAAATTCGGAATAATAGAAAACCCATGGTAAAATAGGTTAATGTTTTTGGATTCAAGGTGTATATCTTGAATATGAAGGACATCCTTAGTATGTTCGACCCAAAAGCTGATGATGGAATATATTTGGAATATTCTACTACCTCTAAAGCTTATAAAGTATTTATAAAAAATTCAAGGATTGTTGAAGAATCAGTTCATGTGATGTTTTATAAAACTAACCCTTTTATTGAAAATAAAGATAAAATTGATGAAGTTATTGACACTTTTGATAACACTAGACTTGAAAACATTAAAATTATTTTGAAAATGATATCTATAATGTTCAGCTGAGTTGAGAAGAACATGATTCTAAAGAACCTCATAGTGGCTTGATTAGAAAGCCTATAACTCTAAAGAACCATCCTTTAGAAACTGTTATTGGAGGCCTAGACACATGAATTAGAACTTGATGAAATTTAGGAAACCTAGCCGAATTCTCTACCTTTCTATCTCTGTTAGAACCTCAAAATATTGAAGAATCCATAGAAGGTGGGAGTTGGATATTAGAAATGCAAGAAGGGATAAACCGGTAAAAAAGGAATGATGTTTGGGAACTAATAGACGGAATAACCAATTATCCAGTTATAGGAACCAAGTGGGTCTTCAGAAATAAACTAGATAATCAAGGGATTATAACCACAAAAAATCCCTATTAGTTGATAAGGGATATAATTAAGAAGAATTTATATATTATGATCATTTGTTTTCCCATGTAGCTATATTAAAATCAAATAGAATCTTTTTTGCTTTTTCATCTCATATAAATTTTAAATTGTATTAGTTGGATATTATGTTATCCTTTTTAAATGGCTATTCAATGAAGGAATTTTATGTTAAACAACCCAAAACTTCTGAAAATTCCCTAAAACCAAATTTTGTTTTAAAACTTACTACAACCCTTTATGGACGTAAATAAGAACCTAGAACTTTGTATGAATGATTTAGTTATTTTGTTTTAAAAAAATTACTATTAGATTGGAAGATCCAACAGATTTCAAGAAAAATTTTTGTTATAAAATTTTATTAGTTTAAATTTATATTGATGTTATTTTTAGTTCAATTAATAAAACATTTTGTCATGATTTTTCAAATTTAACGAAAAAAGAATTTAAAATGAGTATAATGGGAGAAATGAACTTCTTTTTATGATTTAAAATATATCAAAAGGATTGTATGTTTTTTAAATCAATGTAATTATATTATAGATTTAATAAAAAAAATGGACTTGAAAATAAAAGACATATACAGCTCCTATGAGTACCAATATAAAACAATTTTTGGATGATGTTTAAAGACCAGTTGACAACAAGTTTTATAGAGGTATGAATGGTAGTTTTCTATATCTTTCAACTAGATTAACAAAAAATATTTTTTTATATGTATTTGGGATTTATTTCAATAAAATACAAATGTGTCTCGTCTTACCTCTGTTAATTTTTTTAATATTTTAAAAAAAAAACGTTTGTCATTCTCTTATTTTCCCCAAAAAATTTAATTTTAATTTAATTTCATATTCAGATGCTGAATTTGGAGGTTGTAGATTAGAAATAAAAAGTACCTTGGAACTTATCACTTTTTAGGAAAATGATTAGTTTTATGGTCTAGTATGAAACAACACTCTGTTTCCCTGTCAACCATTGATGTAGAATATGCATCTACATGAGGTTTATATGCACATGAATTGTTGTTGAAAAACACTCTATGGGAATTTGGACTAATCATTAATGTTATACCTATTTAATGTGATAATACTAGTTCTACAAATATTTCAAAAAACCATATAAGTCATTCTAGGAATAAGAACATTGATATTCAAAATAATTTTCTAAGATATAATGTCCTTAAAAAGAAATATATCTTTGTAATTTGTTAATACTTAATATCAATTAGTCTATATTTTTACTAAAACACTTCCCAATTCTAGTTCAGATTTCATTAAGAGGGATTTAAGAATATTTGAGTATAAGTGTTTGTTAATAAATTTATTTTTAGTATATATGTTTTAATTTTAGAAATCCTTATTAAATATTTTTTTTGTGATTATGTTTTAATTTAGAATATTATTTTGATTTTATTTTATTTGTATTTTAAAAATAAAAAACATAATGAGTACATCCCCAATCTTCATGAGAAAACTGTTTTCCTTCTCCCACTCTCTTTATCCTATCCCACACATCCACTCGGCTTATAGAGTATCTCTCTATCTTTCGATTCATGTGCGCCAAAACCCTAAACCTTTAATCCATTCAGTCTCGAAATCTTATTTGATGGAAACCTCCCAACGATCTTTAGATAATGAGTTGGACAAAAATTTTAACGCTTCAGGGAAATATTATAAGGTGTTATAGGGAAACATATTTGATTTTTTTCTTTTTTGATTCTACAAATCTTCCACTTAAGGAAGCTATGATATTTCAAGGTATAGTTTACACTTTTGGAGAAGACAACATTCTAATGGTATATTAAATAAAAATAATATAATTTTGGAGAAATTCTTTGTTTATTCTTGGAATTGAAGAATCCTACATTGTATCTATGAATAATGATTATGATTTTTCATTGTTATATTTGGGAATTTCTGAGATGTTATGTTGTCCCCATGATGGGGAGTTTCAATTTTATTTAATGGATATCAGTAATGGAAGATACTCATCTAAGGATTTTATGATTTATTTTTCTGGAACAAGAACTATCATGAAGGTCATGTCAAAAGAATATTCTCACGATTGCCGTGTGATGTTGAAGTTTATTCAATCTAAGATTTTTCCTAGGAGTAATGAGTTTGAGAAAGTATATTACACAGAAATGTATGTCATGTTTTTTTTCTGAATCACATAACGTTTAATTTCTCTCAATTTATGATAAGTTATCTAAACCAATATTTCTATGCATATGAAAAGTAGAGATATTATCCCTATAGAAGGATCATATCATTTTTTATGTGATGGAAAGGAACGATTGTCAACATTTTTTTGGGTATATCTTATCAACATGGAATCATGTTGAATGCATGAACTATGAAGAAGCTGGGTTTTTTTTTGGAGAAACTTTTGCAATAGTTTACTACCAGTTAGTACAGAATAACAGTCAAGGTGGTCGGAAGATGCTCTGGGGGAGAAAAGGATGATTCCTTCTGTTGGATCAATTCAATGGAGGCCCAAAGAAGAAGGAACTTCATGGCTGGAAGAATCACTTCTTCATAAAATAATAATAATTTCAGTCCATGTTCCAGAGACTATAGTTTAAGAAACTGTGGGAGGTGAGCAAGAGAATCCAGTGGATGAAAAAGCTGAATAAGAAGCTCAACATCACGAATTTATTAGGGAGTATTTACCTAATACCGAAACTCTTGTTGTTCTTGGTTCTGAAGTTGTGGGAAGTTATGCCTTAAGAGACAGACCAATTGATGTTGAAGATTAGTGTTTGGCCTTGATCAAAGTTCATCATAGGTAAGCTATTCATGACATTGGAAATCCATCTCCTGACTCTTCTGATTTCCCTACTGAAGCCTTAATTATGAAAGTAATTATGTTGGAGGCTCAGAACTCATTTCTTAGAGATAATTTGGTTGTTGAGAAGAAATTTTTTGATGAATACAGAGCTACCTCTATTTTGAGATCTGTGTTTGAAGCTTAAAAGCACCATTTATGAGAATTAAATGAAAATATCATTTTTATTAGAGATATTAAAGGGATTATGGCCAAAATATCAAGAGAATTCTATTCGTTAATGGATGAGTCTATCAAGAAGAAAATGTTTGATGAGTTTAAAGTGATTATTAGGAGAGAATTTTTGTTTATCAAGAAAAGAAATAGAGCATCCACCAATTATCAATAGACACCACTATAATTTCTCAGAATGTTTGAAGATATTACCTCTGTACTGGATGAGTTCACTGAAATGATACACACAATTCATTGTGATAAAATTAATTTAAATGTTTTTTGGTCAACCAAAGGCATCTAATTAGTCAACTAACATCAAATAAATCCTTGTTGGGACCATTTCTTCATTAAGTCAAGGACTTGTCGACCTCTTTCATCTAGTTAGAAGAAGCTGTGAATGAGTATGTGGAAGTCAATCAAGTTAAAACATTAATGGTTGGAAATTACTCAGGGATGATACTTACAAAATTGTTAGATGTATTCAACAACCATATATAGAGCCTTTTATTGAAGCTTATTTACATTAGTAGTGCATTTAATGACCTTTCTCATCCTAAATATCCACCATTCCATGCCATTTTAGACCAAATCCCTTCATTTTGAAGAATCATTTATTTATTATGGATGATACTCTATCTTTTTAGACATTTGAATTTGTTTTATTTTACATTAATTTTTTATTATTGTTTATATTTATATTTAGTTTATTTTCGTTCAATGTTTAAACTACCAATCCTAGATTTTTTCTCATTCTAGTATAAATAACTATTAATAATTGTTCTGTGATATATTTAATGTGGGTTATGTCGTTTATTCATTCAAAAAAGAAATCATATAAAAAAGGGGGAGAAAATTTATAAGGGGAATAATGGGAGAAGGGAGAATATCTTTGAATACCCTTTGAGGAGATTATGTTCAAACCAAAACAATTCATTAAAAAAATATTTTGATTACAAGTATCTATTTTTCTATATCAAAATAATACAGTTAAATTGAAATTTTATAATATTTTTTATATCTAATTTTTTATATTTACAAATGATAAATTCTATTATAATTTTGTTAAGGATTATGTTTTGGGTTTTGTGATCATCATAAACAGGGATATTGTTGGGCATGTATTGTCTAAAAAATACACTATGATTTATGATGATTTTAATGTTAACAAATACCCTTGTATTTTTTTCAAATGTAGTTTTATTGAGTGAGTTCTATATAAATTTATATTTTGTTTCTAGGAATTTAGTAATATGAGAATGAATCTAGAAACACTATTTAAAACCCTACGTTATACTGTGAAGTCAAACGCTGGTGTATGGTTCATAAACCCTTCATTATGCTAGGAAAATTTTATTTTGGTTCAAGATCATTATATTTGGAGAATCATCAAACATATGGATCAAAAACCCTATGTTAGAGTCTAAATTTACATTTCATACCCTACATGAAGAAAGGTTGAACGTATGGTTAATCAATGTGACGTTCGGAATTTTATAATGATAAGGATAAACTTATGGAATGTCATACCTACACTAATTTTGTTCCCTACATTACGTGAGGATGAATTTATAGTTAAGGAACCCTATGATATAAAAATAAACCCTACAATACACAATGAAAACCTACGCTATACATATCAACCCTAGATTATGTTATCAAAAACAATGTTTTTAAAAACGCATTTTCAATCTGAGATTGTTGCAATGATAAATTCAGAATTAAAGACCAATTGAAGGATCATTTTGATGGTTTCAAATTATTATGTACATAAAAAACCTCTCTTATTTCTAATTGAAGTTAGGACTCCCCTGGTGATTTTTGTAATTTTAATTTCCACGATCAATCAGGCTATTCTTTTGAATCTGGAATATCGAAGAGAGTTTTCTATTATATATATTCTTTTAGAGTATCTTGTGAAAAATATATTTGTATGTGCGATAAGCGATTCACATATGCAAATTCATTATTGAAATTCACTTTTACAGTGCAATTATGAAAAATGATCGATTCGGAATGAAGCTACTCTTTGGAGATATAAATATTTAATCTTTTACTGTTGTAAGATTACTACTACTATTTAAGTTGTTACCTTATTGAATATCATTTTTCAACAAGGATTTCTTTATAATATTTCATTTTTAAAGATATTATTTTTTTGAAGAAGAAGATCCATCAATTTTCAGTTTCTTCTTCAACAACTATAAATATTAATTTAAATCATTCAAATCATATTCTTTTGATTTATTGGTGTTCTAACAACTCATAATCAGTGGTGGATGAGTATCGGCTTCTCGATCAAAGCTGTGGGTAACCGATTCTATGTTAAAAAAGCTAGAGGTATTTGTTTTTTAGTCTTTTAGTAAAGGTTTCAATTACCTTCCCTTAGTTGTGGATTATTGGTTTTATGATAATAAGACCATTCTAGTGAAATTTACTAAGCTTAGAGAGAGAGATTGGTTGGTATAGTAGACTAGGGGATCATTGTGCCCAAAGTAACTATAAAAAAATGATCATTAGTTATTTTTATTCTATAAATATTTTCATATAGATGAAAAACTCTACATATCTGAATAAATCACAGTGGGTGTCAAATGTTATAATTGTGGAAGATTGTTGAAAAGACACAATTCTCCCACCTTTTGTGTTAAATTATAAATTCCAACCTAACTATTAATATTTATAATAAGATTAGTATGGGTTTAAGTCCAATAGTATAAAAAATTAGAATGTTTTGAAAATATTTTTACCCTTATCTTTTTTAACCCCTATTTATAGCGTTTACCTCTTACTATAAAAACATAGATTTTTAATCTTTGAGGGTAAATATAGTTACTATAAATAGGAAAGAGGCCCATAAATGGACCATGGATGATATTATAAACCTTATCCTAATCTATTTGATAGATTTAAAATTTATAATAATTTTATAACATTTAATAAAATAATATTCCTTATAAAATATCCCTAATTTCAATTTTAGTATTATTCATTAAATTGACTTTAATAATATCAAGAAATAATCTAAAATCAGAACCAATATTTTATTATATTCCTAACATGTAATGGTATTCTTAAATTTTTTTATAACATTATTTATTTAATATTATATTTGTTTTAGTAATTTTAATAACTTTTATTTTATTTTTCCATTAATAAATGAAATACTGCACTTTCGTTGTGCAAGAATTAAATTTAATTATTTATTCACTAAAAATCAAAAATAAATTAACATGATGAACAAAAATATATTATTTTTATAAATACTTTTTATTGTTGAACATATCACATGGACAACACCATATTAAAAATATTACACTTATTAGAGACAATAGTGTGACATGTTTGACATTTCATTAAATAAAATACTATAAAGGTCATAATCTTAGGAAAGTGTCCCCAAAATGTCATAAAATCAAGAATGGAATGATTATGGATGATATATACACATTAAATAATACTTATGTAAGTTTTTGGGTAATTTAGTAGTTATTAAAATTTATTTTTTGACATAAATTACTCGATATACCCTTTACTTTGGTAATATAAATTACAAATGTTATAATTCAAATTGTCCAAAAATAAAATGGAACTTTTTAATAAATTTGTAAACAATGATTTCAATTATTGATAATTTTTTAAAAATTTATGAAATCATAATTTACATAATTTAATTTAAAATAAATCTGAAAAAATGAAATTAAAATGTATTTTATTGGAAAAAATACCTTTTTAAAATATAAAATGCTTTATTACAAAATTCAAGTTTAAAATACATTATAAAAATATTAATTGGATTATTTTATATCATAATTAACTAATTAAAATTTTAAATTATTTTTTTAATTATTATATACTTTTAAATAATATATAATTTTCGATAGTAATCATTATTTTTCACTATTCCTTGATAAATTGATATTTTCATAAAATTCTAAAAAATTCATTAGAAGATAATTTTGACATGATTAATTTTATAATGAAATTAAATTTTTGAGATAAAAATTATTTAATGGTAAAATTAATCTTTTAAATAAAATTTTATAATATAAAAGTTTTATAAAACAATTTTCTTTCCTAGTTTTAATAATTACTTAAATTATTTATAATAAATTTTACTATATAATTGTTGATAAATAATAATTATTAAAATGATTTATTCTATCATTTTTAAATTTTTTACATTTCCCCCCTTTTGGAAATTGCGTCCTTACAATTCTGAACTCATGCTAGGTATTAAGGGGTTGACTTTTGAAAATACCTTTGTTGAAATCAAAAATCATAAAAAGTATTTATAAAGATTCATTTTGAAAATAGAGAAAGGAATGTATGGAGATTATTTGGAATAACACATGAATAAGTTTCAATGTAGAAAAAAATTGATATGAAAGAGAAAATATAACTCCCAAGGACTGATGGGTGTGGTAGAGACTATGGTCATGAGAAACTTAACAACCAAAAAACTGTAAATTCATGATGGGTTAAAATACTGTTGATTTATTTGTAAGAAAAATAAATGAATTAATTTTTTTTCTTCAAAATAATTCTTCTTGTTTTTTATAATTTCATTATAGCCTATTATAGGAACATATAGAAAGAAACTTACTTGACAAGAATAATTTTAGGCTTTAATAAATTTCCACTAAAAAATCCTCTTTGTCTACAAATAATGAGTATTAAAGTTGAATTTTTGTTACTCAAATCATTTGAATAATCATATAAGGATCATAAAATCCATAAAAGAAGAAATTTATATATTCTTAATATCTTTATACATGAACCAAAACCAAAATGGTGTGTATAAGACAATATAATTTAAGAAAATTAATAAACCTTTATATAATGGAAAACTACTTTAATATCCAAAATTCAAAAGTAATACTTAAAGTTTAAAGGAGATCATTCAATATATAGATAAACTTAAAATTAATCAATAAATATTCTAGACTAATATTGAAACCCAAAAATAATAATGTTTTTATCACATAGTCATTTAAGATAAATTTTAACATTTAACTCTATATATAACCAATCTCTCTTAATATTTCATAGAAAATATATAAATTCCTAAATCAAATAATCTTCAAGATATGATAACCTTTTCAATAAATAACTTTAGTCACCATAAATTCAAAATAAAATCATATATTCCTCAAAAATATATTCAAACATTTATTCCTTAAATTAAATCCCATAGTATTTTTTTACCTTAATCATAAAGGGTTCCCAAAATAAAGAAAATATTCCAAAATAACATTAGTAACATAATCACCAAATCACTTTCCAATACCAGGGTTATAAATTTGATAAAAAAATATGTTCCCATAATGAACACAATATTTATTTGTAAGATAGTTTATGTAAGAAAAATTAATATTATACTAACCAAGACATCACCTAGCCCAGTGGTAGGTGATGTACCCTCATCACCCTTCAGTTTGGGGTTCAATCAATATGGCCTTTCTAGACTTGAAGGGTTGTCACCAATATACTTGATGTCTATCATCAAAGTCCATATAAATATAATCCTTGTAAAATTCCAAAAAGTTATGAAAAATCCAAAAAACCAACCATAATATATTCTTTATTATTGACATTTTTTAACCTCAAAGGTTATCTTATACCGTTAATTTTTCATTCCAAAAAGTAATGATCCATAATTAACTCAAAACAAAAGATCATATAAAACATAAATTCAACTTAAAACTGTAAGTATATTCCCACCAAAATTATAGGAATTGTTCCTCAAATAACATTTTCAATAAAAACTACACTAAAATAAGGTTTATATTACCATAAATGCCTCTCAAAATAATCTTAGTCATCTTAGTCTTCCAACACTTAAATATTTGAAATGTGTTGTCTAAGATGTTTAAATTAAGACCCAAACTATGCTTGTAAACCTATTATGGTATTTATAACTCTTCATATTACCAAACCTGAAAATATAATAATCTATAATGTTCTATAAACCCCCATCCATTACCAACTATAAGGACCCTACCTGATATACTAGAAATTATAGTGTCTTTAGGCTAAAAATCACTTTACTAAAATTCTAAGGATTTTTTAGTTTAGAGTTTTATATAATTAAGGAAAAATTTTACATAGTAAACCTATACATTATAAGTTGACACTTAAACTTAGTATCTTTTTTCACATGAAACAAAACTGTTTTTAAAAAACATTGTTTCTTTACATGATAAATCATCAAAATTGTCCAATTGAAATAATCATTGTCCCAAATATTTATTAAAACCTATGATTTAAAAAAAACATAGTATGAGAATTAAAATATCAGTAATTGATATAAAATAAAGAAAACTACTAGCCTAGTGAAAAAAAGAAAAACAATGTAATCTTTACCTTTATCATCAAAGTTCATTGAGAATATGAAATGAAACATTCCTTAATGAGAAATACACAGACACTTTTTTTTTCAAATGAAACCTTTAAAAACAATATCAAGAAAATAAAAACCCTTTTTATAGACTTAAAGAATCATATTCTTAAAAACCTTTTAAACCCTTACATTTTGAAAAAAACATGGAAAACATAAAATAAAATTATTCCAAGAATATAATAATTTATCAATGCATTGAATATCTATAATGCGAATTTCCCTTCATATAATCTATATCGATCTCACCTATTTTCCATGATCTATAATGGGGATCAACCCTTCATGTAATCTTTATCGAGATCACCCCTGATCTATAATGGAGGTTCAACCCATCTTATTAGTTTATCATGCTCACATATTTTTCATATAATTATCTTGTACCAAATCATGAATGAAACATTTTATTCTAGAATCCATTCATCCTAAAACCCATTTTTAGAATTCTTTTAAATAAAGAATCATTTGTATATCAAAAGAACACTTTATTTTAAAAATTAATTTTTAAAATAAAAAAAATCATGAACATCCAAAAAAACCATTTTCTTTAAAATAATCTAGGTAAAATTATAAGGGAAACTTCAGATCATTGAGCCATTATGATGGTGGGAAAATCCTCTCATGTTGTATATGTTAAAAAATATTCCATTTGTATTCCTTTCGGAAATGCCACAAAGTATGTTATTTGAAAATTGAAGAAATTATTCCTTTCAAATCATTCTCTAAAAATTCTTAAATAGTAAAATTAACATTAAAAAATAAGAGTAGAATAGCAAATAAATTTCTTAAAACATTTACAAAAACATAGACATGGAAGAGAATGATTTTTTACGTAAAACATTAAAAAGATTATTTTTAAAAGAAATTCCCTTTCATTGGGTTCGATTCATCACATAATTTAGTTATCTTCCTGAATAATAAACTTTGGATGATTTTATAAATGATTAAGAACATTTTTAATGTTTAGTATTCATTTTAAATCACCAATTAACATGTTATAATAATTATCTCTTTATTTTAGTTCACGTTATATGTAATGACGATATTGTATTCATAAGTCCAAAATGACTTAGGTATGATGAATATGGTCAAAGTGGAAATTTTTACACCATATCTAGAATAATTATCTTGAAATAATTATATTTTCCAAACATCAATTATAATTTTAAATATAACCATTAAACATGGTTATGAAAAATAATCTACATTACAATCATGGACAAGGTAGGCCATAAGTACGCATAAGTAATATTTCCATTTTTTCATGATCATTATTGAATGAAGGTAAGTATTATTTAATCTTTCAATAATAATAATATCATATATATCATATTAAGTATTTAAATATATTTATAAATATAATCCATGTGATTTTGCGATGATAAATAAATCACATCACTTTGTGAAGGTGGTAGTCCATATGTAAGCATGAACGATGTTATTATTTTTCTATGAATGGAATGGTAAGATCTTAAATGATATATTATCTTATAATAATTATAAATATTCCATTAATAACATAAATAGACATTAATTCCACCATTATAACCATTATTGGTATATAATGACAGAAAATGAATTATATCGGTTTGCGAGGTGGTAGTCGACTATTCACACAAATAACGGCTGCATTTCCCATTTTATGTAAGAGGAAATGAATATAGATCATAAAACCAACATTATAAAATTTTAATATATTTAGGACACCATAATTATTGTTTCATCATGGTCAAAAATGGTTTTAGGTATGTGGAAAAAGAAATGAAACTAAAACACGCTTATAAAACAATACATCATCTCTTGAAAACCTCCTTTCCTTAACACCTTAAGACCTTAAGATTGGTATTAGGCATATAAATAGACCTGTATAATGGGTTTAGAGACTCTTAGAATGTTTTTGGGAAGGTATTTGTTGAAATAAAGGGTTCTATGTGTGAATAAATGAAAAGTAGATGTAACCAATTATATATGAGTTGAGGGAAACTCTTAGATGTTCTCAAAATAATAAATTAATATAAACTAATATTAAGTAATTCATGGTTCAAAAAAGATAAATTTATAATAAAATATGTGTATTATTTAAAACACCCAAATAAAATAAAAATTATACATGTTTTGTCTATATTTCTACCCACAACTTTTGGTTTTAGCCCCTTTCTAACCCCTTTAACTCTAATTGTAACAACATGAATTTCAAATATTTTCAGGACAATATAGTTACTATAAATAGAAAAAATTTAATAATGGACTATAAATGATATTATGAACCACATACCAATCAATTGGGTGAATATAATATTTTTAGTAAATTTATATCATTTAATACATTATTATTTACTATTAAAGATCCATAATGTTAATTTTTTTAACTATTCATTACATTGACTTTAATAATATCAAGAAAACATATAAAATTAGAAACAAATATTTTATTATATCACTAACATTTCACGTTCATATATTAAATTCTTTATCACACTATTGATCTAAATTATATATATTTTAATATGGTTGATATCTATCATTTGATTTTTCCATTAATTAAATAATCACAACATCATCATTATTGAAGCATTTAAGGTAATTATTTATACACTAAAAATAAAAAATAAATTACCAAGTTGAACCTAAATCCATTATATTTCAATATAAAATTTTTATTTGAATATATCTTTGTTATAACACAATATTTAAAATATGGCACTTATTAAAAACAATGGTGTTAAATGATTGAAATTTATTTAAATAAAATATAATAAAGGTCATAATATAATCAGTGGGGCCCCATAAGGTTGTATATTCAACCATTGGATGATAAGGGTCCATATATAAAAACTAAATGATTTTTAGGTAAGTGTTTGGATCATTTAATAGTTCTTATCATCTAATTATTTACCTAAATTACTCAACATACCCTTTACCATGGTAATTAGAATTTATAAGACTAATATTCACCTTGTACAAAAATAAAATGGGCCTATTTACTAAATATAGACCTACTTATTTTATATATTTAATTCATTTTTGAAAACTAAAAATACAAATGTTGAAAATTTTAATGTAAAATCTAACCAACAAAACACAACAAAAATTGTTTTTCAAAAAAAAAATGATATTTCAAAAATATTAAATGTTTATATACTTAATTAAAAAATAAAATCCATTTTAAAAATCATAGCTGTTTTATTTTAAAAAAAGGAACTAAATAAAATTTATATTTAATAAAAAAGTATAATTTTATTTGTTAATGCTTTAAAATAAAATACAATTTCAACAATGATCAGCATTTTTCACCATTCATTGAAAAATCAATATTTTCAGAAAATTATTAAAAATTCATCCTAGGATAATTTTGAAATGTTGAATTTAAAAATAAAATTAATTTTTTCAAATTAAAATTCTATAATTTTAAAATTAATCTTTTAAATAAAATCATATAAGAAATGAGTTTAATAAAACCATTTCATTTTTTATTTTAATAATTACTTAATATATTTATATGGAATATAACTACATAATTTAGGAAAAAATAAATATTAAAATTATTTATTCTATCATTTCATGGGTTGATACAAAATAATATAATTTTATGATACCAATAATGAGCATCTTTATTTATACCATATAATGTTTTTAATAACCTCAAATAATGATTAGGAAACACCTCATTTTGAAATCTAGATGGTTAAGAAACATAAAGTTAACCATAAAATGAGGCACAAAAAAAGTTTCCATTAACATATGTTCAAAATAACTTAAAACATTTAAAGTGGAAAAATATAAAATAATTATAATCTATTCAATTACAGAAATTGGTGATAAAGTTTAATCAGAATTTATATATTCATCTTAACAGTAACCTTGAGAAATAAGTCTAGATTTATTCTTAAAAACCTGGCTAGATTTATCGATAATATTTCTAAAAACCCATTTAGTTTTAATAACATTATTATCTAATAGAGGATCAACAAATGAAATAGCCTTATTTTTAAAAAATTGATTAAGATCATCATGAATATAAATAATATAATTAGATTCATTTAATGTGTCGCCAAAATTATTTTGAAGGAAATAAAAAATAAAAGAGGATTTGGGACAATAATTTCAAATAAATTTTTTAGATTTAAAATCAGAATCAATATGAACAATAACATTATTAATAGTATGATCTAAATAAATATTTAATCATTTTGGATTAGGTTGAAAAGGAGTATGATTCCCCTTACTTGATTCATCCATATGGTGATTTTCTTCTTCAATAAAGTTTAAATCTCTAAAATAATCATCAAAACCATCATAATCTGAATTTAATTTCATATTATTTTCATCAAAAAAAACATGAATATATTATATAATAAACATATTACTTTTATTATTAATTTTATAATCTTTACTTTTGTTGCATATATTAGGTGTTTACGGTTACAATTATAATGAATCCAAACACACACCACACATACAAACTAGAAAGGATGTTCATAAAACCCCTAAGAAATAACTTACAAATCAAACCATTTATTTATATGTATTATACAATTCCATAGACACTTAATTATCTAGATCTTATTCCCATATGTAGTCACCCAATGATTCACGATGTTAAAGACCTATGTATCCCCCTTTAATGGTGTGGTCATCACTACCCACATCATCTCACCATTCCAACTGCTCCACTGACCAAAAGGCATCCACCTGCACTTGATAATTTCTACCATGATTTATATCTCCATTCCACACCACAATAAGATACCTGGATGGGAATATCCCATAAGTGAGTTTTGATATAGGCCATAGAATCACAACCACCTTCGAGGGGTTTCCAATCTGGCTTCCTTCACATCCCTCATCATCACTAGCCATTGAGGAAAGTTTCCGTCTGTATGAACCACACTGACCCACATCCACTAAAGTCACCATTGGCTGAAAAAATCAACATATATTATTCGTTCGATCACATAAAACCTCATAAATAAATTCCCAACAATGGGGCTATGCCAGATAATGGTTCCCAGGCAATCAAATTCCATAGGAGAAGCATATCACTGATTGATCTACACCAAATTGACTTTACTATTATTATAATAACCAATAAAAATAACATAATAAATTTTTGAAAAAATTTATCTTAATTATCCTTCATAATTGAAATAAAAAATTTACAACTAAAATCTCTAAAATAAACCACTTTAGTATTTTTACCTTTAAGTAATCCATGAGATGTTTTCTTAAAGAATGGTTAAAAAAGAATTATACTTGTAATATAACAAAAATAAAAAATTGATTTCACCAAAAAAATATAACGGATAATTATATTCACTTAATAATGTTCTGGCCATTTTATAGGATTTTTATTTTCCCTTAAACTACAATATTTTCTATGGAGTTAAAGTATATTTTTTTTAAATATAACTAATATTTTCATAAAATTTATCAAAATCCAAATTATGAAATTCCCCTCCTTTATATCTATGAATTTAAAAAATAATACATCTTTATTCATATAGAAGTAGATTTAAAAAAGATAATAAATTTATATAAAACATTATATTATATATAATAAAATAATCCCATGTAAATATACTATAATCATCAATAATAACAAATGTATATTTATTCTCTCTAAGGCTATAAATTTGAGTAGGAATAAATAGGTCAAGATGTAAAAACTATAAAGGTATATTAATAAATATATTATTGATAGGTTAGAATAAAACATTACGTTATTTCTATTTGAAGAAATCATAAAAAAGGAATACTTTCTTTCTTAATAGTTGGTTACTATTGATCATTCTCATGTTTTAAGAGATCATGTAACATTCTGAAGTTAACATGACCTAAACGTAAATGAAAAATAATGATATCACTCTGAAAAATTGAAACAATTAACATGTTTAACTGTTAGTTTCTAAAACCCAATATTATAAATATTTTACATTCAATAAGAATATAATAATAAATAATTATCCCTAAAATAATAAAAATTAGCATTCTAAAAATGTTCATATATTCCATTATAACATAATTCAGATATACTAATTAGATTATGTTTTAATCCATCAACATATAATTCTTTAAAAAGAATCTTATAATTATAAATAGCAACTTTATATAAAACTTCTTACTTTTTATTTGGAATAATCTCCAAATGTTACAATTCCTATACCATGTTTTTTATAAGTGATAGGATTTGACGGGTCTCCGATCATGTGCATAGTGAATTCACTATCCATGTACCATATGCAGTTCGAGATAAATCCAATGAATTATTCTTAAAAAAATAATTTACTTCAAATTTTGTACCCAAGGTACATTTGGTCCAATCATATTAGTAAGACAATTTTTAGTTAACCACACAAACATTAGACAAGTATTTTATGGTAATTTAGATAAAAAATATATAAATTTGATCCTTTGTATATCTCTAAGATTGATTAAATATAAGAGAACAATAATATTCATAGTATCCTTTAGTGATACACATTGAAAACTTTTAACAGTAAAAGAAAATACATTTTTATTATTTAAAAAAGGATTTAGATACATTTTATGTAGTTTCTTCTCATAGCAAAAAAATCCTAATTTTTATTTATTCTATTCAAATACATAATTTTATTATATTTTTCATGACCTTGAATAAAATACAATAATATTTTCTTTAGGATTTCAAATATATTTTTAAAATTTTCATTCAAATCTTGAATATATTTCAAATCAATAAAAGAATTATAATGAAATGTAGAATAAATATTACTTACTTTTTCATCTTCAAATAATAGCTCTTTATTTTAAGAAACATATTTCTCGTTATTTCCTTAAAGATTATTATATAAAAAATTATGTTTAAAAACATATTTAATCAATGTTATAATAACATTATTTAACTTAGAGACATTGATTAATATGATCTGAACATCTAGAATAAAAAAATCACTAACCTCATTCACAGAATATATGAATGACAAGTTAACTAAATATTTATGATTTCAAGATTATTCAAAAGAATATGATTGTTTGGAACTACACCAACTTGCATTCAATGACTTTTACATATTTTTTATTCGTATTTATTCATTAATTTTGGATAGTCATACTTCATATTACAATTAAAACTGCATATAAAACAAGTAAAATTTGAGGTATTGTAAACAGTACTACCTTTTTTTTATATCGTGCATTTTTTCCTTTAGAGAGTTTAATCTAAATCTGTTCCTGAATCATTTTATTTTTATTTATTTATATAATGTGGTAACAAAATGATCCATATCTTCTTATTTTTTACTATCATATAGTTCATAATAAGAAGAGTATGTAGAAACATAATCTATAGAATTAAATAGTACACTCTTTCTTTTCATTTTCTCTTCTTTGGATATATTCTTATATTCCATTCCACATAGAAGTAGTGTTCCAATCAATCAATTAAGAGTGAATTATTTGAAGTTCTTTCTTTCATTAGATGTGGGCTTATTTGTGTTCCATTTATTTTGGCACTGCTCTTAGGAATTGTTGAATAAGTACTATATTTTCTAATTCTTATCTATGGGAATAAATTCTATTCACAATTCTTGTGAAGCTATGGATAATTTGGTTGACAGTTTCATATTCACCCTTCTTTAAGTCTTGGTACTCATCATGAAGCATTGTATGTTTGTTTTGAATCAATTTTCCTAATCCAAAGTGAGTAAATTATAGAATCTTCTATATCTAATGATTTTTTTACATGAATAATCAAGGATAAACACATTTCTACTAATGCTTAAATATAAAATATTGAAAAAAATTATTTTAAAACATTTATAGAAGAATCATTCCCTGTATGAGTAACTAGGGTATGTTCTAGTAGTTTTTACAGTTTTCTCATGATCGACCAGTGTTCTATAATTAAGTACTTGTGTATGCCTCCATTTTGGATTTCATAATGCTACAATAATTGACATATTAGTGATGTGGATTCTATGGAATCAAATATCCATTTAATTTTATTTCATCCATCTTAATGATATTCCCCTTATGTTATGATGTTTAGGAATGGGTTAGCAAAATAAAATATAAAATAATAAATTCCTAATAGATCCAACATCTAATACTGATTTTAAGGAATCCAAGGGTGATGATAGATGGTCTAAATAGTGTTTAATAGACTTGATTAATTTTTTTAAATAAATAATATTATTATCAAGGTTAATTATAATAATTTATTAAAATAATTAAATTTTAGTGGAAAAAATCAATAGAAAAGAACACAAGGATGTTTTTATAGTAGTTTAGTCCAAAATAGTCTTAGTATACTCTTATAACTCTATAATATTTGAGTGAAAAGTTATAAGATAAATATATTTTTGATAGAGATTCATAAACTCATTAAAAACTTATTTCTACATAGTTTAGGGATAACCCCACTGACACAAATACTTTTTTTATGGGGAGTCAAAACCCGATTGTAATAACGAATTTAAACAGCAAGTGTCACAACCTGTATTGTTTTAAATTTTCAACCCATGATTCATAACCTAAAGTAATAAAGAAATAATTATTTGAATATAAAAGAACAAATTGAAAAAAGGGGTCATGTGTGAGGGATAAGAAGTTGTTTTTAGGCACAAGAAACCATAATGCAATAGGAGATAAATGGAATAATAACATGTAATAGTTCTTTAGAAATGTATCTGATCTTATAATCAATGCATTAGTTGAAGTTGTAAAACGTTTCATTCAGCACTTTAAATGTATTTGTTGTAGAGGAAACCATGATAGTATAAGAATTGGGTTGTACAAAACTAAAAAGAACAAATTAAGACTTTTTTTATTCTTAAATGTTCATTCCCTGGTAATTTGTATATATTTTTAAGGTGTCCTGAAGCCTTTAAATAAAATCCTAAAAAAATTTCAAGACAACCTACAGTTGGGTAAAGTAATTCAAATTTAATCTACATAATTGTCTAAGATATAGAAAATTATAATTATAAAATAATTATAAAATAATTATTTAAATTTAAAACATAACTAATAATTCACACTAGTTTTAAGAAACCATTAAATAATTCAAAGATTCTCCATAAAATTGGTCAAAGCAATTCAATAAATATCACAACACAATTTGTCTGTTTAAACTTCAAAATACTTTCAAATTTTGTACATTTCATAATTTAAAAAAATTTCTTTTTACTACATTAAATGATTAATTTTTTTTGAATTATTTAAACATCAATAAATGTTAATTTATAAAATAATAAGATATAGAAATTAACTAAAAATAAAAAAATATTAAAAAAATATTATTTTTAATTACATGAAAGAAGTAAATTAAGTAATATTTTAAATCTAATCAGTTTTTAATAAATTAATTAGTATTTATTATAATATATATGAATTTTAGTAATCAATAAAATTCATAAAATAAATAAAATAAAAATGAAATTAGTTAATGTATAAAAAATAAACAAAAATAAATAATGATAAAAATTCTAGAATTAAGGAAAAACAAATATAGTATAAAACTGACCATGCACGCCCAGATACCTTGAGTTACTTGAATTTTGGGTGGTATAATTTCCATGTGAAGTTTATATCATGGGGTCACGTGATATTACATGAAGTAAATTGTAATAAGATTCAATCACTTTATATAATATGTAGTCACTTGTTATAATGTGAAGTCACTTGTTATAATATGTGGTCACTTGATATAATGTGAAATCACTAGTTATTATGTATGCAAACTCTACTAACAATGAATAGTTTGTGTTTGTTTGAAATATCATTATTTGGTAACCCTAATTATGAAGCGAATAAACATAATGTGTGGTATCTAAACTTACTTAGAGGTTGTAAAAGAGGTAACTTTAATACAGAAAGATGAAATATCATGATAGGAGAGTATGAATTTTATAGAATTTATATCCAATAGATGATAAAAATTGTATTATAGTAACAATATGAATTAAATTATTAGAAAAGGTGTGGGGAATCTCGTTGGCATGACATGCCAACATTACCGAAGGCATATCAGTCAGAATTTCTTCTTTAAATTGAAATATTCATATTATATTTTCAGAGTGCATGGTGAGATGTGAATTACAAGGTAAATTAAAAACATCATTCAATCACATTAAAAATACATCATGATATAGGTTGGAAGTGATAGAGTTACTGTATGTTTCATATAATTTAGGTGAAATTATACACCTTCATGTGGTAATATATACCAATCATGAAAAAACATAAAAAACCATATTATGGTAGGTTGAAAAGCACAACTGGATACATGAAAAAACATGTGTAATGTTGGAAAGGAGTATATTTTTATGGTGAATTGGAATAAATGTTATTTTTTTAGTAACATTTATGAAATAGTGGGTTTAAAGTCAATATAAAATTATACATAGTAGAATTAAAATAGAAAATACTAAAAAACCTCTTATAACATTATATCAAAGAATTCATAAAAATACAGGTACTATTAAAAATAATTTGAATATGATATAGTTGATTTTTTTATTTAAATTCAGAATCATTCCAATGGAGAAATGAACTCCTAAATATGACTTATTTAAAGAAATATATATTCAAAAAAGTTGAAAAATATAAACAAGAAACCGATGAAAAAATTGCTTAAAATGTTATAGAAAATCATTTAATTTTAAAAGTATCAAAAAGAAAATTTCATACGTTAATCTATTTTAATTAAATATTGATAAATATATTATCTATCTATATCAATAAACTTGACACAACTATGAGTTTTTTTTCTAGACTTGACATAATAATACAGAATATATTTGTTTTTAGTAAGTTGTAGAATTTCTGAACTATCGCAGAGATTTCTGGATTTGTTTGGTCCCCTCATTTTTTTCTGAATTAATTATTTTTTAATATAATTTTAATATATCTACTAAAATATTCTTCATGATTACCAATTTATAGTAAATAAAGTTACAATTTTATAATTAAATATAAATATAAACTTTTTTTTGGTGAAATCAAAAGTAAGCCCCATATTCTAACCAAAATTTGGAAAATTTAGAGACTAATTTAGACATCATCCCAATTTAATAAAAAGTATATAAATGTATTTTATTTCATATAAATTTGTATTTATGAATTTTCCAATAGTATAAATCAATAAATAATATTAATACAGTGATCTAGATTAAAATTATTACCAAAAAAATGATTAACATAGAAAATGTGAGGAATTGAATTATTCAAAAAAAATATATACAACGGAAAAAAATACCAACATGCTATATTATAATATCACATTAGGAGTTGAAAATTTTATGATATATTTTAGTTTAATACAATAATAAAAATGATTATAACACAATTTAATGAAATATGTGAAGGCATAAAGGTTATGTTAGTATTAAAATTCTTACAAGAAATAGATATATTACTCAGTATTTATAATCATATAGTATGATGAAAATGCTACATTTGAGTTTAAAACCATCTACAAAGGTAATTGATTATGTTGTGGCTTAAAAATATATGAGAGGGAATAATGGACACCCCAGATTTTAGAGTCATTTGAGATGGAAATTTAATATACTAAAGTTTAAAACTATAAAATAAATTATAAATGTTATGTTGTAGTATAGATATATCCAATAATGTGATGATCTATCCCAAATTTTTAAGACATAACTAAAGGATTAAAAGTCCCACTAGTGTTTATATTCATTTAAAAAGGTGAAAGGTTACCCATCCATTCAAATCTAGTGAAGAGGGAATGTAAGATTTTCTATTCTTTGAAAACATATGGGAAGGAATAAATAATTATGTTATATTTTAATGTTATCTTGGAATGAAAAAGTTTATTTCATAATTTAATATGATGAAAAAAGGCATGAGTGTTATGAATTGACTTACAGAAATATGGGAGCACATTATTTATATTCAATATTTCAACTCAGATAGGGAGTCATAGAGGTTCACACTAGAGTTTAAATAAATCAAAGAATGTTAAGAATTAACATTACAGTTTATATCTATCAAAGTAATAAAATAGTTCATGGTGTAGTTTAAATCCATACATGGAAGTAAAATTTTACACTTTTTCTTAATGATATAATGTAAGGTTAAAATATATGTTGTATTATAGAGTTATCCTAATTGGTGAATGGTTTAAGGAAGAGTTTAAAGACATCTTGGAAGATGAAAGGTTTCTTTTGTGATGATTTTGAGATATTATAAGGTTGATTTTATTGTTGGTCTTGATCCTTGAATATGATATATATGTATTCCATTTATAGGAATAACTATTCACATAGTTTTAATGCAAATAATATATTTTATATCAATGTGGTATGGTTATTTTTAGGTATGTGAAGAAATTTTCATGTCACTAAATTTGATTTATCATAAGGAGGAACTCGATTAGTTCATATAAAACTTATCATGTAAGGAACAACAATGTCTTCACCAAATGAGTTGTTTACAAGAAGTTGAAGTTCATATGAAGGGATGTGTGAGTTATTATAATTTTAAAATTTTACTTCTTTGAACATTACACAAACCACAACAGAGTATTTGATGATTTCTATTTAACACTAGTGAAGTCAATATATGGATGATGACTAATGATGGACGGTAGTGAAACCTATTCAACTATCTATGTACCTCAATAAATAAGTGGTGTGACTAGTTTTTGATGAGTAATGAGTAATTTATTGAAGTTTAAAAATATTTCCTCATTTCCAATTTTTGTTATCCTTCATATTTCTTTTGAAATAAAGTGTTTTTTTGTTCGCCCATGGACAAAGGATGAATGCATAAACCATTTAATCTTGTGTGTCCAATTTACATTTTCCTATCACTTCCTTAGTGGAATTATTGTTCATGGTTTTTTAGAGAGTGTGGGGGTAGTGTGACTCAATGAGGTGAGTTGGGTGCATAGTCTTTATTTCTTATGGTACACTATTCTCTAGGGAAAATTTCAGTGGTTTAAATTCCATAAAACAGAATCTGTTTAGGCCATGATCTTTCAGTGGAATGATGTACCATCTTTCGGTGGTCTCACATTTGATCCTTCCCCAAAAATTGGTATAAGAGATCTTAAATTCATACTTAGACAAGAATTCAGGCAGTATTCACACATTCTTCCACTTTATATTAATTGCACTTGGTTTTACTGTCCTCATAAGATAAGATTGTGGGGGGATTGAAAATATCATATTGATCGGTTCTACATAACCGATAATAGTTTATTAATTATGTAGGCAGATTAATTTCTCATACAAATATATTAGGAACTTCTATTGGGTGCATACAAACCTAAATATATATATATAATAGTGAATACGAAAATATGGATAGGAATGCTCTAGTTTTATTGAGGTTTACTTTATTATTAAATGTAGCCTCCACCATATGAAACAAGAAGAGTAAACATTAACTGATTGTGGCCTAGAAAGACATGTATATGAAATGATATATGGTAAAAATAAGTATTTATAATTTGAATCTTTTTAAGTTTGAGGTATTTGGATGAAAGTGAAATGATAGGCCTTGTGAATGGATTTGACATTATCTGTCATGACCCATCCCCCGGGGCCCGTGTCGTGAGTACCCAATGCTGACCTACCATAGTCCAGGGGTAGGAAATTAGCACCGAAAGGAATATTCCTTATAACGGGAAGGAATTGCCTTTAAACCTATACAAACACACGGTATGAGAACAAAACAAGAAGAAACTGTAAAGTAAACTATTGTAGTAAATGAGTGCTGAAAGTTTAAGGTTCTGAAATACAAGCCCAAAAATAAAAGTAAAAGTAATAATGTAAGTACAGTACAATTGAAAGGAAAAAAGGAAAACAACTACTGGATCATCCTCTAAGGTTCCTACCCGAAGGGTAGGTACAGATCGCCTCCACTACACTCCACGTCCAGTCGTCTTCTCTACGTCATGTCATTCTGAACAGTCCACCTACGAGAACCATCCAGTCCTGTATCCCTCAGCCTCGATCAATGTTGCACGTCATCTACACAAGAAACAATAAGGTGTAGGCGAATCCCATGTAGGGTTGAGTATAATGATACTTAGTAGGGACCTCGTGACCCTAAAGGTATCATAGAGTTTCACAAAGAAAAACCACAGGGTAACACCACGAAGGTAGATTACCACATAGGTAAAGTACCACATATCATAACCTCAAACAAAATCACAAGGTAAATACAGCTCACAATAGGATTTATTCTTGTGGTAGTAACAAGTAACATCCCTAGTCAGAAGGTATAACGTATTGGCTGATGGAGAACACCTCCTCTATCGAGTACAGTGGGCCTGCCAGGTCCCTCCGAGATGCTTCCCACTAACTGTGAACTATTTTGGTACTACTCCCCACCGCGCATTGTGGGTCTTCTAGGTTACATAGAAACACCCACCCCCATCGTGGTCTGCTAATGTACTCCTCCCCATCGCGTACTGCGGCCGCTCCCCACCGTGGCACTCCAGGTCACACAGAACCACCCAACCCTATATTGGTCTACTAAGGTACTCCTCCCCATCATGTACCACAGCCGTCGAGTCCCTCCGAGTCGAAAATTCAGCTGTTGTCTGGTCCTAGCCAGTTAGAGGGTTCCATACATAGCGCGCTTAGGAGAACCACTCCCAAAGACATCAGTCTTATATCAAATAGAATGAATTCTCACAAAGAAGTAACCTGAAGATCCGTCAAGTCATAAGGGTTCCAATGCAATATACAACACGTCAGTCAGACACCCTATCTTCGCATTATTGGCATTTCAGTGCTGAGGGAATGGTTAGCTTTGGGTGCGATCCAACCAGGCCGAACTCCAAGATTCTCCAAATCAGTAATGGAGTATGTTAAAAGTTCCATCTTGATCCAAGGGTCCCTACGCTATAGACAGTTCGTCAAACGAGCATCAGTTTCTCAAGATAAGGTCCTTTGAGTGGCTTTGGCCCCGATAGGGCCCGAGACCGGTCTGACCCGATTGGACCGACCGTGCTCAACCTGGTCGCGACTGGGCTGAGGTATCCTTGGCCCGCTGGGCCAATTTATGGTCTGGCCCACATGAGGGGTGGCCCGCAAAGGCGCAACCTGACCTTCCTCGGGCGGTGCCCTACTAGGGAGGCAACCTATTCTGAGGGCGGTGGCCCTTTCCGAAGGTTGAGACCTGCTAGTGCGGTGGCCTGGTCCGAGGGCGGTGACCCGATATGGGGTCGGCGGCCCGGTCCGGGTGTTTCGGCCCGCTGGGCTGGCATCTCCTTCTGATAGAGGTGGCCCAGTTGGAGGTGGCAGCCCACTGGGGAGGGGGCCCAGTCTGAGGGCGGTAGCCCAATCAGATGGCAGCGGCCTGCTCCAAGGTTGGTGGCCCAGTTCGAGGGTGGAGGCCTAGTGTGAGGGCAACATCTCGACTCAAGGGCGGCTTCCCAGTTTGGTCCGACGAGGGGGGTGTAACCCCCCAGTCTCCTGGACTCCCAACTGGCCTAAAGGCTATTCTGTTGGGGAGGCGATGGCAATGCATGGGCGCTGCTCGGTCGCTGCGGAACCCGTCAGGGGCTGGTTCAGCCTCCGTTGCGGCTTAATCCACGACTTCGATTCTCTGGCGGAATGGTGGTCATTCCGACTACCTTCCCATGGCTATCCATCATATCGGCCTCCACCTCTATTCACCACGGATGATGAGCTGTAACCTTCCCGTTGCGGCGTGCATCGACGGGATCGCAGTCTTCCATGGTGGCACAAAGATAGAAATTTAGTGGAGGGTTCATGTTGGGTTAATTTGGCCCATTCCCTCCTTGTTAGTTCGTATTAGGGATGATATTAAGTAGATGAATAATCAATTGAATGAAACAACAAGATAACCCCCACAAAGATTCCCCGCAACAATCATGCGGCCAAGGAAAACGAATCATGGGTCAACCCATAGTCGGTTGACCCACATTCTTCATATAATTTCATGAAAATGGAAGAGGGAATCAAAAACACACAAATGAACTAACCCCTACCTTAAAACATTGGAGACCTCTTGCAGTTGAGGGAGTATCATTGTTTTCTATCCCGCAATAAGTTTTCCTCACCGCTGCTTGAACATCAAACTCTGGTTCGGGGTTTCAGTGTCGCACGTCACCTTCAGCTGGGGTTGGATCCATCCTCTAAGGGCTCGACATTATTTCACACCAACAAAACTTCGTTTCTTTATAAAGTTTTATGATACCCCTCCCCCAATCTCTATTTTTATAAGATAAGGGGAGATTTTTTGATGACATAGGGAGTCAATGGGGCTCATAAATTAGGAAGCTTCCTAATCTTTCAGTGACATCATTACTTAGGATTTGGAAAGTCAATCCATTCATTGGCCTGAATCGCCATGGGTCCCACACTCTACTTGTCCATTAGTGTAATAGGAATAAAAAATGATATAATTAGATTTCATTATTTTTAAAACCCACCAATATTAAGTTCTTCTTAAGACCTTCTGCGGTTAAATTAAAGCCTCTCTTAAGTGAATCCCTATGTTGCAGATTCAACAGTTCCCTCTGATTCTTAATCTAAGTAATCATTCAAAAGATAAAAAACGCCACTTACACGTTTACTGAACGTACTCTAAAAATATCAGAAATTCATTCTAGGCACACCAATCCTCGGAATCACATGCCATCTATTTTTGCAGGATCGTAATAATTCCATATAATTATAAAAATTACATGGAAAATCAGGGTCTTTACATTCTCCCTACCTTAGGGATTTACATCCCCAAAATCACCAACATAGACTAAGGTAACAAATGGGGGTACTAAGAATGAATCGGAGCCTCCTGCTCCCATGTTCTCTCCTGGAGGTTCCAGTGATTCCAGTGAACGTGCACCAGAGGTATCAACCATCCATGAAGGACCCGCTCCCACCGATCCTCAATCTCTACTGGAAGCTCAGCAAACATTGCTCCATCGCCTATGTCCGACTCGTCGTGGTTGATGATGTTATATGGGTCATTCAAATTTCTCCTCAGCTGAGATATGTGGAAGACTTCATGCACCTTCTCCAACTGTGGTGGATGTTCCAAGTGGTATGACACCACGACTATTCTCTAAAGTATCATAAATGGCCTGATAAACCTCAGTGATAATTTTCTGCCTCAACTAAATCTCCATAGTCTCTATTGAGGAGAGACTCTCAAGAAAAAATGGTCTCCATCCTAGAAATACAGGGGTCTTTGTCATCTGTCAGCATATGAAAAATGTATACTCTGTGCAGTCTTCATCCACTCCTGGATGGTTTTCACCTTCTCAGTGGTAGCACGTACCAACTCTGGACCCATAAGTGCTGACTCCCCTTGGCCTGTCCAGCATAGAGGTGACCAGCAAGGTCGGCTGTATAGGGCCTTGAATGGTGACATACCGATGGTAGAGTGATAACTATTATTGTACGAGAAATCCACCAAGGGATAGTGATCCTCCCAACTGCGGCCAAAATCTAGGACTCATGCACGAAGAATTTTCTCAACCGTCTTAATGGTCTACTCCATCTGACCATCATTCTGAGGATGAACGACGGTTCTAAAATGCAGCTGAGTCCCAAACACCTCCTATAATCCCTTCCACAACCGGGATGTAAAACATGTGTCACGGTTAGAGGCAATTGTCAATGACACCCCCTGAAGTCGCACAATATTCTGTATGTAGAGGCGTCCCAAGCCCTCTACAGATCCCTGCTCTCAGATAGGTAGGAAGTGGGATGAATTGGTGAGTTGGTTAATGATTACCCATATAAAATCATGTCCCATGGACGTACTTGGAAGCCCTGTTACAAAGTTTATGGAGATACCCTCCCACTTCCACTCTGGGACATATAGTGGCTAAGCTAAGCCTGCTGGAACCTAATGCTCAGACATCACTTGCTGACAAGTGAGGCATTGTGAAACAAACTCTGCCACTACCTTCTTTATCCCTGGCTACCAGTTCTGACGTATGAGGTCTTGGTTCATCATCACCACACCAGGATGTACCGCCAGAGGGGATGTATGGACCTCCCTCAACACCTCCTCAATAGCACCAGTTGTACCATGGTACGTTCTCTGAAGAGGATGACCTGCTCCCCACCTTCAAATAATCCATCAAGGGCCTACCCTGAGGATATATGAGCACATAAAGCCACAGAGTCAGTGTCCCCATGTTGGGTCTCCCTGAATCACTGATGGAGTGGGGGTGTGACTGTCATAGACTGGAGGTATGTTACTCCATCTTTATCCACAAAGGATATCTGCAACGAGGCTAGCTGCTCGGTCGCATCACCCAACAACTATAGACCAGACCTCTTGTAGAGTGTATCAACTACCATGTTCCCCTGCCCAAGAGTATAGACTATCAAGAATTCATTGTCTTGGGGGAAATCTATCCTTCACCATGGTCTCAGGTTCTGGTCCTTATAATAGAAGATATACCTAAGACTCTTATGATTAGTGTAGATTGTAAAACGTTTTCCAATCAAGTAATGCTTCCACATCTCCAAGGGAAAGACCACTGCAGATAACACCAGGTCATGGGTAGTGTAGTTCTGATCAGGTTTCCTTAGCTGTCTTGAACTATAAGTGATCACTACTCACTCCTACATCAGGACACATCCAAGCCCTTTCCCTGATGCGCCTCAATATACTACATACCCAACACCCACTTCTGGCAGCCTCAAGATGGGTTCACTCATCAATATCTACCTCAGCTCCTGGAAAATCTGTTTGCATCTCTTTGTCCATAGGAAAGGATTCCCCTTCTTTTTCAAAGCTGAAAAGGGTGCTACAACTCTGGAAAGGTCAGATATGAATCTCTAGTAGTATGCAGCCAACCCCAAGAAACTTCGCACCTCCTTCATGCTTCTGGTTGGCTCCAAAGCTAGAATAGCCCCTATCTTCGCTGGATCCATTGTAAATCCATCCTCTAAGATAACGTGTCCCAGAAAGTGGACCTCTTGTATCCAAAACTAGTATTTTGAGAGTTTACCATAATTCTTGTGCTCCAAGAGTGTATCCAGAATCATTTGTAGATGATAGGCACGCTTGTCCTCCGTCGCCAAGTATATCAAGATTTCATCGATGAACACCACCCAGAATCGATCGAGGTATGGCTGAAAGATCATGTTCATGAGTCTCATGAGCACTGTTGTGGCATTGGTCATGCCGGAAGGCATAAACATGAACTCATAATTGCCATACTAACATCTAAAGGCCGTCTTTTGCACATCCTCATCCCGTATCATGAGCTGATGATAGCCTGATTGGAGGTCTATCTTTGAAAACCAGTGATCACCCTTCAGCTGATCGAAAAGATCATCAATCCTTAGGAGTGGATACATGTTCTTAATGATCACATAGTTTAGGCAATAAGAGTTCACTCAGAGTCTCAAAGTATCATCTACCTTCTTAGTGAACAGAATCAGGACAGCCCATAGAGAAACACTGGGTCTTTTGAACCCCTTTCCCTACAAGTCCCCCAAATATAAAAATAACTGACGAAGCTCTGTGGGAGCCATCCGATATACTGTTGTAGATATTGGTTCCATCTTGTGGTAAAATTAGAAGTAAAATTCTACCTCTATGCATGGAGGTAGTGCTTAAACATTATCCAGAAATAAATCAGCATACTGGTCCACCACTATAGGATAGCTCGGACTCTCAACATCAACTGCTCCGAGGGTACGACTAGCCAACTCAAGAGTAATCAGATGTACCCTCCTCTAGGTATGTTCATCCCATGCTACAAAGGTTCCTTTCTCACCAGTTAAGGAAAAAAAGGTCCCATCCGTCAAGACACACCACACTTTGCACCTAATAAATTCAATCTAAGCATGGACTATGGATAAATAGTCTATACCCAAGATGACGTTGTAAGGCCTCGATGAAACTACTAGAATATCACGGATGAATCTATCTCCTCTAAAAGTAAGAGCACACTACCGACACCAGTGCATAATCATCTAATCCTTTCCCGTAGGTGTATCTAGCAGCAAGGATCGATCCAATGACTCCACCAGAATCTTTGAGCTCTAAACGAGTGTTATGGAAATAAAAGAGTGACTGACACCAATATATATAAGTAATATAGCTAAGGTGGAATAGAGATAGATCATACCTCTAATCAACTCTAAATCACTATGGTCATAGGCCTTAACAGCTTGGTGGTAAGATCGTCCTTGTCCTCCTGCTCCCAGTGGATAGGGTGGACCACCTGGCAGTGGGGGTGGTAGAATCTCGAAATGTCGCCCATCACCAGCTACAAGACCAGATTCTATGCCATGTCAACCACCCTAAGAACCTCCTCGCTCCAACCTATGCCTCTTCCTCGGTAGTCCCTCAAATTTCTTTTGGTCTTTGGTATATTTGGTCGGGAATTCGTGAGACATATGACCCAACCTTCTGCACGTGTAACACTATGTGCCCCTCACCTATCTCCCCCTACCTTGTGAGCCTCGCACCTCTGATCATGTGTCCCGGGGTCATCAAACAGAAGGTCTAGTATACTTGGACCACTATTTCATCTACCTAGTGCCTCTTATAGAGGACTTGGTGACTTGTCATCTGGTTGTAGCTCTGGTTGTCGGTGCCTGCTCATCTAGGAAGCTATCCACCAAAAGTGCTCGCTCAAGCACCCTAGCCTACATCGGAATGCTGAGGGATACCATCGATGCTCTGATCTCCCTTCGGAGACCCTAATAAATGAACTGATCCCTAATTAATGGGACTCGTACCATATCAGTGGAGTAGTGTGAGAGATCAGTGAACCACGCCGAGTACTAGGTCACCGTCATGATGCCATGCTATAAGTGCAGCAGCTCCTGTATACGCACATAGCGTTAGGTAACTGGGACGAACTCTAAACTAAAAAGGCCCTCGATGTCCACCTAGATGAGGGTCACCTCATCATGTATCTAGGGCATCAGGGTCACCATCTCCCTACTACATCCTGAAAGTGACTGGCTTCCAATATCACCATGAAATCATCTAGTATCCCAACAAAGCAAAAAACTCTGTCCATAGCCTCCATCCAGTCCTCAACCGCCTGTGGGTCCATCTTGCCTCAGAAACTCATAGGCCGCTACTGTTGGAACTCATGCAATGATCTTAGTTGGCGTGCATCCTCTACTGGTGGGGCTGGTGTCAACGGAGTCCCAACAAGAGGTGGTGCGACTGGTACACCACTCAAAGGTGCTAACATCGTGAGAGGGACCTGTATAGAGGCCTCATCGCTCGGTGGGCTGTCATCATGCACTATTTGTAGAAACCTAGGTGGACGTCTTCATGGAAGCATCCTGAAAAGAAATTTTCATGCTACGGTTAAAAGATATACCTGGAGAGTTGACTCAATAAAACACAAGAAAAACTTGTCAAAACACACACAATCCGTGTTTTAGTGCACTGAGTCAAAAATCAGAATTTTGGGTCCTGGTGTATGTGTATCTCGGACACCGCACTAAAAATAGACTCCCAAAACTAAAAAACACAATCAATACACTTAACACTATTTCCACATATAAAATATTAGAGTCCTAGTTCTTTGGTAGAACTGAACTCCTCTGATACCACTTTATTATGATTAGTCCTTTGAGGCCCATTCCGTGACTACCCGTAGCCCGCCTTCCATAAGCCATGGGCTGGAAACTAGCACCGAAAGACATATTCCGTAAAATTGAGAGGCATTGACTTTAAACTTGTACAAACACGCTGTCTAAGAACACAACAAGAAGGCACTGTGAAGTAAACTGCTGTAGTAAAATAGTGCAGAAAGAAAAAGGGGTCTGAATAAAATCACTATATTAAAAGTACAAGTACGACTGAAAGTATAGTTCAACTGAAAGTAAAAAGGAAAATAGCTACTAGGTTGTTTTTCAGGGTTCCTACCTGAAGGGTAGGTACAGATCGCCTCCACTGCACTCCACGTCCGCTCGTCACCTCTATGTCACGTCACGTGGAAGAATCTACCTCCAAGCACTATCTTGTCCTGGACCACTCATCCTCGATCAATTCTGCACATCATCTGTACAAGACACAAAAAGGTGAAAGCAAAGCCTTTACCGGGGTGAGTATAACAATACTAAGTAGGGACCCTGAGACCCCGAAGGTATCCTAGAGTTCCACAATGAAAACCACATGTTTACACCATGAAGGTAGATTACCACACAGGTAAAGTACCACATATCAGAACCTCAAACACATGAACAAGGTAATGAAATCTCACACCATGATTTATTCGAGCGGTAGTAACAAGTAACATTCCCAATCATAACATCGAACACCTCGGTTGGTGGAGAACTCCTCTTCTATTGAGTATAATGGGAAAATCGGGTCACTCCAAACCGCTTCCCACTAACCTTGAACTGCTGAGGTGCTCCTCCGCACTGCATACTGTGGGTCTGCCGGGTCACACCGAGCCACCCACCCCCATCATGTTCTGCTAAGGTACTAGTTCGCATCGCGTACCGAGACCGCTCCCCATAGTGGATGTAAAGACCCGTAAATTTCAAGGAATTTTTTTTCTTAATTTCTTTAGAAATTTACAAGAATGCAGATTCTGACGGCACCTGATTCCGAGGCCCGATGTGCCCGGAATCATTTTCTGAAGTTTGGCTCGAGTACCTTCAGTGAACGGACGAGCAGGTTTTTATAACTTTTGAACCGGTACCCGGAATCGACTTCTGAGGGCACCGATGAAATCGTAGCGCCAGTATTTTCGTAGAAACGCCTCTTCCGGAGTTGCGTTTGCTCGGGTGTGGTTTTTTATTTTCGGGCTTAAAGTTAAGAAATAAAATAAATTATTTGAAAAACTTTATTTTATTTCACTTAAGCCACTTGGAAGCCACTTAAAGGCGGCTTAAACTGAGTTAAAACGGATAGGGTGCTATCCAGAAATATCCTACCCCCTTTGTAGGATATTTGTGAGGTGGGTCCCGCATGAGCCTCACCGTTTCCTTTCCGCTAAGTAACTCACCCGTGAAAACCCGTCCTTATGAAAGTCAACTGACGCGTTTTCATAAATCCTTAACGCACCATTTAATTGGGCGGTTTATTTTCGTGAATTAAATGGGCAGTTTCTTTCGTTGAATTATTCAATGAATTGATGGGTTGTTACTTACCCTTTTTGTTTGTTGGCATACTAATAAAATAAGACCAACAAGTCTTTTTGGAAGATTACTCGTTGAGAGGTTTTGTCAGAGTTCTTGAGCCTTCATCCTCCTTCGCGAAGAACGCTGGCCTCCGACGAAGAACGCCGAACCCGCGGAAGTCGTCGACGTGACGCCGTGTTCTGCGACGCCAACGTTCCCGTACTGCAACGTTATTCTGCAAAATTCTTCTGTGACGTCTCTTCCTCCGCAACGAAATCTTCAATCAGCTGTTTGAGGTAAGAGACTTCAGGATTCTCTTAAATATCCCTTGTTCTTTTTTAACAAAACACGGATTTAATTTTATATAATTAAATTAAATCTGTTGTTTCATGGTCCATTGAGTTCGCCGACTCAATGCCAGATTCCGCGATGACGCGACGCCCTTCCACGATGACGCGACGATCCCCTCCTTCCGTGACGAAAAAATCCGTGAAGAACGTGCGTACGAAGACGACTACGTGGTAGGGGTTGTTGTGAATAATTTATTTTTCCCGTGATCGTATCTTTTAAAAGTGAAGAACCGGACAATAAGAACAATTTTAATCCATTAAAATTTTTGATTCATGTGTTGAATATATTTCTCCCGTTGTTTATCTCTAACGCGGAGGGTGCGGGCCAAACGAACACGGCCCGACAACCTTCCGCCGTTCTTGGTTGTTGTGCGGATTTGACGGGCGACGATGGAACGTGCCGAAACGGAATTTTGATTGTTCCGCAGTGATGAACGAGTCTTGGGAGGAGCAGCGGCGCAGACGGGAACGGAATCGGACCACCAGAGCGACTCCGGTGGCCCGCGGAAGCCGGCGGCGGCGGACGGAGGCGGCGGCGCCCCGGCGCGCCGCCGGAAGAACCGCCGCGGCTTCGGCAAGAGGCGGCGGTGCCCGCTGACCCGCAGCCGCGCGGGTCCGGCACGCGCGGGATGCGGCTGAAGCCGCGTCCGACTGTCCTGGGCGACACCCCGCGGGTGTCGCGGGGTTGTCACGCGGGGGCGGCGGCTCCCCCCCGCGTCGCTCGTGTCTTCCAGGGCGACACCCCGCGGGTGCCGCGAGGGTGTCCCGTGGGGGCGGCGTCTCCCCACCCCCCCCCCCCCCCCCCGCGTCGCCCGGCCGCCCGGCCGAGCCGGGCTGGGCTGGCCAAGCCAGGCCAGTTCGACCGGCCGGGCCGCGCCCGGGCCCGGACCCCCCGTCTTCGCACCGTTTCGGTCAAATGCCCGTAACATGAGCTACGGGCCTCCAAACGACGCGCCGTCAGTGGAAACACGATCTTTGGATCGAGATGGTCGTTTCGGTATATCGCACTGAAGGTTTAGGAATACTTTGAGTTCGGCCTTGTTGGTTCGTACACGAAACCAACCGGGCCCACGGAGCGGAAACGCTCATATCTTGAGCTACGGACGTCCGATCGACGTGCTGTCGACTTCGCTGAATTCCTCTAAGTGAGACGGATCTTTTGGCTTTTTCCACCCGAGGTTTGGATGCAGGTGGAGTACGGTCAGGTTGGTTTTTCCTTAAAAACCAACTGTGCCCCTGGGACGAAAAAGCCAATAACTCTCAGACTGGGCGTCCGATTGACGTGTCGTCTGCGACGTTGAGTTCCTGTTGGCGATACGGAACTTTTGGATACATCAACTTCGGACTTTGTGTCAGTTGATGTATCATCCTCTCAGCTCATGGAGCGGACCCTCCCGAATGAGCTTACTGTGTGCGGAACCCTAGAGCTGGCTGCGACTGCTACTTTGACAGCGACGACCGTGCAGAGATCCTCAATGGACTGCGGCGACGACCGTGCAGAGATCCTCAGTGGACTGCGGCGACGACCGTGCAGAGATCCTCAGTGGACTGCAATGATGACTGTGCAGAGATCCTCAGTGGACTGCGACGACTACGGCACTCAGCGATCCTACGTGGATCAGTACTACAGGTTTTGTGTGGGCCCGATCCTGTGTGGGTCCGATCCTGTGTGGGTTAGCGCTTAGTGGTTCTGGGTGAGCCAGCGCCTACAGGTCCTGTGTGGGCCCGATCCAGTGTGGGTCTTTGCGGGGGTTAGTACCTTTCGATCCTTTGTGGGTCCGACGACTTAGATGGATCTGTGATCATCTTTATCACCATACAAGAAGTATACCTGTGTGAGATGAATCATGTTTACTCTCCTTTGTGGATTGTGTTGAGATATCCTATGTGGATTACTTTTTACTCTCCTTTTTGGATTGTGTTGTGCTATCCTGTGTGGGTATATGTTGCATTCCTGTGTGGACTGGGTTGTGGTTGGGCTCGGAAATTGGAGCCGAACGGGAATTGATGACTTAGGTATATGTATGGGCATATACCTAAGCAGTTTCGGTTGTTACTTCGTGATTGTATATTTCCTTTGTGGATTATCCTTTGTGATTTTGGGAGACCTTCGGGGGTCTCGGGGTCCCTACTGAGTAGCTTATACTCACCCCTGCACGGGCTATGCCCGCACTACGTTGTGTTGGTTGCAGATGACGGACATCACTGATTGTGGTGGAGGCGTGCAGAGCAAGAGAGTACCTGGAGGTGGACCACTGGGAGGGACATACTGGAAGAAGTCAGGTGGACCCGAGGAGCAGTGGAGGCTATCTGTACCCACCCTTCAGGTGGGACTTCCAGAGGACGGCTCGACACTGCGGCTTTTCCTTTCAGTTTCTGTTTTCCCCTTTCAGTTGTACTTTACAGTTGGGCTTGTATTTCCGGCCCCTTTTACTTTCAGCACAGCTTGTACAGTTTTTACTTAGTGTTTACTTTTCCGCATGCTTACTCTGTGGTGCTTGTTTACTTTTCAAAGGCAATGCCTTCCCCTTTTATTCGGGATTTACGCCTTGGTGCTAGTCGCCAGCCCCTGGCCCATGGAAGTTGGGAATGGGGTAGTCACAGCACGGGCCCCGAGGACGGGTCGTGACAAATTGGTATCAGAGGAGTTTGGTTCTACCGCAGACTCTGATCTTTCTTCTATGTGAAGAAATAGTGTTTAGCGTATTGGGTGTGGTTATCAGTCCAGGGAGTCCAGTGTTGGTGTGGCGGCTGACGTATCCGTACACCAGGACCCTGACTTCTGATTTCCGACTTAATTCATGAAAACATTGATTTCTTGTGTGTTTCAAGTTTTCTTTGTGATTACTTATGTCAGCTCACCAGGAGTACTGTTCTGACCACGACACACTTGTTTCCTTTTCAGGATGGCCCGACGACAACAGCCAGCTAGGGTTCCGAGAATAGAGCGCGACGACAGCCCGCCGAGCGACGAGGCCTCGTTACAGGGCCCGTTGACAGCAGAGGCACCGCCGGTACCTTTACCCGCCGAGCCCCCGATGCTTCCAACACCAACCGCTGACGATGCACGACGCCTCGAAGCTCTGCACGAGTTCCAACGCTAGCGACCACCCAGGTTCCATGGGGAGGCGGGCCCCCAGGCAGCCGAGGACTTATTGGAGGCGGTCATTCGAGTTTTCAGGCGAGTGAGGAAACCAGCAGACCTCATGGTGATCCTCACGGCGAGCCTACTGCACGCAGCAGCAGGACGATGGTAGAGATTGATGCTCCAGGTACACGATGAGGCGTCTCTTCTCTGGACGGACTTCGAGAGCCTCTTCTGCTCAGAGTTCGTCCCAGCCACCCTCCGTGCGGTGCGCATTCTAGAGCATCTTCAGCTGCGACAGGGCAGCTTGACAGTCGCCCAGTACGCGGCGAGGTTCACCGACCTTTCTCGCTACTCGACGGACATGGTACGAGACCCCTTCTTCTAGGCCCAGACCTTTGAGAAGGGTTTGAGACATGATATCAGGGCATCACTAATCTCTCTCAGCATCCCGACCCAGGTATGAGTGCTAGAGCGAGCCCTTCTGATCGAGAGCTTTCTGGCTGAGTCCACAGTGAAACCTACCGCAGGGTGGCAGGTAGTGGAGTCTTCGGCAGCAGGTAGCCGACGGATGACTCAGGGTTCCAGGCAGACCAGACCTTCCGGAAGACGACCTCAAGACACTGGATCAGCAGTGCGGGGCACACAACACGAAGCCAGTCTTCCGAGAGGCAGGCAGTGCTACTTGTGCGGCGGGCAGGGCCACATGGCTCGTGACTGCCTGACCCGCCGTACTGAGGAGTGGCAGACAGTGGAGGGGCCACCCAGGCAGAGGCAGAGGGTCGACTGTGGCGGTCCTCAGGGAGGAGGCAGACGAGGCAGAGGAGCTGGCCGAGCAGCAGGTGGTGGGCGACGCTTTGAGGCTCTGCCACCACCACCACCAGGAGGTCCACCCCGACCACAGGGAGCTGGTGGGTAGAGACATGCATAGCTCCAGGAAGCGGAGGCCTACGACCACGGCGTTCCAGAGATGATTCGAGGTACGATCTGTGTCTATTCCACCCTTGCTGCAGTTCTTATAGACACAGGAGCGAGTCACTCTTTCATAGCTGCTGCCCTTGTTCGGAGATTGGAGATTCCGACAGAGCTGTTGGCTCGATACTTACGGCTAGAGACTCCTACGGAAGCAGACTCAATGATTACGCACTGGTTCCGGCAGTGTGAGATTACTCTAGGAGGCGAGAGCTTCGGCTGGGATCTTCTTGTAGCGGCGTCGAGGCCTTACGACGTCATCTTGGGCATGAATTGGTTATCTACAGTCCATGCTCAGATTGACTGTTTTAGGCGCAAGGAGCGATGTGTGCGCACCGATGGGAGCAGGTCCACCTTCACCGGCGAGAAGGGAGCCTTCGCAGCACAGGATGGACTCACACAGAGGAGAGGGCAGCCCATCACTCATCAGTTAGCTAGCCTCATCCTTGGAGCAGTTGACGTACAGAGTCCTAGTTTTCCTGTAGTGGTGGATCAGTATGCGGACGGCTTTCCCGATGACGTTCCAGGGCTACCTCCTCACAGAGAGGTAGACTATTATATTGATCTATACCCCGGGACAGCCCCGATATCCACTCCAGCGTATCGGATGTCCCCTGCTGAGCTTCGAGAGATACAGGTATAGTTGGAGGACTTTCAGGGAAAGGGGTTCATCCGACCCAGTGTTTCACCCTGGGCTTCACCGATATTGTTCGACAAGAAGGCGGACGGGAGCTTGCGACTGTGTGTCGACTATCATCGCTTGAACCAGGTGACAGTGAGGAACAAGTATCCGCTACCGAGGATTGATGACCTCTTCGATCATCTCAAGGGAGAATGGTGGTTCTCGAAGATAGACCTCAGGTTAGGCTATCATCAGCTCAGAGTTCGAGACGAGGACGTGCAGAAGACAGCCTTCAGGTGTTGGTATGGCCACTATGAGTTCTTGGTTATGCCTTTCGGCGTAACCAACGCTCCAGTAGTGTTCATGAGCCTCATGAACAAGATCTTCCAGCCATACCTCGATCGATTTATTGTGGTCTTCATCGACAACATTTTGGTGTACTCGACCACCGAGGAGGAGCACTCCTACCACTTGCGGGTTGTACTAGACACACTCTGAGAGCACCAGCTTTATGGAAATCTCTCGAAGTGCCAGTTCTAGTTATGTGAGGTCCACTTCTTGGGGCACGTCATTTCTGAGGCGGGAGTTGCAGTGGATCCCGCGAAGATCGAGGCAATGCTAGCTTGGGATCCACCCAGAATTGTGACGAAGGTGCGGAGTTTCTTGGGTCTATCCGGATACTATCGGAGATTTGTGTTGAAATTATCCAGAGTTGCAGTGCCACTCTCAGCTTTGACGAAGAAGGGGAAACCCTTTGTGTGGTCAGACAGATGTCAGTAGAGCTTTCAGGAGATGAGACAGAGATTGACCAGCGCACCTATCTTGAGGTTTCCTGAGGAGGGAGTTGGATACGTAGTCTACTGTGATGCATTAGGGACCGGACTTGGGTGTGTCCTGATGCAGGAGCGGGCCATGATTGCGTATGGATCACGTCAGTTGAGGCCGCATGAGCAGAACTACGCAACCCATGACCTGGAGTTAGCAGCAGTGGTCTTCGCTCTGAAGACATGGCGGCACTATCTGATGGGGGAGCGCTTTACAGTCTTTTCTGACCACCAGAGTCTCAGGTACATCTTCTCACATAAGGACCTGAACCTGAGACAGCAGCGATGGCTCGAGTTCCTCCAGGACTATGAATTTGAGATAGTCTATACTCTTGGGAAGGGGAACGTGGTAGCCGATGCCCTCAGCAGGAGGACGGGCATCCAACTACATGAGGAGGCGACAGAGAAGCTATCTGCTTTGCAGATATCCTTCGTGGATAGGGATGGAGCAAACTTCCTTCAGTCTCTCACAGTCACTCCTCCACTACTGTAGCGGGTCAGAGAGGCACAGTGTGAGGATGCTGACTGTGAGACACGGCGTGCACAGATATCCTCAGGACAGGCACCTGATGGCTTCTCCTTTGAAGCAGAGCACAACATCCTTTTCAGAGAACGTAGCTTGGTACCAGTCGCTTTACGAGAGGAGGTGCTGAGAGAGTATCACACTTCTCCTTTGGCGGTATATCCTGGAGTGGTGAAGATGTACTAGGATCTCAGATGACAGCACTGGTGGCCGGGCATGAAGAAGGTTGTGGCAGAGTTCGTTTCACGGTGCCTCACCTGCCAGCAGGTGAAGGCCGAGCATCAGGTACCAGCAAGCTTGGTACAGCCCTTGGAGGTCCCGAAGTGGAAGTGGGAGAGATATCTATGGACTTTGTGACTGGACTTCCACTCACTTCCAGAGGTCACGACTCCATTTGGTTGATTGTTGACCGACTCACCAAGTCGGCACACTTCTTACCCATCAGAGAGCAGGGCCCAGTGGAGAGCATGGGGCGTATCTACGTTCAGGAGATTGTACAGCTTCACAGTGTGCCATCGACTATCGTCTCTGATCGGAACTCTCATTTTACTTCCCGGCTTTGGAAGGGGTTGCAGGAGGCGTTCGGGACGCGGCTACGTCTGAGCACCGCCTTTCACCCTCAGACGGATGGTCAGACGGAGAATACCATTCAGACTCTCGAGGACATGCTCCGCGCATGTGTCCTCGACTTTGGTCGCAGCTGGGAGGACCACATACCCTTGGTGGAGTTCGCGTACAATAACAGCTACCACTCCACCATCGGGATGGCACCATACGAGGCGTTGTACGACAGGCCTTGCAGATCTCCTTTGTGCTGGACAGACCCTGGGGAGTCAGCACTTGTGGGACCAGAGATGGTCCGGGCCACAACAGAGAAGGTCCAGGTCATCCAGGAGAGGATGAGTACAGCTCAGAGCTGGCAGAAGTCATATGCTGACAGGAGGCGGAGGCCACTAGAGTTCGAGGATGGCGACCACGTCTTCTTGCGTGTCTCACCTCGACGTGGTTTGCGGAGATTTGGCTGAGGCGGCAAGTTGTCTCCATGCTTCATCGGACCATTCCAGGTCCTCAGCAAGATTGGGGAGGTGGCTTATCGCCTGGCTCTACCACGTCAGTTGCACCGGGTTCACGACGTCTTCCACGTATCTCAGCTGAGGAGATATGTGCACGACCCGAAACACATCATTGACTATGGGGATCTAGACGTGGATGATGGGGTGACTTTTGCGGAGGTCCCAGTGGAGATAGAGGATCGACAGGAGCGGGTCCTACGTGGGCGATCGATTCCTCTTGTGCGCATTAGATGGCAGCACGTGAACCTCCAGGAGAGCACTTGGGAGCGGGAGGCTCAAATGCGTGCTCAGTACCCACATTTGTTTCCCTAGTTTTTGATGTATCTTTACGGGGACGTAAAGCCCTGAGGTGGGAGTAATGTAAAGACCTGTAAATTTCAAGGGAATTTTTTTTCTTAATTTTATTTGGAATTTTACAAGAACTCAGTTTCTGATGGCACCTGATTCCGAGGCCCGGTGTGCCCGGAATCATTTTCCGAAGTTTGGCTCGGGTAAGTTCAGTGAAAGGACGAGCGAGTTTTTCTAACTTTTGAACCGGTGCCCGTAATCAAATTCTGAGGGCACCGATGAAATCATAGTGCCGATATTTTCTTAGAAACGCCTCTTCCAAAGTTGCGTTTGCTCGGGTGTGGTTTTTTATTTTCGGGCTTAAAGTTAAGAAATAAAATAAATTGTTCGACAAACTTTATTTTATTTCACTTAAGCCACTTGGAAGCCACTTGAAGCCACTTAAAGGCGGCTTAAACTGAGTTAAAACGGATAGGGTGCTATCCAGAAATATCCTACCCCCTTGGTAGGATATTTGTGAGGTGGGACCCGCATGAGCCCCGCCGTTTCCTTTCCGCTAAGTAACGGACCCGCGAAAACCCGTCTTTATGAAAGTCAACTGACGCGTTTTCTTAAATCCTTAACGCACCATTTAATTGGGCGGTTTATTTTCATGAATTAAATGGGAGGTTTCTTTCGTTGAATTAATTCAATGAATTGATGGGTCGTTACTTACCCTTTTCGTTTGTTGGCGTAATAATAAATTAAGACCAAGAAGTCTTTTTGGAGGATTACTCGTTGAGAGGTTTTGTCAAAGTTCTTGAGCCTTCATCCTCCATCGCGAAGAACGCGAAGAACGCTGGCCTCCGACAAAGAACGACGAACCCGCGGAAGTCGCCGACGCGAGGCCGTATTCTGCGACGCCGATGTTTCCATCCAGCAATGTTCTTCTGCAATGTTCTTCTGCAACGTCTCTTCCTCCGCAACGAAATCTTCGATCAGCTGTTTGAGTTAAGAGACTTCGGGATTATCTAAAATCTCCCTTGTGTTTTTTTTAACAAAACACGGATTTAATTTTATATAATTAAATTAAATCTATTGTTTCTTGGTCCGTTGAGTTCGCCGACTCAACGCCGGATTCCGCGACGACGCGACGCCCTTCTGCGACGATCCCCTCCTTCCGCGATGAAAAAATCCGTGAAGAACGTGCGTACGACGACGACTACGAGGTAGGGGTTGTTGTGAATAATTCCTTTTTCCCGTGATCGTTTCTTTTAAAAGTGAAGAACCGGACAATAAGAACAATTTTAATCCATTAAAATTGTTGATTCATGTGTTGAATATATTTCTCCCATTGTTTATCTCTAACGCGGAGGGTGCAAGCCAAACGAACACAGCCCAACAAACTTCCGTCGTTCTTCGTTGTTGTGCGGATTTGATGGGTGACGACGGAACGTGCCGCAATGGAAGTTTGATGGTTCCGCAGTGAAGAACGAGTCCCGGGAGGAGCAGCGGTGAAGATGGGAACAGAATCAGACCACCGGAGTGTCTACGGTGGCCCGCGGAAGCCGGTGGCCAGAGGCGGCGGCGCCCCGGTGCGCCGCCGGAAGAACCGCCGCGACTTCGGCCGGAGGCGGCGGCGCCCGCTGACCCGCGGCCGCGCTGGTTCGGCGCGCGCGGGACGCGGCTGAAGCCGCGTCTGGCTGTCCCGGGCGACACCCCGCGGGTGCCGCGGGGTTGTCACGCGGGGACGACGGCTCCCCCCCGTGTCGCTCGGGTCGTCCAGGGGACACCCTGTGGGTGCCGCAGGGGTGTCACGCGGGGGCAGCGTCTCCCCCCCGCGTCGCTCGGCCGCTCGGCTGAGCCGGGCCGGGTCGGCCCGGGCCCGGACCCCCCGTCTTCGGACCTTTTCGGTCAAATGCCCGTAAGATGAGCTACGGGACTCCAAACGACGCGCCGTCAGTGGAAACACGATCCTTGGATCGAGAAAGTCGTTTCGGTATATCGCACTCAAGGTTTCAGAATTATTTTAGTTCGCCCGGGTTGGTTCGTACACGAAACCAACCGGGCCCTCGGAGCGGAAACACTCATATCTTGAGCTACGGACGTCCGATCTACGTGCCGTCGACTTCGTTGAATTTCTCTAAGTGAGACAGATCTTTTGGCTTTTTTCTCCCAAGGTTTGGACGCAGGTGGAGTATGGTCGGGTTGGTTTTTCCTTAAAAACCAACCGGGCCCCTGGGACGAAAAAGCCAATAACTCTCAGACCAGGCGTCCGATTGATGCGCCGTCTGCGACGTTGAGTTTCTGTTGGCGATACAGAACTTTTGGATACATCAACATCGGACTTTGTGTCATTTGATTTATCAGCCTCTCGGCTTGTGGAGAGGACCCTCCCGAACGAGCTTGCTGTGTGCGGAACCCTAGAGCTGGCTGCGACTGCTACTTCGACAGCGACGACCGTGCAGAGATCCTCAGTGGACTGCGGTGACGACCGTGCAGAGATCCTCAGTGGACTGCGGCGACGACTGTGCAGCTATCCTCAGTGGACTGCGATGACTGCTGCACTCAGCGATCCTACGTGGATTAGTGCTACAGGTCCTGTGTGGGCCCGATCCTGTGTGGGTTCGATCCTGTGTGGGTCATCGCTCAACGGTTCTGTGTGAGCCAGCGCCTACAGGTCCTGTGTGGGCCCGATCCTGTGTGGGTCTTTGCGGGGGTTAGTACCTTTCGATCCTTTGTGGGTCTGACGACTTAGATGGATCAATGATCATCTTTATCGTCATACAAGAAGTATACCTGTGTGAGCTGAATCATGTTTACTCTCCTTTGTGGATTGTGTTGAGCTATCCTATGTGGATTACTGTTTACTCTCCTTTGTGGATTGTGTTGTGCTATCCTGTGTGGGTATACGATGCTTTCGTGTGTGGACTGGGTTATGCTTGGGCTCGGACATTGGAGCCGAACGGGAATTGATGACTTAGGTATATGTATGGGCATATACCTATGCAGTGTCAGTTGTTATTTCGTGATTGTATCTTTCCTTTGTGGATTATCCTTTGTGGATTTCGGGAGACCTTCGGGGGTCTCGGGGTCCCTACTGAGTAGCTTATACTCACCCCTGCACGGGCTCTGCCTGCACTACATTGTGTTGGTTGCAGACGACGGACAACGCTGATTTTGGTGGAGGCGTGCGGAGTAGGAGAGTACCTGGAGGTGGACCACTGGGCGGGACGTACTTGGAGCGGTCAGGTTGACCCGAGGAGCAGTGGTGGCTATCTGCACCCACCCTTTAGGTGGGACTTCCAGAGGACGGCTCGACGCTGCGGCTTTTCCTTTCAGTTGCTATTTTCCCCTTTCAGTTGTACTTTACAGTTGGGCATGTATTTCTGGACCCTTTTACTTTCAGCACAGCTTGTACAGTTTTTACTTAGTTTTTACTTTTCCACTTGTTTAATCTGTGGTGCTTGTTTAATTTTCAAAGGCAATGCCTTCCCCTTTTTTTCGGGATTTACGCCTTGGTGCTAGTCGCCAGCCCCTGGCCTATGGAAGGCGGGCTTGGGGTAGTCACGGCACGGGCCTCGAGGACGAGTCATGAAAGTGGACTTCCAGGTAACACAAAACCACCCACCCCCATCGTGTTATGCTAAAGTACTCCTCCCCATCATGTACCACAGCCGCCGAGTCACTCTAAGTCAAAATGTTAGTAGTCTCCAGGTCTCAGCTTGTCACATTATTCAATACGTAGCGCTCTTGGGAGAACTGCTCCCCAATCCATTAGTATTTAAACTACAAGGACGATGTCTCACAAAGAGGTAACTCAATGATCCGTCAAGTCATAAGGGTTCCAATGGAATGGACGATGCGTCAGTCAGATGTACGGTCTGTGCATTATTGGCATTTCAGTACCGAGGCCCTACTAGGAATCGGGTGCGATCCAACCCAGCCGAACTCCATGTTTCTCCAAAACACTAATGGAGTAGGTAAAAAGGACTGTTTCTCTCCAAGGGCCCCAAATCCACCAAAGGTTCATCAAACGGGCATCTGATTCTCATGATATGATCATTTGAGTGTCTCTGGGCTGGGGTCTGATCTGACCAGGTCGGATCGACTAGGCCTGACTTGCTCTGGGCTGAGGCGAGGTGGACTCAGCCTGCTGGGTAGATGTCTGGTCCAACCCGCAAGAGAGGTGGCCCGCAAGGGTGGCCCGACCCAAATATGGAGGCCCACAAAGGGGCGGCCCTTCCCGCGTGGGGCGTCGACCTGTTAGGGCGGCAGCTTGGTCTGGGGGTTGAAGCCCATAGGGGTGGCGGCCCGGTCCGAGGGCTACGACCGGGTCCAAGGGCAGTGACTTGGTTTGAGGGATGGGGCTTGGTCTGAGGGAGGAAGCCCGGTCCATGGGCAGTGGTCATCTGGGGCGGCAGCCCGGTCCGAGGGCAGCGGCCCGGTCTTAGGGTGGTGGCCTGCTCCGAGGGTGGTGGCCCAGTCTGAGGGCGGCAGCCCGACTTGAGGGCAGTGGCCCAACTTGAGGTCGGCAACCCAGTTTTGTCTGACGTGGGGGGGGGGGGGGGGGTTGTAACCCCCTGGTCTTTGAAATTCCCAACTGTCCTGATAGCAGCTTGGTTGGCGAGGTGGGGGCACCGCGTGGGCACCGCTTGGTCACCGCAGAACCTTCCAGAGGGGTGGTCGACCTCTACCGCAACTTCTGTTTTCTGGCAGCACGGTGGTCGTGCCACCTCCCTTCCCACTGCCAGCCATTGTTCTGTCCTCCTCCTCCTTTCACAGCGGCTGACGAGTCACAGACATCCTCTTGCGGCGCACGTCAACGTGCTCATGGTCTTCCAAGGTGGTGAATGTATAAAAAGATAGTGGAGGGTTCTATCCGGGTTCATTAAGCCCGTTCCCTTTGTGTTTGATCTTATTATGGATTATATTAAGGGGTTGGATAATCAGTTTAATTGAACAATAAGATAAACCCCACCATGATTCCCCGAAAAAAATCCTCCCGCAAATATGAATGAATTGTGGGTCAAGACATTAGTCAGTTGACCCACGTTATTCATATAACTTCAAGAACGGGGAAGAGGGAATCAAAAGTGCACAAATGAAATAACCCCTACCTTGAAATGTTGTAGTGTGCTAGTGGTTGAGGGAGTCTCGTTGTTCACCATCCCCGCAACAAGCCATCCTCATCACCGCTCGAACGTCAAACATTGGTTCAGGGTTTCGGTGTTGTACATAACCTCTTGTTGGTGTCAGCTCGATCCTCTAAGGGCTCAATGTCATGGAACTATAATAGAATATTGTTTCTTGGAGAATATTGTCCAATACATGTTCCCCATGCTTTATATTTATAGGAGAGTGGGAGAGTAAGTAATGACACGGGGAGTTAATGGGGCTCATAAATTATGAACCCTTATAATCCCCCAATGATGTCGTTACATATGATTTGGAAAGTGAAGCCATTCATTGGCCTGACTCACAGTGGGTCCCGCACTCCTCTCGTCCGTTGGTGAAAGAGAAATAAAATAATGAGATTATTTTAGTTTATTTCTTTTAAAATCCACAAATTTAACTTCTACTCCGGACCTACTTCAGATCAAGTAAACCCTCCCTTATGTGAATCCTGGTGTTGCAGATTCAATAGTGCCTTCAAATTATTAATTCGAGTAATGATTAAAACAATAGAAAATGCCACTCACGTATTTACTAAACGTACCGGAAAAAAATTCAAAAATTCATTGCGGGCACATAGGGGCTCAGAATCATGCGCCGCCAATTTTTACAGAATGATAATAATTACATATAATCTAAACAATTACATGGAAAATATGGGTCTTTACATGATCATAAGTTCTCTTTAGGAAGTGAAAGTTACTTTCCAAAATAATGTATGGGAAATCCTAATAATTACATATTTATTGGAATATTTGGAAGGTATGGTTATTTTTGTTAGTAATCCCTATGGAATAACTAATATGTAATTCCAATAATTTAAGAATTTTATCCCCAATGAGGAGATATAGAAAAGTAACATTCAAGTACCTCCTTGAAATTATATTAATTTTTAAGAAAGGGGACACCAACCATTAAAAACAGAATCATTGATGACAGAATGATAATTTATCGGATAATAGTCACAGAAAGTCGAATGGTCCAAGAACTACATTATGAAATAGTTGGGAGTGAGAAAATACTCAACGGAATTATATTAATTTTAAAAAATTCATCAGAAGGATAACTTCTAGAAGTTCAAAATATGTTAACCTAATAGAATACATATGTTACATACTACATTATTCTAGTTTCCCAATGGATTTATAGGGGTTTGACTCTGGTGAGTCCTTTATCACAATGGTCGATTATAGGTACATGTTCAACTATGTATCTAGATGCTTTTGATAAATTTTATCTATTGTATGATAAATCTTTGGAAGTGATAATTAAAGGAGATCAAGTCATATTGGTTAATAATGGGTGTTTTCTATGAATATATAAAATTGGTGAACATTCCAGGTATCTTGATTGACCTTATATCTATTGGAAATTTATAGAATGCATTCTATGAATCTACCTTCATAATGGATTCTTGAAATTCACTTTATGGTATGTGGTTGTAGTATTAGGAATAAATAGTGGAGCACTCTAGTTGAAAAAAAAACATGATGGGAGTGATATGGTTGGAATTTCAACCTCAAAATATTTTGACTTATGGAATTTTAAACTTTTTCACATTAGTGATAACAACATAAAGGTTTTAGCTGGAAATAGAAAATTAACGGATTGTTATAGATGAATATAATGATTTGATAGTTATGTACTGGGAAATAAAAATTAGGACCCATTAAAATTTAATGGTCAAAATCCCAGAACCTGAAAGAGTGAGCATGTTCACATAGATGTGTGGGGAAAAACCCATGTTTGATCTCAATGAGTATGTCTTTACTTTATCAAGTTAATTTAAAATTTTAAAATGAAGGTATCAGTGTATTTCCTTAAAATTTAATCTATAAAATTTAGTGATTCATTATAGTATACTATTATGGATGAAAGGGAGAGTGTCCAGTAGTTAAAGTGTACCATATAAGAAAATAATGCTGAGAATAGTGGAATTAATTTATGAACATTTTCCAGAATAATGGGATCAATATTAAAATAATAGTTCCAAAAACACCATAGAAAAATTGTATGTTAAATATAATGAACCAAATATTTAATGAGAAGGAAATATACATGAATGTTCACTGCATAATTCCCAAGGCAATTTGAGTGGATGTAATTAACACAGAAATATACATATCCAAAAAAATCCGATTAGTTTCTATGATACCAAGTCCCATGGGTGACCTATGTTTAGATAATTTACCAAATTTTAGACACATGATTATTTTTAAAGAATATTTTACACTGTCATCAAAGATAAGGAATGTGAAAAGAAGGAGGTGAAGTACAAATCTTGATTTAGATAGGGATATGAGAATGGATAATTTGGTTTCAAAATTTGGGATGATAACAAGAACCAAGTCATATAATGTCGAAATATTATCTTTATTGAGAAGATTATTGGTAAGGATTAAAACATGAATAAATAAAATTTGAGTGGAGAATCAAAATAATGATGTACAAGTTGATCTTGTTAAAAATGCAGGAAGATCATATGTTTTGATAACTCTCGATATTAGTATAGTTTTACTGTATGTTGAACCAATAAAATACATTCCATAATGATAAAGGTCAGTGGAATCCTAAGGAAAGGATTTAAAAGTTCAATGATAACTAACCTGCTCCTTATTATACAATAACTAATTATATATTACATAATATTACACATAATACTACCCATAATATTAGGATGTATAATTTATTTTTTAATTAGTTACATTACATAAAAACTTAAAATAGATAATACATCTCCATTATTTAAAACATCCTTATCATGATCAAAATATTCCTTCATACTTAAAACAACATGGGATAACCAGGGGACATACCTAAGAAAGTGGTGAGATATAAAGACAATTAATGAAATAAAAATTGAATAACATGGTTAAAGTAATAAATATTAGAAAATATAGTTATAAATGTGTTATAAAATTAGTGAAAATCAAAAACAAGAACAATGAGGCATGATATAACATGACAACGAAAATGCAACATGGGAAATGTGGAAATAACTTAAAACACTGAATCATAAACTTATGCTAATGATAATTTCCATGACATCATGATGTAAAATTTATATGATGGATTATTTTAACTCTATAATACCTTTCACGATTTCTCATGATACTGAACTATTAAACAATGCATTGGAGCGCTATATAATTCTCTGGGCACCCACCTGTTTCATTTCATTCTCATGCTGATGTGTGAAACATAGATAATAAAAAATTGAATAATTTATAATAAAATTTTAATAAATGATAAAGGAATTTATTATATATAAATTTATGTACCGAATCAAATAATTACATGTGTATTTGGGTCAACACCTTAGATAGGAAATGGTATGACTATTCACTACATGAATGTTTGGCATCAAATATCGTGGTAAAATTTTAACAGCATAACGTGGGCGTATAAATGTTCAAGGAATGGATTGATAAGATTGAAGATGGGTTTCTAGTAATTTATACATAAAATTTAATGTATGTGTGATATGTAATAGAATATCTTGACAATTGGAATTTGAGATAAAATGTGTAAGAAAATGGAGATACTTGAATAATGATGATAATGAGAGGATCCATGACCGTTATAGGGTGATTACAAATGCATGTGAGGAGCCTCTTGAAATCTTGGAGAACCTTTAATGAACTATAGATATTTTAGTAAAGATTAATAACTTTCTATAGTGTTTTTTAGTGAAGAAAAATTGGATCTTGGGTGAGTTTATATAGGAAATGAGTAGAGAATCCTTTATCATTTCTCAAATCGATGTTTTGGAAACTATAATAAAATAACCAAAACTATTAATGTTAACTTGGTTATTGAACATTTTTTATTCAAAATATGGGTGGATATAATTATTCTATTAGTATAATGGATGAACTTATAAAAATAATACCCTTATGGATGTGGAAGTGAGTCATTCACTTGACGAAATGATTTTAAAACCATAAAATATACTATAGGTTATGGAGGACACATGATGGATTTCTAAATTTAATAAAATAGCCTAAAAAATATTATTTTTTAGGAAATACATATTTTTAATCTTTTATACCATTTATATTATTTATTAAATAAATTTGGGTCATTATGATGTCTTAATACAAACCATATATCTACACTGTATTAAATTGTCACCCAAAAATTTTACTTTCTTAGAAAATTTTGAAAATTTCACCATTGTATAACATCAAAATTATGATTAAAAATATACTATTAATTTTATAAAAATAATTTTCTAAATATTTCAATTTGTATTTTTAAAATAAGAATCAACAATTATTGAGAAATGCATGGTTTTTTAACAATAACAGAATTTAAATCCTTCTAAAAATTAAATTTGTATTCATGAAAATTATTTGATAATTTATATTTGATAAAAATTATTTAATAATCATATTTTAATAAAATATTATTACATGTCACAAACATATTAATTCATCAAAATACGTTCTTTAATTGAATTTGAAATTACCCAAAACTAAAATTTGTTCTTTACTTTATCAAAATTAAAATAATTTATAAATTAACAAAACTAAGATGAAACTATTTTCATTATGCTATATAATATACATATTCCTATTATTAGGTACTTGATACATATCTCTTTAATACACTTTAAATCACCCTAATAGTATGGTGTGAAATGGTGAATCTTTCCCGAGGTGGTTCGACATACAAGGTTTGAGCCATGATCTTGATGATCTTGAAATTGTCTCATAAATTGTATCACTCATGATTAAGTATTTGGATATAATCTTGGGATTGGTCAAGGGAAAATTGTAGTGATGTTATCTCCCTTATAAGCTCCAATAAATGGGCATCATAGTGTTCAATCCTACTTGTTGAGGCAATCACTTCTCTTGTCTTTGTCAATTGGATTAGATAAAACACTATATTTATACTAGTCATATGATCATTATTCAAAAAATATATTATAAAATGTATCAATACATTATGGTATTTTAAATCAGATAGGATATAATAAAACCGAATATGATTATTTTTTTTATCTCTATAATATTTAATATTTCATTTAATTAGATTTCAAGGGGAATTTTATTTATAAATGTTTGGGCTATTACAATATTATTCCATTCAGCAATTTCACACAAAAAAGTTTCATTTCCCATTATAAAATAGATGAGGGTATCTTTATTTTATCACCTCCTTTGGATTCCTTGTTTCTTATTCAAACATGTGCTTTCTCCATAAAACTTTGACTAGGTGTATTGTCTTAATACATATAACATTATCTCTATGATGTAAAATATTAATGGGCTTCTCCTCATAGGAATGATCATCCTCCAAATATACCACCTCTGGATTTAGTACATGTGAGGGGTCCAATATTTACTTCCTTATGAGTGATACGCAGAACAAATCATGTTCTTTAAGTAGTTTAGGTGGGATTTCTAGTGAATAGTTCACTACTCCAACATGATCAAGGATCATTGAGGGACCGATGCATCTTGAAATAATATTTCCATTATTCCCAAATATCATGAATTTGTTCTATAGAGTTATTTGGATAATATGCTTCCTCCAAAATAAACCTCTATGTATCATTGGTGATTTTTTTTCATAGATAATTTATCACTTATAAGATTTTTTAATGTTCTTTTGAATGGACTTTTCATTTTCAACAATTTCCTTGAACGTTTCTGGACATAACAGTTTTCATTCAAAAACATCATCCCAATGTGTAGGTGTTCTACACCTCTTTACCAAAAGGGATTCATTGGGATCCATTTGTATGTTTTGTTCGATACTATTATTTTATGGGAACTCAACCGGAGGAATATGTTGATCCCATCCTCCGTTAAAGTCATTTGATTATTCTCTAAACATGTCCTAAAGTGTCTGGATAGTCCATTGAGATTGACCATCTGTTTGGGGGTGATAAACCCTACTGAAACTCAAATCTATATTGAGAGGGTTCTCAATACTCCTCCATAACATGGAGGGAAATCCTAGATCTTTAACAAATACAGTATGTATTGGTGTTCTTTTTTTTAGACCACTTCTCTACTGTATAACCTTGAAAATTGATGGAGGGTAAGTCCCTTTCAAATTTAAATTATGTGAGAAGTATTTGTAACATGATCCACCACAACCCATAATGTATTATTTTTTATTGATGTCTTTGTAATACGAGTGAAAAATTCCATGGTTATGTTTTCCCATTTCCATGTAGTTATGGGTAATTTTTTCTTCATCATGTTGGATTTTTTCTTTCACTTGCTAATATATAAGACATATTGATGTACATTCCATGTCCCCCTTCATCATATTTTCCAACCAATAGTGATCTAAGATATATTGATACATCTTTGTTCTTCGTGGATGGATGGGGAAGGTTGATCTATGTGCATCATCCAATAACTCCTTCATTAACTCATGATTTTATGTTACATATAGTTGCCACCCAAATATCACAAGTCCTTATTCATTAACATTGAACTATGGGGATTTAAATTTTATTATAGATTAACTATTTTAATACAAACAATATCTATTTGGACATCCTTTATCATCTCAAGAAGGTATGGTTGAGGAATCATTTGTGACAGGATTAATTATGCTCTTTCCTTTATGATTCTAATGTCCATCCTTCTCAAGTCTATCAAGATCGAATTCTTCTCAAATATTATCAATGATAAAATTAATGGATAATTTTTATTTAGAGAATCATCTTCATTATTCAGTTTTATAGGATAGTAGTGGATTGATAATTCATAGTCCTTGATCAGTTCTTACCATCTTCAGTGGTGCATATTTAGATAACATTGTGTGAATAAATACTTGAAGCGCTTGTGATCTGTATATATTTCTCACTTATTCCAACTTTATAAAGTCACTATATTTTAAATGAAAAAAATCATTTTATCTAACTCTATATCATTCATTGGGTATTTATGTTGGTGAACATTCAATTTTCATGAAGTACATGCTATCAGTTTGTTATTTTTCATTTACAAACATCCCATTCCATTCGTTGAAGAATCATCGAATGCCATGAAAAGCTCTCCACTCATGGGTGATGTGACTACACATGTATTGATAAGTCTATTTTCCACTCTTTGAATCTCTATTAACATTCATCATTCCAAATAAAACACAACCCCCTTTGAGTTAACTAGGATAGAGGGATTAACAATCATGAAAAATTTCTAAAAAATCAATGATATTTCCCAGATAATCCAAGGGAAATACAAAGATCTATCTCATATTTTGGCCCCATCTATCCTACAATTACTTCAGTCCATGAAGATTCTACAGGTATCCCTTTGCTTGTGACTATATTCCTGAAGAACAAGACTTCCTTCAACTAGAACTCACATTTTTTATACATTTCATAAATATTATCCTTTCATATGGTCTTACTAAAACATTTAAAAACACTTCATGATCCTCATTTATTCTGTATTATATTATAATATCATATATAAAGACTACCACAAAATTGTCAAGGTAATCTATAAAGACACTATTAATCATGTCGATTAATATTTATATCACATTAGTGAGTCTGAAATACATTACTATGAACTCCTAGTGCCCATACCTTTTTTGGAAAGTAATATTTTGGATATCCACCTTATTTTACCATAAATGATAATATCTTGATGTAATACCCACCTTAGAGATGTATATTTATCCCCGTTTCTAATCGACCAAGTCATCAATCCATGGTAGAGGATACCTGTTCTTCAGTGTGATCTTTTTGAGTTCATGATAATCCATTCTAAGTAACATTGTCCCATTCTTCTTCTTGAAAAAGAGGACTAGTGCACCCCATGATGATGCCCTTATATGTATGAAACATATATATAATTCTTCTATTATTGTTTCCTAACCTATTTAATTTAAAAAACAATCATTTTATATAGACTCTTTGATAATAGTAATTCCCCATGCTTAAGATCAATTGAAAATTCAACCTTTCAGCTAGGAGGAAGAGCAGAATTTTTTTTGAGAAACACATTTGTGTATTCCCACATAATGGGCATTCCATAAATATTGATTGTTTTTTAATAATAAATCAATTTATATAGATATTTGTTACCATATGAAAATAATCTCCAAGCTTTAGATGTAAGTGATAAAGAAGATTCATCATCCTCCATGAACTTAAACAAAAATGGGAGATAATTCGTGATATTAAGAGTGATTTCATTCTCATAAAATTTTATGTTGGCTCTATATATGGAAATAAAATCCATTTATAATGTTGCATCAAATTTCTACAAGGGATTATCACCGAATTTGTTGGAAAATATAGCCCAAAAATTTTGGTAAGGGAGGAGTTATATGTACATGATGTAATAATTTCCCAATTTTTGATTTTCATTAACCACTCTACTTCCATGATTTTTGTTGGTATCTGACTAGTTATTCTAAAATTTTGTGATATGATGGTATTCGTAGAACCAGAATACAAAAGTATGTTCACTATTCCGGAATGAATAACTAGTGTACCAAACAAAACTTCATTTTTGGGATTCAAATTAGTAGTTCTGATGGAATAATCTTACCTTTACTAACTTGTAGGTTGTCAGTTATCTTTGAAATCCCTTATCTTAGTGAATTGGTTTGAAAATTTACATTGTTCCGTTTCATTGAAAAAATGAACATTACAAAGAGGGTTGACCAAAACCATTCCTTTACTCCATCCCATTAATGGGTTTGTCTTGTTAGAAATTTCTAAATAGGTTTCCTTCCTCCCCATAGATAAAACATTTCCTCATCCGCCTTAGTTAATTTTTAGGTGCCTATTTCCATTATTTTGACAAGTGGGATTTTGAAATTTCTTAACACCATTAGATTCCCCCATCAAACCTCCAGAATTAAACTCCAATTTCTGCTTCTTATCCTCCAAATGCCCATGAGATTCTCTAATCCCCAATTCAAATTTTAGTGGCCACCCTAAAATTTCCTTATAGATGTCAAAGAAATAGATCACCATGGATATTATTAGACTATGTTTTATCCCACCAAAGAAGTGGTCAACATTTCATTTATGGGTAATGAAAAATCCAGATGCCTATCTTGCATGTCAATAGAATTTTTCTTCATACAAACTGATTGATTTTTAATTTTTTTCTTGAGTGATAGGAAATACATATCCATTTTAAGTCAAATTGTGCAGGGAAAATATTTTTCAAAAAACATTTTACATAATTCCTTTCTCCCTTTCACTTCGATCCATTCCTCAAGATTCAATTTCTAGATCAATTTTTACCACTGATCAACTTATTCCTCCATACGATAAAAATCTATTAGAACCTTCTCGTTCTTAGAATATTGAAGGATGGATAACATATTCTCAAAGTATTTGATCCATTTTTCCATGATTAACATATTATATGATCCATTTAAACTCGAAGGCCTTTGACACATTATGTTTTTTAGTTGCATATTTTTCTTTATTAAAGGGATTTATGGAATCTTCCTGATTTATGTTTCTCTTTAGTACAAAATTAAATTGGGAGAGTATCATAACATAGTTCTCAATTCGTAATCCCATCAGATAGGGCTTCTTTTCTTAGTTGTTATCACATTTCCATTCATATTTTTTATTTACCCGATTCCTATGATTTTTGGCCATTGGCTCAAAAATATGTAAAATTAAGGATTATTATATTTAAAATAATAAAAAAAATAAAGTGAAATTCAATGAATTTAATGGGATATATTGTAAATGTCTTTAATTTCATATCTTATGAATTTATAGGCTTCAATCAATTTTTTTCGTGATCTATTTCCTAACATAAACTCTAATGGGAATTTTTTCCCCTTAATAATGGTTTGTAATGAGCTTTTGAATTTACCAAAGATATACTTTGGGAGTTTCAAACTCAATATGCAACAAGTCATATTGTCATGAACCAGTTCTCGGTCGAGTCTATCTCGGAACAATGGTTTTAGGATTACCCCTATGTACAACTATTCCAAATCCACATCCACTTATAGTATCTAAACAATGATGTATTTTTCTTGGAATAACATAATATATAATTTAGCAATATTTTGGGATATTTTATTATACATAGTTTTATTCATATGTCTTTTATTAGTGATTTCTAATTCTAATCCCAGAAAATAACTAAACTCTTGATTTGATAAAAACTACACTAACTCTAATCTTTATTATTCAATAATTTAGGACTTATTACATAATATTACAGATAATAAAACCCATAAGATCAAAAAAATTTATATCTTTTTTGTTAGGTACATTACATAGAAACATAAAATATGAGAATACATCACAATTCATTATAACTTCCTTAATGTGATGATAATATTCCTTCATACATAAAAATCCCTAGGATAACCTGGGGACACACCGAAAAAAGGGGTGATCTATAAAGCCCACTAAGGGAATAAAATGGAATAAAATGAAAAAAATAATACATGTGAGATAATATTCCTATTAATGGGTCATAAAAGTAGTGATAATCATTAACATGAACAATGGTGAATGATATAGCAATACAACATAAAGGAAACATGTGAAATGTCGAATCAAAATAAAACCCTACATCATAATCAAAGGTTAAGGATATCGTCCAATAAATAGTGATGTAAAAAGTACCATGATGGATTAGGTTCACTCTCTAATCCATTTCAGGAATTATCATGAGACTAAAATATGAACCAATGTATTAAAGCATAATATAATTTTGGGAAAGCACGCCACTTTTATTTCATTCTCATTCTTCAGTGGGCCACATAGAAAATAAAACATGGAATCATATATCATCATATTTTACCCCATGATGAAGGAGTGTGGAATTTATATATATAATTACCCAATAAAATAATTATATGTTCATGAATTTTAACACCCTTTATAGGAGAAGGGTATGAGTATTCAATACATAATTGTTTGTCATGAAAAATTGTGGAGAAATTTCGGCTGCAAAATGGGGGAATATAAATGTTCATGGAAGTAATTTAAGGGAGTAAAATGGGTATCTCAATATTTAGAAATAAAATTTACCGTAATGGGGAAATGGAAGAACATATCCCAACAATATTAATTTGAGATAAAAGGCATAAGAAAATGGATATGCTTGATTAGATAGGAGAAGATCCCCTACCTTGAGAGGGTTATTCCCAATGCTTGGGAGGATATTCTTGAGAGCTTGGGGGATATTTTGGAGGACTCTAGGGAGAGTAGGGAAGAGTAATTACATGATAAAAGGTTTGTTAGAAAATATAAATTTGATCTTGGGTGGGATTATACAGTAAATGAAGTGGGAATTATTTATTGTTTCTCAAACATCAAGTTTGGACTCTATATAAAAAATAACCAAAAATGACGACCATAACATGTTTTTTTACAATTGTTTATTAAAATAAGAGGTGTTTCTAATTATTTTATCTATCCAAGTAAATAAATTATTAAAATATTACCCTTGCTGATGTGGAAGTGAGTCATGTTCTTAAATAAATGATTTTAAAATCTTCAAATAAATGTTATGATTTGGATGATTCACAATGTCTTAAAAAATTTACTAAAATAATCTAAAAAAATATTATTTTAAATCTAGAATGTATATATAGTAATTAATTCCATTTATAGTATTTATTGCATCATTTTGAGACATTATGATGTCATGATACACACAGTATATTCATACTACATTATATTCTTACAAAAAAAATTGGCTGTCTCAGAAAAATATGAAAATGCCCTAAATAGATTACTTTGATGTTTTTATTTAGAAATAATAATACATTTATATAAATAAGTTTCTAAATTTCTGAATTTTTAATTTTAAAATTACAATTTTCATTTATTGAGAAATGATGGATTTTTTTACAATAATAGTTTTCGAACCATTTTAAACACTACATTTGACATAATAAAAAATTATATGATAATTTATATTGCATAAATGTTATTTAATAATAATATTTCAAAAATATAGTATTTATTTCAAAAACCGATTATTTCAAAAAAATATATTCATTCGTTGAATTTTAATATTACCCAATAATACAAATTGTATTTTTTTTATCTCAATCAAAATCATTTATAATACAAAAACAATAAGATGTAAATATATTCATTATTATAAATTATATATATATATACATATTGATATTGTTAAGGTCAAGATACACATCCCATTTGTACATCATAAAACACCCTTAGAGTACAGTGTGTTACAATGATATTTTCATGGGGTAGTTTGACGTACATGGTTTGGGTTGGGATCTTGATGAGATTGAACTTCTCTCATAAACAATTTTTCTGTTTCCTAAGTTGTTGTATCTCATCTTTGAATTGTTCAAGGGGAAATCCCATGGATTTTATCCCCCTGGGATGATCTAATAAATTGTCTTAATAGTGTATGTTAGTAATGGTTGAGGCCATCACTTCATTTTTTGTGTTAATTTGATTTTTAAAAATTCTATATTTATACCAATCACACAATCACTATTCAACAACTATATTATCATTGGTAATGATAGTTAATAGTCATTAAAATCTAATAGGATAAAATAAAACATAAGAATATCTTGTGTTTTATATATCCATTATTTATAATAATGAATTTTATTAAGCTGCAAGTGGAATTTTATTTATAAAAGTTCTAGTAATTACATGAAAAACTGGTAGTCAGTTCGTAGGATATTAGGTAAAAAAACTTATAGTACTGGAAAGATAAGTGTCTCAAGAAAAGTTGAGAACGTATTCTAGAGTTACATGATAAATCTGGATGTATGTAATTGATATTAATTTCCCAGTTCAAATAGATTTGGGTGGAAGTTAAAATCCTAAAATAAGTAATGATGCTCAATGAATCGAAATAGTGGTATTAAACTATAAAGAAGAAATTAATTTCATGAAGTACAATAGAATTATGGATATATAAGAACAATTGTGTAGTAAAAATCAGTATAGGTAAAATGAGTTTTTATAGAATGCATAGTTTGTGGAGGAAGGATTTTAAAAAAATTATGGAATTTATTTATTTTATTTTTATTTTTTGAAAAGAATACTATTATCCAGACTATGCTAAGCCATTTTTATTCTATCAATATACACTTAGAGAATATGAATCATAATACTAACTTTCATCATAGATAATTGGAGGAGGATATCTACCGGAATAATCCTAAAATATTTAATGACCATTAGAAGAAAGGTGTTGTTTTTAATTTGAATCAAAACCTTTATTTCTTATAACAATCACCACATTAGTTGAACTAGAGGATATATAATTTCATTACCGAGGAAGGTTTCATGTGATGTGACTCCAATTATTGTTGTCATCAGAAGTTATAGCATGACATGGCTTACATAATAATCCTTTACTCTATGGATGATATGTTATTAGCAGGTTTGGAGAGTTTATGGATCCATGATCTAAAAATTAATGCATCTAGAATATTTGAAATGAAGGATATTGGTCATGATAATAAAATCAAAGGGACGAGGATAGAGAGGGAAATAAAATATATTACTATGGTGTTATCCAAGAAAGAATAGATCAGGAATATCCTTTTGAAATCTGGAATGACTAGATGTAAATGTGTATTGATTCCCCTTGTTGGGCACTTCATGTTATCTAAGGCATAAGAACCGACATCAGGATGAGGCTTGGTACATGGTGAAATTACAATATGAATAAGGTGTCCAAATATATATATCTATGTGATGACTTGTATAAGCACAAAATTTCCTTTTAGTTTGTTTAGTAAATTTTTGTATGTCAAACCCTTCAAGGGAGCATAGGGAAGTTATGGAGTGCATCATCAGATACATAAATGGATCATAAGAAACAACACTTTTTTTCCAAATATGAGTCTTTTTAAAGATTCATATATTCATATTTTTCCTGGAATTTAGATACTGAAAAGGGAATTATAGACCTTTTTATTTAAATTTTAAAGAACAATGGTTTGAAAGATGTCTCTACTTTAGACCGTGGATAATTTATCTATAATAGATGAAGAATATACTGTAGTTATAGAAGCCATGATAGGTTTATTCTTGTTGATTCACTTTTTAATGGAACTTTAAATGCAACCAAAAGGAAGAATGTTATTCTGAAATAGTCAGGGGAAACAAACTGTTCTAGGAATCTAGTATTTGATGTAAGAATTTAACACATTAACTTGGAATTTAATATCATCTAGAATATTGTGATATCCCACACCTAGATGCCACTAAAAAGGTGCCCTGATCCTGATGGGACAAATGGCCTCAAGTTCATCTCCCTAAATCCCAATAGCTGTTAACTAGTAGCAAGGGTCTATTGCATGTCGGTGAGGAGACAATTCTCTCATTACCAAAGTGTAGCATAATGGTTGGATGTAAACATCGGTAAATATCATAAGGAACATAAGTAAATTGAAGGAACACCAAAAAACAGAGACAATAATAATAATAACTAAATCAACATGAATAACATTCAACAACCGATGATATGACATGTCATAAGAAAACTGGAAAACATGGATATGAGGAAACCCGAATAACATGTTCCAAATAATTAAAAAGAAATAAAAAGACTATAACATGTATCCGGTGCTCTAGATCAGTCATATGATATCATGATCCATACTAAACAACTAGCAGTCATGTGTTTGAATCCGTATGCCTCCCTTTTTCAACCCCTACTACAATGTATTCTTATGAGGGTACAAAAGGGTTCCCAGAGAGGGTGTGAGATAAATATCAATTCTAACACCCCAGGATTTTATATTACTTTAGTTCTAAAAAATAATTCAATAACTTACACTATGCACAAAATTGAGTTCAAGAGCACCATGACTTACCAAAATAGCGGTTCAAAAGCGGTTATGAATAGTATTAACTGAATTTTGAACTATATATAATCCTTATAATTGTTGAATCCATATTATGAGTTTCATAGACAAACTTTAAGAACAAATTCATTTTTTTAGATAAAAGAAGCATTTTTCAAAAAATATAATTTTACCGCCTTTTAATGGTGAACCATTTTTAAATCCAATATTTTAAACTTTTATATAATCAATTGGACAAAATAAAATTCTTCTTTAGAATCGGGAAATAATAATTTAATTTTAATAAAATTTTGGTGTTTTTATGACAACTTTCATATTTGGGTGAATAGTGAAAATACTATATTTTAAATGAAAACAAATTTTTTATTAAAAATAATTTATAGTGTTAAATTATACTTTTTAATGGTTTTGAAGTATAATTAGATTAAATTTTTACAATTTAATCCAATTATGGTCCTTTTAAGTAATTTCACTCTGAAATTGGACAAAAACAAGTGTCAAACTTTTGATAGTTATTATTTCATAAAAATAAGCCTTTTGGTTTTGACAGCGGGAATTAATTTTAAATTAATAAATGAAACTTCTATGTTTTGAATTTGGTAAAATAGACTTCATTATTGAATTTTTAATATCAAAATTAACTTAGGGTAAATTTTTTGTATTTTTCTAGCAACTTTTAGTTTTTGATGAATAGTGAAAAACACTGAGTTATTGTTTAAAATCGAATTTTAATTTAAATAATTATTTATGTTATTTAAATTTATTTTACATAACAATAGATACATAATACATATATAAGTTCAATGTAATTCATTGGAGTCAGTTTATAATAATTTTAGTTATATAAAAATTTTATTGAACATTTCACCGTCTTTTACCCACCTCCTAGGAAAATTTGTAAATTCATATAAAACGTAATTTTACCACTTCTGTGAGTTGAATTTAGAAAAACCTATAGACACGGTTAATATCCATGGGAAAAATTTGGTTCAATAAGACAAAAATAATTTTTGGTGAATAGTAACTTTTTTACTCTTATTTACCACGGTTAAAAGTAAATAGGGTAATTAAGGGTAAAAATGATATTATTATTACCCTAACACATAACCTAATTCTATTGGATAAGTTTCATTCGACCAAAAACAACCTTAGGAGTAAAATATTACCCTTTAGGTCCACTTGGATTAGATTAAGACATTTATTATTATTTAATTTAAAGAAGAGTTAAAAGAGTTAAATTCAATGTTTAATAACTAAAACATTTTTAATAGAGAGTTATACATAATATGAATTCTACTATAAATATTTATTAGAGATATAAAAATATTTTTTACATAGTGGTATTTTATTTATAATTTTTAGAGATTAAATAATTAAATTTTCTAATTACACAGTGATGATGCAGTAATTACCTTATTAATGAAAGAATCAAATAAATGGTATTATAAATATTAAAATAAATATAATTTAAAAGTTTTTATTAAATCAACGATTTTTATATGTGCATATGACATTTTAGGGATGATGCAATGTATCTTTTTCGAAGTAATCAAGTTGTGATGACTTTCACAAAAACAAAATACCAAATAGTGTCCAAATTGACATAAATTTATATTTAAAACAAATACTATATTATTGGTTGATATAATATTTCTAAAAATGTAAAATTCGAAAAAAGGGATTAAATAATATTATATATGTCATCAATGACCCACTTTAGGTTTTCTTGGATGTTTAGAGTATGTTTATTAACCATATAGAGTAAGAATACAAGAAGACACGGTAAAAGTTATACTATTTAACTAAGAGTTAAATCTAAAAGATAAGGTTAAAATGGTAACCAAAAAATGTATAAAACCTATTTGTTGAGTTTATTTCGACCCATAACCACCTAATGATATAAATAAATTCATTTGGAACCATTGTAAACCGAATATGATTTTATAATAAATTAATAATTTAATATTTTCCTAAAGTGACCCTCACCCCTCTTAAAAAGGGAACTTACCCTTCTATCAAATTAACACCTCCAAATCCATTTGGATCACCCAAAACCTACCCAAATATCCTAAAAACTATCCTAAATTTATCTTAGAGGCCTTCCTTTGGTCATAAATCCAACCTAAGGAGCCCTTTTGATCAAATCAAAAGGAAGAACCTGTAGAAGAGGTAATGATTCCACCAACCTCTTTCATGTTCTCTTATTCTTCCACTTACTCTTTCTTTGATTTTTCCATTATAAAATATTAAATTCAGTATCTTTTATATATTTTGATGTTATTATAAATATGGCACAAGTATATTCATTATTCAATCCATCTTATAAATGATAATGTCACCATGCGTGCATACGTACAACTTACCGTCACCACGCAGTAGTGTAATTTGTCATTCAACACCATGAAATTTGGATGGATATAATGATGATTAATATGTATATAAATAATGAAAATTACATTATAATTTCTCTGTAAAATTAATATACTATCTGATTCCACACATTTAAGTAAATGATATTGTCGCTCGTGCGTACATACGGATTACCGTGTCCCCGATGCGATGAGATTCATTTCCACATTCAACATTCATCGATGATTATAAATATATATATTACTAATAAGTATGTAATATATGACATAATTATGATATTGGGGATATATATATCTGTTTGTGTGTGTTTCTGTGTGTGTGTGTGTAATTACATATATCTTATTCACTTAGATCTGTTAAATACGATATGAAAACAGAAACAACGTTTATGCATACGTACGGACTACCATCTCCATAAACAGTGTTTTTCATTTCATATATATGTCTATTATAAATATTTATATTCTAAATATATATGATATATAAATAATGTTTTATAATCTGGAAGTATTTAAATATTGATCTATGTGATACAATCTAGAGTAGCAAGTTAAAACACGTACGATAAAGAAAATGATTTTTACCAGAAATGTTCATTTAATATGGAAATTATTATTAAATGGGTTTTATAATGTCATAAATGAATCATGTATGATATCATAAATATTAATATGGTTCTGTTATAATTTAAAAACATACTAAGATCTTCATACACATGGTTAAAAGTACCCTCTACTAAAGGAAAGGGCAAGGTAAGGGTTAATTCTTCAATCTCATTATTATCTGAGATTGTTTATGTGTATGTATTTACAGGGAAATTTTAATCATCCATGTCCATTTTTTATAAAAATGATCTGAAAATAAATATTTTAATGATTTTTGAAAGGTACTCTTTATCAAGATCATAATTTTATATTTTTTTAAAGATTTATCTTTCTAAATGATTTTAATTAATGTCCATGTTTTTAGAATGATTTTAAGGATTAATTTATATGAACATGAATGTTTTGAAATAATAATTCTTCTCAAATGTGTAAAAGTGGTATGGGACACATTGATTCAATTTTTTTTTTAAATTACTTCTTTTATAAATGTGTGACTTTTAAATGATAAAAAAAGGATATTTCTCTCAAAAAGTTTTACTCATCATTTTCAACCATGTCAACATACATTAATGGATATTATTTTTGATTGATGTTGATTTATTATAATGCAATCTACCATGTTGTATTGAATGAGTTATGATATGTTTTACTATGGATGTTCAATTTTTATACCATTCATGGTTTATTTTTAATGTAATGACATTTCGTATGATATTTTTATTAATAATGTTTATGTTATGTTCCATATTTTTCATATGAGGAATGCAGTGGACATTGTAAGTGATGGGTGGAGCCCACTATAGCTCTTCGATGTATCGGTAGGTCTCATGAGACAAACTAGTGTCTTGGCACAAGGCCTTTACAAAAAATTTATTTTCAGTCTTGGCATGAGGCCTTGACTATGTGGTAATGATATATGGCGTTAGGCATTCTCTCATTATGAAATTAGTTATTACATGTGATTATTCGACTAGTAGAATATCCATGTGCAAGTTTATATGGTAATGTTTGATTTTTTTTTCATATTATGTTCAAGTTTATCTTTAAAAAGACTGTTGTTTTTATCACACATATTGCCTTAAAAGTTTATAGCTTCTTCTAAATTATTTACCCTTACTTGGCATCTGAGCTCACCCCTTTCTTATGTTTTATTCTCCTAGGATTCTAAGAAGTGTATTATGATTAATATGCAGGGTTAAGATAAATGGAATAATGGCTTTCTAAAATAATGATTTTTTTATTATATGTTAGAAAGTGTAATGTAATGTTCATGTATAAAATCTATATTCCATGATTGCTAAACTGATCGGTCGTTTGGGAGTTGATTCCTTGTAATTATGCCAATGTATTAAAATAATGCCCCGACTCTGGGAATCTATGGTCGGGGCGTTACATTTGGTATCAGAGGAAGTTTAGAAATATCCTTGGAAACTAGATTTAGATAAACATTGATTAGAGCACATTACCATAAGATAATCTTCGAAGATTAATATAGAAGAACTTCTTAGAATTTTGGTAATGTAATGATTTTGTGAGTTTTACCAAGACAATACATCCCTCTCTGGATACGAACAAGTAGAGGTGGCTCTTGCACATATGTACCTAGGAGTAAAACCCGAAAACATCGCTTTGAGCTAGACTCGAATGGGAACTGGTGAACAACAATGAGCCTTACTACACCCTTGGTTACGACACTACTATGTGATATGCTTAGGATAATTATAATTTTTTACAAACCAAAATGAAGGATTTATGAGTATATACCTTCTCAAAGAAAACAATTTTGTGACTATGGATTATATCCTAAAACTGTTCAATTTACATTTGGTATTTTACATGTTTTGAATTATGAATTGCGATTCATAAACTAACATAGGGTATGCCATTGTATTGAAATGGTGCCAAATATAAGGAATGCGAACTCTAGAAATACATATGATACAAAGAGTAAGAAGGATCATAACTTTCATATTATTAAGCCAACATTTAGAAGGTAAATAGTCTCCCCTGTATTTTTAACATATGAGGAAATAGTATCATGCATTAATAAGATATGTAAATAATTCTCTGAGTCCTATGGATTTGAAGGGAAGCAAGACAAGAAAAGTATGTAATATATAAAGATGGATAAAGGGAAGAGGGAAAAGAAGGATTTTCCCATATGTGATAACTGTGGAAAGAATCACCATAGTAAATCTTTGAAGGGAATGGTAGTTTGTTAAAAGTGGGGAGAAAAAAGACACCAAGTACGTGAGTGCAAGGGTAAGAAAAGTTTTTAGTTGTACAATGCTTCCTATGCAAGGAGTTGGGACACTACGCGAATCAATGTCTCAGTCATAAGAGTATACCTTAAATGAGGATATTGGATAATAATCAAGTTATGATACAACCTCCTTTGAAGAGGAATGACTAGTGTTCTTATGTTGATAATATATAATTATTTTGTTTGAGTATTATATCAACAATATACTAGTTATATGAATTATGGAGATAAATAAGGACTCTGTTGCAGTACTATTTTTTTTGAGGATTTGAGATTATTTTGTTCTAAGAAAAGTAATTTAATAGTATGCTACACTTTTTGGAAGATACATGTTTGAAGGAAAGGTAATCCTTAATATGGCCCTGATAATGAGGTAGTGATTTTGGAATAAGAGATGGTTGATTTGGATAAATTATTTGGGATATTCTTTACTTCCTTGAAACTGATTATGATTCGTATATTCCATCATTGTTGGATTTTACAACATTTTTTGGATAGAAGGAGTATATCCAGTATTCTATAAGGAATAAGGGAGCATGAATATAATCAATAATGTTTTATGGTAATTCTGGATGTTGCGGAGTTTTAAAAGAATACAAGATAAAGGTGTTCACATGTTATTACCTAGAAAAAATGATATTCATTGTGTTTAACTTCCGTATAAATTTTGGATAGAGAGTTTGGATATAAGTATTTTCGATAAATATAAAGGATGGAATGGAGTAAGTTTGAAATTGGATGCTATTGTTATGGTTATTTTTGATTTTTATAAAAAAGACAACCTAGAGGTCGGGCGACAACTAGTCGCGTCTGGCAGGGCCGCAAGACTTGAACCTGTAACCGAAGAGCGACATTGGTGGATCACCTATGACTGGACTACGTGATGTACTGGTTTTTATAATTTAGTTTGTTTTAAAAAGTCTGATAAATGAATTATAAATTTCTTATTTTTGGAACCCTATATGATTAGGATAAATAATTTTTTTTGAAATCTTTTGGAGTGAAATATGAGTTTGTGGTAGGAATTACTTGAAGGATGAAACTCTACTTGTCAAATATATATATATATATATATATATATAATTTTTTCCCTCTTACTAAGACTAAATTTTATTAACCTATGTTCCGATGTGGGTTTTCCCAAAAAGGTATTTTGTATTTTCAACCTTTTATTTTCAAAGAAAAATTCCAAATTGTGAGGACACAATTTATTGAAGGAGGGAAGAATATAACACCCCATGATTTGATATTACATTAGTTATTCAAAGTAATTCAATAACTTACACTACCCATAAAATCAAGTTCAAGAGCATCACGACATACCAATCCAGCCGTTCAAAAGTGGTTATGAATAGTATTAACTGAATTTTAAACTATATATAATCCTTACAATTTTAGAATCCATATTATGAGTTTCTTAGACATAATATTAGAACTAATTCATTTTTTTAAATAAAAGAAGTATATTTCAAAAAATTTACTTTTACCGCCTTTTAATGGTGAACAATTTTTAAATCCAATATCTGAAACATTTATATATTCAATTTGAAAAAATAAACTTCTTCTTTATAATTGGGATATAATAATTTAGTTTCAATAAATTTTTGGTGTTTTTCTGATAACCTTCATATTTGGGTGAATAGTGAAAATACTATATTTTAACTGAAAACAAATTTTTTAATAAAAACAATTTATAGTGTTAAATTATACATTTTAATGGTTTGGAATATAAATAGATTATATTTTTACAATTTAATCCAATTCTGGTCATTTTAAGTAATTTCACTTTGAAATTGGACATAAACAAGTGTTAAACTTTTGATAGTTATTATTTCTTAAAAATACGCGTTTTGGTTTTGACAACGGAAATTAATTTTAAATTAATAAATGAAACTTATATATTTTTCATTTGGTAAAATATACTTCATTATTGAATTCTTAATATCAAAACTATAATAGGGTGAATTTGTGGTATTTTTCTGAAAACTTTTAATTTTTGATGAATAGTGAAAAAACCTGAGTTATTGTTTAAAACCGAATTTTTATTTAAATAATTATTTATTTTAATTAAAATTATTTTAGGTCAAAATAGATACCAAATACCTATATAAGTTCAATGTAATTAATTTGAGTCAGTTTATAATAATTTTAGATATATAAAATTTTTATTGAACTTTTCACTGTCTTTTACCCATCTCCTATGAGAATTTGTAAATTCACATAAAACATAATTTTACCACATCTATGAGTTGAATTTTTAAAATCATAGAGACATGGTTAATATCAAGGAGTAATATGTGGTTCAAAAAGATAAATTTTTTTTCCATGAATAGTAGCATTTTACTTTTATTTACCACGGTTAAATGTAAACAGGGTAATTAAGGGTAAAAATGATATTATAATTACCCTAAAACATGTCCTAATTCTATTGGATAAGTGTAATTCGATCATAAACAACCTTAAAAATAAAATATGACCCTTTAGATCCAATTGGATAAGATTAAGACATTTATTATTATTTAATTTATAGAGGAGTTAAAAGAGTTAAAATCAAAGTTTAATAACTAAACCATTTTTAATATAGGGTTATAAATAAGTTAAATTTGACTATAAATATTAATTAAGATTATAAAAAGATTTCATACATAATGGTATTTTATTTTTAATTTTTAATTATTAAATAATTAAATTTATTAATGACACAATGATGATGTAGTAATTACCTTATTAATGATAGAATCAAATAAATGGTATTATAAATATTAAAATAAATATAATTTCACAGTTTTTATGAAATACACAAATTTTCTAGGTGAATATAACATGTTAGTGATGATTCAGTGTATCTTGTTGGAAGTAATCAAGTTTTGATGACTTTTACAAAAACAAAATACAAAATAGTGTCAAAATTCACATAAATTTATATTTAAAACAAATACTATATTATTGGTTGATATACTATTCCTAAAAATGCAAGGCTTGGAAAAAGGGATTAAATAATATTATATATGTCATTAATGATCCACATGAGGTTCTCTTGGAATTTTAGAGTATGTTTATTAACCATATAGAGTAAGAATACAAGAAAACACGGTAAAAGTTAAACTATTAAACTAAGAGTTAAATCTATGAGATATGGTTAAAATGGTAACCTAAACATGTATAAAACCTATTGTTTGACTGGATTTAGAGCCATAACCACCTAAGAATAGAAATAAATTCATTTGGAACCATTATAAACCGAATATGATTGAATTATAAATTAATACTTTAATCTTTTCCAAAAGTGACCGTCACCCATCTTATAAAAGCGCACTTCCCCTTCTCATAAATTAACACCTCCAAAGCCATTTGGTTTGGCCAAACCCTCCCCAAATATCCTCCCAACTATACTACCATCATCCTAGAAGCCTTCCTTTGGTCAGAAAGCCATCCTTATGAGCCCTTTTGAACAAATCAAAAGGAAGAACCCGAAGAAGAGGTAATGATTTCACCAACCTCTTTCAAGTTCTATTATTCTTCCACTTACTCTTTATTTGTTGTTTAAATTATAAAATAATAACTCAAGTATCTTTAATATACATTTATTTTATTATAAATATGGCACAACTATATTCATTATTCTATCCATGACTGATAATGTCCCCATGCGTGCGTACGTACGGCGTACCGTCTCCACGCCATGGTGTAATTTGTTAATCAACAATATGTTATTTGGATGGATATAATGATGAGTAATATGTATATAATTAAAGAAAATAGCATGATAATGTTTCTGTAAAATTAATATACCATTCGATTCCACACTTACAAGGAAATGATATTGTCCTTCGTGCATATGTACGGATTACCGTCTCCACGACGTGATGAGATTCATTTCCACGTTCACCATTCACCGATGATTATAAAAAATATATATTACTAATAAGTATGTAATATATGAAATAATAATACTACTGGAGATATATATATATATATATATATATATATGTACTTACATATATCTTATTCACTTTGATCCATGCAATAAGATATTAAAATGGAAACATTGTTTATGCGTACGTACGGACTACCGTCTCCATAAATGGTGTTTTTTATTTCATATATCTGTCTATTATAAATATTTATATTCTAAATATATATGATATATAAATCTTGTTTTATATTCTGTAAGTATTTAAATCTTGATCTAAGTGATACAATCAAGACTAAAAATTTAAACACATATGATAATAAAAATGATTATTACCAGAAATGTTAATTTAACATGAAAATTATTATTAAATGTGTAGTATAAATTCATAAATGAATCATTTATGATATCATAAATATTAATACAGTTCTGGTATAATTTAATAACATACTATGATTTTCATACAGGTGGTGAAACGTACCATCGATTAAAGGAATGTGCTAGGTAAGGGTTAATTCCTCAATCTCATTATTATCCGAGATTGTTTATGTGTAAGTATTTAAAAGGAAATTTTTATCATCCATTTCCATTTTTTATAAAAATGATTTCAAAATGAATATTTTAAGGATTTTTGAAAGGTACTCTTTATCAATATCAGAATTTAAAATCTTTTAAAGATTTATCTTTCTAAATGTTTTTAATTAATGTCCATGTTTTCAAAATGATTTTAAGGATTTATTTATATGGACATGAATGTTTTGAAATGATATTTAATTTCAAAAATTTCAAAGTGGTATGGGACAATTTGATTCCAAAATTCATTTTAAATCACTTCCTTTATAAATGTGTGACTTTTAAATGATTTTACAAAAAGGATATTTCTCATAAAAAGTTTTACTCATCATTTTCAATTATGTCAAATTCCTTTACTGGATATTATTTTTGATTGAGGTTGATTTATTATAATACAATCTTCCATGTTTTATTGAATGAGTTATGATATGTTTGACTGTGGATGTTCTATTTTTATACCATTCATGGTTTATGGTTAATGTAATGACATTTTTTATGCTAATTTTAATACGAATGATTATGTTATGTGTCATCGTTTTCATATGAGGAGTGCAATGGACTTAGTAAGTGATGGGTGGAGCCCACTGTAGCTCATCGATGCATCAACAGGTCTCATGAGACAAACTAGTGTCTTGGCACAAGGCCTTGACAAAAATATTGTTTGTAGTCTTGGCACAAGGCCTTGACTATGTGGTAATGATGTCCAGCTTTTGGCATTCCCTCATTATGAAATTAGTTATTACACTTGATTATTTGACTAGTAGAATATCCATGTTAATGTTTATATGGTAATGTTTGATTTTTTTCATATTATGTTAAAGTTTATGTTTAAAAAGACTGTTGTTTTTATCACACATCTTGCCTTAAAATTTTATAGCTTCCGCTAAATTATTTACCCTTGGGCATCTGAGCTCACCCATTTCTTATGTTTTATTTTCCTAGGATTCTAAGAAGTGTATTATGAATGATATGCAGGGTTAAGCTAAATGGAATAATGGCGTTATTATAGAACATTTTTTTTTGTTGTATGTTAGAATGTGTAATGTAATGTTCCTGTATGAAATCTATTTTCCAAGACTGGTAAACTGATCGGTCTTTCATGATTTGATTTCCTGTAATCATACTAATGTATTAAAATAATGCATTGAATCTAGGAATATAGGGTTGGGGCATTATAGTTGGTATCAGAGAAAGTTTAACAATAACCTTGGAAACTAGATTTAGATAAACTCTGATTAGATCACATTACAGAAAGATAGAATTTGAAGATTAGTATAGAATAACTTTCTAGAATTTTTGTAATGTAATGATTTTGTGAGTTTTACCAAGAAAATTCATCCCTGTCTGGATACGAACAAGTAGAGGTGGCTCTTGCACATATGTACCTAGGAGTAAAACCCGAAAACACTACTTTGAGCTAGACTCGAATGGGAACTAGTGCACGACAATGAGCCTTACTACACTATTGGTTACGACACTACTGGGTGATATGCATAGGATAATTCTTATTTTCTTTACAAACTACAATGAAGGTTTTATGAGTATATACCTCCTCAAAGAAAACAATTTTGTGATTATGGATTATATCCATAAACTGTTCAATTTAAGTTAGGTATTTTACATTATTGGAATTATGAATTGCGATTCATAAACTGACCTAGTGTATGCCATTGTATAGAAATTGTGTCCAATAGAATGAATATGAACTCCAGAAATACATATGATCCAAAGACTAAGAAGGGTCATATCTATCATAGTATTAAGCCACCATTTAGAAGGGAAATAGTCTCCCATGTATCCTTAACATATGAAGAAATAGTATCACGTGTTAATAAGATAAGTAAAGAATTATTTGAGTCCTATGGCTTTGAAGGGAAGCAAGATAATAAAAGGATGGAATAGAGAATGATGGATAAAGTGAAGAGGGAAAAGAAGGATTTTCCCATATGTGATAACTGTGGAAAGAATCACCATGGTAAATTTTTGAAGTGAATGTGAGTTTGTTAAAAGTTCGTAGAAAAAGGACACCAAGTAAGTGATTGCAAGGGTAAGAAAAAATTTCAAATGTACAATGCTTCATCTACAAGGCATTGGGACACTACACAAATCAATGTCTCAGTCATTAGAGTATACCTTAAATGATGCTATTGGATAATAATGAAGTTATGATACAACCTCATGTGAAAAGGAATGACTAGTGTTCTTATGTTGTTAATATAGAATTATTTCATTTGAGTGTTGTATCAACAATTTAATGGTTATATGAATTATGGAGCTAAATAAGGATTGTACTGTAGTACTATTTTATTGAGGATTTGAGATTATATGTTTCTAAGAAAAGTGAGTTAATAGTAAGCTACACTTTTTGGAAAATACATGGGTGAAGGAAAGGTAATGCTTAATATGGCCCTGATAATGAGGTAGTGATTTTTGGATAAGAGATGGTTGATTTGGATAAATTATATTGGAAATTATTGACTTCCTTGAAACATATTATGATTTATATATTCCATCATTTTTAGAGTTTACAAAAAAAAATTGGATAGAAGGAGTCTATCCTGTATTCTATAAGGAATAAGGGAGCATGAATATAATCAATAATATTTTATGGTAATTCAAGATGTTGCAGTGTTTTAAAATAATAAATGATTAAGGAGTTCACATATTATCACCTAGAGAAATGGATCTTTATTGTGTTTAACTTCGTTATAAATGTTGGACAGAGAGTTTGGATATAAGTATTTTGGATAAGTGTAAAGGTTTGAATGGATTAAGTTTGAAATTGGATGCTATTGTTATGGTTATTTTTGTATTGTTATAAAAACGACAACCTAGAGGTCGGGCGACTATTAGTCGTGTCCAGAAAGGCCACGAGACTTGAACCCGCAACCGAAGAGCGAAAAAGGTACATCACCTACGACTAAACTACGTGATGTACAGGTTTTTATAATTTAGATTTTTTAAATAGTATGATAAATGAATTATAAATGAATTATTTTTGGAACCCTATATGATTAGGATAAATAATTTTTTCTTGAAATCTTTTGGAGTGAAAGATGAATTTGTGGTAGTAATTACCTGAAGGATGAAATTTTACTTGTCAAGTATATATATATATATATATATATAATTTTTTTCCTCTTATTATGTCTAAATTTTATTACCCCAATTTCCAATGTGGGTTTTCCCACAAAATTATTTTCTATTGTCAACCATTTATTTTCAAAGAAAAATTTCAAAATTTTAGGACACAATTTATTGAAGGAAGGAAGAATTTAACACCCCCATTATTTGATATTACGTTAGTTCTTCAAAGTAATTCAATAACTTACACTACACGCAAAACTGAGTTCAAGCGCACCACGACTTACCAAACTAGCCGTTCAAAAGAGGTTATGAATAATATTAACTGAATTTTGAACTATATATAATACTTATAATTTTAGAATCCATATTATGAGTTTCTTATACATAATGTAATAACTAATTCATTTTTTCAGATAAAAGAAGTATTTTTCAAAAAATATACTTTTACAACCTTTTAATGGTGAACCCTTTTTAAATAAAATATTTGAAACTTTTCTATATTCAATTTGAAAAAATAAACTTCTTCTTTAGAAAAGGGATATAAGAATTTAGATTCTATAAAGTTTTGGTTTTTTTCTGATAACTTTCATATTTTGGTGAATAGTGCAAAATACTATATTTTTACTGCAAAGAAATTTTTTAATAAAAATAATTTATAGTGTTAAATTATACATTTTAATGGTTTGGAAGTATAAATAGATTATATTTTTACCATTTAATTAAATGCGGGTCAGTGTAAGTAATTTCACTTTGAAATTGGACATAAACAAGTGTCAATATTTTGATACTTATTATTTCTTAAAAATATGATTTTCGGTTTTGACAGCGGGAATTAATTTTAAATTAATAAATGAAACTTATATGTTTTTAATTTGGTAATATGGACTTCATTATGGAATTCATAATATAAAAATTAGATTTGGGTAAATTTTTATTATTTTTCTGAAAACATTTAATTTTTGATAAATAGTGAAAAACACTGAGTTATTGTTTAAAACCGAATTATTATTTAAATTATTATTTAATTTATTTAAATATAATTTAGTTCAAAATAGATACATATTACCTATATAAGTTCAATGTAATTCATTGGAGCCAGTTTATAATAATTTTAGATATATAAAAATTGTATTGAACTTTTCACCGTCTTTTACCCAACTCTTAGGAGAATTTGTAAATTCACATAAAACATAATTTTACTACTTATGTGAGTTGAATTTAGAAAATTAGAGAGACACTATTAATATCAATGAGTAAAATGTGATTCAATAAGATAAAAATAATTTTTGGTGAATAATAACTTTTTTACTTATATTTACCATGGTTAAAAGTAAATAGGGTAATTAAGGGTAAAAATGATATTATTATTACCAAAACACATTACCTAATTCTATTGGATAACTGTAATTTGACCAAAAACAACTTTGGGAATAAAATATGACCCTTTAGTTCCACTTGGATTAGATTAAGACATTTATTATTATTTAATTTAAAGAAGAGTTAAAAGTGTTAAAATCAAAGTTTAATAACAAAATCATTTTTAATATAGGGTTATACATAATATAAATTCAACTATAAATATTAATTAGAAATATAAAAAGATTTCCTACATAATAGTAGTTTATTTATAATTTTTATATATTAAATAATTAAATTTATTAATGACGCAATTATGAATCGGTAATTACCTTATTAGTGAATGAATCAAATAAATGGTATTATAATTATTAAAATAAATATAATTTCAAATTTTTTATGAAATAAAAGATTTTTCTAGGTGAATATAACATTTTATGGATGATTAAATGTATCTTTTTAGAAGTAATCAAGTTGTGATGACTTTCACAAAAACAAAATACCAAATAGTGTCAAAATTGACATAAATTTATATTTAAAACAAATACTATATTATTGGTTGATATAATATTCCTAAAAAGTTAAGGTTTCACCAAAGGGATTAAATAATATTATATATTTCATTAATGAGACACTTGAGGTTCTCTTGGAAGTTTAGAGTATGTTTATTAACCATATAGAGTAAGAATACAAGAAGACACTATAAAAGTTAAACTATTTAACTAAGAGTTAAATCTAAAAGATATGGTTAAACTGGTAACCTAAACATGTCTATAACCTATTGGTTGAGTGTTTTTCGACCCATAACCACCTTATTATCTAAAAAAATTAATTTGGAACCATTATAATTCGAATATTATTGTATAATAAATTAACACTTTAATCATTTCCTAAAGTGACCCTCACCCCTCTTATAAAAGGGAACTTCCCCATCTCTCAAATTAACACTTCCAAATCCATTTGGCTCGGCCAAACCCTACCCAAATATCCTGGAAACAATATTACTTTCATCCTAGAGGCATTCCTTTGGTCATAAAGGCAACCTATGGAGCCCTTTTGATCAAATCAAAAGGAAGAACCCAAAGAAGTGGTTATGATTTCACCAACCGCTTTCAAGTTATCTTATTCTTCCACTTACTCTTTCATTGTTTTTTACATTATAAAATAATAAATCTAGTATCTTATATATACTGTGATGTTATTATAAATATTTCACAACTATATTCATTTTTCTATCCATCTTATGAATGATAATGTCACCATGCATGTGTACGTACGACTTACCGTCTCCACGCCGTGGTGTAATTTTTTAATCAACACTATGTTATTTGGATGGATATAATGATGAGTAATATGTATATAATTTATTAAAAACATTTTATTGTCTCTTTAAAATTAATATACCTTCCTATTCCACGCTTTTTAGGAAATGATATTGTCGCTCGTGCGTACGTACAGATTACCGTCTCCACGATGCGATGAGATTCATTTCCATGTTCACCATTCATAGATGATTATAAAAATATATATTACTAATAAGTATGTATTATATGATATAATAATGATACTGGAGATATATATATAGATATATATTTATTTACTTATATATATCTTATTCACTTAGTTCCGTTCAATACGATATGAAAACAGAAACATCGTTTATGCGTACATACGGACTACTATCTCCATAAATGGTGTTTTTCATTTCATATATATGTCTATTATAAATATTTATATTCAAAATATATATGATATATAAATAATTTTTCATATTCTGGAAGTATTTAAATCTTGATCTATGTGATACAATCAAGATTAACAAGTTAAAACACGTATGATAAAGAAAATGATTATTTCCCGAAATGTAAATTTAACATGGAAATTATTATTAATGGGTAGTATAAAGTCATAAATGAATCATGTATGATATCATAAATATTAATATGGTTCTGGTATAATTTAATAACATACTATGATCTTCATAAAGGAGGTTAAATTTACCCTCAAATAAAGGAAAGTACAAGGTAATGGTTAGTTCCTCAATCTCATTATTTTCCGAGATTGTTTGTGTGGGGAATTTGATTCAAAAAACCTATTTAAATTAATTCCATTATAAATGTGGGAATTTTATATGATTTTTCAAAAAAGGATATTTCTCTCAAAATGTTTTACTCATCATTTTCAACTATATCAGCATCCTTTATTGGATATTATTTTTGATTGAGGTTGATTTATTATAATACAATATTCCATGTAGTATTGAATGAGTTATGATATTTCTGACTGTGGATGTTCTATTTTTATACCATTCATGGTTTATGTCTAATGTAATTTATTTTTTATTCTAGTTTTAATATGAATGTTTATGTTATGTTTCAACTTTTTCATATGAGGAATGCGGTAGACTTAGTAATTGACAGGTGGAGCCTGCTCTAGCTCCTCGATGCATCGATATGTCTCATGAGACAAACTACTGTCTTGGAAAAAGGCCACGAAAAAAATTTATTTTCAGTCTTGGAACGATTCCTTGACTATGTGGTAATGATGTCCGGCGTTAGGCATTCCATCATTATAAAATTAGTTATTACATGTGATTATTCGACTAGTAGAATATCCATCTGCATGTTTATATGGTATTGTTTGATTTTTTTTCATATTATGTTCAAGAATATGTTTAAAAAGGCTATTGTTTTTATCACTCATCATTCCTTAAAATTTTATAGCTTTAACTAAATTATTTACCCTTACTGGGAATCTGAGGTCACCCATTTCTTATGATTTATTTTCCCAGGATTCCAATAAGTGTATTATGATTGGTATGCAGGGTTATGTTAAAGGGAATAATGGCGTTCTCAAAGAAATGTTTTTTATTGCATGTTATAAAGTGTAATGTAATGTTCTAGTATGCAATCTATTTTCCAAGACTACTAAATTGATCAGTTATTTGGGACATGATTACTTGTAATCATGCTAATGTATTAAAATAATGCACCGACTCTGGGAATCTAGGGTGAGGGCGTTACATCAGTGTACCACCACCAAAAAAGTCTATAACATCTAGCCCATGTAATAGAAATGTAATAGTGTGAAAGCTTGTATATATAAGTAATGCAGTACTATGTCTGTAAATACCCAAGTACCTGATTCATCCCTCACCTTGTGTCTTAACATGTAACCAATTAATTATTTGATTATTACCAATTTATAACATATCACATGTTAACAAATGTGAAGGTTGAAAGTCATGACAAGGAAACCTCTAATGATATTTAATAGTGAAGTCCCAAGGTAATAACCCAAGACACATAGAAATCTAGGGACACCATCTCAGTACTATCATTAGGGTGTCATGGGGAAGAGTGTAAGAAAAGGGGCATAGTCCATTTAATTCCACAATGAGGTTCTACTGAATCCAAGGTGACCGTCCAAGGTAAAATGTGGTTAAACTGAAATAGGGCCCTATGGGCTGTAACCATGGAACCTACTTGTCTATATTGGATCCATGGAGTGTATATAAAGAATCGTGTAATAATATGAAGGGATCCTACGATTTCATATTGGGCATCCAAGAAAAGACATGGATCTGAATCTAGGTGGGTCTCAACCTAAGAAAGTTTTATCCTTAAATCAGAATTAGGATCCCGAGTTCTCATTGAATTCTCTGATCAGAATGAAATGAGGGCTTGAGTCGGACCATTCCTATTGGATTATGAAGTCTTGTAATATTTAATTTTGTTTAATACTTTATTTTCATTAGTTTGATAAGGTTATGAAACATGAAACCTTTGGTTCAAGCCTTTCTTTTCATTACTGTGATTTGGTCAAGTAGCATGCAACCTTTTAATCAAGTCTTACTTAATCAATAAGTCCATTTGGTTAAAGCCATGCCTTTCATTGGTGTGAAAAGGCCATGTATCATGAAACATTTATTAATCCCAATTATGGAATATTCAATAATGAATGTTCATTCTACTATCTACCATTAATGTGGTAATGGGTTCTATTGACATGCAACCTATCTATCATTTACATTCAATCATAACAAGTAATATTTTCAACATACTTTCCAATTACAATTTCACATTTAATTATCAATTGAATCACATACCTTATGTCAATAAAGTGGTGAGAATACATGGTACTTTCCATTATTAAATTTTCATTACAATCAATCAATTTAATATAGAAAATCATACTGTTATAGTGGTCAAGCCATGGCACACTCAAATGGTGGGACAAATACATCCAAACACTAAGCATTAATTATGGAAAAACCTTCAAAAATAAATGTATTGAGTTGTGGGTGTAACTACTAACAAATAATCACATGTTTGGAAAAAACATAACTATATGGTTCTAATGAAAATAAACATGGAATATAAATTCTATAAACAACACCCAATGAAATTTGTGGGCCACACACAACAAATCCAAAATCAACGATCTTTAGGAATGAGTTATAGAAAAAAAAATTAGGCTTGTAAGACTCTCTAACATTGATATTGGCCCTTGATTTGGCTTAGATCATAGTAGATCTAGGAAAATGAGAAAAAACAAATTCCCGAATAACACGGTTGTGATAAAGAGAGATGGAGGATTACTCAAGAGGAATTGAGTACTTACCATTGCGCCTCCCACATGACAAAAAAATCTTGATCAGAACCTAGAGAAAGGATATATTCAAATCCCTAGGTTTTTCCATCCAAAAAATCCAATTTTAGAGAAAAGGGGTTAATCTTGGTGGTTATCAGATTAGGTAATAAGAGGGGTTATAATTATATCATCAATGGAAAAATTGTCAAATTACCCAGAAAAAATGGCCAGTGTATGGTTTGACAAACTGTGCACATACCGTGCACAATTACCTGGATAAAAAGGGGATCTTGAAAGGTTAAGGCACATGACCATGCACCAGACATGCGAGGTGGCTTTGTCAGGAAACACACCATCTACATGGTTAGGAAAACCATGCACCAACCAGTGCCAATCATGCAACATGGCTATTTTCCCCAAAAATAAGGGTTCCAGGCACTCAACAATCCCCAAATAACCCTAATAAATTGGATAATGCATTTGGTATCTATAAAAGGTCCTAGATAATAAAATTAGTCCAAAATTTAATGTATATATACCTGATTGAAAAACCAAATTCTAAAAAAAATTTGGAAGACAATTTTTTATATATATAGATGACACCAGAAAAGAAACATTAAGTTTACATATTTGTTATAGTTTTAGAATTTGAAATTAGAAGTTGGTATTGTGCCTTATTATTAATTGAGTTAATGAAGGAAGATGGAGAACACTATATGCGTAAATTTAAAGTAGAATTTTTTAGGATTTTGAAGAAATGTTCCTGTCACTAGATTCAACTAATCGAAATTCGGAAATCTATATGTTAGACTCAGTATTTTTAAGGAAATTAAAGATACATCTTCCACACACATGTTTCACATATCAGAATATAGAGTTCCCTTAATCAACTATGTGGGTTAGTATATGTTTCCTAGGTAGAGTCTCCAAATAGTCCACCATCATATCAGTTGAGTTAGTTCCAACCACAGAACAACTATAATGTCAGTGGATCCCTATAAAAAATGTAAAATAGAAGTTGTGTCAAATAAATCAGATATTTTCCCCTATAAATAATATATGGATCAAGTTTCTAATGAGTAACAAGCACTGAATCAATGTGTAACACTAGATCATTGGGAACACTATTTTTAATCCTTTATATTCATATTTAAATAAATATATTACAATGTTCTCATGTGTATATAGGATAAAAGTCCTAAACATATAATATTATGTGTCCAATTTAATTTTACATATCATTAAGTTGGTTTAATTATTATGTCTGATTTTGTTCGAATAATGTGTGGGCAGTGTGACTTAGTGCATTTAGTATCATAGCACATCAATTTTTTGACAAACTAATCTGAAGGGGAATTTTTTTTTAGTTTAAATTTGAAAATATAGAATCTATAGAGTGCCTGATTATTCAGTGTACTGATGTTTTTTCTTCCGTTGGTTTTACATTTTCCCCTTTCCCTATAGGTATAATAGTTATTATAACGACCCACACTTTACATACATTGTTAATACTTCAAAATTGAAGCACACTTATTACAACATATGACAAAACCACAAAGGACCGTATAGGTATAGTGTCTTTAGAAACTGGGAAACATAAACAACTGGTTCATAAATCTTCTACAGTGTCTCCCATTTATTTCATCATATCTAGGGTCCCTTTTAGCATATTCTACTTAATATCCATCTTCCTGACCTGGGGAAAAGAAAGCATAAAAGGGTGAGCTCAAATTCTCAGCAAGGGCAAATAAAGGAAATAAAAATCATATCATATCTTTATGAAAATCAAAACCTGCAAAAGAGATCATAATATCTTAACATGAAATAAATCATAGAAGTGAAAATGAGATCCCCATAATCATAACATAAAACTTGAAACTTTGTGGCATGCACACATAATCATGGAAAATCATTTCTTGTTAGTCATGACTCATTTCCAAGACTATCTTAGTGGACAAAGTCCCTTTCTGAACCGAGTCACCCTCGTTCCAGTCCTGTTTCACTGAACCGGTATAACCTACCGTTCCAGCCATGTCTATCTCATGAGATATAAAATCTTTACCCAATGCATTGGAGGGAGATATAGGTCCCACGCATCTTATAATGAATCCTTTCTTATGTGTGCCACATAATCATAAAACATACATCATCCCATAACACATGTAACAAAAATGGGATTCTTGAAACATCATGACATCATAAATCAATTCATATAAGATAAAGGAATTCATAAAAATAATTCCATCACAACATGATCAAATCAATGTAATAATAGGGATAAAAATAGAACCCTTTATTATTTTAGATGGAAAATAATTTTGATAAAACACTTGAACTCCATTCTTGAGGAAAATATCCTTTCTTCTTCAAAAACACTTTTCCTTTCATAACATGTCATACAACTTTAAAATAAAAGAAGTTGATTAAAAATAAACTTGAAAACTTGTAAAGGAAGATTCTTGGAAATAATGTTTTAAAAATCCATTCATGCCGTATAAATTAAAAAAAACATTCTTCGTACTTTTGTCGGAAAAGTCAAAAAGTACCTCGTACGACAAAAGATTCCTTTCATACAAATTACTAAAAACTCACCGAAGGGTAGAATGGATTTAAACAATTGTAGGTGGATGGAAATAATATTACATATTGATGAAACATGGATGTTGATGATAAAATACACCCCAGTAAATACTTACGAATAAACAATCTCGGATAAAAATGAGATTGTGATATTTCCCTTACCTTAGGTCCAATTTTCTTTGTTCGTGTCCGAAGCTCCTGTATAATGGTTTAAATAATGTTATTGAATTATTCCAGAATCATACATATTGATATGAGATCATATATGGTCATATTATTAACTTCTTGTTAGTAATATTTCATTGTTACTTGTTACTCGGGTCTTTATAACTTTTTCTTCTTATGCGTGTTTTGTTGAATAAATTCTTATTCTTATCTTTAGGTTATAGATAATTCATTTCCATAATGTTATTAGTGTAGTATATACCATATTCATTCATTCAATTCATTTATATAATCATTATGAAATGAAGATCATGTAGAACGAATCACATCACATCGTGGAGACGGTATTCCGTACGTACGCACGAGTGATGATATCGTTCCTATGATCGTGGAATTGTATTGGAGTATATATATATATTATTTCAGTATCAATATTACTTAATAATAATCATATATAGTTACTCATTACACCATTATATCCATCCTTGTAAGGTGATGGGGGAAAATAGATTACACCACGGCGTGGAGACGGTATTCCGTACGTACGCACGCGCGGTGATTTCATTTTTCCGTAGGATGGATAGAAGGTGAATTAGGGTTGTTTCATATTTATAATAACATATCAGTATGTAAGTAATACTGATGTTATTACTTTATCATGAAACAACTAAAGAAGAAGAAGTTGAAGAAGAAAGAAATTGAAAAGATCGGTAATGGATATTACCTCTTCTTTGGAACGCCTCTTTGAATCCTCCACTTAAGGAACTAAGATTGGTCTTTTGAGAAGACCAGGACCTCTAGGATTATTCTAGGGAAGTGGAGAGGAGAAAAGGGCAGGGGTTGGCCGAGCTTGAGTGCTCAAATTGGTGTGAGGAGGAGGGGGAGGAGGTGCCCTTTTATAAGGGAGGAGAGGGGCACCTTAGGAATATCTCAAAATATTATTTTATATTAAAGTCAAAATCGGTTTATAATGGTTCCAAAGGGTCTTATTTCGAAGCTAAAGTGGGGAAGGGTCGAAATCCTATAAACCAATAAGATTTAGATAAGTTTAGGGTACTATTTTAACCTTATCAATTAGATTTAACTCTAAGTTAATTAATTTAACTTTTACTGTGTCTTTTTGTTTTCTTTCACTATATGGTTAATACACTTACTATAACATGCCAAAAGAACCCCAAATTGTTTATTATTAATATATATATCCTTATCTAAGTCATTTGGCCGAACCTTAGATTTTTAGGAATAAAATAACAATTAATAATTTAATATTTGATTTAAAAACTATTTTGTGTCAATTTTGACACTATTTGATATATGATTTTTTTGTGAAAGTCATAACAGAATTATATGTTCGCACCAAGTTGATTAAATCAACATTAATATATCATAGTAACCTAGAAAATTAGTGGAATTCATAAAAAGTCTCAAATTACATTTATTTTGGTATTTATATTATTAATTTTGTCAATATTTCATTAATAAGATAATTACTGCATCATCTTTGTGTCAAAATAAATTAAATTATTTGATGTCTAAAAATTACAAATAAAATACCATCATGTAGGAAATCTTTTTAGATTTCTAATGAATATTTACAATCGAATTTATCTTATGTATAACCCCATATTAAAAATGATTTACTTATTAAACTTTGATTTTAACTATTTTAACCCTTCTTTAAATAAATTAATAATAAATGTCCTAATCTAATCCAAGTGGGCCTAAATGGTCATATTTTATTCCTAAGTTTGTTTTTGGTCTTATTACACTTGTCCAATAGAATTAGGACATGTGTTAGGGTAATATTGATATCATATTTACCCTTAGTTACCCTATTTACTATTAACCGCGGTAAAAATAGTAAAAAGTTACTATTCACCAAAAAATTATTTTTATCTCATTGAACCACATTTTACTTACTGACATCAACCGTGTCTGTCGGATTTTTGAAATTCCATTCACAGAAGCGGTAAAATTAAGTTTTATGCAAAATTCAGTTTTTAACCTACCACTTAGTGGTTTCACTATTCATCAAAAATTGAAAGTTTTCAGAAAAATACCAAAATTTCACCCTAGGCTAATTTCGATATTCTGAGTCCAAAAATGAAGTCCATTTTGAAAAATAAAATTTATAAATTTTCAAAAAGTGGTTATTACTATTCATAACGGCTAGTTTTAATAGCATGTTGTTGTTTAGTGAAACTCGGTATTGCGTACGACGCAAGCTATCGAGGAAGGTCGCGATTGCGTATAAAGAGAGCCAAGCAAGTGTTGTGTAGAAAAAGATTCCTTTGATGATTTATATAACATAAAAGTCTCGGGTGTTACATTCTACCCCCCTTAAAAAGAATTTCGCCCTCGAAATTCGTCACTTAACAAACAGATGAGGATACTTCTCCCTCATCATATCCTCAAGCTCCCATGTAGCTTCTTCAAGTTGGTGGTTTCTCCATAAAACTTTCACCAAGCGAGTGGTCTTGTTTCGTAGGAATTTTTCGCTACGATCTAGAATCTCTATCGGCTGTTCTTCATAAGAAAGATCTTGCTCCAGCGGTACAACTTCTGAGCTGAGTACATGTGAAGGATCTGGTATGTACTTTCTCAGGAGAGATACATGGAACACATCGTGAACTTGAGAGAGATTCGGTGGAAGCGCCAATCGGTAAGCTACCTTCCCAACACGATCCAGTATTTCGAAAGGACCGATATATCTAGGGCTCAACTTCCCCTTCTTTTCAAATCTCATAACCCTCTTCCAGGGAGATATTCGTAAGAACACTTTATCGCCCACTTCAAACTCTAGGTCTTTTCTTCGGTTGTCGGCATAACTTTTCTGTCGACTCTGAGCTGCTCTTATGTGTTGTTGAATAGATCTAACCTTTTCTGCCATTTCATCAACGAGATCAGGTCCTAATAGCTTTCTTTCCCCAACTTCATCCCAGCAAGTTGGAGTCCTGCATTTCTTTCCATAGAGAGCTTCATAAGGAGCCATCTGAATACTGGAGTGAAAGCTATTATTATAAGAAAATTCCACCAAAGGTAGGTGTTGATCCCAACCTCCTTTGAAATCCATAGAGCAAGCTCTCAACATATCTTCTAGGGTTTGAATTGTTCTCTCAGACTGACCGTCTGTCTGGGGATGATAAGCAGTGCTGAAACTCAACTCTGTATCCAGAGTATGCTGAAGACTTCGCCAGAACTTCGAGGTAAATCTCGGATCTCGATCAGATATAATAGAAAGTGGTACTCCATGCAATCTTACCACTTCCTTTACATATATCCTGGCAAGCTGATCTAGAGAGAAATCCTCTCTAATAGCAATGAAGTGTGCAGACTTTGTAAGACGATCAACTATGACCCAGATAGCATTGTTGCCTTTGGATGTTTTAGGAAGTCCTGTGACAAAGTCCATAGTGATGTTTTCCCATTTCCATTCGGGTATGGGTAATGGTTGTAACACCCCCTTAGACTTCTGTCTCTCAGCTTTAACTTGTTGACAAACCAAGCATCGAGAGACATATTCAGCAACATCTCTTTTCATGCCATCCCACCAGAAGTACTCTTTCAGGTCCCTATACATCTTCGTGCTTCCAGGATGAATAGAGAATGAAGAACTATGAGCCTCATCCAGCAGCTCTTTCTTTAATTCGGGGATGGGAGGAACGCAAACCCGATTCCTAAACTTTATTATCCCATCACAATCAAGGTTGAATTCAGGAACATTTCTCACCTTCTTTTGTAACTCGACATCTTCTTTCTGTGCCTCTTTAATCTTCACATGTATAGATGGTTGAACATTCATTTGAGAAAGATAAGATTTTTCCCCTTCCATTATAATTCCAAGATCCATCCTTTGTAAATCCATAAATATTGGATCTTTTGTGATCCTCATCATGGATAAACTAGCATGGTCTTGTCGACTTAATGCATCTGCCACCTTGTTTGCTTTCCCAGGGTGGTAATGGATTGAGCAGTCATAATCCTTAATCAGCTCCAACCATCTTCTTTGACGCATATTCAACTCCTTTTGTGTGAAAATATACTTTAAACTTTTATGATCAGTATAAATATCACACCTTTCGCCATAAAGGTAATGCCTCCAAATCTTTAATGCAAAGATTACCGCAGCCAACTCCAAATCATGTGTTGGGTAATTTTGCTCATGGATTTTCAACTGTCGTGAGGCATAAGCTATTACCATATCATTTTGCATAAGAACACACCCCAATCCCTTCTTGGATGCATCACTGTAGATCACAAACCTCTCTCCACTACAAGGCAGTGTGAGCACAGGTGCACTGGATAACCTTATTTTCAACTCCTTGAAATTCTCTTCACATTCCTCTGTCCAGAAAAACTTAACTCCTTTCCGAGTCAACTTGGTGAGTGGATTAGATAATCGTGAAAAATCTTTTACAAAACGTCGATAATAACCAGCCAAACCAAGAAAACTTCGGATCTCAGTTACTGTTGTTGGTCTTGACCATCTTTCGATAACCTCTGTTTTTGCTGGATCCACAGATATCCCCTCTTTTGAGATTATATGACCCAAAAATGCAACTTTTTGAAGCCAAAATTCACACTTGGTAAATTTGGCATAAAGCTTCTCCTTTCTCAGGGTCTTCAATATAATTCTCAAGTGATCTTCATGCTCTTCCTTGCTCTTTTAATAGACAAGAATATCGTCTATAAAGACTACCACAAATTGATCAAGATAGTCTCTAAAGACACTATTCATTAGATCCATGAAGATAGCAGGGGCATTAGTAAGACCAAATGGCATCACTATAAATTCATAGTGTCCATACCTTGTACGGAAAGCCGTCTTTGGTATATCCTCCCTTTTGACCCTTAATTGATGATACCCTGAACGAAGATCAATCTTGGAAAAGTATTGAGCTCCGCGTAGTTGGTCAAATAAGTCATCAATGCGTGGGAGAGGATATTTGTTCTTGATAGTGATCTTGTTAAGTTCTCGATAATCAATGCAGAGTCTCATTGATCCATCTTTCTTCTTAACAAATAGAACAGGTGCTCCCCAAGGTGACGCACTAGGGCGTATGAATCCCTTATCAAGATTCTCTTGGAGTTTCTTCTTCAATTCCTGCAACTCAATTGGGGCCATTCTATAAGGTGTCTTTGAAATAGGCAAAGCACCCGGTACGAGTTCTATTTTAAACTCAACTTCACGATTTGGTGGAAGACCCGGCAATTCCTCCGGAAAGACATCATCAAACTCCCGTACAATGGGCATATTCTTAATCGTGAGTTTCTCACCAACCATTTGAGATAAATAACCTTCATTTAGTGGAATCAATACCCATAAGATGGAAGAAATTTCCACTGGAAGGTTATGTTCATCCTTGCATTGGTATACGATCGTAGATTGATCTGGAATATGAAATGTGACTTCCCTTCTTTGGAAATCGATATGAGCTCCATGTAGAGAAAGCCAATCCATGCCAAGAATCACATCAAATTCCACTAAGGGAAGTATTACAAGATTTGCAGGAAGCACTTTCCCACAAACTTCGATCGGAGAAGAATTATAAACTTTTGATGCGATTGATGTGCCATTAGGTGTTGTCACAGCTAACTCAACATCTAATTGTTGAGGTAATACGGTGATACCCTTAGAAAATTTTTCAGAAATAAAAGAGTGGGTGGATCCAGAATCAAATAAAACATTTTCTACTTTAGAGTGGATGGTAAGTGTACCTTTAACCACATCGTTATCGTACTCCACATCGCTGATAGAAATTGCATGTGACTTTCCTTTGTCTTTAGCCTTAAGAGTTTGTTGACGTCGACCATCATCATCAACCCTTGGATTTGGGCATTGATTGGCATAATGCCCCATCTCCTTGCACTTGAAACATTGAAGGGTAGTAGGTTCATTCTGTGTATCCCTTCCTTTGTTTGCATCATTAGACATCTTCTTCCCATTATCACGGCATTCAAATGCCCGATGACCTTCTTTTCCACATTTAAAACATTTACGTGTCCCTTTAAGACAACTCCCTCCATGTTTCTTTCCACACTTTGAGCATAAGGGAAAGTTCATCTTCTTTTCCGTGTGCTCTTTAGATTTTTCTTTGAATTCCATCTTCCTCTTCTTATCAAACCCATGTGACTGATGGGTTACTCCAATCTCCATCTCGACTTTGAGAGCACATCGAACGATTTCTTCGTAGCTATTGAAGTCCCTTATGGCTAACGCCCTTCTAAGACTTGGTTTTAAGCCACTAAAGAATCGATCGATCTTACTCTGAGGTTGGATAATAATACCAGAAGCGTACCTTGCAAGTCTTGTAAAATTTGCTTCATAGGTACTAACAGATTCATCATCCCTTTGCTTCAGTTCAAGGAACTCTTTCTCCATCTTTGTTCGGAGAATACGAGGGAAGTACTTATTAAAAAATAAGTTCTTGAACTCGTCCCATTCCATAGACTCAATTTCATCCCTTTGCCTCGTATTCTTAACAAGATTCCACCATTGATCCGCATCTCCTTCCAAACGATACACTGCTAGGATGACTTTATCATGCTCAGAACATTGAAGAACTGAAAATATCTTTTCAGTAGTACTAATCCATTGTTCAGCAACTAATGGATCAGTAGACCCGCTGAAAGATGGTGGACGCTGCCTCATGAAGGATTCAACAGAATGTTGCTCCCTCCTTTGTTCGTTTGGAAATCCTGCATGATTCATAGCTTGAGAAAGTTGTGTGAGCATGGCTACAAGATTTTGCATTCCAGCTCCCATATCGTTTGGTTTCTCAGGGGGACAATCATTGCATTGCCCATCGCATTCCGCATTAACACGGTTCCTTCGGGTTCCAGCCATTGACTAAACCAAGAAGAATGGTGTGAGCAACACTAATTATAATAGGAAACCACATAATTCAAGAATAAAATTTTCATGCTTAAGGTCTTATCCTAGGTTATTCAAGGCCATTTCTAAAACACTAAGATTGTGTTCTATGCTTAGACTTATCCTTAGGGTTCTTACTAAGGCTTTCACATCCTAGTTTCCAAAGGTTGACTATACCTTTCCTCTGATACCAACTATAACGACCCACACTTTACATACATTGTTAATACTTCAAAATTGAAGCACACTTATTACAACATATGACAAAACCACAAAGGACCGTATAGGTATAGTGTCTTTAGAAACTGGGAAACATAAACAACTGGTTCATAAATCTTCTACAGTGTCTCCCATTTATTTCATCATATCTAGGGTCCCTTTTAGCATATTCTACTTAATATCCATCTTCCTGACCTGGGGAAAAGAAAGCATAAAAGGGTGAGCTCAAATGCTCAGCAAGGGCAAATAAAGGAAATAAAAATCATATCATATCTTTATGAAAATCAAGACCTGCAAAAGAGATCATAATATCTTAACATGAAATAAATCATAGAAGTGAAAATGAGATCCCCATAATCATAACATAAAACTTGAAACTTTGTGGCATGCACACATAATCATGGAAAATCATTTCTTGTTAGTCATGACTCATTGCCAAGACTATCTTAGTGGACAAAGTCCCTTTCTGAACCGAGTCACCCTCGTTCCAGTCCTGTTTCACTGAACCGGTATAACCTACCGTTCCAGCCATGTCTATCTCATGAGATATAAAATCTTTACCCAATGCATTGGAGGGAGATATAGGTCCCACCAATCTTATAATGAATCCTTTCTTATGTGTGCCACATAATCATAAAACATACATCATCCCATAACACATGTAACAAAAATGGAATTCTTGAAACATCATGACATCATAAATCAATTCATATAAGATAAAGGAATTCATAAAAATAATTCCATCACAAAATGATCAAATCAATGTAATAATAGGGATAAAAACAGAACCCTTTATTATTTTAGATGGAAAATAATTTTGATAAAACACTTGAACTCCATTCTTGAGGAAAATATCCTTTCTTCTTCAAAAAAACTTTTCCTTTCATAACATGTCATACAACTTTAAAATAAAAGAAGTTGATTAAAAATAAACTTGAAAACTTGTAAAGGAAGCTTCTTGGAAATAATGTTTTAAAAATCCATTCATGCCGTATAAGTTAAAAAAAACATTTTTCGTACTTTTGTCGGAAAAGTCAAAAAGTACCTCGTACGACAAAAGATTCCTTTCATACATATTACTAAAAACTCACCGAAGGGTAGAATGGATTTAAACAATTGTAGGTGGATGGAAATAATATTACATATTGATGAAACATGGATGTGGATGATAAAATATACCCCAGTAAATACTCACGAATAAACAATCTCGGATAAAAATGAGATTGTGATATTTCCCTTACCTTAGGTCCAATTTTCTTTGTTCGTGTCCGAAGCTCCTGTATAATGGTTTAAATAATGTTATTGACTTATTCCAGAATCATACATATTGATATGAGATCATATATGGTCATATTATTAACTTCTTGTTAGTAATATTTCATTGTTACTTGTTACTCGGGTCTTTATAACTTTTTGTTCTTATGCGTGTTTTGTTGAATAAATTCTTATTCTTATCATTAGGTTATAGATAATTCATTTCCAGAATGTTATTAGTGTAGTATATACCATATTTATTCATTCAATTCATTTATATAATCATTATGAAATGAAGATCATGTAGAACGAATCACATCACATCGTGGAGACGGTATTCCGTACGTACGCACGAGTGATGATATCGTTCCTATGATCGTGGAATTGTATTGGAGTATATATATATATTATTTCAGTATCAATATTACTTAATAATAATCATATATAGTTACTCATTACACCATTATACCCATCCTTGTATGGTGATGGTGGAAAATAGATTACACCACGGCGTGGAGACGGTATTCCGTACGTACGCACGCGCGGTGATTTCATTTTTCCGTAGGATGGATAGAAGGTGAATTAGGGTTGTTTCATATTTATAATAACATATCAGTATGTAAGTAATACTGATGTTATTACTTTATCATGAAACAACTAAAGAAGAAGAATTTGAAGAAGAAAGAAATTGAAAAGATCGGTAATGGATATTACCTCTTCTTTGGAACGCCTCTTTGAATCCTCCACTTAAGGAACTAAGATTGGTATTTTGAGAAGACCAGGACCTCTAGGATTATTCTAGGGAAGTGGAGAGGAGAAAAGGGCAGGGGTTGGCCGAGCTTGAGTGCTCAAATTGGTGTGAGGAGGAGGGGGAGGAGGTGCCCTTTTATAAGGGAGGAGAGGGGCACCTTAGGAATATCTCAAAATATTATTTTATATTAAAGTCAAAATCGGTTTATAATGGTTCCAAAGGGTCTTATTTCGAAGCTAAAGTGGGGAAGGGTCGAAATCCTATAAACCAATAAGATTTAGACAAGTTTAGGGTATTATTTTAACCTTATCAATTAGATTTAACTCTAAGTTAATTAATTTAACTTTTACCGTGTCTTTTTGTTTTCTTTCACTATATGGTTAATACACTTACTATAACATGCCAAACGAACCCCAAATTGTTTATTATTAATATATATATCCTTATCTAAGTCATGTGGCCGATCCTTAGATTTTTAGGAATAAAATAACAATTAATAATATAATATTTGATTTAAAAACTATTTTGTGTCAATTTTGACACTATTTGATATATGATTTTTTTGTGAAAGTCATAACAGAATTATATGTTCGAACCAAGTTGATTAAATCAACATTAATATATCATAGTAACCTAGAAAATTAGTGGAATTCATAAAAGGTCTCATATTACATTTATTTTGGTATTTATATTATTAATTTTGTCAATATTTCATTAATAAGATAATTACTGCATCATCTTTGTGTCAAAATAAATTAAATTATTTGATGTCTAAAAATTACAAATAAAATACCATCATGTAGGAAATCTTTTTAGCTTTCTAATGAATATTTACAATCGAATTTATCTTATGTAGAACCCCATATTAAAAATTATTTACTTATTAAACTTTGATTTTAACTATTTTAACCCTTCTTTAAATAAATTAATAATAAATGTCCTAATCTAATCCAAGTGGGCCTAAATGGTCATATTTTATTTCTAAGTTTGTTTTTGGTCGAATTACACTTGTCCAATAGAATTAGGACATGTGTTAGGGTAATATTGATATCATATTTACCCTTAGTTACCCTATTTACTATTAACCGCGGTAAAAATAGTAAAAAGTTACTATTCACCAAAAAATTATTTTTATCTCATTGAACCACATTTTACTTACTGACATCAACCGTGTCTGTCGGATTTTTGAAATTCCATTCACAGAAGCGGTAAAATTAAGTTTTATGCAAAATTCAGTTTTTAACCTACCACTTAGTGGTTTCACTATTCATCAAAAATTGAAAGTTTTCAGAAAAATACCAAAATTTCACCCTAGGCTAATTTCGATATTCTGAGTCCAAAAATGAAGTCCATTTTGAAAAATAAAATTTATAAATTTTCAAAAAGTGGTTATTACTATTCATAACGGCTAGTTTTAATAGCATGTTGTTGTTTAGTGAAACTCGGTATTGCGTACGACGCAAGCTATCGAGGAAGGTCGCGATTGCGTATAAAGCAAGCCAAGCAAGTGTTGTGTAGAAAAAGATTCCTTTGATGATTTATATAACATAAAAGTCTCGGGTGTTACAGTTATCCATGAAAAATGAGTTTTTTAGTTTTAATCCTTGCAAGAAAGGCATAACAATCATCCATGATAACTGAGCCTAATTGTTTAAAGATATGTAGGAAGTAATTCAATTTTAATTTTTGTTTTATATAAATGAAAATAAAGGTGTTCAATAATTTAAATCCATATAGGAATAAAATAATAACCATTATTGAAAAATGATTCTTCTTGTTTTAATATATACAATATGGAGTGCAATGAAGCTTTTTATTAAGTGGGGGAGATGTTTTTGGGATGTGCGGAATAAATCCATGTAGAAATGTTATAAAAATTTTCCAAGAGAAATAAACCTCATAATTTTAATCCATACAAGATGGATTACCATGTAGTTTTATATTTTTCATGAAAAAAAATTTCACTATACAATTTAATGTTGTAATTACCCTAAATTTTATAAATAAAATTCTATTTCTGGTTCAATTAAATACCCTATTATGTATTATGGTTATAAAAAAAACATGATCATATTTGGTTTTGTTATATCCTATCATTTTTAATTGACCATTAAGCATCTTAACCATTGAAAATATAGTTATTGAACATTGATCATATGATTATTATAAATATAGGGTTTTGAAAAATGAAATTGACATAAAAGGGAGTGATGGACTCATCCAGTAGAATCATACCCTGTTAAGAAAATTTATCGGAGTTTTTGAGGGATATATAATCACTAAGCTTTTATCTTAACCCTTCCTATGATTATATGTAATAACTACAACCAAATAAAACCCATTCATGGGAGATGTTAAAGATTATCAAGTCCATGACCCAAACCATGTACACTGAATCGCCCCATGAAAATCTCACTACTGCACTCCTTAACCTTATAGTGTTTCCTGGAGAAACAAAGGGCCATGTATAAAGATGATAATAATATGAATATTTATATTTTATTTTTAAATAATAATGTTTATATTTACTTCTAATCATTTTTACATTATAAATTATTTGGACATTGATACGGTAAAAAAATAATTATTTTTGGTTAATATAGAATTTCAATTAAGAAATTAATTTTGATGAATTAATTGATTTATTAGATAAATTATATTTTGATAAAATAATTTTAGAAAATAATTTTTATTAAATAAAAATTGTAATATAATTTTTATGAAGTCTGATATAATTTTTATAAGGGATCAAAAAATATTATTGTAAAAAACCCATAATTTATCAATAAATGTAAATTATAATTTTAAAATTAAAAATTCATGTGTTAATAAAATTATTTTGGTAAAATAGATATTTTATTGGCATTTATAAGTTTGAAATTATCTAACAGTGATTTGTTCAAAATTTTCTGAGACAATTGATATTTTGGGTAAAAATTAAACATGTTAAAAAAAATATGGTTTCTATTATGACAAAATAATGAAAAAAATATGTAATTAATTTTATAAATGGAATAAAAATTAAATAAATATTTCTCCTTTTAAATTAAGTGATTTTTTAGGTTGTATGATTAATTTTTATAAAGGCTTTATGAATCCTACAAAACCCATATTATATTTTATGGTTTTAAAATCATTTCTTTATGAACATGACTCACCTCCACATCACTAAGTGTAATATTTTAAAGATTTAGGAACTTTTAATATAAAATAATTAAAAATTCTATTTTTTGGTTGAAACCATGGGTAAAAATCTTAGTACGACATTCAGTTTTGAATACATTTTTATATAGAGTCCAAAACCTATGTTTGATAAATAAGAAAGAAATCACTTATATTTTCCTATATAAAACCACCCAAGATTCCATTCCTCTTAAATAAAAAACCATGATGAATATCCATAATCTTCCCTACTATCTCTAGATTCCTCCCATGGTTCCTCCATGATATCAAGAATCTTCTCCCAATATTATGGAATCACCCTCTCATGGTAAGGCATCTCCCTATATTCTTTTTATTCAAGAACCCCTTTTTTATTAAGCCTTTTAATTAAAATTTATTCATTTTGTGTATGTTTTTATACATACAACATACTAAAATTTTTATGTTGATTTTATTATAGACCATTTTCACTCTCATTAATCCCTCCCATGAACTATTATGTACACCTATTATGCTGTTTAAATTGTCTTATGATTTTTGATACCAAAAGTGAGGGATCTCTCCCACTTCTTTTTGATTCATGAAAATTCAATATATTTATCCTTTTGAATATTAATTGGTTATGATTTCATGAAATTATAAATATCTCTCTACTGTTCCTATTTATTTCTTAAAAATGAGAGATCATTTATCCCCTCTCATTATAATGTTTACCAAATTCATTACTATGTCAAAATCCTCCCCTTTACCTCTTTTTTCAAGCATGTTTTTCATTTTATGCATTTAATTTCCAATTAATAATGTTTGGATACTTTTTACACACCCCTTATACTATCTATTTAATTTAAAAAGGATGAAAGACTCTTTTCTCTCTCATTAAACAATTTAATTAATATTCAAATTCTTCCCTCTATGATGCCAAAATTTCACTGGGATTTTCCTTGTCGAACCATTGTATTGTGGATACCATAACTATTTAAACTCAATGGTATTCACCTAGAATTACATACACTCCTTTTATTGGGTATTTCGATGTATTTATGCTACACTCCTTGATCAATTAATTAAATGTTAGCAAATATGATCCTATATTGAATTGAATGATGCATTTGGAACACTTACAAAAATGCCTGATATGAAAGTGACATGTGTGCCTAGAGTTATATAGCACACTAATGAATGAGGTAATGAATTAGTCTCATGATACCTCATGAAAGTGATTAGAGAGTGAACCTAATCCATTAACAAACTTTTTCCACCTTGTTATGATGGCTCAATAGTTATCTTTTTCCTATGTTATGATGTCATGTTTAAATAGTTTCAACATTCCAAGGTTTCCTTTATGTTATAATGTTATATCATGCCTCTTTGTTCATGTTTATGACTCTCACCCATTTTACATCCCATTAAATTTTATATTGTCTAACATGAAATAGTTTCTTCATGTTATACCATGTGTATTCCCTTACTGGTGTTTATCGCTCACCCCTTTCCTATGTATATCATGGGGTTATCCCATGATGTTTTATGTATGATGGAATATTATGAACATGTTATGGAATTTTTAAATAATATAAATGATTCCCCTATTTTATTTTTTTATTTAATATACCTAATTACACAAATATAGTATACATCACAATCTTCTGGGTTGTATTATATGAAATCTATTATAATAAATAACAAATTAATGTGTAATAAAGACAAGGGTTTTCATAGTTGGTATCAGAGTAATGTTTAACTATTTTTTGGATTAGAATCAGAAAAAATTTGAGAATGATTTAGGTATTTCACTAAACAAAATAATACATACCTAAATTTTGGTAAAGTATAGAATAAGTGGTTTATATGATAATATATCCTTGTGGGGATGTGATGAACTAACTTGGGATTCCCTCAAACCTAAAACCCAAATTAATCTATCACATACCCAATGGGTGTTCCCGATCCCCACGAGATGAATACAAGAACTCTAGCATCGAACGACAAAATCGAGAGAATGATTTCTCCCTACATGAACAACCACATGGAATACATATATACATATAATGAAAGAATAAATAGAAGACTAACAAATATATATTCCATAACAATTGGGAAACAATAGAAATATAAGAGCTATAATAGTAGACAAAACTCCAAAAGGCCAGTCCAACTACAAAAGTCTACTACCAATGACTACTCCATGCGATGGCGTAGACAAACCCCCATCATCTCACCACCAGATACACATCCCAACAGACATGAACTTCGCCTCCTCACTACAACACCTTCCATTTCCATGCACTAGATGAAAAATAAAGGTCTATACACTACCAAAGAGGTGTGTTGGGTTTGAGCTAATAGTTTCAATAAGATCCCACCTAGGTGATCAATAACAAGTCTCTATATAAAAAATCTTTTATGATCATTTAAAAAAACATGGCACGATAAGCAGTAAATCAGTTTTATAGAAAACATGGTAACCATTTCCCCTTTCCATTGTTCAAAACAAAATTAGGTATATCAGTTTCATAGCATATTTTCCATATCGTTTTCACAAGCATAAATATACATACCAAGTATAACTCAAAAATCTAGGAAGTACAAAAAATAAGCATAATTTTCACAACACCAAGGAATATGACATGTTTAAGCAAGAGACTACTCATACCAACATAAAAAAGTGCACAAAAATTGATCATAGAATACAGTCTTAGTAATAAGAGGAATACCCCATGAGAAAACCCCCCAAAATTTCAATATTGGTCCCCTAAAAAAAATTCCTAGAAAACAGAGGAAATACCCAAGACAAACCTCCTTGATAATCACAAAATAATGGATAATGGACTCAAGATAAACCTTCCACCTACATAACCAAGGTAACCTATCTTCTCAATTTCACAACCCAATTTCAGTTGTTTGAAAACCATTCAAACCTTTTCACAGTCAATTTAACAAAAACCATGGAAAAACATTTCTCTTTTAAAATCATTTCTAAACACACACAAAAAAATATGCCGATATAATAAAATAGTTTATATAGGAAAGAAAGATGGTATAGTATAATAGGACAGAGATAGAAGCACTTACCTCAAATCTTGGGTCACACAAGCCCACAACATAATCCACCAAAAACGAAATCCAATGATGATAATGAAAGCCTTAGAATGGAACCCAGAAATTACAGTATTAATTCAAATATAAACACAAGAGGTCAGCATAAGAGAGGAAACCCACACAACTCGAATACGAACACCTACCACACCACATCAAATAAAGTAAAACATAATATAAAATAATATCTCACAACAAATCAAGGAGAAATCAAGAAGAATCATCAAACATAAATCAACAAATGTGGTACCATAAAGATAGGGTGATATCACAATCAAACACAATGAAGAAATGGAAAGAAAACTTATCCATAGAGATGCACCATAGATGAAAAAAAAGATCCAAAGATGATCAGAATAATCCAGAAGGATAGGAACCTATGAAAATCTAATAGGAAGAGCCTCAATTTGAGAGTGAGGGAGTCTGGAAAAAAGGACTGTGTAAAACTACCAAATGCAGTATTTATACCTAGACACAGGCCATGTCATGACGTGTAACCCATTGTAACATCGTGTAGTCCAATGTAGATAATTATTCTGAAAATCTCATCACATTGGAATAAAAATCATTAATTTAAACCTTAAATGACTTGTACCCGCCATTCTTGGTGTGTACCTTCTCACAAAATGATCTTCTCTATCACGAATTTTACACAACAGTTAGTACACAACATGTACCTTAAGTACACAACATGTAATTTCTATGTAGCATGCATGAAATCTATAAAATGGAATATAAGTACTTTTGACCATAGGGAACATAGATAAAGGGAAAAACTTACCCGAATATAGTACTAGGATGTTACAAACTGCCCACCATAAAGACTTTCCATCCTCGTGAAGTCATGTGGAAGATGTAATTCTTGTAAATAGATGAGGTCACTAATCCCTCATCAATAAATCGCATTCCCAGGTCTCATGAGAATCCAATACTTGTTTCCATTGAACATTGACAAATAGAATCAATTTACAATGCAAGACTTTCATCTGAGAGTCAACAATATTAACTGGTTTCTCCGAAATTGAAGAATCTTGCTCTAATCAATTTCTTCCTAAGTCAGATAATGAGTAGGATAAAGTTGATACTTATTGTGTTGGGATATGTGGAAAACATCCTTGATCCCCATCAACAAAATTGGAAAATCTAGGTGATTAGAATCTTGTATAATCCCTTCAATGATATCAAATGGTAAAACATATATCAGATCCAGCATCCCATGTTTTCATAGATGACAATGACCGAAAGGAGAATAAAATTTCAAGAAAATCCAGTCACATATGGAAAACTACAAAGGAAGAAACTGTTTATATGTATATGTTTTCTATCAACTATTGGCTGTAACTAGATATCATTGCATATCCTGAATCTTCATAGACATCTCCACAACCAAACATGTTCTAACCAATGCTACTTCTCCCACCTCTTCCCAACAGAGATGGGATCTACATGAGTGACCATAAAATTCATCTAAGGGATCCATTATAATCTTCAACTAATAACTATTATTGTAAATTAACTAAAACATTCATAGGTGTCTATCCCATGATCTACTAAAATCCAATATGTAGACGTGAAGTATATCATCAAGGATCTATGTTACGTGATCTATTTTCCCGTCTCTCTATGGATGGTATGCTCTACTCAACTTGATCTGACTTCCCATTTACTCTTGAAGACTTATCAATAACATCAGGGTAAACCTTTGATACTTATCTTAAACAATGGTAGGAGGATGCCAATGTAACCTCTTGAACATCATCACTTACAAATTACCCATATCATCGATATTAGTGGAGTCTTTGATCAGAATGAAATGATTAGACATGGTCGAATGTTCAACAACCACCCAGATATCATTTTCCCCCTAGGGTGTCCTTGTAAAACAAAAAAAAAAGAAATCCATGGATACCTTGTCTCATTTCCAAACTAGCGTTGAAGGAGTCTGAAACAAACCGGATGGTTTTAAGTGCTTTGACATTATTCGTTTGAAGGTGTAACAGTGAGACCAAACTCTGCGATGTCACAATTCATACCCGACCAATAGATTTTTTTTTCATGTCATAATACATCTTCATATTGCTTTGATGTATAAAATACCAAGATAAGTGACAATAAAACTAGACTAAACTCCTCACAGGTGTTGGGATGAGAACTCACTTCTTGAAGTGAAGTATTCCATCTGAAGAAAGAGACCAACCATGAATGGTCTCCCCACCAAAAATGATTTTTGGAAATTTACTAAACTCATACTCATGATACTAACTCTAAAATATATACTCCATGAGAGATGATGATAACTAAACATTGGCATGAACCATGCCTGAAATATCATCCTGAGCATCATGGTGAAACTTGAAAAAAACTGCCATTAGGTGAACTTCTCTTACGATCCTAGGATAGTATTTGATGGTTCAATCCTTCTAAGAGTATCTACAACAACATTAACCTTTACTAAGGTGTAAGTGAAATCAAAGGTATTCCACCAATCACATCTTTCTGATATTCATGTTTTTATGAGAAAAGATATAGCTCTGACTCTTATGATCAGTGAAAATTGTAATATTTTTCCTAAAGAGATATTTCCACAATGATTTAAGAACATGTATCATCACCGAAATATCTAAATCAAGAGTTTGGTAATTTTTGTCATGAGGTTGAAGATAAAGATAACATTAAGATATTACACGATCATCCTACATTAGAATGCATCCCAAAATAGCTCTAGATGCAACACAAAACACCACGTATACCCTACCGGTCTTAGGTATGATATGAATAGATGCTAATGTCAGAAGTAATTTTAGTTCATCTAATGGAGAATGAAAATATTTACACCATATGATTTTCACTACTTTTCTAGTAAGAGAAGTCAAAGGTGATGCATGTTTATTAAACTCCTTAACAAACCATTGGTTTTACCCAATAATACCATGGATGCTTCAAATTTCAAAGATGTTATGTGGTTACTTGAAAGACATAACAACCTTTAACATATCTGGATCCACTAATAAGACATTTTTAGATTTTTTGTGCCCCAAGAAATTCACTACTCAAATCCAGAAACCTCATTTTGAAAGCATTACATATGGATAGTTATTTCTTAGAATCTCCAAAACCAAACTCAGATGGTTCCCATTCTCATGCTCGGATTTTGAATAAGCTTGAATATAATCAAAAAATACCACCGCAAAAGTTTCATGATATTGGGGAAATGTCTGATTTATTGAGGCTATAAAAAATGTAGGAGCATTAGTCTAACCAAAATACATCAGAAGATATTCATAATGGTCATACTTACCTTAGAAGGCCGCCTTCGGTATATTAGACTCTCGAAATCTAAGCTAATGATAACCTGACTGAAGATCCGCATTCGAGAACCAATTTCTCCCCTTTAACTAATAAAACAAATCATCTACATGTGGAAAATGATATTGGTTATTAACTGTTACCCATTTTAACTTCTGATAGTCCACACATAACTAAAGTGAACCATCCACTAATTTTCAAAAGAGCACAGTTGCAGCCCATGGAGAGACACTTGGGAGAATGAAAAATTTCTCTAATAGGTCATCTAATTAAATCTTGATTTCATTAAAATATTCTATTTCCATGTGATAAGATGTAAGTTATATAGATTTTATACATGGAACAAGGTCCATCCTAAACTCTACCTCTCTCTCTAGAGGAGCACTTGAAAAATTGTTAGGAAAAAAATCTGGGAATTTTCGAACCACAATAGGACGGTCATTAATAGAATAAATTTAATTAGGCTCAAAAATATCAAAAACCAAAAAACTCATAATATCTGGGTGGGACGGTCTTGCACGACCAAACCATGTGTCCCACTCTCACTAAAACACACGAGATCTCTTGTCGACAGTAATAAAAAATTCTTATGATAACAATCAACCTTAGCTCGATGAGTGGCAAATTTATCCATACCGATGATGATGTAAAACATATTTAGATCATGAATTAGAAAATCCTAGATTATCTTTTTATTGACAATTGTTAACATACAAGAATGACTCTCAAATCCATACTCTATCCTCTTGCCTAGTGGTTCCGCTAACTCCATTGTAAAGGGAATAAGATCTGTTGGAAGCTTAATAACATCAAAAAATCCTGGAAATATAAATTAGTGGGAGGAAATAGAATCAAAAAAATAAATTACTACTGATGATGCAATAACAATAATACCATTCACTATTTCTAGAACTGTGTCAACTTCCATTGGACACTCTTCCACTACGTGTAAATGCTTCACTCCAGAGACCTATGGCTAGTGACCTATAGTCTTTAAAGCTTCTGCCTGCACTGCAGTAGCCTTTAGAGCTGATGAACCTGGACTATAACAGGGAGTATTCATAACCTAACTGAAACATTGTAGATAACTGAAATTTCCACATCTATTTCATGTCTTCATTGGAATATGAAAAGAACTTATGGTGTTACATCATGTGCCGCACTAATATCAAGTTAGGCCCGCACTTCCAGCTGCAAAGGATGGTGCAGAGGAGGCTTCCTACTGAGACCCACCTCCACCACTTCTGTGACGGTCCTATGATTTCCTATTCTTCCCATTCATGGAACTTAAGCTAAAACCAATTAGAGAAGAAGAGGTAGAAAGGCCTTCATTTCCTTCCATGTTCATATATTCCATCATTTCTATGTCTACTGTATCTGTATAGGTATAAATATTTAACATGAACATGTGTGATCGAATATCCAGTTAAAGACCTTACTGGTACTTCTATGTCTTCATCTAGTCACTTTTTAAAATGTTTAGTGTAAAACAAACAAGCTCAGCAAATCAGTTGGTATACACCAACACTGAACTCTCTCCATGCTGCAACAACAAGAACTATAGAGATTTCACCAACATCAGTAAATTTATAAAAAATTATTGAAAGAACATGGATTTAAAACCCTTCCAATCCAAGTCTATGTTTTAATCTTCATGGAACATAGAATCCCCCTAATGATTACCGGAACCCTTGATCCTGAACATAGTAGATTTTACCCTAATATTATATAGTGTCTACAGGAAGTCAAAGATTTGATCGATTCTGTCCAGCCAGTCCTCCCCATCTTAAGGACCAGTCATTACTTTAAAGGATGGAGTATTATTTCACAATAACTCCCACGATTGATCTCACTCTCCTCCAGATCCGAGATGTACTTCAACCAATATGTTCTGAACTCGTGGTACACCATGATTGACATCATGGACTACCCCTATGATGGTACTAGTTAGGTTATGATCTATAGGTGGGTTACTTCAAGGAGAATCTACTGCACCTTTCTGAGAAACTTGTGGAAGATTTCTCAGAGGCATACTGATGCACACCAAAACATGAGAATGATTATACAACTGAATAAATCTCAGTTAAAACTTGAAAACCCATAAGTTAAAAGAACGTTTTTTAAAACAAAAACCAATACTGGAGACACACATCCCAAAATCCCATGGAAAATTGAGTCTTGTTATGACAAGATCTGGCCATAAACTTATTTCCACATACCTCTCAAGTCCCGATGATCCAATCTCTAGTTTAACAAACTTACCAAGAAAAGGATTCTTGATAAAATACCACATTTGATTCCAAAATTTGAAGAACTTACCCAGGTTTCCCTCAATCCCAAAACATGAACGAATATATCACATACATGAAGGGAGTTCCTAATCCCTATGGGTGAAGAAAATCACCTGGGAATCGAATGACCAAACAGAGGGAATGCTTTCACCAAACCTAGACAACCACATGGAATACATACATAAATGAACACACACACATATATATATATATATCATGAAATAAACAACAGAAAACTAAAAAATATATATTCCACAACGATAAGAAAAGTAATGGAAATAGAACAACTGTAAGTGAGGAAAAACTCTAAAAGACTAGTGCATTAACAAAGGACTACTTCCAATGTCTCCTCCAAGTGATGGTGTGGACTAACAACCACCATCTCAACACCATCTACCCATCCCAACTAGCATGAAACATATAACCTCATTACTGTACCTGTCCTTTCCATGCACTAGAAGAAGAATAAAGGTCTACGCACTGTTGAAGAGGTAAAAAGGGTGTGAGATAAAAACCTCAGTATGATCCCACCCAAGTGTTCCATAAAAAGCATCTATATAAAAAATCTTGTATTTTCATTTAAAAAATATGTCATGATAAGAAAAAAAGTATTTTTATAGAAAAATTGGTAACCATTTCCCTTTTACAATGTTCTAAAACAAAGTAGGTATATAAGTTTCACATTATATTTTCCATATCATTTTTCACTAGAATAAATTTGTATATAAAGTCTAACTCAGAAAGACAACCAATAAAAAAAATAAGCATAGGTATCACAACCACAAGGAATACTATAGGTCCATTCCATAGACTAATCTTACCATAATAATCAACAGCACAAAATCAGATCCTAGAACACATGCCATGGAAGCAGAGGAATACCCCTTGGGTAAATCCTCCATAATGTCAATATTTGTTCCCTATAACAGTAGGATAAGGAAACCGAGGAAAAACCCAAGGAAAATATCTTTTATAATCACAAAAAATAGACTATTACCTCAAGCTAAACCTTTAACCTATGCACCCTAGGTAAACCATGTGACCAATTTCACAAAAAAATTAATTGATTTGAAAACCATTCAACTCATTTCACAATCCATTTATCAAAAAATTACAAAAAACCATTCTCTTTTAAAAACATTTTTCAATACACACAAAAAATAATTCTGATATAACAAATATATTTATAAATCAAAACAAGCAGGATTATTATCATAGGCTAGAGACAGAATCACCTACCTCAAATCCTGGATCGCACACACAACCAGTAGAATCCACCAACAAAAAAATACAACGATGACAACGAAGGCCCTATAATCGAACCTAAACATATTTGGATTGATTCATATCTAAACTAAAGAGGTTATTGGAAGAGAGGAAACCCATATACCTCGAAGATGAATGCCCACTACACCACATCCAATGAAATAAATAGGTCTCTGGAATGATATCTCTCAACTGATCCTGAAAAAAAAACAAGAAGAAGCATCCAATGTAGATCAAAAGATATGGTACCAAAAATATAGGGAGATATCATTATCAAACAAAACAAAGAACTAGAAAGAACACTTACATGAAGAGATGCACCAGATACGCAATGAAGATCCAAAGCTGATCAGATCAATTGGGAAGGGGAGGCCCTCAAAAAATTACCTAGAAGAGACTCTATTCAAGAGTGAAGGAGTCTAGAAAGAAAAGAAAGAGAAAAACATCAAAACACATGATTCAAACTTGGTCATGGGCTGGGTCATGAAGTGCTACCCCTGATCACATCATGAAATCCATGCTAGATATATACGCTGAAAAACCATCTATTCAGAGGAAAAATAAATCATTTAAACCCTAAAATATGTGTACCCACCATTATGATATATACATGTTCACATCATGATCTACCCTATCACAACTTGTACACAACAGCTAGTACATGACGTGAACCTCTGGTATGCGATGTGTACCTGGTCTAAAGCCTAGAAAAAATCCATAAAATAGGTTCTAAAGAATTTCGACCAAATGGAACTTAGAGAAAGGGAAAAACATACCCAATCATGAAAAAGGGATGTTACAGGGGACACTAAAAGTGGGTGTTGCTCTAGAACAATTGTATATTTGTGGAACACATGAAACACCGTACTGAGCTAGAATCAATTAAGAAATGGTGCACGAAAAGGAGCCTTAATACATAACAAATTTAACATTAATGAGGGATATGACTTGGTGAATCCACAATCTTATTATGAACCATTACTAGAGGACCAAAAAATTCCCATAATAGAATATATTATCCAATAGCTTATGGGTAGCATAGATTGAATCATACAAATTCATAAGTTTAGGAAATCCATGTAATTATTAAATTATTTTTAATGTTATTAGATTCCAATTAATGTGTTAAATAGTTTAAAAATAATCATCTATAATTTTCCTTTTATTCTAGAAAATGGTTAGAAATAGGAGGAACCAAGTAAAAAATAATTATGACGGGAAATGTGATGACTTCCCAAATGAGGTTCCAAACCAAATGTGGGTTGGAATTGGAACCTTTGTGAAGATACTATCTTAATTGAATCTAGATATAAATTGAAACCTGAATTAGTAAGAACATACAAACCCACATAAGAAATAACACACTATAATTAGTGCTTCATATAGAAAAGGCCTTTGACTTTAAATGTATCATACTATCACATAATTGCAGAATAATGGATCAAATATATTGTAAATATTTTATCAATCCTTCAATGTTTAAAGAAATAGAATGTTATACTAGATGTTTATTATAAGGATGTAGAAGTTGATCAGTGGTGGGATGTGATCAAGAATACAAAGCACGAGGAAGAGATAAAAGATATAGGTTTGATGGAATTCTAGAAAAATATTTCGGAAAATAGTTTCCTTGAAATCTATGACATAAAATGGATCTATATTTCCTTTCCCTGGAGAAAAAAGTTAATCAATCCATCAGGGTGTATGAGGATTATTTCATAATACTTGCTTGATACACATCTGGATTAATAATTACCCCTAAATTCAATGTTGACTACTTCTTTTGTAGGATAGAACTATGTCTATAAAAATATATCATGATCTGTGACTTTTTAGCTACAAGTAAATTAACCAACATTACCTCAAAGTTGAAATAATGATTAGAAAATCTAAAGGGTATCATAGGGATAAGAATAGTAATATAGAGTTTAATTCTGGTGGTGTGATGGATAAATATAATGGCGGTAAGAAATTTCAACATACCAGTTTTGAGAAGTTTGAAAATAAGAACCCAATAGATTGATTGAAAAGGACGAGGAAATTATTTTAGTGTTGGATGGAAGAGCTCCTTGCTAGTGATTGTGGACAAGAGAAACCCACCAATGCCATGGAGGAGTGGATTTATCGAATAAAACCACATATTTTTTTCTAATGTTTCAACTTCATGGAAGAAGGGATCTTTTTAAACCAATTTATTAACCCAAATGTGATTGGAGACATTCAATACCAACAACCTTCAAGGAAAAAATGGTGAGCTTATTCCATTAAAACCACTAAGGTGGATCCCGATAATGAAGTAGTGATATGTATTTTATTAATTCATTAAATAATAGTTAACATTCTTTTGATTTTGTTTCTATGAATTACTTTGTATCATAAAATTTTAGAATAAATATTCAGACACCACCACAATTCATGGAAGTAGGACAATCATCGAAAATGGAAAAATGGAAAAAAATTTAAATCCCAAGTATATAACTCCTCCTCCAACAAATTTGTGGGATGAACATCTTAAAAAACCTTGTGATACACCATTTAAATTTTTTTTGATGAAATTATGGGTACGAATTGGATGTCATTATATATATCGAACATAAATTTTCATGAGAAGGTAGTGACTCTCCATACCAAGAATCATCCCTTGATTTTGTATATGTACAAGGAGAAGGATGAATCTTATTTTGAACTAATATCTTAATAATAAAAATTATTTCATTATAAGAGAGAATATATTTCTTAAATGAATAATTCAAATGAAAACATCATTCTTGAAGACTTCCCTGTTATGAGGGAATACACTAATGTGTTTACCAATGAATTGTCTTGTATTCCTCCTAGGTGAGAGGTTTAATTTCCAATTGAGATTATCCCTGGGGAATTTCCATTATACAAGAATCCATATAGAATGGTTTTTATGGAACTTAAGGAGTTGAAGAAGAAACGATAGGATAATAGTATTAAATGGTTCATACATCCAAATGCATCACTGTGGGGTGCCCGAGTCCTCTTCTTCAAGAAGAAATATGTGTCAATGAATATTTGAATTGATTATATATAGAACTACAAGATTACTATAAATAATAAATATCCACTACCACATATTTTTGAGTTGTTTGATCATATATATGGAACTAAATACTTTTCAAAGTTGGATCTTCGGTTGGGTTATTATAAATTATGTGTGAATGAGGAGGATATCCCCAAGATCATTTATCGAATAAGGTATGAGCACTATTAGTTTATAGTGCTGCAATTCATACTCACTAATTCTCCATCAATCTTCATATACATGATTAAGTGAGTTATTAGAGATTACCTAAATAAATTTATAGAAGTCATTATATATGATTTTCTAATATGATACTATTTCAAGGAGGAACATTAGAAGGATGTGATAACTATGCTAAAAACCTTATAAAAAGAGAATATTTATGTAAAGTATTGAAATGTATGTTCTGGTTAAAGGATGTATCATTCTTTAGGTACATTATCACATGTAATGGGATATCTATGGACCCTTTAAAGAAAAAAGCAATTGATGGATGGTCATGTAAAATATATGTGACATTAATCCATATTTTCCTCAGATTAACTTGATTATATCATCAAACTGTGAGAAATATATCAAGATTTCCAAACACTATAACCAAAATAACACATAAAGGAGTACTTTTTTATTAATTAATGTGAAGAGAGCATCACAGAGTTTAAAAAGAGGCTTATCACTACACCTATACTTATTGTACCCACAAGTGGGGAACTTTTAATGGAATACAATGGTACTTCAAAGAAGTTATTGGGAAGTTTGTTAATGTAGAATAGAAATTTAATAGCATATACCTCAAGGAAATTGAGATTTCAGGAATAGAATTTAACAACACAAGATATGGAGTTGGCTGTAGTGATCTTAGAATAAAAAATCTAGCAACATTATCTCTTTGGGGAGAAGTTTAAAATATATACAGATCATGAGAGCCTACAGTATGTATTCACACTGAAATATTTGAATATGAACCAACTAATATGGTTATATTTTATTAAAGACTATGAATTCTCAATCCACCAACATATTTGGATATAAAATCAAGTGTTAAAATCTCTATGTAGAATGGATCTAAAAACATTATCATTGATAAGAACTAAGAAGAATATGATGATCATATACTTGAAAAGGATGGACATGGGAATCATAAAGGAAGGACCATCAACAATCCTTTCAGAAGTGATTGTTCATCAATACCTCATGGAGAAGGTAAATGATAATTAATGAGATGATGTGGGGATTAATAATAATTTTAAATCTATAAGAAAATAGAAACCCATAGAGTGAAAAATTAATGTAGGTGTTGTTATATTTGTTTCATTATTATGTGTACCATCAAATAAAGAGTTAAAGAAGGAGATGCTAGATGATTCACATAGATCTTCCTTCTCTATCCATCCGGGAGCACAAAGATGTATCAAGATATCTGAGAGAAATATTGGTTGGAAAATATGAATAAAAATATCACAGAATATACATTAAGGTACATTGTATGCTAGTAGGTGAAGGATGAAAGGAAAATTTTCTAAGTGATGGGGAAACTATAATGCACACCTACATTGAAATGGGAAAACATATCCATTATCTTTATCACTGGTATTTTGATGATATTAGGTATAAATAAAACTATATGGGTTGTTTTGTATCATCTTACAAATACTGCTTACTTTATTGAAATCTGAGGGGAATACTCACTTGATAAATTGGTAAGGATATATATTATAGAAGTACTAAGGATACATATAACTCCCCTATTTATTATATATGATCGAGATTCGTGACTTACCTATATGTTCTAGAAGTTTCTCTAATATGATTAGAATACATTGGTGATCTTCAACATGGATTGTCACCCATAAACTAATGGCTAATCTTAATGGAATATCTGAACACTCAAGGGCATGTTGAGAGAATTTTCAATTGACTTAAAAAGATGATGGGATAAATATCTTACTCTGGTTGAGTCCTCATACAATTCTAGTTTCCAATAATTCAACAAAATGGATCCCTAGGAAGCCCTTTGTGGGAAGAGCTGTAGAACACATGCATGATAAGATGAAGATGTTGAACACAAAATATTGGGTCCTGAAATTGAAAAAAAATGGTGTAAATGGTCATGACCATTCAGTATCACATAAGGGATACTAAGAAATTACAAAATATTCATGCTAATAGTTATAGTTAATACAGAGAGTTTGAGGATAGAGATTATGAATTCCTAACCATATCTCCATGGAATAAAGCCCTGTGAATTAAGAAGAAAGGAAAGATTAACTGAAGATACATCTATCCCTTTGAGATCTTGGATCACATCAGAGTGATGGCCTATTAAATTTCACTCATTCCTAACCTATTTCTAGTACACAATGCATTAAATGTATCCCTCATAATCAATTATAAACTAGACCCATAATATGTGATGAATTAACATGTGATACTATTGGAAAATGATCTTTCATATGAGAGAATCTAGTGAAGATCATAGATTATAGAGGGAAATATCAATTAAAAAAATTCACTTGGTCAATGTGATATGGAGAAACATTAAGTTTTAATAAGTGATGTGGGCATCATAGGAGGTGATGTAACAAAATTATCATCATCCATTTTAGTGTGTGCAATGAAAATTTTGAGGGTGACATTTCTGAACGGGGGAATATTGTAAACACTAAATCATTTATAAATAAAATTCCTTTTGTTGGTGAATTAAATTTCATGTTAGGTAATATGGTTATATAAAAAACAAGCACTTATTTGGTTGTATTATATACTATTGTATTTAAAAGGCCATAAAGCATCCTAAGTATTGATAATATAGCAACTAAATAGTTATAATATGATTACTATAAATATAGGGTTTTGAAAAATTTAATTGACACAAATAAAAGAAGTGATGGACTAAACAATTAGGATCATACCCTATAAATCCCGTTTATCAGATCTTCCATGGTAGATAGCATCATTGTGATTTTACATTTACTAAATTAAAGATGAGATCCAATAACTAAATCATGGGTGAAATCCTTTATATTAGATGTTCTAGATCATTGAAATCACAACCCAAACCATGTATTCCAAACCATGTATGTCGAACCATCACTTGAAAATCTCACAATCACACATCTTACCCATAATATTTTTTAGGCACAGTAAAGGGATATTTATCAATAAAATAATTATATAAAAATTTTTATTGTATTTTCAATATAATAATGTTCATATTTACTTATTATCAGTATTAATTTATAATTTATTTAAACTATGACACGATAAAACCGAATTTATATTTTTGGGTAATATGATATTTCAATTAAGGAATTTATTTTGATGAATTAATTTATTTTTGACATAAATTATATTTCAATGAAATTTTATATATAAAGTGTTTTTATTAAATATAAATTATAATATAATTTTTATTATGTCGTGTTTAATTTTTATAAGTGTTCAAAAAAAATTATTGTCAAAAAAACCATCATTTCTCAATAATTGTTGATTGTTTTATTATAAGTAAAAAAAACAAATATTAAGAAAATTACCTTGATAAAAAAATTATTTTAGTTATAAAAATGTTTAAAATATTCAATGGTTATTTTTTCATAATTTTATGAGAGTCAAATTTTTGGGTAAAAATTACATAGTGTATAAATATATGGTGTGTTTGATGACATCATAATGAAAAAAATGATGTAATAAATTGTATAAATGGTTTATGTGACCAAATACTTGTTTTAACTTTAAATTAATTTGTTTTTAGGGTATTTTATTAATTTTATAAATCCTTTATCAATCCTCCAAAACCTATATTTTATTTTATGTTATTAAAATCATTTATTTATGAACACGAATCACCTCCACATCACCAAGGGTAATATTTTAATGTGTTAGGCCCCTAGAATTATAAAATAACAATAAATAAAATCATATTTGAAATAACCCATTGAAAAAACATGGTAGGTTTTGTGGTTTTGATGAAATTATTTTATCTAGTCAAAAACTGATGTTTGAGAAATAATAAAGAACACGCCTATGTTTTCCTATATAAACACACCCAATATCCAATTAATATTAACTAATTTTTTTATCATGTCCTTACTATTCCATTCTATCTCTATATGCCTCTCAAGGTGCACCCAATCTCTCATGAAGCTCCCCAAAATCTTTTTGAATCACCCTCTCTAGGTAAGGGATCTCCCCCTTTTATTTTTATTCAAGCACATATTTTATTTTGAGACTCTTAATTTCCATTTTTTTATTTGGGTATGTTTTTATAAATAACTATCACTTCCATTTTTTATATTTAATGATATACCCCTTTTACTCTTATTAATCCTTCACATGAACATCCATATACACACATTATACAATATAAATCATCCTCTGATATTCTATACCGAAAGTGGGTGACCTCTCCCTCTTATTTGAGATTAAAGAAACTTCTTTATGTTAGTAATTTTGGTTAAAAATTGTTTATTTTCTCATGAAACTATAAATATCACTCTATTCTCTAATTATATTCCCAAAACTTATCAATCATTTACCCCCTCATTCTATTGTACACCTAAGCCATTATTATGCTGAAATCCTCTTCTTCTCATCTTTATTGAAGAATTTTCTTAATTTTATAACTTTTATTTCCAATTAATATGGTTGGAATATTTTTTTAAAACCCATATTACTATCAATTTTTTTTTTACAAATTATGTTATACCCATTTCTATCTCATTAAATCGTTTTCTTAATCATTAGATATTTTGTAATGCTGCCAAAATTTCACAATGATTTTCCATGTCAAACCTTTATATTTGTAATACCATATCTATTTCCACTCAATGATATTCATCAGTACATACCTATACTCCTTTTATTTAGGACGTCCACATATTTATTCCACACCCATTGATTGTCGAGTAAAATGTGATGAAATATGAACCGATGTTGAATGATCTATGTGGAACACTTATGCATGTACAAGATATATATGTGATTGGTGAACCAAAAATTATATAGCGGTACAAGGAAATGGTTAATGTTTTTCTCTCATGAGACATCATATAAGGGATTACAGAGTCAACATAATCCATAATGGGACACTTTTCACCATGTTATGATGCCTTGGCCGTTATCTTTGACAAATGTTATGAGGTCATGTTAAAATTGTATCCAATTTCCCATATTGCAATTATGTAAAAATTATATATCATTCCTCATTGTTCATGTTGAAAATTCCAACCATTTTATACCCCATTAATATTCCTATTTTATATCATGTAATACTTTCTTCATGTTATTCCATGTTTACTCCCTTACTGGGCTTATATCTCATCCTTTTCTTAGGTATGCCCCCAAGATATCCCATACAATATTATGTTTGATGGAATATTATGAGCATGTTAAGGAAGTTTTCAATAATGGTGATTCACCCCAGTTTTATGTTGTTATTTAACGTACATAATTACCCAAAGACACTATACATATTGATATCAAGGATTTATTATGTGTAATATTTTGAAATAAATCATCAATTAATTGGAAATAAAGAAAAGGGTTGTCATAAATGTTGTATATGTAGTGATAGATATATGACTTAAAGCCTAGATATCACGTGGAATGATATGGGTATACCACATGCCTATGGATTAAAGACATCATAATGTACAATATGGTGACATTGTAAACCACTGTTTTATAAATATTGTTTCCTGTGATTCATAGATATTGCATGGTAGTACATTATGCATGAAAATGTATCATTTACTTCATTAATACTATCCTTGATTAAATGTTATATGTTAAAAAATTTTAAAGTTCAATTATTAATTTAATTTTTTGAATTATTCTATGATAACTTATGGATTTACAAAGTTTTAGTAACATTTCCAACTATTATATCATGTTTTTATGAAACGTTTGTAGTCTTAGGTGGGTTTTTCACTCCTTATAATGATGAAAAATCTTTTTTAATTATTATATATATAAAAAAGAAACCTCATCGAAGTTATCTTTTTTATATACAAGGATTATATTAGATTTTGATTCCTTTTATAAGTGTTATCCACCCCTTAGGAACCCTTCAATGGTAATAGAGAAGATACATGATTGTTTAAATAAAAAATAATTTTTAATGGAAATAACATATATATCATTATATACAACAAGGTAAATCATAAGTGATTATACATTTGTCTCTTGATATTAACAATTGGATCCCCAAAATTTACGATACAATATTTGATATCATAATCAACGATTCAATCTATTATAACAATATGTGGTTTTTCAAAGTGGTGACATAATTATAATCTTTTAGTTTCACTTTTTGAATCTATAGTATGGCATATTGTATAAGACGATAACGATGATCTATAAATGTAAAGAATTTCACATTTTTAAAATGAATATATAATTTATAATTTTTTTATAAATTATAGAAGATGTTATTCTGAAACATTAATTTAATTTATATTTTTTTGAATTAATTATTAATTATAAAATTTTTAAAATTAATTAGTAATATTCATTAAATATTTAACAGAATAATATATTACATATTTATTGTTAATTTTAAAATACAAATTATATATATTATAAAATTATTATTTTAGTATGAAATTTTATATTAAAATTATATTATAATTTTAAATGGTTTTACAAATTATAAAATAAGGATAAATATAAAAGAGACTAGATTAGTTTATAAAATGTTCAAAAATGTTAATATTAAATATTCATATTAAAATAATGCATTTAGAAATATATTTAATCAACTAAAATGTTGTTTTGGTTGACTTAATTAAGGTTCAATTAAAATTAAAAATTTGTGATGTTTAATATTTAATAAATGATTACAAAATAATTAAAATTATCATTTAGAATATAAAAGTATTAATATTTGTATAACTATAATATATTTAAATTTTAATACCATGTAAAAAGATAATGTTAAAGACCCCATGATAAAATAAATGTGGAATGTTCTCAATTATTTATTTATGGAATTATAATGTTTTTTTAATTATATATTTATGAAATTTTCCTAAATGTTTATTACATGTCAAAATTTATGAATTTATCATTTATTTCATTTATTCAATGAATTATTTATTAATGAATGTAAAATTTTTAACACTATTAATGGACATATGCTTTATTTTAATGAGCTAAACAACTTCTCATAAAAACCATGCCACGCATATAATGAGTTGTATTCTAGGTATGACAAAAGAATTAGTTATATTTAACCCATATTATTTTCATTATAGGTTATTAGATAAATTATAATGTTTAGTTATGATTCATATACATTAGTGAAATGCACGGCCGACTGTCGCCTATCGACCCGTCAAGGTTCTGGTGCTCTGCTAATGTGTATAGCAGCACTTGGGTCGAATCCTCGGCGATGATACTTTGAAATAATCATTTGTTTTTAGTTGATTGTATTCTTATTGGGGGTTTGTTTGCAGAGCTTAATTGAAATGACTAATTTATTATGATTTATTTAACAAAATGATAATGATTGGGGTGACATTTTCATTAGTTTAGTCGATCTTGTGATGTCCTTGAGCTTTGCTTTATATTGCATTTAAATTAACACCCATGTCACAAGTTGACGTTGATTTGAATTCCGAAGTGTTAAGGCTTTAATCCAAGCCTTAACATAACTTAGGGTTCTAATCTTGATCATATCTTGTTTAGGGCAGTGTATTTATGGTTCCAATAATCCATGGAAACCACACGTTAAACAAAACAAGTCATTAATCCATGACATGCTAAGTCCAACATACACAATGTTAATTCAACGAATACTCATCGACCGAAAGATCTCAATCACTTAACATACCTAAATTAAAACTCACCCAAATGAGAGATTTACTAAGCCATTATGATTTTTTATAATCTGGGTTTAATTTTTATGGTGAAGATTTAAAAAGATTAGAAAAAGAAAGGGATAAGAAAAGAGTAGTGTGCCGAACAAACACACGAAAGATTTTGAGAATCAAAAATGGAATTTTGATTAAATGATGAAGAAAAAAAGGGAAGGGGATTAAACTGAATTTTAACTATTTTAAGACCATTAATATTATACTACCGAAGGTGGAGAATAATAAGAGGTATTGAAGAAGAAACAAGCACTAAAATTTGATTGAAATGAAAACAAAGTTACACAATTACAATGGAAATCAAACATAAACAAACATGAAAGAGAAGTGGAGGAGAGGACTCTCTTGTTGAAACAAGATCAAAGAATATCCTCCAAGAACCTTGTTATGGATCTATTAATGCCAAACCTCCTCCATAAGTGCTGAAGTGCCAACCTCTTGGAAGGAGATGAGAGGGATGTATTTATAGCCCAAGGAGTGGACTGTTTTCATTACAAATATGTCCCTCCACTTTACCCACATATTTACTAATCTAGAGAGCTGAATCACGAGCTGGGGTCTTCTTGATAAATGTAGATATGGATGTATTCTGTCTACCCTCAAATTCGTGTGGCAATTGGACTTTTTTATCCAATGTTATTGCTATTTCATTAAACAAAGCTAAACTGTCCATTTCTATCAATGACTTTTCAATGGATGAAATGTGAATAGATTTTTGAATTGTATGATGCCATAAAATTTGGATGGTTTATTCAACAACGTTGGCCGCCTATATCTCCTATTTCACACTGAAAACTATCAGCTCAAATGGATTTCTAGATAAGGAGAAAATTCCACATTTGTGTGCTGATTTTAATTCCCGGCCAGAATGGTGGGCTGGACTTCCTAGAATTATTGGGGCCACTTGTTGAAGACTTTGGGCCTTTAAATTTTTATCCAAGATGAAACATATTTTCCCCCAAATTATGGTGGTGAATCAACCGTTTTCGACTTCTGCATTGAGCCAAGTAAATCAATCTTCAAGGCTGGTCCAGTTTGTTCACAGATTCATTGGGCCTTATTGTGTGGTACATATGAACCTTCAAATGGCAGGATTGGCACATGATACCTTCTAATGAAATGTTATAAATTGCAATAGGAATCCTACAAAACAAAAACCGTGAAATGTGGATTATTATAGTAATAGTTATAGTTAATACATTAAAATGACTCAAATCGGGATTTATTCAAAGAGTGCTCAAAATTATATTTAATATTAAAATATTAATATTAGACACAAATTATGCACTTTTCATATAAAATCAGTAAATGGAGTTGTTAAAATGTAATGAATAAATGAATAACATCAACTCCCCCATAATTAGGATTGTGCATGTCCTCATGTTCAACAAATATAAAAAACATGACAAAATCATTTTCACTCACAAACAAATATTAAAATTTTACTTTTTTACCAATCAGGGGAGGTTCAGACCATTCACTCATCCAAATTGAATTCCACCACAAATTTTTACATAAAGAATGTTCAAAAAACAATTCATTTTTCATGCTCAAAATTAGAAATAGAAAATGTGGGCACTCAAAACATACTCCACTCAAGATGATAAAATTAATTTATGGAGCTTCACTTATTCGCCAACCAAATGTGAACATCTTAGAGTTTGAAAGAGCTCTCAGCTTCCATTCTCCATTCTAAAGTGCACAAGAATCAAGAGGAATTTTTAGGGGTTTTTCTGTGGCTATGGGATGGTAGAATTATAATGTCCAAAAGGGTGGAATGAGGGTCTAAAACACTAACATTGATAAAACATTGCACAATTTTTTTGAAACTGAAACATGGAAGAAAATGGAAACACATTTTTACAAAGGGAAAAATGAAGCATGACACAAAAGTGGAAGAAAATTTGAAGGGGATGAGAATATGGAATATTTAAAAAACACAAAGCTTCTCCCAATAACATAATTGTTCATTTTTCTTTTCATTTTTTTTGTGTTTTTTCGAAAGTTGTACTTGAAATAGATCTCACACTAATCACCCAACCCATGTTTTATCTCCTCGCGACACTAATTGTAATAGTTATAACCAGATAAAAGGTTGAGGAAGAGTGATTTTTGACCTTACCAAGACACAACCCATTATTTACATTTTTTTGTTTTTGATTTTGTTTTGAATTTTTTTGAACACTTTTCAATAATATTTGTAGAAAAGGACGCCAAGATGAGTCCATTACAACAAAACTCACTAAATTATGACCTCTCCCCCACACTAAAATGGATGCTTTCCCTCAAGCATATGACAAAACGTTGAAAATCAAGAAAAGGATACCCAAAATGAAATCCATCCTCCCACACTTAAATTTCAAGAAATTATGCAATGTAAATCCATTTAGATGTTGTGTGGGACAAGGTATTGGGTTTGTAATGTGGCTATCAAAGAAAAGGTTTACATAGGCTTGAAGGGGCTTTCAAAAGGAGGAATAATGTAGGGTAATGGGAGGCTATTTGGCCATTGTGATTCCCACGAGTTTAAAAAAAATGCCTCCATCATATTAATGCACACCAAAGTAGGAAATTCAGCTTGAAGGTCCACAAACTCAAGACTCAAAAATGGTGGTGAAAATACAAATTTTGAAAAGATGTTCATAGGTGACCTTGGCATGAAAGCTAATGATGTTCCTCACAGTAGGGGTAAATCATTTTCCAAATCAAAAAATGGGCATTCAACATTTATTGTTCTTGACACAAAATTCTTTATCCAAAGTCATGACGAAAATTCAAAATTTTTGAGATGAAAAAATGTCTTTCAATTCCCCAAAAAGGTTCGACAAAATTTGAAAATTTAATGGTGAGTAATTATGAATCTCTTTTTTTACCTTTTTTATTTTAAGATTATTTAGTGTTTTCTTAATACATAGTCTCACAAAAGAGAACGATAAACAAAAGGGTTCAATGAAGAAAGTGGTAAAAAAATGAAAGAGAGAGGAAGAAGAAGAAATAGAGAGAGAGGAAGATAGATAGAGAGTTAAAGGGAAAGAGGTGCCCCTTGGTTTGGATTTGATGGGTCTCCATCCAGTGGTGGTTCTATTGAAGTGGATGTGGATTCGATAGAAGTTGACGTGGTTCCCGGATTGTGAGACCTCTCATGGAGATGCTTTAACTAATGTCTGTTAACCGTGAATGTCCTTTTGGAAGAGGGGTCTTGGACTTGCACAACACCAAATGGGTAAATATTAGTAATAACAAAAGGACCTTCCTAATGAGAATTAAGCTTACCTGGGTGAAGTCGGAATCTAGAATTGAAGAGCATTACCTTTTCACCTTCATGAAATACCATTCTCAAGATGTGTCTATCATGGAGTACCTTAGCCTTCTCTTTCTACAGATTGGAATTCTCATAGGATTCAAGACGAAGCTCCTCCATTTCAGCCAATTGCAACAATCCTTCTTCACCAGATTTTTCACAATAAAAATTACAGGTTTTCATTGCCCAAAAAGACTTATGTTGGATTTCAACTGGTAAGTGACACGCTTACCCAAAAATATGCCTACAAGGAGACATCCCAATGGGTGTTTTATAGGCAGTTTGATAAGCCCAAAGTGCTTCACCAAGTCTTTCAGGCCAGTCTTTTCTGGTGGGTTTTACAATTCTCTCAAGCACTCTTTTCACTTCTCTATTAGAAATTTCAGCCATTCCATTTTTTTGGGGGTGATATGCAGTTGATGTTTTATGAACAACCCCATTCTTTTTCAGAAGATATTCCATGGTTCTATTACAAAAATGGGGTTTTAAGTCACTGATCAAGGCACGTGGTGTGCCAAATCTTTGGAAGATGTGGGTCTTTAGGAACTCACTAACAGTATGAGCATCATCCTTCCTAGTGGGTTTGGCCTCAACCCACCTTGAAACATAATCGACCGCAAGAAGAATTTATGAGAATCCACTGGAAGGGGGAAATGGTCCCATGAAATCAATACCCCAAAAATCGAAGATTTCAAAAAAGATTAAGGGCTTTTGGGGCATTTCATTTCTTTTGGAGATTATGAAAAACTTTTGGCATGTGGGACATGATTGAAAGAACTCATGTGAGTCCTTGAGGAGGGAAGGCCAGAAGAATCCAGAGTCTAGGACCTTTTAGGAGGTCCTTTGTGGTCCAAAGTGGCCACCACCAGGCATTGAGTGACAGAATTCTAAGATGGAAGAATATTCATCATCATCAACACATCTCCTAATTACCATGTCTTCCCCAATTTCCCAAAGTTTATTTTCTTCCCAAAAATAGTGTTTTGATTCACTTTTCAACATCATTTTTTGTTCTTTTGAAAAATTTTCAGGAAAAACAGCAGAAACCAAGTAATTTAAGATTGGGGCATACCATGGTAGTTTTGGAGTGAGAAATAAAAGGTGATCAATTGGAAATTCTGGATCAATGATTTTAGAATGAGGAGAAATAGGTATTCTACTCAAGTGATCAGCCACAGGGTTTTCTTTTCCAGGTTTATCTTTAATTTCAAGGTCAAACTCTTGGAGCATTAGAATCCATCTTATTAGCCTTGGTTTGGAATCAATTTTATTGAGTAAGAACTTAATAGCAGAATGGTCTGTGAAGATGATGATTTTGGAACCTAAGAGATAGGGCCAAAATTTATCTAAGGCATAAACCACATCTAAAAGTTCCTTTTCAGTCACAGTGTAGTGAGATTGAGTTTCATACAATGTTTTTGAGGCATAATAGATGACATGTGGAATTTTTTCTCTTCTTTGACCAAGAACAGCCCCAACTTCTCTATCAGAAGCATCACACATCAATTCAAAAGGTAAGGACCAATCTGAGGGTTGGATTATCGGGGCAGATGTAAGAGCAGTTTTTAGTTCAATGAAGGCTCTCTTACAAACCTTATCAAAACGGAAAGAGACATCATTTTGGAGCAAATGAGTGAGTGGGAGAGAAATTTTACTAAATTTATGGATGAATCGCCGATAGAAACCTGCATGACCGGGGAATGATCGGATGTCTCAAACAGAAGTGGGTTGAGGAAGTGATTGGATAACATCAATTTTGGTAGGATCAACTTCAATACCATCTTTTGAAACTATGTGACCTAGAACAATCCCATTAGAAAACATGATGTGAAATTTTCCAAAATTTAACACAAGGTTACACTTGACACACTTTTGAAGGACTATAGAGAGTGAATGCAAGCATGACTCAAATGACTCTCCATAAATGGTAAAGTCATCTATGAAGAATTCCATGAAGTGTTCTATGAATTCTGAAAAGATAATCATCATAAACCTTTGTAATTTTGCAGGAGCATTACAAAGGCCAAAAGGCATTCTTCTATATGCATATGTTCTAAAGGGGCATGTGAAAGTAGTCTTTTCTGGGTCCTGAGGTGAGATTGGGATTTGAAAATAGTCGGTGTATCCATCAAGAAAGCAACGATGTGACTTTACGGCCAATCTTTCTAGCATTTGATCAAGGAATGGAAGAGGGTAGTGATATTTTTGGGTTTCAACATTCAATTTCCTATAGTCGATTCACAGAAGCCATTTGTTCTTCACTCGAGTTGTGACTACCTCTCCATGTTCATTTGTGACAAAAGTAATCCCACCCTTCTTAGGTACAACTTGAATTGGAAAAACCCATTCACTATTAGAAATTGGGTAGATAATACCCACTTGAAGAAGTTTGGTGATCTCTTCCCTAACTACCTAAAGGATGAGTGGATTGAGTCTTCTTTGTGGTTGTCTAACTGGTTTGGATGTCTCCTCCAGATGGATGTGATGCATGCAAAGGGTAGGGTTGATTCCTGGTATTCCATCTAGGGTCCAACCTAAGGCTTTTTTGTTTTCCTCTAACACTTGAACAAGTTTGGACTCCTCAGTTTTAGAAAATTGTGGCAGAGATAATGACAGGATATGAGTGATCATGGAAGAGGACTTCATATTTCAGGTGTGCAGGAAGAGGTTTCAAATCAGTCTAATCTTTCACTTTTGGGATAGACAACTCAGAAATTGAAGAGGGGACTTCAGTTGCTTCAGATTCATTTTCCTTAATACTGTCCAAGGTGGAGCAGTAGAGATCAGAATTGATGTGGAATTCAAGAGAGTTTTCAAGATACTCTAAATTGATGGAGTCTATGAATGAATGGTCCACATCAACTTCACCATTTATGACTTGGTTAATCCTAGTGCAGATTTCACAACATCCTATCTCTTCAGAACAGGATGAACATGATGTAATGGGGTTCAATTGAGTCTTAGAAGTGTCCTCAGAAGCATGGATTGAGAATGCAGAGTGATCCTCAGATGGGTATCGCATGGATTGGAAAATGTTGAATTTGACCAGCTGGTCACCGAATTCCATGGATAAGATGCCAGAATGGACATCAATCTTGGTTCTCGCAGTCATGAGGAATGGTCTTCCAAGAATTCGGGGAGATCGAGAAGTGTTTGTCTCACCTTCCATGTCAAGGACATAGAAATCAGCAGGGAAGATAAGATCATTGACTCGGACAAGGACATCCTCAATTATTCACTCAGGACTGGCTGTGCTTTGATTGGCTAACTGAATGACAACACCCGTTTGGTGCAAGGGACGTAGACCAAGATTATAGAATATGGATTTGGTCATGACATTAATTGAGGCTCCTAGGTCTATGAGTGCATCATCAAATTTGGAACTTCCAATTTGGCATGGAACCGTAAAGGTCCCTGGATCTTTGAACTTTATGGGAATAGACTGCAGGGTGGAAACATTTTCGAAGGTCATAAGTTGCCTCTTGTGGGTACACAACTCCTTGAGAAACTTGGCATACATAGGAATTTGTTTTATGGCATCTAAGAGGGGAATGTTGACTTCAACACGTCTAAACATGTCAAGCATTTCAGGATCAGGTTCAAAGGACTTCCTTAGTTTAGAAATAGCTTGTGGGAAAGGAATTAGATTCCTAAGTGGAATGGAAGGAGGTGAGGGAATGGATTCAGGTTCTTTTTCACGTTTCTTTTTCTTTTCGTTTTCCATGTCAACATTCAAAGGAGGTTTTGAGGATTTATGTTGAGGCACAACAATTTTCTTTCCCGATCTAAGTGCAATTGCACTTACATTACCCTTGGGGTTGGGTAATGATTGAGCTGGGAGTTGGGAAGAATTTGATTGTTGTTTCTGGCTCAGGTGGGATGCAAGTTGACCTATTTGAGTTTCAATGTTTTTAAGGATAGAACGGGTGAAGGAGGCAAGATCTTCCACTGCACTTTACCAAGGTTTCGTGGAAGAAGAGGCTTGTCCCGGATTGGGATTACCTTGATTTTGGTTCTTAGGGAAAGAAATTGTATTGGGTTGGGAATTGGGAACGCTCATTCGGATAGTGGAATCCAGTAGGAGGACTGTTATTTTGATGTTGAGGAACAAAAGGATAAGGTTGATGGAAGTTACCACCACCTTGACCATATTGGAATTGGTTTGGATTTTGAGGAGGGAATTGAGGGGGATGAGAGATGGTATTACCATACCTCAATCCGGGGTTAAAGGTAGATGAGAAAGGATCATAATGAGGTTGGTTGAAGTTTCTAACAAACAGACCTGATTGTTGAGGGTTGGGGTTCCGCAGAGCATATGCTGCATTGAGCTCCATTGGTCCGGATGAATCGGAATTATCCTCTTGAAGTTGTGGACATGTGTTTGTGGGATGATCTGGGGAGCTACAGATTCCACAATTCTTGATAGGACCAGGGAATAGTGACTGTGGAGAAGATGAGTTTGGGGCTTTGGTAGCCACCTCTAGTTGACGCACAAAACCTGTAAGTTCACTCATCCACTCAGTCATCTTGTTAGGCTTTATGGATTGATTATCTTGGGCTTTTTTGACTTGAGCATGTGATTGGGTATGGAATTGTTGTGTGTTTGCAGCCATGTTACTTATGAGATCTCTTGCAGCTGCTGGAGTTTTGTCAACAAGAGCACCTCCACTTGCGGCATCAATGAGGGTTCACTCCATAGCCAATAATCCCTCATTGAAGTATTGGATCAAGATTTGGTCAGGGATTAGGTGGTGTGGGCAGGTTGCCACATGCTTTTTGAACCCCTCCCAGTACTCATGGAGTGATTCATTTGAAAATTGACGGATACCAATTATTTCATTTCCGATGGAAGCGGTACGAGAAGCAGGAAAGAATTTTTCTAGAAAGAGATGCTTCATGACATTCCATGTAGTTATGGAACATGGAGGGAGGTAGTAGAGCCATGACTTGGAAGAGTTAGCTAGGGAGAAAGGGAATGCTCGGAGTTTGATTTGTTCTTCAGAAACCCCTTGAGGCTCCATGGTAGAGCACACCACTTGGAACTCTTTGAGATGTAGATGCAGATCCTCACTGGCTAGCCCATGGAAATGAGGTAGAAGATGAATAAATCACGATTTGTGTTCGAAGTCAGCCTCTATGTTTGGATATTGAATACCAAGGGGTTGGTAATTCATATCAGGGGCATCAAGTTCTTTCAACGTTTGTTCCCTAGGATTGGCCATATCGAATTCAATTGGTAGGGAAATGATTGGTTCTTGGGTGATTTGTTTATCCCTAATGGTCCTCCTAAGTCGGAGAAGAGTTCTATCAATTTCAGGGTCAAACAAATCCGAGGGATTTTTTGGGAGGCTGCGGGGCATTTAGAGAGATTTATAAAGGATGAGGAAGGCGAGTTTTTCTCGGTGTTTTTTTTTTCAGATTTTTTGTAAATTATAATTTTTTTTACAAAAACAAAAAACAACCGAATACTTAAAGAACCATCCCCGGCAACAGATCCATTTAAAACGCATGGACGATTGTCTCCTATCGACCGGTCAAGGTTCCGGTGCTCTGCTAATATGTATAGCAGCACTCGGGTCGAATCCTCGGCGATGATACTTTGAAATAGTCGTTTGTTTTTAGATGATTGTATTCTGATTGGGGGTTTGTTTGCAGAGATTAATTGAAATTACTAATTGATTATGATTGATTTAACAAAATGATAATGATTGGGGTGAGTTTATCATTAGGTTAGTCAAGCTTGTGATGTCCTCGAGCTTTGCTTTATATTGCATTTAAATAAACACCCATGTCACAAGTTGACGTTGATTTGAATTCCCAAGTGTTAAGGCTTTAATCCAATCCTTAACATAACTTAGGGTTCTAATCTTGATCATATATTGTTTAGGGTAGTGTATTTATGGTTCCAATAATCCATGGAAACCACACATTAAACAACACAAGTCATTAATCCATGACATGCTAAGTCTAACATACACAATGTTAATTCAACGAATACTCATCGAGCGAAAGCTCTCAATTGCTTAACATACCTAAATTAAAACTCACCCCAATGATAGATTTACTCAGCCATTAAGATTTTTTATAATCTGGGTTTAATGATTATGGTGACGATTTAAAAAGATTAGAAAAAGAAAGGGACAAGAAAAGAGTAGTGTGCTGAACACACACACGAAAGATTTTGAGAATCAAAAATGGAATTTTGATTGAATGAGGATGAAAAAGAAGGGAAGGGGATTAAACTGAATTTAAACTATTTTAAGACCATTAATATTATACTACATATGGTGGAGAAGAATAAGAGGTATTTAATAAGAAACAAGCACTAAAATTTGATTGAAATGAAAACAAAGTTACACAATTACAATGGAAAGCAAACATAAAAAAACATGAAAGTGAAGTGGAGGAGAGGACTCTCTTGTTGAAACTTGATCAAATCATATCCTCTCAGAACCTTTTTAAGGATCTAGTAATTTCAAACCTCCTCCTTAAGTGCTGAAGTGCTAACCTCTTGGAAGGAGAGGAGATGGATGTATTTATAGCCCAAGGAGTGGACTGTTTGCATTCCAAATATGTCCCTCCACTTGAACCGCATATTTACCAATCTAGACAGCTAAATCACGAGCTTGTGTCTTCTTCATAAATGTATATGTGGATGTTTTCTGTCTACCCTCAAAATATTTCGGCCATTAGACCTTTTTAGCCAAAGTTATGGCTATTTCTTTAAACAAAGCTAAACTGTCCATTTCTATCCATGACTTTTCAATTGATGAATGTGAATAGATTTTTGAATAGTAAGATGCCATCAAATACGGATGGTTTCTTCAACAGAGATGTCCACCTATATCTCCTATTTCACCCTGAAAATTTTCAGCTCAAATGTACTTTTAGATGAAGCGAAAAGTCCACATTTGTGTGCTGATTGTAATTCCCGGACAGAATGGTGGGCTAGACTTCATAGAGTCATTTGGGAAACTTTTTGAAGACTTTCGGCCTTGAAATTTTTATACAAGATGAAAAATTTTGTACCACAAATTATGGTGGAGAATAAAACTTTTTGGACTTCTGTATTGATCCCATTAAATCAATCTTCAAGGCTGGTCCAGTTTGTTCACAGATTCATTGGGCCTTATTGTGTGGTACAATGAACCTTCAAATGGTAGAATTGGCACATGATCCATTCTAATGAAATGTTCTAAATTGAAATAGGAATCATAAAAAACAAAAACCATGAAATTTGGATCAGTATAGTAATAGTTAAAGATAATACATTAAACTGACTCAAATATGGATTTATTCAAATAGTGCTCAAAATTATATTTAATATCAAAATATGAATATTACACACAAATTATGAACTTTTCATATAAAATCAGTATTGGGAGTTAGTAAAATGTAATGAATAAATTAATAACATCAACTAGATAATAGCGTTATATTGGAATTAAGTTCCCTCTTGAGCATTGATCCATGTCTAGTCAGACATTTGGTCAAATTTCTCACTGGATTGGGGGATTAACCACTATCTATAAAAGAGTGTGTCTAATTGTCACTCAATACTTTAGCATATTGTTTTTTGTTGTATATTTATAAAAAATTACATAACATAATTTATCATATATATATATGAGATTCCTTTTGATATATATAGATACAACTATGTTTTATTTTTGAGTATGTTACATAAATCATGAGTTGAATAAAGTGTTATACATTAATATATTTTGAATATATATATTTGGTTAAAGTTATATGATATAGAAAATAAATTAATAAAGTATTAAAAAATGTTAGGACTACATTAGATAATATGGTGTGATTTAAAAACTCCTTAAAATACCATGTGTTATATTTATTCCAAATTGAACAATTTCCAAGACCTCGTCAATCCAAATGGGAAAGTTCGTGAAAAAGTTGGGCGCCAAAGTATAATCTTTTATAAGAAATGAATAATATAGGATACCATGATAGGAATAATTTATTATATCTATAATGATATTTAGGTTACAATTAGTTGGGAAGTACAAAAAATAGAAAACCATAGAAATAAAGAGATGATTATTTTTATAATGGATATTGGAATGTAATTTTATTATAAATTATAAAATAGTCAAATATGATATTATTAACATGGTCATAAACCTAAATAACAATAATATTAGTGGGATTATAAGGAATAATGAAATATTCAGTGAGATATTGATCTTTCCCTACTAGTAGATAAAATGAAAATCAAAAAGGGGGAATCATTTTAGTAGGATCAAATTCAATAAAATTGCATATTAAATTATTATAAAATATGATAATCACTTTATAAAAAACCCATTATTGATTAATGAAAACATAATCAAATTTTAAATTGAGATGAATTCTTGAAAAATATGTTCTTAATGGATATATATTAAAATACTAGTATAGGAAATTATGAATAGTTACCAAACCAGAAGAAAAATTCTATTTGATAATTTATAAACATGATTAGAAATCACCTTCTGATGAAGCTAGTCAAGATGAAAATGATACTTATAATTAACATGGTAAAGATTATATTGATATATCTAAATTAATTATAACTTACAAAGGTCCCATGATTCTAAATAAATATGTGAAAATGGATAATTTTAGGTCAATAGAATAATTTAAAAGGATTTATCCAGAAGTAATGCCTGAGATGAAATTTCTAAAGAAATATTTTCTAATAAGATGGATGGTGTACTTTAGAATCAACCCAGGTACTTAATATTTTTGGACATGTAAATGACTTAAAGAGATCTAGGTTACCAATCAGGCTTAATCTTCCCATGATCTTCATTTCAATATCACTAACAGAAAGGTTGTTCTATTTCATTATATATTAAAACATGTATTAATTTAAAAAAATTACCCAATGTCTTCAATATGTTTATAACTTTTGATATGGACATAGGAAATCCAATATATAGAATAATGATGATGGTATAAAAAGGAATGTGTAAAAGGTGTATCTATAAATAAATAAGGGATATCTTAATGATTATATATAAACCTATTTGAAACCAACAAATAAATCATATAAAGGAGAAATTTTTTTCCACTATTAAAAACCTTAATATTGGACAAATAATTGTATGGAACATCTGAATGGACAAAATAATTTTTTTGGAGTGTCCATGTCAGGAATTTATGATCTTTTGATCAGTGAAATGTTTTAAAGGGTTTATGATACCAAATTTACATTTAAACAATGTTATAAATATGATTTGGAGTTCAAAACAAAGGAATAGTTGATAGATAAGGGTAGAATTTTTCATTTTTGTTATGAATAAAAGGGTTGATATATCAAGGAATAATCTCTAATGGATTACATCATAGATCAAAAAAATTTGGATAAGGGATGTGTACTTTCTACTTGCATTTATATTACGTCAAAATAGATGTTATTCATAAAAAATGGTCCTTATGAATAAAATTACATGATGTTTTTGATAAACATGTTTTTTGATTCATTAAATTATGAAACATTTTTAATTGAAGGATGTGATAAAAAAGTTTTATCTCAGATAAAAAATGATGGAATCTTAATAGAAAGAGTTCCCAACACTTAGTAGTGTCACATTTTAAATAATAAATCCTTTTATAGATTATTATTGTAAATATATATAATATACTATATGATATATTTATAAGTATTATACGTTAAATATTCTCATTAAATATATTTATTGTTTACTATAAATAAGAGTTTGTGTCTTAGAAATATATTTTGGGAAAAACAAAAATGAATTCTAAAGCTGCATGTCTTCCCTTACATGGGTCTCAATTCCCATCCTTTTTTACCTCCTCTACTTACCACCACTCTCATTACATCCATTCCCAACCCATCCCACTCACGAGTTTCCCCACCTCATCACAGGGTTCCCATAGTATTCCCTTTTCCCTATAATGCATGTCCCAGAATCCCATCAATCCTTTCTTCACTATTGATGATCTTCTTAAGAACCTCCACTGTTCCTTCCACCTAATTATTCCTCCCATTACCCCGACTATCATAACCTCCATTACCTAGCCCTACTACTCATGAGTTTAATTTCCTTCTTCTTGGGTTCTCACTACATATCTTCTACTACAATATTCATGTCTTGCAACCCATTCGATAGTTTCTTCACCATCGATGAGCTTCCCTAATAGCTCCAATATTACTCCATTTCTCCTCAAGTGATTGTCAAATGTCATGATGCACACCCCAGGACATATTCAGGAAAAACATCACCTTCTCTAGAACCTCTTCTATTATTTGAATGTATATCTTCATGTTCCTTATCAGAAATCTATTAGGTGTTAAGATTTATCCTTATAACAGCTTTATCATGTTCCCAAATCCATGAATGTAAAATTCAACCACCATACTCATACATCTTCTAATGCATACCATATTTATTTACCACTTTCTATCTTCATCAACCATAAATATATAGTACTCAAAAAAGGTCTATTAATGAAGTTTTCTAAAAATTTCCTTCTCTCCAATATTTAGTAGTTTAGTTTCATAATTGTTTTGAAACAATACTATAATACATCAACATTTTTGATTCATTAATTACGACCTATACTTCATTAGATTAGCCAATATTTATTCATAAATATTTTTTTACAAAGTTTAGAAGATATTTCCTCCACCACATCAAAATGTGCAGTAGTTTTGGAATTCCAAATAGACTTTTTCATTACATATTTTTTTTTCTGTACTACTCATTGATAATATTATAAACATCTTCGATTACATGCATCGTCAAATTAATATTTTCCATTACATGATTTATTATATATAATATAATAAAAATTATTAATCTAATAATTTTTTTGAACACCATGGAAATGAAATAAAAAGATAAACAATATGAACATACAATCCCAATCAAGTTCTAGAGAAGCAAGGTTTCAAAGGATAATTCTAAGGAAAATTGACCAAAAGTTTGTAAGTTATCTATTATCTTTAATTCAAATTGTTAATTTGTTTATAAATTTTCAAAATATATGTTTACTATAAATCTACAGTTACAGGTTCAAAATCTATTCGAAATTATTATATTACAAATATTGAACTGTCTTCTAAACTTTTAGTCAAACCACTACCTCAAAAAAAAGAATGTAGGAGAGGAACACACATTCTATTATCACTTATATATATCAATGGTTTCTTAATTTTAAATTTACCTATTCAATACTTTTCCATTCATAATTCACTTTTATTTACCACAAATTGTTAAATTTTTTCTTCTATTTATTTAAATGTGCCTCAACAATGTGGTAATTTGTCAACCATATATATTGGATCAAAAAAATGAAAACAAAGACCAGATTAGATGATACAAAATGTTCTTTCATATTGTATTTATGATTTTACTATACTTTAATACACAATATGATTCTTTTCTAATCCTTTTATTTTGAAATTAAATGTTTATTAATTAATTTTTCTTTCTTTGACAAATGATTCTAATATTCTTCATGATTCATCTCTTTCATGCTCAAAATTGTAAGCACCACTCATACTAGTACACATTTTCATTTCTATATTTTCAATAATATTTCTTACAAATTACCATTATAATAGAAACAATATTACTGATACTATTATTAGCAACTAAAAATAAATTTTCATCCAATGTATGTTAGAAATTATTGTTGGTCGAAGTGGATACTCAAGAGGGGGGTGAGTTGAGTTCCAATTAAAACTTCTGTTTAAAAACTTTGTCTTAAAATCCCCCAAATAAAACACAGAATTAAACTGTAGTGAATTTATATCAAAATAAAGGTTCTGTTAGGTTCTCGAAGGATTGATTGTTTCCCAGTTAATCAAATCAGAATAATTGATTAACTTTTGAAACTAACTTACTGATTTACAATTAATATAAACACTTGAGAGTTTAATTATCAAAGTGACTTTAAAACAGTTTCAGTTTTAAAGTAGTTTGCAGCGGAATAAAAAATAACTTTGAAACTAAATAAGCACAGCAGGTTTAACCAAGAGAATCAATCTCAAGATGAGACATAGTCCTCTCAAAACATTATATAAAAGTGATCCACACCCTGGATCGAGGTTAACAAAAATATGCAAATGTCCAGGTCCAAGACCTCTACCACTATTATTCGTGGGAATAAAAACAACAGCAACCAGCTGTCCAGGTCACACCAGACCTCTACCACTATCCCAGTGGGAAATAAAAGATTCAAGAGTTTGAGTGAGGATTTACAGATCCTCAAGTTAATGTACAGGATACAGTGTGTGTGTTAAATACAGCAGATAACACACACTGCTCAATATGTAAAAAGATAAATCATAGTGGCAAAGATTTAGAGTTTAGAAATGGCTCTAGTGATTGTCGTGCAACTCTGGACTCCTTTTGGATTGATCAAAATTGGTTATGAGTCCTCTTCTGGTTTTTTTCTGGAAAACATAGTGTCGTCTGCTTCCACTTCCAGGTTCAGAGATAGAGAAAAAGTAGTAGATGAAGTTCTTGTGTTATGTTCTCATTCTCAGCACTTTACTGGTATGTAGTTATGAATGAGTTCTTCGTGTAAGTTTTGTCGTCTCTTTGCATTCACACTTGGTTGTTCTTCCAGCACATCTCGTGGTGTATATCTCTGTGTATTCGTCTATATGTCTCACACTATTATTTTCAATAGCACATCCTTCCTTTATTTAAAGCATGAGCTCCAGAAAAAGATGATTTACTTTTTGCAGGTATGAGGTACGGTTCCCTGAAAACTAACAACACACATTAAATAAATTTCAGTATATTAAAATATACCTAATATAACTGTTGGTTAAATTAAACAATGATAAAGAAATTAAAGCAGCACCGGGTTCTGTCTCTAGAACGGTGGCTTTGGATATCGATAGACTTGTGTATCGGTAGGTCTGAGTATCGGTAGACTTGATGTGTAATGGTATCCGGTCTTGTATCGGTAGAATTATATCAGTAGGAATTGCATAATGGTGACCTTTGAGTATTAGTAGCCTTGAATGTAACGGTAACCTTCTTATATCAGTAGCGGTAGCTCTGTCTTGTATTGGTAGATCTATATCGGTAAGTCTATCTTGTATCGGTAGCTGTAGGTCTGTCTTGAATTGGTAGACTCTGATATATCGGTAGACTTCCTTTGATAATAGTAGCTTCAACAAATCGGCGGACTTGTGTGTAACGGTAGATCTGTTCTGTAATGGTAGCTATTATCTGTAATGGTAGCGATGGCTCTATCGGTGGACTTTGCATATTGGTGGACTTCAGCATATTGGTAGCTCTGTATTGGTAGCTGTCAACTACGATGTAGAGATAGACTTGTGTATCGATGGCTTTGATGTATCGGTAGCTGTATCAGTAACAATAATCATAACGGTAGCTCTAAGCTGTTTAAGCATTCTATTGGAAGAATAGGTTAAGTCAGAGTGTACAAACATCTAGTAACCAAAAGACTAATATTTAAACATAGAACAATAGAACAATAATTAATGCAAATAAATAGCTAGATTCCCAAATAAGTATTTAACCATTTATCAACTAGGGATTAACAAAATACAAATAATCATAATTGGGATTATCAAAATATAATAAAGCAACTAGATTTCCAGAGGGTTCAACAATATCGTCCTTTTTGATAATCACAACTTATGCCAAGAAAATTGAAATAGTATCAGAGGAAAAAGTGAAAAAGAAATTAGCATTATAGGAAAGGGTTTTTTTGTTTTGTTCAGAACAAAACTTCCATATTCCTCCCCCTTTCAATTGTACTGCAAGATTCTCTCTTAAGTCTTATTTTCTCAAGTCTCAGTTTTTCATTTCCCCTTTCTGTGTTTCTCCCCCTTTGTTAACTCTTAGGTCTCATTTCTTATTTGCTCTCATTTTCTCCTCATATTCTCCCCCATTTTGATTAACAAAAAGAAGGGTAGAAGAGAAAAGATAAAGATTAGCAGAGAATAAATGAAAAAGTAATAGGATATCAGTAAAGTATAGAATGAAAAGGAATTTCATTAGAATACAAAAGGTACACTGATTAAATCATAACAAAAAATACAACTGAATCCTATCAAAAAAGATATAGAAACATTCAATAATCCTCTGGAATAGTTGTCTTTCCCTTAGGATCAGCAGAGGTTTTAGGTGCAAGGTCAGCAGAGGGCTTCGGAATAGCTGAAGGGACAACTGGTGGTTCAGCTACAGAAACTATACCGAATCTGAAATTTGTGATCCTCTGAGTGATCATAGGTGTCAAGCTTCTGATGGCTTGAACTAGAGTCAGTTGAGGAGTACTCCAAGAGGCAGAATGTAACAGCCTGAGATTTTATGAAAAATATTCTTTTTTATTTCACTAATGTCTTGTGTTGTACGCTACACCAAAAGGAGCTTGCACAACACGCATCCTTGACTTGCCTTGCATTACACGCAATCGCGACCTTCCTCGATAGCGTGTGTAATACGCAATACCGAGTTTCACTAAACAACGATATGCTATTAAAATATTATTAAAACTAGCCGTTATGAATAGTAATAACCACTTTTTGAAATCCAGTAAATCTTATTTTTCAAAATGAACTTCATTTTTTGATTCGGAGTATCGAATTTAGCCTAAGGTGAAATTTTGGTACTTTTCGGATAACTTTCATATTCTGATGAATAGTGAAAATTACTAAATTATAATTAAAAACAACTTTTTTAATCGAAATAATTAGTAGTGATAAATCATTAATTTGAGTGGTTTTAAAGTATATTTAGAATGTATTTTTACAATTTAATACAATGTTGGTCATTGGATGTAATTTCACATTTAAACTAGACATAAACAAGTGTCAATCTTTTGATAGATATTGTTTCTTAAAAAACACGCTATTTGTTTTAACAGCGGGATTTAATTATAAAATTAATTAATGCAACTTCTATGTTATGAATTTGGTAAAATAGACTTCATTTTTGAATTCGGAATATGAAATATAGCTTAGGATGAAATTTTGGCATTGATCTGAAAAACATCAATTTTTGATGAATAGTGAAACTACTAAGTGGTAGGTTAAAAACTGAATTTTGCATAAAACTTAATTTTACCGCTTCTGTGAATGGAATTTCAAAAATCCGAGAGACACGGTTAATATCAAGGACTAAAATGTGGTTCAATGAGATGAAAATAATTTTTTGGTGAATAGTAACTTTTTACTTTTTTTACCACGGTTAATAGTAAATAGGGTAACTAAGGGTAAATATGATATTAATATTACCCTAACACATGTCCTAATTCTATTGGACAAGTGTAATTCGACCAAAAACAAACTTAGGAATAAAATATGACCATTTAGGCCCACTTGGATTAGATTAGGACATTTATTATTAATTTATTTAAAGAAGGGTTAAAATAGTTAAAATCAAAGTTTAATAAGTAAATCATTTTTAATATGGGGTTATACATAAGATAAATTCGACTATAAATATTCATTAGAAATCTAAAAAGATTTCCTACAGGATGGTATTTTATTTGTAATTTTTAGACATCAAATAATATAATTTATTTATGACACAAAGATGATGTAGTAATTATCTTATTAATGAAATATTGACATAATTGATAATATAAATACCAAAATAAATGTAATTTAAGACTTTTTATGAATTCCACTAATTTTCTAGGTTACTATGATATATTAGTGTTGATTTAATCAACTTGGTTCGAACATATAATTCTGTTATGACTTTCACAAAAATCATATATCAAATAGTGTCAAAATTGACACAAAATAGTTTTTAAATCAAATATTATATTATTAATTGTTATTTTATTCCTAAAAATCTAAGGTTCGGCCAAATGACTTAGATAAGGATATATGTATTAATAATATACAATTTGGGGTTCGTTTGGCATGTTATAGTAAGTGTATTAACCATATAGTGAAAGAAAACAAAAAGACACGGTAAAAGTTAAATTATTTAACTTAGAGTTAAATCTAATTGATAAGGTTAAAATAATACCCTAAACTTGTCTAAATCCTATTGGTTGATAGGATTGCGACCCATCCCCACTTTAGCTTCGAAATAAGACCCTTTGGAACCATTATAAACCGATTTTGACTTTAATATAAAATAATATTTTGAGATATTCCAAAGGTGCCCCTCTCCTCCCCTATAAAAGGACACCTCCTCCCCCTCCTCCTCACACCAATTTGAGCACTCAAGCTCGGCCAACCCCTGCCAATTTCTCCTCTCCACTTCCCTAGAAACATCCTAGAGGTTCTGGTCTTTCTCAAAGACCAATTTTAGTGCCCTAAGAGGAGGTCTCAAAGAGGCACTTCAAAGAAGAGGTAATTACCGTTACCAATTCTTTCATCTTTATTTCTTCTTCCACTTCTTCTTCTTAGGTTGTTTCATTATGAAGTAATAACATCAGTATCACTCATATACTGATATGTTATTATAAGTATGAAACAACCCTATTTCACCATCTATCCATCCTACGGAAAATGAAATCACCGCGCGTGCGTACGTACGGAATACCGTCTCCACGCCGTGGTGTAATCTATTTTCCACCACCACCTTACATGGATGGGTATAATGGTGTAAAGAATAACTATACATAGTTATTAAAACATCATATTGATTCTGATATATTGTATAATCCACTCCAATTCAATTCAATATTTATAGAAATGATATCATCGCTCGTGCGTACGTACGGACTACCGTCTCCACGACGCGATGAGATTCATTCTCCATGTTAACCATTTAAGAATGATTATAATGTATATATAAGAAATAATAATGAAATATATGACATTATAAAGCTACTGGATTTATGTATATATATACATATGTATGTCATCTACTTACTTCCATTTCAAGACAATAAGGAAAGAAAAACAGCGTTCATGCGTACGTACGGACTACCGTCTCCATGAACGGTGTTTTTCATTTTATTTATCTATCTATTATATATATATATATACTGAATATATATGATATATAAATCATATTTTATATTCTGGAAGTAAGTAAATCATGATATAAGTAATAATGATGTCAATAACAACAAGTCAAAACACCTACGATAAATGAAACGATTTTACCCAAAACGCTTCTTTAACATGGAATTTACAAAAGAACGGGTAATATAATGTCATAAGTGAACCATATATGCTATCATAACAATGAATATGATTCTGGAATAAGTCAATAACATGATTTAAATCATTATACAGGAGGTTCGGACACTTACAAAGCAAGTCGGACATAAGGTAAGGGAAATATCACAATCTCATTTTTATCCGAGATTGTTTATTCGTAAGTATTTACTGGGGTGTATTTTATCATCCACATCCATGTTCCTTCAATATGTAATATTGTTTCCATCCACTTACAATAGTTTAAATCCAATTTTACTCTTTGGTGAGTTTTTAGTAAAGAATATGAAAGGAATCTTTTGTCGCTTTTTCATACGAGGTACTTTTTGACTTTTCCGACAAAAGTACGAAGAATGTTTTTTTAACTTATACGGTACGAACGGATTTTTACGGTTTTATAAAGCCTTATTATCATGAACCTTCCTCCAAAATATTTCATGACTATTTTTAATAAAATCTCTTTCTTTTAAAATTGTATGATGTTTTGTGAAAAGAAATTGATTTTGAAGAAGAAAGGATATTTTCCTCAAGAATTCATTTCAAGTGTTTTATCAAAATTATTTTCCATCTAAGATAATAAAGGGTTCTGTTTCTATCCATATTTTTACATTGATTTGACTATGTTGTGATGGAATTATGTTTATGAATTCCTTTATCTTATATGAATGGTTTTATGATGTCATGTTGTTTAAGAATCCCATTTTTATTACATGGGTTATGCAATGATGTATGATTTATGATTTTGTGGCACACATAAGAATGGTTTCATTATGAGATGGGTGGGACCTATATCTCCCTCCAATGCATTTGGTAAAGATTTTATATCTCATGAGATAGACATGGCTGGAATGGTAGGTTATACCGGTTCAGTGAAACAGGACTGAAACGAGGATTACTCGATTCAGAAAGGGACTTTGTCCACTAAGATAGTCTTGGAAATGAGTCTTGACTAACAAGAAATGATTCTCTATGATTATGTGTGTATGCCACAATGAGTAATGTTTTAAGTTATGATTTCATTTCACTACTATGATTTATCCCATGTTATGAAATTATGATCTCTTTTGCAGGTTAAGATTTCCAAAAAAGTTATGTTCTTATGAAAATTATGTGATTGATATTTCTTTTGTTTACCCTTACTGAGCATTTGAGCTCACCCTTTTATGTTTTCTTTTCCCCAGGATATAAAGAAAGGTTTTAGGTAAAAAAAAAGGGATGACCTTTATGGGAGATATTGAAGAACTTTCACCACGATTAGAAGATTACGTTCTGAGTTTCCAAAGACACTAAACTATTATGATCCTTTAGTGTGTGTTTTTGTTATGTACTAAGTATTCCGCAAATGTAATGTAATGTCCATGTACGTCAGGCTACGGGTCTCTACAGTTGGTATCAGAGGAAAGGTTTAGTCAACCTTTGGAAACTAGGATGCGAAAACGTTAGTGAGATCCCTAGAGATATTTCTAAGGTATGTCTAGGGATGCCCCTAAGGATAAGTATACGTATAGGATATAGTTCTAGAACTATGGTAACGATATTAGATTAAACCAAAGATGATAGATATTTAAGTTACTCCCCCTTTATTACGATTTTTGCATCTAACACTATTCTGTTTGGGTTTTAGAAAATGGATGGAAACAAGATGATTCACAATAATGGAGGATATGATGGACGATGGAATGATATTCTTCATGAGAAACCAAATGAAATGGGATTCGGATGTCCAAACATCATTATTATACCGAATCAGCAATCTCACAACATGATCAATAAAGTAAAACTTGGTAAGTTTCCTGACTCGACTAATAAGAGAAAGATGGAGTTCCATGATGATCATAGAGGAAAGAAAGTTCAATTTCCCCTATGTAAATCATGTGGGAAGAGGCATCAAGGAGAATGTTTCAAGGGAACTGGAAGATGCTTTGGGTGTGGAAAAGAAGGACACAAAGCAAGTAAGTGCAAAGGAAAAGGGTCGGTTAACACCATGGATGAGGATAATGGTATTGCTACGACATCAAAAATGGTTAAGTGTTTTAAATGTGGAATGTATGGGCATTATGCAAACAAATGCCCTAAGGGAAAGACTCATGAAGAGAATCAGTATGGTCATATGGGTAGTATTTATGTGGATGATGATGAAGAGACTACAAATGATATGTGAGATGAAAGAATTTTTGAAGCTCGGTCAATGGTTTGAGAATGTAGTGGAATGATTACATGTTTATCATGTGTAATTTTGGAATAAAGAGACATCTATGGATTGTTACACTGTTGTCTTTCCTTGTGTTTTGAAAGTATATGATTAATGTTACCAGTATCCATGAAAGGTTATTCAGATATTTTTGGAATGTAGATGATATGTGCATAATGAAGGGATAATGAGAAAATTAAATGTTTGATAGTATTCATGAGCTCATGATTGATATAAGGACTAAGTGATATCATGGTTTGAGTATATAGAATTTTGAGGATTTTTGTATGTGGAAAGTGTTAACTTTTAACTGCACTCATGTTTTCACTATGGTATTCAAGAGAATACACGATTAAGGACTTTGAATGTTTGGAATGTGACCAACAAGACATATCTTATGATATGTGGGGATCAACGACAGTATTAAATCTCTGGTAATCGTTGTCACTATATTATGAGAGTGGACTGCAGTATTATGTATAAGCCTAAAGATTAGACTGGATTATGTTGGACATAAGTTAGTATTGTTTAAGGATAGAAGATTTTCGATATTATTGATGGGATGTTATATTAACGTAGTTTTAGAAAAAGTACAACCTGCAGGACGAGCGACAGCCCATCGCTTCGGACAAGGCTGTAGGAATCGAACCCACAACCGAAGTGCGACTGGCCTTTATCGCCTACCACTGACCTACAGGAAGTCCCTGTTTAGTAGAAACTAGTGTTATTATATTAAGCAATATGATATATGAAGTATAAGTCCATTTAGGAACTATATATGATTAATCTTACTATAGAATGACTTATGTATATTTAATAACTTTTGATTACCTTTTGTTTGAGACAGATGGAATGACCCGTCATTCTATCACATGATCTGCTAACACTTCACGAATAACAAATTAAACTTCATTTATTTAAGAGATGAAGTGGAAATTGTTAAAGGCACGAACAACAGTGAGATTGTACCAAAATAAAGTAAGTATTTATTCTAATTCAAATTCTTTAACTTTAGGGAAATAATCTTGAAAACCAAAAATGTTGTCCTAGTTCTCTTATACCTGATGAATCAGATGGTACCTTAGATCGTCACAAATTTATGGATTTGTGATTACTGGCTTTTCCATAGCCATGTTCTCTACCACTCTCCATCAGAACATGATGGTTAGATTTCTCTTCCATATCCATATTTTCACCTATGTGGAAACCCAGTGATTAGTTTATTTGGGTAATCGTTACATTTCATACTTTAGTTTTTAAAGCCAAGTTTTGGTATTCCCTTTTACGATGTGGGTTTCTATTAAAGAAACTTTCGAATAGTAAACCATTTATAACCCCGACGAATTTCGAGAGCGAAATTCATTTTAAGGGGGGTAGAATGTAACAGCCCGATATTTTATGAAAAATATTCTTTTTTATTTCACTAATGTCTTGTGTTGTACGTTACACCAAAAGGAGCTTGCACAACACGCATCCTTGACTTGCCTTGCATTACACGCAATCGCGACCTTCCTCGATAGCGTGTGTAATACGCAATACCGAGTTTCACTAAACAACGATATGCTATTAAAATATTATTAAAACTAGCCGTTATGAATAGTAATAACCACTTTTTGAAATCCAGTAAATCTTATTTTTCAAAATGAACTTCATTTTTTGATTCGGAGTATCGAATTTAGCCTAAGGTGAAATTTTGGTACTTTTCGGATAACTTTCATATTCTGATGAATAGTGAAAATTACTAAATTATAATTAAAAACAACTTTTTTAATCGAAATAATTAGTAGTGATAAATCATTAATTTTAGTGGTTTTAAAGTATATTTAGAATTTATTTTTACAATTTAATACAATGTTGGTCATTGGATGTAATTTCACATTTAAACTAGACATAAACAAGTGTCAATCTTTTGATAGATATTGTTTCTTAAAAAACACGCTATTTGTTTTAACAGCGGGATTTAATTATAAAATTAATTAATGCAACTCATATGTTATGAATTTGGTAAAATAGACTTCATTTTTGAATTCGGAATATGAAATATAGCTTAGGATGAAATTTTGGCATTGATCTGAAAAACATCAATTTTTGATGAATAGTGAAACTACTAAGTGGTAGGTTAAAAACTGAATTTTGCATAAAACTTAATTTTACCGCTTCTGTGAATGGAATTTCAAAAATCCGAGAGACACGGTTAATATCAAGGACTAAAATGTGGTTCAATGAGATGAAAATAATTTTTTGGTGAATAGTAACTTTTTACTTTTTTTACCACGGTTAATAGTAAATAGGGTAACTAAGGGTAAATATGATATTAATATTACCCTAACACATGTCCTAATTCTATTGGACAAGTGTAATTCGACCCAAAACAAACTTAGGAATAAAATATGACCATTTAGGCCCACTTGGATTAGATTAGGACATTTATTATTAATTTATTTAAAGAAGGGTTAAAATAGTTAATATCAAAGTTTAATAAGTAAATCATTTTTAATATGGGGTTATGCATAAGATAAATTCGACTATAAATATTCATTAGAAAGATAAAAAGATTTCCTACAGGATGGTATTTTATTTGTAATTTTTAGACATCATATAATATAATTTATTTATGACACAAAGATGATGTAGTAATTATCTTATTAATGAAATATTGACATAATTGATAATATAAATACCAAAATAAATGTAATTTAAGACTTTTTATGAATTCCACTAATTTTCTAGGTTACTATGATATATTAGTGTTGGTTTAATCAACTTGGTTCGAACATATAATTCTGTTATGACTTTCACAAAAATCATATATCAAATAGTGTCAAAATTGACACAAAATAGTTTTTAAATCAAATATTATATTATTAATTGTTATTTTATTCCTAAAAATCTAAGGTTCGGCCAAATGACTTAGATAAGGATATATGTATTAATAATATACAATTTGGGGTTCGTTTGGCAAGTTATAGTAAGTGTATTAACCATATAGGGAAAGAAAACAAAAAGACACGGTAAAAGTTAAATTATTTAACTTAGAGTTAAATCTAATTGATAAGGTTAAAATAATACCCTAAACTTGTCTAAATCCTATTGGTTGATAGGATTTAGACCCATCCCCACTTTAGCTTCGAAATAAGACCCTTTGGAACCATTATAAACCGATTTTGACTTTAATATAAAATAATATTTTGAGATATTCCTAAGGTGCCCCTCTCCTCCCCTATAAAAGGACACCTCCTCCCCCTCCTCCTCACACCAATTTGAGCACTCAAGCTCGGCCAACCCCTGCCAATTTCTCCTCTCCACTTCCCTAGAAACATCCTAGAGGTTCTGGTCTTCCTCAAAGACCAATTTTAGTGCCCTAAGAGGAGGTCTCAAAGAGGCACTTCAAAGAAGAGGTAATTACCGTTACCAATTCTTTCATCTTTATTTCTTCTTCCACTTCTTCTTATTAGGTTGTTTCATTATGAAGTAATAACATCAGTATCACTCATATACTGATATGTTATTATAAGTATGAAACAACCCTATTTCACCATCTATCCATCCTACGGAAAAAGAAATCACCGCGCGTGCGTACGTACGGAATACCGTCTCCACGCCGTGGTGTAATCTATTTTCCACCACCACCTTACATGGATGGGTATAATGGTGTAAAGAATAACTATACATAGTTATTACAACATCATATTGATTATGATATATTGTATAATCCACTACAATTCAATTCAATATTTGTAGAAATGATATCATCGCTCGTGCGTACGTACGGACTACCGTCTCCACGACGCGATGAGATTCATTCTCCATGTTAACCATTTAAGAATGATTATAATGTATATATAAGAAATAATAATGAAATATATGACATTATAAAGCTACTGGATTTATGTATATATATACATATGTATGTCATCTACTTACTTCCATTTCAAGACAATAAGGAAAGAAAAACAGCGTTCATGCGTACGTACGGACTACCGTCTCCATGAACGGTGTTTTTCATTTTATTTATCTATCTATTATATATATATATATACTGAATATATATGATATATAAATCATATTTTATATTCTGGAAGTATGTAAATCATGATATAAGTAATAATGATGTCAAGAACAACAAGTCAAAACACCTACGATAAATGAAACGATTTTACCCAAAACGCTTCTTTAACATGGAATTTACAAAAGAACGGGTAATATAATGTCATAAGTGAACCATATATGCTATCATAACAATGAATATGATTCTGGAATAAGTCAATAACATGATTTAAATCATTATACAGGAGGTTCGGACACTTACAAAGCAAGTCGGACATAAGGTAAGGGAAATATCACAATCTCATTTTTATCCGAGATTGTTTATTCGTAAGTATTTACTGGGGTGTGTTTTATCATCCACATCCATGTTCCTTCAATATGTAATATTGTTTCCATCCACTTACAATAGTTTAAATCCAATTTTACTCTTCGGTGAGTTTTTAGTAAAGAATATGAAAGGAATCTTTTGTCGCTTTTTCATACGAGGTACTTTTTGACTTTTCCGACAAAAGTACGAAGAATGTTTTTTTAACTTATACGGCACGAACGGATTTTTACGGTTTTATAAAGCCTTATTTTCATGAACCTTCCTCCAAAATATTTCATGACTATTTTTAATAAAATCTCTTTCTTTTAAAATTGTATGATGTTTTGTGAAAAGAAATTGATTTTGAAGAAGAAAGGACATTTTCCTCAAGAATTCATTTCAAGTGTTTTATCAAAATTAATTTCCATCTAAGATAATAAAGGGTTCTGTTTCTATCCATATTTTTACATTGATTTGACTATGTTGTGATGGAATTATGTTTATGAATTCCTTTATCTTATATGAATGGTTTTATGATGTCATGTTGTTTAAGAATCCCATTTTTATTACATGGGTTATGCAATGATGTATGATTTATGATTTTGTGGCACACATAAGAATGGTTTCATTATGAGATGGGTGGGACCTATATCTCCCTCCAATGCATTGGGTAAAGATTTTATATCTCATGAGATAGACATGGCTGGAATGGTAGGTTATACCGGTTCAGTGAAACAGGACTGAAACGAGGATTACTCGATTCAGAAAGGGACTTTGTCCACTAAGATAGTCTTGGTAATGAGTCTTGACTAACAAGAAATGATTCTCTATGATTATGCGTGTATGCCACAATGAGTAATGTTTTAAGTTATGATTTCATTTCACTACTATGATTTATCCCATGTTATGAAATTATGCTCTCTTTTGCAGGTTAAGATTTCCAAAAAAGTTATGTTCTTATGAAAATTATGTGATTGATATTTCTTTTGTTTACCCTTACTGAGCATTTGAGCTCACCCTTTTATGTTTTCTTTTCCCCAGGATATAAAGAAAGGTTTTAGGTAAAAAAAAGGGATGACCTTTATGGGAGATATTGAAGAACTTTCACCATGATTAGAAGATTACGTTCCGAGTTTCCAAAGACACTAAACTATTACGATCATTTAGTGTGTGTTTTTGTTATGTACTAAGTATTCTGCAAATGTAATGTAATCTCCATGTACGTCAGGCTACGGGTCTCTACAGTTGGTATCAGAGGAAAGGTTTAGTCAACCTTTGGAAACTAGGATGCGAAAACGTTAGTGAGATCCCTAGAGATATTTCTAAGGTATGTCTAGGGATGCCCCTAAGGATAAGTATACGTATAGGATATAGTTCTAGAACTATGGTAACGATATTAGATTAAACCAAAGATTATAGATATTTAAGTTACTCCCCCTTTATTACGATTTTTGCATCTAACACTATTCTGTTTGGGTTTTAGAAAATGGCTGGAAACAAGATGATTCACAATAATGGAGGATATGATGGACGATGGAATGATATTCTTCATGAGAAACCAAATGAAATGGGATTTGGATGTCCAAACATCATTATTATACCGAATCAGCAATCTCACAACATGATCAATAAAGTAAAATTTGGTAAGTTTCCTGACTCGACTAATAAGAGAAAGATGGAGTTCCATGATGATCATAGAGGAAAGAAAGTTCAATTTCCCCTATGTAAATCATGTGGGAAGAGGCATCAAGGAGAATGTTTCAAGGGAACTGGAAGATGCTTTGGGTGTGGAAAATAAGGACACAAAGAAAGTAAGTGCAAAGGAAAAGGGTCGGTTAACACCATGGATGAGGATAATGGTATTGCTACGACATCAAAAATGGTTAAGTGTTTTAAATGTGGAATGTATGGGCATTATGCAAACAAATTCCCTAAGGGAAAGACTCATGAAGAGAATCAGTATGGTCATATGGGTAGTATTTATGTGGATGATGATGAAGAGACTACAAATGATATGTGAGATGAAAGAATTTTTGAAGCTCGGTCAATGGTTTGAGAATGTAGTGGAATGATTACATGTTTATCATGTGTAATTTTGGAATAAAGAGACATCTATGGATTGTTACACTGTTGTCTTTCCTTGTGTTTTGAAAGTATATGATTAATGTTACCAGTATCCATGAAAGGTTATTCAGATATTTTTGGAATGTAGATGATATGCGCATAATGAAGGGATAATGAGAAAATTAAATGTTTGATAGTATTCATGAGCTCATGATTGATATAAGGACTAAGTGATATCATGGTTTGAGTATATAGAATTTTGAGGATTTTGGTATGTGGAAAGTGTTAACTTTTAACTGCACTCATGTTTTCACTATGGTATTCAAGAGAATACACGATTAAGGACTTTGAATGTTTGGAATGTGACCAACAAGACATATCTTATGATATGTGGGGATCAACGACAGTATTAAATCTCTGGTAATCGTTGTCACTATATTATGAGAGTGGACTGCAGTATTATGTATAAGCCTAAAGATTAGACTGGATTATGTTGGACATAAGTTAGTATTGTTTAAGGATAGAAGATTTTCGATATTATTGATGGGATGTTATATTAACGTAGTTTTAGAAAAAGGACAACCTGCAGGACGGGCGACAGCCCATCGATTCGGACAAGGCTGTAGGAATCGAACCCACAACCGAAGTGCGACTGGCCTTTATCGCCTACCACTGACCTACAGGAAGTCCCTGTTTAGTAGAAACTAGTGTTATTATATTAAGCAATATGATATATGAAGTATAAGTCCATTTAGGAACTATATATGATTAATCTTACTATAGAATGACTTGTGTATATTTAATAACTTTTGATTACCTTTTGTTTGAGACAGATGGAATGACCCGTCATTCTATCACATGATCTGCTAACACTTCACGAATAACAAATTAAACTTCATTTATTTAAGAGATGAAGTGGAAATTGTTAAAGGCACGAACAATAGTGAGATTGTACCAAAATAAAGTAAGTATTTATTCTAATTCAAATTCTTTAACTTTAGGGAAATAATCTTGAAAACCAAAAATGTTGTCCTAGTTCTCTTATACCTGATGAATCAGATGGTACCTTAGATCGTCACAAATTTATGGATTTGTGATTACTGGCTTTTCCATAGCCATGTTCTCTACCACTCTCCATCAGAACATGATGGTTAGATTTCTCTTCCATATCCATATTTTCACCTATGTGGAAACCCAGTGATTAGTTTATTTGGGTAATCGTTACATTTCATACTTTAGTTTTTAAAGCCATGTTTTGGTATTCCCTTTTACGATGTGGGTTTCTATTAAAGAAACTTTCGAATAGTAAACCATTTATAACCCCGACGAATTTCGAGGGCGAAATTCATTTTAAGGGGGGTAGAATGTAACAGCCCGAGATTTTATGAAAAATATTCTTTTTTATTTCACTAATGTCTTGTGTTGTACGCTACACCAAAAGGAGCTTGCACAACACGCATCCTTGACTTGCCTTGCATTACACGCAATCGCGACCTTCCTCGATAGCGTGTGTAATACGCAATACCGAGTTTCACTAAACAACGATATGCTATTAAAATATTATTAAAACTAGCCGTTATGAATAGTAATAACCACTTTTTGAAATCCAGTAAATCTTATTTTTCAAAATGAACTTCATTTTTTGATTCGGAGTATCGAATTTAGCCTAAGGTGAAATTTTGGTACTTTTCGGATAACTTTCATATTCTGATGAATAGTGAAAATTACTAAATTATAATTAAAAACAACTTTTTTAATCGAAATAATTAGTAGTGATAAATCATTAATTTGAGTGGTTTTAAAGTATATTTAGAATGTATTTTTACAATTTAATACAATGTTGGTCATTGGATGTAATTTCACATTTAAACTAGACATAAACAAGTGTCAATCTTTTGATAGATATTGTTTCTTAAAAAACACGCTATTTGTTTTAACAGCGGGATTTAATTATAAAATTAATTAATGCAACTTCTATGTTATGAATTTGGTAAAATAGACTTCATTTTTGAATTCGGAATATGAAATATAGCTTAGGATGAAATTTTGGCATTGATTTGAAAAACATCAATTTTTGATGAATAGTGAAACTACTAAGTGGTAGGTTAAAAACTGAATTTTGCATAAAACTTAATTTTACCGCTTCTGTGAATGGAATTTGAAAAATCCGAGAGACACGGTTAATATCAAGGACTAAAATGTGGTTCAATGAGATGAAAATAATTTTTTGGTGAATAGTAACTTTTTACTTTTTTTACCACGGTTAATAGTAAATAGGGTAACTAAGGGTAAATATGATATTAATATTACCCTAACACATGTCCTAATTCTATTGGACAAGTGTAATTCGACCAAAAACAAACTTAGGAATAAAATATGACCATTTAGGCCCACTTGGATTAGATTAGGACATTTATTATTAATTTATTTAAAGAAGGGTTAAAATAGTTAAAATCAAAGTTTAATAAGTAAATCATTTTTAATATGGGGTTATACATAATATAAATTCGACTATAAATATTAATTAGAAAGCTAAAAAGATTTCCTACAGGATGGTATTTTATTTGTAATTTTTAGACATCAAATAATATAATTTATTTATGACACAAAGATGATGTAGTAATTATCTTATTAATGAAATATTGACATAATTGATAATATAAATACCAAAATAAATGTAATTTAAGACTTTTTATGAATTCCACTAATTTTCTAGGTTACTATGATATATTAGTGTTGATTTAATCAACTTGGTTCGAACATATAATTCTGTTATGACTTTCACAAAAATCATATATCAAATAGTGTCAAAATTGACACAAAATAGTTTTTAAATAAAATATTATATTATTAATTGTTATTTTATTCCTAAAAATCTAAGGTTTGGCCAAATGACTTAGATAAGGATATATGTATTAATAATATACAATTTGGGGTTCGTTTGGCATGTTATAGTAAGTGTATTAACCATATAGTAAAAGAAAACAAAAAGACACGGTAAAAGTTAAATTATTTAACTTAGAGTTAAATCTAATTGATAAGGTTAAAATAATACCCTAAACTTGTCTAAATCCTATTGGTTGATAGGATTGCGACCCATCCCCACTTTAGCTTCGAAATAAGACCCTTTGGAACCATTATAAACCGATTTTGACTTTAATATAAAATAATATTTTGAGATATTCCTAAGGTGCCCCTCTCCTCCCCTATAAAAGGACACCTCCTCCCCCTCCTCCTCACACCAATTTGAGCACTCAAGCTCAGCCTACCCCTGCCAATTTCTCCTCTCCACTTCCCTAGAAACATCCTAGAGGTTCTGGTCTTCCTCAAAGACCAATTTTAGTGCCCTAAGAGGAGGTCTCAAAGAGGCACTTCAAAGAAGAGGTAATTACCGTTACCAATTCTTTCATCTTTATTTCTTCTTCCACTTCTTATTCTTAGGTTGTTTCATTATGAAGTAATAACATCAGTATCACTCATATACTGATATGTTATTATAAGTATGAAACAACCCTATTTCACCATCTATCCATCCTACGGAAAAAGAAATCACCGCGCGTGCGTACGTACGGAATACTGTCTCCACGCCGTGGTGTAATCTATTTTCCACCACCACCTTACATGGATGGGTATAATGGTGTAAAGAATAACTATACATAGTTATTAAAACATCATATCGATTCTGATATATTGTATAATCCACTCCAATTCAATTCAATATTTATAGAAATGATATCATCGCTCGTGCGTACGTACGGACTACCGTCTCCGCGACGCGATGAGATTCATTCTCCATGTTAACCATTTAAGAATGATTATAATGTATATATAAGAAATAATAATGAAATATATGACATTATAAAGCTACTGGATTTATGTATATATATACATATGTATGTCATCTACTTACTTCCATTTCAAGACAATAAGGAAAGAAAAACAGCGTTCATGCGTACGTACGGACTACCGTCTCCATGAACGGTGTTTTTCATTTTATTTATCTATCTATTATATATATATATATACTGAATATATATGATATATAAATCATATTTTATATTCTGGAAGTAAGTAAATCATGATATAAGTAATAATGATGTCAAGAACAACAAGTCAAAACACCTACGATAAATGAAACGATTTTACCCAAAACGCTTCTTTAACATGGAATTTACAAAAGAACGGGTAATATAATGTCATAAGTGAACCATATATGCTATCATAACAATGAATATGATTCTGGAATAAGTCAATAACATGATTTAAATCATTATACAGGAGGTTCGGACACTTACAAAGCAAGTCGAACATAAGGTAAGGGAAATATCACAATCTCATTTTTATGCGAGATTGTTTATTCGTAAGTATTTACTGGGGTGTATTTTATCATCCACATCCATGTTCCTTCAATATGTAATATTGTTTCCATCCACTTACAATAGTTTAAATCCAATTTTACTCTTCGGTGAGTTTTTAGTAAAGAATATGAAAGGAATCTTTTGTCGCTTTTTCATTCGAGGTACTTTTGGACTTTTCCGACAAAAGTACGAAGAATGTTTTTTTAACTTATACGGCATGAACGGATTTTTACGGTTTTATAAAGCCTTATTTTCATGAACCTTCCTCCAAAATATTTCATGACTATTTTTAATAAAATCTCTTTCTTTTAAAATTGTATGATGTTTTGTGAAAAGAAATTGATTTTGAAGAAGAAAGGATATTTTCCTCAAGAATTCATTTCAAGTGTTTTATCAAAATTATTTTCCATCTAAGATAATAAAGGGTTCTGTTTCTATCCATATTTTTACATTGATTTGACTATGTTGTGATGGAATTATGTTTATGAATTCCTTTATCTTATATGAATGGTTTTATGATGTCATGTTGTTTAAGAATCCCATTTTTATTACATGGGTTATGCAATGATGTATGATTTATGATTTTGTGGCACACATAAGAATGGTTTCATTATGAGATGGGTGGGACCTATATCTCCCTCCAATGCATTGGGTAAATATTTTATATCTCATGAGATAGACATGGCTGGAATGGTAGGTTATACCGGTTCAGTGAAACAGGACTGAAACGAGGATTACTCGATTCAGAAAGGGACTTTGTCCACTAAGATAGTCTTGGCAATGAGTCTTGACTAACAAGAAATGATTCTCTATGATTATGTGTGTATGCCACAATGAGTAATGTTTTAAGTTATGATTTCATTTCACTACTATGATTTATCCCATGTTATGAAATTATGCTCTCTTTTGCAGGTTAAGATTTCCAAAAAAGTTATGTTCTTATGAAAATTATGTGATTGATATTTCTTTTGTTTACCCTTACTGAGCATTTGAGCTCACCCTTTTATGTTTTCTTTTCCCCAGGATATAAAGAAAGGTTTTAGGTAAAAAAAAAAGGGATGACCTTTATGGGAGATATTGAAGAACTTTCACCACGATTAGAAGATTACGTTCCGAGTTTCCAAAGACACTAAACTATTACGATCCTTTAGTGTGTGTTTTTGTTATGTACTAAGTATTCCGCAAATGTAATGTAATGTCTATGTACGTCAGGCTATGGGTCTCTACACAGAAGTAGGAAGAGCAGGAGGTACAATCACTGGTCTGGCATCCACATGCAGGAAGGGCAGCAACAGGTTCCTGAAATCCATTATAATGCTTCCTCCTCTCTCTATTGAAAAAAAAAATCATCTCTATTTTTAATGAATTTGTCCAAGGCAGGAGTAAGCTCCCTGAGCTTACTAACCTGTTCTCTGAAGGCCAGGGTCACTGGAGGTAACTTCATATTTTCCAGTAAGAGCTTGAAATGGTTTGTCATTTGTTGCTTGGTATAAACCTTCTCGAAATAAGCATCCACCTTATTCTTGATTGCCTCTTGAGAAGCAGTAGCTTCCCACAAGTGATCACGAACAAAACTACTAACTTCCCTAGTTGTAGAAGGAATGTGAGTATCTAATGCACCACTGGGACTTCCCTGGGAAAATTCATCCTAAAAAATAGTGCGATTCGGGACAAGGTTCATACTTAAGCTGGATGAGGGAAGAGGATTCATTGAGAAGGCCACTGTCTCCTTGAAAGATTGAGTCAAACTACTAATTGCCTTCTGAACAAGTTCATCCTGACTGTTCAGATGTTCTTTAACTGACTTTTTAAAGGCCTCAAAAACATCCACAAATTGCTTGACCACTTCTTTGATATATCGAATGTCAGAGTTTACTTGAGTTTGAGAGCTATGCATGGTAGTAAGAGAAGCAGTCAATTGTCTCAAAGCAACTAAAACTCCTGTCCAACTCTCAATCTGAGTGTGGAACACTTTATGTTCATCCATCATTTCTTTCACCAGACTGGTTACACCATATCCAATGGATAACTCAAGGGATTTCTCCACGCTTTTCATCTCTTTAACCACACTTTTCTTCATTTCTACCCCTGATTTTCTTATTGCTTCTTTCAATTCAGATTTTAAGGACTCAAGGTCCTCCTTGGTTGCCACATTTTTAGCCATAGTGGGTAAGGTAACTGATTCCTTTTGGGCTTGGTCTTCCTCATCCGAATATCCATAAGAAAGTCCATGAATCATATATCCGGGATCTGATGTCCAACCTTCAATTTCATATAGCACTGATACTGAGCCAAAATTCTTCTCCTCACTTGGAATATTCTCCTGAGGTATCTCTTCTAACTGTTCTTCCTGTGGTAATTCTACAATTTTCTCTACAATTGCAGGAGATTTAATAGCCATTTTCTCTGAGTCATTATTGACTCTCTCATCAATAGGTGCCGCTGCTACTTCTTTCTGATCAGGCACTGTCCTGACTGTACTAACTATCAGAGGACTCAAACTGAGCTCTTTTTCATCATTTTCCTCATTGTGTGCTTCACCAGCAACCTCCTTTTCTCTATTGACATCATGATCTGGTTCGGTTCCCTCATTCTCCTCAGAGGTGTCCTTGACAACATACTGGCATGATTATTCTCCTTCTTCTGTAGTCTCTGTATCATTGTCCTTCAAGACAGTTTCTCTCTTTAGTAGTTCTTTTGGAGGGCTAGCTGCTCCATAAGAAATAACTTGATGCACAAGACTAGGGGGTATGTCTGGGTCTCATCCTTCCTCTACTGATGTCTCTTCCTCCTCAGCTTCAGCATCATAGTAGAATGGTTCTGGATCATCTGGTCCAAGGCCAGGATCCCTCACATCCTTTGGTCTAGAAGGATGATCCATATGAGTATACTTGTCATAGATTTTTCCATCATCATTCACCCATTATTTTTTCCAAGGATTCCAACTGACTTTCATGAATTTACAGATAGTTCTTGTAATACAGAAGTTGTCCTTAACCACTACCAGCTCATCCTGAGGTCCAGCTACCTCTTTCACATTTAGCATTATAGAAATTAGTTTTGAGAAAAACAGTGCATTTGATTTGGACTTCGGTCTAGTCATATCTTTCACCTGAACCATAATCAATCTACATAGATTTATTCTCACACTGTTCTCTAGAAAATATAACAGATATATGTCTTAGAATCTCAAAGTAACAAAATCTCCTCTTCTAGGACTAACAACATGATGAATAAATTTAAACAATAGCTTATCTTCTCCTGCCATCTCTGCAGCAATCACCTTTCCAGGGGTTCCATTTCCTGTAAGCTCCAGCAAAGCATCTTCAAATTGAAACAAATCACTGGTCGAAGGTACAAACTTTGAGTAGAACGCATAATCTCCTTCATGTGGAACTCTTAAGTTCATATACCATTCTAATGAAGTAAAAGATACTTCCTGACCATTTACCAAAGATATCATTCTGCTTTCCTACTCATTATTTTCAAAGCGAAGAAAATCATAGAACAGCTTGACCAACTCGGGATAGTAAGGTCCGTTGTTGTTTGCAAAGTACTCAGTCAAACCTTGTTCTTATAAAACTTTAATAACCAAGGACTTGCTCTCCATGAGCCATTCTGCACAAACCTCTTTCTCAACAACAATCTCTCGCTTTGAGAGATGCGAGTTTATTGGATTCCTTCGAGCTATACTTCCACTTCCACTTCCACTGGTACTAGCATTCGTTACTTTCTGTCTTTTCTCTTGCGGCTCATCACTTCCATCTTTAACCTGGGGTCTCTTAACGCGGTCCATTACAGATTCGAGATTTAGGGTTTTGCAGCTTGAGAGGGTTAGGTTGGAGGGATTTTAACAGACGAGTTTGCGGTGAGATTGAGTGAAGTCTAGACTCGGTTTAATATCATTTATGATCCAAAAATAAAATAAATCAAAAAAAATTCAATGTCTCAGCTTTAAAGAAGTTTAAAACAGCGTGAGATGTACCGGTAAAGTCTCCTAACAGTGAGGTATTCTAATAGTGAGGATTCTCTAATGGTGACGATTCTATAATGGTGATGATTCTCTAACGGTGAGGATTCTCTAATGGTGGGGATATGTTATCATTCCTAATTCATGTCTAATGAAACTTAATCTTACTAAACATAAAGGATTAGTGAAAATATCAGCTAATTGTAGTTCAGGGCCTATAAATTCAAGAGTTATATTACCTCTTTGATAATGATCTCTTAAAAAGTGGTGTCTAACATCAATGTGTTTAGTTATTGAGTGAGACACAGGATTCATTGAGATGTTGATCGCACTAGTGTTGTCACAGTTAATTGAAACATTCTTAAAATCAAATCCATAGTCCAATAAAGTGTGTTTCATCCATAGAATCTGTGCACAACAACTACCAGCATCTATATACTCTACTTCAGCAGTAGATAATGCATCTGAGTTCTGTTTCTTACTACACCATGATACTAGGGACTTTCCAAGTAAATGACATGTTCCAGAAGTTCTCTTTCTCTCTAACTTGCATCCAGAAAAGTCAGCATCTGAGTAACTTATTAAATCGAATGATTGTTCTTTTGGGTAAAATAGTCCCAAATTAGCAATACTTTTAAGATATTTGAAAATAATTTTAACAGTGAGTAAGTGTGATTCTTTAGGATTAGCATGAAACCTAGCACACATATATACACTAAACATAATATCTGGTTGACTAGCAGTAAGGTAAAGTAAACTCCCAATCATACCTCTGTAATTAGTTTGATCAACCGGTTTCCCAGATTCATCAATATCCAATTTACAAGCAGTACTCATAGGTGTATCACTTTCCTTAATACTATCCAAACAAAAACGTTTTAATAAATCCTTAGTATATTTACTTTGATTTAAAATAATACCATCTTTAGTTTGAAATATTTGAAATCCAAGAAATTACTGAAGCTCTCCGATTAAGCTCATTTCGAACTCATTTTTTATAACCTTTGAAAAATTAGTACATAACAAATTTTTCGAAGATCCAAATATAATATCATCAACATAGATTTGTACTATTAAAACACCTTTTGAAATCCTTTTTATAAAAAGAGTGGGATCATCAATTCATTTTTAAAATCATTTTGAAATAAGAAAATTTGTAAGTCTTTCATACCAAGCTCTTGGAGATTGTTTTAAACCATATAAAGATTTAGAAAGTTTAAACACATGATTTTGAAAATGAGGATTTGAGAAACCAGGTGGTTGTTCTACAAAAACATCTTCAGCAATAAATCCATTTAAAAAAGCACTTTTCACATCCATTTGATATAACTTGAAAATCAGATGTGATGCATAGGAAAGTAAGATCCTAATAGCTTCTAATCTATCTACATGTGCAAAGGTTTCCTCATAGTCAATTCCTTCTTCTTGATTGTAACCTTGTGCAACTAGCCTAGCTTTGATTCTAATGATGTTTCCAGATTCATCAACTTTGTTTCTAAACACCCATATTGTTCCTATGGTTATAGCGTCCTTATGTCTTTCTACTAATTTCTGGACTTTGTTTCTTTCAAATTGATTTAGTTCTTCTTGCATAGCCATCACCCAAAATTCATCATTGATAGCATCATTGATATTTTTAGGTTCTAACTGTGAAAGAAAAGCTTGATGTTTAACCTGATTTCTTAGAGAAGCTCTAGTCTGTGTTCCTCTATAAAGATTTCATACAACAACATCTAAAGGATGATTCTTTAGAATTCTAGTTGATCTAGTAAAGGTCGGACTAGAAATTTCAGGTTCATCAACAGGTTGGGAATCAACAGAAGCAGGTTCTGGAAAATTTCCAGAACTGGATGTTTTTACTACATGTCCATTGTCCTTATCATTATGGTTCAAAACAGATAGACCATTTTCAAGATTTTCAATAGAGGTCTTAGGTTCATGTGGATCAGTTTCATCAAATTTGATGTGAACAGATTCTTCCACACATTTGGTTCTCTTATTGAAAACTCTATAGGCTTGACTAGAAGTAGATTAGCCTAGTAAAATTCATTCATCACTCTTGGATGCAAATTTTTCGAGGTTGTCATTAGTATTAAGAATAGAGACTTTGCAACCAAAAACTCTGAAGTAGTTAACCTTACGTTTCCTATGGTTCCACAACCCATAAGGGGTCCGCTTAAGAATAGTTCTAATCAAGACTCTATTAATAACACAGCAAGCTGTATTGAAATCTTCAGCCCAAAAATAAATAGGTAGGTCATACTCATTAAGAATAGTCCTAGCAATTTCTTGCAGGGTTCTATTCCTCCTTTCTACTACACCATTCTGCTGGGTTGTCCTAGGGGCAAAAAATTGTTACTATAGCCACTGTGTGAGCAGTAAGATTCAAACTCATTATTTTAAAACTCACAGCCATGATCACTTCTCAAGGTTCTAATCATAATTCCACTAAGGTTCTCTACAGATTTGGAGTATTTAACAAAGTAAGAACAAGCTTCACTTTTGTGAGCCAGAAAATATACCCAAGTATATCTAGTAAAGTCATCTACCAGAACATAGACATAGTGCTTCCCATTTAAACTAGAAACTCTAGAAGGTCTAAATAAATCCATTTGAACCAACATGAGAGGTTGATAAGTTTAAACTTCTTTCTTTGATTTAAAAGAAACTTTATGTTGCTTTCCCTTTTGACAGGGATTACAAACATTGTCTGCTGGAAATTCAAGTTTGGGTAGGTCTCTAACTAAGTTATCCTTAGCAAGTTTTCTAAGTGAGTGTACATTGCAATGTCCTAATATTCTGTGTCAAATCCAAGACTCTTTATGAAAAGAATTTAAACAAGTAATATTATGCTTTGCTAAATAATTTAGATCAACAGCATAAACATTTTCATTTATTAAGGCAAAAAATACTAAAACATTTTTAGAATTAAAAACATTGCAAGAATCATTTTAAAATTTAACATAAAAACCATCATCACATAATAGAGAAATACTTAACAAATTATATTTTAGTCGATCAAAAAATAAAACTTTGGAAATCAATAATGTGTTAGTGTTACCAATTTGGCCTAAGCCGATGATTCTTCCTTTTGAATTATCACCAAAAGTGACAAATCCTCCATCAACTCTGACCAAGATTTTAAAGCATGAGAAGTCTCCTGACATATGTCTTGAACATCCACTGTCCATGTACCACATATTTCTATAGGAGCTCTTTAAGAAGGTTCCCTACAAAACACATTTACACAGGAAATGATTTTGGTACCCATATTTTCTTGGGTCCGGACAGGTTTGCCACTAAAACTTTAGGTACCCAAATTTGTCTTATGGGTCTCATAAAATTTGTAGAATCTACATATTTCAAAAGGTAAACCTTATTAGATCTGTAACTATGAATATAACTGGTTGAGGCATATAAATGTCCAGAACTAGAACTAGCAGTATTCTGTCCAGATTTAGGAATGAATTTAGTTTTGGAAAATTTTCTCTTTCCTAGTTGGTATCCTATACCAGTAGTGTATCTAGGTGCTATTTGATTACCTAGAATTTGAGTAAGAGTATCTTTAACATTTGTAAATTTCTCTAAGTCTTTCTTAAGATGCTCATTAGATAATTTCAGTTTAGTGTTTTCTTTAAGAAAATGTGCATTCTTTTCCATTTCAATATCAAGATCGGATTTATGTTTAACAGTTAAAGCATACTGTTTCTTTAAACCATTGTATTTGTCTTTCAGCTCATTACAAATTTCTTCTAACATATCACAATATTCAAACAATTCAGATTTTGACATGTTTTCTGAGTCAGAATCATCTCCAGAATAATATGAATTTAAAGAACGAGATTCAGATGTTACCTCAAAGGTGTTTGTCACAAAACACATGTTTGCCTTATTTCCGAGTTCAGTTTCAGAAATTTCAGATTCACTGGAGCTATCCTCAGAAGCACTCCAAGTAGCCTTCATGGATTTCTTGTACTTATTGTCCTTGTATTCATATTTCTTCTTGTACTTCAACTTTGGACAGTCTGCTTTTATGTGTCCTTTCCTTTTTCACTCATAGCAAACAACATCATCTGATTTGTCAGGTTTCATCCAATCCTTTTTCCAATTTCCTTTGTTGTCATACATTCCTTTGTAGTTTGATTTTCTGAAAATCTTTTTCTTCCTATAAAACTTATTAAACCTTCTGGAAATGTGATCCATCTCAACATCACTGTCAGAAGAACATTCACTTTCTTCACAAATTGAACTCTCATTTATATCTTGAAGCTTTTCCTTATCTTTATTCTTTGAAGTTGAAGTCTTGAAGGCAATAGAATTCCTTCTTGGTTCATCATCTTATTCTTTGTTCACTTTGAGTTCTTCTTCATACATCATCAGTTTTCCAATTAATTCCTTGACTGGCAGTTCACCAATACCACACGACTCACTAGTTGAGACAGAAGTTCATCTCTATCATTCAAGTAGGCATCTCAATTTTCTCATAATTTGTTCCTTTGATGGAACATCCTTTCCCAGAGAAGTCATTGTGTTGAAAATTTCATTAAACCTGAGATACATGTCAGAAATGGGTTTATCAGGATTCATCTTAAAATTATCGTACTTAATAGTATAAGTGTTCAATCTCATTTCCTTAACATTGGTTGTTCTGTCATGAGAAACAGCTAAGTTATCCCAAATTTCATAAGCAGTTTTACAAGCAGATATTCTATGAAATTCTTCATCTCCTAAAGCACAGTACAAGGTATTCATAGCTTTGCAATTATTATCATAGACAGCCTTAGTAGCTTCATTCCAAGTAGTTCTAATAGTGTTAGGAATCTTATATTCTGATTCTATATCAGTCCAAATATCAAAACCCATTCTCTCTAAATGAATATTCATCTTGATTTTCCACTGAGCATAGTTAGTGCCATTGAAAAATGGTGGTCTATTAGTATCAACACCTTCAAGTCTATTATCCATGATAACTTACTTAAATCAACGATTTTAAAGAGATAAAAATTTATAAATAACCGAAATTTTAAGAACTTTAAAATACAATGAAAATCACAGTTGAAAAATAGAGTACAAAATATTTTAAACAATCCCTTTGATACCAAATGTTGGTCGGAGTGGACACTCAAGAGGGGGGTGAATTGAGTTCCAATTAAAATTTCTGTTTAAAAAAAATTGTCTTAAAATCCCCTAAATAAAACATAGAATTAAACTGTAATGAATTTATATCAAAATAAAGGTTCTATTAGGTTCTCAAAGGATTGATTATTTCCCAGTTAATCAAATCAGAAGAATTGATTAACATTTGAAACTAACTTACTGATTTACAACTAATATAAACACTTGCGAGTTTAATTATCAAATTGACTTTAAAACAGTTTCGGTTTTAAATTAGTTTGCAGCGGAATAAAAAATAACTTTGAAACTAAATAAGCACAGTAGGTTTAACCAATAGGTTCAGTCTCAAGCTGAGACTTAGTCCTCTCAAAACTTTATATAAAAGTGATCCACACCCTGGATCGGGGTTCACAACAGTATGCAACTTTCCAGGTCCAAGTCCTCTACCACTATTATTCGTGGGAAGCAAAACAACCGCAACTAGTTGTCCAAGTCAAACACGACCTCTATCACTATCCCAATGGGAAATAAAAGATGCAAGAGTTTGAGTGAGGATTTAAAGATCCTCCAGTTAAAGTACATGAGACAGTGTCTATGTTAAATACATCCGATAACACACATTGCGTAATATGTAAAAACATAAATCAAAGAGGCAAAGATTTAGAGTTTAGAAATGGATCTAGTGATTGCCATGAAGCTTTGGACTCATTTTGGATTGATCAAAATTGGTTTTGGGTCCTCTTCTGGTTTTGTCTGGAAAATAGAGTGTCATCTGCTTCCACTTCCAGGTTCAGAGATAGAGAAAACGTAGTAGATGAAGTTCTTGTGTTATGTTCTCGTTCTCAGCTCTTCACTGGTATGTAGTGATGAATGTGTTCTTCGTGTAAGTTATGTCGTCTCTTTGAATTCACACTCGGTTGTTCTTCCAGCACACCTCGTGGTGTATATCTCTATGTATTCGTCTATATGTCTCAAACTATTTTTTGCAGTAGCACCTCCTTCCATTATTTAAAGCACGATCTCTGGGAAAAGATGATTTACTTTTTTGCAGGTACGAGGTACGATTTCCTGACAACCAACAACACACATTAAATAAATGGCAGTGTATTAAAATATACCTGATATGACCATTGGGTAAATTAAATAATGATAAATAAATTAAAGCAGCATCGGGTTCTGTCTCTGGAACGGTGGATTTGGATATCGGTAGACTTGTGTATCGGTAGGTATGAGTATCGGTAGACTTGACGTGTAACTGTAGCTGGTCTTGTATTAGTAGCATTATAATGGTAGGCTTTGCATAATGGTGACCTTCGAGTATCGGTATCCTTTGATGTAACTGTAACCTTCTTATATCAGTAGCGGTAGCTCTGTCTTGTATCTGTAGATCTATATCGGTAAGTCTATCTTGTATCGGTAGCAATAGGTCTATCTTGAATTGGTAGACTTTGATATATCGGTAGACTTCCTTTGATAATAGAAGCTTCAACAAATTGGTGGACTTGTGTGTATCGGTAGCTCTGTTCTGTAATGGTAGCTATTATCTGTAACGGCAGCAGTGGCTCTATCGGTGGACTTTTCATAACGGTGGAATTCAGCATATCGGTAGCTCTGTATCGGTAGTTGTCAACTTCGATGTAGCGATAGACTTGTGTATCAGTGGCTTTGATGTATCGGTAGCTGTATCAGTATCTATAATCATAACGGTAGCTCTAAGCTGTTTAAGCATTCTATTGGTAGAATAGGTTAAGTCATAGTGTACAAACATCCAGTAACCGAAAGACTAATATTTAAACATAGAACAATAGAATAATACTTAAAGCAAATAAATATCTAGATTCCCAAATAAGTATTTAACCATTTATCAACTAGGGATTATCAAAATACAAATAATCATAATTGGGATTATCAAAATATAATAAAGAAACTAGATTTCCAGAGGGTTTAACAACTACAATCAAAATAGAATATTTTTATAATATATATAGGTTTTATATAGAATATTTAATTATATTATACATTATTCTATTCTTTATATTAACTACTACTCTTTGTGTAGGTTCTAACCAACTTCCATTGGTTCAAACATCAATAAATCATAAAATTTCATTAATGAATCCAAGAATAAATGCCGTCATAAATCATCCTATAAATATTAATGGTATTTCAAAATACACATTTTATTTTGTAAAATTAAACATTTATGATATTTATTACTATTATGAAATATTCAACACTAAAAAATATAGTAACATTTTTTCTTATTGAAAATTAACTACAACTATAAACTGGGAACACATGGGTTTATTTAATTACATAGACTATATTATTACTAATATAAAATTGTAAATGAGGTTATGATATTATTATTACTTATTCAATAAAATCATGTATTATATTTTGTAGTTATCTCATCATATTCAAATATTGGATATCCTTGTAACATTTTTCAATATTGTGGTTCAAATTTCTGGTTTGATAAGAGAAATAAAAAACGAAGAAATAAACATAAGCCGCATTTCACTATATGCTTCTCACTAGGAAAGATTTATTTGGATGTACTACTTGGATGCACACAATTCCTTAGATCAATATTTTTCAATTATACCTCTACCAAGGAAAGAACATTACAAGACTATATGATCATTGAAAATTTTATGTTTTTATTCACATCAATGGTTGGGAATGTAGATATATCATTAACCAATTGTCAATTTTCAAATATATTTAGATGAACTGGAAAAAATTCCACCGCCAAGGTAGTTTATGTCCTCCCAATAAATACCCACAAAAGTGTGCACAACTATATGTGTATTAAACTAAAAATTAGTTTCAAAATAAAGTATGAGTCTTAAAGTAACTATTAAATTTAGTAGTAACCCATTCATTGAAATGTGTTTTTTAGTTTATATTAACACGTATCTCATATGATTCATCAAAGAACCAAACCATCACCAAATTTTTGATTATATTGTTGAGAAAATACATCAAATGTTTCATGATAAAAAAACATGAGCACATCATTTTAGAACTTTATGGTTTGTTCATTAGTCTCAAAAAATCCAAATATAAAGATACATATTCATAAAAGTATAGGAAAAGATGCAGTGAAGTATAACATACCAACTAATTTCTAAATTACAATGAATATTGTTGTTGACATTAAAGATATTAACCAGGAAATCGATACAACCATTTAATGAAAAATTTGTTATATTCAATTCATAAAAGAACATTACCCATTTCATCTTCCCTTAAAATATCCACTAGTTTTCATAGATAGCAAGGATGTATATGTTGAAAACATATTCCATCATGCTACATCCGTCACAACTAATAATAAAGTCCCTAAAATAATAATGAGAGACTACATCTCTTATCACATGAAATTACATTCCAATAATTCCTCGACTCAAATAAATTTTAGAAGGATATTGTAACAGTTTATTAAAGATCCATATACAATTATTGTGGCTCAAAGACTATAAGTTATTTTCTTTCATGAAAATATAATGAGGGCCAAACTATACAATGAGTTGTAAGCTGGATTCCAAAGAGTTGATCATGAAGGGTCTTTATGTGGAATGAATATCATTTTACCTTCTACCTTTACCAGTCCTCCAAGGTATATGATTCAAAATTTCCAAGAAATGATATATATTTGTAATTGGTCTGGTTATCTACATTTTTTTAACATTTACATATAGTCCAATGTGGCGTAAAATTTCATGATTTTCAGAAAATAACAATCTTCAACCTCTGGAATGTTGTCAAATACAATCAATTGTTTTAAATATTAAGGTTAGTAATCTAATGAACGACTTACAAGAAGGTAGTTTCTTTGGAAAGCCTAGAGTAGGTAAATATCATCGTAGCTATTATTCTTTAGGTTTAGCCCAAATGGACTGATGGACTTTATTTTTATTGATTTTTGATAATCCCCCCCCCCATTTCGCGTGTAGTTTTTCACTGTGGAGTTTAAAAAATTAGGGTTACCTCAGGTAAACATTCAATTATTTCGTTATTGTGAAAAATGTAATTACTATAATAGAAATTAATAGAACTATTAGTGCTGAAATTCCAAATAAAGGTACCTTTCCATGACTTCATGAAGATATTAAAATATTTTTTCATCCATGGCCCTTTTAGTGATGCTAATTATCACTCCCCAGATAGGAGAAATGGAAGATGTGAAATGTATTATCCAAAATATTTTTTGGGAACACAGAAAATTGATCATGATGTTTATGTCATATATCATGGAAGTAATTGTGAAAGTACAGTCATCAAGATGAGTGTTTCTTTGGATAATCAATTTATTGTCCGATAAAATACTTTTTGTTGTTTATAAATTATCAAGAACATATAAATATCGGAATTTAAAATAAATCATCTTCTATAAAAAAAATATATATATTAGAATGGTTTTTGATCCTGTTACAATGACACTTTGTGAGACCAATAACAGAAACTTTTTTGACAACAATGTAGATATGATTAAAATGTTTTAGGAATGTTAATACATAATGACTTTTCAAGACTACTAGAGGATATTTTCTTATTATATCCATTATAGATATCCTCTAGTATACAGATTGCATTTCCATTCACCAAGACAAAAAACTATGATCTACACTAATCGTGATAATATTGAAGATATATTGAGTAAGAGAAATACTTATGAAATAATGTTCACTTCTTGGTTTGAAGAAAATATATTGTAAATGGAAGGTAAAATTCTTACATATGAAGAATTCACTATGAGAGTTTTCTTCCACTCTCATGAAAAAATGGTATCCCTAGATGTTGGGATTATTTATTGGTATATTATATTATGTGTTGCCAGCAATAGGATAACTATATTAAATGTGTATATTTCCTAAAAATATCATCGGTGTAAATTTATATGAAGATATGAAGGTAGTGAACATCATTACTCCTGAAACATTCAGAGAGGAATATTCTACTTCAGGACTAGTAGTTTATGATAGAGTGTTTATTGAATCTATAAAATAGGTTTCAAATTGGAGAATTAGATCTTTTTACACAGACTCTTTGTCAGCATGTTGTTATCATATAATATTTCTCACCTCAAAATTTTCTTGCTAAAATCCCAGAACACCATTATTGAATATATTCTATATTCCCAAGAACATAGTCTGCAAATACAAGGTATATCGTTTGACTATATTTGATATTTCAAAAACAACTATACATAATTTCAAAAAAAATGTTAAGAAACATTTTTGAAATGTTTAACATTATATGATATGATATGAATTCTAATGATTAAATTAAATTTAATAAAATATGATCATATGTATAAAATAATACGATTAATTATTTTTTATATATAATATGACATATTTCAAATTATGGATATGAACACAACCAATAGTCAAGAATCTTGATGGAAATATTATACTAGTTTGGTTCATCTTGAACTTTATATCAATTATTTGATCATTAAAAATATACATATTCATAAACAAATATGATTTCATTGTTTTTCTTCAATTTTAATTCTAAAATTACTTTATTTCACATGTATTTTTTTTTTAAAAATCATAATTGTCCTTTACCTTACTCCTAAACAAATTTCTTACATAAAATTTCTGAAGGTAATTTTTTTTTCATCATTGCAGTAATCACCCATTAAACTAAAAATATATAATTATGCTCCTATAGGGTTATAGGTTTCAAGGTAAAACATTGTATACATATTTTCAATAAATTTCAAAAACATTCTATTCTATAAAATATTTTGTTATACAATGATTTACTAGGTATTATTTATAATAATTCATTCTTAAAATTATCAACAATATTTCAATCAATAGTAAAAAATTATTCTCATGATCTAAATGTTTTACAATTATAATGCAAAAATATTCTACAATATCATAACTATCAGTTACCATATTCTGCAAAGAGACATTTTAAACAAACACCTTCTTAAGGTCAAATTTTGTGTTTCTTTCACAAAACTATCATTCATCTCATAGAAAATATATATTAATATGTTCTCGTAAAGACTAATAAATTTCAAGTAATTTTTTTTCTTAATTTCTTTTGGATTTTAGGAGTACGCAGTTTTTGACGACACCTAATTCTGAGGCCCGGTGTGCCTAGAATCAACTTCCGAGTACGTTCAGTGAACGAACGAGTGGGTTTTCCTAACTTTTGAAACGGTGCTCGGAATCAAAATCTGAGGGCACCGATGAAACCGCAGCGCTGATAATTGCTTAGGAACACCTTTTTCGGAGGAGCGTTTTCTCGGGAGGAGTTGTTAAAAATGTGAAGAATAAAAATATAGTTGTTTTACAATTATATTTTTATTACACCACTAGTGGTTTAAGAGTTAAGGGAAAGGAAGTTGTGAGGAAGTGGGGTGGGGCCCACATGAGCCCCCACCTCCTTAAATTTCCTAACACCCCATTAAACACCCCCTCTAGCTTTAATGTGTAACTCATCCTTTCCCCCTCTTAATTACAATTCAACTCTCTCATTAAATTATTTGATTCAGTTAATCAATGTATTTAATTAAGAGTTGAATTTTGAATTCAAGGCTTGGGATTAATAAAATAAGGGTGAACCTTATTTTATTTGGGGGTTGTTGTGTGAGGAGAATTGGGTGAAATTACACAAAGCCTTGGGGATCTTCATCTTCTTAGTTGGAGAACACGAGGAACGTCAAGACCTCGACGAAGAACGTCGTCACTACAAGGAGTGATCATTCTTCCTTTCTTATCCTCTCCACAACCGGTGTAAGACACTGCCCCACCTCGGACGATCTCTGTCAACGTGTACGAAGCCTCACCCCAAGACGTCGTTTTCCGCAACGCTCTCCGATCGTCAACTCGTTATTGAGGTAGGGGATTGTTTTATGTTCCTGGCTTATTTTGGTGTTCATTGTAAATTTTTTCTTAGCCACCTGTTATCAAATTAACGGGAGGAGGTCAGACCGCACGAACACGGATGATCCTCCTCCCCCTTTCTTGATGTTCACTATTGTGCAATGGAACGAAGGCAGCGTGGTGCAACGACACCACACATGAATGAAGAATATCACGCGGCGAAGGAGCACAGTGCCGTCATGCCACGCCGTTGAGGTCGAAGGATGCCGCGGCCGGAGTCGGGCCGCGGTGGAGGGGTGCGGCGCCATCATGCCACACCGGTCGGACCAAGGTCGTGGAATTTGGTCGCGGTAGAGCAGGGGAGGGTGGCCAGAACCACCGGCTACCAGAGCTAAGGAGGCGGGAACAGCTGGACTCACGCGGCACAACCAGCCGGCAGTTACGGGCGTCCGGATCTAGAAAAACCGGGGGGTTGAACCCTCGGCTAGCTCAGAAGGGTGGACCCTTGGGTGCGACGTTTCAATGAAAGGGGGAAGCCCCCCCCCCCCACGTCCGCTCAGCACGCGGGCACCCAGGCCGGACCACCCGCGCCGGGTCGGGCCGCCCGCGCTGTGCCAGACCCCCGCACTGGGCCAGGCCGCATCGACCAGGTCGTGCCGTGCCAGCAGGGGCGGGCCATGCCCAGCTGGTCCGGGCCCAGACCTGGGGTGGGTCGACCCGGTTCGGGCCGACCCAGGGGGTATGGGGCCCGGTCGGACTGGGCCCAAACCCCCTATTTTCGGACAAATCCGTTCAAACACCCATAACATGGGCTACAGACCTCCGATCAATGCACCGTTAGTTGTGTAGAGATACTTGGATTGAGACAGTAATTTCCATATATTACAACCAAGGTTTATGAGAACTTTGGGTATGTCCGGGTTGGTTCAAACACGAACTAACCGGGCCTTCGGAGCGGAAACGCTTATAACTCGAGCTCCGAACGTCCGATTGATGTGCCGTCAACTTTGTTGGATTCCTCTTAGTGAGAAGTTTCTTTTAGCTTACTCCACTAGAGGTTTGGAAACAGTTGGAGTATGTTCGGATTGGTTTTTACTTAAAAACCAACTGGGCCCCTGGGACGAAGAAGCCAATAACTCTCAGACCGGGCGTCCGATTGAAGCGCCATCAGTCACTTTGACTTTCTATTGATGAGACAGAACTTTGGGATAAATCAACCCTAGACTTAGTGGTAGTTGTTGTATCGACCGTCCCTTGGCTCGTGGGGAGGACCCTCTCGGAATCGAGCATGCTGTGTGCGGGAACCCTAGATTTGGATGCGACTGTTGTGACGATGACGACTTTACTGGGATCCTCCGTGGGTTTGGCAGCGATGACGACTGTACTAGAATCCTCCGTAGGTTCGACGACAGAGAATACTATTCTTGTATCCTATGAGGTTCCGGAAGTACGTGACTACTGTTCTTGTATCCTACATGTGTCCGGAAGTATTTGACTCTGTTCTTGTATCCTATGTGGGTCCGGTAGTATTTGACTCTGTACTTGTATCCTACGTGGATCTGGCAGAGTAGCTAGTCTTGTATCCTTTGTGGGTCCGACATCTTATCTGGTCTTGTATCCTTTGTGGGTCTGACAGCTTAGATGAATCAGTGGGTACATATGATCATCACTATCGTCTTACAAAGAAGTATACATTTGTGAGTTGAGTCTTGACTTTCAATCATTATCTTCGATATGATTGTTTTTCTATCCTGTGTGGATTGGGTTGGGTTATCCTGTGTGGATTGGATTGTGTTATCCTGTGTGGACTAGATCAAACATGGTCTTGGATGTTGGAGTCAAACGGGAATTGATGACTTAGGTATATGTATGGGAATATTCCTATGTAGAGTTGGTTGTTACTTCGGGTTTGTATCTTTCCTTTGTGATTTATCCTTCGTGTATTCTGGGAGACCTTCGGGGGTCTCAGGGTCCCTACTGAGTAGCGTATACTCACCCCTGCATGGGCTATGTCCACAATACATTGTGTTGGATGTAGATGACAGACAGTGCTGACTATAATGACCCATACTTTACATACATTGTTAATACTTCAAAATTGAAGCATACTTATTACAATATATAACAAAACCACGAAATGACCATATAGGTATAGTGTCTTTAGAAACTGGGAAACATAAACAATTGGTGTATAAAGCGCCTACACTGTCTCCCATTTATTTCATCATATCTATAGTCCCTTTTGGTATATCTTACTTAATAACCTTCTTCCTGACCTGGGGAAAGAAAACATACAAAAGGGTGAGCTCAAATTCTCAGTAAGGGTAAACAAAAGAAATATCAATCACATCATATACATAAGCACATAACTTTTGGAAATCTTATCCTGCAAAAGAGATCATAATTTCATAACATTGGATAAATCATGGCAGTGAAATGTAATCACAATAATCATAACTTAAAACATGAAACTTTGTATCATACACACATAATCATAGAGAATCATTTCTTATTAGTCAAGGCTCATTTCCAAGACTATCTTAGTGGACAAAGTCCCTTTCTGAACCGAGTTCACTCCTCGTTTCAGTCCTGTTTCACTGAAGCGGTATAACCTACCGTTCCAGCCATGTCTATCTCATGAGATATAAAATCATTACCCAATGCATTGGAAGGAGATATAGGTCCCACCCATCTCATAATGATACCATTCTTATGTGTGCCACAAAATCCTAAACCATACATCGTAGCATAACCCATGTAATAAAAATGGGAATCTTTAAACATTGTGACATCATAAAACAATTAATATAAGATAAAAGAATTCATAAAAATATTTCCATCACAACATAATCAAATCCATGTAATAATATGTATAGAAACAGAACCTTTTATTATCTTATATGGAAAATAATTTTGATAAAACACTTGAACTACATTCTTGAGGAAAATATCCTTTCTACTTCAAAAACACTTTTCCTTTCTTAACATGTCGTACAATTATAAACTAAAAAAAGTTAATTACAAATAAACTTGAAAGCTTGTAAAGGAAGGTTCTTGGAAATAATGTTTTAAAAATCCATTCATGCCGTATAAGTTAAAAAACATTCTTCGTACATATGTCGGAAAAGTCAAAAAGTACCTCGTACGAAAAAAGACAAAAGATTCCTTTCATATCTTTTACTAAAAACTCACCGAAGGGTAAAATTGATTTTAAACAAATATAGGTGGATGGAAATAATATTACATATTGAGGAAACATGGATTTGGATGATAAAATACACCCCAGTAAATACCAAAGTATAAACAATCACGGATAAAAATGAGATTGTGATATTTCCCTTACCTTAGGTCCATTTTGCTTCGTAAGTGTCCGAACCTCCTGTATAATAATTTAAATAATGTTATTTACTTATTCCAGAATCATACTTATTTTTATGATATCATATATGGTCATTGTCTTAGCTTCTTAGTATTAATATTTCATTTCTAATTGTTATTCGGGTGTTTATATCTTTTTGTTCTTATGCGTGTCTTGTCGAATAAATTCTAATTCTTCTCTTTAGGTTATAGATACCTCATTTAAAGAATGGTATTAGTGTAATATATATCATATTCATTCATTCAATTCATTTATATAATCATTATGAAATGAAGATCATGTAGAACGAGTCGCATCACATCGTGGAGACGGTATTCCGTACGTACGCACGAGTGATGATATCGTTCCTATGATCGTGGAATTGTATTGGAGTGTATGTATACTGTTTCAGAATTAGTATTACTTTATAATAGTCATATATAGTCATTATTTACACCATTATACCCATCCAAGTATGGTGGTGGTGGAAAATAGATTACACCACGGTGTGGAGACAGTATTCCGTACGTACGCACGCGCAGTGATTTCTTTTTCCGTAGGATGGATAGATGGTAAAATAGGGTTGTTTCATACTTATATTAACATATCAGTATATGAGTGATATTTATGTTATTACTTCATAATGAAACAACTAAAGAAGAAGAAGTGGAAGAAGAAATAAAGATGAAAGAATCGGTAACGGACATTACCTCTTCTTTGAAGTGCTTCTTTAAGACCTTCTTTTAGGGCACTAAAATTGGTCTTTGAAGAAGACCAGGACCTCTAGGATATCTCTAGGTAAGTGTAGAGGAGGAATTGGAAGGGGTTGGTCGAGGTTGAAGGCTCAAAGTGGTGTGAGGAAGAGGGGGAGGAGGTTCCCTTTTATAAGGGAGGAGAGGGGTACCTTTGGGAAAACTAAAAATATTATTTTATTATAAAGGAAAGTTCGCTTTTAAATAGCTCCAAATTGATATATTTCGAAGATAAAGTGGGAATGGGTCGAAATCCTCTCATCCAATAGAATTTAGACAAGTTTAGGTTCCTTTTTAAACCTTATTATTTAGATTTAACATTAAGTTAAATAAGTTTACTTTTACCATGTCTTCTTGTGTTCTTATACTATAAGGTTAATAAACTTACTGTAAGCAGAAAAACTAACCCAAAGTGGTTTATTATTAATATATATAACCTTATCTAAGTCATTTGGCCGAACCTTAGATTTTTAGGAATAAAATAACAATTACTAATATAATATTTGTTTTAAAAACTATTTTATGTCAATTTTGACACTATTTAGTAATTGATTTTGGTGAAAATCATAACAGAATGACTAGTTCAAACAAAGTTAATTAAATCAATACTAACATGTCATATTAACCTAGAAAATTAGTGTAATTCATAAAAAGTATCAAATAACATTTATTTTGGTGTTTATAACATTAATTATGTCAATATTTCATTAATAAGATAATTACTACATCATCTTTGTGTCATAAATAAATTTAATTATTTAATGTCTAAAAATTAAAAATAAAATTCCATTATGTAGGAAATCTTTTTAGATTTCTAATTAATATTTATAGTCGAATTTATCTTATGTATAACTCCATATTAAAAATTATTTACTTATTAAACATTGATTTTAACTATTTTAACCCTTCTTTAAATAAATTAATAATAAATGTCCTAATCTAATCCAAGCAGGCCTAAATGGTCATATTTTATTCCTAAGATTGTTTTTGGTCGAATTAAACTTGTCCAATAGAATTAGGACATGTGTTAGGGTAATAATAATATCATCTTTACCCTTAATTACATAATTTACTTTTAACTGTGGTAAAAAAAGTAAAAAGTTACTATTCAACAAAAAATTATTTTCATCTCATTGAATCACATTTTACTTACTGACATCAACCGTGTCTCTCGGATTTTTGAAATTCCACTCACAGAAGCGGTAAAATTATGTTTTATGAAAAAATCAGTTTTTTAACTACCACTTAGTGGTTTCACTATTCACCAAAAATTGAATGTTTTCAGAAAAATACCAAAATTTTACCCTAGGCTAATTTCGATATTCCGAATCCAAAAATGAAGTCCATTTTGAAAAATAAAATTTATAAAATTTCAAAAAGTGTTTATTACAATTCATAACGGCTAGTTTTAATAATATTTTAATAGCATATCGTTGTTTAGTGAAACTCGGTATTGCATACGACGCAAGCTATCGAGGAAGGTCGCGATTTCGTGTAAAGAAAGCCAAGCAAGTGTTGTGTAGAAAAATATTCCTTTGATTATTTATATAACATAAAAGTCTCGGGTGTTACATTCTACCCCCCATAAAATGAATTTCGCCCTTGAAATTCGTCACTTTGTAACAAACAGATGAGGATACCTCTCCCTCATCATATCCTCAAGCTCCCATGTAGCTTCTTCTAATTGGTGGTTCCTCCATAAAACTTTCACCAATCGAGTGGTCTTGTTTCGTATGACTTTTTCACTATGATCCAGAATCTCTATCGGTTGTTCTTCATAAGAAAGATCTTCCTCCAGCAGTACAACTTCTGAGCTGAGTACATGTGAAGGATCAGGTATGTACTTTCTCAGGAGAGATACATTGAACACGTCGAGAACTTGAGAGAGATTCGGTGGAAGTGCCAATCGGTAAGCTACCTTACCAACACGATCCAGTATTTCGAAAGGACCGATATATCTAGGGCTCAACTTCCCCTTCTTTCCAAATCTCATAACCCTCTTACAGGGATATATTTGTAAGAACACTTTATCACCCACATCAAACTCTAGGTCTTTTCTTCGGTTGTCAGCATAACTTTTCTTTCGACTCTGAGATGCTCTTATGTGTTGTGAATAGATCTGACCTTTTCTACCATTTAATCAACAAGATCAGGTCCTAATAGCTTTCTTTCCCCAACTTGATCCCAGCAAGTTGGAGTCCTGCATTTCTTTCCATAGAGAGCTTCATAAGGATCCATCTGAATACTGGAGTGAAAGCTATTATTATAAGAAAATTCCACCAAAGGTAGGTGTTGATCCCAACCACCTTTGAAATCCATAGAGCAAGATCTCAACATATCTTCTAGGGTTTGAATTGTTATCTCAGACTGACCGTCTATCTGAGGATGATAAGCAGTGCTGAAACTCAACTCTGTATCCAGAGTATGATGAAGACTTCTCCAGAACATCGAGGTAAATCTCGGATCCTGATCAGATATAATAGAAAGTGGTACTCCATGCAATCTTACCACTTCCTTTACATATATCCTGGAAAGATGATCCAGAGAGAAATCCTCTCTAATAAAAATGAAGTGTGCAGACTTTGTAAGATGATCAACTATGACCCATATAGCATTATTGCCTTTGGATGTTTTAGGAAGTCCTGTGACAAAGTCCATAGTGATGTTTTCCCATTTCCATTTGGGTATGGGTTATTGTTGTAACATGCCCTTATACTTCTGTCTCTCAGCTTTAACTTGTTGAAAAACCAATCATCGAGAGACATATTCAGCAACATCTCTTTTCATGCCATCCCACTAGAAGTACTCTTTCAGGTCCCTATACATCTTCATGCTTCCAGGATGAATAGAGAATGAAGAACTATGACCCTCATCCCGCAGCTCCTTCTTTAATTCGGGGATGAGAGGAACACAAACCCGATTCCTGAAATTTATTATCCCATCACAATCAAGGTTGAATTCATGAACATTTCTCACCTTCTTTTGTAACTCGAAATCTTCTTTCTGTGCCTCTTTAATTTTCACATGTATAGATGGTTGAACATTCATTTGAGAAAGAAAAGATTTTCCCCTTCCATTTTAATTCCAAGATCCATCCTTTGTAAATCCATAAATATTGGATCTTTTGTGATCCTCATCATGGGTAAACTGGCATGGTCATGTCGACTTAATGCATCTGCCACCTTGTTTTCTTTCCCGGGGTGGTAATGGATTGATCATGTCATAATCCTTAATCAGCTCCAACCATCTTCTTTGACGCATATTCAGCTCCTTTTGTGTGAAAATATACTTTAAACTATTATGATCAGTATAAATTTCACACCTTTCACCATAAAGGTAATGCCTCCAAATTTTTAATGCAAATATTACCACAGCTAACTCCAAATCATGTGTTGGGTAATTTTGCTCATGGATTTTCAACTGTCGTGAGGAATAAGCTATCACCATATCATTTTGCATAAGAACACACCCCAATACCTTCTTGGATGCATCACTATAGATCACAAACCTTTCTCTACTAAAAGGCAGTGTGAGCACAGGTGCACTGGATAACCTTATTTTCAACTCCTTGAAATTCTCTTCACATTCCTCCGTCCAGACAAAAGTAAACTCCTTTCTGAGTCAACTTGGTGAGTGGACTAGATAATCATGAAAAATCATTCACAAAACGTCAATAATATCCAGCCAAACCAAGAAAACATCGGATCTCAGTTACTGTTGTTGGTCTCGACCATCTTTCGATAACCTCTATTTTTACTGGATCTATAGATATCCCCTATTTTGAGATTATGTGACCCAAAAATGCAACTTTTTGAAGCCAAAATTCACACTTGGTAAATTTGGCATAAAGCTTCTCCTTTCTCAGGGTCTTCAATATAATTCTCAAGTGATCTTCATGTTCTTACTTTCTCTTTGAATAGAAAAGAATATCATCTATAAAGACTACCACAAATTGATCACGATAGTCTATAAAGACTCTATTAATCAGATCCATGAAGATAGCAGGGGCATTAGTAAGACCAAATGGAGTCACTATAAATTCATAGTGTCCATACCTTGTACGGAAATCCGTCTTTTGTATATCCTCCCTTTGAACCTTAATTGATGATACCCTGAACGAAGATCAATCATGGAAAAGTATTGAGCTCCGCGTAGTTGGTCAAATAAGTTATCAATGCGTGGGAGAGGATATTTGTTCTTGATAGTGATCTTGTTAAGTTCTCAATAATCAATGAAGAGTCTCATTGATCCATCTTTCTTCTTAACAAATAGAACAGGTGCTCCCCAAGGTGACGCACTAGGGCGTATGAATCCCTCATCAAGATTCTCTTGGAGTTTCTTCTTCAATTCCTGCAACTCAATTGGGGACATTCTATAAGGTGTTTTTGAAATAGGCAAAGCACCCGGTACGAGTTCTATTGAAAACTCAACTTCACGATTCAGTGGAAGACCCGGTAATTCTTTCAGAAAGACATAATCAAACTCCCGTACAATGTGAATATTCTTAATCGTGAGTTTCTCACCAACCATTTGAGATAAATAACCTTCATTTAGTGGAATCAATACCCATAAAATGGAAGAAATTTCCACGGGATGGTTATGTTCATTCTTGCATTGATAGACGATTATAGATTGATCTGGAATATGAAATGTGACTTCCCTTCTTTGGAAATTGATATGAGCTCCATATAAAGAAAGCCAATCCATGCCAAGAATCACATCAAATTCCACTATAGGAAGGATCATAAGATTTGCAGGAAGCACTTTCCCACAAACTTCGATCGGAGAAGAATTATAAACTTTTGATGCGACTGTTGTGCCATTAGGTGTTGTCACAGCTAACTCAACATCTAATTGTTGAGGTAATATGGTGATACCCTTATAAAATTCTTCAAAAATAAAAGAGTGGGTGGATCCAAAATCAAATAAAACATTTTCTACTTTAGAGTGGATGGTAAGTGTATCTTTCACCACATCGTTATCGTACTCCACATCACTGATAGAAATTGCATGTGACTTTCCTTTTTCTTTAGCCTTAAGAGTTTGTTGACGTCAACCATCATCATCAACCCTTGGATTAGGGCATTTATTGGAATAATGCCCCATCTCCTTGCACATGAAACATTAAAGTGTAGTAGGTTCATTCTATGTATCCCTTCCTTTGTTTGCATCATTAGACATCTTCTTCCCATCATCGCAGCATTCAAATGCCCGATGACCTTCCTTTCCACATTTGAAACATTTAATTTTCCCTTTAAGACAACTCCCTCCATGTTTCTTTCCACACTTTGAGCATAAGGGAAAGCTCATCTTCTTTTCAGCGTGCTCTTTAGATTTTCCTTTGAATTCCATTTTCCACTTCTTATCAAACCAATATGACTGATGGGTTACTCCAATCTCCATATCGACTTTGATTGCACATCGACCGATTTCCTCGTAGCTATTGAAGTCCCTTATGGCTAACGCCCTTCGAAGACTTGGTTTTAAGACACTAAATAATCGATCGATCTTACTCACAGGTTGGATAATAATAGCAGAAGTGTACCTTTCAAGTCTTGTAAAATTTTCTTCATAGGTACAAACAGATTCATCATCCTTTTTCTTCAGTTCAAGAAACTCTTTCTCCATCTTTGTTCGGAGAATAAGAGGGAATTACTTATTGAAAAATAAGTTCTTGAACTCATCCCATTCCATGGAATCAATTTCATCCCTTTGCCTCGTATTCTTAATAAGATTCCACCATTGATCAACATCTCCTTCCAAATGATACACTACTAGGATGACATTATCATGTTCAGAACATTGAAGAACTGAAAATATCTTTTCAGTAGTACTAATCCCTTGTTCAGCAACTAATGGATCAGTAGACCCTCTGAAAGAAGGTGGACGCTGCCTCATGAACGATTCAATAGAATGTTGCTCCTTACTTTGCTCGTTTGGAAGTCCTGCATGATTCATATCTTGAGAAAGTTGTGTGAGAATGGCTACAAGATTTTGCATTCCAACTCCAATAACATTTGGTTGCTCAGGGGGACAATCATTGCATTTCCCGTCGCATTCCACATTAACACGGTTCCTTCGGACTCCAGCCATTGACTAAAACCAAGAAGAATAGTGTGAGAAACACTAATTATAATAGGAAAACCACATAATCAAGAATAAAATTTCACACTTAAGGTCTTATCCTAGGTTATTCATGGCCATTTCTAAAACACTAAGATTGTGTTCTATGCTTAGACTTATCCTTAGGGTTCTTACTAAGGCTTTCACATCCTAGTTTCCAAAGGTTGACTATACCTTTCCTCTGATACCAACTATAATGAACCATACTTTACATACATTGTTAGTACTTCAAAATTGAAGCATACTTATTACAAAATATAACAAAACCAAGAAAGGACCGTATAGGTATAGTGTCTTTAGAAACTGGGAAACATAAACAACTGGTTCATAAAGCGTCTACATTGTCTCCCATTTATTTCATCATATCTATAGTCCCTTTTGGCATATCTTACTTAATAACCTTCTTCCTAACCTGGGGTAAGAAAACATACAAAAGGGTGAGCTCAAATGCTCAGTAAGGGTAAACAAAATAAATATCAATCACATCATATACATAAGCACATAACTTTTGGAAATATTATCCTGCAAAAGAGATCATAATTTCATAACATGGGATAAATCATGGCAGTGAAATGTAACCACAATAATCATAACTTAAAACATGAAACGTTGTGTCATACACACATAATCATAGAGAATAATTTATTATTAGTCAAGGCTCATTGCCAAGACTATCTTAGTGGACAAAGTCCCTTTCTGAACCGAGTTCACTCGTCGTTTCAGTCCTGTTTCACTGAACCGGTATAACCTACCGTTCCAGCCATGTCTATCTCAGGAGATATAAAATCTTTACCCAATGCATTGTAGAGAGATATAGGTCCCACCCATCTCATAATGATACCATTCTTATGTGTGCCACAAAATCATAAACCATACATCGTAGCATAACCCATGTAATAAAAATGGGAATCTTTAAACATCGTGACATCATAAAACAATTCATATAAGATAAAATAATTCATAAAAATATTTCCATCACAACATAATCAAATCCATGTAATAATATGGATAGAAACAGAACCCTTTATTATCTTAGATGGAAAATAATTTTGATAAAACACTTGAACTCCATTCTTGAGGAAAATATCCTTTCTACTTCAAAAACACTTTTACTTTCTTAACATGTTGTACAATTATAAACTAAAAAAAGTTGATTAAAAATAAACTTGAAAACTTGTAAAGTAAGCTTCTTGGAAATAATTTTTTAAAAATCCATTCATGTCGTATAAGTTAAAAAAAACATTCTTCGTACTTATGTCGGAAAAGTCAAAAAGTACCTCGTACGAAAAAATGACAAAAGATTCCTTTCATATCTTTTACTAAAAACTCACCGAAGGGTAAAATTGGATTTAAACAATTGTATGTGGATGGAAATAATATTACATATTGAGGAAACATGGATGTGGATGATAAAATACACCCCAGTAAATACCAAAGTATAAACAATCTCGGATAAAAATGAGATTGTGATATTTCCCTTTCCTTAGGTCCGTTTTTCTTCGTAAGTGTCAGAACCTCCTGTATAATGATTTAAATAATGTTACTGACTTATTCCATAATCATAATTATTTTTATGATATCATATATGGTCATTGTCTTAGCTTCTTAGTAGTAATATTTCATTGCTACTTGTTATTCGGGTGTTTATAACTTTTTGTTCTTATGCGTGTCTTGTCGAAAAAATTCTTATTATTCTCTTTAGGTTATAGATACCTCATTTCCAGAATGGTATTAGTGTAATATATATCATATTCATTCATTCAATTCATATATATTATCATTATTAAATTAAGATCATGTAGAACTAGTCGTATCACATCATGGAGACGATATTCCGTACGTACGCACGAGTGATGATATCGTTCCTATGATCGTGGAATTGTATTGGAGTGTACGTATACTATTTCAGAATCATTATTACTTTATAATAGTCATATATAGTCATTATTTACACCATTATACCCATCCAAGTAAGGTGGTGGTGGAAAATAGATTACACCACGGCGTGGAGACGGTATTCCGTACGTACGCACGTGCGGTGATTTCTTTTTCCCTAGGATGGATAGATGGTGAAATAGGGTTGTTTCATACATATAATAACATATCAGTATATGAGTGATACTGATGTTATTACTTAATAATGAAACAAATAAAGAAGAAGAAGTGGAAGAAGAAATAAAGATGAAAGAATCGGTAACAGACATTACCTCTTCTTTGAAGTGCTTCTTTGAGACCTTCTTTTAGGGCACTAAAATTGGTCTTTGAAGAATAACAGGACCTCTAGTATGTCTCTAGAGAAGTGGAGAGGAGGAATTTCTAGGGGTTGGCTGAGCTTTAAGGCTCAAAGTGGGGTGAGGAAGAGGGGGATGAGGTGCCCTTTTATAAGGGAGGAGAGGGGTACCTTTGGGAAAACTAAAAATATTATTTTATTATAAAGTCAAGTTCGGTTTTAAATAGTTCCAAATTGATATATTTCGAAGATAAGGTGGGTATGGGTGGAAATAATCTCATGAAACATAATTTAGACAAGTTTCGGTTCCTATTTTAACCTTATCATTTAGATTTAACATGAAGTTAAATAAGTTTACTTTTAACGTGTCTTCTTGTGTTCTTATACTATAAGGTTAATAAACATACTATAAGCAGCCAAAAGAACCCCAAGTTGTTTATTATTAATATATATAACCTTATCTAAGTCATTTTTCCGAACCTTATATTTTTAGGAATAAAATAACAATTACTAATATAATATTTGTTTTAAAAACTATTTTATGTCAATTTTGACACTATTTAGTAATTGATTTTTGTGAAACTCATAACAGAATGATTAGTTCGAACAAAGTTCATTAAATAAATACTAACATGTCATATTATCCTAGAAAATAAGTGGAATTTATAAAAAGTCTAAATTACATTTATTTTGGTGTTTATAGCATTAATTATGTCAATATTTCATTAATATGATAATTACTGCATCATCTTTGTGTCATAAATAAATTAAATTATTTAATGCCTAAAAATTAAAAATAAAATACCACTATGTAGGAAATATTTTTATCTTTTTAATGAATATTTATAGTCTAATTTATCTTATGTATAACCCCATATTAAAAATTATTTACTTATTCAACTTTGATTTTATCTATTTTAACCCTTCTTTAAATAAATTAATAATAAATGTCCTAATCTAATCCAAGCGGGCCTAAATGGTCATATTTTATTCCTAAGTTTGTTTTTGGTCGAATTACACTTGTCCAATAGAATTAGGACATGTGTTAGGGTAATAATAATATCATCTTTACCCTTAATTACCCTATTTACTTTTAACCGTGGTAAAAAAAAGTAAAAAGTTACTATTTACCAAAAAATTATTTTCATCTTATTGAACCACGTTTTACATACTGACATCAACCGTGTCTATCAGATTTTTTAAATTCCACTCACAGAAGCAGTAAAATTATGTTTTATGAAAAATTTAGTTTTTAAACTACCACTTAGTGGTTTCACTATTCATCAAAAATTGAAAGTTTTCTGAAAAATACCAAAATTTCACCATAGGCTAATTTTGATATTCCGAATCCAAATATGAATTTCATTTTGAAAAATAAAATTTATAAAATTTCAAAAAGTGGTTATTAATATTCATAACGGCTAGTTTTAATAAAATTTTAATAGCATATCGTTCTTTAGTGAAACTCGATATTGCGTACGACGCAAGCTATCGAGTAAGGTCACGATTTTGTGTAAAGAAAGCCAAGAATGTGTTGTGTAGAAAAAGATTCCTTTGATGATTTATATAACATAAAAGTCTCGGGAGTTACACTGATCGTGGTTGAGGCTTGTGAAGCAAGTCGGTACCTGGAGGTGGACCACTGGGCGGGACGTACACGGAGCGGACAGCTGGACCCGAGGAGCTGAGGAGACTATCTATACCCACCGTTCAGGTGGGATTTCTAGTAGATGGCTCAACATTGCTTCTTTACTTTTCAGTTGCTGTACTTTCTTTTCAGTTGTACTTTACTTTCAGTTGGGTTTGTATTCTGGCCCATTTACTTTCCAGCACTTATAGTTGTACCCCGTTTACTTAGCGTTTACTTTAGCCTTCTTACTCTGTGGTGTTTGTTTACTTAATAAAGGCAATGCCTTCCCTTTTTATCGGGATTTACACCTTTGGTGCTAGTCGCCAGCCCCTGGCCCATGGAAGGCGGTCTTGGGTTAGTCACGACACGGGCCCCGAGGACGGGTCGTGACAAATTGGTATTAGAGGAGTTCAGTTGTACCTCAGAACTCAGCACTCTGATCTGTCTTCTATGTGAAACAATAGTGTTAAGGGTATTGAGTGTGGTTATCAGTTCCGGGAGTCCAATGTTGGTGCGGCGGCCGACGTATCCATATACGGGGACCCTGAATTTTGATTTCCAACTCAATGCACGAAAACAATGATTGCATGTGTGTTTCAAAAGTTTTCTTTGTGATTACTTTGTGTCAGCTCACCAGGTATACTTTATTGACCATGGCTCACCTGTTTCTTTTCAGGATGGTTGCACGATGGCAGCCAGCTAGGGTTCAGAGCTTTGTACGAGACGATATCCCACCGAGCGATGAGGCCTCGCTACAGGGACCTTTTACAGTGGTGGCACCGGAGGTACCTCTACCCGTTAAGCCACCAATGCCACCAGCTCCAGCTGCTGAGAGTGCACGTCGCCTTAGTGCACTGCATGAGTTTCAGTGTTAGAGACCGCCCAGGGTCCGTGGGGAGACGGACCCTCAGGCAGCGAAGGACTGGCTGGAGGCTGTAGTTCAAGTTTTCAGGTTAGTGGGGAAACTAGCTGACCTCATGGTGATCCTTGCTGCAAGCCTCCAGCACACGACAACAGGCAGATGGTAGAGCCGGATGCTCCAGGTGCATGATGAGGCATCTCTCCTTTGGTTGGACTTTGAGAGCCTCTTTCGCTCGGAGTTCGTCCCAGCCACCCTCGGTGCGGTGCGCATTCAGAAGCTACTACAGATGCGGCAAGGCATCATGATGGTAGCCCAGTACTCGTCGATATTTTCCGATCTCTCGCGCTATTCCACGAACATGGTACGAGACCCATTCTTCTGGGCCCGGACCTTCGAGAAGAGATTGAGGCATGAGATCAGGGCATTGATGATCTCCCTTAGCATTCCGACGTAGGAAGGAGTACTGGAGCAAGCCCTTCTCGTAGAGAGCTTTCTTGCTGAGCCTACACCAGCAGCGAGACCTACTGCAGGGCAGCACGTAGTAGAGTCTTCTACAGCTAGCAGTAGATGGATGTCACAGGTGTCCAGCCAGACCAGACCATCAGGCGGATGACCTCACGACACTAGCTCAGAGGTGTGGGGCACACAACGTAGAGCCAGTCTTACGAGGAGCAGACAGTGCTACGTATGCAGCGGGTAGGGCCACATGTCTCGTGAATGCCCGACTCGCCATTAGAGGAGAAACAGACGGTTGAGGGACCACCCAGGTAGAGGCAGAGGGTTGACCGTGGCGGTCCGCAGGGAGCAGGCGGATGTGGCAGAGGAGCCGTCCGAGCAGCAGGTGGTGGGCGACGCTTTGAGGATTTACCACCACCACCACCAAGAGATCCACCCCGACCACAGGGAGCTGGCGGGCAGAGGCAGGCTCAGCTTCAGGCAGTAGAGGCCTACAACCACAGCGCACCCGAGATGATTCGAGGTACTATATGTGTATACTCCACCCTTCCTAAAGTTCTTATATACATAGGAGCGAGTCATTCTTTCATTGCCTCTGCCCTTGTTCGGAGCTCTGAGATTCTGACGGAGCTGTTGGCTCAATCCTTACGGCTAGAGACTCTTACGGGAGTAGACTCAACGCTTACGCACTAGTGCCGGCAGTGTGAGCTTACAGTAGGAGGCGAGATCTTCGGTGGGGATCTTCTTGTAGTGGCGTCGAGGCCTTACGAATTCATCTTGGGCATGGATTGGTTATCTACAGTCCACGCTCAGATTGACTGTATTAGGCGCAAGGTGCAGTGTGTCCGCACCGATGGGAGCAGGTTCACCTTCACCGGCGAGAAGGGTGCCTTTGCAGTGTAGGATGGACTCACACAGAGGAGAGGACAACTGATCACTCATCAGTTGGCTAGCATCATCCTAGGAGCAGTTGATGTGTAGATTCCGAGTTTTATTGTAGTGGTGGATCAGTATGCAGATGTTTTTCCTGACGACGTTCTAGGACTACCTTCTCATAGAGATTTAGAATTTTATATTGACCTATACCCCGAGACCGCCCCGATATCCACTCCAGCATATCAGATGGCTCCTGCTGAGCTTCAAGAGATACAGGTACAGCTGGAGGACTTGCAGGGAAAGGGATTAATCCGACACAGTGTTTCACCCGGGGCTTCCCCGATTTTGTTTGCCAAGAAGGAGGACAGGAGCTTGCGACTGTGTGTCGACTATTGTCGCTTGAACCAGGTGACTGCAAGGAACATGTATCCACTACCGAGTATTGACTACCTCTTCAATCAGCTCAAGGGAGAACAATGGTTATCAAAGATAGACCTCAAGTCTGGATATCATTAGCTTTGTGTTCGGGATGAGGATGTGCAGAAGATGGCCTTCAGATGTCAGTATGGCCACTATGAGTTCTTGGTTATGCCTTTCGGCATAACCAATTCTCCAACAGTGTTTATGAGTCTAATGAATAGGATCTTCCAGCCATACCTCGATCGATTTGTTGTGGTCTTCATAGATGACATATTGATATACTCGACCACTGAGGAGGATCACGCATACCACTTGCGGGTTGTACTGGACACACTCCAAGAGCACCAGCTTTATGTTATGCTCTCGAAGTGTCAGTTCTGGATACGTGAGGTCCAATTCTTGGGACACGTCATCTCTGAGGCGGGAGTTGTGGTGCATCCTGTGAAGATCGAGGTAGTGCTATCTTGGGAGCCACCTAGGATCGTGACAGAGGTGCGAAGTTTACTAGGACTGGCGGGATACTACAGGTGGTTTGTTCCAGACTTCTCTAGAGTTGCGGAACCACTTTCAGCTTTGACGAAGAAAGGGAAACCCTTCGTGTGGTCAGATAGATGTCAGTAGAGATTCCAGGAGCGGAGACAGAGAATGGCCAATGCACCCATCTTGAGGCAACCGGAGGAGGGAGTAGAGTACGTAGTCTACTGCGATGCATCAGGGACCAGAATCTGATGGGTCCTGATGCAAGAGCGGGCAGTGATCGCCTATGGATCATGACAGTTGAAGTCGCATGAGTAGAACTACGCTCTTCATGACTTGGAGTTAGCAGTAGTGGTCTTCGCTCTGAAGATGTGGTGACACTATCTGATGGGCGAGTGCTTTACAGTCTATACTGACCACCAGAGTCTCATGTACATCTTCTCGTAGAAGGACCTGAACCTGAGATAGCGGAGACGGCTCGAGTTCCTCCAGGACTATGAATTTGAGATAATCTATACTCCTGGAAAGTGGAATGTAGTAGCCGATGATCTCAGCAGGAGGACGAGCATTCAGCTACGTGGGGAGGCGACAGAGAAGCTATCCGCTTTGCAGATATCCTTCGTGGATAGAGACAGATCAGTATTTCTAAAATCACTAACTCTCACTCCTCCACTACTACAACAGGTCAGAGAGACACAACGTGGGGACGATGACTGTGAAACGCGGCGTGCACAGATATCCTCAAGACATGCACCTAACGGATTCTCTGTGGGAGGATAGAATGTCATCCTTTTCTGAGGACGTACCATGGTACCATTTGTTTTACAGGAGGAGGTGCTGAGGGAGTTCCACACTTCCTCTTTAGTGGTACATCCAAGAGTGGCGAAGATGTACCAGGATCTCAGACGACAGCATTAGTGGCCGGGTATGAAGAAGGTTGTAGCAATGTTTGTTTCTCGATACCTCACCTTCCAGTAGGTGAAGGCGGAGCACCAGGTACCAACAGGATTGGTACAACCCTTGGAGGTCCTGGAGAGGAAGTGGGATGGGATATCTATGGATTTCATGACTGGACATCCACGTACTTCTAGAGGTCACGACTCCATTTGGGTGATTGTCGACCGAATCACCAAGTTGGCCAACTTCTTTCCCATTAGAGAGCAGGGCTCAGCGGGGAGCTTGGGACACCTCAACGTTCAGGAGACTGTACGACTTCGTGGTGTTCCATCATCTATCGGCTTTGATCATGATTCTCTCTTTATTTCCCGACATTGGAAGGGTTTGTAGGAGGCATTCGGGACACAGCTATGTCTGAGCACCTCCTTTCACCCTCAGACGGATTTTCAGAGAGAGAGGACCATTCAAACTCTTGAGGACATGCTCTATGCATGTGTCCTCGACTTTGGTCGTAGCTGGGAGGACCACCTACAATTTGTGGAGTTTGCGTACAACAACAACTACCACTCCACCATCGGGATGGCACCTTATGAGGCATTGTACAGCCGACCTTGCATCTCACCTCTGTGCTATACAGACCCTGGAGAGTTAGCACTTGTGGGACCAGAGATGTTCCAGGCCAGGACATAGAATGTCCAGGTCATCCAGGAGTGGATGAGGACAGCTCAGAGTCGACAGAAGTCTTATGTTGACAGGAGGTGGAGACCACTAGAGTTTGAGGATGGAGACCACGTTTTCTTGCGGGTCTCACCTCGACGTGGATTACAGAGATTTGGCCTGGGCGGCATGTTATCTCTGCGCTTCATCGGACCATTCCATGTTCTCAGCAGGATAGTCGAGGTGGCTTATCACCTGGCTCTACCACCTCAGTTGCAACGGGTGCACAACATCTTCCACGTATCTCATCTGTGGAGGTACGTACACGACCCGACGCATATCATTGACCATGGGGAGCTGGACATTTATGACGGGGAAACTTTTGCGGAGGTCCCGGTGGAGATCGAGGATAGATGGGAGTGAGTCCTACGTGGGCGGTCGATTCCTCTAGTGCAAATCAGGTGGCATCACAGGAACCTCCAGGAGAGCACTTGGGAGCGGGAGACTCAGATGCGTGCTCAGTACCCTCATTTGTTCCCCTAGTTTGTGATGTATCTTTACGGGGACGTAAATCCCTGATGTGGGAGTAATGTAAAGACCTGTAAATTTCAAGGAATTTTTTTTCTTAATTTCTTTGAGATTTTATGAGAATGTAGTTTCTAACGGAACCTGATTCTGAGGCCCGGTGTGTCAGGAATCAATTTCCAAAGATTAGCTCGGGTACGTTCAGTGAACGAAAGAGTGAGTTTTCCTAAATTTTGAACCGGTGCTCGGAATCGAAATCTGATGGCACTGATGAAACCGCAACGCCGATAATTGCTTAGGAACACCTTTTTTGGAGGTGTGATTTCTTGGGAGGAGTTGTTAAAAATGTGAAGAATAAAAATATAGTTGTTTTACAATTATATATTTATTACACCACTAGTGGTTTAAGCGTTAAGGGAAATAAAGTTGTGAGGAAGTGGGGTGGGGCCCACATGAGCACCCACCTACTTAAATTTCCAAACACCCCATTAAACACCCCCTCTAGCTTTAATGTGTAACTAATCCTCTCCCCCTCTTAATTAAAAGTCAACTCTCTCATTAAATTATTTGATTAAGTTAATCAATGTATTTAATTATGAGTTGAATTTTGATTTCATGGCTTGGGATTAATAAAATAAGGGTTAACCATATTTTATTTGAGGGTAGTTGTGTGAGACGAATTGGGAGAAAATACACAAAGCCTTGGGGATCTTCATCTTCATCATTGGAGAACTCAAGGAACATCAAGACCTCGACGAAGAATGCCGTCACCGCAAAGAGCGATCGTCATGCCTTTCTTCTCCTCTCCGCAGCCAGGGTGAGACACCGCTCCACCTCGTACGTTCTCTGTAAACGTGTAGGGATCCTCACCCCGCGGCGTCGTTTTCTGCAATGCTCTCCGATCATCAACTAATTATCGAGGTAGGGGATTGTTTGATGTTCATGGCTTATTTTGGCGTTCACTGACAATTTTTTCTTAGCCGCCTGTTATCAAATTAACGGGAGGAGGTCGGACCGCACAAACATGGCCGTTCCTCCTTCCCCTTTGTTGATGTTGACCGTTGTGGTATGGAACGAAGGCAACACGGTACAACAACACCATGTGGGAACGAGGAATATCACACGGTGAAGGAGCACGGTGCTGTTGCACCGCGCCGTTGAGGCTGAAAGAAGTCGCGGCCGGAGTCAGGCCGCAGCGGAGGGGTGCGGCGCCGTCGTGCCGTGCTGGTCGGACCAAGGTCGCGGTGGAGCACGGGAGGGAGGCCGGAACCGCTGGTCGCCGGAACTCAGGAGGCGAGACCGGATGGTCCCATGCGGCACAATCGGCCTGCCCTTATGGCTGGCTGGATCCAGAAAAACCAGGGGGTTGAACCCCCGGGTAGCTCAGTAGGGGGGACCCTCGGGTCCGCCGTTTCGAAGTAAGGGGGGCAGTGCCCCCCCCCCCCACCGCGTCCTCTCAGCGTGCGGGCGCGCGGGCCACTACGTGCCATCTGGGCCCAGACCCTGGTCCGGTCGACCCGATTCGGGCCGACCCAGGGGGTATTGTGCAGGGTCGGACCGGGCCCAAACCCCCTTTTTCGGACAGATCCGTTCAAACGCCCATAACTTGGGCTACGGACCTCCGATCGACGCACCGTCAGTTGCGTAGCGATACTTGGATCGTGGAGATCATATAGGTATACTACACTTAAGGTTTCAAAGAAAATTGTGTATGGACAGGTTGGTTCGAACACGAACCAACCAGGCCTTCGTAGCAGACACGCTTATAACTTGAGCTCTGGACGTCTGATTGACGTGCCGTTGACTTTGTTGGATTTCTCTTTGTGAGACAGTTCATTTGGATTACTCCGCTCTAGGTTTGGACTCAGTTGGAGTAGGGTCTAGTTGGTTTTGACTTAAAACCCAACCGGGCCCCTGGGATGAAAAAGACAATAACTCTCAGGTCGGGCGTCTAATTGACGCGTCGTCGGTCACGTTCAGTTCCTATTGACGAGATAGAACTTTGGGATACATCAAATCCGGACTTCGTGTCAGTTGATGTATCGACCCCCCCTTGGCTCGTGGAGTGGACCCTCCCGGAATCGAGCATGCTGTGTGCGAGAACCATAGAGATGGCTGCAACTACGACGACGATGACGATTATACTAGGATCCTCCGTGGGTTCGGCAGCGACGAAGACCGTACTGGAATCCTCCGTGGGTTCGACGGTGAAGAATACTATTCTTGTATCCTATGTGGGTCCAGCAGTACGTGACTACTATTCTTGTATCCTATGTGGGTCCGGCAGTATTTGACTCTGTTCTTGTATCCTACGTGGGTCCGGTAATATTTGACATTGTACTTCTATCCTACGTGGGTCTGACAGAGTAGCTGGTCTTGTATCCATTATGGGTCTGACAGCTTAGTTGGTATTGTATCCTTTGTGGGTCCGACAGCTTAGATGAATCAGTGGCTACATCGGATCATCTCTATAGTCTTACGAAGAAGTATACCTGTGTGAGATGAGTCTTGACTTTTATTCATTATCTTCAATATGATTTTTTTGCTATCCTATATAGATTGGGTTGTTTTATCCAGTGTGGATTGGATTGTGCTATCCTGTGTGGACTAGATCAAACTTGGGCTTGGATGTTGGAGCCAAACTAGAATTGACGACTTAGGTATATGTATGGGCATATACCTAAGTAGAGTTGGTTGTTACTTCGCGATTGTATCTTTCCTTTGTGGTTTATCCTTCGTGGATTCTGGAAGACCTTAGGGGGTCTCGGGGTCCCTACTAAGTAGTGTATACTCACCCCTGCATGGGCTATGCCCGCACTACATTGTGTTGGATATAGACAACTGACAACGCCGATCGTGGTTGTGGCTTGTGGAGCAAGTCATTACCTGGAGGTGGACCACTGGGCGGGACGTACACGGAGAGGATGAATGGAACCGAGGAGTTTAGGAGACTATATGTACCCACCCTTCAGGTGGGATTTCCAGTGGACGGCTTGGTGTTGCTGCTTGACTTTTCAGTTGTTGTACTTTGGTTTTAGTTGTACTTTACTTTCAGTTGGGTTTGTATTCTGCCCCATTTACTTTCCAACACTTACAGTTGTACACAGTTTACTTATTGTTTAATTCATCTTGCTTACTCTATGGTGTTTGATTACTTTATAAAGGCAATGCCTTCCATTTTTATCGGGATTTACACCTTTGGTGCTAGTCGCCAGCCCCTGGCCTATGGAAGGCGGGTTTGGGGTAGTCACGACACGGGCCCTGAGGATTGGTCGTGACAATTCTTATAAGGGTATAGGTTGTTTGGGAACATGTTGTATACATATTGTTTATAACTTCAGAAACATTATCTTTCATTAATTTTTTTTATTACACCGATTTATTATTTGTTATTTATAATATATAACTCTCCATGTTATGGGAAAGCATGAAACCTATAGTAATATATTATGCTCATTATCTTATATCATTTTGGTTCATATTATAACATAATACCTATCATTTTATTACATTTGATAATGGTGATGACTGTAGAAATATTTTATAATATTATTTTATATAACTATTTCTCTATTCTCTAAATTTGGCTGTAACTAATTATCAAAGAAAAATTTATGATTTTTTTGAAATAGACATCCTTCTCCATTGAAATGGTATATATATTAATTTTTTCATCATATAGTAGTTCCATATTAATTAATTGATACTCAATGAAATAATTTAGGTGCATAAGTACACAATTATTTCTAATCAATCCATCATAATGAGTATACTACATTTCAAAATAGTCTTGAAATTGAATAGAACTAGGTGTTGGGTGTCATTATGGATTCATTATCTTCTACTATTGGGGGATTTTTTTACATTCATGGATATGGAGGCACATGTTTGACTTTCATTTAGAGATCACTAACATGTACTATACATTTTGAAGATAATATTGTTCTTGATGTTTCATATAGTGGAATAGAATCATTACGTATTTTTGGTGGGAGGGTAGACCATTCATAAATTTCATCTTTTAGTATATGTTAATGAGAATTCATTTTTCAATATTTAGTAAGGGTTGATGTTGTATAACAACTTAAATTAAAAAACTAGATTATTTGGAATGAAGAACCAATGATTCATAAACATTATTTTGATTCTCTTGATCATACATTGAGAGATATAGAATTAGTTACCTTGATAATGCTTCAAATATACCTTCTCGTGGTCTAATAGTTGTCTTGAGTAGGGATTTCAGGAAAATACTTCCTTTAATACCACGTGGTAACAGAAGTGACATTGTGTTTTGAATTACAAATTCATCATTTTTTTAGAAATTCAATTAGGTTTTAACTTTGAAAAAAACAATATATTGCATTTAACAACTTCCACTAATGATTCAAATGAATTACAGCAATTTTCTTAGTAGACTACGGATATTGGTGAAGTTTAAATTGGTGACCCTAATAGTGGTGAGTAATTCATTCAAATCCCATCAAAAATTATTCTTACAATAGTTGAAAACCCAATGAATAAAGTTGTTGGCTATACATACCATAATTTCAATGATGCATATAGAGATTTCAGTTATTTGAAAGACTGTGCAACACTAGTTCCAACCTGTGGTATTTTTTAAAATGTAAATGAATAAATGTTATCTCTCACTACTTTTGAATGTAGAGATTAGTTTTGTTCTGATCTTGTCTTCAATGACTATTTTGATACAGATTAACTAGAGATCATATACACATTTAACATTTTAGATGATATAAATGTATTTGGGTCACCTGCCCACAAAATTGAATAGAATATTTGGGTATATATTATGTTTTTAAAAATGTATATCAATAAAAGTATTTATTTAATGGTACTTGTATTATCATTACACACATGGGTGACCATATAAATGGATCAAAATTTTATGTTTCCATCATTATGGGTGTCTTTATTTCATTCTAAGAATAAATATGACAATATTTGATGGTGGATAGACTTTTAAGTTACAAATAAGTCAATATACTTTTGTTTGATTCATATGGAATGGATATGAAAAAACACCAAGGCCAATCACTATCTTGCATTGGGTTATATCTTCAAAAGCATGTGTTTTTTCCTAGAGAACTATATATTTTTGTTTCTATGATCAAGCCATCAAAGTGTTTGAAAATAGTAGTATACGATAATGATAACCTGAACTCTGGTTCCACACAAATTTTTTTAATAGAAATTTTGGATGACTTTTCTTTAGTATCTTTTAAATATTAATTTGGAAATTACAAGGTGGTTTCCATTGTAGATATGAAGACTTTCATAATTAGGATAACTGGTCACCATGTTTTCATTGTATATTAATTTAAAACATACAGATATAAAAAAATCATGATCAATAAGTCTATTGAATGAGATTACCTTTACGGATAATGAAACACCAAATATACAATCCCATGTATTCAATATCATGTGAAATTCATCATCAATGTACTCCAAAGAAATTTATGTGTTTGATATCACCCTTGGAAATGAACACATGAGTTTATCATATAAAAATGAAACTCTTTTTTAATCATTTATTACTATTTTATCATGTACATATATTGTATTACATTTTTATATAATGATGGAATATGATATCTGTCTTTTTAAAGTTTAGTCAACATTTTAAAATTCATTTTACATGGAAAACATAATCAATGTTGAATTTTTATCATTCAACTAATCTCCACGTAAAAATTTATGTTACGTGAAGGATTGTACTATATTAAAAAAACTCCAAATAACTGAAAATAAAGGTAGCTACATAGAGACCACATATATATACTAAATAATGTTCAAATGAACCACTTATGTTGGATTTGTGATGCTCAACAACAACTATTATTGTAACAACCCAAAATTTTGAATAAATCTTGTTTCCTAATTTTTTGTGTTATTTTATTTCTGATACTCAACAAAAATGTTTCATTTGATAACATGAGTATAATTAAAATGAGACCGTTGGGTTTGGACTGTTATATGTCCATTTGTCAATATGACCACTGGAAACTAAACGTTTTGATTATTGTCTCAAAATACAAGTAATCTTGGTTAATTAATATAGAAATAAGATTCGATGGCCTCACCTAGTAGTCTTGGACCGATCGAAGCCCATGTAACAGAACTTGGGAAGGAGGTAGCACCACTGGGATTTGATCTGGACCAAACCCAAGCCGAACTTCATCGTGTGAAGTTAGAACGAAATTTCCTTTGCGATAAGTTCAAACTAATAGAAATTACTACTCACGCGATATTGGTCGAGCCTCTCTCAGATTCTCTCACATTAGCACACCCTACACTTAGGTCCTATGCCGGAGTGATAAGGGGCTATGTAAGGGGACTGTAACTGCCTTGTGTAATCCTTTGTTTGAAATAAAAATTGGGATTTCTTCTTATGATGAAGTTTAAGAATTTTCAAATGTTCGGATAAATATAGTATGAATATTTTTGATGAATTTTAGAGAGAAGAAATTTTAAAAAATTTTATGTAAACCTTAAATAAATAAAAATGTGTAATTATTTTCAAAAAATGGTCTTCTACAATTTTGTTCAGTATGAAATTTAGAGTCTAATAAGATCAACTTGATTTTTGATGAATAGTAAATTATTAATAGTGATTTTATGATTAGGATTAGTAATTTGTACAAATGGATTAGTAATCTCACTTAAATAAAGTATTAAAATAATCTAGTCACCTTGATTAAGTAATGTGATTCAATAATATGGTTAAATAACGGTTTCATAAATTATTATTCATGTATTAGTTTTTTCAGGTGAATAATATTTTTTTAAATTAAAATTTTGATTAAAAATAATTAGAAAATTGTTTTTATAAAATGGAGTTCATTTTTGAAATCAGATCATCGATATTTGGTTAAGGTGAAATTTTGGGATTTTTCTGAGAAAGTTGAACTTTCGATGAATAGTGAAAATACAGTTTTTAAGTTACGAGTGTTTAATGAAATCATTAAGTGATGTATTAAGTATTTAATAAACATGGTAGACTTATGAATAGTAAGATAATTCATGAGGTGTCCCAAGGGGCCAATACCATGGGCAAATACCATGGGCAAGCCCATGGTTTTGCCAAAACCACTAATGAGGTGTCCCTTGGCCATTAATGCCTTGTCCCCTCACTTTCCCTACAAATACCAAGCCATCCTCTCATCCATTCGACTCCCAACTCTTCCCATACGATGTTATGGTATCATTACTTCCCAAGGAGTCCTTCCAAGGTGTCCCCAGGCCCTCAGGGTCCCAACCGTTGAGTTTTAAGAGTTACGTTTTAAGGTAAGGGATCTGACCCCCTCTCATTCTTTTCAAGTGATCTCTTTTATGTCATTTCTTTTATGCTCCATGTTCTTATGTTGGACGATGTTCTTTTATATTCATTATACTGTTCTTTTTATTTTCACATGATGAGATACCCCCTCTTACTCTCATCATTTCATTTTAGGAAAGTTTAATTGGCGCCGTTAGGCTGCCAAAATTTTTGAAACACATTCTTTCACCCTTCTCATTTTCAAGTTCTATTTTTTGTCAAGTATTTAATGTTCCTTTTTATTATGTTGGGGTATGATATTTATATCTATCATACTTATCCTTTATGATCATATGATGAGATACCTCATTTGATCTCTTCAATTCATTATTTTGATGTTTTAAGTGGCGCCGTTAGGCTGCCGAATTTTTAAGTGGTTCTTTCACCTTTCTCCTTTTTCAAAGATCTAATTCCAAGTCATGTCGTGAAATATCCATTTTATTATGTTGGGGTATTATCTCTATATATATCATACTGATCTTTTATGTTCATATGATGAGAGACCCTATTTGATATCTTCAATTCAGTATTTTGATGTTTTAAGTGGCGCCATTAGGTTGCCGAATTTTTAAGTGGTTCTTTCACCTTTCTCCTTTTTCAAAGTTCTAATTCCATGTCAAGTCTTGAAATTTCTTTTTTATTATGTTGGGGTATGATCTATATATTTATCATACTGATCTTTTATGTTCATATGATGAGATACCCTATTTGATCTCATCAATTCATTTTTGGTGTAAGTTTATGTGACGTCATTAGGCTGCCGAATTTTCATAAGAAAAATCTTATTTTTGTCTTCCTTCCATGTTTTTCATTTCAAATTTTATGTCATTAAAATTTCATTACCATGTTCATATATCCTTCATATTCTGTCCCTCTACTGTTTTATGGGTCATTTATGAATGTTTGACCCATGTCCCCTCTCTTTTCAATGTTTTCTAAAACCCCGAAACATAGCTGTTATGCTGCAGAATTTTCATCTCAAAACGCCTCTCTCTTTTCTCAAATTTATTTTATGTTATAAAGTGAAAACTCAAAGATATTATTTCTACAGGGGTATTCACATATATATAAAAATTTTCTATTTTAAATTCTGGGATTTACATACATGAGACCCGCTCTCCCCTTTCATGGGTTTTAAAGTGACGTAAAGATCATGTCTTTAAAGAAGTTTTTAAAACGTTATGATTATGAAATGAAACCCATTTATTTTATGCTATATGAGTTATTTATGAAATGATTTATGATGATATATGTGGCTCACATGATAATAAAGGCAAATTTAAGGGTTCTCCCTAATATCACTCCAATGCATTGGGTAATGATGTCACCACTAGAGATTATAATTTTCACAATATCTTGGTGAATAAACTTGGTAATTTTCAAATGACACCTTAGGGATGGACCTTGGTGATATGTTCATGATTGTCTATGTTAAATTATGTAGCCACATATTCAAGTTATGAAAAATGTTATTTTTATTATGATATGCCTCATGATTTCTTTCTCATGCCTTAAAGTTTTTTTCCTGACATTGTTGATGTATCTCAAGTTCACATGTTAAATGTTTCCCCTTGTTTCCCTTACTTGGCCTTCTGCTCACCCTTTCATTTGATGTATGTCCCCAGGTTATGAGATGCAGTAATTATCCAAGGATGAACATAAGGATAAGCCTTTGAAGTGTTTAAGAAGAATTTTTTTTTGTTTCATGTATTATGTTCCTGGTTTCCAAGACACTAAACCTTAAAGATCCTCAGTTTTGTATAATTTAATGAAAGTTTATGTGACAAAAAAAGCGGGATGCTATAGTTGGTATCAAAGGATGGTTTAGTTATTTGTGGAAATTAGGATACGAATACTTTAGGAAGAACCCTATAGAAAATTTTAAATATAGGAAATCTTCCTGGTATTTTAGTGAGTATTGAGTAAGGGGTTTTCAAGAAAATACATCCTTGTCTGGATACGAGCAGGTAGCGGTGAATCTGGCACAGATGTACTTAGGGGTAAAACCTGAAAACACCGCTTTGATCTAGACTCAAACGGGAACTGGTACACGACAACAGGCCTTGCTGCACTCTTGGTTACGACACTCCCGGGGGATATACTTTGGTAAATTCATAAGATTAGTATGAACCATTATTAAAGGAACAAAGATAAAATAAAATAAAGATTCACATCAGAATATATGATCATGGATAACCTAGTTTGAAACCTAGGGGATCAAAAGTTGGGGTATACTTTTCTTCTACAAGTTATCCTTATATACTTTATGTTCTTTTTCATGATTATTTGGCTATGTATTTTAGCCCCTAATTATACTTTCTCTTCTTAGTTAATGGTGGGAAATTAAAGAACATGTCCCAACAACCAATGTGATAGGAAATGCGATGATTTTCGTATTAATATGACATAGATGATTGGGGTATTAAAATATGATTATTATTTTGGAAGACGTTCACTATTTTGGGAACCCTATTTGATCGAGGTAAGTAGATTACTATGGTATTTTCTTTGAGGAGTAAAGGTTGACTTATATTTTGAAGAATCAATGAATTTAAGGTGGACTTATAGTAATTTAGGTTAATTATGGAAATAATTAACCTATCTTGGGGTAAATATGTTTAGGTTAGTTATTTTTGTTATAAGATGTTAGGAGTGGTTGATGTTGTTTGGAGATGACTGATAAAGTTTACCTTGGAAGACTATGTTATCAAATCATTCTTGTATTTGAGTATCAAACATAGTTTGGTTTATTTTGAGGATTTTTAAGGATAGTTATTTATGGAATGGTCTATGATGAACTTTGGGTAGTACCGTGGAACTTTGAGGATTTAATGTAGTTTCAATTCATATGGGATTATTTCTTTTTGAAGAGTTGTTTTACCTTACCCTTTCTATTTTTGGGATAATGATTAAAGATAGAAGAAATAGGTAGTTAATCTTTTATGGATTATGTGATTCCTTAGAATATGATTCTTGTGTTTTAATGAGACCAAGTAGTTTTGAATTCTCATCGTTTGGAGAAAAGATTAGTTTTGGTAGAAACTTATTAAAGGATGAAACTCTACATGAAGGTAGGTATATTTCCTTATGTTTTTGTTCTATGTAGTAAATGAATTCCTCAAAATTAGGAAAAGAACCGTAAAACAAAAATGTGGTCGGTTTACATTTCCTACTAGGTAATCAAAGGCCGTTTACACACATCATAAGTTTGGGATTTTCCCGTGGTCAACTTTCTCCTAATCATGTTTTCTATCACTCTCCCCCAGAACGTGACCCTCTATTTTTTCTTCCATATCCTTGTTTTCCTCCATGGAATCCTAGTATGGGTTAACTCGAGTGTCCTTTGTACTTCCATTTATTTCATTTAAAGTAATAGTGTTACTGGCACTTTTCTGATGTGGTACTTTCAATGAAATTTTAAAACCCAATTTTAAAAATTGTGAGGACGCAATTTCTTAAGGGGGGAAGATTGTAACGACCCAGAATTTTGAATAAATCTTGTTTCCAAATTTTGTGTGTTATTTTATTTTTGATACTCAACAAAAATGTTTCATTTGATAACATGAGTATAATTAAAATGAGACCATTGGGTTTTGACTGTTATATGACCATTTGTAAATATGAACATTGGAAACTAAACGTTTTGATTATTGTCTCTAAATACAAGTAATCCTGGTTAATTAATATAGAAATAAGATTCTATGGCCTCACCTAGTAGTCTTGGACCGATCGAAGCCCATCTTTCAAAACTTGGGAAGGAGGTAGCACCACTGGGCTTTGCTCTGGACCAAACCCAAGTTTAACTTCATCATATGAAGCTAGAACGGAATCGCCATTGCGAGAAGTTCAAACTGATAGAAATTACTACTTGTGCGATGTTGGCCAAGCCTCCCTTGGATTCTCTCACCTTAGCACACCTTACACTTAGGTCCTACGATGTTGTGATAAGGGGCTATTTAAGGAGACCGTAACTTCCTTGTGTAATCCTTTGTTTTAAATAAAAATTGGGATTTCTTCTTATGATGAAGTTTATGAATTTTCAAATGTCCGAATAAATATAGTGTGCATATTTTTGATGAATTTTAGAGAGAGGATATTTTAAAAATATTTATGTAAACCTTAAATAAATAAAAATGTGTAATTATTTTCAAAAAATGGTCTTCTACAATTATGTTCAGTACGAAATTTAGAGTATAATAAGATCAACTTGATTTTTGATGAATAGTAAATTATGAATAGTGATTTTATGATTAGGATCAGTAATGTGTCCAAATGGATTAGTAATCTCACTTAAAGAAAGTATTAAAATAATCTAGGAACCTTGATTAAGTAATGTGATTCAATAAAATGGTTAAATAACGGTTTCATAAATTATTATTCAAGTATTAGTTTTTTTGGGAGAATAGTGTTTTTTTAAATTAAAATTTTAATTAAAAATAATTAGAAAATTATTTTTATAAAATGGAGTTAATTTTTTAAATCATAGCATCAGTATTTGGTTAAGGTGAAATTTTGGGATTTTTCTAAGAAAGTTGAATTTTCGATGAACAGTGAAAATACAGTTTTTAAGTTACGGGTGTTTAATGACATCATTAAGTGATCTATTATGTTTTTAATCAATATGCTCGACTTATGAATAGTAATACGAGGTATGAGGTGTCCCAAGTGGCCAATAACATGGGCAAATACCCTGGTCAAGCCCATGGTTTTGACAAAACCACTAATGAGGTGTCCCTTGGCCATTAATTCCTTGTCCCCTCACTTTCCCTGTAAATACCAAGCCATAATTTCATCCATTAGACTCCCAACTCTTCCCCAACGAAGTTCTGGTCTCATTACCTCCAAAGGAGTTTTTCCAAGGTTCCCCAAAGCCCTCAAGGTCCCAACCTTTGAGTTTTAAGAGTTACGTTTTAAGGTAAGGGATCTGACCCCCTCTCTTTCTTTTCAAATGATCTCTTTTATGTCATTTATTTTATGCTCCATGTTCATATGTTGGAGGATGTTCTTTTATATTCATTATAATGTCCTTTTTATTTTCACATTACGAGATACCCCCTCTTACTCTCATAATTATCATTTTATGATTGATTAAGTGGCGCTATTAGGCTGTTGAAATTTTTGTAACGGATTCTTTCACCCTTCTCATTTTCAAGTTCTATTTTCTTGTCAAGTCTTTCATTTTCCTTTTTATTATGTTTGGGTATGATCTCTATATCTATCATACTGATATTTTATTATAATATGATGAGACACCCCATTTGATCTCTTCAATTCAGTATTTTGATGTTTTAAGTGGCGCCGTTAGGCTGCCGAATTTTTTAGTGGCTCTTTCACCTTTCTCCTTTTTCAATGTTCTAATTCCATGTCAAGTATTGAAAGTTACTTTTAATTATGTTGGGGTATTATATATATTTATATCATACTTATATTTTATTATCATATGATTAGAGACCCCATTTGATCTATTCAATTCAGTATTTTGAAGTTTTAAGTGGCGCCGATAGGCTGCCGAATTTTTAAGTGGTTCTTTCACCTTTCTCCTTTTTCAAAGTTCTAATTCCAAGTCTTTTCGTGAAAGATCAATTTTATTATGTTTGGGTATTATATCTATATCTATCATATTGATCTTTTATGTTAATATGATGAGAGACCCTATTTGATCTCATCAATTCCTTTTTGGTTGATGTTTATGTGACGCCATTAGGCTGCCGAATTTTCATAAGAGAAATCTTATTTTTGTCGCCCTTCCATGTTTTTCATTTCAAATGGTATGACCTTAAAATTTCATTAACATGTTCTTATATCCCTAATATTCTGTCCCTATACTGTTTTATGGGTCATTTATGAATGTTTGACCCATGTACCCTCTCTTTTCAATGTTTTCTAAAACCCCAAAACATAGCTGTTATGCTGTAGAATTTTCGTCTCAAAATGCCTCTCTCTTTTCTCAAAATTATTTTATGTTACAAAGTGAATACTCAAAGCTCTTATTTATATAGGGGTATTCACATATATATGAAAATGATCTATTTTAAATTCTAGGATTTACATACAGTAGATCCGCTCTCCCCTTCCGTGGGTTTTAAAGTGATGTAAAGATCATGCCTTTAAAGCAGTTTTTAAAACATTATGATTATGAAATGAAACCAATTTATTTTATGCTATATGGGTTATTTATGAAATTTTTGATGATTATACATGTGGATCACATGATAATAAATTCAAATTTAAGGGTGCGCCCTGATTGCGCTCTAATGCATTGGGTAATGATGTAACCACTAGAGATTACAATTTTCACGATATCTTGGTGAATAACCTTGGTAATTTTCAAATAACACCTTGGGGATGGACCTTGGTGATATGTTCATTATTGTCTATGTTGAAATATGTAGCCACATCTTCATGTTATGAAAAATTTTATTTTTATTATGATATGCCTCATGATTTCTTTCTCATGCCTTAAAGTTCTTTTCATGACATTATTGATGTATCTCAAGTTCACATGTTAAATGTTTCCCCCTGTTTCCCTTACTGGGCCTTCTTCTCACCCTTTCTTTTGATATATGTCCCCAGGTTATGAGATGCAGTAATGAACCTAGGATGAACATAAGGAAAAGTATTTCAAGTGTTTAAGAAGAATGTTTTTTTTTTCATGTATTATGTTCCTGGTTTCCAAGAAACTAAACCATAATGATCCTCGGTTTTGTATAATGTAATGAAATTTTATGTGACAAAAAAAGTGGGATGCTATAATTATGTTTTGATGAAATTATTCAATGAAGGGTTCATGAAGAACATTTAATATGTGCATTTTATTACCAATTCAATTTATACATTTTAATGTATTTTGAAAAAAAATTCCTTTACATAATAAAATACATAATCTTAAAATAAAAATATAGTCACTGCATATGATTCAATTTTAAAGTTTTATCTAATACATTGTATTATATTATAAATATAATTATATTTCATAAAGTTATAATATTTGTTAAGTAATGTTTAATTTATTCTTATATGTTTTAGAAATAATTGGATTTCAGCATTACTACCATCATATGAAAGCAATGAGAAAATCAATCCTAAATATGAAATTTTTTTAGATGATTAAAGGTTGTTGATTTTATCTTCTTACATTATGTGATATTTAAATTTATTTTAACAATATTGTTTCATTATTTTTCTACAGAGGGTTAAAATTTATCCATATTTCTGGGGTGAATTTTTAAATGATATTCCACATTAATTGGAAAACAATAATGAATCATTTAATGTTTTTATTTTTCAACTTTTCAGGGTAAATATATTGAGTAGTAGGATTTAGATATTCATTTTACCTTTTTTTCTATTTCCAATTACTATTTATTTTATTATATTACTTCAGCATTATACTCTTTGATTCTATTTTGGAACATATTATAGTCTCTTTTATTATCACAACTACCATTGATGGAATAAAAATACTTTTCAACCTAGATATTCAAATAGTTGAAAGCTTTAGAAAAAGGTGTCATCTTACCAAAAATTACTTTTGAAGTTTTCATGTTTCATTCCATGTATATCATAGATGTATTTTAAATTTTTTTAATTTATAATGTTTCATAATTTGAAATTATTAGGTATTTTTTGATCATGCAATAACATTTTCGTAGTCCACAACCAATATAAGAGAAAATTTTTGTTATAAATATACCTTATTAGAATAATAAAAAACAACTTTTTTATATAAAAATCTATGAAAAAGTTAGTAATATATCGATAAGGTATATAATAAATTTTATATCCTACAAGGTGTTTAATTATAGCTACAGTGAAGGACTATAACTGGTATTATGAATCATGCAACCCTTAGATGAAAAAAGTACAAACTAAATTTGTAAACATTTGGCATCAAAATTGAAACAATTATCCTAATAATACTACTCCCAGGTTTTAATTTGTTAGTTTTATTTATTTATTATTATTATGTCGTTATTTTTTTAGTATTAGATTATATTATATGATATAATCCACTATTAATTCAAAATTTTAAATGCAACTAGTTTAGATTGTGATTGATGTTGACTGATTGCACATACTGAATTTTAGTTGTTCTCTTTGATAAGAAAGTAATTAAATTTATGACTAAAATAGATGAAAAGTTGGGAGATTATTTGATATAGGTATAACAATAATACTCTTTATAATATTTCAATTTATTTTCTGTGGATTTAAGCTAAAATTGTTGTTCATTTTCAAATTTGTACCATGATGAGTTCGGTTCTCCTCCGAAGTTAAAAATTTTCAATTAAAAAACGTTTTATTATAAATTGATGAAAAAAATTACAATATTAAAAACATTCCACATTATTTAGAACAAAACACCTTTAAATTAATTTTCATTACTGAGAATGAAAATTCCCTTAGTAATTTTATTGACTGTTTTGAGGATAGTTAGGTAATACTGATTAGAAATTACTAAATTTTATTTTATAAATATGTATAAAATTAATCCTTTTATCCATAATATATAAGATCATCATATAAGTGTATTTTTATATGTTAGTAGTCGCATTTAACATAAAAAAGGTAGTAATTTTTTTCCAATTTATCCATTATGATTTATTAAAAAATAAATATCACCTTATTGAAATATTAATTCTATCCTTATATTATATGAGCATACGAACATTGTATATTTACTAATATATTGAAAGACTGGCAATGTATTTGTTACATCAACAACTTATTTTAAATATATTCAGGTATATATCTGCTATCATGATCGATTGTTATTTTGGTGAAATAATTGAAACTAAAAAAAACCATTTTTAGCTTTTTTAATAGTTAATATGTTGACAACGCACATTTATTTTCTTCTTATAAATTGAATATTGTTAACATTTTTAATGATGGTTCTACGATTTTTTTGTCACTATTATTTTGTAATTATTCATTTAATTCCATTCTCTATGTAGAAAAACATGTTGTGTGATTTTGATGTTGAGGATGTAATGCAATGAAATCTTCTAATGTATCAAGACTCCACAGATACTATAAGAATTTTCAATGAATTGTATCCCCCTACTAGAGAAAACAAAAAGTAGAATACTAAAAAATATTATGGAAATTTTGTGCTATAATAGAAAAGGAAGACTAAATTTTGATTTCTTCATGTAATTTTTTTGATTTTTCATTTACAATATAAAATGTATCAAACATTTAAATTTACCTAAAAGTTATTTGAACATGTTTTTCTACATATTTATAGTTTTCATATCTTTTACATATACCCTACAAATATTCCAGTTTACCTAGTTTTTTCAACACTTTTAATTTGTTTTAGGATTGATCGCCTCATCCAATATTGATATGGAATTCTCTATGGCAGGGAAATCTGATCGATAACTACTAGTCTCTCATGTTACCCAATGAGGTTTTTAAAATCATCACAAGAAGTGTCTCATTAAAAACTGTAATCACTACCTCCCTTTTCTATGATGAATAAGCCTCTAAATTCATCCCTGAGATACATGGTGGCCTACTACAGTGGGCATGTAATGTCAATACCTGAGTAGTGGGATCCCCAGTGACCTTTACCTCCATATTTTTTGATGTACTGTCCAATAAGGCTTTCTATAAATCCCCACCCACTTCATTGTATTGACCCAATCTTTTATTTATTTATTAGTGATTTAAATTTAAGACTATTTACAATTAGAATATTGAGAGGACTTATTCATACCATAATAAGAAGATCCAACCTTAAGTATAGTTTTTTTATCAATAATAAGTCACATTATTATCCATATAATTTCCATCCTGAATAAATTTAATATTAGATGATTCCTTAGTGATATGAATTATACTTCTATTAGATGAAGCATGTATAACCTATTAACCTTCATCACTTCAACCTACAAAACTCTTGGATGCATTAGTAATAGATCCATCATTCCTTCCATATTCAATATTCCAAACCAACATTGGCCTGTTACTAGATATATTGGGTGAGTTATATCCATCTACATAATTTCTATGGGTAAAATCCCTATATATAGATTATTCTTAGGAAGTTACTATTTTAATGGCTATAAGATTACTGGAATAATGACTAAAAATTCAAATATACTTCTTACTGGTCCATGTTTATGAACAGGGTAATGTTGAATAAAATAACACTTTATAATACCCTACTTCATAAGATGGTAAACAATATCCACAATTTACCCCACATAGACCATCTATATATCAACATTTTCCAATGACTAAAACATTCCAGCATTTCCGCAATCATAATAAACAACAAGAGTATCAAAAAACTTAATTATGTGATAATCCTGATGATCATTTAAAATTATTATAAATACTCTTCATGAAGTTATGTAAAAAACATTTTGATGTTAACAAACATAAGATTATATTAACAATAAAAATCTTATATTAGAAAACAATTCCCCATATTAACAAACAAAAACTTATTTTTAACATATTATTATGGTAACATACATTTTTTTTATCTTTTCTTGGTTTCAAACTATTTATTCTTTGTAAAAATTAATATTTTGATTTTAAAATATTAATATTAATTAATATTTATTCTTATTTATAATTTTTTTGTGTGTATATATTAAAATTTTCTAGAGGCATTTGAATTTAGAGAATCATTATAAGGTGATATCATCATTGATTTATTCTACAACTTTAAGTGACTCCCTAGGAATGATAAAATTTTACAAAAAGAAACATAAATATCTAAGCTAGAATTGTTGAAATGAGTTTTTAAACTATCTATTAAAATATATAATTTTATCTCCTCTCATATTGATAAATAAAAAAAATATTTTCTATTTTATTTTTCATAAGATTTTAGTTCAGTGTAAAAAACCATTTTTTATTTGAATGTTATTTTAATGTAGGTTCATTCATGTAATTTAATTCTACATGATCAAAATAATTTTTCATTCCATTAAATTTATCTTTAATGCTTTATACTATATTGAGGATGTCTCAAAAGTTTCTCCACCTGTATTCACAAATTTTGAACCAATTTTTTGTGATTTAAATATATTAAATATTAATTTTCATTATCAACTATGAAAAATAGTATTCTCTTAATGAAAATAAGCATTGATTTATAGTGACATGTGGATGCCTGAGTGACGTAATGGTATTTTTTAAAAAGAATGTTAATGTGTATATGAACATGGAAAAGTTTAAGTTACTTTAAAAAAGATCATAATATTATAATTTATGTGAATATCACTTCACATCCATTTTGTGGATAAATTATTTAAAAAATATTATTGTTAAGAGGTGCATTTAATTTATTAAAAAATGTTCTCAAAAGAAATGATGATATGGAAAGGTTGTAAGATGATGTTGAGATGATGAAATCCATAATTCCATAACATATTCATTGAATTTTATAGTTAAAATCCTCACATTTTTTTAAAAGGAACTTGATTTATTTTTATTTTTCTAGAATAATTTTGTATTATAATTGAAAAAACCAAGAAATATTCATTTTAATGTTTAATCATAGATATTTGTTTAAATTAATTAATGTATGAACTTTTATAAAAAATTATATTTCATGTTTGTTGGAGATATTTGGAAATATAAATAAATTCCCCTAGAAGAATAACAAGAAGACTAAAAATGGTATAAACCCCTAAAATTTAATCTAGGACTAGGGGAAACTATGAGAATGGTGAATCAGCATAGGCCAAGACACATGTCTAAGGAAAAAATTGGAGACTAAAGAGAAATGAATTGGCTTGGATGAATTTTTATAGTAAGTTAGTGGGAGAATATTGAGCAATGGGGGGTATCTCCTAGAATTATATGTAACACACACCATTTCATAGTAAATTGGTCTACATGACCCATCTTATAAGCTAATTTCCTAACCAAGATGAAATCTATTATGGAAAAATCCATAGATATTATAAAGTGTAAAATAATTCAACGGGTGGAATGAGAGGAGTATATAGGAAAAGAGAGTCGGTAAGGGATGAAGGATAATTTTTATATGTTGGAACTACACTTCTAGTTATAGGGTAGACCTATAAATATAAAATAAAATTATTTCCATAAAAATAATCAATGAGGGAATTGTTAGTAAATTCTATCTTCAGAAAATAATACAAAAATATGTTGGGTGTATTTTCTTCTTTGCAAGCTTCTCCTGAAACTTGATCAATTCTATCATAATGAAACCATAACACATCAACATGAACCACTTCTCATTAAACCACAAAACAACATTATAGGAAGGCCCAATTAACATATAGGATACTCAAGAATACCTTACAATATCAAACAAATCTATTATATTGATCCTCCCAGAACATGATTTATATACAAATACTCACAAAACAAAAGGAAAAACCCATTTTACTATCTATAAAAATAGATAAACATCCTAACATCCTTCCCACATTCTATCATTCTATTAAAATAGGTATATTATGGATCATTGTAAGAAAAAAACCATGAGAATTGTCTTGTAGATTGATAAATTGTGTGACCGTCTTATACATTACTACATGTAGTGTATCTTATACAAGAGAAAAATATGAGGAGCTACTACCAATTATTATAAAAGGGGTGTGAATCCACCATTATCTAGGTTACTAAGAAATTGACCATTTTTATTCAATTATATGGAACTTAGTATAAAATAAAAATATAATTACGTAATACTATTTTGAATTTATTTTCTACAGTTGAAATTTTAAATAATGAAGTGTATTAATTCTATATTTTTTTAATATATTTTAATACCTTTCCCATCATTAGTTATTTTTTACACATGATTAGGTGTAGCTAACCCAAGGTTTGATTCCCATGGTACATTTCATAATGTCTCTAAATCCTCATTTTTTAGTTTTTTAATATTTTAGTTTCATTTTTGATGAGGCAATGAGTTCGTAATTGATATAGTATGGGGGTTTCCAACCATTCCAATGCATTCCATAATTCCCAATCTATCATTTTTTTATTTCATAAACTTTTATTTTCTTAACCAATATATATAATATTTGGGTAAACCATTTCATGGACAATATATGTTGGAATTAGGTGGAGTGTGATTTCATGCATCAACCATGGTATATTCATCACTTTTCACAGTGATGGAAGTGTTCATGATGTGCCAATGAGATTTAAAAGGTATATTATTATACATAATATAATATGGGAGAAAGTTATTACCAAATAGTTTTATGAAAATTATCAAATTAATTTTAAAAAACATAAATTTGAAATGAAGTACATATGAATTCAAACATAGTATGAAAATCTTTCTTTATTAGATTTATTTTAATTTTTTTTGAACTTTTAAAATATAAAATCTCATTTCCTTATTAATATTAAATATTTAAAAATTACAAAACAATTAACAATTTTTAATTGAAGTGATTAATAATTAGGATCATAATGAAATGAACCTTTTCAATTGCTAGTCTCTATTTCAAAAGATATTAATTTAATTGATCAGAGTTTAGGAAAAATTATGTTGTTAACATGGAAACATTATTGGGGAACCGGGTAAATCACCTAAATATTCTACTCCCATTATAAATATTTAATTTATTTATATCTAATTTCAATTAAATATAAAAAAAGATTTTATTGATAATGATTTACTTCACACAATTACTGATATAATAGAAATATTGGCCTGAAATGTTTGGAGGTTCTATAATTGAGAATATGAGAAACAATTATTGAGAGAGGTCATTATTGATGTAAATTAAGAACTAACAGGTCAATGTCAAATAGATATATCAATGGAACATATTTTATTCTGTGAGTATTTTAATGTTTTACATGATACTATGAAAATATTATTCGGGGAGTCCCAATAAGAAGAACTTTTACTCCCCACTTATTTTAATGAGGCATCCCGGATAGAGGATTCACTTTACTTATATCCATTGAATTAAATGTCAACTTTTTTTTCCATGAGTAGAACACTTGGAAGGAAATATAAAAGTTAAACACATTGAGGGTGATATATCTTCATTGAATTAATATATATTTGACTTAACCAAAAATAAATTTTCAACTTATTATCCATATTTACATATTTCATGTTCACCAAATTTGTTGGTTTCCTTAGCAGATAAAGAAAGAAGAACCATAATAGTGGCAGAAAGTGTTCAAGAAGAAGTTGAGGATACTTATTTTCCTCCATCCCAAAAATTATAATTGTTTTTCACTACAAGGGAGTGGATACACCATTCACATAAAAATGTATCCTGTACCAAAACACCTGGATGCGAATCTATGGTAGAATATATGGTGTAGTTAATCAAATAAAAGAAACCATATCCATTCATGGATTTGGGATTAATATTGGAACCAAATACCTATAGGTAGTAAATAAACATCACCACTTTGGTGATGATATAATATTCATTCCATTTTTCACGGCCATTTAATTTTTTTTTTCAATATTATTTTGGTTTAGTTACTTTTCTATGTAGTTACTTTAAGGAGAATTAAAGCCTGAATTTTACTAAAGAAAATTTAAAGATTTACATCCCAAAAAAATTCATTTTGTATTTCTATAAGGATTAATTTGTTTATTATCACTGATAGTATTTTTATACTATGTAAAATAATAGATAAACTATAATGAGGAAAATGTATAGTATAAGTCTGTGACAGGGTAATGAATAATTTTTTTAGTATAGGGTATGGTTCATTTTTTTATTTTTGTAAGAATTGAGAATTATGACAAACGTTTTTATCTTTTTTACTATTGAGTTAATTATAGAAGTCATCCGTGAATTTAAAATCTAAAACACAAATAATTACTGAAGTGTTTTTGATCCCCTAATTATTTTTTAGAATTGAGTGAATTTTTCGGTTCATTGTGAAATCTATGTATATAAAATACTAAGAAATGTTAAAACTACCAACATTAGAGATTTATAAAACTTATTTCATTCAATTTCATAGATTACACTAGTTTATTGAGATATTGAGACAATAATAAAAATCCCAAAATTTCATTGTGACTTATTAAAAATTATACTTGTTTAAGAGCCTTTGAAATTATAAAGGAAAATTTTGAAATTATTTTTCCCATTTTGAAGGTATTTCTAGATCATAAATTATATTTGAAGATTATTTTGATGAACTTTAATTAAAATGAATGAATATATAATATCTATATTATTAGATGAATCCCTTTCTACCCATTTATTTATATATAAATTCATTATATAAAATTTAGGAATAATATAAGGGAAGTTGGTCATGAAATAAATTTTTGATGGAATTTCTTGTCCAGAAGAATGTAAATGTGAAACTTCTATTTGTAAAGTAGGAAATAAGTCATAATAATCATACAATAATTTTTTCTCCTCTTTTTATTTAGAAAAAAATGAATGGAAAATTAAATATTAAAAAAATAAAAACATAAATGGGATTGAACTATTTATTATACTCTTCAAATGAATCATATCCTTAATCAAAAAGGAAAGGGAATTAATTTTCATTCATACATTTTATTTAATTATCATCCCATTGTCATACAAAAATAAGTAAAAAAGTAAAAGAAGGAAAATAATCGAAATGGATAAATAAATCATTATTCTAATTGTTTATATGTGACTTAAAACTAAATGGGATAGAAATAATGTGTTTGGTGATTCATTTGAAGGATAAAAATAGATATTTATTTTTATTGTATTTTTTTCTAATTTCAAATATTGAACATTAAGATAACAAAATCCTCTTTGAATATTTTTTTGAACATAAACTCATCATCCTTAATCAATAGTATAGCCCATGAAAATGTAATTTTCATTTAATAAATACTTTTTCTTTGATATAGTCATATTTGAAGAATATGGTGAGTATTCTTGGTATAAATAGAGATTGTTTTTTGGAAAAATAAATTTTTTTAGAGTGAGAGATAAATTTCCAGGTGAGGTAGGTATATATGTGAATGAATTATTCAATGGAATTGAATGATATTTCATGAAAATAATAAAATTTTAATTCAAATAATAAGTGGAACTAGGTGAGTGTATGATGGAATGGAATATTAGTACCAATTTTTATTTAATTATTTTAATATTTCTATATATGAAAATATTTCCCTAGAGTGTATTAGGAATTGTTTGCAGAGTGATAATAGTCATAATTTCATAATATTTTTATTAAATTTCAACGTTAAAATCCCTAAATTTTATTATTAAAATAGGTAGTTCATATATTTTTAGTTTAGTGTAATAAATTTTGAATATAATTATAAAATAAACCAAAATACTATTTTTAATTTCTAATCATAGTTCCATGGTTTAATAGATTACTAAATGAACATTGATGGAAAATTGTGTTCTATTTTTTTAGTAGAAAGGTGTCAATGAAAAGTACTTCTCATTTAAAAATAACTTAAAGAGAAAAACATTGTTTAAACATTAGAAACTTTAATCGAGGCCCAATGAACACCCTGATAAGGGAATTTCAATGTAAGAGAAAAAATATGTCTAGGGTAAAATTTATAGGACCATAAATGATGGGACGGATTTGACGAATTTGTATAGGAAGGGTACGTTTAATGTTAGATCCAAATGGAAGAATCACAAAGAACAAATTCTACCATGCCATAATGATAATAAAAATAGTTTATGCTATATTTGTTATTAAATAATATCATTGAAATGATTAACACTGTCATGGTAAAATATTATTATATTTTAAATCAAAAAAATATATTGAATTTCAAAATAGAGATGTACATGGGCATGGTGAACTGCTAGGGGATTGAGGCGAGATGATATGTATAAAATCAACACTTTTTATTACTATATAGGAAAATATATATAAACTAAAAAATTTATTAGACATTTTTCTAATGTAGGACAAGGATATAAATTTCCCTGTGGAAAAATAAAACAAAGACATGTATAACATGTAATCATCTTTAGATGCCTTTCCCACAACTTGGCTGGCGTGATATCAATGAAACTAGTGCACATCAATAAGAGAAAACCCATTTTAAACCACTAAAATCATAAAACTTAGGTTCAAGATACTCTAATATTCCCATGAACACCTTGGAAGATCACAAAAGTCTATTTAATTGATCCTAAATCCACACTTTTTCCATGAATAAACCCTGTAACTGAAAAGAATGAACCCATTTTCATAGTCATTAAAAATATTGAAATAATAAAACAATATTTCTGCAAGCTCCCATCTAATCTAAATGGGAATAATTTTGATCATTGGTGTAATAAAAAAACAAGAGAAGAATTCAAAATATCTCTACATGGAGTGATCCTATTGATTGTTTATACATGGTGTGCATTCTATTCATTAGAAAAATTAATTGATATATTTAGAATATCTATAAAAGGTTAGTGAATAAACCATAATTAATGTTCATAATTATTTTAGTATAAATGTTTAAATCTAACATTGTTGTCTATGAGAAAAATATCATTAGGTGATATTATTCTATAATTATTTTCAACAATTTTCAAATTTCAAAATGCTATGTATTTTTTAAAAATATTATTCAAATTTTATTCTAATTCCAACCATTAAAATTTTATACACATGGTAATGGGATAATAACAAAATAACTTGATTATAAAAGTAGGGTTATTGAGGTTTATTCTTCTTCATTAATCATTTATTCAATGATTTATTTTTTATATGATGATTCATTGGTTATTTCATGGATTTGGTATAGAGTTGGTCAACCATTCAAAGGTATTTCCTCAATCTAATTATATCAACTTATTTATTATTTATTCCTGTTTTCTTGGATCAACTAACGTATGAAATATTTGGTTGAACCATTGAATGAATGATATACATTGGAATTAGGTGATGATTTTTGACATGCCTCAACCAATATATGTTGATCAATTTTCACTATTGAGGAGGTTTTCTTGTTGTACTAAAGTGGTTTTTGAGGTATGTTAATATACAAAAATTTAATATGGGGAAATAGTTCACTAAAAAGGTTGTGTGAATTATCATCATAATATGAAAGAACATTAATGGACAATTAAAGGCTAAAATAACCATACATAGGATCAACCACTTCTAATCTAGAAACCTATTTCATATCAATTTTGTTTGAGGTAAATTTTTATTTTTAAATTATCTTATATATTATACGTTAAATATCAAAAAAATTCAAAAAAATCAATATGTGTTAAAAAACAAGGATTATTTAGTCATGTTATTCAAGGGAAGATTTTGATCATCCACTAGGCTGCATTTCTGTTGTTATAAATTCTATTTACAGTATTTTACAAAAAAATTATCTACTATAAAGTTAAAAGGTGTTATAAATATTTAATATGACCAAATTTATTAACTTCATGAATTTGGTTGTATTGGAGTAAATACATTTAAATATTTTGTTCAAAGAGGTTAACATAAGTATTATGAATCATAATCCAACTATTATTACGGAATAATTATTTAAATATATCAACCTATTAAAGGAATTATGTTGGAGGAATTATAAAATGGTCACATTGAGATGCGGTAGAAAATACATTGTGAAATAACATGTTTAATAATACATTAAAAATATGGGAATAATATAGAAACTCTAGTGGCATTGCATATGGGATATTATTGGATTTATTCTTATACAAGGTTTTTTTAATATTATTAATGGATTTAAAATATATATATAATTTATCATGTGATAAAAAAGTAATATTCACTCTATAATTCATTTATATTGGATATATATTACCTTAAAATAAATTATTATTCAATGCTAAAAATAGTGCATTGACTTATCCATAAAAAACATTTATAATAGATTATTAAATGTTATAATGAAATGTAAAGATTAATATTGTTTTGGTTTCATAAAGATATTCATATTTACGCATGATGTACAAATAAATGTTTTTTTTTGATGGTCAAACCACTACGTTTACCAAAAAATATTTTATACTGTATGTATTTGATTTTATAGGGATGAATATTTTATATTTAATACCCTTTAACCAAGGTTGTAAGATTCTGAGAACCATAACATTCATACATTTATTCCTTTTTTTATTTCAACTATGTAGATTATATAATATCGGGTGGTTGGGTGTTTTTTATTATCATGAAAATAGTTAAGGTTTAAAAAATATGGGATTTATCCTCTATTTTAATGAGTGTGGCATCTACGCTCTTTATTTAGATTGATTGAGGAATTTTATTACCATACATAGATAAGTTAAAAGTGAATTTATTTTCTATTAGGATGAGGGACATGTGAAATTATTATCCATCTTAAAAAAATACATGTGATTTTTTATTACATTTATCTAGTCCATACTTAGAGATTCAAGAACATATGAGTTACTATAAGAGATTAACGTACCCACCATCCCATTTTCACTCTATATATTGGGGAAATGTTCTATGTAGTTAGGAATATTATAGATGAAACAATTATTGTACATGAATATAAATATACAAGTGTTAGATGTATATTATCACACATCCCTTTGCATAATAAACAGTTAAACAATTTCTAGAGGTTTCTCATTGTTTATAGTAATATATTATATAATTCATTATTACTTTAAACTCTAAAAATATATTTGTGTGTATACCTTGTGGTTTTATTAATAAGTATTAAGTTTCTAGTAAGCATATATGGTTACTTCTAAAATCATTTTAGTGGGTATTTCTTAGTTAATAACTTTGATGTGGTGGCTACCCATTATCCCAATAAGTGTATAGTGTGGTATAACACATTCACTGGGAGTTACTAGATGTAATAACCTCCTTGATGGAATGTTCAATTCACAATTTTAGCTTACATAAGTCCATAAATTGAATGATTTATGGATCATGTTTGAAGTATTTGACCATGTAATGAGAAATAAATAAGTAAAAACAAAATGTTGAGAAGGATATGAGAACAAGAAAAATGAATATATGGGTGGATTAATCAAATTAAATCAAGGGGATGTTAGGATTACTTAATTAAATCATACTTCCTATGTTAAGTTCACAATCTCTTTTCTAGGGAACTCAATCAAAATTTCATCAGAGACTCACAAATTACTCTTATGGTCAATGGATTAATGACATGTACTGACAATTTTTTATAATGTAATCACACCATGTGGTTTAGATCCTTAATTTTACATGATTTGTGTGTGTATTATCATCTTAATACACTTATGATTTATATAATTAAGTCACTAAATTAAGTTTACGGGTTATATTTCATCTCTCATTCATTCATCCAATCCCCCATGGTCATCCACTAAGTGATAAAAATATAAAAAATTATGATTAGAATAATGAGGAAAAAATAATATTCATTGAACAATTATGTAGTAATCCATAATTACACATCTCTAAAAATACACTAGTTGATAGTTCACAAAAATTTATAGTAATATAAAAAAATGGTGTAAGATATTCTTCTCTATGTATTTCATGAACTAGCATGGATACCCCAGTACCGTAATAACCAAGATGACACTAAAATAGATTGAATGGAATTACCAATCCGCATTGGTTTGTGACTAGAACCTATAATCATACAAGATAAATGTGGGAATTATTTGTCCTTATTAATAGTGGATAAAGAAGATAGAAGTCAGTATTTTCAAAAGAAAAATCTATAGGGATAATAGTACCAGATGTAAAATAGGTATATATACCCAAAGTTCAACGAAAATGTACCAGGAAATATAAACATAAAAAACCCAAGTCCCAATACGAAAAAAAACTCTAACAGAAAAGGATCAACAACAAGAACCACATCCAAGTGCTACTTTCCCATTGCATGACCCTTACAGAATAAAATCTATAAACACATGAAGGCATTGGTAGGGTGTGAGCTAAAAGCACATTAGGATCTCACCGAGTGTTCCATAACAATGTTCCCCAATAATTAACCAAATAAAGATTTCAGTTTTAATAAAAAGTTTTATGGTAGTACAAGAGAATATTTAAAAGAAATCATGATTTAACTTTCAATTGATGGAAACATTTCAAACAATAAGTTAATAAACATTATATATAAATTTGTTTATATAAATCCAAAAGGAATTTGTACATAAATTATAATGAAAATGTAATATATATTAAAATAATAAAAATGAGTAACATGGTCATCTTTTATGAGTTATGATATTTCCATGTAATGGGACCCCCACACACTCAATTAGTGATAATGAAAATCTGCACACACAACTTTTATAAACATGTCCGAGAGGACTAATCAACATCCTATTAAGGATATGGTTTTCTCTTTGGTGTATTTTAGAGTTATAAAGAATCAATATATTTCTATGGAATTCCCATTCTAGTGTGTTTGACCAAAATAAATCTCTAATTAAATATGATTTCACATGCACAAACAAAAATCAATAATGGGAAAATTATTTGAAAACTGTAAAAAATACAATTGCCTCATTTCCCTATTCAGTATGACAATTACAATTTAAAAACTAAAATGGGGTTTCAATTAATTCAGGAATTTTTTAAGATAAAACCATACTCTATTTATTATAAACAAATTGATACAATTTCTCTAAAAAATTTCAAAATTCAATTTCACAAATCAAATTCCAAAATTTCAATCAAATCCCAATCACACCCTAATTAACTAGAATTTGGGGTTTTCCCCAATTTATCATGAAAAAGTAATTTAAAGTATAAGTTATAATTAAATTTGGTGATCATAATATATTATAAAGAAATTTAATTTAAATCAATAAATTGAAGAATAAATTAATTGGAAAAACTTAAACACAACCACCTACCAAAACTAGGAGATCACATCTCACAATGCCCACAATGGGAAACTCAAAAAGAGATTGTTGAAAATCGATATCTAATATTAAAATGTATATTTTGGATTTATAAAAAAATATTAGATCCTCCACTAATATAGAGATATTACATACCTAATAGAGGATAAAAGATATATTAGGTGATAAAGAACGAGAGATGAAATATTACCTTGGAGATATCGAATACCATTTTGGTAGATTTGATTCTCCTAAAAAAGGGTATGGAGGAGATAAAATAACCTCTAGGGAGAATCTAAGGAATAAGAAATCATGTTATGGTCGAATGGTCTATTTGGGAACTTAAAATGAAGGGTTTTGAATTTTTTTTTGAATAATAAATTCCTGAGTGAACGGTTAGCTGGGAAGGGATCCATAGTTTGGAAAAATGTGCACCCTTAGCCTGTATGACTCTAAAGGGTTTAATTATTTCTATTATGTTGGAGAATATTTTTCTTAAAACAATTAAAACCCTCACTTTTTGGTTTTACTGGTATTCACTAGTAGGGATAACAATTTGGGAAACCATTCCCCAACCCTACATTGCCCAAGAGCCTTCCATTGGTCTAAAAAGATATTATAAAAACAACCTAAGTCAAACCCTAATAAAAGTTTGGTTGATATAGGGGTTAATAAGTGCTAGGGAATAAAATTAAAAGATGTTAAAAACTCCCAATCATAAAAATTTATGTCCCTAGAATTTCATGGAAGAAGATTCCAAGAAAAACATATGAGGCCACTACTCTCTCATCAATGCCTCCCTCTCGCAAGTCTCTTGAGTATCAGAACCATACTACCATCACACTCAAACAAAAGGTACAATCCTCCCATAAAGTATCTTTTTTTTCAGAATCAACTATTCTAAGTGGATGCTCAGTCTAGTGTAAACCATGCTTGATGTTTGGAACATTCCATCTCATAACATGAGATAGATCAAAAAGATACCTATAAATATGCGATACATGGAACACAATATGTATCAAATCATCTGAGGTGGATGTGATAAATAGTAAGAACATTTTTCTGCCATCTCAACAATAAATTAGGTCCCAAAAAACATAGAGAAATTTTCCCTTGGCTCGTATTCTATCGATGACCAAAATGAGGTATATAAAATAAAAAAAACCATATCACCAACATTAAATCCCACCAGTCTACAATGATTATCAACATAAAATGTATACTTACTATGTGCTGTCAACAATCTTTGATCAATCAACTGAATCTTTTTTCATCTCTAGAACTGAGATCAATTTAACAAATGAAATTTCATTGATCTAAGACCAACAAAATTGATAATTTCAATGGTGACTATAAAATTAATTAAAATGAGCAATACTTATAACTCCATGAGTTTTTAATGTTGTCTACTATATTTGATAGTATTTGTGTCATACAACAATGAACCCAAACAAACCATAATTATTTAAAAAAGTCTGTTATAAGATATCTATTATATTATTCAATGTGAATATTATTATTGAAATTATACTCTATATATATGTCTTAAATATGTTGATAAATTTCTATAAAAATAGTTAATCAATTTTTGGTAATGTATTTTCAACCATCAAAATATGTTTTATTCAAAAATGTTTTATTTATTTTTAAACATATTATAATTATATTCATCAAAATTTAGAAAATTTATTTGAAAAAACTCAATTTTTGTTATCATCATATCAATATTATCATAGGGATAAATTTTAGAAATTTTCGGAAAATATAGATTTTTTAGTGGAAATTGGAAAATTCTGTTTCATGTAAAATTATGATTCCTTTTAAAAAATTAAATAATATAAAAGTAATAATATTATTTTAATATTATTTAAACCTTACATAGGTATAATTTATTAATATTAAATTAATTTAATTACATTTAATTGATCTTCATACCATATTTTAATGAATGTTTATTGTATGATGAAAAACATTTTTCTAAAAATTACTTTAAAATGAAAATTTTTTCTCCAATATAAATAATTAAAAAAAACATATCAAAAAAATAATTATATTTTATTTTTATATTATATATCTATCATTATTAATTTAAATTTATGTAATGTGTATTAATAGTTATATAGTTAAAGTAGAATAATCCTTTCAATAAAAAATTATTTTTTTAGAGAACAACATACCATCATGCTTATTGGTTTTATATTAAATTAAATCCATACACCTACATCAATTTATTTTGATAATATTTGATAAATATTTGGAATAATCATAATTAATATTTGGTAATAAGGTCAACATAATTTTTTGAAAATATGAATAGTAACTATAATAGATATTTATTACAATGATAAACGAAAAATAAACTAATTGAGTGTACAAATAATTTAAAAAATAATAGAAAAAAAACCAAAGTATTATGAATATTTATATTTACTTTAAATTTAAAAAATTATTACACTTATTCCTAATTTTTTAAACTTTTTAAATGATTTAGTAATTAGTTTGAGAAAAATTATATTTTGGTAGAATAAAACAAAAATAATATTTTTTTAATATTAATGTTTTATTGATGAAATTATTTTTATGAATTAATGTATTTTATATATTAAAAAATAATAATATGAAATAATTTTTATTATATATAAATTTTCATATAATTTTTATGAAGTCCAATATAATTTTTATAAGGGTTCCAAATCTATTATTGTTAAAATCTTAGTTTTCTCAATAAATATTAGTAATTATTTTAAAATTGAAAATACCCATAGATACAATTTTTTTTTGATAAAATTAATATTAATATGGAATTATAACATCGATATTATCCTCTAGTGAATTTTTCATAATTTTCTGAGATATTTGATTTTTAGAGTAAAAAATATGATACAAATATACTTTATATATTATAACATCATAATAACCCAAAAGTAATTTAATAAATGCTGTAAAATCTACAATAAAACAAATATATGTATTAAAATTAAAATATTTTTATTTTATTTTTATTTGATTAACTTTATAAATCCATTATGAATATTCTAATATAGTTAAAATATTTTATGGTTTTAAAATCCTTTATTTTAAAGTATAACTCACCTCCATATAAGCAAGGGTATTATTTTATTAATTTTTTCCAATTGAATTATAAAATAACATAAAAATATAATTTTTTTTGAAACCATGGGAAAAACCAATTGGAATGTTTTTTGTTTTAGTTATTATTTTATATATAGTCAAAAACTTATTTTTAAGAAATAATAAATAACACCCCGCTCATTTCCTATATAAACCCTCACAAGATCCCATTCCTCTTCACTCATACTCTTTAGAAATCTCCATTTATATGAAATCCCATCTCTTTAGTCCTTCCAAGGCTCCCTATGCTCTCTAGAAGATCCTACCAAGCGTTTGGAGTGACACACTCAACTAAGGGATCCTTTCATTCTATTATTTAATAATTTTTTTATCTTATACCTTTTATTTCCATGTCCAAATATCGGGAAATGTCCTAAAATGTATCTATTACTAGAAATTTTATAAAAAATTATAATAGATCATTTTATCTCTCATTAAACCATTTTATGAATTATTAAGTGATCCCGTTATGCTGCCAAAATTTCTCCGTGATTTTACATGCCAAAATAATTATGTAATGAAAACCCTACCCATATTATATCAAGGGTTTTCAACATTATATAATTATAATTCATTGACTTGGGAATTAAATATATGTTTTCTTTCTTACTCTTTAATAGTGTTATAAAATATGATGATGAATGAATCCATGTTTTATTATATATGTTGCATGCTCAAGCATGAGAATAAAATTAATGTGATAGGTGAACCCATAATTATATTGTGATCTAATGCATTGGGTAATGTTTAGTCTCATTAGACCTCATGTTGGGATAGGGTGTAATCCGAATTTATTATGGTAATTTTTCAATCATGATTTTTGGTAGTTATTGTTAACCTATGTTTATGATGCATTATTTTAGCTTGTTACCAAGTTTCCATACTTCTCTTATGATTATTATTCTATATCTTGTCTTGTTGTTTAGGTTTATGATTCTAACACATTTTATACACCGTTGATATGTCTATTTTCCAATATGTATTACCTTATTCCATTTTTTCCCTTTCTGGGTTTTATAAATCACACCTTTTATATGTATGTCCCAAGGATATCCCACGTAGTTTTAAGTGCAAGAATGTTTTGTAAAATTTCAATGAAAATTTTATTTTTCCTGTTTAAATTGTTATGTAATGTAACTAATTACCAATGATACTAGACCTATACAAATTCTTGGTTGTATGAAGTATAATATTATGTAATAAATCATTATTTTTTGTTTAATAAAGGGTAGGGTTTTTATAGTTGGTATCAAAGTAAACTTTTAGCTATTTTTTGGATTAGGATTAAAAAACTCTAAAGAAAGCCTTAGGGATAAGACCAAGTATAAAAAACATACCAAAATTTCCGTATTTAATAATTGGTTAATAAACAAAATACATCCATTTATAGAGACTAAAACTGGAAGTGATGTACCTAGGGGTAACAACTATCACAAGGTGTGTCGGTCATGGCTTGGCATAACCTGGTACATGACAACATGCCATACTACGCGCCTGGTTTGACACTCCAAAGGGATATACTTAGGTAAATTAAAATTCTCATTATAAATCATTTTTAAATGAACAAAATAATTCTCATATGATTATATGTTAAAAAATAATTATTGAACTAATTATACTGAAGCTTAGAAATTCACATATTAAGGAAATAAATTTCATTTATACATTATCCCTTTATGATCATTACCGATGAATTGATGGCCTTATAACCCATCTTATATTTATGGTTTTGTACAAATTAAATTTATCTCGACCATGTTACCAATCACTATATTTTATTTATTTTGTTTTATTTTTCTCATCCATTTCAAGGTGTTCACTTCCCACTAATGTTCTCTTACATGGAAACCTAGTTTTGTGATGAACTCCATACTCCACTTTCTCTATTTTCAAGATGACGTTTTATTAAATAATTTTAGATGTTGGTTTTAAATAATGATATTTTAATGTTTGAAAACATTTAGTACCAATACTGAGTTCGAAAAATGGGGTTGTTGTTTATTAAATGGGTAACAATGTAACCCCCCCCCCCCCCCGAGTTCTTAAAATAAAAAACTATGTTCAATCGCTTATGTGATATAGAACAATTATACCAAACAGACACTAACTAATTAAACATGACCATTCTAATATATTTTTTATATTATTGGTAATGAAAATAATTAAGTATGATTTTATATATAAATATTTACCAAATATATTGATAAATTATTGTTAAATAGGTAATGAATTTTTTGTAATATTTTTCCATCTATCAAATTATGTTTTCCACAAAAAAATTAATTTATTTTTCTAAATATTATAATTATTTTATATAGCATTCAATAATTTTATTTGATAAAAAAATTCATTTTATATCATCATATCATGATTAACAAAGGGAAAAATTTAGGTATTTTTTTGAAAATATAGTTTTTGTGTGAAAATTAGAAAATACGTTTTAATGTAAAATCATATTTTCTTTTGATAAATTAAGTAATATAAAATTAACAATACTATTTTAATTTTTTTTAGGGTAACATAGGTATTATTTAGAATTATTTAATTAAATTAATTATATTTAATGCATATTTATTCAATATATTAATATATGTTTGTTTTGGATTAAAACACATTATTCTAAAAGGTGTTTGTAAATGCTTAATGTTTCTCCAATATAATTTATTAAAATAAAACTTACATAAAAAAGAATTTAAATTATTATTTTTGATTAAATATATATTATTAGAAATTTCAATTCATGTAATTATCATTACTTATTATATAGTTAAATTAAAATCATAATTTCCTTACAAAAATATGTTTTTTCGGAAAGGTGATTTCCATAATGCTTGAGAGATTTGTATTAAATTAAATTCTTCCACATAGGTAAATTTATTTTGAATAAATGGAATATATATTTGGAATCATCATAATTAACACTAGGTAATATGGTCATCTAAAATGTGGAACAATTTGAATAGTAACTATAGTACTTATATATTATCATGGTAAAAGGAAAATATGTAAATTAATTGTAAAAATGATATTTTCCTTTACCAAAAGATTTGATTAACCTTGTGGTGTTTGAACTAATTGATGGAGTACCAAACCTTCCTCTCTTGCTATTTGATTTCACAGAGTCTTCATCCTTGCTGAATCTTACCATGGTGGCTCGTTTCAAGAACAGAAGACCTTAGGTGGATGATTTCGATCATTTTGTATTTGGTTCGTGGGATCTTCGCGATCGCGCGGTCGTGGGTTTATTGGATAGAAAGAAAATCATGATTCGATTTGAGTCTGAGATAGACCTCATCTAGGCTTGGGCTAGGGTGCCTCGTATTTTCAAAGGCATCTGTTTTATGCTCCTACTATGGTCGTTTGATCTTCATATGAATCAGGATTCCCCCTCCATCGCGCTTTGGGTTAGTTTTCCAAACATATCTTTACCGTTTCAAAATCTATTTGTTATTTGTTTGGTGGGAAACATGGTAGGAAGATACCTTTGTTCCGATTGTCTCACAAAAGCGGTTTTCCATCCAGTAAATCCAAGAGTGTGTGTTGAAATGGATGCATTGTGCACCCCTTTTGAGTATAGTTGTATTACAATCGAGGAGGAGTACAGATGTAAGAAGAGGTTTGTATATGAAAGTTGGACGGATTTTTGTGGTTTCTGCAAGCGGTTGGGACATTCTACTGAATTTTTTTCAAGTGAGGAGGGACGATGACAATAGAAAAAAGGCGAGGACAAGCTCTGAGGAGGGTATACGGCACAATGAACTGGGAAATAATTCGTGGATGGGTCTGGATTCGAAGATGAAGGGGGTTGCTGAAATAGGGAGGGGTCCTCAGAGGAATCAGTCAATAGGGGATCACCTCGTCTCTGGTTCTGGTGTTATTTCCATGGATTTAGATCAATCAATTGGAAATTCCAGCATTGGAATGAACCAGGTTGAGGCGGGAGCTGTTCGGTCTCCTACTACCGTGGGTCCTGAATAGGTTGGAAAGGAGTGGGAAGACAGTCCTATGGAGGTGGTTAACATGTCCAGACCGATTAAAAAGTTGGATCCTTTGTAAAAGCCTTTTATGGCTTTGAATAATAGGTTTCATGTCTTAACCGAGGGTAAGGTGGCTGAGGTTCTGGTGGAGGAGGCCCTTTTAGGGGGTGATGGTGATGTTTTGTTGGAGGATAATAAGAAGGAGGATTTCTTGGGGCTGGAACCGGTGGTAGGCCCTAAAGAAACTGCTGAGCTGGTACTCCCTGTGGAACATGTTGGGGGGTGGATAAGGCACTTGAGGTCTATCTGGCTGAGAGTAAGGGGAAGGAGGCACTTATCATGGCTGTCGAGGAACTTCCCTTGTAGGAAGGGCGACAAAACTTGACAGAATATATTCATACTGAACAGCGGATGAGCGTTTCTACTGGAGGTCTTGTTTCCGGGTTGAAGGAACAATCTGGGGAGGGGAAGAAGAGCTTCAAGGGAGGAAAGGAGAACTATAGTCCCCCTGACGGGCTCCCTTTTAGAGATATTGTTCAAGATGGGATCGAGAAGGGGTCTGCTGGCGATAGAACCCCATCACAACCTCATCAATGAGGCCAAGAAGAGACTACTAATATCTCCTGAGCCCAATGCAGACAAGGTCTGCTTCTAAAAGGAATAGCCAGGTGGTTCTTTCCATCAAAAAGGGATGTGGGGTTAAGAAGGCAGCATCTGTTATGAATAATTTGGAAACACTTGGAAATCGGGTTCAAAGTTCTAATTTATGGGAAATCCAGAATGGGAATCGACTATAGGAGAAGACGAATCATGTATGGGATATGGGGATGATTGTGGTTATTATGATGTTTAACTCTATGTTTGGTTTGTATGTTTGTTGTTTTGGTTTCCTTTGTACTAGTTTGGGGTTGTATGTTGGGCACTGGTCACCCATAAACCGGATTTTATAAAATTAAAAAATGACTGGCAGGTCAGGTCATATTTATTCCTTACTTTTTATTCATTTTGTATGATTAAGAATTATTTTGATAAACATTATATTTTGATACAACAGAACACAAATAGTATTTTCATTTAATATTAAAATTCTGTTAATTAATTTTTTTAAAATATCATGTATTTTTAAAATTATTTTATTTTATAATTAAATAATTTTTATTATATATAAATTATAATATTAGTTTTTTTAAGTCTAATGCAATTTTTATAAGGGTTAGAAAACTATTATTGTCAAAATCCATACATTTGTCAACAAATGTCAGTTCTTATTTTAAAAGTGAAAATAAACATAGTTTTGAAATTTTTTAGATAGAATGAATATTATTTTTGAATCAGAGTGTCAAAATTATCAAATGGTGATTTTTTTAAAAATTTCTGAGATAGTAGAATTTGTGTGTAAAAATTAAATATTGTATAAATATACAGAATGTGTTACGAAATCATAATGACCCAAAAGTGATTTTATAAACACAATAAACGATATACACAACCAAATTTATGTTTTAACTTTTAAATAATGTGAATTTATGTTTATTTGATTAATTTTATAAATCCTCTGGGTATCCAAAAAACCATTAATATATTTTATGGTTTTAAAATCCTTTCTTTAGGAGTACGGCTCGCCTCCATATAAAGAAAGATTATTATTTTGTTATGTTCTGACCTTGGATAGATAAAATAATTGAAACCACCCTCGTTTTTCATAAAACATGGTAAAAAACAAGGTATGATTTGTGGTATTTTTTATTTTATTATATAGAGTCCAAAACCTATGTTTTGGAAATAATAAATAACTCCCCACTCATTTGGTATATAAACCCACACAAGATCCCAGTTCTATTCAGTAATACTATTTTTAGAACATAATTACTCATACCTAAAAATTTTAAATTTCTCCCAAGATTCCCCCAATCTTTAAAGAAGATCCTCCCAAGAATTTTGATTCACACACTGAAGTAATGGTTCCTTTCCGTCTCTTCATTATTAAAGTTTCTTTGTTATCTTATGCCTTGTATTTCAAATTACTAATGATTGAAAATATCTTACCATGACCCTAATAATTACCATTTTATGTTTAAATGATTATATACCCATTTCCATATCATCAAATAATTTTATGAATATTAATGTGCTTATGTTTTGCTACTGAAATTTCACTGTGATCTTCCATTCCAAAATAATTCTATAGTGAATACCTTACCCATTCCTAATCAAGGGTTTTCATATTTATAAACTTAATATTCAATGAATTGGAAATTAAATATATTTATTACACAATAATTTATCATGTAATAATATATGATGATGAATGAATCCAATTTTTTGGATCTAGGTAGCACACTTAAGCAAGATAATGAAATGAATGTGATAGGTGCACCCAAAATTATATAGTAATGTAATGAATTGGGAAATTTTTAGTCTCATGAGAAGCGATTTTCGGACCATGAGGGAACTTGGATCCTTTATGGAGCTTTTTATATCAATATTTCTTGTATGATATCCTTAACCAATGTTTATGATGTAGTGTTTAATTTTTTCCCCACATTTCCCTGTTTTGATTATGATTATCATGCCATATGATGTCTCATTGTTCATGTTTATGATTCTCAAGAAATTCATACATCATTTATGTTTATATTGTATAAAATTTATTACAATATGAAATTATTATTCCCTTAATGGGTTTATATCTCACCACATTTCTTATGTATTTCCCCAAGTTATCCCGTGCAGTTTTAACAGTGAGCATGTTAAGAAAGTTTTCAATAAAGATATTGTTTTTCCTATTTAAATAGTTTTATAATGTAACTAAATATATAATAAACTAAACATATCAACCATCTAGGTTTTATTTAGAAAAATATTATGTAATAATTCATGGATTATTGTGTAATAAAAATAATGGTTGTTATAGTTGGTATTAAAGTGAGAGTATAGTTATTTGTGGGATTGGGATTAGAAAAATGTTGAAAATTCCTTAGGGATCAGACTGATTATAAGTACAAATCTTATTTTTTTTTCAAAAATAGATTATGGGGTTTATAAAGAAAATATATCCCCTTATGTAACTGCAGGGGGAAATTATTCTAGCATAGATGAACCTAGGGGTAACAACTAAAACAAGGAGCATCGATCCCAAATCGACATAACCTGCTACATTACAATAAGACTTTTTGAACATCTAGTTTGACACTCTGAGGGAATATTCTTGGGAAAATTAACATGCTTGTTAAAAACCATATTTTTAAATAATGATAGGGACTAGGATTGTAATATTAAAATAGAAAACAAACTATACTATGGAAATGAGTGGATACGTTCATCATAGATGCCCTCATCCTGAGGTACTATGTTTTTTCCTAATTTTTTCAGAAATCTTTCACTATTGATCTCATTAATATCCCCAATATATTCATCAATCTCATCTATATCCCCAAACCATAGTGTAATGTGCATCCAATTTTTTGCTGGTTGAAGAAGAATTTAAATGTCTAATTCTTTAGAGTCAAAAACCTCAAATTGTGACGCATCTTTTTTAGTATTCTAGTCTGCCCTTTCATTCCCCCATTCACAACTTCTATAATGACATCCCCTTTTCTAATTTTGTTGTTTCCAGGACCCCTCTTGCTCATCCCCTTCTGTAGTATAATGTTGCTTCTCCAATGGTGTCTTCTCACCTATCTCCTACTGGGAGGAAGGTTACAGCTTTGGTGATATCAACATACCCTCTCCATCTAATTCCCTGCACTGTTAAGGTGGCCATCAAGGGAATAAATAGGGTTAGAAGGTTTCACCTGTATAAAAAGGATTTTAAATTCTGTTTGGGATTTGAAAGACAAGGTGTCCATTCCCTGAATTGGTGAACCAGTAGTTACCGAGGGCTGAGTATTTGAAGCCAAACCTCAGCCACTTCTAGGTTAGTTTACACCTCCTCCTTCAATATAGTCAAATCTGGGGCTGAAGATACATGAATCCCAGATTTTGCAGGAGGTTTACAACAATTCCTTGTGATATAACAATCATAAGGGTATTTGGATGGTGTCACCTATTCTATGTTGGTCCAGACATCCTCCGTTGAGATAGTTACATCTAGTGTAGAAGAAACATGAATTCCCAAATTCACAGGAGGTTTAAAACCCAACCTTGTAATAGAATAGCCATAAATGATTTTATCTTTTTGAATAATAGAAGTGGAAGAATCTATATTATACGTAGAGGGATTACCCAGGTCACTGGACCCATGTATTGCAACATGATCAAAAAAACACTCTACCACCAAATTTAGACATTGTGCCCTACATTATTTTAGTGGAAGAGACTTTCTTGGTTGCCCTTACTGAATAGTGTTATCCCATTATCAGTTTGGATGCTTACTAATGAGAACCATAGTTTTGATACAGTTTTCAAGGGGACACTCCAATAAATAATTTTTACTTTTCTCTTCACAGTGTCCAAAGATATATCCCACTTCATTTCCATTCATTTGATTATTCATCTGTTCTTTTTGATGAGACAACTTTGAATCATTCATAGACTTACTAGGGGTTCTGGTTTTTACTGATTTAGCTCGATTAATGCACAAAATAGTATCATTACCATGGTTAGTGAAAAAATTAAATTTAATAAATATCCTACATTTGAGGTGTCATGACCAATTACCATAGATTCTGGAAAGAATCTAGAGAGATTTTAAAATTAAATTCTTAACTAAGGCTCCTCTTCTTCAGTAGAAAGATAAACATTATCAACTAAAGTGGAACTTAAGTACACTTCAACATTGAATCAAGCATAATGCCTATATCTAGAAAATTTGGTTTCTTTATCAATTATATTGGGAATGCATATAGACAAAGCAATATCATATAGTATCCTAGGATGCCAAATAATCATGTTTAATCCATAAACATTAACCCCAGTCCGAATAGAAGAGTTACCGATTTCATGGGGGTTAAACCTGCGGTCCCCTTACCTTATGTGATGTGCTCCCGACATGAAGGAGATTGAACCATAACCGCAAGATCTCATCTTGAGTTACTCAGAAGGGAATAAAAGGTGAAAAATCCACTTCCCAATGAAACAAACTACCAAGTGGAGAATCCCCAAATTTCTGAATGCCTCTGGGAACAATATTCAACCTTCTATGGCTCATATCCTCTGGGTTGGATAAGTCGAGATATTATAGAGTGATCCCCAATTTCCATTTTCTCCGAGACCACTTCTAGGTCTACATGAACATGGGAAATGTTTCCATTCCTATGAATACCAACATTAGATGCTTTGAAGAGAGATAAAGATATATTGAGGTCACTAACCTCAAATGCGTTTGCATCAAGATAACTCTCAGTCCACTCACCGAATGCTTATTGGAATCGAATCTACCTTGTAACAAAATTCACTTTCCATGAGATGTTTGTTCAAATATTTCTAAGGAGTGATGCCCATGATTCCATAGTGGATAAGAGGGAAGAGTTACCGTCTTCTCATCATCTGCCTTACAAACCATTTATTAAAGGAAGAAAAGGATTAATGTAAGAGTCTATGTTAGGAAATTGAAAATTTTTAACATAGATTGAAGCCTATAAATTCACACATTATGTAAATAAATGCCATTTAGAAATTATCCATTTATGATCATTTATGAGGAATTGATGGTATTATAAACCATATTAGATTTATGGTTTTGTACTCGATTACTTTCTCCTAACCTTGTTCACTATGACAGTATATTATTTATTTATTTTTTATTTTTTTCGCTTACAGGTATATGTTTTTAATTTCGACTTTGGTTCTTATACTAGGAAACGTAGTTATGTGATGACATTAATACTTCCCTTTATCTATTTTTAAGAGAATGTTGTATTATCCATTTTTATGATGTGGGGTTATAAATAAATATATTTTGAACTACAATTTTTTTACCAAGCTCAAGTTAAAATTTTGAGGATGAAATTTACTAAATAGGTGAAGAATACAATACCCCATGTTTTTAAAAAAGAAAACTATGTTCTATAGCGTATGTGATACACAACAATGAACCCAAAAAACCATAATTATTTAAACACGACTCACATAACATATAAAGTATATTTTTGGGAATAAATATATTCAACTTACTTATGATGTATATTTATGAAAGAATATATGGATAAATTATTGTTAAATAATTAATCAATTTTAAGTAATTCCTTTGTTTCAATCATAATATGTTTTAATCAAAACTGTTTTTATTTATTTTTATAAATATTATAATTATTTTAAATAAATGTTATAAATTTTATTTTATAAAAAATTAAATTTTTATTTCATCATATCAACATTAGTATAGAAGTAAATTGTGGTATTTATCTGAAAAAAATATATTTTTTTGTGAAAATTGGAAAATACTATTTTTAATTAAAATCATTCTTTTTGATTAATTAAGTAATATAAAATTAATGATATTTTTTTAAATTAATTTACAGAAAAAATATATATTATTAATTAATATTCAATTCAATTTACTAAATTTTAACCATCTTTATACCAGATTTTAATATAAGTTTATTTTTAGGATTAAAAAATCAATATTTTGAATTTTTTTATAATGCAGAAATTTTATCACATAAAATTAATTAAAATAAAAACTATTTAGAAATGATTTAAATAATTTTTTTGATTATATATTTATAATTATTTATTTAAATTCATGTAATGAGTATTACCAGTTATATAGTAAAAGTTAAATAATCTTTTCCTAAAAAATGTGTATTTGGAAAAACGCTTTCCATCATGCTTGTGAGTTTTATATTAAATTAAATTATTCCCCCTATACCAATTGTTTTTGAGAAAATTTATTACATATATTGGAATAATCATAATTAATATTAGGTAATATGGTCAACATAATTTTTGAACAATATGAAAAAAAACTATAATATATATTTACTACTACTGTAAAATGAAAATAAGTAAAATAAGGGTAAAAAATATTTAACGTGGATAGAGAAAAAGTGAATATAATAGTATGAATATTTATATTTAATCTCAAATAATTTAATGATAATATTTATTCTTTTTTGTTAATAATTTAAAAGTGATTAATTAATTAGTTCGATAAAAATTATATTTTGATATAATTACACACAAATTTTATTTTTAGTTAGTATTCAAATTAAAGTAAGGAATTTATTTTTCAAAATTAATGTATTTTTTAAATAAGTAGTTTTTATTGTTAAATAATTTTTATTAGACATAAATTATCATATAATATTTATGATGTCAAAAGTAATTTTTATAAGGGTTCGGAAACTATTTTTTCTCCAAAACACTACAATTTTCAATAAATGTTAGTTATAATTTCAAATTTGGAAGTACAAATAATTGTAAATTTTTTAGATAAAATGAATATTATTATAGAACTAGAATTTAAAAATTATCTAGGATTTAATTTTTCATATTTTTTTGGGATAGTCATATTTTTGGGTAAAAATTAAATATGTTATAAATATACATTGTGTATTATGACACCATAATGGCCCAAAAGTGATATAATAAATCCTATAAAATGTAACCACAAAAAAACCTATTTTTTCAAATAAAAATAATGTGATTTATTTTTAATTTAATCAATTTTATAAATCCTTGTTGAATCCTCCAAAACCATTAATATATTTTACGATTTTAAAAACATTTATTTAATAGTATGACCCACCTCCACATAATAATGGGTAATATTTTATTAACTTCGAACCTTTAACTTATAAAATAATTAAAACCACTCTCATTTGGTATAAATAATGGATAGAAACCATATAATGGTTTGTGGTTTTGGAAATTTTATTATATAGATTCCAAAACCTATGTTTAAGAAATAATAAAGAACTCACCACTCATTTCTTATATAATAATACCCCTAATACCATTTATCTTCACTAAAACTCTATTTAACATATCTATAAACTTACCTAAACTCTATATAGTCATCACAAGGTTCCCCTAAGCTCTTAAAAAGCTCCTCCTGGGCATTTAGAGCCACACACAAGTGATCCTTTCCTTGTATTCTTTACTAATATTTTTTTTATTATCTTATCATTTATATTTCCAATAAATAATGTTGTGAAATGTGTTAACATGTCCCTATTACTTACCATTTTATGTAATATTGATTATAGACCACTTTTCACTCATTAAACCATTTTATGAATTTTTAAGTGATGTTGTTGTGCTGCTGAAAATTCACAATGAATATTCAAGACAAAATAATTGTGTATTGAATACCTTACCCATTTCATATCAAGGGTGTAAACCATTACAAAATTAAAATAATTTCACATGGGACATACATTTATTTATTCTACACCCCTAGATCATGCAATGAAATATGATTATGAATGAATCTTTATTTTAGGATCTATTTGGCCCACTTAAGCATGATAATGAAATGAATGTAACTAGTGCTCCTAGAATTATATAGCACTCCAAAAAATTGGGTAATGTTTATTTATATGATATTTAATGTTGGGATAAAGAGGGCACCTAGTTCCTTTATGGTAATTAGTTCAACATTATGTCATGGTAGTAATCCTTGACTTATGTTTATGATGTATTGTTTTATGTGTATTGCAACATTTCCCATGTTTCTGTTATGATCATCATGCCATATCATGTATCCTTATTCATGTTTATGATTATCAATAATTTTATACAACATTAATATTCAAATTTACTATTATGTATTAACTCAATCTACATTTATTCCCTTACCGGGCTTTATAGCTCACCCCTTTTTCATCTATGTCCCTAAATTATTCCGTTCCATTTTAAGTGAGAGAATATTAAAGATGTTTTATGTAATAATTATGTTTTTTGTTTTTAAATTGTTATTTAATGTACCTAATTCCAAATGTCACTAGAATTCATGATCTTATAGTAGGTATAAAGTGTAATATTATTTAATAAAGCATCAATTATTGAGTAATAAATATAATGGTTGCGTTAAACCAGATCGTGGACCGATAACTACTATTATAAGCAAACTAAAATAGTCTCAAATGGTCATCCCAAGATCCAAAAAAGTTATGAACACATGAATGAATCATATCCTCAAGAATATATATAGACAGTTCAATCTAGCCATCTATCTATTATAAAGACTCAGAACTGTCATGTAATTTTTTTTATTATATGGAATTATTAGAAGTCTTAGAAAATTGACGGCATGTGATTTTGAGGCTCAGAGAGCCCAGAATTTTTTTTTGAACTTTCATTAAGGTATGTTCAATAATTGTGGGGGCACAAATATCTATCTTTTGAGTCAGTGCTCTGATTAAAAAATCAAGCAAATCGTTGGACTCGCAGTGCTATGATTCTATTAAAAGAAGATTTACTTTGTTCTGAAAAAGTCGGATGGAAAAGTAATTTGTTTTTTGGAATTTCAGAAAATAATAATAAAATAAGTAAAGATATTATTTTATTCTTTTTAAAACAGCTGAACGAAAAATGGTGGGACCATATTGTAATGTTGGGAAATGAAAGTGGGTTATTTAATGACATAAACCTCTTGTTCTGTAACTGTAAGGATTGTGGTTTGTTAGGTTCATTAATTATGATTCATTAATGATTCATAATAATGAACCAACATGGGAGGTTTTTCTTTTATTTAATTAAATAATTAGTGTGGGTTTTGGTAACCCATGGGAGGAATCCTAACGAAGTGATAGCGATGTCATCCTCTAACAAAGAATGGAGTTTTGATGATGCACATTGATGAATTGATCTGGATGTCGATGGAAGACCAATGAAAACACACAAAGACATTCTTCTTATTTCACTAGTAAACCCAACTTATTCAAGTTAGGGGGTTTTCTTGTTTTATTTCAATGTGTTTTAAGAATTCATCTTCTTTTGATGATGTTTGAACTCTTCCCTTGTTATAACGCTAGCATAGAGGGAACGAGAAGAACCGAACAACAGCCAAACCCTCTGCCATTTAAAGTTTCGTTGTGTTCTTCATGGGCGACCATGAAACAAGGAGAAAAGGCTAAGAAGTGGGCCACACAAGGTAGAAATTATCCTGGGAGTCCCGTAAGTACATATGGGAATGAAATTGGACCCCCATAATTTCGCCGATGACCCGCTGAAATTCGGCCAAGGCGGCACCACCGGTGTAGTAGCGCCAACAATCAGTAGAGGTGGTAAACTATGAGTGGTCGGGAGGAGGTGGCAGTGCTCGAAGGAACCACAGAGGAATAAGGGGGCAGCTGACCATCATCGTCCATGTTGAAGAGGGTAGCATGCCATGGCAGCATGCCGTGGAGGAGGGTCGCGCCTCTGAGCCATTTTGGATGGCAGAACTGTGCCTACGGGACCTACTTTTTACAGGTCCATGTACACTGGTCAGGTGCAGTGAATCTAACTAGCATTTCTAATTAAGTATGTTGAACAAACTTATTCCATTCGGGAGGGGAGCAGACCCTCACGCCCAGCCGGTGGGCTGAACCCGTGGCCAGCGGTCCGAGCCCACAACCCAGCAGGCTGAGCCGGTGGTTCAGCCTGTTCGGGCCAGACCCAACAGGCTGGACTGGGACCAGCCAGTTTGGGTCTGTCCCAATGGATTTGGTCAGGTCGGTCTGTCTAGGTCAGACGAGATCCAGATCCTTTTAGACCCAATTTCGATTAAGGGGGCACATCTTCTAAACCAGAAGTCAGTTTTGTTGAACCGTTTATGGAACTAGAACCCTTAGAACGATATGGTCATTTTGAGATAATTTACTTGAGTTTTGTATAATGTTGGAGTATGTCCATTTTGGGTCAAACCCATATCCAACAAGGCCCTCAGTACTAAAATGCCTATAACTTATAGAGATGGTGTCCGATTGACCCATAGTCTGTTGCATTGGATCCCTTATAACATGGCAGTTCATTGCGTTAATTCTTAGTGGGACTTCATAGTGATTTAGGTACATCCAATTGATTGAGGAGGGGATCCTCCAAGAATAATACTTACTAAGTGAGGGAATCCAGTGGTAGGTTGTGAGGTGGTGATGGAATAGCGATCCACTATGGGTTAGGTGTTAGCGATCTTATGTGGGTCAGAACTTAAGGATCCTCTGTGTGTCAGCACTTAGCAATCCATTATGGGTCAGTAGTTAATGATCCTCTTTGAGTCAGCACCTTGAAATCCTTTGTGGGTCAGCACATAGTGATCCTCTATGGGTCAGTAGTTAGCGATCCTCTGTGGATCAGCACCATGTGATCCTCTATGGGTCAGTACTTAGCTATCCTCGATGGCATAGAACCTAGTGATCCATTGCGGGTCACCACATTGCAATCCTCTCTAGGTCATCACCAATATACCTTGTGTTGTTCAATATCAACATCCTCTTGACAGAATAAGAAGATATAGCTTTATGACTAATAATCTTTATTATTGTCCTTTAAGTTGTATTCCGAGTGTGAGATACCTTTTACATTATGATTTTTAATTGATATAATACTTTTTGGGTTTTTCCATTATGGAATTTTGAGAGACCATTGGGGGTATCAGGGTCCCTACTGAGTAATGCTATACTCACCCCTATACGGGTTTCTCTCGCACCTTGTTGTGTCTTGTGCAAACAACAGAAATCTTTGACTAAAGATTGAGATCCAGGACTAGATGGTGAATATAGGTGACCAATTTATGTAGAGAGCTACAATGATGAGTTGTACCAAACTTTCAGGTAGGATCCTAGGTAGGTGACCTTGGGAGAAGTTTTTCCTTTTTGAAATATTTTTATTATAGTTGAGATTGTATTATATCCCATTATTCATTAGTCCACACTTTTACTTTCAGCAGTTATAATATGTGGTTTGTTCTTATTGTGTACCTAGTCTATGTGTTACAGGTTTAAAAGTCAACGCCTTCCCATTTTAGGGAAATTCCTTTTTGGTGCTAGTATCCAACCCCAGGCCTATGGAGGTGAGCTTGGGTAGTCACAACACGGGCCCTGGGGGACAGGTCTTGAGAAAGTATTATCAAAGGATGTTCGGTTCTACCAAAAAACTAAGTCTTTGACCTTTAGAAAGGAGCAATAATGTTAAGTGTTTTGAGTTCGGATATTAGTCCAGGGAGTCTAGTGTTGGTGTGGTGGCTGATGTATCTATACACTATGACCCTGAATTCTGATTTTTGACTCGGTACATGAAATCACCGATTGTGTGTGTTTTTGAAAATGTTTTTTGTTGGATCTCTTTTGAGTCATCTCACCATGTATAACATATTGACCATTACACATGTGTTTCTTACAAGATTTTTCCATGTAGATATCCTACCCGGATTCCAAGGATAGTTCACAACGAAGGCCCTATGAGCGAAGAGGCTTCGATGCAGGGCCCACTTTCGGCCATAGTACCTTTGGGTGGTGTACCGACAGGACCACCACCCTGTAGGGCATCAGTTGCAACCCTCCCCAACAGAGGACCATGCATGCCGACTGAGTGAACTTCATGGGTTCTACAGAAAAAGTCCTATAATGTTTCGAGGTGAGATAGATCCCCATATAGCTGAGGACAGGTTAGAGGCTCTGGCACACATTTTCTTCTTGGATGAGACGCCAACAAACCAGATGGTGATCCTAGATAATAGCCTCTTCCAGGTCACAATAGGGAGATTGTGGAGCCCAAATCTCAGGACAAATTAGGAGGTGAAACTCTCCAAGTTGGACATCGAGATCATTCTTGGGAAGGAGTTCATACCAGCGAGAATATGCTCAGTGCATATTCATGAGCTACTGCAATTACAGTAGGGAAACCTGACAGTGGCCCAGTAGTCTTGGGCTAATCGAAGCCCATCTGAAGGAACTCGAGAATCAGGTAGCATTTTTGGGCTTTACTCTGGACCAAACCCAAGCCGAACTTCATCGTGTAAAGTTTGATTGGAATCGCCTTCGCAAGAAGTTCAAGTTGATAGAAATCACTACTCGGGCAATGTTGGCCGAGCCACCCCACGATTCCATCACCATAGCACACCTTACTCTTAGGTCCTATGCTGGTGTTATAAGGGGATATGTAATGATACCGTAACTACCTTGTGTAATCCTTTGATTTAAATAAATATTTTGATTTCTTCTTTTGATGAAGTTTGTGAATTTTTCAAATGTCCGGATAAATATACTATGCATATTATCGATGAGTTTTAGAAAAAGGATATTTTTAAAATATTTATGTAAACATTAAATAATTAATAATGTATAATGATTTTCAAAAAATGGTCTTCTATAGTTATGTTCAGTAAGAAATTTAGAGTCTAATAAGATCAACTTAATTTTTGATGAATAGTAAATTATGAATAGTGATTTTATGATTATGATTAGTAATGTGGCCAAATGGATTAAATAACTTCACTGAAGAAAGTATTAATGTAATCTGGTCACCTTGATTAAGTAATGTGATTCAATAAAACAGCTAATTAACTGTTCCAGAAAGTACTGGTTAAGTATTAGGTTTTTTGGTTGAATAATGTTTTTTATTTTAAAAATTAAATTAAAAATATTTACAAAAATATTTTCATAAAATGGTGTTCATTTTTGAAATCAGAGCATCAATATTTGTTTAAGGTGATTTTTTTGGATTTTTCTGAAACAGTTGAATTTTCAGTGAATAGTGTTTTTATTTAAAAATTAAATTAAAAATATTTAGAAAATTATTTTCATAAAATAGAGTTCATTTTTGAAATCTGATCATCGATATTTGGTTAAGGTGAATTTTTTGTATTTTTTTGAAAAAGATGAATTTTCAGTGAATAATGAAAATATAGTTTTTGAGTTTCAGGTGGTAAATGACATTATTAAGGATGTAATAATTATGCAATAATTTTGGTCGACTTATGAATAGTAATATATGGAATGAGATGTCCCAATTGGCCAATACCATGGGCAAATACCATGGGCAAGCCCATGGTTTTGCCAATACCACCGCTGAGGTGTCCCTTGGCAATTAATGCTTTGTCCCCTCACTTCTCTTATAAATACCATGACTTTCCCTCATTCATTTCATTTCCAAATCCTCCCCAATGAAGTTATGGTATCTTAACATCCCAATTACTCCTCCCAAGGTTACCTCAAGCCTCCCAACGTCCCGACCTTCAAGAATTCGATGTTACTCTTCAAGGTAAGGGATCCCACATCTCACTTTCTTTTCAAGTACTATTTTGTATGTCATTTCATTTATGCCCTGTGTTATTATGTTGGGGGATGTTCTTTTATATTCCTATAAATTCCCTTTTCAAGATCATATGATGATATATTCCATCTTACTCTTATCATTTCGTTTTATGAATGTTTAAGTGGCGTTGTTAGGCTCCTAAATTTTTATAAGGGATTCTTCCACCCTTTTCATTTTTCAAGTTCTATTTTCATGTCATTTCTTTCAATTTACTTTTCATATGATGGGGTATGATATTATATATCTATCATACTATCCTTTTTTATGTTCATATGATTATAGATCTTATTTTATCTAATCAATTAATTTTTTGATGTTTTAAGTACCGCCGTTAGGCTACCGAATTTTCATAACAGAAATCCTATTTTTGTCTTACTTTCATGTACTTCATCTCATATTGAATATCATTAAAATTTCATGACCATGTTCTTAAATACTTTCTATTCTGTCCCCCTAATGTGTTATGGATCATTTATGACTGGGTGACCCATATCCCCTCTCTTTTCAATGTTTTATGAAAACCCTGTAACATAGCCGTTATGCTGAAAAATTTTCGTCTCAAAATGTATTTCTATCTTTCTCAAATTATTTTATTTTATTAAATGAATACTAAAAGATCATTATAGTACAGGGTTATTCACATATATATCAAAATTTACTATTTAAATTATGGTATTTAAATGCATGAGACCCACTTTCCTTTTCTGTTGGTTTAATGTGACATAAAGATCATGTCTTTAAAGCAGTTTTTAAAACATCATGATTATCAAATTTAACCTCATTTATTTTATGCTATATGGGTTATTTATGAAATGTTTGATGATGATATATGTGTCTCACATGATAATAAAGAAAAATTAATGGTGCGCTCAGATAGCGCTTTAATGAATTGGGAAAAGACTTAATCTCTAGAGATGACAATTTTCATGATACCTTGGTGATAACCATGGTAATTTTTTTAATGACACATTGGGGATGGACCTTAGTGATACGAAAATGAGTGTCTATGTTAAATGTTGTAGCCACATATTCATGTTATGAAACATGTTATATTTATTATGATATGCCTCATGATCTCTTTCCCATGCCTTAAAGTTAGTTATCATGACTTTATTGATGTATCTCAAGATCACATGTAAAATGTTTCTCTTGTTTCCCTTACTCATCCTTCTACTAACCCTTTCCTTTGATGTATTCTCCTAGGTTATGAGATGTTGTAATGAACATAGTATTAACAATGAAGAAGACTTAAAAGTGGTTTAGAAGAATTTTTATGTTGTTTTCATGTATTATGATATTGATTTCCATGATATGAGAATTTAATGATCCTCTATTTGTAAAATGTAATGAAATGTTATGTATTAAAAAGCGGGATGCTATAGTTGGAATCAAAGGATAATTTAGTTATTTATGGAAATTAGGATGTGAAAACTTTAGGAATAACCCTATAGAAAATTTTAAATATAGGAAAGATTCTTGGTATTTTGTTGAGTATAGAGTATGTGGTTCATCAAGAAAATACATCCCTATCTGGATACGAGCAGGTAGAGGTGGCTCTGGAACAAATGTACATAGGGTTAAAACCTGAAAACACCACTCTGAGTTAAACTAGAATGGAAACTGGTACACAACAATGAGCCTTCCTACACTCTTGGTTATGACACTCCCGGGTGATATGTTTGGTTAATCCCATGCTTTTTATGAATCATTATGAAGGAATTATAGAAAAATGTAATTTGTCTAAGCATAAAGTTGTAAGACATAAAATCCTTTTTAGTTAAAAGATTCATAAAAGAAATAAGTTTATCAAGAAGGATTTATTCTTTTAGAAAATATCCCCATCATCTAGGAATACGTTGATGTATTTATTGAGGAGTTACCCGGACCTCCCCCAGAAAGAGTGGTAGTGTTCTCCTTTGAACTCATACAGGGATCTCATCAGATGTCAAAGACCCCCTTTAGGATAGAAAATGCAGAGATAGATTAATTAAAGAAACAACTCCAAGCTCTTTTTGAGAATGGGTTTATCCGACCAAGTGCGTCTCCTTAGGGAGCACCAGTTATCTTTGTGAAGAAGAAGGATGGATTGATGCAGCTATGCATTGATTATAGAGAACTAAATGGGATCACAGTGAAAAACAAATACTATCTTCATGAATTGATGACTTATTTGACCAACTTTGTTGGACTCAGTTCTTCTCTAAGATTGATCTTCATTCCAGTTATCATCAATTGAGGGTGAAGAATAATGTTATTCCAAAAACTGCATTCCAATCAAGATATGGGCATTTTGAGCCTTTTGACATGCCCTTCGGACTGAATAATGCACCTTCAATTTTTATGGATCATGAATAAGATTATTTTGGAAGGTTATGTTTTATCTAATGGATATCCATTGTATATAAAAATGATTTGGTGATTAAATGATAAATGTTATTTTGGACAATGTTTTCTCTTTTTGAGTACTATATACCTAGTGGAAATAAAATACTCCAGGATTTAAATTGAGAAGGAATGGTTGAAATTTTTTTGTAGGAATTTATGTATTTATTGTGGACATGTTGTGATTTGGGTTATTTCTGGAAAATGATGAACCTAGCATAGAGAATATGTGAATAGGTTAATTACACTTTAGTATGAGACATTAATAATAGCCGATGTTATTTAGAGAAAAATGTATAGATTTTTTGGGGAAGACTATGTGATTAAATCCATCTGTGTTTTGGGTTCCAATCTTAGTTTGGATTATTCTGAAGAATTTTAGGGATGGTTGTGTATGGAATGGTCTTTCTGGAACTTTGGGTACTTTTATTGAATTTTGGAGATTAATAGTCATATTTCTATATAGGATTATCCTTTTGGGGGATTATATGATCCCATACTAACTATTTTAGTTTTATTTGATGACTAAAAACCTGGAAAAAACATAGTTATTCTTTTTTGGATTATGTGATTTTCTAGAAGATGATTCTTGTTATTTGGATGAGACTAAGTCTTTTTGAATGCCCATTGTTTGGAGAAAAGATTAGTCTTGGTGGAAACATTATAAGGGATGAAAGTATACTTGAAAGTAAATATATTTCCATATGTTTTTATTCTATGTAGTAAATGAATTCCTCAACATTATGAAAAAGAACATAAAAAAACGTTGTTGGTTTATGATTCCTACTAGGTAATCAACGACCGTTTAACACATCTTAAGTTTATGATATTTTTGTGGTTAATTTTTTCCTAATAAAGTTTTATATCTCTCTCCATCAGAACTTGACCCTTTATTTTCACTTCCATATGCATTCTTTCATACAAGGAATCCATGTATGGGTTAACTCGGATGACCTTTGTACTTCCCTTTCATTCTTTTAATGTAATAGTTTTACTAACTCTTTTTCCGATGTGGGACTTTCTATGAGATTTCCATGCCCAATTTTAAAATTGCGAGGATGCAATTTCTTAAGGGGGTAGATTGTAATGACCTGAAATTTTGAATAAATTTTGACTCCTAGCATTTTGTGTAATATTATTTTATACTCAATAAAACTATTTCATTTAATAAAATGAGTATAATTAAAATAAGACCATTGGGTTTCGACTGTTATATGACCATTGGTCAATAATACCATTGATGATGTTATTATTGTCTATAAATTCATGTGATATTGATTAATTAATGTAGAAAGAAGATTCGATGGCCCCATCCAGCAGTCTCAGGCTGATTGAAGCCCATATGGCGGAACTCGGGAAGGAGGTTGCACCTTTGGGCTTTGCTCTGGACCAAACCAAAGCCGAACATCTTCATGTAAAGCTGGAACGAAATCTCCTTCATGATAAGTTCATGCTGATAGAAATCCCTACTCGAGAAATGTTGGTAGAGCCACCCCAAGATTCTATCATCCTATCACACCTTACTCTTAGGTCCGATGCTGGTGTTATAATGGGCTATGTAACGAGACCATAACTGCCTTGTGTAATCCATTGATTTAAATAAAAATTGTGATTTCTTTTAATTGTCATGTTTGTGAATTTTTCAAATGTCCAGATTAATATAGTATGTATATTATTGATGAATTTTAGAAAAATGATGTTTCAAAAATATTTTTGTAAACCTTAAATAATTAATAATGTGTAATGAGTTTCAAAAATTGTTCTTCTATAGTTATGTTCAGTAAGAAATTTAGAGTCTAACAAGATCAACATAATTTTTGACGAATAGTAAATTATGAATAGTGATTTTATGCTTATGATTAGTAATGTGACCAAATGGATTAAGTAACTTCACTTAAGAAAGTATTAATCTAATCTAGGCACCTTGACTATGTAATGTGATTCAATAAAATAGGTAAATAACTATTCCAGAAAGTACTAGTTAAGTATTAGTTTTTTAAGGTGAATAGTGTTTTTTATTTTAAAAATTAAATTAAAAATATTTATAAAATTATCTTCATAAAATGGAGTTCATTTTTGAAATCAGAGCATCGATATTTGGTTAAGGTGAATTTTTTGGATTTTTCTGAAAGAGTTGAATTTTCCATGAATAGTGTTTTTATTAACAAATTAAATTAAAATTATTTATAAAATTATATTAATAAAATAGTTTTCATTTTTGAAATCTGAGCATTGATATTTGGTTAAGGTAAATTTTACTGATTTTTTTGAGAAATTTGAATTTTCAGTGAATAGTGAAAATACAGTTTTTGAGTTTCGGGTGTTTAATGACATCATTATGGATGTAATGATTATGAAATAATTCTGGTCGACTTATGAATAGTAATATAAGGTATTAGGTGTCCCAAGTGGCCAATACCATGGGCAAATACTATGGGAAAGCCCTTGGTTTTTCCAATACCACCGATGAGGTGTCCCTTGGAAATTAAGGCTTTGTCCCCTCACTTCTTCTATAAATACCAAGAATTTCCCTAATTAATTTCATTTTAAAATCCTCCCCAATAATTTTATGGTCTTTATACCTCCCAAGAAGTACTCCCAAGGTTCCCTCAAGACTCCCAAGGTCCCTACCATCAATATTTCGAAGTTACTCTTCAAGGAAAGGGATCATACATCTCTCTTTGTTTTCAGGTACTCTTGTATGTCATTTCATTTAATCCCCATGTTATTATGTTGGGGGATGTTATGTTATATTCCAATTAAATCCCTTTTCATGATCATGTGATGATATATTCCCTCTTACTCACATCATTTCGGTTTATGATTGTTTAATTGGTGCCATTAGGCTGGTGAATTTTTGTAAGGGATTCTTCCACCCTTATCATTTCTGAAGTTCTATTTTCATGTCATTTCATTCAAGTTAATTTTATTATGTTGGGGTATGATCTTATATGTCTATCATATTTCCCTTCTTATGTTCATATGATTATAGACCCTATATTATCTCATAAATTCATTTTTTGAAGTATTAAGTAACGTCGTTAGGCTACAAAATTTTCATAAGAGAATTCATATTTTTGTCTTCCATTCATATTCTTTATTTCATATGGTATATCATTCAAATTTAAATACCATGTTCTTAAATCCTTTATATTCTGTCTCCCTAATGTTTTATGGATCATTTATGAGTGGGTGACCCATGTCCCCTCTCTATTAAATGTTTTCTAAAAACCCTGTAACATAGCTGTTATGCTGTAGAATTTTCATCTCAAAATGTATTTCGCTCTTTCTGAAATTCTTTTATTTTATTAAGTGAATAATCAATTATCTTTCTTCTATAGGGGAATTCACATATATATTTCAAAATTTTCTTTTTTAACTCTCGGATTTACATACATGAATCATGCTTTCCTTTTCTATGGGTATAAAGTGACATAAAGATCATGTATTTAAAGCAGTTTTTAAAACGTTATGATTATGAAATGAAACCCATTTAATTTATGCTATATGGGTTATTTATGAAATGTTTTATGATAATATATGTGTCTCAAATGATAATAAAGACAAATTATGGGTATGCCCTGATAGCGCTCAAATGCATTGGGTAAAGACTTATTCTCTAGAGATGACCGTTGTAACGATACCTTGGTGAATAACCTTGGTAATTTTTTAACGACACCTTTGGGATGGACCTTGGTGATACGGAAATGATTGTCTAATTTAAATGTTGTAGCCACATCTTCATGTTATGGAAAACGTTATTTTTATTATGATATGCCTCATGATGTCTTTATCATGCCTTGAAATTATTTATCATGACTTTATTGATATATCTCAAGTTCACATGTACAATGTTTCTCTTTTTTCCCTTAATGGGCCTTCTACTCACCCTTTCCATTGATGTATGCTCCCCAGTTATGAGATGTTATAATGAACTTAGGATGAATAATGAAGAATCCTTACAAGTGGTGTAGAAGAATGTTTATGTTGTATTCATGTATTATGATCATGATTTACAAGAAACTAGACTTTAAAGATCCTCTGTTTTTAAAATGTAACGAAAAGATATGTATTAAAAAGGCGGGATGATATTGTTGGTATCAAAGGATAGTTTAGTTATTTATGAAAATTAGGACGTGAAAACATTAGGAAGAACCCTATAGAAAAGTTTAAATATAGGAAATCCTCCTGGTATTTTGGTGAGTGTTGAGTAAGTGCTTTATCAAGAAAATACATCCCTATTTAGATACGATCAGGTAGAGGTGGATTTGGCACAAATGTACATAGGGGTAAAACCTGAAAACACCGCTTTGAGTTAAACTCGAACGGGAACTAGTACACGACAAGGGGCCTTGCTTCAATTTTGGTTATGATACCCCCGGGGGATATGTTTGGTTAATCGCAAGCTTTTTATGAATCATTATGAAGGAATTATAGAAAAATTTAATTTGTCTAAGCATGAAGTTTTAAGACATAGAATTCTTTTTAGTTAAAAGATTCATAAATGAAATAAGTTTCTCACAAAGTATTATTCTTTTAGAAAATATCCCCATCTTCTAGGAATACGTTGACATATTTTCTGAGGAGTTACTCGGACCTCCCCCAGATATAGATGTAGAGTTCTCCATTGAACTCATACCTGGATCTCATCTGATGTCATAGACCCCCCTATAGGATGGAAAATGTGGATCTAGAGTAATTAAAAAAACAACTAAATAATCATTTTGAGAATGGTTTTATCCAACCATGTGTGTCTCCATAGGGGGAACCTGTTCTCTTTATGAAGAAGAAGGATGGATCGATGTAGCTATGCATTGATTATAGAGAACTGGATGTGATCAAAGTGAAGAACAAATACTCTCTTCCAAGAATTGATGACTTATTTGACCAACATCATTGGACTCAATTCCTCTCGAAGATTGATCTTCGTTCTGGTTATCATCAATTGAGGGTTAAGAATGATGATACTCCAAAAAATTCCATCCAATCATGATATGGGCATTATAAGTATATTGATATTCCCTTTGGACTGACTAATGCACCTTCTATTTTATGAATCAAGAAAAAGATGATTTTGGAATGTTATGTTTTATCAAATGGATATCCTTTGTATAGAAAAATGATTTGGTGATTAAATTATAAAGGTTATTTTGGACGATGTTTTCTCTTTTGGAGTACTATATGCCTAAGGGAAATAAAATAATACAGGATTTAAATTGAGGAGGAATGGTTGATTTTTTTGTAGGAATTTATTTATTTATTGTGGAAATATGGTGATTTGGGTTATTTCTTGAAAATGATGAACCTAAAATAGAGAATATGTGAATAGGTTAATTACACTTTAGTATGAGACTTTAATAATAGTAGATGTTATTTGGAGATAAATGTTAATATTTGTTGGGGAAGACTATGTGATTAAATCCTTCTGAGTTTGGGGTTCAAATCTTAGTTTGGATTATTCTGATTAATTTTATGGATGGTTGTGTATTGAATTGTATTTCTAGAACTTTGGGTACTTTTGATGAATTTTGGAGATTAATAGTCATATTTATTTTTATATATGATTATCATTTATGGGGATTAAATGACCTCGTACTAACTATTTTGGTTTTAATTGATGACTAAAAACAAGGGAAAATATAGTTATTCTCTTGTGGATTATGTGAATCTCTAGAAGATGATTCTTGTGATTTTGATGAGACCAAGTCTTTTTGAATGCTCATTGTTTTGAGAAAATATTAGTCTTGGTGGAAAAATATTAAGGGATGAAACTCTACATTAAGTAAATATATTTCCATATGTTTTTATTCTATGTAGTAAATGAATTCCTCAATGTTATTAAAAGGAACATAAAATAAAAATGTTGTTGGTTTACGATTCCTACGGGGCAATCAAAGACCGTTTAACACATCTTAAGTTTATGATCTTCTTGTGGTTAATTTTCTCCTAATCATGTTTTATATTACTCTCCATCAGAACTTGACTATTTTTTTTCTATTCCATATCCATGTTTTCCTACATGGAATTCTAGTATGGGTTAACTCGAGTGAACTTCGTAATTTACCTTTTTTTATTTTAATGTAATAGTTTTACTGAATCTTTTTTTGATGTGGGACTTTAAATTAAATTTCTATGCCCAATTTTAAAATTTCAAGGACACAATTTCATAAGGGGGGATGATTTTAATGACCCGAAATTTTGAATTATTTTTGTTTCCTAAATTTGTGTGTTATTTTATTTTATACACAACAAAACTATTTCATTTAATAAAATGAGTATAATTGAAATTAGACTGTTGGGATTCGACTGTTATACGACCGTTGGTCAATAAGACCATTGATGTTGAGATTATTTTCTATAAATAAAAGTGATCTTGATTAATTAATATAGAAATAAGATTTGATGGCCCCATCCAGTAGACTCGGGCCGATCGAAGCCAATCTGATGGAACTTGGGAAGGTGGTAGCACCTTTGGGCTTTGCTCTTGGCCAAAACCAAGCCGAACTTCATCGTGTGAAGCTGGAATGGAATCGCCTTCGCGATAAGTTCAAGATGATTGAAATCACTACTTGGAAAATGTTGGTCGAGCCTCCCCAAGATTCTATCACCCTAGCACACCGTACTTTTAGGTCTTATGCTTGTGTTATAAGGGGCTATATAACCAGACCGTAACTTCCTTGTGTAATCCTTTGATTTAAATTAAAATTTTGATTTCTTCTTATGGTGAAGTTTGTGAATTTTTCAAATGTCCGGATAAATATAGTATGTATATTATTGATAAATTTTAGAACAAGGATATTTTAAAAATATTTATTTAAACCTTAAATAATTAATAATGTGTAATGAATTTCCAAAAATGGTGTTCTACAATTATGTTTAGTAAGAAATTTAGAGTCTAATAAGATCAACTTAATTTTTGATGAATAGTAATATATGAATAGTGATTTTATTCTTATGATTAGTAATGTGACCAAATGGATTAAGTAACTTCACTTAAAAAATTATTAATATAATCTAGGCACCTTGATTAAGTAATGTGATTCAATACAATAGGTAAGTAACTATTCCTAAAAGTACTGGTTAAGTATTAGTTTTTTTGAGTGAATAGTGTTTTTTATTTTAAAAATTAAATTAAAAATATTTAAAAAATTGTTTTCATAAAATGGAGTTCATTTTTGAAATCAGAGCATCGATATTTGGTTAAGGTGAATTTTTGGGATATTTCCGAAACATTTTAATTATCAATGAATAGTTATTTTATTTTTAAACTAAATTAAAAATATTTAGAAAAATATTTTCATAAAATAGAGTTCATTTTTGAAATTCGAGCATTGATATTTGGTTAAGGTTAATTTTTGGGATTTTTTTGAGAAAGCTGAATTTTCGGTGAATAGTGAAAATACAGTTTTTGAGATTCGGGTGTTTAATGACATCATTAAGGATGTAATAATTATTTAATAATTCTGGTCGACTAATGAATTGTAAGATATCTTATGAGGTGTCCCAAGTGGCCAATACAATTGGAAGATACCATGGGGAAGCCCATGGTTTTTCCAATACCACAGATGAGGTGTCCCTTGGCAATTAATCCTTCGTCCCTTCACTTCTCCTATAAATACCAAGACTTTCCCTCATTCTTTTCATTTCAAAATCCTCCCCAATGATTTTCTCGTGTCTTTACCTTCCATGGAGTCTTCCTAAGGTTCCCTCAAGCCTCCCAAGGTCTCGACCTTCATGCTTTCGAAGTTACTCTTCAAGGTAAGGGATCCTGCCTCTCTCTTTCTTTTCAAGTACTCTTTTGTATGTCATTTCATTTAATCCACATGTTCTTTTGTTGGGGGGATGTTATTTTATATTCCTATTAATACCCTCTTCATGATCATATGATGAGATATGCCTTATTAATCTCATCATTTCGTTTTATGAATGTTTAAGTGGCGTCGTTTGGCTGCCGAATTTTTGTAAGGGATTCCTCCACCCTTCTCATTTACAAGTTCTATTTTCATGTAATTTCATTCATGTTACTTTTATTATGTGGAGGTATGATCTTTTATATCTATAATACTCTTCTTTTTATGTTCATATGATGAGGTACCCTATTTTATCTCATCAATTAATATTTTAAAGTTTTATGTAATGTCGTTAGGCTGCCGAATTTTCATAAGAGAAATCTTATTTTTGTCTTCCTTTCAAGTTCTTCATTCCAAATGGTATATATTTAAAATTTCATTAAAATGTTATAAAATCCTTTATATTCTTCCCCCAACTATTTTATGGATCATTTATGAGTGAGAGAACCATGTCCCCTCTTTTTTCAATGTTTTCTAAAAACCCAGTAACATAACCGTTATGCTGGATAATTTCCATCTCAAAATGTATTTTAATATTTCTAAAATTATTTTATTTTATTAAGTGAATACTCAATGATATTTCTTCTACAGGGGTACTCAGATATATATCAAAATGTTCTATTTTAATTCTGGGATTTACATACATGAAACCCGATATCCTTTTCTCAGGGTTTAAAGTGACATAAAGATCATGTCTTTAAAGAAGTTTTTAAAACGTTATGATTATGAAATGAAGCCCATTTATTTTATTATATATATGGATTATTTATGAAATGTTTGATGATGATATATGTGGCTCACATGATAATAAATAAAAATTAAGGGTGTTCCCTGATAGCGCTCCAATGTATTGGGTAAAGACATTATCTCTAGAGATGACCATTTTAACGATACCTTGGTGAATAATCGTGGTAATTTTTTAATGACACCTTGGTGATAGACCATGGTGATACGGAAATGATTTTATAAGTTAAATGTTTTTCCCAAATATTCATGTTATGAAACACGTTATTTTTATTATGATATGCATCATGATCTCTTTTTTATGCCTTAAAGTTATTTATCATGACTTTATTGATGTATCACAAGTTCACATGTAAAATGTTTCTCTTGTTTCTCTAACTGGGTATTCTGCTCACCCTTTCCTTTGATGTATGATCCCTGGTTATGAGATGTTGTAATTAACTTAGGATGAACAATGAAGAACCGTTAAAAGTGGTTTAGAGGAATGTTTATTTTGTTTTCATGTATTATGATCCTGATTTCTAAGACACTAGAATTCAAAGATCCTCTATTTGTAAAATGCATTGAAAAGTTATTTATTAAAAAGGCCGAATGCTATATAGTACTTGTTGAGATTCACTAAACTCTCTCGCTACTCCACTGATATGGTTCATGACCCTTTCTTGATGGCATGTACATTTCAACAGGATCCCCGATGGGATGTCAATGTGCCAATGATATCACTCCATATCCCAACTTAGGCTGGAGTGCATGAGTGAGTTCTATTGGAGGAGACCTTCCTAGACGACCCGACAATGATGATGAGAGCCACCACTGAACGAAAAGTAGCCTTGTCATCTGTGGTATGAAGTAGGTAGATGACACAGTTGTCCAAGTAGGCCAGACCTTCCAGAGGACAACCCAAGACGTAGGGTCAGAGGTACGGAGCTCGTAAGGCAGACGAGTTCATCTGAGGACTAAATTATGTTACTCTTATGACAAATAGGGGCACATGGCTCGTAACTATCTAAATCCCAGCATGGAAAATAATCAGATGGTTTAGGGACCACCGATTCAGCCACATAGGTTTGAGTGAGGAGGTCCGTAGGGTAGTGGACGTAGTAGAGGAGCTGGAGGTGTAGTAGGCGGTGGGCGGTAATTTTCAGTTCTACCACCACCCCTAGGTGGTCCACCGTGAATGCAAAGAGAAGGTGGACAAGGATGAGATCAGCTTCCGGGAGGTATAGTTTATTACCACGATGCTCCAAAGATGATTTTATGTATGATCTGTGACTACTCCCCCATATCTGCAGTTCTTATAGACACAGCTTCCGCTCACTTTTTTATTGTCATGACTCTTGTTCGGAGATCAGAGATTCTAATGGAGTCATTGGCTCTATCCTGATTATGGGAGACTTCTACAGGATAAGATTGAATGATTAAGAACTAGTGCATGCAGTGTGATCTCACTGTATGAGGCGAGAGGATTGGCTGAGATCTCCTAGTAGCAACATCTAGGCCTTACTATGTCATCTCGGGTATTTACTGGCTATCGACACTTCATGCTCATATCAACTATTTTAGGTGAAAAGTGTGTTGTGTCTGTGAGGATGGGACTATCTTTTCCTTCTCCAGTAGAAAGGGAACCTTTGCAGTACATGATGGACTTTCTCGAAGGAGGGTACAGACGATCACTCATATGTTGGATAGTATTATCCTTTATGTAGTGGACAAGTGGATTCAAAGTTATCCTGTAGTGGTTGACTGGTATGCGGATGTTTTTCCTCATGATGTTTCTGGACTACCTACTTGTAGAGATGTAGACTTCTACATCGACATGTACCCCGAGAAGACACTGATATCTACAATATCATATCAGATGGATCCAACGGTGCCTCGTGAGTTGAGGGTACAGTTGGACGACTTGCTGGGTAAGGGGTTTATAAGGACCAGAGTTTCTCTATGGGCAACCCTGATTTTGTTCGCAAAGAATGTAAACGAGCATCTGAGGCATTTCATCGACTATCAATGCATGTAATAGGTGACCATAAAGAATAATTATCTAATATTGAGTATTAATGATCTCTTCAATTAACTGAAGGGTGTTTGAGGGCTTTCAAATATAGACCTCTAATCTGGATATCCCAATCTCATGGTATGAGATGATTATGTACTAAAGACGACCTTTATATACTGGTATGGACACTATGAGTAATTTGGGATGCCTTTTGGTTTGACCAATTCTCTCGCAGTGTTCCTGGGACTCATGAACATGATCTTTCAGCCTTACATTGATGGCTTCATGGTGGTCTTCATTGAAGAAATCTTGGTGTAATCAGTGTTAGAGGAGGAGCATTCCAATTATCAGTAGATAGTTTTGGACACACTCTGAGAGAACTATATTTATGGTAATCTCTCAAAGTGCTAGTTATAGATACTGGAGTTCCACTTTCTAGGACACGTTATCTTAGAAGCTTGAGTTGTCGCAGATCCAGTGAAGACAATGGTAATGCTTTCTTGGGAGCCACCCCAGAGCATGACTGAGGTGCGATGTTTCCTGGGGTTGGATGGATACTACGAAATATTTGTACTTTAATTTTTCAGGGTAGCAGCACCCTTGTCATCTTTGAAAAAGAAGGCACAAACTTCCTTGTAAGAAGAAATATGCCATAAGAGTTTCCAAGAAAAGAGGTAGTATAGCGACCCTTACATTACATACATGGTTAATACTTCAAAATTAAAGAATACTTATTACAACATATAACAAAACCATTAAAGGACCGTATAGGTATAGTGTCATTAGAAACTGGGAAACATAAACAACTGGTTCATAAAGCATCTACACTGTCTCCCATTTATTTTATCATATCTATAGTCCCTTTTTGGCATATCATACTTAATACCCTTCTTCCTGACCTGGGGAAAGAAAACATACAAAAGGTTGAGCTCAAATTCTTAGTAAGGGTAAACAAAAGAAATATCAATCACATCAAATTCAGAATAACATAACATTTTGGAAATCATACCCTGCAAAAGAGATCATAATTTCATAACATGGGATAAATCATGATAGTGAAATGTAATCCCGATAATCATAACATAAAACATGAAACTTTGTGGCATAAACACATAATCATAGAGAATCATTTCTTATTAGTCAAGACTCATTTCCCAGACTATCTTAGTGGACAAAGTCCATTTCTGAACCGAGTTCACTCCTCATTTCAGTCCTGTTTTACTGAACCGGTTTAACCTGCCGTTTCATCCATGTCTATCTGATGAGATATAAAATCATTACCCAATTAATTGGAGGCATATATAGGTCCCACCCATCTCATAATGATACCATTCTTATGTGTGCCACAAAATCATAAATCATACATCATTGCATAACCCATGTAATAAAAATGGGATTCTTAAACATCATGACATTATAAAACAATTCATATAAGATAAATGAATTCATAAAAATAATTCCATCACAACATAATCAAATCAATTTAATAATAAGGATAGAAAAAGAACCCTATATTATCTTAGATGGAAAATAATTTTGATAAAACACTTGAACTCCATTCTTGAGGAAAATATCCTTTCTACGTCAATTTTTTTTTTCGTTCATAACAAGTCATAAAATTTTAAACTAAAAGAAGTTGATTAAAAATAAACATGAAAACTTGTAAATGAAGCTTCTTGGAAATAATTTTTTAAAAATCCATTCATGCCGTATAAGTCAAAATAAACATTCTTCTAGTACTTTTGTTGGAAAAGTCAAAAAGTACCTCGTACGAAAAACGACAAAAGATTCCTTTCATATCCTTTACTAAAAACTCACCGAAGGGTAAAATTGGATTTAAACAATTGTAGGTGGATAAAAACAATATTACATATTGATGGAACATGGATGTGTATGATAAAATCCACCCCAATATATACCAAAGTATAAACAATCTCGGATAAAAATGAGATTGTGATATTTTCCTTTACCTTAGGTCCGATTTGCTTCGTAAGTGTCCGAACCTCCTATATAATGATTTAAATAATGTTATTGACTTATTACAGAATCATACTTATAGTTATGATATCATATATGGTCATATTCATAACTTCTTATTAGTAATATTTCATTACTACTTGTTATTCGGGTGTTAATTACTTTTTGTTTTTATGCGTCTTTTGTCGAATAAATTCTTATAATTCTCTTAAGGTTATAGATACCTCCATTTCAGAATGGTATTAGTGTAATATATATCATATTTATTCATTCATTTCATTTATATAATCATTATGCAATGAAAATCATGTAGAACTAATCGCATCACATCATGGAGACGGTATTCCGTACGTACGCACGAGCGATGAAATCGTTCCCATGATCGTGGAATTGTATTGGAGTATATGTATACTATTTAAGAATCAATAAGACATTAAAATAATTATATATAGTTATTTATTTGCACCATTATACCCATACAAGTAAGGTGGTGATGGAAAATAAATTACACTATGGCGTGGAGACAGTATTCCGTACGTACGCACGCGCGGTGATTTGGTTTTCCGTAGGATGGATAGATGGTGAAATAGGGTTGTTTAATACTTATAATAACATATCAGTATATGAGTGATACTTATGTTATTAATTCATAATGAAACAACTAAATATGAAGATGTGTAAGAAGAAATAAAGTTGAATGAATCGGTAACGGACATTACCTCTTCTTTGAAGCGCCACTTTGAGACCTCCTCCTAGGGCACTACAATTGGTCTTTGAAGAAGACCAGGACCTCTAGGATGTTTCTAGGGTAGTGGGGAAGTGAAATGGGCAGGGATTGGCCGAGCTTTAAGGTTCAAATTTGTGTGAGGAGAAGAGGGAGGAGGATCCCTTTTATAAGGGAGGAGAGGGGCACCTTTAGAAATATAAGAAATATTAGTTTATATTAAATCCCAACCCCACATAAAAACATCAAAAATGAGTTATATCCGAAGATTAGATGAGATAGGGTTGTAATATCATAAAAAAATAGAAATTTAGACATGTTAGGAATTTATTTTAAACATTATCAACTTGATTTATCCTTATTTATCAATTTAATTTTAATTGTGGTAATAATACTCTAAATTTTAAATTATTATAAATAATTACTTTTGTGTTGTGAATTTTCCATAATTTGACACTTTAGGAAATTTTAGACCATAAAAATTTTAGTTTATAATTTTCAAATATTTTTGTGATTTTTAAACAATTTTATAATATGTTATTTTTATAAAATAACAATAGTGTCAATTTTGACACTATTCATTTATTTGAATTTCAATAAAATATATACAGAAGAAATGTTCGAACTAAAAGCTTTAATAGATTCGAAAAATGTCTTATGTATCTATAAAATTAGTTGACCACATTAAATAGTTCATATAATATTTATTTTAATATTTTTATAACCATTTCTTTGATTTTTTAATTAATAAAATAATTTCAACATCACTATTTTGTCATAATTAATGATAATTATTTAATCCCTAAAAATTAAAAATAAATTCCTATGATGTATATAATTGTATTATATTTCTGGAGACTATTCATGTTCGAAGTTTCATTAATTTTATCACTAAATTAAAATAATTATAGTTATCATATTTAAGAAAGTGACATGTTGTCACATTCTTTGGTTTTAATAATAATTAAATTATTTTCATCGAAAAAAGTAAATTAAATGAATCTAATCCGACCCTTAGGTGATATGGGTCTACTTTTAGTCATCCAATAGGATTTTGGAAGGTGTTAGGGTAATTTTATAATCTTATATTTACCCTTAATTACCCGATTTACCTTTAACTATGGTAAATAAAATTTACCGCAGTTACTATTCATAATGCCCAAAAATAAAAAGTAGACTATTAACATAATTTGGACCCACGGATTCCAAATATATAATTAATTTTTCAAAATTCAAAACATATAAGTTTCAGTAATTAATTTAAAATAAATCCCGTTTTTAAGAAAACGTGTTTTAAAAGTTAAAACATTGCCAAAGATTGAAATGTTTTTACCTATGAATTCAATGTGAAATTAATGCTAACGAAATAAATTATATTAAATGGTAAAAATATATTCTATTTATACTTTAAAACCATTAAATATTATAATTTAACCATATAAGTTATCTCAATGAAAAAAGTTTTTTTTAATTAAAAATTAGCGTATTTTTACTATTCATCAAAATATGAATGTTATCAGAAAAATATCAAAAATTTTCCAAAGTAAATTTCTATACCCTGATTGAAAAGAAGAATTATCTTTTTTCAAATTGAACTTATAATCATGTCAAAAACTAGATTTATTGTGGGTGCGCCATCAAAAGGCCGCAAAACTTCATTTTTTGAAAAATACTAATTTTACCCGAAAAATTTATTTTGTTCTCTTACCATGTTCTAGAAAATTTGTAAGATGAATAATAAAATTCAAAATGTAGTTAATACTATTCATAACAGCTAGTTCATAATAATATATCGTTGTTTAGTGAAACCCGGTATTGCGTACTACACACGCTATCGAGGAAGGTCGCGATTGCGTGTAATGCAAGCCACGTCTGTATTGTGTGTTGTGAAAGATTTATTTGGTGTTGCGTATAACATAAGACATAAAAAAAGTTTCTCATAAAATCTCAAGGTGTTACATTCTACCCCCTTAAAATAAATTTCGCCCTCGAAATTTGTCACTTCATTATAAACAGATGAGGATACCTCTCCCTCATTATATCCTCAAGTTCCCATGTAGCTTCTTCTAATTGGTGGTTCCTACATTAATCTTTCACTAAGAGAGTGGTCTTGTTCTGTAGGACATTTTCGCTATGATCCAGAATCTCTATCGGTGGTTCTTCATAAGAATAGTTTTGCTCCAGCGGTACAACTTCTGAGTTGATAACATGTGAAGGATCAGGTATGTACTTTCTCAGGAGTGATACATGGAACACATCGTGAACTTGATAGAGATTCGGTAGAAGCACCAATCAGTAAGCTACCTTCGCAACACGATCAAGAATTTCAAAAGGGCCGATATATCTAGGGTTCAACTTTCCCTTCTTTCCAAATCTCATGCCCCTCTTCCAGGGAGATATTCATATGAACACTTTATCACCCACTTCAAACTCTAGGTCTTTTAATCAGTTGTTGGCATAACTTTTCTTCTGACTCTGAGCTGCTTTTATGTGTTGTCGAATAGATGTGACCTTTTCTGCCATTTCATCAACAAGATCAGGTCCAAATAGCTTTCTTTCCCCAACTTCATCCTAGAATGTTGGAGTCCTGCATTTATTTCCATAGAGAGCTTCATAAGGAGCCATCTGAATACTAGAGTGAAAGCTATTATTATAAGAAAATTCCACCAAAGGTAGGTGTTGATCCCAACCACATTTGAAATCTATAGAGAAAGCTCTAAAAATATCTTCTAGTGTTTGAATTGTCCTCTCAGACTGACCGTCTATCTAAGGATGATAAGTAGTGCTGAAACTCAACTCTGTATCCAGAGTATGCTGAAGACTTCACCAGAATATTGAGTTAATCCTCAGATCCCGATCAGATATAATAGAAAGTGGTACTCCATGCAATCGTACCACCTCCTTTACATATATCCTGGCAAGCTGATCTAGAGAGAAATACTCTCTAATAGCAATGATGTGTGCTGACATTGTAAGACGATCAACTATGACCCAGATAGCATTGTTGCCTTTGGATGTTTTAGGAAGCCCAGTGACAAAGTCCACAGAGATTTTTTCCCATTTCCATTCTGGTATGGGTAATTGTTGTAACATCCCCTTAGGCTTCTGTCTCTCAGCTTTAAATTTTTGACAAACCATGCATCGAGAGACATATTCAGCAACATCTCTTTTCAGCCCATCCCACCAGAAGTACTCTTTCAGGTCTCTATACATCTTCTTGCTTCCAGGATGAATATATAATGAAGAACTATGAGCCTCATCCAGAAGCTCCTTCTTTAATTCAGGGATTGGAGGAACAAAAACCCGATTCTTGAACTTTATTATCCCATCACCATAATTGTTGAATTCATGAACATTTCTCACCTTATTTTGTAACTAGAAATCTTTTTTCTGTGCCTCCTGAATCTTCACATGTATAGATGGTTGATCATTCATTTGAGAAAGATATGATTTCTCCCCTTCCATTAAAATTCCAAGATCCATCCTTTTTAAATCCATAAATATTGGATATTTTGTGATCCTCATCACGGATAAGCTAGCATGGTCTTGTCAACTTAATGCGTCTGCTTCCTTGTTTGCATTCCCTGGTGGTAATGAATTGAGAAGTCATAATCCTTAATCAGCTTCAACCATATTTTTTGACGCATATTCATCTCCTTTTGTGTGAAAATTTACTTTAAACTTTTATGATCTGTATAAATATCACACCTTTCACCATAAAGGTAATGCCTCCAAATATTTAATGCAAAAATTACCGCAACTAACTCAAAATCCTGATTTTGGTAATTTTTCTCATGGATTTTCAACTGTCATGAGGCATAAGATATCACCATATCATTTTGCATCAGAACACACCCCATTCCCTTCTTTGATGAATCACTGTAGATCACAAACCTTTCTCCACTGCAAGGTATTGTGAGCATAGGTGCACTGGCTAACATTCTTTTTAGATCTTTGAAATTTTCTTCACATTCCTCCATCCAAACAAAGTTAACTCCTTTTCGAGTCAACTTGGTGAGTGGGATAGATAAACTTGAAAAATCATTCACAAAACGTCGGTAATATCTAGCCAAACCAAGAAAAATTCAGATCTCAGTTACTGTTGTTGGTCTCGACCATCTTTCGATAACCTCTATTTTAGCTAGATCCACAGATATCCCCTCTTTTGAGATTATGTGACCCAAAAATGCAACTTTTTGAATCCAAAATTCACACTTTGTAAATTTGGCATAAAGCTTCTCCTTTCTTAGGGTCTTTAATACAATTATCAAGTGATCTTCATGTTCTTCCTTGCTCTTTTAATAGACAAGAATATTATCTATAAATACTACCACAAACTGATAAAGATAGTATCTAAAGACTATATTCATCAGATCCATGAAGATAAAAGGGGCATTAGTAAGACCAAGTGGCATCACTATAAATTCATAGTGTCCATACCTTGTACGGAAAGCCGTCTTTGGTATATCCTCCCTTTTGACCCTTAATTGATGATACCCTGAACGATGATCAATCTTGGAAAAGTATTGAGCTCCACGTAGTTGGTCAAATAGGTAATCAATGTGTGGGAGAGGATATTTGTTCTTGATAGTGATCTTGTTAAGTTACCGATAATCAATGAAGAGTCTCATTGATCCATATTTCTTCTTAACAAACAGAACATGTGCTCCCAAAGGTGACACACGAGGGCGTATGAATCCTTTATCAATATTCTATTGGAGTTGCTTCTTCAATTCCTGCAACTCAATTGGGGCCATTCTATAAGGTGTCTTTGAAATAGGCAAAGCACAAGGTACAAGTTCTATTGAAAACTCAACTTCACGATTTGGTGGAAGACCTGGAAATTCCTCCGGAAAGACATCATCAAATTCCCGTACAATGGGAATATTATTAATCGTGTGTTTCTCTCCAACCGTTTGAGATAAATAACCTTCATTTAGTGGAATCAAGACCCATAAGATAGAAGAAATTTCCACTAGAAGGTTATGTTCATCCTTGAATCGATAGAAGATCATAGATTAATCTGGAATATGAAATGTGACTTCCCTTATTTGGATATTGATATGAGCTCCATATAAAGAAATCCAATCCATGCCAAGAATAACATCAAATTCCACTATAGGAAGGATCACAAGATTTTCAGGAAGCACTTTCCCACAAACTTCAATCGGAGAAGAATTGTAAACTTTTGATGTGACTGTTGTGCCATTAGGAGTTGTCACAGCCAACTCAACATCTAATTGTTGAGGTATTATGGTGATACCCTTAGAAAATTCTTCAGAAATAAAAGAGTGGGTGGACCCAAAATCCAATAAAACATTTTATACTTTAGAGTGGATGGTAAGTGTACCTCTCACTACTTCGTTGTCGTACTCCACATCGCCGATAGTAATTGCATGTGAATTCCCTTTGTCTTTGGCCTTAAGAGTTTGTTGACGTCGATCATCATCATCAACCCCTGGATTTGGGCATTGATTGGAATAATGCCCCATCTCCTTGCACATGAAACATTGAAGTGTAGTAGGTTCATTCTGTGTATCCCTTCCTTTTTTTGCATCATTAGACATCTTCTTCCCATTATTTCGACATTCAATTGTCCGATAACCTTCTTTTCCACACTTATAACATTTTCTTGTCCCCTTAAGACAATTTCCTCCATGTTTCTTTCCACACATTGAGCATAAGGAAAAAATAATCTTCTTTTCAGTGTGGTCTTTATATTTTCTTTTGAATTCCATTTTCCTCTTCTTATCAAACCCATGTGACTGATGGGTTACACCAATGTCCATCTCAACCTTGAGAGCACATAGAACAATTTCCTCGTAGCTATTGAAATCCTTTATGGCTAACGCCCTTTGAAGAGTTGGTTTTAAGCCACCAAAGAATCGATCGATCTTACTCCCATGTTGGATAATAATTCCGGAAGCGTACCTTGAAAGTCTTGTAAAAGTTTCTTCATAGGTACCAACATATTCATCATCCTTTTTCATCATTTCAATAAACTCCTTCTCCACCTCTATTCGAAGAATACGAGGGAATTACTTATTGAAAAACAAGTTCTTGAACTCGTCCCATTCTGTGGACTCAATTTCATCCCTTTGCCTCATTTTCTTAATAAGATTCCACCATTGGCATAACCTTCCAAACGATACATTGCTATGATGACTTTAACATGTTCAGAACATTGAAGAACTGAAAATAACTTTTCAGTGGTACTGATCCATTGTTCACCCACTAATGGATCAGAAGACCCGCTGAATGAAGGTGGACGCTGCCTCATGAAGGATTCTATAGAATGTTGCTCCTTCCTTTTCTCATTTGGAAGTCCCACATGATTCATAGCTTGAAAAAGTTGTGTGAGCATGGCTACAAGATTTTGCATTCCAGCTCCCATAATGTTTGGTTTCTCAGGGGGACAATCATTGCATTGACCGTTGAATTCTGCATTAACACGGTTTCTTCAGGTTCCAGCCATTGACTAAAACCAAGAAGAATAGTGTGAGAAACACTAACTATAATAGGAAAAGCACATAATCAAGAATAAAATTTCACACATAAGGTCTTATCATTGGTTGTTCATGGAAATTTCTAAAACACAAAGATTTTGTTCTATGATTAGACATATCCTTAGGTTTCTTACTAAGTCATTCACAACCTAGTTTCCAAAGGTTGACTATACATTTCCTCTGATACAAAATATAGCGACCCTTACTTTACATACATGGTTAATACTTCAAAATTGAAGCATACTTATTACATCATATAACAAAACCATGAAAGGACCGTATAGGTATAGTGTCTTTAGAAACTGGGAAACATAAACAACTGGTTCATAAAGCATCTACATTGTCTCCCATTTATTTTATCATATCTATAGTCTCTTTTTGGATTATCTTACTTAATACCCTTCTTCATGACCTGGGGAAAGAAAACATACAAAAGGGTGATCTCAAATTCTCAGTAATGGTTAAAAAAAGAAATATCAATCACATCAAATTCATAAGAACATAACATTTTGGAAATCTTACCCTGCAAAAGAGATCATAATTTCATAACATGGGATAAATCATGGTAGTGAAATGTAATCCCAATAATCATAAGATAAAACATGAAACTTTTTGGCATACACACATAATCATAGAGAATCATTTCTTTTTAGTCAAGACTCATTGCCAAGACTATCTTAGTGGACAAAGTCCATTTCTGAACCGAGTTCACTCCTCGTTTCAGTCCTGTTTTACTAAATCGGTTTAACCTGTCGTTCCTACCATGTCTATCTCATGAGATATTAAATATTTACCCAATTCATTGGAGGACCCATCTCATAATGATTCCATTCGTATGTGTGCCACAAAATCATAAATCATACATCATTGCATAACCCATGTAATAAAAATGGGATTCATAAACATCGTGACATCATAAAACAATTCATATAAGATAAATGAATTCATAAAAATAATTTCGTCACAAAATAATAAAATCAATTTAATAATAGGTATAGAAACAAAACCCTATAGTATCTAAGATGGAAAATAATTTTGATAAAACACTTGAACTCCATTCTTGAATAAAATATCCCTTCTACTTCAAAAACATTTTTCCTTTCATAACATGTCATAAAATTTTAAAATAAAAGAATTTGATTAAAAATAAACATGAAAACATGTAAATGAAGCTTCTTGGAATTAATGTTTTAAAAATCCATTCATGTCGTATAAGTTAAAAAAACATTCTTCTCGTACTTTTGTCGGAAAAGTCAAAAAGTACCTCGTACGAAAAACGACAAAAGATTCCTTTCATATCCTTTACTAAAAACCCAAAGAAGGGTAAAATTGTATTTAAAAAATTGTAGGTCGATGGAAACAATATTACATATTGAGGTAACATGGATGTGGATGATAAAATACACCCCAGTAAATACCAAAGTATAAACAACCTTGGATAAAAATAATATTGAGATATTTTCCCTTACCTTAGGTCCAATTTGCTTCATAAGTGTCCAAAACTCCTTTATAATGATTTAAATAATGTTATTGACTTATTCTAGAATCATAATTATTGTTATGATATCATATATGGTAATATTCATAGCTTCTTATTAGTAATATTTCATTACTACTTGTTATTCGGGTGTTTATTACTTTTTGTTCTTATGAGTGTTTTGTCGAATAAATTATTATTCTTATCTTTAGGTTATAGATACCTCCTTTTCATAATTCTATTAGTGTACTATATATCATATTTATTCAGTCAATTAATTTATATAATCATTATGAAATGAAGATCATGTAGAACGAATCACATCACATCTTGGAGACAGTATTCTGTACGTATGCACGTGCGATGATATCGTTCCCATGATCGTGGAATTGTATTGGAGTGTATGTATACTATTTCAGAATCAATAACACTTTAAATTAATCATATATAGTTATTTACTTGCACCATTATATCCATCCAAGTAAGGTGGTTATTGAAAATAGATTACCCCACGACGTGGAGACGATATTCCGTACGCACGCATGCGTGGTGATTTCGTTTTCCATAGGATGAATAGATGGTGAAATAGGGTTGTTTCATACTTACAATAACATATAATTATATTATAGATATTTATGTTATTAATTCATAATGAAACAACAAAAGAAGAAGAAGAAGTGGAAGAAGAAATAAAGTTGAATGAATCGGTAACAGACATTACCTCTTCTTTAAAGAGCCTCTTTGAGACCTCCTCTTAGGGCACTAAAATTGGTCTTTGAAGAAGACCAGGACCTATAAAATGTTTCAAGGGAAGTGGGAAATTGAAATGGGTAGGTATCGGATGATCTTGAAGGCTCAAATTTCTGTGAGGAGGAGAGGGAGGAGGTGCCCTTTTATAAGGGAGGAGAGGGGCACCTATGGAAATATAAGAAATATTAGTTTATATTAAATCCCAAACCCACTTAAAAACTTCCAAAATGACTCATATATGAATATTAGATGATATAGGGTTGTAATATCATCAAAAAATAAAATTTAGACATTTTAGGAATTTATTTTAAACATTATCAATTTGATTTATCCTTATTTATCAATTTCATTTTATTTGTGGTAATAATAATCTAAATTTTAAATTATTATAAATTATTACAGATGGGTTGTGAATTTTCCATAATTTGACACTTTATGACATTGTCGACCATATAAATATTAATTTATAATTTTTAAATATTTTTGTGATTTTAAACAATTTTATAATATGTTATTTTTATAAAATAACAATAGTGTCAATTTTGACACTATTCATTTATTTGAATTTAAATAAAATATATACAGAAGATATGTTGGAAATAAAAGCTTTAATAGATTCATTAAATGTCATATGTATCTAGAAAATTAGTGGAGAACATTAAATAGTTCATATAATATTTATTTTAATATTTTTAAAACCATTTATTTGATATTTAAATTAATAAAATAATTTCAACATCACTATTGTGTTATAATTAATGGTAATTATTTAATCCCTAAAAATTATAAATAAATTCTTATGATGTATATAATTGTATTATATTTTTGTAGACTATTAATGTTCGAAGTTTCATTAAGTTTATCACTAAATTAAAATTATTATACTTATAAGATTTATGAGGTGACATGTTGTCACATTCTTTGGTTTTAATAATAATTAAATTATTTTCATGTAAAAAATTCCATTAAATGAATCTAATCCGACCCTCAGGTGATATGGGTCAACTTTTAGTCATCCAATAGGATTTTGGTAGGTGTTAGGGTAATTGTATAATCTTATAGTTACCCTTAATTACCTGATTTACCTTTAACTATGGTAAATAAAATTTAATGTAGTTACTATTCATAATGCCCAAAAATACAAAGTAGCCTATTAACATAATTTGGACCCACTGATTCCAAATATGGAATTCATTTTTCAAAATTCAAAACATATAAGTTGCAGTAATTATTTTAAAATAAATCCCATTGTTAAGAAAACAGGTTTTAGAAGTTAAAACATTGCCAAAGATTGAAATGTTTTTACCTGTGAATTCAATGTTAAATTAATGCTAATGGAATACATTATATTAAATGGTAAAAATATATTCTATTTATACTTTAAAACCATTCAATATTATAATTTAACAATATAAATTATCTCAATGAAAAAAGTTGTTTTTAATAAAAAATTAGTGTATTTTTACTATTCATCAAAGTATGAAAGTTATCAGAAAAATATCAAAAATTAATCCAAAGTAAATTTTTATACCCTGATTCAAAAGATCAATTTTATTTTGTCAAATTAAACTTATAATCAAGTCAAAAACTAGATTTAATGTGGGTGCACCATCAAAAGGCGACAAAACTGCATTTTTTGAAAAATACTTATTTTACCCGAATAATTTATTTTTTTCTCTTACAATGATCTAGAAAATGTGTAAGATGAATAATAAAATTCAAAATGTAGTTAATACAATTCATAACATCTAGTTCATAATAATATATCATTTTTTAGTGAAATCCGGTATTGCGTACTACACACGCTATCAAGGAAGGTCGTGATTGCGTGTAATGCAAGCCAAGTCCGCATTGTGTGCTGTGAAAGATTCCTTTGGTGTGGCATATAACATAAGACAAAAAAAATTTCTCATAAAATCTCAAGGTGTTACAGGTAGAGAATGAAAAGTTTCCCCATCTTGATGTTACTAGAAGAGGGTTTTGTGTATGCAGTCTAAAACGACGCTTCATCAGATAGACTAGGATGTTTCCTGATGCAGGAGTGAACAGTGATCTCCTACAACTCACGACTATTAAGACAGAACTATTAGAAGTATGAAACCCATGACCTAGCATTAGCAGTAGTGGTCATTGCTTTGAAGATGTGACGACACTACTTGATGGGTCAACGGTTTACCGTATACTCTGATCATAAGAGTATAAGGTATATATTTTCATAGAAGGACCTGAAATTGAGACATCAGGGATTTCTCGAGTTCCTATAAAACTAAGACATTGAAATGGTTTACAATCTTAGGGAGGGAAATGTGGGGGAAGATGCACTCAGCGGGAGGTTTGGTTTACAGTTGTTGAGTGAGGAGATAGAGCAGCTAGTCATGTTGCAGTTATCCATCATGGATAGTTATGGACCAGTATACCTCTAGTATAGGAATGTCACTCCCCCAATCCTTCAGCGAGTATGGGAGGAACAGCTTGGGAACATTGGCTGCAAGGCCCGATATGCTCAGATATCCTCAGTATGGGCTCCTAAAAGATTTTCTGAAGGTGGGGAGCATGCCTTCTTTTTTAGTGGACATTCTGTGGTACCGGAGACGCAAACAGAGGGTGTTTTGAGGGAGTCCACACATCCCTTTTAGTGGTATATCCTCATGTAAAAATGTTGTACCAGGACCAAAGACATCAGTATTGGTATCCAGGGATAAAGAAAGCTGTGGAAGAGTTCGTTTCATGACGCCTCACATGTCAGCAATTGAAGGTCGAGAATCCAGTTCTAGCTGGCTTTGTACATCCACTATAGGTTCTATAATGGAGGTGGGATGTTATCTCCATGGATTTCGGGACATGACTACCACCTATGTTCAAGGTCCATGATCCCATTTTGGTGATTTTTGGAAGACTCACTATGTCGGCCCAATTCATACCCATCCAAGAGCATGGATCAGTAGAGGTCCTAGGATGCCTCTACGTACAAGAGATAATACAACCTCATGGGGTTCCATCGACAATAATTTTAGATCATGATTCTCGTTTTACATCCTGGTTGTGGAAGGGATTAAAGAAGGAATTCAGAAATCAACTACACTTGAGCACTCCCATTCACACTCAGACAGATTGTCAGATGGAGCAAACCATACAAACACTAGATAACATGCTCCGTGCTTGCGTCTTTGATTTTGGCCGTAGTTGGGAAGATCAATTTAACTTGGTGGAGTTTTCATACAACAACAGCTATCACTCCACCATCAACATGGCACCATTTGAAGCCTTGTATGGGCGACTATGTAGATCAACTCTATGTTGGGAAAACATAGGGGACTTAGCATCATGGGTCTAGAGTTGGAACATGCTACCACTGAGAAGGTGTAGGTCATCCATGAGTGCATGAAAACTTCAAAAAAGTATGAAGAAGTCTAATTCTGATAGGAGATAATGTCCCTAGGAGTTTGATGAGGGTGGTCATGTTTTCCTTCAGGTCTCACCTCAAAAAAGATTGAAAATATTTGGTCAGGGTGACAAGATATCTCCAAGGATTATCAGAACATTCCAGATTCTCAGTAGAGTAGGTGAGATGGTGTACCGGAAAGATCTTCCCCCACAGATGCACCTGGTGCATAACATTTTCCACGCGTCACAGCTTAGGAGACACGTGCTTGATCCATTGCACTTCATCGACTAAGGTGAGATGGACATTGATGATGGGGTGACATTAGTAGAGTTCCTGACAGAGATAGAGGATCGACAGGAGCAGGTCATTCATGGATGGTCGATCACTTTAGTGTTTCTTTGGTGGCAGCACATGAACCTCAATGAGAGAACATGGGAGAGGGAGGATCATATTTGTGACCAGTACCACAATTAGTTTTCTTCGATTTTTTTTGTGGATTTTGGGAAGAAGTCCCTAAGGTGGGGATAATGTAAAGACCCTAAAATTCCATGTTTTTTAATTATATGGAATTATTAAAAGATTGTGAAAATTGACATCATGTGATTTGGAGGCCCGAAGATCCTAGAATGAATTTTTAAACCTTTTTTATGGTAAATTTTGTAAATATGAGGGTAAAAATTTAAATAATTCAAACCAGTGCTACCATTAAAAATATGAGGTCACCATTGGACTCACAATACCAATATTCTTTTAAGGGAAGCATAAAATTGTTTGGAAAAAGTTGAAAAGAAAAGTTAATTTTTGAGACTTTCAGAAAATAATAATAAAATAACAGAAGATGTTATTTTATACATTTTTCAATAGTTGAGCGGTGAATGGAGGGACAACATTGTAACATTAGGAAATAAACACGGGTCATTTAATGACTTAAACCTCCCACTATGTAACTAAAACACTTCGGGTTTATTAGGTTCAGTAATTTTGATTCATTAATGAAACCTAATAATGTACCAATGTGGGAGGTTATTCATTTATTTAATCAAATCATTGGACTGGGTTTTGGGAACCCACATAATAACTCCTAATGAAGTGCTGACTACATCGTCATCCAATGAAGAATATAGTTTTAATGATTCTTATTGAAGAATTGATCTGAAGTTGGATGAACAATGATCGATAACACAGGTAGACCACCTTTTCTTCCTCAGGAAAACCCAACGTGTTCAATGTAGGGGTTTTCCTTGTTTTTTTCAATTGATTTAGGAATTCATCTTCTCATGATGATTTTGCAACTCTTCCCTTGTTATAACGCAAACACGGAGGGCGTGGGCCGAACCGAACAAGGCCCAGACCCTCCGCCATTCTTGGATTGGTTAAGTTCTTCATGGGAGATGGAGCAACAAGGAGGAAAGGCTAAACCGAGGGCCACTCAGTGTAGGTGGAATTGCAGGAGGACCATAGGTGCAGATGGGAATTAAATCAGACCACTGGAACTTCACTGGTGTCCCGCAGATGTTCTGCTAGTGCTGCACCACCGGCGTGGTGGCTCCTGTAATCGACGATGGTGACCGGCCATGGTCGACCGTCAAGAGGTGGTAGTGTCCGAAAGCGCCACGATAGATAAAGGTAGAGGGTGACCATCATTGGATGAGTTGATGCAGGAAGCGCGCCACAGTAGCACACCACTTCTTTGAGCTATGGCGGAGGATGGACTCACCCCCGCGGGTCCAGCAGTTGAACGGTCCATGAAGACCGGTCAGGTGGAGTGGTTCTAACTAGCACTGCTAATGGAGGAACCCAAATGGACTTAGTCTATTCATGAGGGGAGCAGATAACCACACCCAAACGGAGGTCGGCACATATCCAGTGGGCCGAGCTGGTCCAACGGCTCGATGGGCTACGCTCAGCATGGCGGGACGGGCTAGTCTCGTGGCCCAGTAGGCTAAGCCCGTAGTCCAGCCGATTCGACCCATCACTAGTAGGCCGGAGCAGGCCCAACCAGTTCGGGCTGGGCCTATTGGACCAGGTCGGACAAGATCCAGACCGGATCCAGACCCTTTTTGGCCCAGTTTCTCTTAATGGGGCATATATTCTAAACCAGGAGACCATTTGAAGAAACTTCTATGGCACTGGTACCCTTATGAAGATGAAATACATTTAAGATACTTCACTTGAGTTTTGGGGAAATATTTAGTATAGATGGGTTGGATCGAACTTGAATCAAACCTGTCCCTCAGCACTAAAATGCCTATTACATACAGACCGGGCGTCTGATTGATGTGCCGTCTATTATGTTGGAAGCCTAATGACACAGCGGTTCATCAAGTTACTTATTCATTGGAATTCATGGAAATTGATGTATGACCAATGTATTGTGGTGGGGAACCTCATGGAATCTAGCGTTCTATGTGTGGGAATCCAGTGGCTGGATGTGACGTGATGAAGGAATAATGATCCTCTGTGGGTTAGCAATTGCGATCCTCTGTGGGTGAACAAAAAGCGATCCTCTGTGGTTGATCACTTAGTGATCCTCCCTGGGTCACCAGTTAGTGATCCACTATGGGTCAACACCTAGTGATCCTCTTTGGGTCAACACTTATTTATCCTTTGTGGGTTAGCAGTTAGAAATCTTATGTGGGTCACAACCTATCGATCCTCTGTGAGTCACCACTTAGTGATCCTTGTTAGGTCAACACCTAGCAAACCTCTGTGGTTTAGCACCTAGAAGTCCTATGTGGGTTAGATCCATGAGACCTTGTGCAGTTCAGTAGAAAAAGCCTCTCAACATAATAAGATAATCTAGCTTTATGACTAATCATATTTATTCTTTTCCATTAAGTTGTATACCTGGTGTGAGCTAACTTTTACATTGTGCTTTGTGATTGAGATCATGCATTGTGGTTTTTCCATTGCGGAATTCTGAGACCTTAAGGGGTCTTGGGGTCCCTACTGAGTATTTTTATACTCACCCTTACATGGGCTTCACCCACACCTTGTTATGTCTTGTGCAGACGAAGGACAAGCTTGACCAAGGTTTGAGAGCCCGGACAATACAATGAACGTAGTAGACCAGTTGAAGTGGACACCTGCAATGATGATTTGTACCTACCCTTCATGTAGGATCCTTATAAAGTGACCTCAAGGGCTATTATTATTTTTTTCAATATTTTTCTTTTAGTTAGGTTTCTTTTTTGGCCCATTCTTCTTCAGTACACACTTATACTTTCAACAGTTATAATACGTGGTTTTTTATTATTGTGTACCACGTTTGAGTGTTATAGGATTAAAAGGAAATGACTTCCCATTTTAGGGATATTCCTTTTTTCTTTTAGTCACCAACCCCTAGCATATAGAAGGAGGGATTGGGGTAGTCACGACATGAGCCATGGGGGACGGGTAGTGACATCTACGGATGGTATGCCACCCTCAAATGAATTTGAGATCATTGTTCATTCATAAGGCCTCTCTACAATGAAGATGTAAACCTTGGATCTCAATCAGAGACTATAAAAGAGGGAAATCCATTTAAACGAATAGTCTATTTCACATATGCAATTCCCAAATCATCAACTCTGGTTGTACCAAGAATGGGTAAAAAGTGAGATTATTTGGTCAGGTGACTGACCACAATCCATATCACATGATTATCCCAATGGGTATGTGACAACCCAACCAAAAAGTACATAGAGGTTTCATCCCACTTTCATGTAGAAACTGGAAGTAGATAAAAAACCCAAAGGTCTCTAGTGCTCAAAGATGACCTGAATTCACGTATAACTATGAGATTCTAAATTAGCAATGCCCCATATCATTCCTTTCCACAAAAATCATCTTCGTATGTTATCGAACATCTTCATAGTTTCTGTGTGCATTAACCACTGGGAAATATGAAATACACCATCACAACTTCTCTTACCACTAACCGAATAATGAAATAATTATTGAAACAAAGAATAACATACATGGTGAACAACCACTCAAAAATGGTCTTTCCACCATATAGGGAGTCTTTAATGCCACATAACTCATTATCAAGTTATTGTTCCTAATGAATCATCTAGAAAAGATTTGAGGTCAAAAATACATTGGGAAATGAAACTAATACCCCTACTTCCCGAACTCCGATATAGAACTATGAAAAAAGATCCACCATGTTCAACTCATTTGATGATTATTTCATGGCCTTGATCAGAAGTTTCCTGCTCAAATCATGCATGATGACATGCACTTTCTGGATAATATAGGAAATTTCAAAGTCAAATGACTATATTTTTTCCACTTAATTCCTATGGAATAGATTCAAATATTATGATATAAATCAAGATCGTGTCATTAGAATACATAGTGAAACTTTATCCAAAACGGTAATGCCGCCAACTCTTAAGCGCATGTATCAAATCTACAATTCAATGTCATGGGTAGAAAAATTCTAATTATGTGGCCAATTCTTTTGAGAGCCACGATAGATGACATGATCACCCTCCATAAGAACATAACCAATACCTAAACATGACATATCATAAAACACCACATATCTTACTCATACTATGGAAGAGTCAACATTAGTTCAGTAGTAAAAATACATTTCATCACAAGAAAAATATGATATTTTTTATCCCATGAAATATTTAATCCCTTTTTATTTTGAGGAGTAATAATAGAAGGTAATATTGATAGTACATTAATAAATAATGATAATATCTATCTAACCCTAAAAGATATGAATTTTGAAAACATTTAATGGTTTCTACCATGAAATAATAGACTTAACCTTCTCAACTTCAACCAATATACCATATTATGAAACTAAAAATCCAAAGAAATTCACTTCCCAAATCCAGAAATCACATTTATATATCATGGAATAATGTTACTGATTTTTCAATAATTAAACACTTTCTCCTAGATAACAGACATGATATTCCTTGGAATTTGAGTAAACATGATTCTCATCCAAAAGAATGCCATGAAAGTATCAATATACCCATGGTACGTCCTATTCATTAAATCCAAAAATTCTATATGAATATTTGTTAAGAAAAAATCCCATGACAAGGTACTCATAATGAACACACCTTCTCTGGAAAGATATTTTATGAATGTTAGATTCTTTTAATCTCAACTGATGATAACCAAAACTAAGAAAAACCTTCAAGAACCACTTTTCCCTTTCAAATAGGGAATGAGATCATCAATCCATGAAAATGGTTATTTTTTCATTACCATAAATTGATTTTTTTTTGTTATTCAACCCAAAGGTGTAGGGAACCATACGATTTCAAAAGAAAGAGAACATGAACCTCCCAAGAAAATACACTTGTGAGTATAAATCCATTCTAAAAAATCATTCAACTGAGTATTAAAATAAATCATTTCAGTTAGTTCCATGAAATAAAAAGTAATAGATACTAACTTAGTACCCCATAATAAATTAAATTAAAAACTCCACTTCCCTTACTAGAGGAAAACCATAGAAGTTATAAGGAAAAAAAATCATGAAACTGAAGAAAAAATGGAGGGATATCACCACTCATGGATTTCAAATCCATATTAATATTAAATACATATATTATTTTTACCAAACACTGAATAATAAGGATTGGTTTTACTCATTCATAGGTCCCATTCTCCTCAGAAGACATGAAAAACCCAATCAAGTGTTCTAAAGGAGACCCATTTAAGGTAGCGATCGATTCTGGATTTATTGGAAATGATCTAATCCATTCTGAATAGGATTTTAAGAGGCTTCATGTTGAGAACTAGAAAATATTAGGAAAGATAAATCCCTGAAAAATTGAACACCAAAGAAGGAAAGGGTATTCCCTTCTCTCTCTTTGTTTTGAGGGGTGTAGTAATATAAATCACATATGATAATAGCTCCATAGGAAGATTTAGAAGACTCATAATATAGGTTGATATAAATTAATGAGATGAACTAGTATCAAATAAAGTTGTAAATAAAGAAGAATATATTGTGATAATACCTCTCATGGTCGCTGGATCCATAATTGCTTCCTCGGTAGATTCATTCACTAATGGAGAAGCTTTTTTTTTTATACCTATGTCTGGAACCCCTTTTTTGTGAATCATCTAATTTTACCTCAATAAGTTTCTAGATTTGACGATCCCAAGATACTATGTGGAGTAGAATTGGCATGATTAAACTTATGTAGGTGACTTAAGGGTCCATAATAACTACATAACTTCGGTGTAATAGTGAAAACTCATTTTTAATAACTTGGATTTCAATACTGATAGAAAATAAAATAGAATCATCTAATAATTACAAGTGGTGTAGAATATGTTTTTATAATCTCCATGATAAACATCACTCTTACACTTTCCATTTAAGGAAGTCAATGGAATTCTATTGGGAGAAAATGAAACACAAGGTAACTGTTAATTAAAAGCTAAGTCCATCTCAACCATCTACGATATATTTAGTACATCAACATATGGAGGGTGGTAAAGTAAGAAAAAATGATAATGAATAATAGATTGAATTCCTCTCTCGAACCATTGAGTCTTCATCTTCTAATTAGATACAATATAATGTGAAAACTTTTCATGCTTAGCAATGTGATTTTTGTATTTGGTACTGGTCCTATCATCCTTCTTGAGTTTGAAATATACTACATCATTGGAAAAAAGCATCAAATATGGATAGAAATGATCGGTTAAATGAAATTTAATGTCCCTACTATCTACACAATTGTTATGATTTTCGATCACCATCACGTCACGCTATCTCATATTAGGTACCTCTTTCTTGACGGTGTCACATTTCACATTGATTGAATCATTTGTTTCCATGAACATAAACAAAAGTTCAACTATATTCAACTAATACATAGCCTCTTGAAGATCGATTGAGCCTTTGAACAGCAGTGGATTCAAGTGAAAGAATTTTAGAACGTGAATCCCGAATTTATCCCTTTAAGGTTCCACAGCTAGAGCCTAAATGGGAATCAATATAGTTTCCTTTCCTAGATCTTGGAAAAAATACACAAAAACCTCAAACATATTCTGGTCGAAGAGTGGATTTTTTCACTTTTGTTCATTAGTATCTTCCTCTTGGATCTGATTCACATTTCTTCTTGAAGTCATGATGAAATAAAACATTATCATGAAACATTGAAGATGTTAGAATGTTATACAGATCAATACTCAAACTTAATAAAAAATGATATTATCCCATCAAATAGATAAAAAATATTTTTATTTCAATCTGTCTAAATCGAAACTAGGAAAAATACTTGAAAAATTCCTCAACAAAACTTTCCCAAGACACCCCTTGTGACCTATGGATCATTACTATCAGAGATGGACTGACCCTGACTCATAACTGCCTCTTAAGTCTTTGAAATATCTCAAACATCATAATAACATCAATTCATGATTATTAACCAACACCTTCCATACCACTTCATCAATATCTATCCCAAATACCCTAACACACATATAAATGAGATGACATTGACCGAGCATGAAGGGTATTCCCGATCATTATGGGTTAGATACTAGTGTTGGGACCACTTTTGTGACTGATTTTTATTTTTTGTCAACAGTTATCAATAATAATCCAAATGATGAAGTATCTCCAATGTTAATGGAGGATTGTTGAAGTGATGATTCATAGATAATTGATATTAAATATTTCATTTGATTCCATGCTTGGGAAATTATTTAGGATGTATAAATCAGATGATTGTTGAACAAGTCTTAATAATAAAATACTTGTATTAAAGGTGATACATGGTTTACACCAATGAAGTATCATCCATTTGAGGATGATTGAAGTTATTTGTAATTTATATTCCTAAAAGAAGAGAAGAGGAATAATGGAGGTTGAAGATGAATAAAGAAGAGAGTGTGAAAGGGGTATGGAGTTCTATGAACTATGGTGGCAATGCATGAGTTTCAAGTTCAAAGGTAGCCATGAATTTTATGTTATAATTTTTATTATTTGGAATACCCAAAAAATATGGCAGCCAACCATGCTAGCTAGATGGACTTAACCAAGGGTGCATGTGGGACCCTAGTTTTACCACACACAAGGGAATCCTGCTAGGCTGGCTGGTTAGCCACATGCAGGGTTATGTGTAGGCCCACAATAGAGCACGTGGGAGAGCCAATGCATAGGTTGGGACGAAGGCCTGTAGAAAGTGTGTGTGTAGAGAGTACCCATGGAATCCATTACGGGGTGATACCAGGGAGTGGGAAAGAATAATATGAGCATGTGGTGGATCAACTTGATACTAATACCATGCCACTGCAACATCCTTAATTCGATGTTGGATGAGATTTTTAATGAATGGAGTGATCCCCACCATCGGATGCGATCATGTTTCATCTAACTGATTGATCTATTTTAAAATATACGAACATGTCGTATCCATCATATCTGTGCCAATAAAATTATCAAAATGACATCCAAACCATCATCTTCATCCTTTATCCATCTAAAGGGTTCCCGATGTAATAGTACAATGGAGACATAGTTTTATGTCCATGATTGATCTTCCATCGACCATTAATGATCTACTCTCCAACATTAGGGTCATTAGATCAAACCGAGATGATGCATGCAACCTACATCTTGAATGCAAGTGGGTATTTCGAAGAAGAAGTCTTGGCTGATGAAAACAGAGTTTCGAGGCCACATAAGGCATAGATGAAGCATGGTTGTTCATGAAATATATTTTCGTATGATCCTCATCTAATTAATGCGATGTTTTAACTACAATGGCATATGCCACTCCAAAAAAAAACACACCATAATTCTAAGCGTATCTTTAACCATGTTTGAATATTTTAAATGCAGAAGATATGGACTGATTCAAATGAAGATTTGAGGAGCATGTTATATGGGATTAATACATTGATAATGTTTGTGACCATTTCCTATAAAAGGACCTACACAAATGTTAGGGAGGTTGATTCTCATTACATATTCTAAGGTGTTCATGTTTTTCAGATAAAAAGCACTCCTAGTTTGTTGTTCTACACGAAGGACAATGATATCCACACATCATTTTGTTTTTGTGAAGAATAGGAGTCCCACATGACTTAGACGAGTGAAACACAATATCAAATGTGCTTCATGATGAACTCTTTTCCACAATGAAAAGGGATAGCACAAACATGTCTCCCTGTATCATGCAATGAACTATGATCTGTGAAGTCTATTTTGTGTGAGAAGATCTTTAGAGTTTTATGAGCCAGTGCTTGAACAAAGCACTCCCATTGTGATTTGATATGACCTTGATCTGTTAAGGCCATGGATTGCACAAGGGGTGATCATGATTTTGTTTTCACGTTAAGAAGCTACACTATTTACATGAGGGTCTATTTTTAGAGAATAAGGAGATTGCACATATACAGGTAGTGTGGATGTATGTTCATGATTTATAGTCACCCAAACCAAGTGAAAATGTTGAAATGGAAAGGGAAAGGGTAGAAGAGAAGATGGCGTGTGTGTGTTCAATGGGATTCACACCTTCATGGCTATTTTCTTATAATGATATGAAAGAGACGAGTAAGATCATTTGTGTGTTAAAAAAAAGTAGATAGTGGTTTGAACCAAAAAGCAAGTGAATTCTTACCTGAACACATAAAGAATCACTTGAAACCTGAACATGTGTTGTGCAAAGAGATAAATAAACAGAAAACAATTCATGCATTCCTGAATGCATTCTTTAAGACTAAAGGACAAATAAATGGTTATCTTTTTAAGAGACCCAAAATATATTTGAAATCATGAAGTTCACATGATCTAATAGGGTTATAATTCAAGAAGAGAGTAATTGGTTATTGTGAAAGATCACTGCGGAATAATATTACTGGAAGAAGGAGAATAATGTTTTTCCAACTACATATTGATCTTTATTCATGGTTGTGTAATTGTGATGATGTTATGCTAAGCTGGTCGACATTGTTTTAATAATAAAAAAGGGAGTTTTTGATTTTATAATGAATAAGAAGAAGTTTCAATGAATTTGGATTTATACTGAAGAAGAAAGGAAGAAGATTAAAATAAGGAGAAGAAGAAAGTGGAGCTTTTAGTTTTCTACTGGAATGATGCAAGAGGAGTTACTTACATGCTGCTAAGAAAGTAACAAATTGAAGAAGAAGGTAGTGGAAGAGAAAATCAGCACTGTGAGATGCATGAAGTCTCAATAGGTGGAAGACTCTATTAGTATTTCAAACACATTTCAATAGGGAGAATACTATCTTGAATGGTAGTATAAAGAACCATCAAGGATCTACAAGTTGGACTAGATCATCAACAGTTCAGGGAAGTAGAATTGATTCATTCCATCTACAAATTATAGGGATTAAAACTAAATTAAGGATTATTTTCTGTGCCAAATCACTATAAACGGTTACTACATTACAATGTAGAATCTATGTACTGGTCATAACAATACAAGGAAAGGATATAGTTTCTCTTATTCAATGGTGAACCTTGTAAAAATATAAGGTTCTATTTTTTAATACTTTCATATTATTTCATAAAATAGGGAAAATAGTATAGGAAAATCAATATCCAAAAAGGTTAAGAGGTATAGAGAGAAAAATATGTTATTGAATTTAAAAGACCACAGCATTGATTCACCCACTTTTAGTGTTAGTTATATCCCAAACTAGTCTGTTCAATTGGTATCAAAGTAAGGATCACTTCTAATATATTCATTTAAGTGAATGTATTCTCTTTTAAGGTCTTGAATTTATTTATTAAGACCAGTATGATGTATAGTTTCAGTTTATATTTAGTTTTATCTGAGCATAAGTCCATATCTACCAATAAACATGATGAATAGGAAAAAAAGTTAATTGAAGGATGAAAAATAAGTCCCTCTTATATAATGAAGAAGAGGTATTTTTTATATAATTTGTTGACTAAGAAGACATATCTGAAATTTAATGTTAAGAGAATGTGGATCAAGATACCTTGAAGAATATTTATAACCTTCATACCTCACGTGACTCGTAGGTACAATTTAGTACATTGAAAAATTAGTCTCATGATAAAAATTCTAACACAAGTGGTGATGATCAATATAAAAATTATCAAAAGTTAATATTTGATAGATTAATAATGATTCAGAATAATATTCCAGAAGAATGTGTCTCCCTTAGTTGTGGAGTATATCAATATATTCATGAATATATCACCTAGCTGGAATAAGAAGCTGATGTTTTGGAGAAAGGACTGCATGAAAAATTTGTGAATGCTTAATGCTCTCCAGAAAGGCTAGAGCATTTGAAGAATCAAATAGGGAATTTAAAACGAGCATTTAAAAATGGATCAATGATTTTTAAGAAAAGGATGGAGTCAACAATATTCTTGAAGAAAATTTCCTTGAACATGAATATCAGTTAAATAAGAGCATTGATGTTAACTGTTTATATTTGGAATAAACTTTCTAGAAGATCAAGGAACATGAATCTTTATTACAAAAAAAAATTTAAGCTGCGTGGAGATGAAGTTGATAGAATGAAGAAGTATTTTAAAGTGAATATTATTATGATTGAAGATTAGAAAATAATTCTCAATATGAAATGTCTAGAATTGGAATCTCAGTTGTCCAATCTTGAGAAGACACATATTAAATCTTAAAAAATAGGAGATAGTTTCTACTAGAACTCAATGGACATTTCATGAATATATGTTTGAATGAACTCCAACATGTGATAATAACACCATGACATCACTCAATGATCTATCACAAGAAGTTAATAAGAATAAGGTACCATCGATACCATCTTTTACTTATGTTTCTAAACATGATTCCATAAACAGCACAGGTCGAAAGATATATTAAATACAATTATGTTTGGTGTAAGGTGATAAGATACTTACCACCATGGCTATGGTTGATATAAATATTAATGTGGAAGTTGGTTCCCCAGTTAAATTATAATAAATTAACAAGAAGGCCCAATAACATTATTGAGAAGAAATCAGGAAGCCAATATTTGTGGGTCAATGTCGGTGTTGTAAAAAATTTGGGAGTTTTGCATTAAATTTATGGTACAATCCTCATAATATAAAAGTAAAATGGAAGCCTATCTCTAGGGGGAGAAATCCAGAGAATATGAAGAAAAATCTGCAGGTCTAGAAGTATTTGTATACTGCAAACAAATTTGGAATGCTTGATAAAATATGTTATGTATGCAATGGAAGTGGATAGAATGTTGGTGCATGCACATATCAACATGTATTCAAAGATGATAAGATAAAAAAATTTGGCCAGGATTGAAGAAGCATACATGGGAATTAATCAAAATAATGTTTTTAAAAAAATCCTCCCATGATGATTTGAAGAAGGAAAGGTGAGAAAACATTGGATTCTAAATCAAAGAATTTTAAGGGTAGTGCATCCAAAATAAATTCTAAAAAGGATGAAACAGAAAAGAACCTATGTATAAGATCCAAACATTCATCCAAAAATCTAAATGAATTCTGACTTATTTGGCCAGATGATTTAGAAAGAATGATAAAAATAGAGGACAAAACATATAAGGATAGTAAAAACTAAAATGAAATGATTACACATGATGAATAGAATATTAATGAGAGGTTTCAAAAAAATGAAAATATTGTGATAAAGATGTTTTGTGTGAGTGGTGTTACATGGATGGTCCTACTGTCATAAATTACATTGTATTTATTCCTCCATAAGAATAATTAATCATAAGGATGAAAGTTTCACGAGGAGAAAAGAGTGATTTAAAAGATCATCAAGAAATAAGGCTCACACACAATGAAATGGAAGAAGTAATAATACCCACACAACCACATTCAAAATTGAGGATCAAATGTGCAAGTGTGAAGACTAGAGTAAATGAAATGTCTTGGTTAATAGAACCATTTCTGCATTGCTATTGACATTGATGAAGAAAGATAGATTCACCTTATTTCCTTAACTTTCTGTATATTGTATTTGTGTTTATAATATAGGGAATTAATGGTGAAGAAAATACTCATGGAGTGAACCTAATAAGTAGTTTGTGTTTTCAACTCTAAATAGAAAAGATAATTATGTTTCCATCCTTGGAATATTCATTGATTGATATTCAAATATTAATATGAAGAAGGGTCAACTTTGATGAAGATTATGAAATGTTTTTCTATTGAGGAGAGACATATTACAAATATTCCAGAGTTAATATTTCAATTAGAATCAATTCCAATCACTCTAGAAATTTCTTGAAGATCATGTCATTGGAAAAGCCTAGAATGAAAGTGCAAAGCCCCATAAAGATAAGTACATGAGTTCTCATATCTTAAGGTATCAGGATCAATGGTTAATGGAAAACATTCTTATCTAAATAAAATCCCCTTGTTTTCTACACCAAGAATAGCTCAAGTAGACTTAGAGGGAAATGATATATGACACATTTATTAAGTATGGATTTATAACTTTTTTCAATGAAAAAAGAATTTATTGTCAATAAGGGGGAGAGAAAGTGAAATGAACGTTTGAATAGTCAAGGGAGAGGGAATATTCACATTTTTACATTTGGAAATTGACAAATTGTTTATAGAGAGAAAATTGGAGTATTGACAAAAAACAATAGGGAAGATTGTTGGGACCACTTTTGTGTATGAGTTTAATTTGTTGTCAATGGTTTTCAATACTGATCAAAATGAATAAGTAACTAAAAAGTTAATGGAGGTTGGTTGAAGTTATGATGCATGGATAATTGTTATCAAATAAAGAAAGAGATTTCATTCTTGGGAAATTATTCAATTTGAATAAATCATATGATTGTTTCACTGATCCTATGTTCAAAATACAAGTATCAAAGGTGATAAATTGTTAACAACAATGATGTATCATGAATTTTTGGATGATTGAAGTTCTTTGGTATTCATATTCCAAACCAATAGAAGAAGTAGAATGTTGGTTGTAGATGAAGAGAAAAGGAGTGTGTGGAAGAGGCTTGGAGTTCTAAGCACTAATGTAGCCATGCATGAGTTTTGAGTTTAAAGGTGGCCACACACTTTATGTTAAACATTTTATATGTGGATTTCCCAAAAAATATGGAAACCAATAATGTTATCCAGCTATCATCGACCAAGTGTCCATGAACGACTCTACATTGACCGCACATAAGGGAAGCCCGCTAGGATGGCTGGTCAGCTGCAAGTTGGGCAGCGTGTAGGCCCATAGAAGAAATAATTGGCGAATCCGTTCATAGGTTAGGATGAAGGTCTATAGAGAGGTTCGGCGTAGATCATGCACATAAAATCTAGTACGGGGCAGTATTAGGGAGGGGGAAGGAGTAATCTGATCATGTGGAAGAGCGTCTTGATACTTATATGGTGGCTCTGTTGTGTCGTCGATTCGATGTGGGATGATATTTTTGATGAACAGAGTGATCCCACTATTTGATCTGATCATGTATCTTCTGATCCATTGATCTCCTTTAGAATATTCGAGCATGTCGTATCAATACGATCTGTGTCGATCCAGCAATCATAGATTATCCACACCATCGTCTTCTACATCCGACCATATGAAGAGTTCCTGATTCCACAATATTCTATATATATAGCCAAACATCCACGATCTTGCTTATGGATACCGTTGATGATCTACTCCACTGAATTAGGGTCTTTGTATTTAACCGACACCATGCATGTAATCTATGTCTTTTATGCATGTAGGTATCTTGATAATGAAGTGTCATTCGAAGAAAAAGGAGTTGGGAGGCCATGTCATGAATGGATGAAGCTTGAGTGTTCATAAAGGATTGTTTCATGCAATCATCATCACATGCATATGATTTTTTAATAGCAAAGGAGTATCCCACTCACAAAAGAAAACACGACATAATTCTTCATGTATACTTAACTAGATTTGATGATTTTAAATGCAGAAGATCTGGTTGATTCAAATGAAATATTTTAAGAAAATATATTATGGTATTTGAATGTGGATGATTATGGTGATCCTTACTTATAAAAGGAGTGACACAATGCTGAGGGAGTTTGATGACCTTTTCATATTCTCAGGTGTTCAAGTTTTCTAGAAATAGGGCACTCTCGGTTCATGGTTCTATACAAAGGAGCAAGGAGTTCCTTGAACTATTCTAGTTTTTTATGAAGATTAGTCCCTCAAAACTTCAACATGTGAAAAGCACTCACAAACATGGTTCATGAAGAATTATTTTCCGCAAATCAACGGGTTGAAACCAATGTGTCTCCCTGCCTACTGCGATTAACTAAGATATGTGATGCCTCTCTGGTTTGTGAAGATCATAAGAGATCCATGATCCTATTCTTGATCCTATAAATCCAACTATGATTCATGAAGACCTTCATCCGTGAAGTCCATGGGTCACACAAAGGGTGATAATTATCTTGTTTACATGTTATGAAGTGACACTATTTTTAAGAGGGATTGTTTTTGGAGAATTAGGAGATTAAATTAATAAAGGAAGTGTAAATTTATTTGAATGATTTAGTGACTCTCGAACCAAGTGAAATGTAAAGAAGATAAATGTAAGAGGAGAAGAGGCTATGTTTTTGCAAATGGTATCACCCATTTGTGTTTGTTTTCATTCAAAGAAGTGATGGAGAATATAAAGATCCTGTGTGTGTTAAGAAACACAATTGGGACAACGGTTTGGACCAAAAAGCATGTACATGCTTCTAATCACTCATAAATAATCACTTGAAAACTGAACATGTGTTGTGCAAGGAGATAATTAAAAAGAAAAATGTGTATGCATGCTTGCATGCAAATGTTATGACCCTAGAACAAATAAATGGTTATGTGGTTAAGAGACCCAAAACATAACTGAATGCATGATGTGTACATGATCTTACCGGGTTATAATTCAAGAAGAGAGTAATGCTTTATTTTGAATGATAACACATTCATAATCATGAAGGAAGAAGGAGAATATAGTTGTTCCAACTAGAGATTGATCATTATTTAGGGTAATATAAATGTGATGATTCTAAGCTGATTCGGTCTCCATTTTTTTGATAATCCCAAAGGGAGTTTGTGATTCTAGTAAGAAGAAGAAGAATAATATTCAGTGTAGTTGGATTTTTATTGAATAATAAATGAAGAATAACAAGAAAGTTCAGCTTTTAGTTTTCTGATGGGAAGAGGCATTATGAATTACTTTTACGCTGCAAAGCAAGTAACAAAGAGAAGAAGAAGGAAGTAGAAGAGCAAAGCAGAAAATTTAAATCCAATAGGACTCAACAGGTGGGAGAATATATTGGTGTTGGAAAATTGTTTCAATAAGGAGAATACTTTCTTTGAAGGAAATATAAAAAACATGTAAGTATCTATAAGTAGTAAAATATAATCACTATTTTAGTGAATTATACATGTTTCATTAACCATCCAAGGTGTAGGGACTCACAATGGATTATGTATTATTTTTTAAGACAACACATTGTAAACTGTTACAAAATTTTATCAAAGAATACATGTACTACTCATAAACATACATGGAAATGATGTGTCCATCTTACAGAGTGGTGAAGCTTGTAAAAATATTGTGTGAAATTAATTAATACTTTCGTATTATTACATGCGATAGAGAAAAGAGAAAATGTGAATCAAGATCCTAATATGTCAAGAGGTATAGTGATAAAAAGATTGAATTGAATTAAAAAGACACCAACAATGGTTCACCCCCTCTTAGTGCCAGACATATCCCCAAATAGTCCTTTAACCTAGCACCTGTAACTATACAAGATATAGGTGGGAATATGTTTTCCAAACAAACAGTGGAAGAAAATGATATATATTTATATTCCCAAAAGAATACTCGACAGAGAGAATGGTAATTGAAGTAAAATAGGTATATAAGCACAACGTAAAAAAGAAAAATTACGGGTAAAATGAAATATAAACTAACCAAGTCTAAATGGATAAATCACTCCATTCTCAAAGGATCAAAAACCAGAAAAAAATCACAGTCATTCATTCCCCTTTCTCAAACCTTGAATAAGAAATGTACAAACACTCAAAGGAACATATTGGGTGTGAGTTAAAAGTACACTAGGTTCTCACCATGTGTTCCATAAAAAGGTGCCATAATAGTTACCCAAACATTGATTTAAATTTTAATAAAACTATTATGGTAGTATAATATCATATTTAAAAAAACATTCTTTACTTTTTAAGCGATGGAAACATTTAAAACAATTGATTAATAAGCATTTTATATCAAACAATATATATAAATTCTTTGGGAATGTTTAATAAAATATTAAAAATAATGGAATATATATATAAATAATCACAAATGACCAATATGGTAATATTTTAAGTGGTACCATATTTATAGGTTACGGGATTCTCACAAACTCTTATAGTGATAATGAAAATATGTACACACATCCCTTAAACAATGGTTAAAGATAAATAATTGACATCCTATTGAGGTTATGATCTGTCAGTCGGTTTATGTTAGAGTTTTAAAGCATCAATTAATTACTAGGTTATTCCTATCCCAACACGTTTTTCCCTAATAAATCACTAATAACCTAGGGTTTCTTGTAGTCAAACAGTAATAAATAATATGAAAATTATTTCAAAACTATTAAAAATAAATTTTCCCAATTTATCATTTCTATATGCCAATTTCCATTAAAAGAGCATAATTTATTTTAAATCAATTCATGAATTTTCAAGATAAAAATATACATTGGTTATTAATAAAACAATTTAATACATCTTCTGAAATCAATTTCATAATTAAATTTGAAAAATGAAATTCTAAAATTTCCATCAAATCCAAATCATACCCTAAATCATTGGAATTTGGGGTTTTAACAATTTTTCATGTTAAATAAATTTCAAATACCAATTCACATTTAATTGTGTTTTCAAAATAAAATTTCAATATATTTTATTAAAGCAAATCAACGTTATGTTAATTGGAAAAGCATATAAAAAACCACAAATCAAAAAAAGCCCATCTCTCATAGTTCCTACAATAGAAAACTCCAAGGAAGAATGAAGGAAAATAAGATCCATGAATAAAATGTAGATTCAAAATCTAAAACAAAATATATTAGGTAAGTTTTTAATATGGAGATCTATCAAAAACAAAATATGAGAGGTGAATAAAGAGGGAGATAAAGAATTAGAGAATAACTCTTATTGGGGAGATATCAAACGATGCTCAACTAGCTTAGATCCACATTTAAAAAGTTTGGAGGTTCCAAAATCACCTCTAGAGAGCCTACTAGGAAGAATAAATCATGTTATGGTCGGATGGGACTGTCAATCACTTAAACCGAGGGTTTCATTATTTAAAAAATGATTTTCAAAATAATAAAAACTCATGCTCTATGTTATTTGGACTAGGCCACATGGCTTTTCAAACCACGCACCCAAACTGGGCGCCCCTCTAAAAGGTTTCATGGTTTCTACATGGTGGGAAAATGGTTTTTGAAATAGTTATCCAACTATTTAAACCCTCACTAGCTATGTTTTCATGGATTTCATTAGCATGGTTCACTATTTGTGACAACCATGCGCAAACCATGAAAAAACCATATGTTTCCATTTTTTAAAATTTATTCTCGAGATAACCCATGACAAACCCAAACCATAACATGATTAAAATAAGTGTTACTAAATAACCGAAAATAACATCAATACACTACAATCGTAACTAATGGGGCAAATACATCAAATGGACTGATAACTAAGATCCAGTATCGCCTCCTTAGTATGATGAACATGGGAATCAACCCACCCCCTAATTTCTAAAACATGTTTCCCATTCATTATGCATTAATCTATACTTTATATTTACTCCTCACACACCTGATCATTCTACATATGTTTTGGGAGTTATGTTCATCACACATGAAATAATACATTACATTCCATTAGTTAAGCACTACGATGTTTCTCATGTGGAAAAAATTATATCTCCTATGGATATACTTCTATAAATATACCTTTTTATTACATTTACTAATTTAGTTGTAGAGTTTGGTAAGATTTTTACTTTTTCCCTAATAATATTTCCATATGATCCACAATATAACTCCCTTGATCCATGTTTCATGATTCTTTTTTCCTTTAATTTTATCCTTATAAAGTATTTACGATTAATTTCAAGGGTTTTGGGGACCCAAAATCATTTTTAATTCATGAAAAATTTAATTCAATTTTTTTTACCAATAGGATCCATAATCATTCAATTGTAATAATAAATTCTTTATTGTGACATGAAATTACCATTCCATTAAAACATAGTATTAAGTTAGTGGAATATATGTTATGGTATAATACTAAGAAATATTCCATTGAAGCTTGATATTATGATGGAGTATAGAAACAATCATAGGGTATGATGCAATTCGTGTTTGAGTAAAGCTAGCCATGTTGTGATATTGGTCATGCTGGATTAGTTAAGAAACCTCATTTTCCCTTAATGGATCACACATGACATGATAAGAAATGGGGAATGAATAAGTGATTAAATAATTTTTAGTTTTTTATTTTCTTTTTTATTACTAAAAAGAAACTATCCCCTCAGTACAAAAAAAATAAAATAAGGAACATCGCATGTATTTTAATGATGCTCCCTCCTCAAAGGATGACTAAACCCTCAATGTCTGGTGGTTTTCATCCCACTCCCACACAATTATTAATTTATTATGCAGATGTAACAGTTGATATGGGTATGGCCTTGTACCTATTAATAGATATTGAAAAAAGAATAAAAATAAAATAACCAACAAGATATTATTGGGAAAATTTAAATCTTATAAACATTGACACTTAGTGTAATTATAATTATTCAATAAACTAGAAAAGTATATATCTTCTTATTATTCCTATCTATTTATGTCTCCTTAAAGGCAGTTCTTTTCTCACTAATTATTTACATAAGATATGAAACTATATCCAACTCCTTTATCTCCTCTTTCTATAATAATATATTAATAAACCGCCGGAATATTATTTTCACAATTACAATCACATTTAATTATACTAAAAAATTAACCTTCAATCATCCAATATCTTTGGCTTTAAAGTATCATTTAAAACTGATTAGAGTTTATCTCATTTTAATTTTCCTAATGAATCAACCTTTAATTAATCACAAATAATTATAAGTAATTATTTACTCTTCTTCATAAAAAGTTCCATAAAAATTATTCCACATTTTCAATCATGTCATGAATCATCAATGCCATGACCTTGAATCATTATAATGTAATAAAAATCACTACCACAAACTCTCTTCTTTATCATGCAGTACATCATGGAACTCTCAATCATAATTATTGAACATTTAATCTTCCTCATTTTCATCACTAAAACCAATATCAAGAATTATGGATATATATTTAATCATGATGTTTCAATCACTAAATAATAGAAAAAGCATTCTCTGAATCCAATATTTCATAAAAAATATTCATTATGGAAATCATTCATTTTTCTCTAATAGTAAAACCATATTTAATGAAATATATATATTAATCATTTCAATGTGGCTATTTAATTTTCCATATTTTCTCAAATTTATAATAAATAAAATAAAATTTTATAATATCACAAAATATGTAATATATTATACATTTCTATATTTCTACACACTTCAATCAAAAAATATACATATCATTAAATATATTACATGTCAGCAAGAAAAAAAATACACTTTCCAAAAAAATCACATGAATAACATGTGAATTTTACATGAACTCCAAAAACTAACACATGATCAAAATATCCTAAATATCCATCCCCATTCTAGATTTTCACATTTCGAAGAAGATATTTATGTTACATATACAATGGGAACTGAAGAAATAATCAATTTTTCATGATCTCTACAAAATTATCATACATATTTGTTGAGATGATTTTATATATACCTCATTATATTTTTCAGTCATTTAACTTAAAATTTAAAATCTATCAAAATAATCTGAGAACCTATTCCAGTCAACTCAAGATAATTATTGTTACTTCAAACCACTTTTACTCAACATCATAAAATATATCCAGTGGATCATTATATTCCAATTAAATTATACAAAAACATCCTCATTCACTAATTTTAAAATAATAAAACACCATCCTTAGTGGGATTCAACAATCTCAACCATTTTCTTATTTTCATTACCTCAAAATTTAGTTGTAATATAAATTTTAATTTTTTTATAATTGGAATCTTCTTCCCCTAAAGTAATAATTTAAGCTGGCTGAAATGATCTACAATTTTCAATTTATTAAAAATAACGAATTGTGGGTTAAGATATCAGAGTATCGTTTTACTAATGAAATGTTCCATAAATTATCCCACTCTATGTTTGTGTGATCCATGCTCGATGTAGATAATAATATGGTTTTATATTTACAATATAGATTTCCATAAATAAAATCAAAAAGTGATATAAAATAAAAAATAATTTGGTTTGTAAATAAAAACAAGATTTTTAATTAGGTTTCCTACACTACTCCAATAAAAAATTTATAAAACTAATGAATAATAAAAATTTTCTCACATTGTAGATTACAACACTCCCTTTAAAATGAAATAAAACAATATTAAATTTTAATAGGAATCCTAATGTCTAGAATAACTCATTATTGGTATGTAGGATACAATCCCATTTATATCACCGACCTCTCAAAATAAACAATAATAATTGGATTTTTGAAATATCTAAAAATTGTAGCTTAGATAGAAGAAAATCAAACATCAAGATTTATTATTCAACAATATTTTTACATAAAATGCACTTTTTATCAATGTGTATTTATTTATAATGATCAAATGGTTTTTTAAATTTTTTTATTGAACTTTTATTATCATATCATATATTAATAGTTTATATGGTTTGATGATTCATGTCTTAAATATAATTAATAATGAACATCCTTTATATGACTTCCCAAGTTGTAGAGACAAATTAATCATCATAAAATCTTATTGTAAATAATCACAGTTTCATTGAATTCCGTGTTACATATTTTCCATAAATAAACAATGATTAACCCAAGATGGACTTACTATCATTAATAAATTCTTCTTAATTAGCATTAAAAACCCTTTTAAGTTTGTATTACCTTTCCTCTTATACAAAAACCCATAGTTGGATGTTTTTTAGTTGAATGTGATAATAATATTTACTACGTGAAGATGACATTAGATTGTATTTGACTAAAATTTAGAATAAATATGAATTAATAAACAGTAGATACCCTAGAAAAATAAAGATACAAGAGACTTCCAAAAAACTACCTGTATTATTTCTCATTAAATATTTATTCTATATCGTCCATGCTTAGAATTGTGAGTAATTGAATTGGGGTAGATAATATTTTTCTTTTATCATGCCAAACATTTACAAAAACTTTTGGAATATTTTTATTGTGAAATGAATACATGACCAAGAACTTGTTTAATTTTTAAACCCATTAAAATCATTATTTCTCATACCAGATACATTTCAAATTTCATCTTCATTTGTGAGTAAAATTATTCACAAAACTTCTCTACATCACTAGAAAATATAATATCATCAAAATAAATAGTCACTATAAGTGATTTGGTCTTACTCTTCTTTATGTATAGATTACGATCAAGCTATAAATTTTTGAACTCTTATCTTATTAGGTACTCATATAAATTCAAATACCCAGATCTTGTAGATTGATTTATCCAATAATGTGACCTATTTAATTTGAAAAATATCCTTTCATAATAATAAATTTGAAAACCCTGAGGATACTATATATAAATTTCATCATTTAGTTCATAGATGTGAAATGTATATTTGACATCCATTAAGAAAATTTTGAAATTTATTTGGGAATAAATTATATGGAAAATTATTATAGTTTCAATGTATATAATTGGGAAAACTTTTCTCCAAATCAGTAATCTCTATTTGAGAATACACGCTTCACAAAAGTCTGGAATTATTCTTTATAACATATCATTTAATTTTTTTTACTAAAACCCTTTTCCTTATAATCATATTTTTCTCTTTATTCATTGGGATACATTCCAAATTTTCTTTATTCTCACTTTGATTCAGCTAATAATTCATAGCTTGAATCCACTCATTGTGTTCAAAACCAAAATCAATACTTGGATGTTAAATATTTGATAATAGTATTGTGTTAATGGTACTTATTTCTATTTTTCTTTTTTCACTCCATGATTATATTCCCTAATGAAATTCTATATAGAATCAATCTTTATCAGCCTCGTTTTTATGTTGTTTTCTAGTTTCCACCATCATCGCTATCAAAATCAGAATTTAAATCAACTTTTTAAATATCTATTATTTCTTAATATTCTTCAGTGTATTCTTAATTAAAAATATCTTCCTCATTATCCATCATTTAAGAACTATTGGAATCTTCTTCATTTTCAAGGACTATTACATCATCACAGTTCAAATTCTTTACTAAACGTTTTTATAGGAACTCTAGGAATTAAAATTTGTTGTCTAACTTGGGAATATTCCACCATATTATTTTTCATAAAACATAATACCCCTATAGACATACCCAATGATCAATATTATGAACCCATTCGCCACAAAGTATTTCATATTTGGTTTCATTGTGATCCACATTTCACAGGGAGTCATGTTTGAGATTGGCCTCAAGTAACAAATGTTTTATTATAATTATAGCTACATTAATATCTTGTATCTAAAAGACTATTGAGGTATCATGCTCAATAATAATTGTTTTTTCCATATCAAAAAAAATTAATTTTTGTTTTAGCATCCTGGAATTTTTGGGAAGTTAATAAAGAACTAAACTCATACTCAGTACCATGCCTATCTAGATATTATAAGAATGTTTTGTTGGAATATTAATTTAAATTATATGATCTCAACCACTTCAAGGGAAATCATATTTGTTTTTTTAGAAATCCTCCTACAACAATTTAATCTATCTTAGACTCGAGACTAGTGAGAAATGGACATGATATATTTTATTTTGGGGAAATCATCATTTAAAGAGATGAGAAATCTATATACACTATTTGAAAAAATATTATCATATAAACTTTATAGTATATTAGCTCCCAAAATTTTGTTGAATGAGTCTCTGATCATTTTTTTTCAGTTGTTCATTCATGAATGTTTTTCAAATTATAATAATTCCATATTTTAGAATAATAATATTTTCCACTACCTCTTCATTGATTAACTTTATCAATTTATTTCTTCCAATATGACTAAGAATAATATTCCATAAATAATTTTCTTCTTATACGCTTCGATAATAATAGTTTTTAGATTCACTATCTAGGAAGAAAGTACCTATGGTTTTCACTCCTTTTTTGATAATGGTTCCAACTATCCAAAACAAACTAAGAATCCATTCCCTTTTAAAATAAATAAATTTCCATTTCCATAGTGTTATTATATTCTTATAAGGTGATGTTTAGTACAAAATGGATATTATACTATTATCACTTATATATGTTTTCCTTATTTTACTCATTGCAATGCATTAAATTTTCAGGGAACTATTATTTAAAAAGGCAACTGATCCTCCATTATATTTTACAATATAATTATCACCACTTAAATATATAGTTATGTTAGAATAATAATCAATATACATTATCCAGGGATTCTCAATTTTTTATACATTAAATTTAATTTCATCTATATGAGACTTTGACATTTATTATAAATATTTTTAGAATTATGATAATGTAAAAATTGGACTGGTGTGAATGAAATACATTAATTTTATATGTCTACATATTGATCATATTTTACATATGTTTTTATAAACATTGAAATATATTCTTTATCTCAAAATTCATATCAAACCATCATTTCTTGTAACAATTCATCATTTTTTGTTTTTGTCTTCCCATTGATTCATGAACTCTCCTTAGCATCAGTTGTGAAATATTTTACTAAAGACATTATACTTTTTTCACCAAGAACATTCCATGGATAAATTAACCCTAAAACTATATTATTTGATAAAATTTCTATGATTTCATATATTTCAATCTATATTCATTTTTTGGCCAATATTAAGCTGTTTTCACCAAATCCTTTCATGTGTATCTTCTTTGTATGATTGATAATGGTTTAGACATATTATTCATATTTTAATCTATCTATATGTGATTAGTTTTTGAATTTTATTTTAAATTTCTTGTTAAAATAGATTATGGTTTCTCACTGATTTCCTGTGAGTACATTATTTCTCTATAAGGCATAATGAAACAAGATATCCTAATTTCGTATTCATCATCCTGATAATGAAATATTATTGATGGGTTCTTTATAGAACACTCACCATTATCTTAATTGCAAATTATGTAGTTATATTTTTATTTTTTATTTTTCCTTCTTAGTATTAGAAATTTTATATTTTAATATATCAACATTTTTATTCCTAAAGATTATAGTCTAGTTAATATAATCAATAATATTCTTATATTCCTCATTATATATTTTTATTCCTTACATTTCATTGATAAGATTTTATTTAGAAATATGAATTTTTTTATTTTTATCATATCCTTTCTTCAGATTTTAGTTTTCATTTATTAACTTCCCAATCTCTTTTAAAAACATCTTATTTTCTATAATAATGGTATATTATTTTTATGATTCACATTATTAAATATAACAATCAATATTATCCTAATGTTAAGATTATAATTAATCACTTTATTTATTCTATTGATCCATGAGAACATATTCAGTAGAATTGTTATATGTATTCTCATATTTATTTCTTTCTTCTTTTTCAAAAAACCTTCATCAATAGATAAAACATTACCTCTGAATTTTTAGGGACATTTTTTCCATCCCTTTAGATAGATATTATATTAAATTATGAGAACCACTTTTGAAGGTGGAAATTTTATCAGTTTCACTACCTTTACCTTTATTTCTTATCTTCAATGTAAAAAAGGGAAGAAAAATTACCAAATTTACCATAATAAAATAATTTAAAAGGTATATTTAGATTGTACTTATCATTCCCCCTTGAGAGGTTCCATAACCTGAGATAAATGGTCTCAAAATGACTTCCATTTCCTCATCTTCATTTAAACAAATATTTTTTATATTCCATGATTAATTACATAAAATATTTTTGTACACTTTCCCTCTTCTTTTTTAATTTTTTCTGAAGACCAACTCCTTTTACCATTTCATAATTAATTAGAGTACTATTAATTTCATCAGTAATGAAATAATTATGATACATTTCTTTCATTATAGAGATATTGAAACCAAAATAATTATGATGTATTCTCATAATCTTCTTCACCAGGTCGTAATCATAAATATTTAATCCAAACACAGTAATAGTACTTATAAAAACATTTAATATTTTGAAAAACTCATACATGGATTCCACTTATTTAATTCTTATATATTTACTATTCGATTTATAATTTTACTATTTCTATACTATTGAGCCTATTTTGAGTTTTTTTTATTTTTTAGAAACGGTTTTAAATGGATTTTAATAAATATGAATTATTTATTGTAATATAATTTATGAAGAAGAAAATGAGAGAATTTTGGAGATCCCAATAATAGTTGATAATTTGAATGAAAATGATATGATGTTATTGGATTAGATGTTATTAAATATTCATTTAGTATTAAGGGAAAAAGTGTATAAATATGAGGAGTTGTATATCTAATTTATAATAAAAAATATTATATCTTAATGATCACCAAATTATTTAAGTTCTGTCCATATTCATGTGGATTAAAAAATATTGATAAAGTTTGATGAAGAGAATTGAAAAATGGAAACAATAATTTGGTATATGAGGTTGTTGGGTTTATTTGATGATATTTCTTTAATAGAGTTGAAGAGTTGAAAAATATATTTTATAACTCAGTCCAGTACTCCCACCAAAGAATCAAACATTACTAGAAGGCTCCCTGAATATGATTATTGGTGGCATCCAATAATGATTGGCCATGGTGGTCACATATTGGTTGCATTGTTAAAGAAGATAACCAATGCAGGTTGACGTAGAGGCCTAAGATCTGGAGAGGGTGTGGTGATTAGCCTCTACCATATGGATTGACAAAAAATGCCTCCATATATTACTATCTCTAGTAGTGATTTTATTGGGCTATGGATAGTTAGTCTACACCATGTTCTACTTCCGTCAAATCCTTGAAAGACGAATGTAATGAAATTATATTGCTCAAACATTGTTAATGAATTCATTTATCATTGAATCTACATGAAAAAAATTAAATAATATAAGAATAATAAATTTTGTTTCAATATCGAAATTATATTTTTATAAAAATTATGAAATTCTAGATAAATGATGTTCATGGTTTAATTTAAAGAGTAAAAGAGTGATTCCCATGTCATGGATCATCATTTGTTGCTATTTTTAGAAGAATAATTCATTGGGATTCTATTTGATGCTTGAAATGAGGATTAATACATCTTATAGAATTAAATTTTATGATGGTAAAATTACTTATCAAAAATTTATTTGACTTCATGCCATGGTTACACATTGATGACCATTTTTGAGAAGTAGAATCAACTAGGTAGGCATTCGAATCTTTAAATAAAGATATACATGCCAAATATGTTATCTAGGTTTTATGGATATTTCGCTATATGAAATGACAGGTTGATATCTTTTGGTAGGTTTTGATAGATGGGAATTTTTGAGAGTTCCTCGAAGCTTCCCATGGTTCAACATATAGAGTAATATACCATGGCATGAGTCATGATGGGAATTTGAATTTAATGATTCTATGTATACAATTATTCAATGGGAATACAATGTAAAATAAAGAAATAATAATTTATAATAAGTTTATTCTTTTGGTGTTTTTCAAAAATTACATTTATTTCATGTATACATATTAAAATTAAATATTAAAAGTACGGATGCATCCTGGATATAGTAAGAATAAAGTCAAACATTTCACATTGTAATTAGTTTTCATGGGATTCTTTTATGGTGTATTGATGAAAAAAATAAATATTAGTATATTCAATGATACTTGGAAATGATTTAGGGTGTTTGATTCTATAAATCATGGAAATTAAAAAAGAGAGAATCATGTGGTCTGGTGAGCCCTTATAAAGAAGAAAACAACCCTTCATATATCCTAATATATATATACTTAGTATATCGTTGAATATTATTTATATAAGAGTATAGAATATATTTTTATTTTAATACATAATGTTATTTGAATCCATGAATGAAGAAATAATATAGACTTTATACATTGAAGATTGAGATATGTGTATTGGGAGTAAGAAGGATAAATTCTATATATTTATAGAACATAAGTGTAAGTTTTCTATGAACTATTATTCACATATAATAAAAAAGAGTATAAATTGATACATTACCATGATGTTCATAGAAAGAGGAAGCATTCTGTGTAAACAAATTCACATTTATGAGGATACATCAACTTTTGTGATAGAAAAGGAAGTAGTAACATATATATATATATATATATATATATATATATAAGCTACTATGAAGAAAACGTAGGTTGTGTAATCTAATATGAATATATAAGAAGAAAAAAGTGAAAATATCACCCAAAATAGGGATAATATGTGCTTTTATAATAATTTGAAGGTATTAGAAGTAGAAAAAGACCCAAAAAATAAATTAATAACTTGTGGATTTATAAATAGGTGGCATACTTTTTAGTTGTTTGACCCATACCTTCTTTTTAAGGTGTTGGATACACCAAAATTATATGTTTCGGATGAAAATTCATACACCATTGAAAGAATATAATATAAAAATCACATAGTAAATCTATTTGGTTGTGTGATAGGGGAGAAATCTGCATCGCACAAATTATTCGCCTTCTAACATTGATAGTTGAATCATGTAAATGATATTTCCCTATTTGGGCTTATGATTTTGGTTATGTTAAAAGAAAAAATACTTGTTAGAAGAGATAATAAGATATCTATAAAACATAGAAAATTAAAGTGGTAAAAATAAAATGTATTGAAAATATCCAAAGGATTTAAAGTCACCAAAATGGTTTTACGCCTTCTTAATGTTGAGTATATACCTAACTGGTCCCCTAAATTGGTATCACAACCCTGTTCACCTTTGGTTGAATTATCTAGTTTTTATGTTTTTCTATATAAATATTTGATGTTATCATTCAAAATTCCTAATGTATTTTGATTTTTTAGATGAATCATCTATTAGACATCTTAATTTTATTTCTAAAAAGACTATGATGAATAGGAGAAATAAACAGAAGAATAGATTAAAGTAAAAGCTTATCTTATGTAATGAAGAATAAGTTTTAATTCCTCAATGAAATAATAATGATAAATATGGGTTTTCAAGATAATAACATGTCATTAAATTTAATACCAAGGTATTTAATTTACTTTAACCTAAAATAATTCAGTAAAATAAAGTGATCTTGTGGTATAAGAAAAGTATTATTCAAACTGTCGTAAATAGGACCCAGGAACTAGTAGGTGATCCCATGTTATCTTCTTGGTGTTATGTTTATTGTTAATGGATGTCAATAATTACAAATGAATTTTGAAGGTTTATGTCCATACGATATTTGAAAAAGATCTTGGAAGTAACTTGGTGATCCCAAGAATAATAGATATGTTGGTTTAAATTGAGTTGAAGTTCTCACCTTTGGAGTTTTTAAATATTCCTTTAATATTCAGGAGAAAGTGTTTAAAGTTGAGTAGTTCCATATATAATATTTAGTGATTAATGTTATATACCTATGATGAATATATTAGTGAAGGGATATCTATATTCACATGGATTAATAAATATATATGATTTTGATAAAGATAATTGAAGGATGGAATAAAGAAGATATTCTATGAGGTTGATCTAATTATACTATGATATTATTTGAAGAAATATATGGAGTTAGAGAAAATGGTTTACAAATAAGACTAGTAATTCCAATAATAATTCAATGTAATTAAAATATTCTATAAAAATATTATTAGAGTAATCTAGCATTTATTATCACTTGATTTCTTATATATGAAGCAAGGTTAGGGAAGTGTCCCAACACGGGTCAACATTGGAGCTTGATATCAAAGTAGTGTTTGGTTCTTAGATTACACTATATAGGATATCATGGTATTCCCATATATATTACTAACTCTAGTTCTAATTTATTCGAGCTATGGATGTGGCATTCAGTCCGCACCATGATCCACTTCCATCGAATCCTTAAAGATAAAATGTTATTGAATCATGTTGGTCGGTTCTTATGAATCCATGCATTTATCATCTAAATATTTATTCAAAATCATTAAATAATAGAATAATAATAATAAAACTTTGACTGCAAAATGATATTTTTAGATAAATATTATGAATTAATGAAAAATGAAGTTGAATATGTACATTAAAGAAGAAAAACAACAATTACCATGTCATGGTTAATTAGTCGTGTCTATTTTTATAAGAAGAATACACTATGTTATTATTTGATTATTGAAATGGGGATTTAAATTTCATGGATAATTTCATTAATTTATTTTAAAATTCCTTTCAACCACAATTCCACTATGATGACCATTTTGAGAAGAAGAATCAATTAGGTAAACGTCAAAAGTCATAAATAGATATCTTAATTCCATAAAGAATATAATGTTGTTACAGATAATTCCCTATATGATATTCTATGTGTACCCAAATCCATGGTTCTCCACTAATCAGAATTTCAGTGGGTTCAATGAACCTGTTTGTGGTTTTATACATGGAGTGATATACGATGAGATTAGTCATGGAGTTAGTTTAAATTTAAAAATTCTAGGTATATTGTTCCTCAATCATAAAAATAGAAAAATCTAAGATTCATCTTGATTTGGAAAATTAATGAAAATAGTAAGTGGAAGAACTCATGGTATGACTTTACTGGAATGGTGATTCCATAATTATAGTTATTTCATGTATTCATATTAATATGAAACCTTACACGTATGGATTCATCATTGAGAATGGAATAAGAAAGTTAATCATTTCATAATGGAAGAAGTCTTCCAAGGAATTTTAAATGATGTTTTAAGAAACTATGAAATATGGATCTAATAAAAGGTACTATCCAATGTTCTATGGAGTTTCAATTACAAAAAATTAATGTAACTCAAAATAAAAGACTCATAAGGTTTTTTGAGTGATTTTGAAGAATAAACTAACAATTCATTTATTCTAATATATATATATATATATAGGTTATTGATGAATAGTACTGATGTAATAGATTTTAATCATTTATTGTTTTCATATATCATGTGATTTTATCCAAAGAGGAATAAATAATTCACACTCTATGCACTCAAGAAGAAGAGAAGATAAGAAATATCAATTTGTATATATTCTATGTAGTTCTTTATAATAATAGTATGTGTTATATTAATTCAAGTTTACATAGAAGAAGGAGAAGAGAAGAATAAGAATATAAAAGGTGAGTTAGCCATGATGATCATTGAAATTAGAAGTGTTTTTTGAGTCATAGTTCAAATTGAATATAATTATTGGAATTATGAGAGATAAGTAGAAGAAGTAGTGTATCTATCTGATACTATGAATAAAAATAGGATTGTGTTCACTTATATTAATATAGAATAGGCAAAAGGATAAAACATCACTAGTTTCTATGATGAATAAGCACTAGTATCCTACTATTAAATCACGAGAAGAAGAAGAAGACCCAGAAAAATGATTAAAAAATGTGGATCTATAAAGTTATGATATAATATTTATTTGTTACCCCTTTACTTCGTGGAAATATACTAGATAACCTAACTAATTTTTGTCACATACACACTCATACATAATCTTAAGTCCATAATGTAAATCTCAAATTACAAATCTAGTGGTTTTTGCAATAGTGGATTAATATATTTCAAACAATGCACTAGCCTTATGAAATTGAGATGAAAATATTTTAAATCATGGTGCATCTTGTATTTTTATATTTATGTATGTGTTTCTTGAAAAATAATGGTGATAAGATAGTACAAGAAAACAATACACCTTAGTTAGTGATATTGGTAAAAAGTAATGGGAATAAAAATATCAATAGTATTGAAATTCAACAACATGGATTCACCCCTTCATAGTGTTGAGATCACCTATAACTGGTCTCCTCAATTGTTATCAGATCTATTTATCCTTTTATGGGATTATTTATTTTTAATTTATTACACATTAAATATTTTTTCTTCCCTTTATAAATTTATAATGAAATGTAATTTTAGTCATTAATTATCATTTTATACGAAAATTTGTTATCTACAAAGACTATTATGAACAAGGGAAATAAATAAAAGACTATATTGAAGAAAATGAACCACATAACTAAATAAGAATATTTTTTAGTCCCTCTATAAAATAGAAAATAAAAAAAGGTTTTAAAGGACAATAAATGATGATTAAATTTACTACCAACGTATTGGAATATAATTCTATGTAATATAATTAAATAAAATCATGTGATCATGTGGTAAGTAAAAATTGTTGTTCAAATTGTCCTTAAGAATAACTAAGAAATAGTGGGTGATCCCAAGTGATCTAATGCGTGTGATATTTCTTGTCAATGGATTTCTGTTGGAAAAAAATCCCTGAAAGTAACATTGCATTATATTTGGGTTGATTGTGTTTGTTGACAAAGAAGGTTTCCATGGAGAATTGTCGACTTCCAGAGATTTTGTGACAATCCTTGTTGACAATGAACGATGGAAAAGGAAAGGACGATCTGGAGGAGGTATAAAAGAGCAGTACAAGGTGGCGCCATTTCCCAGTTTTTGCCAAATTTTTGGGGTCTAAAATTTGGAGTTTGATGAGCATCACGAAAATAGGATTTCCATGAAGATCATAATTAAATATGGAAATGGCATGAATTTCGAGAAGAGAGGCTTCATGGTTTGGATTTCGCGAAGACCAGAAGAATGGAGGCTGTGATTCATCGCGATTACGACAAGCTTTGCAAACGGCAGGCTGAAGCGCATCGTGACAGCGAAGGGCTTTGCGAGAGAGCTTCGCAGCGAAGGTGCGAAAGAATTGATGGGATGCTCCGTGATTACGACGACCTACACGATCTGAAAATTTCCAAGGTGCTTTGCGAAATGGACAGAATTCCTGTGGAAACTTCAGAGCTTCATGATTTGAGATGACGTGGCGTTGACTTCGCGCGGAAGGGTCGAGGGTTGGTGGAATCGCCTATAAATACAGGTCGACCCCCTTGAGAGAAGTAGAGAGAATTTTCAGAGAAAATCATTTGCTCTCAGTTCATGAAGGTAGTTCGCGTAGCCTGTGTGCTTCGCAAAAGAAGATCTTCATGGCATCTATTATAGCTCGGCGAAATTTGCACGCTCCGTGTTGGCTTAGTCAGCTTCGCGAGGGTAGTTGCTCTGCAACGACTTGAGCTTCGTGGTAGTGATTCGCGAAAAGGTAGGAGCTTCGCGAAGGCTTGTTTGAGCTTCACGAAATTGGGAGCCTAGCGAAGTAGGTTGCTTTGCGAAGGTGTCTCTAAAGTGAATTGCCCAGTGGTTAAGAGGCAAAGAGGTATTCATCAGTGGATGGAAGTTGGACTTCAATAGAGCATCTATCAATAGTAGAGAATGCATTAATTAGTGATAATGAAGAGACATACAGGTCTATAAACTGTGAGTGGATTCCCTTCGAGAGCAGTGAGCTTTGGAAAAGGAAGAAGGTGATCCTCTCCACCGGCAGTGAGCCAGAGAGAGAGAAATAGGGAGTGACCCTTGGGAAAGCAGTGATCTGACTCTAAACCTTGCAAAGACAGTGAGACTGGGGCCGAGTGTCTGTACCTGAACATTGTAATCCATATCCAGTTAAGAATACTAGAATTTGGTATGACCAACAACTTGTTGGGGTATGCTCCTTGGACGTAGCCCAGTGAGGGTAAACCAAGTAAAAATCATCGTGTCTGCCTGTTTTCTTCCATGCAATACATTCAAAGTATCATCATCAGATAAAGAAGAAAAGAAGTGGTCATAATAATCACACGAGTGCAAACAAAGTGACCCTTCTAATAAAGAGGTCATGATCCAACGGGGCAGGAATAACTTTGCGAAAGAATATCCATACCCTGATTCACCCCCCCTCTCAAGGTATATAATCCCCTATTGGTCCTATCAATTGGTATCAAAGGGATAGGTTTCCTTTATCAGATTTGTTTTCTCGATCGTAGTGTGCAATGGTAAAGGGAAAAACATCAAAGAAGAATCATAAGCCAGGTTGTATCCCTCAGCGTGGAAGTGTTTATGGGAAAAGTGGGATTCAATTAAAAGAATCAAACATCTTACTGAAGGAAGGCCTGGATGAATCTGATAGAGAAAAGATTGATTTTCTCAATCATGATGTTGGAATTAGTGAAGTACATGAACATCAAAGTGATTCCAGAATACTGATGATGATGAAGTTTCAAGAAGGAGGCCACCAGTAGTTGTTGTCAACATGAAAAAGGAAGTGGACCAGATGTTGGATGAAGTAGTCAAATATAATGATATCTGGATCAAAGTATTTGAAACTGAGGTCAACAAGATAAGAGGCTTAAATAAAAGGCTTATTTATATAGTTACCGACCTAACAGAGAATAATGATTCACATTACGAAGAACTACAGAAGATGGATAAAATGAAAGGAAAACAAAAGGCTAATGATTATGAAGAGAATCAAAATTCAGATGATGTTCTGAATATGAAAGCTAGAAATGATGATCTAGGAAAATAGTTGTCTGAAGATGTTCAGAAGAATCAAAGGCCACAACAAGAGAATGACTCTGTCTCTAAATCTGTTTCTGAGGAAAAATTGAAAGTAAAGGAGCAGAGTAACGTGGTGGATAATCTAACACGTGAACTAGAAGATGAGTTGAGTAGCAGGAAGAATCTCAGAAAAGAACTCAATTCTCAACATGAATGAAAATATATGAATATTCAACAATTGGAGGAAGAGATAGAAAAATCCAAGAAGGAAATGGAGATATCAAAAGACAAAGGAAAACCTAAGTTGAAGGATGCACTGCAATTACTATTCAATTGTCCTTCGAAAAGTGATATTAAAATGAAAAGGAAGTATGAGATTTATGAGGATAAACCACAGAATAATTTCTCAGCTCAAAGACCATATAGTTTGGGAAAAACTGGTATTGGATTTGATGAATCACCTCCCACGCATGATAGAGAAAGAGTTGTGAACAGTTCCAGATGTGGAGAAAATCCTGTAGGTGCCGGAGATAGGCCTAAGAGGAAAGTTACAAGAAGTAATGACGACATGTTCTATTTCTACGGGTTCCGTGGCCACACATGAAGCTTTTGTTCAGAGGATCTGGAATACATTTCAGTCTGTGAAAATAGAAAGTTTGATAAATTTGAGAATAAGAAGAAGCGTCATGAGAAATCAGAGAGAAGAGTCTCTCAGAGGAAAGCATCCATTAGATGCTATTACTGTGGAAGGATGGGACACACCATGAGTATGTGTCAGGAAGCTCAAGAGCCCCGTATCAGAAGAATAACTCAAGGTGTATCAATATCTCGACATAGAAAGGACAAAACAAGGTATTCCTTTGATGGAATTTTTTTTATATGTTATGATTATGGGCATTTGTCCAGAAATTGCAGCAAGAAGAAAGCAGGAAAAGGAAAGGAACTTGAAAAGAGATTCTCTACACCAATTATGCATAATGAGAAATTGTACATTGGGAGACAATGTGGAATGTTAGAGAATAGGCTTAGAGCCTTAGGGGACTCTCATGGAGATGAACGAAAGGTGTATCTATCACCTACTCTGTCACACTCACAGCCGTCGCCTAAGAAATAACATGAACATATCTGGAAAAAAATTGGAGGAAACGCTACAATTGTGAGTAAGAAGATTGTACGTTTAGTGGAGGACCCACCACCAATGAAAAATAGTGTGGTGAATCATAAATCTGATAAAAGAAAGTTAAACAAAGAATGCATTGAAAAATTGCATTTCGTGTGCCAGAGAGAGAACTAGAGGAAAAATGAAAATCCTTACAATGGTGGAAGAAGCAAGGGAAGATGATAAGCAAGGATACTTCTGCTCAGAGAAATAATCAAGGCAAATGGAATTTTGGTGGAACATCAAAGACAGAACTCTGAACTAGTGGGTATAAACCACAAATGGTGAGAAAGTCCAAGCCTACAAAATATATATATCGGAAAAGGCTAAGCATGTGGGTAATGAATGCTTAGTCATATGGCCAGAGTAGTTGAAGTTGGCTAGGCAGCTAGAAGAAGTAAAGAAAGAGTGTGATTCTCTGCATGAAAAAATCTAAGGGTTGACCCATTAGGATCAACCACAATCCTCATCCTGAGGAGTCCATAAGAACCCCCTCTCCCTATGAATATAAATGCAATTAACTGATGATTCATGTGTTTTAGGTTTTAGGGAGATACAATCCAAGGGGAAGTGGCATCTAAAGATGCAAAGTGGATAAGTGATGTGCTTCAGAGTTTTAATTGGCTCAAATCAGGTACAACAGTTGAAGAAGAAAGGGAGCAACAGAGCACAATAGGAAGTGATTGTGTTATTAACTTTATCTATTTTTTCCTACACCGAGTTTCAACTCAGAAGGCTTACAGATTTTGTTAATGGCTCAACTCTGAGTGGACGATAAGAACAAATGATGTAGGAGGAAAAGACTAGTTATGGGTCTAAAATGTTGGGCCTTACTACGGGAAGAGTTTCATAACACAGGGGGATCATTCTATATCCTAATCAGATGCATGAACTCAATATGATATGAAGGATGAATGACTATACTCATAAAGAATGATTGGTGGAAAAGCAGCAACACACAAGTTTTCATTATTACCGATTTTGTTCTAACAATGTGGTATCAACTGACTGCTTTCAGGATACCAAGAAGCTGCGAGAGAAAATCAACGGTGTGTCAACAGAAATCTGAGAGAAGATGTTCAAAGATATGACGTCACTGAACAATGACACAGTGAAATTTATCTGATAGAAATGAAGCCACTAAAGAATGATTCAGTGTATAATTTCCTAATGAATGTGTTGTGGAATAAAGAAAAACAAGGTAGAGAAGAAGTGGATGATACTGATTGAGAAGAAGAAACTGATGATGAACAAGAAAGTGTGAAGTCTGTATCTACAAGGAATCCAAAGAGCTAAGATGAAATTGATAGAAGGAATATCATTGGTGATCAGTCGGATTCAGTTCAGAAAAGGAAAATGAAATCACTATAGCAGGCATCATTTCTATCTAAGTTTGAGCTGAAATGATTTGTTGATGCAGCTGAAGATGAAAACTGCGTTCAGGCCATGAATGAAGAGCTAGATCAGAATTGAGAAGAATCAGACGTGGGAGATTGTTTTGCGGCCAGAAGATAAAAACGCCATCAAGACTAAATGGGTCTATTAAAAAAATGAATGAATATGGCATAGTGATTCAGAACAAAGCATGACTGATGTGCAAAGGAGACTCCCAGATAGAGGGAATATATGGTGATGAGACATTTGTACCAATTTCAATGCAGGAGACAATCAGATTATTCCTAGCAATTGTAGTGCAACAATAGTTCAAGGTATTCCAGATGGACGTCAAATCAGCATTTGTGAATGGGATTCTGGAGGAAGAAATGCATATTGAGAAACCATATGTTTCTCTTATTAATGAGGATGAGAAAAAGGTTGGTTGGATGAAGAAGGAATTATGTGGGTTGAAACAAGAACCAAGAGAATGGTATTCAATGCCGAATCAATATTTTCAGAATCTGTGATTCAAATGAAGCATAGTGAAGGTTACTTTCAGAAATATGAAAAGAAGGTTCTGATGAGGTTTGGAATGGAGAAGTCCAAGGAGACGAAGACTCTGGCTGCTACTCGGATGAAATTATTAAAAGATTAGGATGGAAAGGCAGTTAATATCATAGAATATAGGAAAATTATTGGAAGTCTATTGTACATAACTGCGACAAGGCCTGATACTGTTTTCACCACATGCCAAGCAGCGAGATATCAAAGTAATCCCAAGGAAATCCACATTCATTCAGTGAAAAAAATTCTTCGGTATATCCAGGGCACAATGGATTTCAGCTTTATATATACTGACAAATCTCAGATAGAGTTATTGGGATATACTGATGTAGACTGGGCCGGATCATTAGATGATAGAAAATCAACATCATGAGGTGCATTCTAACTTGTTGGATTGTGTATTTCTTGGCTAAGAAAGAAGCAAGATTGCATTTCATTGGGAACCACGGAAGTTGAGTATATTGCGGACACTCAATGTAGAGACCCTAATCCTGACGTACATGGACTTTACATTACTTTTGCGGAATACTTAGTACATAACAAAAACACACACACAAGGACTGTAATAGTTCAGTGTCTTTGGAAACTCGGAGTATAATCTTTTAATCGTGGGGAAAGATCTTCAACATCTCCCATAAAGATCTTCCTTTTTTTTACCTAAAACCTTTCTTTATATCGTGGGGAAAAGAAAACATAAAAGGGTGAGCTCAAATGCTCAGTAAGGGTAAACAAAAGAAATATCAATCACATAATTTTCATAAGAACATAACATTTTTTGGAATTCTTAACCTGCAAAAGAGATCATAATTTCATAACATGGGATAAATCATAGTAGTGAAATTAAATCCCAATAATCATAACTTAAAACATGAAACTTTGTGGCATACACACATAATCATGGAAAATCATTTCTTGTTAGTCATGACTCATTTCCAAGACTATCTTAGTGGACAAAGTCCCTTTCTGAATCGAGTAATCCTCGTTTCAGTCCTGTTTCACTGAACCGGTATAACCTACCATTCCAGCCATGTCTATCTCATGAGATATGAAGTCTTTACCCAATGCATTTGAGGGAGATATAGGTCCCACCCATCTCTTAATGAATCCTTTCTTATGTGTGCCACAAAATCATAAATCATACATCATTGCATAACCCATGTAATAAAAATGGGATTCTTAAACAACACAACATCATAAAACCATTCATATAAGATAAAGGAATTCATAAACATAATTCCATCACAACATAGTCAAATCAATGTAAAAACATGGATAGAAACAGAACCCTTTATTATCTTATATGGAAAATAATTTTGATAAAACACTTGAATTGAATTCTTGAGGAAAATATCATTTCTTCTTCAAAATCAATTTCTTTTCACAAAACATCATGCAATTTTAAAAGAAAGAGATTTTATTGAAAATAGTCATGAAATCTTTTAGAGGAAGCTTCATGAAAATAAGGCTTTATAAAACAGTATAAATCCGTTCGTGCCGTATAAGTTAAAAAAAACATTCTTCGTACTTTTTTCGGAAAAGTCAAAAAGTACCTCGTACGAAAAAACGACAAAAGATTCCTTTCATATTCTTTACTAAAAACTCACCTAAGGGTAAAATTGGATTTAAACTATTGCAAGTGGATGGAAACAATATTACATATTGAGGGAACATGGATGTGGATGATAAAATACACCCCAGTAAATACTTACGAATAAACAATCTCGGATAAAAATGAGATTGTGATATTTCCCTTACCTTAGGTCCGACTTGCTTTGTATGTGTCCGAACCTCCTGTATAATGATTTAAATCATGTTATTGACTTATTACAGAATCATATTCATTGTTATGATATCATATATGGTTCACTTATGACATTATATTACCCGTTCTTTTGTAAATTCCATGTTAAAGAAGCGTTTTGGGTAAAATCGTTTCATTTATCGTAGGTGTTTTGACTTGTTGTTCTTGACATCATTATTACTTATATCATGATTTACTTACTTCCAGAATATAAAATATGATTTATATATCATATATATTCAGTATATATATATATATAATAGATAGATAAATAAAATGAAAATCACCGTTCATGGAGACGGTAATCCGTACGTACGCATGAACGCTGTTTTTCTTTTCTTATTGTCTTGAAATGGAAGTAAGTAGATGACATACATATGTATATATATACATAAATCCAGTAGCTTTATAATGTCATATATTTCATTAATATTTCTTATATATACATTATAATCATTCTTAAATGGTTAACATGGCGAATGAATCTCACCGCGTCGTGGAGACGGTAGTCCGTACGTACGCACGAGCGATGATATCATTTCTATAAATATTGAATTGAATTGGAGTGGATTATACAATATATCAGAATCAATATGATGTTGTAATAACTATGTATAGTTATTCTTTACACCATTATACCCATCCATGTAAGGTGGTGGTGGAAAATAGATTACACCACGGCGTGGAGACGGTATTCCGTACGTACGCACGCGCGGTTATTTCTTTTTCCGTAGGATGGATAGATGGTGAAATAGGGTTGTTTCATACTTATAATAACATATCAGTATATGAGTGATACTGATGTTATTACTTCATAATGAAACAACCTAAGAAGAAGAAGTGGAAGAAGAAATAAAGATGAAAGAATTGGTAACGGTAATTATCTCTTCTTTGAAGTGCCTCTTTGAGACCTCCTCTTAGGGCACTAGAATTGGTCTTTGAGGAAGACCAGCACCTCTAGGATGTTGCTAGGGAAGTGGAGAAGAGATTTTGGCAGGGGTTGGACGAGCTTGAGTGCTCAAATTGGTGTGAGGAGGAGGGGGAGGAGGTGTCCTTTTATAAGGGAGGAGAGGGGCACCTTAGGAATATCTCAAAATATTATTTTATATTAAAGTCAAAATCGGTTTATAATGGTTCCAAAGGGTCTTATTTCGAAGCTAAGGTGGGGATGGGTCGAAATCCTATCAACCAATAGAATTTAGACAAGTTTAGGATATTATTTTAACATTATCAATTAGATTTAACTCTAAGTTAAATAATTTAATGTTTACCATGTCTTTTTGTTTTCTTTCACTATATGGTTAATAAACTTACTATAACATGCCAAACGAACCCCAAATTGTTTATTATTAATATATATATCCTTATCTAAGTCATTTGGCCGAACCTTATATTTTTAGGAATACAATAACAATTAATAATATAATATTTGTTTTAAAAACTATTTTGTGTCAATTTTGACACTATTTGATACATGATTTTTTTGAAAGTCATAACAGAATTAAATGTTCGAACCAAGTTGATTAAATCAACATTAATATATCATAGTGACCTAGAAAATTAGTGGAATTCATAAAAAATATCAAATTTCATTTATTTTGGTGTTTATAACATCAATTATGTCAATATTTCATTAATAAGATAATTACTGCATCATCGTTGTGTCATAAATAAATTAATTTATTTTATGTCTAAAAATTACAAATAAAATACCATCATGTAGTAAATCTTTTTAGATTTCTAATGAATATTTACAATCTAATATATCTTATGTATAACCCCATATTAAAAATGATTTACTTATTAAACTTTGATTTTAACTATTTTAACCTTTCTTTAAATAAATTAATAATAAATGTCCTAATCTAATCCAAGTAGGCCTAAATGGTCATATTTTATTCCTAAGTTTGTTTTTGGTCGAATTACACTTGTCCAATAGAATTTGGACATGTGTTAGGGTAATAGTAATATCATATTTACCCTTAGTTACCCTATTTACTATTAACCGCGGTAAAAAAAGTAAAAAGTTACTATTCACCAAAAAATTGTTTTCATCTCATTGAACCACATTTTAGTCCTTGATATTAACCGTGTCTCTCGAATTTTTGAAATTCCATTCACAGAAGCGGCAAAATTAAGTTTTATGAAAAATTCAGTTTTTTTAACTACCACTTAGTAGTTTCACTATTCATCAAAAATTGATGTTTTTCAGAACAATGCCAAAATTTCATCCTAAGATATATTTCATATTCCGAATTCAAAAATGAAATCTATTTTACCAAATTCATAACATAGAAGTTGCATTAATTAATTTTATAATTAAATCCTGCTGTTAAAATAAATAGCGTGTTTTTAGGAAACAATATATATCAAAAGATTGACACTTGATTATGTCTGGTTTAAATGTGAAATTACAACCAATGACCAAAGTTGTATTAAATTGTAAAAATATATTCTAAATATACTTTAAAACCACTCAAATTAATAATTTATCACTATTAATTATTTCGATTAAAAAAGTTGTTTTTAATTATAATTTAGTAATTTTCACTATTCATCAGAATATGAAAGTTATCCGAAAAGTACCAAAATTTCACCTTAGGCTAAAATCGATACTCCGAATCCAAGAATGAAGTTCATTTTGAAAAATAAGATTTACAGAATTTTAAAAAGTGGTTATTACTATTCATAACGGCTAGTTTTAATAGCACATCGTTGTTTAGTGAAACTCGGTATTGCGTATTACACACGCTATCGAGGAAGGTCGCGATTGCGTGTAATGCAAGGTAAGACAAGGATGCGTGTTGTGCAAGCTCCTTTTGGTGTAGCGTACAATACAAGACATTAATAAAATTAAAAGAAATATTTTTTTATAAAATCTTGGGCTGTTACATTCTACCCCCCTTAAAATGAATTTCGCCCTCGAAATTCGTCGGGGTTATAAATGGTTTACTATTCGAAAGTTTCTTTAATAGAAACCCACATCGTAAAAAGGAATATCAAAACCAATCTTTAAAAACAAAAGTATGAAACGTAACGGTTACCCAAATAAACTAATCATTGGGTTTCCACATAGGTGAAAATATGGATATGGAAGAAAAATCTAACCATCATGTTCTGATGGAGAGTGGTAGAGAACATGGCTATGGAAAATCCAGTAATCACAAATCCATAGATTTGTGATGATATAAGGTACCATCTGATTCATCAGGTATAAGATCACTAGGACAACATTTTTGGTTTTCAAGATCATTTCCCCTAAAGTTGAAAATTTGAATTAGAATAAATACTTACTTTATTTTGGTACAATCTCACTGTTGTTCGTGCCTTGAACAATTTCCACTTCATCTCTTAAATAAATGAAGTTGAATTTGTTATTCGTGAAGTGTTAGCAGATCATGTGATAGAATGACGGGTCATTCCATCTATCTCAAACAAAAGGTTAGCAAAAATTATATGCATAAATCGATCTATAGTGAGATTAATCATATATGGTTCCTAAAATGGACTTATACTTCATATATCATACTGCTTAATATAATAAAACTAGTTTCTACTAAACAGGGACTTCCTGTAGGTCAGTGGTAGGCGATAAAGGCCAGTCGCACTTCGGTTGTGGGTTCGATTCCTACAGCCTTGTCCGAAGCGATGGGCTGTCGCCCGTCCTGCAGGTTGTCCTTTTTCTAAAACTACATTACTATAACATCCCATCAATAATATCGAAAATCTTCTATCCTTAAACAATACTAACTTATGTCCAACATAATCCAGTCTAATCTTTAGGCTTATACATAATACTGCAGTCCACTCTCATAATATAGTGACAATGATTACCAGAGATTTAATACTGTCGTTGATCCCCACATATCATAAGATATGTCTTGTTGGTCACATTCCAAACATTCAAAGTCCTTAATCGTGTATTCTCTTGAATACCTTAGTGAAAACATGAGTGCAGTTAAAAGTTAACACTTTCCACATACCAAAATCCTCAAAATTCTATATACTCAAACCATGATATCACTTAGTCCTTATATCAATCATGAGCTCATGAATACTATTAAACATTTCATTTTCTCGTCTTCATTATGCGCATATCATCTTATTTCCAAAAAAAATATCTCAATCACTTTGAATACCACATCAATAAATATTGCAATACTCAATGATACAACATTATTTTGGAATCCCATTACATAAACGCTTAATCATTCCACCACATCGTTATCATATTCAACATCGCCAATAGTGATCGCATGTGACTTCCCTTTGTCCTTTGCCTTCAGTGGTTGCTCATGTTGATCATCACTAACCCTTGGATTAGGGAAATTATTAGCATAATGCCCCATTTCCTTGCACTTGAAGCATTGAAGTGTTGGTGGTGCGTTCTCTACAGTGTTTGCTTTATTCACATCATTAGAAACCCTTTTTCCATTACTTCGACACTCAGCTGCTCGATGACCTTCTTTTCCACACTTAAAACATTTTCTAGTTCCTTTAAGACAATCTCCACCATGCTTCTTTCCACACTTTGTGCATAAGGAAACATTCATCTTCTTTTCACCATTATTATGAGATTTCTCCTTGAACTCCATCTTTCGTTTCTTGTCAAAAACATGAGATGGATATGTAACACCAACTTCCATTTCTACCTTGATAGCACAACGCACAATTTCATCATAGCTACTGAAGTCTCTTATAGCTAATGCCCTTCAAAGACTTGGTTTTAAGCCACTGAAAAATCGATCAACTTTACTTTCAGGTTGGATGATAATACCAGAAGCATACCTTGCAAGTCTTGTAAAATTTGCTTCATAGGTACCAACAGATTCATCGTCCCTTTGCTTCAGTTCAAGAAACTCTTTCTCCATCTTTGTTCGAAGAATACGAGGGAAGTACTTACTGAAAAACAAGTTCTTGAACTCGTCCCATTCCATGGACTCAATTTCATCCCTTGGCCTCGTATTCTTGATAAGATTCCACCATTGATCAGCTTCACCTTCCAAACGATATACTGCTAAGATGACTTTATCATGTTCAGAACATTGAAGAACTGAAAATATCTTTTCAGTGGTACTGATCCATTGTTCAGCAACAAGTGGATCGGAAGTCCCACTGAAAGAAGGTGGACGTTGCCTCATGAAGGACTCAATAGAATATTGTTCCCTTATCTGCTCATTTAGAAGTCCAGAATGATTCATAGCTTGTGTAAGTATAGCAATAAGATTTTGCACTCCATCTCCCATAACATTTGTTTGTTCAGGAGGGCAATCATTGCATTGTCCATTGCATTGATCAACACGGTTCTTTCGGGTTCCAGCCATCGTCTAAAACCCAAAAAGAATTGTGTGAGAGGCAAAAATCATGCTAGGGAAAACAACATAATAAAGGGGGAGTACCTTCAATATCCAACATCTTAGGTTTAATTCTATGATCGTTAGCGTAATTCTATTACTATAACCTATACGTATACTTATCCCTAGGGACATCCCTAGACATACCTTAGAAATATCTCTAGGGATCTCACTAACGTTTTCGCATCCTAGTTTCCAAAGGTTGACTAAACCTTTCCTCTGATACCAACTGTAGAGACCCGAATCCTGACGTACATGGACTTTACATTACTTTTGCGGAATACTTAGTACATAACAAAAACACACACACAAGGACCGTAATAGTTCAGTGTCTTTGGAAACTCGGAGTATAATCTTCTAATCGTGGGGAAAGATCTTCAACATCTCCCATAAAGATCTTCCTTTTTTTTACCTAAAACCTTTCTTTATATCCTGGGGAAAAGAAAACATAGAAGGGTGAGCTCAAATGCTCAGTAAGGGTAAACAAAAGAAATATCAATCACATAATTTTCATAAGAACATAACATTTTTTGGAAATCTTAACCTGCAAAAGAGAGCATAATTTCATAACATGGGATAAATCATAGTAGTGAAATTAAATCCCAATAATCATAACGTAAAACATGAAACTTTGTGGCATACACACATAATCATGGAAAATCATTTCTTGTTAGTCATGACTCATTGCCAAGACTATCTTAGTGGACAAAGTCCCTTTCTGAATCGAGTAATCCTCGTTTCAGTCCTGTTTCACTGAACCGGTATAACCTACTATTCCAGCCATGTCTATCTCATGAGATATGAAGTCTTTACCCAATGCATTGGAGGGAGATATAGGTCCCACCCATCTCTTAATGAATCCTTTCTTATGTGTGCCACAAAATCATAAATCATACATCATTGCATAACCCATGTAATAAAAATGGGATTCTTAAACAACATGACATCATAAAACCATTCATATAAGATAAAGGAATTCATAAACATAATTCCATCACAACATAGTCAAATCAATGTAAAAACATGGATAGAAACAGAACCCGTTATTATCTTATATGGAAAATAATTTTGATAAAACACTTGAATTGAATTCTTGAGGAAAATATCCTTTCTTCTTCAAAATCAATTTCTTTTCACAAAACATCATGCAATTTTAAAAGAAAGAGATTTTATTGAAAATAGTCACGAAATATTTTAGAGGAAGCTTCATGAAAATAAGGCTTTATAAAACAGTATAAATCCGTTCGTGTCGTATAAGTTAAAAAAAGCATTCTTCGTACTTTTGTCGGAAAAGTCAAAAAGTACCTCGTACGAAAAAACGACAAAAGATTCCTTTCCTATTCTTTACTAAAAACTCACCTAAGGGTAAAATTGGATTTAAACTATTGCAAGTGGATGGAAACAATATTACATATTGAGGGAACATGGATGTGGATGATAAGATACACCCCAGTAAATACTTACGAATAAACAATCTCGGATAAAAATGAGATTGTGATATTTCCCTTACCTTAGGTCCGACTTGCTTTGTAAGTGTCCGAACCTCCTGTATAATGATTTAAATCATGTTATTGACTTATTACAGAATCATATTCATTGTTATGATATCATATATGGTTCACTTATGACATTATATTACCCGTTCGTTTGTAAATTCCATGTTAAAGAAGCGTTTTGGGTAAAATCGTTTCATTTATCGTAGGTGTTTTGACTTGTTGTTCTTGACATCATTATTACTTATATCATGATTTACTTACTTCCAGAATATAAAATATGATTTATATATCATATATATTCAGTATATATATATATATATAATAGATAGATAAATAAAATGAAAATCACCGTTCATGGAGACGGTAATCCGTACGTACGCATGAACGCTGTTTTTCTTTCCTTATTGTCTTGAAATTGAAGTAAGTAGATGACATACATATGTATATATATACATAAATCCAGTAGCTTTATAATGTCATATATTTCATTAATATTTCTTATATATACATTAAAATCATTCTTAAATGGTTAACATGGAGAATGAATCTCATCGCGTCGTGGAGACGGTAGTCCGTACGTACGCACGAGCGATGATATCATTTCTATAAATATTGAATTGAATTGGAGTGGATTATAAAATATATCAGAATCAATATGATGTTGTAATAACTATGTATAGTTATTCTTTACACCATTATACCCATCCATGTAAGGTGGTGGTGGAAAATAGATTACACCACGGTGTGGAGACGGTATTCCGTACGTACGCACGCGCGGTGATTTCTTTTTCCGTAGGATGGATAGATGGTGAAATAGGGTTGTTTCATACTTATAATAACATATAAGTATATGAGTGATACTGATGTTATTACTTCATAATGAAACAACCTAAAAAGAAGAAGTGGAAGAAGAAATAAAGATGAAAGAATTGGTAACGGTAATTACCTCTTCTTTGAAGTGCCTCTTTGAGACCTCCTCTTAGGGCACTAGAATTGGTCTTTGAGGAAGACCAGCACCTCTAGGATGTTGCTAGGGAAGTGGAGAAGAGATTTTGGCAGGGGTTGGCCGAGCTTGAGCGCTCAAATTGGTGTGAGGAGGAGGGGGAGGAGGTGTCCTTTTATAAGGGAGGAGAGGGGCACCTTAGGAATATCTCAAAATATTATTTTATATTACAGTCAAAATCGGTTTATAATGGTTCCAAAGGGTCTTATTTCTAAGATAAGGTGGGGATGGGTCGAAATCCTATCAACCAATAGAATTTAGACAAGTTTAGGATATTATTTTAACCTTATCAATTAGATTTAACTCTAAGTTAAATAATTTAATGTTTACCATGTCTTTTTGTTTTCTTTCACTATATGGTTAATAAACTTACTATAACATGCCAAACGAACCCCAAATTGTTTATTATTAATATATATATCCTTATATAAGTCATTTGGCCGAACCTCAGATTTTTAGGAATACAATAACAATTAATAATATAATATTTGTTTTAAAAACTATTTTGTGTCAATTTTGACACTATTTGATATATGATTTTTTTGAAAGTCATAACAGAATTAAATGTTCGAACCAAGTTGATTAAATCAACATTAATATATCATAGTAACCTAGAAAATTAGTTGAATTCATAAAAAATCTCAAATTACATTTATTTTTGTGTTTATAACATCAATTATGTCAATATTTCATTAATAAGATAATTACTGCATCATCGTTGTGTCATAAATAAATTAATTTATTTTATGTCTAAAAATTACAAATAAAATACCATAATGTAGTAAATCTTTTTAGCTTTCTAATGAATATTTACAATCGAATATATCTTATGTATAACCCCATATTAAAAATGATTTACTTATTAAATTTTGATTTTAACTATTTTAACCTTTCTTTAAATAAATAAATAATAAATGTCCTAATCTAATCCAAGTGGGCCTAAATGGTCATATTTTATTCCTAAGTTTGTTTTTGGTCGAATTACACTTGTCCAATAGAATTTGGGCATGTGTTAGGGTAATAGTAATATCATATTTACCCTTAGTTACCCTATTTACTATTAACCGCGGTAAAAAAAGTAAAAAGTTACTATTCACCAAAAAATTATTTTAATCTCATTGAACCACATTTTAGTCCTTGATATTAACCGTGTCTCTCGGATTTTCGAAATTCCATTCACAGAAGCGGCAAAATTAAGTTTTATGAAAAATTCAGTTTTTTTTAACTACCACTTAGTAGTTTCACTATTCATAAAAAATTGATGTTTTTCAGAACAATGCCAAAATTTCATCCTAAGCTATATTTCATATTCCGAATTCAAAAATGAAATCTATTTTACCAAATTCATAACATATAAGTTGCATTAATTAATTTTATAATTAAATCCTGCTGTTAAAATAAATAGTGTGTTTTTAGGAAACAATATATATCAAAAGATTGACACTTGATTATGTCTGGTTTAAATGTGAAATTACAACCAATGACCAACATTGTATTAAATTGTAAAAATATATTCTAAATATACTTTAAAACCACTCAAATTAATAATTTATCACTATTAATTATTTCGATTAAAAAAGTTGTTTTTAATTATAATTTAGTAATTTTCACTATTCATCAGAATATGAAAGTTATCCGAAAAGTACCAAAATTTCACCTTAGGCTAAAATCGATACTCCGAATCCAAGAATGAAGTTCATTTTGAAAAATAAGATTTACAGAATTTTAAAAATTGGTTATTACTATTCATAACGGCTAGTTTTAATAGCACATCGTTGTTTAGTGAAACTCAGTATTGCGTATTACACACGCTATCGAGGAAGGTCACGATTGCGTGTAATGCAAGGTAAGACAAGGATGCGTGTTGTGCAAGCTCCTTTTGGTGTAGCATACAATACAAGACATTAATAAAATTAAAAGGAATATTTTTTTATAAAATCTTGGGCTGTTACACTCAAGCATGCCCAAAGTTATTGTGGATGAAGCAGCAGCTTGATGATCTGGGAGTTGAAGTGAAGTGTCCAATCAGAATCTAGTGCGATAACTCAAGTGCTATAAATCTCAGCAAAAATCCAATCCATCATTCAAGGACAATGCACATTGAGATAAAATATCATTTTATCAAGGAGAAGGTTGACCAGGGAATCGTGAAGTTGGAGTATGTTCCCACAGAGCTACAGGTTGCAGGCATTATGACAAAGGCCTTACCTAAGGAAACTTTTGAAAGGCATTGACTGGCTCTGGGAGTTCAGTCAACTCCCCGAACGTGAAATAGTGTGGATGAGGAATCCCCCCCTCTCTCTGAGGTATGATGTGTTTTCCCTAATGTGCTAATATATGTTCTCTACTATGTTACAGACTAAAAAGAAGTGACCTTTGGGTTCATTGACAAAGGGGGAGAAAATAGTGATTGTTGAAGGGGGAGACAGTGTGGCTATTTGAGAAATCATGACAGATATGTGGATAAGCTAACCAGTGGAGCAACCAGATAGGGGGAGAAATGAGAAAGGGGAAGATTTTTAAATCTGACGATGCTAGAAGTGATCGATCAAAGCATAGAAATCACGACAGCTGAGGATTGTGATAAAAGCAGAAGAGTGATGTTGGAATGGTGAGAGAAGGTTTCCAGCTATCACCAATTGGGATCAGAGTGGTTCAACAATTGTTATCAATTTAAGAATTGGTATTAGGTTGGAATCGACAATTGGTGTTTGACATGAAGTGATTCAGTGATGAACTTTTCATACTACTCTTGTTTCTCATGCCGAGCATTACTCATGTGGGCTTAGAGTACGTGTTAAGTGAATCCTTGAACGATATCAGAATCGCAAGAGGCAAATGGTGGTAGCGACTGGAAGAAGACTCAGTGAGGTATTAATGTGAAGAAAATAATTCTGAGAAGAGTTATGAAGAATTGTCAAAAAACCCAAAGGGGGAGATTGTTGGGCAAAAATACCTCAAGGTAACACTACAGTATTTTTGGGTTTATTGTGTTTGTTGACAAAGTAGGTTTCCATGGAGAATTGTCGAGTTCTAGAGAATTTGTTGACAATCCTTGTTGAAAAAAAACAATGACAAAGGAAAGGACGATCTGGAGGTGGTACAAAAGAGGAGTACAATGTGGCGTTGTTTCCCAGTGTTTGCCAAATTTTTGGGGTCCAAAATTTAGAGTTTTATGAGCATCACGAAAATAGGATTTTCAGGTAGATCATAATTAAATATGGAAATGACATGAATTTCACGAAGAGAGGCTTCATGGTTTGGATTTTGCGAAGACCAGAAGAATGGAGGCGGTGATTATTCGTGATTATGAAAAGATTAGTGAACGACAGGCTGAAGCGCATCACGGCGGTGAAGGGATTTGAGAGAGAGCTCCGTGGAGAAGGCGTGAAGGAATTTACGGGATTCTCGACGATTATAACGAGCTCCGTGTTCCAAAAATTGCCTGGGTGCTTCGCGATTTGGACAGAATTCCGGCGGAAACTTCGGAGCTTCGTGATTTGAGATGACGTGGCGTTGACTTCACGCGGAAGGGTCGAGGTTCGGTGGAATTTCCTATAAATACAGGTTGCCCCCCTCAAGAGAAGTAGAGAGAATTTTCAGAGAAAATCATTTGCTCTCGATTCGCAAAGGTAGTTCACGTCGCCTGTATGCTTCGCGAAAGAAGAGCTTCGCAGTGGCTATTGTAGCTCCGTGAAATTTGCGCGCTCCGCGTTGGCTCAGTGATATTCACGAGGGAAATTCCTCTGCAACGACATGAGCTTCGTGGTAGTGCTTCGTGAAAAGGCAGGAGCATCACGAAGTCTTGTTTGAGCTTTGTGAAATTGGGAGCCTTGCAATGTAGGGTGCTTTGCAAAGGTGTTTCCAAAGTGAATTGCCCAGTGGTTAAGAGGAAAAGAGGTATTCATCAATGGATGAAACTTGGACTTCAACAAAGCATCTATCAACAGTTGAGGATGCATTCATTAGTGATAATGAAGAGACCTACAGTTCTATAAACTGTGAATGGATTCCCTTCAAGAGCAGTGAGCTTAAGAAGAGGGAGAAGGTGATCCTCTCCACCGGCAGTGAGATAGAGAGAGATAAATAGGGAGTGAACCTTGGGAAAGTAGTGAGCTTTCCCTAAACATTGCAAAGGCAGTGAGCCTGGGGCAGAGTGTCTATACCCGAACATTGTAATCCACATCTAGTGATGAATAGTGGAATTTGGTACGACTGGAAACTTGTCGGCGTTTTCTCCTTGGACGTAGCCCAATGAGGGTGAACCATGTAAAAATCTTTGTGTCTGCTTATTTTCATCCCTACATTACATTCTAAGTATCATCATCAGATAAAGAAGAAAATAAGTTTTCATATTTATCACATGAGTTCAAACAAAGTGACCCTTGTAATAAAGAGGTAAAGATCTTGCGGGGTAAGAATAACTTTGCGAAAGAATATCCATACCTTGATTCACCCCCCCTCTTAGGGTATATAGGCCCCTACTGGTCCTAACATTTTCAATAATTTTAAATTACAATTTAAGGTTGATTTAAATATGATTTATGAAAAATATCATGGAAGTATATTATAGAGACCATGAATAATATATATTCAGGTTGAAATTGAGTTGAAGGTCTTTCATTTGATGTTTTAAAATATATATTTAATATTGAGGGGAAAAGTGTTTAAATATGACCCATTTCATAAAATGTATTTTATTAAATAATATTATAAGTTTATGATGATCACATTGTTGAATTGCAATCAAGATTCATATAGAGTAAAAAATAGATAGGATGTTGATAAAGAGAAGTGATGGATATAAAATTTAAGTTATTCTATATGGTTGATGTTATTATTCAAAGATATTTTTTGAAAATAGTTGGGAGTTGGAAAAATTATTTTCCAACTCATTTAAATATTTCCACTCAAGCATTAAAGTGATTTATAAAACACCCAGCCAATATTAAGGGTGGAAGCTATAAATGTGTGACAATGGTGATCTCATACATAAAGCATAGTTAACGTAGATCCCTTATGTATATAATTAAAGGGGAATTAGATAAAAGGAGTTGTTGGTGCTAATCCTCCATGAGAAAGGTCAACATGGAACACCCTTAGGGAGACCAACTCTTGTATGAATATAATTATGACCTATATGAGGCATTCGGTTTTTATTATGATCTACTACCATATATTCCAAAAAGGTTGAAGGGAATAGAATTATGTTTCTTTAAGACCCCGAATTCATGCATTTATCTTTTTAAGTATGATATAAAATTCATTATTAATAGAAGAATATTATATTTTTTTGAATATCAAATGTAATGTTCTTATATATATATTAATGAATATTGAGGAAATGTGGATCAATATATTCAGTAATGAATAAAAACAATGATTCCCACATGATAATGAATAAGTGTTTGCCATATTAAGAATATGGATCCCCTATGGTATTAATTAATACTTGAAATAGGGATCAATACACCATAGAAAATTTCTTTGTATGATGGTTAAACTCATTTAAAAAAAATAAGGACACTATGATTCGGTTCCACTTTGGCGGATGTTTTTAGAAGAAGAATTGTCTAGGATGTTGTTACATTATTATAATGAAGATATATATACCGTAAATATTATGGATGTGTGACCGATATTTGTCTATCAAATCTATTGAGTGGACACTACCCAACGGTTCTTAATCATTATGAATTTTGATAATCCTTCAATGTAATATGTTGTTCTATATAAGGATTAATTTACAATGGCCCAAGAAACAATGTGAGTTTAAATATGATGATTCTAGGTATTAAAATGTTCAATGAAAGTAAAAAATCATGATACTCTATATTATTTTCATTCAAGAAATATTTTTAGTATTGAAGAAGGATGAACTCATGAGAAGATTATTCCACAGAGAGTGTTTCAATGATTACAATAATTTCAGGTATATATAAATATATTCAATATCTACATTATATATTCATTGTGGACATAGACAAACTCATGTTGAAAATTTCAAACTAAGATTGGTTTTCATGGATGTTTTCTATGGAGGAATAATGAAACCAAGATATTCTGATATGGTCAATCCTACTGGTTGAAGATCCTTATATTTTGAAGATCTAAAATTATTAGTAATTAATTTTTTTTGATTCATGTGGATAAATGAATGATTATAAATAAAAAGTCGATGGTTCATGTATTAAACAATATATATATATATATATATGTTTTTAATGAAGATTATGCATGTAGTATTAAGAAATATATTAATATTATCCTACATACCATGGGTAAAAGACAAAATGGAAGAACTTATATAGACCCATACTTTTTATACACTGATTGTACATCTTAATAGATGAATATTCAGTACCAAAAATTTCACTCTATTTAAAAAACATTTAGGTCTAGTATATTTGGAAACATGGAAGCATAAAATGTTATTCATAAAATATATACATCAGCTACAACTTATTTATTCTTAACTAGAAACCTTCTCCGACATATCATATTTAATATATTTCATCATTTCCTAGGGAGAGGAAACATAATAAAAGGGCGAGGGTAGATTCTCAATATGGGTAAAAAAACAAATATCAATCATAATATAAGAATAAAATGAGAATATGTGTATAATACATGATCTTAAAATTTGAAATCATAACCTACAAATCATAAATCATAATCATAGTCCATGGCATGAATCATAGTATTTTATAATATATGAATCATAAAGGAATCAAAGAACTTGAACCCTGAGTGTTTAATATAAGAATAAAGCATTGATTTGTGGAACACAAATATATAATTAGAATCATTTTCTTAGTATTCAGGGATCATTTCCATGTATATAATATTATAATGTGTTCACTCCGCAAACCATTATAGTAGTCATGGATCAATCCCAATACTATCATAATTGACATAGTCCTTTACTGAACTTGGAACACTCAATATTATAGTACCATCTATCTCATCAGATATCAATATTTACCCAATTAATTGGAGAGGGATATTGGTACCAACCATAACATAATTAAATTTATAAATATTTCTCCAAAAATATCATAATTTATTCATCACATCAATACATATGAAAATAAATGAGTTTCTTAAACACTTCATCATAACATTATCCATGAAAAAGAAAGAGGTTTCATAAATATCTTGTTAACATCAACAAAAGCGCTCCTAAGGATAAATAAGGTTGGTAATATTAGAAAATATCCATCATAAATTCTATGTAACATTAAATTATTTCATATTATATGGAAAATGATTTTAAAATATCACTTGTAACAATTCTTGAGAAAAATAACATTTCCATTTTTAAATCCATTATTAAAAAACAATGCAATTATAATGGAAAAAAGATTACTCTAATGTAAGAATATATGATTTTTAATTAATCTTAAAAAACATTATTCATTATTTAAGTAAAATCCATTCATGTAGTATACGTTAGTAAAACTTTCCATCCATATTTTTTTCAAAAAATTCATAGTTACCACATTGGGAAAACAAAAATAAGATTCCTTTCAAACCGTTCTTAAAAAGGATATCATGGGAAAAAATAAATTTTAAAAATTACATGTGAATGGCAAAAACATATTTAAAACATATTTTTTATAAAATATATATATGGGAGAAAAATTTTACCTAGTAGATACTTAAAAATAAATAATAATTAATGTTGATGAGATCATAAAATAAAACCCTTACCTTAGGTTGGAATTCATTCATATATGATCAAACAACTTGTATAATAAATATAATTAAATTATAAATCTAATAAATAACCATAATTATATATTTTTCAGTAAAATATGTTATTCAAATATATCCTTTTATTACCAATTTATTAAAATTTTTTTGTTACAATCACATTCGAGGTAATAACATTTTTGTTTTTCATGTCTGTTTTGATTTTTTATTTTTGGTCATTTTACATTGATAATGATTAAACAATATATATAATTTTTAACATTATATTTATATCATATGTATTCATTAAATAATTATTTATATTAATATAATAAATTTAGATATATAAAATGAATTACACTGTTCATAGAGAGTAGAGCGTACATATTCATGAACACTGTTTTCATTTCTCAACAAATGGAATGAAAATAAGGTAAATATTAATTCACCATTAAAATATCATAATTATATAATTTATATAATATATTTAAATTCATAATAGTTTTTATAATTAATATCCATATAAAATATAAATGAAAAATGAATCATATCGTTTTGTGGAGGTGATACTCCAAAAGTAAGCATAAATGACATTATCATTTCCCAAATGATTGGATACTAAGTTTGTAGGTCTGATATTATAATTATATAAGTATAATTACATCATAAATATAATATATAAACATTAAACCCATCATAATATCCATCTATTAAATTAGGTTATGAAAAACAAATTGGATCGCTACATGGAGACAATAATCCATATGCACAGACAAGGAATTCATTCACTCATCTTATTATGGGAAGGGGGGTTTAATTGTTGTTTTGATAATAGTAATAAAATTTTGGAATACTTAGTATAATCAAGTTATTATTATAAGATAAATACCACATATTTATGGAAGTTAAATAAGATTATAAAAGAAATTTATTTCCTCCGAACTTTATATCTTATTTGTAACAACTCCTTTAGATCTCCTCTAAAGGGATCTAATGTTGGTATTTTAGGGATACCAGAACCAATAAAATGTATATAGTTAGGTTTATTAGATAAAGTTTTATATCTATTTTTCTATATAAGGATCAAAGTGGTGTGAAGAAGTTAGGGAGGAGGTACCCTTTTAAAATCGAGTTGAGAGGAATTTTTTTGAATTTCTCAAACAATTAAATTATAATAAATACATTATCATGAAAAATTCAAAAAAATGTGTATGTATTAGAATATAAGTTAATATAGTGTTTTATTCAAATAAAAATATAATTTTTATAAAATTTTGTTTCATTTTAAACCTTATAATTTTTATTAACCCTTAGTTAATCAATTTTAATTTTAACTATAGTAACATCTTTTTTAATATTATAGAGTTTAATTTTTATTTATAAGGTTAAAATTGAAACATAAATTTAAAATATAAATAATTTTAATCTATATAATATCCCCTTTGGATTATATAACAATTTTTAGGGGTTTTTATATAATTTAATAATATATTATTTTGATAAAAAAACATTATTTTCAATTTTTACACCATTCATTTAATTTATCTTTAAATAAGTCAAGAAAAATAATGGAATTATAATATAATTCATAAAAAGCTTCCCAAATTTTTCATATAAATTAAAAAAAATAATGGGTTACGTTAATACATTAAAATCACATCTCTTTTGATAATTAAAAAAATTAATAATATTTTTCTAATAATTAGAGAAAAAATGCATTAGTGTTGCATAAGAAATTAAGGCCATTATATAATTCCTAAAAATTAAAAATAAATTTATATAATTATAATACTTTGATTATTATTAAAATAACATATGTATTCATTCATAACATACTTTTTCCCTATACAAACATATAAGAGATATTAATAATATCGTAATATTTTTTCACTTTCATTGATTTAAATAATATATAAGTAATTATCAAAGAAAAGTGTCCAATAAATGAGTCAAATGAAAACATAACTTTTTTATATTTATGTTAAAATTATATGAAAAGAATTATAATGAAAAATTATGACATTTTCAGTTATTTTTATTCTATATTTATGAGATTTTCCCTTTATCAAGGTGATAAATTTTACCACAGTTACTATTCATATTAACAAAAAGGGGGTTAATTTATCAAACATGTACATCAGATTATAAATATTTAATTAATATTATATAAATAATTACCTTTAAATAAAATAAATTAATTTTAAATTTAGTGAAAAATGTGAAAAAAACATATTTTTACTGAAAAAGGGTTTTTTAAACATAAACCAGGATTTATTCTTATTGTGTGCAGAGAAAAATTATTATTTTAATGTTTAGAACATCTTATAATTTATATAATTTATAGATTTACTTAAAGGAATTCACTAATAGTGTTAAATTTATTTTAGTAATATAATAATACATTTTGTGTATATAATAATTTTTCTATAAAAGACATCAATATTATTTTCAAATATATATAAATATAGTTATAATATAATGAATTAGTTTTATAAATTTTTATACAAAATATGTATTTAAATTTTTTTTATTACTATAATTTCCTCTAGTCAAATGTTTTGGAGATAATGGAAATACTAGGATTTAATAATGTTACATGTTTCATCTATACTCATTGTTACATGTAACACAGGCTATTCATCAAATGTAATCTATTTAAAAAAATAGTTAATAAAAAATCTATGTGTTACATTATACTACCATTAAAATTAATTTTTACATAAAAATTTTTCATTATGATATAAATATAAGAGTTTATTTTTGCCTCATCACATCCACAGGTTCCCATGTATCTTTCTAAAATTGGTTGTTTTTCCAAAAAATATTGACATGGTGAGTGGTCTTATTTTGTAGAAAATTATCTTTGTGATCCACAATCACTAATGTTTATTCTTCTTAAGAATTATCTTATTTCAGAGGTACAAATTATTATTTTATTATATGAAATGATCTATGTTATCCTTTTGTTAGGATAGATACAATGAACACATCATAAAGTTGAGAGATATTCAGCGGAAGTTCTAATCAATAAGCTATCATTATGAAATGATTAACAATTTAAAAAAACATATATAACTTAGTTTTATCTTTTCCTAAATTTCAAATCTCATCCACCTCTTTCGGAGAGAAATTTTCAGTAATACAGTGTCACCAATTTCAAAATATATATCTTTCTGATGATTGTCACTAAACATTTTTTATTGACTATGAGAATCTCATTTGTGATATGGAATTACTCTAACATTCTCTTCTATTTCTACAGCTAGATTAGGACCCAAAATATTTCATTCTATAACATCATTCCAAGATGTTGGAGTTATACAATTCATTCCATAGAGGGCTTCATAAGAATCCATCTAAATTCTAGAGGGAAAGATATTGTTTTAAAAAAATTCCACTCAAGGATGGTTTTGATCCCAACGAGATTTGAAATCCATAAAGTAAGCTATCAACCTAAATTATAGAGTTTGAATGATTCTCTCATATTGGATATATTTCATCGAATGATATGATGTTCTGAAACATAACATTGTATCTAAATCCTGCAGAAGACTTCCCCAAAACATCATGTTAAACATTAGATCTTGATCTGATACAATTAATAGTTTTACACCATGAAATTTTACAACATTGTTAAGGTATATCTGAGTAAGTTGATCAAGAGATACATATTATGTAATTGAAATGAATTTCTATGACTTTTATAGAGATCCTCTATAACCCAAATAGAATTAGGATCTTTATTTGTTATAGGGACTCTAATGATAAAATCCCTGATGTCGTTTTCCCACTTCTATTCTAGTATGGGTAGTGGTTATAATATCCCATTAGTTTTATTTTTCATAGCCTTATCTTTATGTCATATCAAGCACCAAGAAATATACTCAAGAATTTATCTCTTTATTACATCCCACTTGAAATTCTCATTCAAATATCTATAAATATTTATACATCTAGAATGAATAGAGAATTAAAAAATCAAATCATTATTCATACTACCATTCATTAAATCTATTATCGAATGGACATATACATGGTTATAGAACCTTATTATTCCATTATAATCATGTTTGAACTCAAAAAAATTTCTCACCTTTTTTATAAATCGTTGTCTTCCATCCACGACTCTTTAATTCTTACTTGGATAGATGGTTGAATACAAATTTGATAAAGATAATAGTTATCCCCTTCCATCAATATTTTATGACCTATACATTGCCAGTCCAAAATTATTGGATCTTTTGTGACCCTCATCATAGATAAACAAGCACATTCTTTTCAACTCTGTGCATCTTCCGCCTTGTTCAATTTATCATGGTAGTAATTTATAGATCATTTATATTATTTAATCACATACAACAATCTTCTTTGGAACATGATTGTAGATTTTTGAATGAAAATATACATTAAACTTTGTTGATTAGTATATTTTTAAAACAATTATCTATAGAGATATCTACTATATATCTTTTTGGAGGAAATTTCCACATCTATCTATGAATCCTTATTTGGGTGATTTTTTTTCATGGACCATCAATTATCATGAGGATAATATATAACTATATCATTTTTCACGAGGAAATATAATGGTAAATTCTTTGATTCATCACTAAAGATTACAAACCCTTCTCCACTCTAGGGTAGTAGAAGAATATATGTGATGATTAGCCTTCTTTTTAGTGCAATAAGAAATTCCTCACATTCATTTATCCAAAGTAACATGACCCCCTTTCACGAAAAATTGGTGAGTGTATTCAATACCCATGAAAAGGTATCAACAAATAACCAATAATATCCATCAAAACTAAGTAAACTATATATCTCAGTCACATCAGTCAGTCTAGGACAATGTAGAAATAAATTATATCGTTGAGGTGTCCATTGATATACCCACACTTGATATTGTATGATCTAAGAATGAAACTTCTTGAATAAAAAATTAACACATGATAAATTATTCAAAATTCACCTTCTTCTAAAGGTCCATCAATACAATTCTTCATGTGATCTTCATGCTCTCTATTTACTTTTGAAAAATAAGAATATCATATATAAAGACTTTGAAAAACAGATCTCATGAATCTCTAATTATTATATTCACTAAGTCCTTGAATACAATAGGGGGATTAGTAAGAATAAATGGCATAACTATAAATTCATAGTTTCTATACCTTGTACGGAATCCTTCCTTGAGTATATCCCCCTTCTCGACCCTCAATTATTGATATCCAGAATAAAGATCAATCTTGGAACAATATGGATCTCTGTGTAGTTTATAAAAAAATTCCTCAATAAGGGGTATAATATATTTATTCTTGATAGTTATCTATTTTATGTTCTCGATAATCATTTTAGTGGTTTATTGATCTATATTTATTCATAACAAATAGAATTTGTGCACCCTAAGGTGACACACATGAAAGAATGAACCTCTGTAAATATTCTCCATAGTTTATTATTCATTTATAATAAATTAATTAGGTCCATTATACACAGATTCATTGAAATAGGTGTAGTACTAGGTATGAGTTTTATTGAAAAAATAACTTCACAATTATTTGGATGTCCAAGAAACTTTTCTTGAAAATACATCAATGAACTCATGCATAATAGGAATATCTTTAATGTAAACTTTCTCCCCATGGATTTGATAAAAAAACCCAATTTGAATAGGAATAATGAACCATATACCGGATATAGTTTCCATTTGAAGTTAATTTTTTCCTAAAATTGATTGATGGTCAAAGGTTGGTTAAAAATAACAAATTCAAGTTCCATTACTCAAAAATTTATATAGGATTTATGTAAATAAATCCAATACATTTCCCAAAAGATCATTTAATTAACTAGAGGAATAATACAAAGATTTTAAGGAAGCACATTCCAACAAACATTAACTAGAGAAGAGTCATTTACTTGGAATGCTATCATCTTACCATTTAGAGAATTTACTACTAACCCAACATTTAATTTCTAAGGCATTACTTTTATACACTTAGAAAATTCTTTATATATATAAGAGTGGGTAGATATAGAATCAAATAAGAAATTAACTGTTCTAGATTGGATGGTATGTTTACCATTCACCATGTTGTTATCATAACCATCATAAAAAAACGGCCATCAAATGATAATTTCATTTGTCTCTAGGAAAAATAAATTATTGACAATGATCATCATAATTTACTTTCACATTTTCTATCTAGTTAGCCTAATTACTATGCTCCATAGATTTAAAATACTGATGTATGGGTGGTAAATTATTTGGAGATTTATTTTTTTATTATCATCATTTTATAACTTATTCCAATTAATTTATTATTCAAATATCTTTTGATCATCATTTTGACCCATAAAACAATTAGAAGTTCCCAAATATAATTTCTCCTACGTTTCTTTCAACACATTAAGAATAATGCGAATGTAGTCTTATTATATACATGGTTTTTATATTTCTCATTTAATTTAATCTTTAATTTCATATAAAAATAATGAGATTAATGAGTAAATATTTCCTTCATTTCCTATTATAAAACACGTCAAACAATTTCATCAATGATAATTATGTTTTTTACTGATAATTTCCTTTAGAAATTTGGTTTTATACAACTAAATAATTGATAAAAATTACATTCCTGTCGGATGGTCATAAAAGATGCATACCTTACAAGTTATGTGGATGTTTCCTCAAATATACTGACAAATTAATCACCATTCCGTTTAAACTCATGTAATTCCTTCTACATTTTAATTTTAAAAATATAAAGAGTGTACTTATTTAAAAATGATTCCTTATACTAATCCTACTCCAGAGAGTCAATTTTATCTTATTTACTTGTTTTCTTATTAAGAAGCACAATTTATATTCTTTACCTTACATATTATAAATAGATAGAATATAATTATCAAGTTACAAACACTATAGAACAAAAAATATATTTCCAATGGTACTTATCCATTTATCAATGGCTAGTGGATTAGTGGAACCATTAAATGAAGGTGGATGAGGCCTCATTAAGAATTGATAAAATAATGTTCCCCTTTTTATCATAATGAAGCTCAAAATTAAACATCAATTGAGAAATCTTTATGATCATAACAATGATATTTTTCATTCTACCACATACAAAATTCGATTTTTTTGGAGTAAAATCATAGTGTTGTCTATCACAGTCTGCACTAACAAGATAAAGTTGGGTTCCAACCACTGAATAAAACTAAATATTATATTTTCATAAATAATAGTCATGGTGGGAAATCATATAATCATGAAAATTCATTTGAAGGATGTTTAAATAATGAAACATTCTTCTCAAAAAATTTAGGATGAACCTATTTTTTTCATGATCATTACCAAGTCATGATGGTTTTATACTATACATATAGTTTTTTTCTAGGGTTCATACTAATTTTTTATCATCCATGTTTAAAACTTTTAACTAAAAATTCTCAAATATGATCTATAGTTACCCATACATTTCATACATATATTTTACATCTTAATAGACGAATAATCCTTAAATAGCATTTTGATCCATGCCATAAAAAGTTAGGTGTTGTATCTTTGGAAACATGGAAAAAAAAAATAATCCCTAAAATATCTACATAATCTCCTAATTTTTTTTATAATTATCTCCCTTATTATGAATATATTATGTAATACCATTATTTATAACGTGGGGGAATGAAACATAAAAAAAGGGTCAGCTCAGATGCTCCGTAAGAGCAAACAATAGAGATATCATTGATCACATAAGAATAAAATGAGCATAATGGTATAAGAAAATTATATTAACATTCAAAAACCATAAAATACTTATCAATGACTATAATAATAGGGGATGAAATTAATCTTGTATTTTTATAAGACATAAATCATAAGGGAATTAAAGAATATGAACCATGAATGTTCAAAAATAGAATAAGATATTGATTTTTGTCATACACTCAATCATAGAGAAACGTTTCGTTGTTGTCAAGGATAATTTCCAATTATATCATTGTAGAATATGTTCACACCCCAAACCACTGTATAATTCATGGTTCAATCCCAAGACTATCATAGTGGATATAATACCTTAATTAACTAGGTTCACTCCTTATTTTGGTTCTATTTATCCCACGAGATATCAATATTTATGCAATAATTTGAAGTTATATATTGGACCCACCCATCACATAATGAAAATAATACATATGTATTACAAAATATCATAAATTATTAATTATATCATAACCCCTGAAAATAAATCAGTTTTATAAACATTTGATCTTACAAAACCCATTAAAAAGAAATTGGTTGCCTAAACCTCTTATCATCAAAAATATAATGCATCTAGATAAATAATAATGGTTATATAAATTGAAAATATATATAATAAAGAATAATTAAAATAAATTGATGGAGTTTTAGATGGAAAACAACTTTTAATGACCACTTAGAATAATTTATGAAGAAATAAAACTTTCCATTTTGAAATCACATAATTATAAAAATTCATAATTATAAAGGAAAACATTTTATTTGATTATAAACTTGTAAAATTGTAAATTAGGCTTCTAATAAATAATATTATTGAAATTTGGGAAATCATTTCAATCCATATATGTTAAAAAACATTCCTACCATATTTTCTTCAAAAGAGTCGCAAAGTACAACATTTGGAATATGACAAGAAGATTCCGTTGAAACTATTTTGAAAAAATCAAACAATGTATAACATGACATTAAAAAATATTATTATAATGATAATAAAATTATTTATATTTTTTATAGAAATTATATATATGTAAGAAAAATATTCCCCAGTGGACACATAAACATAACAAATCTCGAATATTATGTGATTATGATATAAAACCCTTACCTAATGTCTGAATACCTTTATATGTGAAAACAATCCTATATAATAAATATAGGTCTATAATACATATATCCCAAAACAAAAATTTTATATATATAACCCTATATGATTAACATATATCATTTTATTACCTATTTATTAATAATTCCTTGTTAAAATCACATTTCAGATATAACTGCTTGATTTTTCACATATGTTTTGATTAATAATTTTCAGTCCCTTTAATTATATCTTGATTCTGGAATATACATAATTAAAAAATGATTAAAATATCTTGTATATTCATTACATATTATTTATATTAAACCATTAAATTTACAGATAAAAAATTAGTGACACTGTTCATCAAGATGGTAGGCTGTACATATTCATGAATGCAATTTTTATTCTTCAAAAGATTGAATGAATTAATGGTAAATATTAATTTATCATTAAAATAAAATTGTTTTTTCATATATATAACATAAATTTATAAAATTAATCTTCATTGCCATCCAATTAAAATATAAATCAAAAATTAATTGTATCACTTCATGGTGGCGGTAGTCCACAAGTACGCACGAACGACATTATCGTTTATCGAAGGTTTGGATTTTATGGAGGTATATGTGTTATTATAGTTATATAGGTATATTTATTACATAAATAAAAAATAAAAACATTAATCCTATCCTAATACCCTTCCATAAAATATGGGTTTTAAAAATGAAATGTATATTTTTGTGGATATAGTAAGGTGAATGTAAGCACAAGTGATACTTTCACTTCTTGTTTGATGGGAATTATGGTTCATAATGGTTTTTCATAATCATTATAAGTTTTAATAATATTTTTGATACTAAAATTATTATATTTATATAAATAACATTAATATTTAAGAGGAAAATAAAAATATAAAATAAGGTGATCAGTAACATTGATTACCTCTTCTTTGAAATAAATCATTTAGATATCCTCTAAAGGTCCCCAGGGTTTGTCTTTTGGGAATAAAAAAACCAAATAACGTCTCTATATAATTTATGAAGATAAATTCTTATAGTTTTGTCGATCTATAATGCTCAATTATTTGTGAATAAGCGTGGGATGAGGTATAATTTTATATTTAAGTAGAGGTAAATTTTTTTAATTTCACAAAACATTAAATTATAATTAATTCATTCTAAAAAAATTCCTCAAAATGACATTTAATTTGAATTTAAGGTAGTATAGGATTGTAATAAAATCATAAAAATAAATTTAAAAATTGTTTATTGATATTTTAAACATTATCAGTTAGATTATCCCTTAGTTATTAAATTTTAATTTTATGTATGGTAATAATTATTTTATATTAATGGTTGTAATTTTTATATATAAGGTAAAAATCGGAACATAATTGAAACTTTTATGGCATTATAGACCATATAATATCCTTCTTTATTTATTTATATGTTTTTATATTTTTTATATAAATAAATAAAATAAAATTTTAATAAAATATTATTTTATCAATTTTGTCACTATTTAAAAATTTAATTTTAAATTCAATAGGAAAAAGGAGTATTTTGAATATAATGATTAGAAAACTATATAATATGCCATATAGAAAAAGATAATTCATGTGTAACATTGAATAATTCAATATTTATCAATATAAATATCTTAAAAAAGTTTATTATATTTTTAATAAATAGAGGAATAGTACATCAATATAACATAAGAAATTATAGTCATTAAATAATTAATAAAATAAAAAATAAAATTAAATCACGAAAATATTTTTACTAAGATCAAAATAGGAAATTGTATTCATTCAAAACATAGATTTCTTCCTTTTGTTGGCACATTAGTGATATTAAAAACAAATACAGTGAGATTATGTAACTTTTATATATTTAAATGAAATATTGCTCATTTTCATGGAAAATTGTCAATTAAAAATACTTATTTTGAAATTATAGTGTTAATTTTAGAATTCACTACATCCAATAAGAATTATGGTGAAAATTATAACATTATAACAGATTTTTAATAAAAAATTACTCAATTTACCATTTTCTGAGGTGAGAAATTTTACAACGGTTACAATTCATACTGACCAAACATAAAAGTGGCCTATATAAAAAATTTTAACACCGTAATTATAAATTTATTATTTATTTTACATATTTTGATATTTATAATTAGAAGTAATTAATTTTAAAATAAGTTTGTAAAATAGGATAAGAACAACATTTTTGAAAGAAATACCTTTTAAGCTTAAAAACATATTTATTCTTATCCTATGGATAAAAAATATTTTTCGAATGTTTAAAAATTTTAATCAACTAAATCATATATATATATATATTATTAAAATAATTCACTAATAGTTATTAAATAAATTTAATAATATAATAATAATTTCATTTATAAAAACAATTTTTTTAAAAAGGCATCATTTTTATTCTCAAATATATTTTTCATAAATTCTTTTATAACAAATTTATTTTATAAATATATTGACCCTATATTTTTTATAATACATTTATTGCTATTGATACAATTCAACCAAATAACTAAGAGAATATAGAAACATAACAATTTAATAATGTTATGTGTTTTTCTCTAAACTTGGTGTTGCATGTATCCATGGCTATCGAAGAGATCAAATTTATTAAAAAAAAATTTCTTAAAATATTAGTGTGTTAGAGAAGTAGTTTAGATAAAATTGATTGAAGATTAATAGAGGATAATAAGGGAAAATAATTGGATATTTCTAGTTTTTTAGTATAGAAGGAAGTGTTCTTGGAACATCTATATTAATATATAGAGAAGAAGAAAAAGAAGAATAGGGTATGAGAGTAGGGTATGATGTTCATAGAAAGAAGAAGAGTTCATTGCAACCAAGTTCACACTAAACTGGATTTTTTTAAATATACAATATAAAAATAAGTAAAAACATATTGGTATGATACTTTTAAAAAATAGGGTTCTGTATACAGTTGTGAATACAAGAGATTGAAAAGGAGGGGCCAACACCTGTTATTGAGAAAATAATGTGTCGTATGATGTTTTTTATGTAAGACAAGATGATGAAAACACAAGTAACACATCAAACGTTTTTAATTCAAATTTAGTGATTTAAACATCATTTTTCATTCCTATAGTTTAATTATAATGTTCCCTATTCACATGTGTGAGAAATGGATAAAATTGAGTTATGTGATATGCACAATCATACTCTTTTACGAGAGTATAGTGTAAAACTCATATGAAGAATTTAGTGGGTCATGTGATCATGGTGGAATCCATATCATTCCTTTGATAGTTCTTCTTACATTGAACGGTGAACCATTAAAATCATTGTACCATTTGGGTGTGTGTGTCAGTTTGTTTTTTTTGATGTGTTAAATTCTAGAAAAAATGAGATAATTGTGAATAAGAGATTCATACAACTTAATAGTTGAAAAAGTAAAAAGGAAATGGATTAAAAATAGTAAAGGGATTAAAATTCAACATCAATGATTAAACCCCTCTCATTGATGAGTTTATATCTAGCTTATTCCATCAACATCCTTCATCTTTTACTTTACTACATTAATTCTACAAAGATTTCCCCAAATATAATTGATTGTATTTCATCTTAAGAAATTATTTTATTATTTATTTGATAATAAAGAAACATGTTAATTCATGTAATTTCTATAATTTTAAAAATTCACACTAATATATTAATACCATTTAGAATCCTCTTTTGGTACAATTAAATCCTAAATAATAAAATCAAAAACATTCTACCCCAGTGGAATAATATAAGGCGCCATTATATCTTTCTATATGTGAATACATTTTTTATAAAAATAGGGACACCTTTATGATTGACTAAGTTGTAATGATTTATTTGAAACCAAACAATATATCTTTTGGGGAATTCCTTTGCACGACCTCAAGAGTCCAGGTTGGTTGTATGCATAATGGTCCAAATGATCTTATTATATTGAGGAATTTTAGCATTGCTGGCAGGGTTAGAAAACAATTAGTGATGAAGTCGATTAGATGGATCTCACTTATTCCCTCCTGGTTGAAGGTCAATGTTGATGGGCCAGCTTCTGGTGAACCAGGGCCTTCAGGCTATGGTGGTGTCTTCCGTACCTATCGATTCTTCATTAAGGGCTGCTTCTATCATTATATTGGTAAGGGATCTTCCATTGAGGCAGAGTTTCGGGTGATGATTGAAGCTATCAGGTATGCCGTTCATTTTGGTTGGCGTTTACTCTGGATTGAATCTGAATCTATGGTAGATGTTGATATCCTTCGGAGGCGGTCGAGAAATGTCCCTTGGATGATGTTTCCCTCATGGATTTATTGTCTTCGTCTCCTTGATGGAATCATTTTTGAGGTGACACATGCTTATCAGGAGGCCAATCAAGTTGCTGATGCATTGTAAAAAAAGGCCATTGTGGAGTCATGTTCTGAATGGTCTTTTATTTCTTTTGATTGTCGTGTGCCTTTTGTAGAGGCTGATACATGTGGTATGTCTTTTAATAGGCTTTGTAAATCCCCCTTTTGATTCCATGTCTATATAATTTATTTTTCAATAAAATTTGGTAGGAGAGGGTCTGACTCGTTCCTCGGCCTTTTGAGTACCTTTTGGGGAATTCCTTGGATCTGATTACAATTTAAAGGATCATATGGTATATGATAAACACTAAGAGGGTTGTGGTGGTGGGGGAATCAGTGTTAATTCATTTTTTATTTTTTTAATACCATTCTCCTTGTTCTGTAGGGATTTCTCCATTCAACCTAGTGGAGAAAAAAATAGTGAATTTTTTTTTCAAATGAGGTTCACCTCCTTAACAGATGACCACATCTTTGTTGTATGATTATTTTCATCCCACTCACGCATAGATATTTATTTATAATCAAGAGATAGTTAATGGAATGGGTATGATATTATACTTATTACAAGATGATGCAACCTAACGAAAAAATAAGTTGACTTTCATGATGATATAAAATTAGTTGAAATCTATTGAAAAGATATCACTAGAGGAATCAAAAGCTAACAATGGAATAAAGAAGCTTGTATGATCTTTTTTTGTTCAGTCTATAACACCTCTCCAACGATATTATTCTCTCAAAAAATATCTACTGAATAGATGAATAATTACGAAACACCTTTATACTCACTATCTCCACTCATATATTCACTAAACCACTATAATAATATTTACAAAATTATTATAAATTTTAAATACCCTCAAATTTCAGCCTTCAGTTCCCCAATGTATTTTGACTTCCTATCACATTTAAAAATGATCACATCTGATCTCATGTTATGTACCATGATGATATAAACATTAATTCCTCGTGATTATTAGTATTATCATGGATTTATTATTTGTTTTAAAATTTACAAAAATCATAATATTAATCATTCTATTTATGAATGAGAGTTATTCATTGTCATTGTCTCTATCATAGATCCTTCGAAAGTAGAACACATCTATGTATGAACCATTATTATTCCTCACACACTACAGCGTGACACTGATCATCATGGTAAATGAACATTTAATCTTCCTCATTTTAAATTACATAAAATATTTTTATTATTAATGATTATATCTATAATCATGATGGTTAAATAACAAGGGAATATATCAAGCATTGTTTGAATCAAATCCTTCTTAAGTAATCATCAACAAATATATAATGATTTAAATTATAGATTTAATGAATAAAAATCAAAGAATTTATTTTTTTTATTAATATAATATTCTCAAAATACCAAAATTAAAGAAATTACCTATAATACAATAAAAATGTTGAAAAATATAATAAAAAAATGAAAAGAATGCAATTTTTCTTACAATGAACATTCTCACATGCATAACATAATTATTTTCCTTAACTAATTTTGTTTCAACATGATACATAAAATCCAAATATATATGATGCTTTATTCGTGGTATATTAATGGTGAAATAAATATAATTTAGTAGAATTGTTATTCTTACATGAAACAGCTTCAAAAATCAATATCCATCATTTTCATTATCAATTGTTTGGTTTCCCAATTCCTTAATACAACCTAATATAAAATGTTATGAATGAATTTGTACTAGTTAATATGGGTCTGAAATATCATTTACAACTCATTCATTTTGAATTTAGGAACTCAGATTATTTTTAATATTTTTCAGCCACATCAAGGGATACGAATTTCTTGGTTTTGTGTGACAATTTGAGATGTAAAAAATCTCATATCAGAAGAATACCCTAAGGTTATTTGTGATTAATAGGGAATGAAAATACGATAGTGGGGGGGGGTCATATCTTAGAATTACAATTCACTCTTATGTATATCATTTAACACACATACCCTATACACAATCATCATAGAAACTTCAATGTGGGATACTAATTTCCATTTAAGCCTTATTTAAAGAATTCATATGATTTTATTTTATGTTAAAACCCTAATGTGTTATTCCCTTTTTTATAAAATTCAACCAAACCCATGTTTAATCATCTGATATATATGAAAATATGGGTTTCAACACCTACAATATTTTGTTTTTAATTTTCACAAATAATGTTATTAAACTGGAGACTCAATGTTATCTATGTAATGTCTATCCTAGATAGGTAATGGTTATGATTCTCAATTGTTATTGTAAAACATTAAAAACATCACACTACCCCACACATGATTTTTTTTCTTAGAACCTAATATGGGAAGACACAAGTAATTAAAAATATGATATAATAGTATGCTCAAATAAAATAGATCCGGTAAATAAAATTGTAACCTTCCTAGAAAGATCTTCATGATTGTTTTCTGTAATTCATTAAATTTCAATCTTATTTATTATATTTTTCCTATAATATATATAAAATAGATTCAATAATAGTAATGAGAATTATTAAAAATAAAAAAATAATGAAAATGGTTAAAATCTTGGGCGACCTCCCAAGAGTGTTTTATATATAGACATCATCTTGACTCTATATCTCTTAAATATGAAATTGTCATAGTGCTAGATTTATCCACCTCTCCCATTCCAATATTAACTTTAAATTCTATCCATTATTAGTTAATGACTCTAAATTTTTCCAATAAATATTTATAGCTCCATTTTAGTTCCCTTCAACTGTCTTAAATGGTCTAGACCACCTAAAAATATAGTACCTGGAAAAAAAATCATCCTAGAATTGAACTAAATGACTTATTTTCATTCCTTAAATTACATCATTTTTATTAACCAATATTGAAACAATTTATCCTTTTATTTAATTGTTATTTAATTCTCTTACAATTCCTTTCTATTGTAAAACCCCAAGATTTCATAGTACATTATTTCTTCAAATTAATTCAATAACTTGCAATACATTTAACATCGTGTTCAAGAGCATCATGACTTACCAAACAAGTAGTTCAAAAGGGGTTATGAATAGTGTTAACTTAATTTTGAAACTTATATAATATTTATAATTTTATAATCCATATAATGATTTTCTTAGACATAATGTAAGAACTAAAACATTTTTTTCAGTTAAAAGAATTATTTTTAAAAAAAATGCACTTTTACAGCCTTTTAATGGTGAACCCTTCTTAAATTCAATATTTTAATCTTATATATATACAATTTGACAAACTAAACTTTTTATTTAGAATCAATACATAAACATTTAGTTTTGATGCATTTTTTATGTTTTCTGATAACTTTTATATTTGGGTGAATGGTGAAAAATACTAAATATTAACTAATAACCACTTTTTTAATCAAAATAATTTATATTGTTAAATTATATATTTTAGTGGTTTTAAAGTATAATTCGATTATAGTTTTACCATTTAATTAAATATTGTTCATTTTGAGTAATTTCACATTGAAATTGCACTTAAACATGTTTCAATCTTTTGATAGTTATTATTTATTAAAAAAACCCCTCTTTTGGGTTTTGACAACAGGAATTAATTTTAAATTAATTAATGAAACATTGATGTTTTGAATTTGGTAAAATAGAAATCATTTTTGGATTCGGAATATCAAAATTATCTTAGGGTGAATTTTTGGAATTTTTTCTGAAAACTTTCAATTTTTGATGAATGGTGAAAAACACTGAGTTATTGGTTAAAACAGACTTTTTAATTAAAAAATTATTCATTTTATTTAAATTTATTTTAGGTCAAAATAGATACATAATGTGTAATTCCCCGATCCCAGTTACCTATAGTCGGTACATTATTACATAACATTGGCATAATCCCAAAAGATGAAGTCTCGAAAGACCGATTAGTTTAGTAGCCTTGGAAACATAGATACATTCATAAATGTTACATTACATTAAAAAGTGAAAAAATATAATAACATAGTCTCCATAGTCCACACGCATATCCCCTTCATACAATCTCTACAGGTCATTCATAAAATATTTCTTCACATCCTGGGAAAAATAAAACATAGAAAGTGGTGAGTTCAGATGCTCAGTAAGGACAACAATATAGCGGAATCTTTATTACATAAAATAAACATTTAAGGCAATGTATAACTAAAAACAAATCCTTTTAAACTTGAACTTAAGAATAATATGGAAAAAATAAAATAAAATAATTCCATTTACTTATTCACATGGATATTCTACTAGTCTAATAATCACATGCAATATCAATAACCACTTTCTTAATGATGGAATGCACAATGCCAGACTATCATAACCACGTAGCCAAGGACTCGTGCCAAGAATACAAATAATATTTTTCCAAGGCCTCTTTCCAGGACACTAGTTTGTCGCATGAGACCTACCGATTCATCGAGTAGTTATAGAAGGCTCCACCTTTCACTTATTAACACCAATACATTCCTCATTTGAACAGGTTTAAACATATCATAAACCATAACATAATTGTATCACATAAAACATGAATAAAAGAAACATAACATTTCCAAATTTCAATCACAAGATATCAGTACAACACATTGATATAATAAAAAAATTATCAAAACTATTTTCAATACAAAAAAAAATTAAATTAAAACCTTGTATTTATTTTTCATTTAAAAAAAGTTATGGCTTGTAGAGGAATCCAAAACTCAAATAATGGTCACATCGGCGAAGAAGTAGTTGTCGCCACGTACGTAAGACAAAAAATTAATTTTCTCATTTAGTAAAAATGATTCATATAAAAAGATTAATTTTGAATAAAAGTAAAAGTCAAAGGGGTTTATACACCGTATAAAATAAAGTTGTGTATAAAACAAAATATTCCTCAATGAAAAAAGATTGAGACGAAGTCCCTTACCACGTGTCTGACTCGACTCGATCATTCTTGAACCTCATGAATAATAAACTAGAGTTAATTTATACTTTCTTAAGTCCTTTTTCAAGTTCATTATTACCTTTATATCAATTATTACCATGTTATGAACATTATGTAATTATTTAAGTTAATAATGGTTGTTTAGTCGATCTTTGATACTTGAGTCAAAAATAAACTTCTCATAATTACAAGTTGTTCATGTGGTAAAATATCCATTATATCCAGAATTATATTCATGATTAAGATATCATATATATCATATATATCCATTATATATATGCATTTATAATATTACATAACATTTAGAGGTAAGAAATGAAATGCACCGTTTATGGAGACGGTAAGTCGTACGTACGCATGAGCGCTACTTTCATTAATATTTTGAATTTAATGGAATTAAAACATAATTATATAAAGTTATATTATAATTCCCGTATAATATCATATATAATATCATTCACACCATCCTATACAACTCCCACATATGGCATTAATGATTCAAATCACTTTGAGGGGCGGTAGTCCGCACTTCCTAAAATGAAATTATCCCATTTACCCATAATGGAAATCATAAAGGTATGACATAAATGAAAAATAAAGAAGCATAAGGAAACCATAAACATAATATATATCATATATAAATATAGTGAAATCTTAATGGCCACCAAGAAACGTGTTAAAAGAATATTGAACAATCATCGTTTCGTGAGGCAGTAATTCGCCACCCACGGAAACAGAAAGTTCATTAACCATTAAGTAAAGGTGTGTGTAAGTGTAAATCAAATACATCTCATAAAAACATACTAGTATATTTAATATACTGTTTTTGTTACAAAATAAATGAATAAAAATATTTTACGGGGTTGGAGAAGAAAAATAAAACAAAAAAACATAAGAGGAGACATTACCTTAAAATCGGGTAACTCTTTTTGATTTGAGAAAAAAAGGCTTCATTGGGAAGACTTATGCCCAAAGTGAGGCTTATAGGAATAAGTGAGGAAAGTTTAGTGTGTATTTGTGAATATTTGGGCCGATCCAAATGGATTTATGGTGTGAATAAGGTGGTAGTGGTGGGGGCCTTTTATAAGAGGAGAGGAGGGGCACTCTTGCAAAGTCATGAAATCTTACACAGTTATGAAGTGCTTTTCATATTTCAAAGGTCCCACAGTTATATATTTCTAGGATAAGGTGATAATGGTGAGAAATATACTCATACAATAGGTTTTTTACAAGTGTATGTCTTATATTTTACATTATCGTTTCATTTTATTTAAACCATTTATTAATGAGGTAATCGATGCATCATCATGGTGTCCTGAAATATTTAATTTATTTAATGTCTAAAAATTATAAAAATAATACCATGATTTAGTAAATATTCTTAGATTTCCAATGGATATTTATAGTAGAAAAGTTAAATTTTATAACTCCTTATAAAAATTGTTTTAGTAAAACAATACATGTTTGTTAAATTTTTATTTTTTACTTTAAATAAAATGTATTAAGGTCATTTTCTTACAGAAGTGGCTCCATGGGGTCCCAAAAATAGACCCATGGGTTTTAAGGTTAGACCATGACATATCCAATAGGTTTAGGACAAGTTTCAATATATTTTCATATTTTTATTATATAATTTTTTACCTTAAATTGCACTAATTACCTTTAATCACGGTTAATAGAACTCAAAAGATACTATTCACCAAAAATTATTTGCATCTCATTGAACCAAATTTTACTTAATAATTACAACCATGTATGTATGATTTTTTAAATTCAATTTTAAGAGGTGGTAATGTTTCATTTAAATAAGAAATCATTTTTTTAACTACCACTTAGTGGTTTCACTATTCATCAAAAATTGATGTTTTCAGAACAATACCAAAAATTCACCCTAAGATATCATTGATATTCCAAATTCAAAAATGAAGTCTATTTTAAAAAATTCAAAACATATAATTTGAATTAATTAATTTTATAATTAATTACCGTTGTCAAAATAAATAGTGTGTTTTTCAGAAATAATATCAATCAAAAGATTGACAATTGTTTATGTCCAATTTCAAAGTGAAATTTATTATAATGACCACTAATGGATAAAATGGTAAAATTATGTTCTAATTATACTTTAAAATGACTTAATAGTATAATTTATCAGTATAAATTATTTTTCTTAAAGAAGTTGTTTTTATGTATTTTTTTCTATTCATCGAAAATTGGATGTTCTCAAAAAAATACAAAAAATTCAACATTGGATAATTTCTATATTCCGAATCCAAAAATGAATTCCATTTTGAAATATAATATATATATATATTTTTAAAAAGTGGGTATTACTATTCATAATGGCTACTTTGATTGGTCATGGTGTGTTAGAACTCGAGATTTCGTACAATACACGCTGCTCTATTATTCAAAGAGAAGTGTACCATGGATGCTTGGGGTGTTACATTCTACCCCCTTCAATAAATTGTGTCCTTGAAATTTGAAATTGTTCTTCGAAAATAAAAGGTTGAAAATAGAAAATACCTTTGTGGAAAACCCACATCGGAAATAAGGATAATAAAATTTAGCCTTAATAAGAGGGAAAGGAAAACGAAAAAGTCACCACCAAATTATGTTATCGATTAAGAGAACATTGGTGGAAATTAGAGACAAATAATTGGAGGGAAAACGTAAATATTTGTAGGGAGTGATTGAGGTCATCAACCACAAACAAGTGTAAAACTGAGGGCTTCAAAGCCTTCAATCTATAGTGATTTAACATATCATCAGTTCAACAAAACATATTTTATTAGGATAACAAATCTTTTTTAATATCCCTTTCCTAAAGATTACATATTAATTTATTCATAGAATAAGAGAGTGTTATATATATACATATACAAAACATGTAGAGTTTCAACCTTCAACTAATTTCTACTAAAAACTCATCTTTCCCTCAAAAAGATAATATATATCATGAATATTATATTTACCCCAATCGTAATGGGTTCCAAATATTAACACATACCATTTACATTATGAAAACTATTTTGTAATAACCAGGGACTTCTTGTAGGCTAGTTTTTGGTAATAAAGGCCTATCACACAATGGTTGTGGGTTCGATTCTGGTAGCTTCGTCCGATGCGACATGTTATGCCCCAACCTGCAGGTTGTCCTTTTCCTAAAACTACAGTATTAAAATATTCCAAAAATAATCTTCAGAAATGTTTTAACCTTAAACAATACTATCCAGATTTCAACTTAATCCATTCCAACCATTGTAGTTATCAATAATACCTATGTCCAGACATTCTCTAAAAGGTCTTTAAATTCCAAAATCAATTGTAACATCAGATTCCCCAATCAATGTATAGTTTCTCTTATTGTCACATAATAAAAATATGATTACCTTCATCATATTAAAACCTTAATGAAAACAACAAGTACTACAATACAATCCTTATATATATCACATTATTCTTATAACCATAATATAATCCTTGAGTCCAAAAGAACCAATTCATTAGTTATTCTACTTCAACTGTAGTAACAACATTATATTGGCCTTGATCCCTTGTCCTTTTCTAAGGTAATTTTTCTTTGAAGTTTTGGAAATTCATTTTCATAATGCCCCATTTCACTACAATTTTTGCATTCAACATTGATAGCCTCTTTCTTTCCCTTGCAATCACGATCCTGGTGACCTTTTTCTCTACATTTATAACAAACTCCCATTCCTTTTAGGCAAGTACCTGGGTGATTCTTCCCACAATTATCGCATAATTGAAAATCCTTCTTTTCCTTTTTCCCTTTATCTATATCTTGCTCCACCGTTCTCTTATTCTCCTAATTTAATTTATTGTCATATGATTTACAGAATTCCATTTCTGTCTTGATAGAACACGAGACTATATCTTCATACGACGAGAAATATTATGAGACTATGGCTCAATGGAGAAGCGGTTTTAACCCATCAAAGAAACGATCAATCTTACTTCTTGGGTTATGTATATAATCTGTTGTATGCCTCACTAACCTTGTATAGTTAGCCTCATACTTTGCGACATTATCATCCTCCTTTTGTATGAGACTCAGAAATATCCTTTCAATATCTACTTGATGGTCACGAGGAAGGTATTTTTCTAAGAAAAGCTCTTTGAACACCCTCCATTCTATAATTGATACTTCATCATCTTCCTTCATGTTTTGATTCAATCACCACCATTGTTCAGCATCTCCAGTGACGCGGTAAACTTCCATGATAAACCTTTCACTTTCACTACTCCCCAAGGGATGAAATATTTTCTCTAAGGAATTTATCCATTGCTCAGATACTAAGGTATTTTTACACCCATTGAATGTTGGTGGTTGTTGACTCATGAAGCGGTCTAACATTGATCCTCCACGTTGTGGATCAGGGTGCTCCATACGAGTAAGGTTATTATTCATAACCAGGGTGAGTTGTCCCAGTATGGTGATAAGCTGATCAACACCAGTTGTATCACCAACTCCATTATAATTATCATGAGCAGGAGGGAAATCCGTACCCAGAGTGCATGCATTGATACAGTTTCCATTCCTTCCACTAAAAGCCATTTCTAAACAATGTCATAAACTAGATTAGTTTATGAATCGAAATACATAATTCCATACTTGTAGAACACTTAACTTAAATTAAACTATTTATGGATATAATCCATAATAATAAAAAGAAATGTTTTATTTGATGAAGTATATACTCATAAACCATTCATAATGTTTTGTAAAAAAATAGTTAATTATCCAAAGCATATCCCCTGGGAGTGTTGTAACCAAGAGTGCAGCATGGTCCGTTGTCGTGCACCAGTTCTCGTTCGAGTCTAGTTCAAAAGTGGTGTATTCGGGTTTTACCCCTAGGTACATCTGTTCCAGAGCTACCTCTACCTGCTCATATCCAGATAGGGATGTATTGATCAAAAAATACTCAAAATCTATACTTTACCAAAATTCTAGGAAGTTCTTCAATACCAATCCTCAAAGTCTATCTTAGGGTTATGTGCTCTAATCCGAGTTTATCTAAATATAGCTTCTAGGGTTAGTACTAAACTGCCTCTAATACCAACTGTAATGCCCCGACCCCAGTTTCCCAGAGTCGGTGCATTGTTACATAACATTGGCACGATCACAAAATATCAATTCTTGAAATACTGATTAGTTTAGTAGCCTTGTAAACACTAGATACATTCATAAATGTTACATTACATCATAAAGTGAAAAATAAAAATAACATAGTCTCCATAGTCCACACTCATATCCCCTTCAGACTATCCCTGCAGGTCAGTCATATAATATTTCTTCACATCCTGGGAAAAATAAAGCATAGAAAGGGGATAGCTCAGATGCTCAGTAAGGATAACAATATAGCGAAAACTTTCTTAAATAAAATAGACATTTAAGACAATGTATAACTAAAACAAAATCCTTTTAAACATTAACATCAGCATAATATGGAAAAAATAAAATGAAATAATTCTATTTACTTATTCACATAGATATTATACTAGTTGAATAACCACATGCAATATCAATAACCACTTTCATAACGATGGAATGCATAATTCCAGACTATCATAACTACGTAGCAAAGGCCTCGTGCCAAGACTACAAATAAGATTTTGTCAAGGACTCATGACAAGACACTAGTTTGTCTCATGATACCTACCGATTCATCAAGAATCTATATCGGGCTCCACCCTTCACTTATTAAGACCAATTCATTCATCATATTAACAGGCTTAAACATATCATAAACCATAACATAATTAAATCACATAAAACATGCATAAAGGAAACAGAACATTTACAAATTTCAATCACAAGATATCAATAAAACACATTTATTAAATTAAAACCTTATCAAAACCATTTTCAATACCAAAATAAAAGAAAATTAAAACTTTGTATTTATTTTTCATTTAAAAAAAGTTATGGCATGTAGAGGAAGCCGAGACTCAAATAATGGTCACGACGACGGAGAAGTAGTTGTCGCCACGTACGTAAGACAAAACATTCATTTTTTCGTTTAGTAAAAATGATTCGTATAAAAATATTCATTTTTAATAAAAGTAGAAGTCAAAGGGGTTGATACAGCATATAAAAGAATGTTGTGTATAAAACAAAATATGCCTCAATGAAAGGAGACTGAGACGAAGTCCCTTACCTCGTGTTTGACTCGACTCGATTGTTATTTAACCTCCTGAATAATAAACTAGAGTTAATTTATACTTTCTTAAGAACCATTTTCATGGTCATTATTCCTTTTATATCACTTATTACCATGTTATGAACATTATGTAATTATTTATGTTAATAACTGTCATTTTGTCGATCTTTGGTACTTGAGTCAAAAATAAACTTCTAATAATCAGAAGTTGTTCATGTGGTAAAATATCCATTATATCTAGAATTATATTAATTATTTAGATATCATATATATCTCATATATATCTAGTATATATATTAATTTATAATATTACATAACATTTATATGTAAGAAATGAAATGTGCCATTCATGGAGACGGTAAGCTGTGCGTACGCATGAACACAACTTTCATTTATATTTCGTATTTAATGGAATAAAAACATAATGATATAAAGGTATATTATAATTCCAGTATAATATCATATATAATATCATTCACTCCATCCTTTACACGTCCCGTATATGGCATTAACAATTCAAATCACTTTGAGGGGGCGGTAGTCCGCACTTCTTAAAATGAAATTATCACGTATACCCATAATGGAAATCGTAAAGGTATGCCATAAATGAAAGATACAGAAGCATAAGGAAATCATAAACAAAATATATACCATATATAAATATAGTTACATCTTAATGGCCACCATGAAAGGTGTTAAATTAATATTGAACAATCATCGTTTCGTGAGGCAGTAATTCGCCACACTCAGAAACAATATGTTCCTTAACCATTAGATGAAAGTGTGTGTAAGTGTAAATCAAATACTTATCATAAAAACATCCTAGTATATTTAAGATACTATTTTTGTTACAAAATAATGGAATAAAATGAGTGTAAGGGGTTGCAGCAACAAAATAAATCAAAATAACATAAGAGGAGACATTACCGTAAAATCAGGTAACTCTTTTTGATTTGAGCCAATGGATTACATGGAAATACTTCTACCCAGAGTGAGGCTTCCATGAGTAAGAGAGAGAAGTTGAGAGAGTATTTGGGCATAGTTTGGCTGAGCAAAATGGCTTGAAGGTGTGAATAATGTGGTAGAGGTGGGGGCCTTTTATAAGAGGAGAGGAGGGGAACTCTAGGAATGTCATGAAGTGTTACATTATTTTGAAGTGATTTTCGGATTTCAAAGGTCCCAATATTATATATTTTTAGGATAAGGTGATAAGGGTTCGAAATATACTCATACAATAGATTTTCACAAGTGTAGGTCTTATATTTTACAATATCTTTTCATTTTATTTAAATCATTAATTAATGAGGTAATTGCTGCATGATCATGGTGTCCTAAAAAATTTAATTTATTTAACGTATAAAAATTATAAAAAAATACCATGATGTAGGAAATATTTTTATATTTACAATGGATATTTATATTAGAAATGATAAATTGTGTAACCCCTTGTAAATGTTTTTTTAGTAAAACAATACAAGTATGTGAAATTTTTATTTTTTACTTCAAATAAAAGGTATCAATGTTATTATCTTTCACAATTTGCTCCATGGGGTCCCAAAAATTGACCCATGGGTTGTAATGGTAGGCCATGACTCATCCAATAGGGGTAGTAAAAGTGTCAAGATATTTTCATATTTTTATAATGTCATTTTTACCTTAAATTTCACTAATTACCTTTAATCGCGGTTAATAAAACTGAGAAGTTACTATTCACCAAAAATTATTTTCATCAAACTTGAACCAAGTCTTACTTAATACTGAAATACATGTAAGTAATATTTTTGAAATTCAGTTTTTATACGTTTTAATGTTTTATTTAAACAAGAAATCAGTTTTTTTAACTACCACTTAGTGGTTTCACTATTCATCAAAAATTGATGTTTTTCAGAACAATACCAAAAATTCACCCTAAGCTATAATTGATATTCAGAATTCAAAAATTATGTCTATTTTAAAAAATTCCAAAAATATAATTTGAATTAATTAATTTTATTATTAATTACCATTGTCAAAACAAATAGCGTGTTTGTATGAAACAATATCAATCAAAAGATTGACAATTGTTTATGTCCAATTTCAAAGAGAAAATAATTCTAATGACCACCATGGGATAAAATGGTAAAATTATATTCTAATTATACTTTAAAACCACTCAATAGTATAATTTATCACTATAAATTATTTTGATTAAAAAATTTGTTTTTAAGTATTTTCACTATTTGTCGAAAATTGAATGTTCTCAGAAAAATAACAAAAATTCTAAACAGGCTAATTTCAATATTCCGAATCCAAAAATGAAGTCCATTTTGAAATATAAAATTTATATAATTAAAAAAAGTGGGAATTACTATTCATAATGGCTACTTTGATTGGTCACGGTGTGTTAGAACTTGAGGTTGTGTACAACCCATGCTGCTCTATTATTCACAGAGAAGCGTAACATGGAAGCTTGGGGTGGTACATAATATCTATATAAGTTCACTGTAATTCATTGGAGTCATTTTATGTTAATTTTAGATATAAAAAATTTTATTGAACTTTTTACCGTCTTTTACCCACCTCCTAGGAGTTTTTGCAAATTTTCATAAAACATAATTTTACCAGTTCTATGAGTGAAATTTCAAAAATCCGAGAGACACGATTCATATTAGTAAGTAAAATTTGGTTCAATGAGATGAAAATATTTTTTGGTGAAGAGTAACATTTTTACTTTTATTTGCCACGGTTAAAAGTAAATGGATTAATTAAGGGTAAAAACTGATATTAATATTTTCCTAACACATGTAATAATTCTATTGGCTAAGTATAATTTGACCATAAACAACCTTATGAATAAAATATGATCCTCTTTGGTCCACTTGGATTAGATTAAGGCATTTATTATTATTTAATTCAAAGAAGTGTTAAAAGAGTTAAAATCAAAATTTAATAAAACAAACATTTTTAATATAGGGTTATACATAAGATAAATTAGATTATAAATATTAATTATAAAGATAAAAAATCATTCCTACATAATTGTATTTTATTTATTAATTTTAGACATTAAATAATTTAATATATTTATGACACAATGATGATGCAGTAATTACCTTATTAGTGATATATTAAAATAATTGATATTATAAATACCCAAATAAATATAATTTGAGACTTTTAATGAATTACAAGAATTTTATAGTTTAATATGACATGTTAGGGTTGATTAAATGAATTAGGTTCGAAGTAATAATGCTGTTACGAATTTAGTAAAAACAAAATACCAAATAGTGTCAAAATTGACATAAAAGAGTTTTTAAAACAAATATTATATTATTAATTGATATTCAATTCCTAAAAATCTATGGTTTGGCCAATAGACTTATATAATGATAGGTGTATCATTATTGACCACTTGGGGTTCGCTTGGATGTTTATTGTATGTTTATTAACCATATAATATAAAAATACAAAGAGACATGGTAAATGTAAAACAAATAAACTAAGAGTTAAAACTAAATGATAAGGTTAATAAAGGGACCCAAACCTTTCTAAAACCTATTGGTTGAGTGGATTTAGACCCATACCCACGTTAGCTTATAAATAAATCAATATGGAGCCATTATAAAGCGAATATGAATTTATTATAAAATAATATTTTATGTTTTTCCTAAGATGCCTCTCACCCCTCTTATAAAAGGGAACTCACCCTACTCTCTAATTCACACATTAAAATCCATTTGGCTCGGCCATAACATACCCAAATATCCTTAAAACGTTTCTCACTTTAACCTAGAGGACTTAGTTTGATCATAAAGCCATCCTATGGAGCCGTTTTGATGAAATAAAAAAGAAGAACTCGAAGAAGAGGTAACGTTTTCACCACCCTCATTCAAGTTCCTTTCTTCTTCCACTTATTCTTTCTTTGTTATTTCCATTACAAAATAATTACTCATGTATCTTCTATATATTGTGATGTTATTATAAATATGGTATAACCATATTCAGTATTCTATCCATCCTTTGAATGACATGTCACCATACGTGCGTATGTATGACTTACCATCGCCACGTCGTGGTGTAATTGTTTTTCAAAACATTATTATTTGGATGGGAATGATAATGATGTGTAATTGAAGTAAATAATAAATATATCATTATAATGATTTTTTATATATAATATTACATCCAATTATATGTTATTTTAATATCAATAGAATGATATTGTCGCTCGTGCCTACGTACAGACTACCATCTCCACGAACGCGATGCGATTCATTCCCCATCGTATCCATTCAAGAATAATTTTTATTTGATGATTAAAAATAATGTTTAAGGAATTGATAGAATTCTGGTTATGAATAAGAAACAACCTATGGATAAAAAAACATGGCTTATGTAACAAAACATATAAAATAAAATGGGTAAGTGAACATCTGAAACGACGATAATACTAAAATATTCCTAAAAAAGAAATATTAAAAGATCATATATGATATATTATTTATGTATATTATTCATGTATAATTTAATACCAATGATTTAACTATTATACAGGTGGTTAACCTACCCTCGGCCAAGGAAAAGTACAAGGTAAGGGTTAATTTCACAATCTCTTTATTATCTGAGGTTCTTTTTATGAAAGTATCTACTGGTACCTCTTTACCATCCACATCATGTTTCTCAAAAATGTATTTCAAAACATTCTTAATATTTTATAGAATATGAGTTAAATTAATTTATACCCTAGTTTAACTTTTTATAAGATTTTTATGAATGAATCTTTTCATCGTTTTCCAAACAAGATCCTTTTTAACCTTTTCGAAAAAATTAAGGTAAGTATGACTTTTTTTAACTTATACGTTAGGTGAAGATATTTTCCACCATTATAAAATAGTCAAAGATTCCCTTATAAGATTATAAGAATATTTTCAAAGTTAATGTTTTCTTTTATAATTATGTGACTTTTAAATGATTTCAAAAAAAAGAGATATTTCTCTCAAACAGTTTTGATTTCATCTATGTCAACATCTTTTGATTGATTTTATGCTTATTTGATGTTCATTTATTATTAATCAAAACTTTCATAATGTATTGAAGGTTTTGTTATATGTTCAAATGTGGATGTGTTATTTTTATACCTTTCATGGTTTATGGATAATGTATTGACATTTCTTATGCTAGTTTTAATACGAATGTTTATGTTATGTTTAAACTTTTTCATATGAGGAATGAATTAGAATTAATGAGTAACTTGCGGAGCCCACTGTAGCTCCTCGATACATTAGTAGGTCTCATAATACAAACTAGTGTCTTGGAACAAGGCCTTGACAAAATCTTATTTGTAGTCTTGGAACAAGGCCTTGACTATGTGGTTTTGATAGTCTGCCATTATGTATTCCATCATTATGAAAGCGGTTATTGATAATGCATGTGATTATTAGACTAGTAGAATATCCATGTGAATAAGTAAATGGAATTATTTCAATTTATTTTTGTCATATTAGGCTGATGTTCAAGTTTAAAAGGCTTTTGTTTTAGTTATACATTTCCTTCAATGTTTGGGTTTATTTATTTAAGTTTCCGCTATATTGTTATCCTTACTAAGCATTTGAGCTCACCCCTTTCAATGTTTTATTTTTCCCAGGATGTGAAGAAGTATTTTATGAATGACCTGCAGGGATGTTATGAGGGGATATTAAGGCACAAAGTTTTTGTAGTTTTTTTGATTTTATGATTTAATGTAAGACTTATGAATATACATATTTTGTCCATGGATACTAAACTAATCAGTCTTTCGAGACATGATCTTTTGTGATCATGCCAATGATACGTAATAATGCACAAACTCTGGGTAACTGGGGTCGGGGTGTTTCAATTAGTATCAGAGGAAGTTTTGTACAATCCTTGGAAGCTAGATTTAGATAAAATCTGATTAGAGCACATAGACCTAAGATGAAATTTGAGGATTAATATATAAGAACATCCTAGAATTTTTGAATTGTAGAGATTCTGTGAGTTTTCCGAGAAATACATCCATGTCTGGATACGAGCAGGTAGAGGTAGCTCTGGTATAGATGTACCTAGGGGTAATACCTGAAAAAACCGCTTTGAGCTAGACTCGAATGGGAACTGGTGCATGACAATGAGCCTTGCTGCACTCTTGGTTACGACACTCACGAGGGATATGCTTAGGATAATTCTTATTTTCATTACAAATCAATATGAAGGGTTTATGAGTATATAATTCTTCAAAGAAAACATCTTTATGATTATGGATTATATCCATAAACCGTTCAATTTAATTTAGGTATTTTACAAGTTTTAATTATTAATTCGAATTCATAAACTGACATAGTTTATGCCATTGTATAGAAATGGCGCCCAGTATAAGGAATGTGAACTCCATCAATACGTATGATCCAAATAGTAAGATGGATCATATCTTTCATGGTATTATGAAAACATTTAGAATGGAAATAATCTCCCATGTATTCTCAACATATGATGAAATAGTGTCATGTGTTAATAAGATAAGTAAATAATTCCTTGAGTCCTATGGATTTTATGGGAAGCAACATAATAAAATGATGGAAGAAGGAAGATGGATAAAGGGAAGAGGGAAAAGAAGAATTTTCCAATATGTGAAAACTATGGGAAGAAACATGATGGAATTTTCCTAAAGGGAATGGGAGTCTATTATAAGTGTGGAGAAAAAGGACACCAAGTACGTGACAACAAGGGTAAGAAAAAGGATTGAAATGTACAATGCTTCATCTGTAAGGAGTTGGGGAACTACACAAACCAATGTCCAAATCCTTAGAGTATTCCCCAAATGTTGCTATTGGATAATAATCATGTTATGATAATACCATAGATGAGGAGGAATGATTAGAGTTATTATGTTATTATTAAAGAATAATGTCATTTGAGTGGTTTCTCAATGATGTTCTGGTTATAATAATTATAGAGTATATAAGGATTGTACTGCAGTACTATTTAATTAAGTACTTGAGATTGTGTGGAACCAAGAAAAGTGACTTAATAGTAGGTTAAATTTTTGAAAAACATATGGTTGAGAGAAAGATAAACAATAATATGGTTCTGATACCTACGTAGTGATTTTGGAATAATACATTATTTATTTGGATAAATTATATTGGATATTCTTGACTCCCTTGAAACTGATTAATGATTTCAATATTCCATCATTGATGGATTTTACAACATTTTTGGATAGAAAAAGTATATCCAGTATTTTATAAGGAATAAGCAAGAATGAATGTAATCAATAAGGTTATATGGTTATTCAGGATGTTCCAGTGTTTTAAAAGAATACATGATGAAGGCGTTCACAAGTTATTACGTTGAAAAAAGAATCTTCATTGTGTTTGACATCCTTATAAATTTTGGACTGCGAGTTTGGACAAAATTATTTTGGATAATTATAGTTTGATAATATTTTTGGAATGCCATAAAAGGACATCCTAGAGGTTGGGTGGCAACCTGTCGCGTCCGGCAAGGCCATGAGACTTGAACCCACAACTGAAGGGAAACAAGGTTGTATCATCTACCACTGGCCCACGTCATATCCTGTATGGAATAATATAATTTTATATTGGTTTGGTAGATGAATTGTAAATTCATTTTTTTGTAACCCTATACGAATATGATAAATAGAATTGTTTTATGTTCTATTATCATTTTTAGTGAAAGATGAGTTTGTGGTAGAAATTAGTTAAAGGATGGAACTCTACTTGTCAGGTACATATTTTTTTCTTCTATTAGTCGATGAACAAATTAATTCATAAACATTATGTATGGTATCTTAAAACTAAAAATGTGTTATCCTAATACCTTATGTTTTGTTGAATCGTTGATATTTTAAACCATCATAGATTGGTGGCTTTGACCCCCAAGATTCTACAATTGTTTTTGATTGATGACATCAATAACTCCCTATAAATATTTACATTTTTCTTCCAATTATGTGTCTTTAATTTCCACCAATGTTCCTTTAATCGAGATCACAATTTGGTGGTGAATTTTTCATTCCCCATTTTTCCTCTTATTAAGACTAAATTTTATTAACCCATTTTCCAATGTGGGTTTTCCCACAAAGGTATTTTCTATTTTCAACCTTTTATTTTAGAAGAACAATTTCAAATTGTGAGGACACAATTTATGGAAGGAGGTAGAATGTAACACCCCATGATTTCATAGGATGTTATTTCTTAAAAGTAATTTAATAACTTGCACTATAAGAAACACCAAGTTCAAGCGCATCAAAACCTTCCTGTTAGGATGGTATGACTCTGAGTATGATATACTCTATAAAACCAAACGTAGGATCGAATAATTACAATGAGATAAAAATAAAAGAGGGGGGGGTGAATTGTATACTTTAAAAATTCCCTTAGGAAATTTTGGATAATAAAAAATCACAACACCACTAAGTTCTAAAGTCTTTCTTGATTCCGGAAAAGTGATTCCGGAAATGACACCTAACAAAAGATTACACCAACTAAGATTCTAACTTAAAGCCTATAGAATCTAACTAAATCAGAGTTCAAGTAAGGAAGTATAAGAAAGTTATACCTTCCATAACAATACACAATGCAGCGTAAAAACATGTAGTAAAACTATAAGTAACAAAAATTAACTCATTTAACTAAAGGATAAGGGTATCTAACAACACTATATAAGAGGTCCCTTGATTTATAATTTCAAAAAAGTCTGTCTTACCCACACTAGGGTTAGCCCTCGACACGAAGATCAGATTCAGTCATGCTATCCCTGCAAACCCTCAACTATCAGGTAGTCGGCACCTCTGTATTCCTTAGCAAGGAAGCCCCCAACATCAAGGTGTTGGAACCTCTGTCTTCCTGTCCCTGGAAGCCCTCGATTGTAATCAACAACAATCGGAGTCACATGAATCGTGTCTGCACAAGGAAAAGTGTGAACTAGCTGTTTAAACTTTATGAATGATGCTTTGAGAGTTGATAAGATCCTATCTCTATAGAAATCACTTCAACAAAATGTGAGCACATATTTGGAGGATGTTGTCCAGTGTTGTTAAAGTTGTAGCTTCTTTTCAAATGTGCTCCTACTTATAGGTGATGCTCCAATGATTGGATCCCCACTCCAACGGTCATATTTCTTCTTGAATTTCAGAGGGACCTATACACATGTCACTCAACCAATGGTTAGTTGATAACGGAAGACCAGAAATCATTTTATATTAGAACAAGTGTAAGAATAAGTAAAATTGATGTTCATAATGAAAGAAAATAAAAGTTCGGAATGTAAGAAATGTATGAATGTTTGTAGTTTAACTAAAAATAGAATTCAATGTCTATAATAAAGAGATATTTGGATTCAGTTTTTTAATAATTCGGAACCTGAATTCTCTTGAATTCCAGAGTCTGAATTTCAAGTAAATTCGGATTCTAGATTCACAATAATTCAGAACCTGAACTTACAGAGTTCGGAGTTGAACTTATATATGTTCGGAGTCGAACTAGTAGAAGTTCAGAGTCAAACTCATAGAAGTTCGGAGTCCAGAATTCAGAGTTTTAAACAGAATTCTTTGTATCTATGTATTATACGATTCCGAGGTTTGTTGTTACAATACAAATTTTACACTTAGAAAACAAATGTGATTGAACAATGAAAACAATGTAAGGATGAATTTCCTTGGGAAAGGAAGTTTTCCTTATGAGAGTAAAACAGGGGTTAAAACATATTTTCTTAAGGATAAGGTGTTTTTGATTCTCAAAAGAAGAAGGAATGGAAAAGTCATAAGGAAACCCTTATTGACTCAACAATATACCCCTTTTTGGAAAGCACAAACATCCTTACGAAAAAGAATGTAAGGACTTAGAATAAATTTCTAGACTTTGAAATTAATGCTTTTATCCCTTTGTTAATGGACAATGGTGAATTTGACTAACTCCCCCTTAGGCTTTGAAACTATAAGGATCGTATACTAGATTTTTCGAATGAGAGATTTCATTTGAATGTATAATTCGTAATGAGAACTCCCCCTTACTTAAGGATAGTTCTTAACTTAGAAATTTTTCTTATCCCTTTTAGATTTTTCCTTCTCCCCCTTTGTGATTTTCAAAAAGATTTTTAGGGAATGGAAAAACAATAAAGTACCTGAAACATTAGTAAGGAAAACCAAAAAACAAGCAACCACAATTCTATTATAATTGGTAGAATTTTTACAGGGAAAAAAAGAAAAAAAAAGATCAAATTGATTCTATTTTGTTTCTTTTTACTTGGGAAATAGGTTCTTCACAATTGCCTTCAGATTTTTGAGCTCTTTATGATCCTCCTCAGGATTCTTTTCTAGGGCTGTGATTGTATCTTCTTGAGCCTTCAGGGATTCTTCCTGAGCCTTCAACAACTCCACTTGCTTCACTATCTTCTATTCCATCTCGGTCGAGAGATCTCTTTCTGATTTAAAACCTTGAGAAACATAATTCAATTTCCATTTAGATCATTGAAATCTTGAATCTGAGTATTTTTCTCTAGGTTTATCTTATCCTAAAAATGGTCTGAATGATTTTTGATTTTGACATCCTCAGTACCAAAATCATCCTTAATGTCTAGTTGGAACTGATCAAGGACTTCCATATATTCAAAAAATTTATTAGACCAAAGGGTTATTTTGTTGCATGAATTTCTATGAACCTCGTAGTTGATAAGAAAATTATTATGCTCTGCTTGAATCTTCAAACATTTATACATTACCATGGATAAGGATTTTGACTTCCGATTCAAGCTGTGCTGAAGCATTTGGCATCTTGAGTCTATTGTAAGAAAGATCAGAATTATGTCTACCAAATTCATCAGGGACTCAACCACAAAATCATGTCCTAATGCAGATGACTCTTAATCATATGATTTCTAGGAAAATGTTCTTCTTCTATTTCCCCCAACATCCTTTTATAAGAGCCTCCAACATACTTATTCCTTATGATATCTTTCATTGTGGTGTCAATAGCTACTTGAATAACCTTACCAGTTCCTGGACTATCCTATTCTTCTAGAGATATATGCTCACACTCAGGTAATTGCACAATCTTTTCTTCATCAAGTTTCTCTTTCTCAAATCCAGCTTCAATGTCTTCAGGAAGAATAATGTCATGATTATGACTTTCTTTCTCAGATGGTTTGTTTACTTTCTTCACCCTTCTCTTCATCTGTGGTTGTAGCCAAATTTGAGGATCCAACATGAGAAGTCCGAAGTGAAAACATCTCATAAGAACTTTCCTTTTCGTGATATTATTGGATTTTCCTAATTATATCATCAGAACCACCACTCATCTCATTTTTTTGGACTTCCTCCACAACTTTCTGAACATTCTTCATTAATTCGTTCTCAACATCCCTTCCTTCATCAACTTTCTCTTGAGATTTTTTTGGAGTCATGATGTTCTTCATTGGGGTCTCTGTTAAACTTCCAACCAAGAAATACTTCAGAATGGGAATATTCTCATAGGATATTTCTATGGATTTCAAGATAGATTGAACAATCTCTGCCTCTAACATCTTCTTCTTCATCTTATTCTCTTTAGCTTGATTCTCTAAATCATCAGAAGCTTTCTCATTCAAGGCCTTAGCCTCAGCATGGTCCAAGAAAAACTATGGCTCCCCTTATTTACTCTTTTCCTTATCTTCCTTACACATTGAAAGAACTTCATACAGATAAGCATTTTATTTCGTGGATTTAAGAGAAGAGGATTCACCTTTGTAAGACTTAAGAGTTTTTCCTTCATCTTTAACTTCTTTCAACTTCCTTTTCTTGTTGGCCTTTTTGGATGGTTCAGCTTTGTCAACATTTTCTGGAATAGCTTATGCCTCCTCTTCTGGTAGATCAAAGAACTCACCTGTCTGTTTTGAAAAACCAAATTTCATCCTCTTTAAGGTTTTATCACTAATCAGAATCACCTTGCAATTCATGGGCATTGAGATGCATGGAATTTTGAAGGATTATAGGCATTGAACTATTAGCTTAGAAAGAAATTTCAGATACATAATGATCTGAACTCTAAGATTTTCGTTCTTGATATTCTCAACTGTGATAAGGATGTGCTTCATGAAGATCACCATTCTTAGACTTACCAAAAAATCTAGGATGGGCATATCACTCTTCTTAAGGGTATCCTTATCACCCATTATTGGAACAATGAGTCCTTGTACCAATAATTGTAGAATCCAATTGTTGGTAGATATATGGGAAATCATTGCTATTTTTTCATCTTTGAGCCCAAGGAATTCCATAGCCTTCACATTTTTGAAACTACCCCGAACATCCAGAAACTTGTGTAAAAAAACGGATTCAACTTCGTATGATAAGCCCACCAAGCCTTCATCCTTGGTGTAAGAGAGTTTGTAGGTTTTTCCATAGGCTTTGAATGAAAACCACTCACCTTGAACTTCCTTAACAAGGTACAATGACTCATATAATTCTATAAAGGATCTGGATAAACTCCATCTTGATCTTCCGTCTTTGAAATAGGTATACTTTCCCATCCATTGAGCATTATATTATTGAAAATGATAGAATCATACTTATTGAAAAAATTCGGATGCACCAACATTTCCCTATAAATTAAACACTTCGAAATCGGCTTAATAGACATTTCCTGGGCTTCTAAGGAAAATCAGACTGGAGAACCTTGAGTGATTCGGAACGGGATTTTGTTGATAGTTAGAGCTTCGAGACGCATGATCTTGATAACCGATTTGGGACAACCATCAGGGGTCCTTTATATAGGCGATGGAAGTGACGTTTCAACTTCAAAAATCAATCAAATGGTTGATGAAACTCTCTGATCTGATCTGATGGTTGAAAACATGCCCGCAAGGAAATATTGAATCCGATCATTTGAGGTTTTTAAATAAATCAGATTTAAGGAAAAACGAATCCTAAAAAATAAAATTCAAGATAAAATACCAACAAGTAAAAAAATACTACGAAAACATAAGTATGGAAGTCATACCTTTCAGATTGGCTAGAAAGTTTATTCGTAATGGGTAATATTCTTCTTGAAGAAAATTTGACAACGAAAAAAAACTGTGTACGAAAATATCACTACAAAAAAAATCCAGTACAAAAACTTCATTATGATAATTTCCTCTAGGAAAACATCATTACAAAAATTTCCCGCACAAAAACCTCATTACAAAAATTTCCAGTACGAAATCATCATTACGAAAATTTCAGGTCTGATGAATTCCATTACAGAAACATCAGTTCTGAAAATGTCATTGCCAAAATTTTCAGTTCCGAAAATTTTCATTACAAAAATAACTTATGATAAACATACAAGTAGATGTACTCCCCCTATGAAAAGGATTTTATTACTATAAGGATATTGGTTCAATATAAAGTTAATTTAGGAAAATTACTTTACAGTTATCATCCCTGACTTCTATTTAATGTATTCAAATCTATTAGAAGGTAATGATTTTGTGAAAATATCAGCAAGTTGATCTTGTGTTCTGATAAAATGAAAAATGATATCTCCATTTTTGTGTGTGATTTATAAGAAAGTGATGCCTAATATCTATGTGTTTTTCATGAGAGTGATGTTCAAGGTTTTTACTAAGGGATATGGAACTTTTATTGTCACACAAAATTTGTGTTTTGGAAAAACTCATACCATATTCTATGTGTGTGTGTTGCATCCACAACACTTGAGCACAACAACTTCCAGCTGCTACATATTTAGCTTCAGCAGTGTATAGTTCCATAGAGTATTGCATTTTATATGAAAAAGAAACTAATGAATCTCCTAAGAAATGACTAGTTCTGTATGTACACTTTCTATCCATTCTACGTCAACCAAAGTCAGTATCTGAAAAACTTTTTAAGAAAATATCATTTCGAGAAGTATAAAATAGTCCTAGATCCATGGATCCCTTTAAGTAGTGAAAATTTCTTTTCACTACCTTTAAATGAGATTTCTTCTGATTGGATTGATATCTATCACATAAGCATACTAAAAACATCAAATCTAGAAGACTAGATATCATGTAATGTAAGCTTCCTATCATACATCTAAAAGATGTTTGATCCACTGGTTTCCCATCACCATCAATATCAAGTGTTTTTGGGGTACCAATGGGAGTACTTATACTCTTAGTGTTGTCAAATCCATACTTTTTAAGAAGATCTTTAATATACATATATTGGGATATATAGATTCCTTCTAGTTTTTGAGAAATTTAAAAACCAAGGAAAAATGTAAACTCACCAATCATACTCATTTCAAACTCATATTTCATTAGATCTACAAAGAAATCAGTTAGAGATGGCTGATTTGAACCTAATATAATGGCATCAACATAAATTTGAAAAATAAAAATAGTTTTCTTATCTTTCTTTATAAAAAGGGTTGGATCAGAATTTCATTTAACCAAGTTATTTTGAAGAAAAAATATTGTAAGTCTATCATACCAAGCTCTAGGGTCTTGTTTAAGGCCATACAAAGAATTCGTAAGTCTAAAAACTTGATCAGGATGTTTTCTATCTTCAAATCCAGGAGGTTGTTCAACAAAAACTTCATCTTGAACATACCCATTAAGGAAAGAACATTTCACTTCCATTGGGAAAAGTTTGAAATTTATGAATGATGCAAAGGAAAGTAAAATACGAATTGATTCAAGTTTAGCTACTAGAGAATAGGTTTCTTCATAGTCTATTCCTTCTTATTGATTATAGCCTTTAGAAACCAATATAGCTTTATTCCTAATGATGACTCCATTTTCATCACATTTATTTCTAAAGACCCATTTTACTCCAATGACAGAAGTTTCCTTACGTCTTTGAACCAATGTCCAAAATTTATTCCTTTCGAATTCCTTTAGTTCATCTTGCATGGCTCTAATCCAATCATCATCATCTAAAGCATCGTTAATGCTTTTTGATTCCAATTGGGAAATAAATGCTAGATGTTCTACTTCATTTCATAAGGAACTTCTAGTCCTTATAGGTTGATTGGCATCACCAATGATTCTATGAATAGGATGATTCTTAAGAAACACCTGATTTTGGTTTGGAATAACATGTTCATCAATATAGGGGAGGAAATATACTATGGTAAATGTTTCAGAAGAATCTTCTTGAACATTTTCTTTTTCGAAATTATTTTCTATCATAGGATGATAATCAGTTTATGAAAACACATCCGAGGATGGAGGTTAGGGTTTTTTAAAAACAAAAGGATCATTTTCATCAAATTTGACATGTAGTGTTTCTTTAATAGTACATGTGTTTTTGTGGAAAACTCTATAATCCATAGAAGTTGTGGAGTAGCCTAAGAAAATTCCTTCATCAGGTTTTGGTGTGAATTTGTGTAAATTATCTTTAGTATTCAGAATTAATAATTTGAAACCGAAAACCCTAAAGTAGGAACGTCTAGCATTTATTTCATTCCATAACTCATAAGGAGTTTTATTAAGAAAATGTTTAATAAAATCTCGATTTATAGTATACCAAGCAGTACATACAGCTTCATACCAAAAATGATTGGCTACAGAATACTCACTCAGCATGGTTCTAGTTATTTATTGAAGAATTCTATTTCTTCCTTCAACAACTCCATTCTGTTGAGGTGTTCTGGGTGCTGCAAAGTTGTGAGTAATACCTTTCCTACTAAAAAAAGTTCAAAATCAGAATTTTGTAATTCTCCTCCATGATCACTATGAATAGTTTTCAATGGAAGGTTTTTCTCATTTATGACTTGGGCTCTAAAACTTTTGAAATAAGAAAAAGTTTTAGACTTCATTGCTAGAATGTAGACCCATGTAAATCTAGTGTAATTATCAACTAAGAAAAATACATAATAATTTCCCCCAATGCTTCCAGTTTGTGTTGGACCAAAAAGATCCATGTGCACCAATTGTAGTGCATCAGTTTTTGAGACTTCACCAATTGATTTAAAACATGATTTATGTTTCTTGACATGTTGAAAAGGGTTACATACCTTTGAAGAATCAAATCTATGCTCCGATAGATCCTTAACTAAACCTTTCTTAGAGAGTTTACATACGTTCCTAAGGTTACAGTGTCCTAACCTTCTATGCCACAACTAGGAATGATCTTCCATTGCACTAAGGAAAGGTAGATCATGGCTCCTAAGTTCCTCTATGTTTAGTGTGTAAACATTCTCATTCCTATTGGAAGAGAGAATAAATTCTTCCTTGGAATTGTGTACTATGCACTTAAATTTCCTAAAATTCACAAGTTAGCCTTCATCACATAATTGACTTATGTTAAAGAGGTTGTGCTTAAGACCCTTAATAAATAAAACATTTGAAATCAAGGTTTTTCCAAGAAGAACAATGTTATGTATACAAATAATTTCTCCCTAAGCATTATCTCCGAAAGTTACTTTTTCTCCTTTCTTCTTGATAATCTTTTCAAAATAGCTTTTGTTATAAGTCATATACTGAGAACATCCACTATCCATGTACCATGTATTGTTGTTGGTACTATCCCTATTTTCCTAAATATAAGAAAAGGTTAGGTTTTTGGAATCCAGACATGCTTGGATCCGAAAATTTCATAAAGCAAAATTTTGGGTACCCACATCTTCTTAGAAAGATAAGCCTTATGAAATCCTAAAGATTGGGTTTTTTTAAAGAAAAATTATTTTCCACGTGACCACCACATTGACACTTAGTACAGAATGGGGCACTTTGAGGAACATAATGGTTGTTACTAAAAATTAGTTTAGAACTAGTGTTACCAAAACCAAAAGTATTCTTTTGAGGTCGGATTTGTGAATACATTTTGTCAAAAATTTTCCTTACCTAGGGTAAAGATTGAAAAACACTTCCTAACGGAAAATATTTCAGATTTGAGTTTAATAAGTAAGTTCTTATCTTCAAAAACTTCTGGTAATGAGCTAGAGTTAGGCTCAAAAACAATTTTCTTAGAAATTAGGTTTTCTAGATATTTAGAAAGTTTATTCTTGTCAAAACATACTTCCTCAAGATTTTTTGAAATACATTCAAAATCACCATTATTCTTATCATGATCTTTAGAAAGATCTGATATTTCTTTGTAAGAATAATATTCCTATAGTTTTCCTTATCAAGCATTTTCATGATTTTTGAGTTCTCAATCTCAAGAAGTTCAACAAACATAGAAACTTATTCATAGGTGGTAAAGTATTTTCTTCATCAGAAGAAGATTCTTTATCAGAGTAATTATAATATTTAATATCATTAGAATTTAGAGAAGCATTGGTCAAGGATTCATCATTGTATACCTTAGCCATCAAGTAATGATTTTTAATTGTTAGTCTGGCTATTAGACAAGATTCTTCATTCCTGAAGATTCATAATCCGATTATTATTCTGAAGAGTCACCACCACTGGAACTCCACTTGTCATTGAATTTCAAAACATTCTATGCATTAGCTTTGTAAAACTTGTTTCTGTTCCTTTCAGAATGACGTTCCTTTATTTCTTTTCACTTGAGCATAGGACAATCCGGTCTTATGTGTCCAGATCACCTGCATTCATATCATGTGACTTCGGAATCATTCTTATCTTTCCTTCCATTTTATTATACTTGGATTGGAAATTTCTCTGTCCAGGCATCATGTTCATCCTTCGAGCAAGATTAGCTCACTCATTTTCCGAGACATCACTCTCACTAAACTTGGATTGGATATAAACCTTCTTAGATTGGATTTACTCACTCTCTCAGGAGTCTTAGCTTTCATGTGATTTGAAGTTATAGTAAAATCTACACTACCATTCCCATTCTTCTTCTTTATGTTTCCAGCATCTCTCTTCATTCTAGTATCAAGTTGAAGAAGAGTTCCAAATAGTTCATCAAGATAAATTTGAGTAAATATTATATTTTCATCGATAGCAGTTCGCATTGATTCCCACTCATTGGGCATAATATCTATGATCTTTTTAACAAGGGAATCATCATCTAGACCTTTCTATCCCATAGATAGTAAGCTATTTAAAATAGTCATGATTCACTGTTTCCCCTTAAAAATTGGTTCTCCATAAGGAAAAATAAAACCATGATACTCAGCTTTGAGAATGGCCCTTCTAGTCTCAATCACTTCAGATGTACCAAAATGAGTAACTTCAAGTTTCTTCCATATACAGTTTAATGTCTCACAAGAAGAAATTTGGCTATATATGTTCCTAGTAATTGATCAAAGAAGTGTATTGTGTACCTTATAGTGGAGTTGGTATTCATTCTTTTCAAGATTAGTAACGACACTAACTTCCTTATCAAGATTTTTATAACCTCCAGTAAGCATGACACAGTTATCTACCCAAGTATTGATAATGAAAGTCCTCATACAATTTCTCCAATATTCATAATCATTATGAATAATGATAAGTGGTCTAGTAGGATTTAGGTTGTCGATAGAACCAACATTTAAACCATACATCATTAAAGAAAAACTTGGGCACACAAACTTATTAGAAGTATAAGTCTGTGAACAAGAGAAAATATCCTAAACAAGAAAGATATTGTACCTCTAAGCAAAAATTGAATCCGAACTATGATTCCAAAAAATAGATTCCAAAATGTATGAATCCGGAAGTGTCAATCCGAAAAATTACTTTTGAATCTAATCGGGAGATTAATTCAGATTTAACAAAATCCTCTAATACCAACTGTTAAGATGGTATGACTTTGAGTATGATATACTCTATAATACCAAACATAGGATCGAATAAGTACAATGAGATACAAATACAATAGGGGGTGAATTTTATACTTTAAAAATTCCCTTAGGAAATTTTGGATATTCAAAATTCACAAAACCACTATGTTCTAAATACTTGCTTGATTCCGAAAAAAGTGATTCCGGAAATGAAACATAACAAAATTTTACACCAAATAAGATTCTTCATTGAAGTGTATAGAATCTGACTACAACAGAGTACATGTAAGGAAGTATAAGAAATTTATACATTCCTTAACAATACAAAATGCAGTGAAAAAACAACTAGTAAAACTACAAGTAACAAACAATAACTCTTTTAACCCAATGATAAGGGTATCTAACAACCCTAGAGAAGATGTCACGACCCGTCCTCGGGGCCCGTGCCATGACTACAACAAGCCCACCTTCCATACGCCAGGGGCTGGCGACTAGCACCAAGGCGTAAATCCCGGTAAAAAGGGAAGGCATTTCCTTTGTAATGTAAACAAGAACCACAGAGTAAGTAAGCAGAAAAGTAAACACTACGTAAAAACAGAGTACAACTGTAAGTGCGGAAAAGTAAATGGGCCAGTATACAATCCCAAACTAAATTTAAAGTACAACTCGAAAGGGGAAAACAACAACTGAAAAGTAAAAGCTGCTACGCCGAGCTGTCCACTGGAAATCCCACCTGAAGGGTGGGTAAAAATAGCTCCACTGCTCCTCGAGTCCCGCCGTCCGCTCCGAGCACGTTCCGCCCAGTGTTCCACCTCCATGTACCGTCCTGCTCTGCATGCCTCAACCACGATCAACGTTGTCCGTCGTGTGAAAGAAACACAACGTAGTGCGGGCATAGACCGTGCAGGGGTGAGTATAAGCTACACAGTAGGGACCCCGAGACCCCCGAAGGTCTCCCAAAATCCACAAAGGATAAATCACAAAGGAAAGATACAATCACGAAGTAACAAACGACACTGCTTAGGTATATTCCCATACATATACCTAAGTCATCCATTCCAATACGCTCCAACCTTAGAGCCCATGAAAAACCCAGTCCACACAGGAAAGTATACGTATTCCACACAGGCAAGCAAAACGTAATCCACACAGGTCAACACAACACAATCCACATAGGAAAGCAAATGGGATTCAGCTCATACAGGTATACTTCTTCGAAGACGATAGAGATGATCACTGATCCATCTAAGTCGTCGGACCCACAAAGGATCGATAGGTACTAACCCCCGCAAAGACCCACACAGGATCGGACCCACACAGGATCTATAGGCGCTCGCTCACACAGAACCGCTGAGCGCTGACCCACACAGGATCAGACCCACACAGGATCGGTAGCACTGATCCACATAGGATAGCTGAGTGTTGTAGTCGTCGTCGTCGAATCCACTAAGGATCTCTGCACAGTCGTCGTCGCAGTCACAGTAGCAGTTGCAGCCAGCTCTAGGGTTCCCGCACACAGCAAGCTCGTTCGGGAGGGTCCGCTCCACGAGCCGAGAGGCTGATACATCAACTGTCACATAGACAAAATTTGATGTATCCAAATGTTCCGTATCGTCAACAAGAACTCAACGTCGCAGACGGCGCGTTATTCAGACGCCCGGTCTGAGAGTTATTGGCTTTTTCGTCCCAGGGGCCCGGTTGGTTTTTAAGGAAAAACCAACCTAACCATACTCCACCTGCGTCTAAACCTCGGTCATATTATTCCAAAAGATCCCTCTCACGAAGAGGAAATCAATAAAGTCGACGACATGTCAATCGGACGTCCGTAGCTCAAGATATGAGCGTTTCCGCTCCGAGGGCCCAGTTGGTTTCGTGTACGAACAAACTCGGCCGAACTCAAAGTATTCCGAAACCTTGAGTGCGATATACCGAATGGACCGCCTCGATCGAAGGATCACATCTCCACTGACTGCGTGTTGTTTGGAAGTCATTTTCCCGAGTTATGGGCATTTGAACCCAAATAGTCCGAAAACGGGGGTTTCGGGTCTGGACCGACCCGGCCCGAGACCCCCTGGTCGGCCCGAACCGGGTGACCCGCACGCTGGCGCGCTGGCCGGCTGCCCGACCAATACGGCTGAGCCATTTTGGCAGCTCGCGCATGGGGGGGTGCTGCCCCCTCGGTTCGTTTGAAACCGCGGCCCCTTAATGGGGCCGCTTGCTATTGCCGGCCAGCCCCCCATGGCTGGCCGGTTCCTACACCACGGGACCGGCGACGGTCGGTCCCCATCCAGCACCGACGCTGGCAGCCCGATGCCGGCTGCCGGTCACCCTGCTCCGCCGCAGCCTGGAACCGGCCGCGGCTCAGTTCGTCCAGCGCGGTGCGACGACACCACGCCCCTCCGCCGCGGCCCCGCTCCGGCCGCGGTGCCTTCTGTTTTCTTCGACGAGGCGCGACGGCGTCCCGTCCTTGAATTTCTTTCCACGTTGCGGCACGATGGCGGCGCACATAACTTCCCCATGAAACCGCGTGGTGCGACGACACCACGCTTCCTCGAACCAACCACAAAGAAATCATTCATGAAATAAGAAGGAGGGTCGACCGTGTTTGTGCGGACTGGCCCCTCGCATTATTCGATAACAATCAAACGAAAACCACGAATATCGACAAACTAGAAAAATCATGAACGGAATTAATTAAAAATAAAACCCCTACCACGGTTCAGGAACGGTGTTCATCAACGACCCGTGGAAGACAAGCGTCGCGGAGGTCGGGCGTCGTGGGGAAAGAACGTCAACGTCGTGAAGCGAGGATTCGAAGTTGTTGACGGCGATTCCGTCGCAGAAAACTGTCGTGGAAGAGACGACGTGGAAGAAGAACGTCGTGTTGCGGATACAGCGTCGCGGAAGAACCTTGTTCTTCGGCGGAGAAGTTCTTCATTGAAGAACGATGTTCTTCACGTTCTTCGTCGAGGAAGAAGGTGTTCCTTAGCTTTTTCTCCAAAAAGCTCTCAAACAACCCAACACCAGCCCCTAATAAAATAAGTTCTAAACTTATTTTATTAACACAACAAAGCATTTGAAATTCAATTGTTTGAATTTCAAAAACTTACATGTAACTCACCAAATTAATTACATAAGTTGTCCAAATAAATATAGTGGAGTTATTGGGGAGTTTAAGGGAAGTTGATGAGTTAGGGCTCGTGTGGGCCCCACCACAAATTATCCTCTCACGGGAGGTTATGTGGATGTGGGCCCCACCTCTAACTCCCTTTGGGAGGAAATAACCAACAAAGTTAAAAATAAATTGTGTTCCACAATTTATTTAACTTCTTCTAATTCCCCCCAAAACTAACTCTCATCCCGCATAAAACGCAACCTCCAAAAAGGTCTCCTTATGCGAATATCGGCACTACGAGTTCATCGGTGCCATCAGATTTCAATTCTGAGCACCGGTTCAAAAGATAGGAAAACCCGCTCGTTCGTTCACTGAACGTACCCGAGCCAAACTTCGGAAATTGATTCCGGGCACACAGGGCCTCCGAATCAGGTTCCGTTAGAAACCGCGCTCTTGTAAAATTCCAAAAAAAAATAAGAAAAAATTTCCCTTGAATTTTACGGGTCTTTACATTACTCCCACCTCAGGTCTTTACGTCCCCGTAAAGATACATCAAAACTAGGGAAAAATGAGGGTACTGAGCACGCATCTGAGCCTCCTGCTCCCAAGTGCTCTCTTGGAGTTTCTCGTGCTGCCATCTGATGCGCACTATAGGAATCAACCATCCATGTAGGACCCGCTCCTGTCGATCCTCGATCTCCACAGGGACCTCCGCAAAGTTTCCCCATCGTCAACGTCAAGCTCCCCATGGTCAATGATGTGCGTCAGGTCGTGCACGTGTCTCCTCACCTGAGATACGTGGAAGACGTCGTGCACCCGGTGCAACTGAGGTGGCAGAGCCAGACGATAAGCCACCTCGCCAATCCTGCTGAGGACCTGGAAGGGTCCGATAAAGCACAGAGATAACTTGCTTCCTTGTCCAAATCTCCGTAATCCACGTCGGGGTGAGACACACAAAAAGACGTGGTCACCATCCTTGAACTCAAGTGGCCTCTGCCTCCTGTCAGTGTATGACTTCTGCCGGCTCTGAGCTGTCCTCATCCGCTCCTGGATGACTTGGACCTTCTCTGTCATGGCCTGGACCCTCTCCGGTCCCACAAATGCTGACTCCCTAGGGTCTGTCCAGCACAAAGGAGATCTACAAGGTCGGCCGTACGATGCCTCGTACGGTGCCATCCCGATGGTGGAGTGGTAGGTGTTGTTGTACCCGAACTCCACCAAGGGTAGGTGGTCCTCCCAGCTATGGCCAAAGTCGAGGACACATGCGCAGATCATGTCCTTGATAGTCTGAATGGTCCTCTCCGTCTGACCATCTGTCTGAGGGTGAAAGGCTGTACTCAGACGTAGCTGCATCCCGAATGCCTCCTGCAATCCCTTCCATAGCCGGGAAGTAAAACGAGCATCTCGTTCAGAGACGATAGAAGATGGCACACCGTGAAGCCGTACAATCTCCTAAATGTAAAGTCGTCCCAAGCTCTCCACTGAGCCCTGCTATCTGATGGGTAAGAAATGAGCCGACTTGGTGAGTCGGTCGAAAATCACCCAAATGGAGTCATGACCTCTAGATGTGTATGGAAGTCCAGTCACGAAGTCCATAGATTTGCCGTCCCACTTCCACTTCGGAACCTCCAAGGACTGTACCAAGCCTGCTGGTACCTGGTGCTCATCCTTCACCTTCTGGCAGGTGAGGCATCGGGAAACGAACTCTGCCACAACCTTCTTCATGCCTGGACACCAGTGCTGTCGTCTGAGATTCTAGTACATCTTCGCCACTCCAGGATGTACCGCCAAAGGAGAAGTGTGAAACTCTCTCAGCACCTACTCCCATAAATCAACTGGTACCATGGTACGTCCTCTGAAAAGGATGTCGTGCTCTGCTCCAAAGGAGAAACCATCAGGTGCCTGTCCTGAGGATATTTGTGCATGCCGCGTCTCACAGTCAGCGTCCCCACGCTGTGCCTCTATGACCTGCTGAAGTAGTGGAGGAGTGACTGTGAGAGAATGAAGGAAGGCTGCTTCATCTCTATCCACAAAGGATATCTTCAAAGAGGCTAGCTGCTCTATCGCCTCCTCAAGTAGCTAGATGCCTGTCCTCCTGCTGAGGGCTTCGGCTACCACGTTCCCCTTCCCAAAAGTATAGACTATCTTAAAGTCATAGTCCTGGAGGAACTCAATCCATCGCCACTGTCTCAGGTTCAGGTCCTTCTTCGAGAAGATGTACCTCAGACTCTGATGGTCAGAAAAGACAATAAAGCGCTCTCCCATCAGATAGTGTTTCCATGTCTTCAGAGCGAAGACCACTGCTGCTAACTCCCGGTCATGGGTAGCGTAGTTATGCTCATGCGGCCTCAACTGACGTGATCCATAGGCGATCACTGACCGCCCCTGCATCGGGACACATCCGAGTCCGGTCCCTGATGCATCGCAGTAGACTACGTACCCTACTCCCTCCTCACGCAACCTCAAGATAGGTGCACTGGTCAGTCTCTGCCACAGCTCGTGGAAGCTCTGCTGACATCTATCTGACCACACAAAGGGTTTCGCCATCTTCGTCAAAGCTGAGAGTGGTTCCGAAAATCTAGAGATGTCTGGTACAAATCTCTTGTAGTATCCAGCTAGACCCAAGAAACTTCGTACCTCCGTCACGCTCCTGGGTGGCTCCCAAGCTAACACTGCCTCGATCTTCGTAGGATCCACTGAAAATCCCACCTAAGAGATGACGTTTCCCAAGAAGTGGACCTCACGTATCCAGAACTGGCACTTCGAGAGCTTACCACAAAGCTGGTGCTCTCGGAGTGTGTCTAGTACAACCCATAAGTGGTAGGCGTTCTCCTCCTCAGTCGTCGAGTAAATCAAAATGTCGTCGATGAAGACCACAACAAATCGATCGAGGTATGGCTGAAAGATACTATTCATGAGGGCCATGAACACTTCTGGAGCATTGGTTATTCCAAAGGGCATAACCAAGAACTCATTGTGGCCATACCGACATCTGAAGGCCGTCTTCTGCACGTCCTCGTCTCGATCTCTGAGCTGGTGATAGCCTGACCTGAGGTCTATCTTCGAGAACCATCATGCTCCCTAGATCTGATCAAAGAGGTCATCAATACTTGGTAGTGGATAATTGTTCCTCACTGTCACCTGGTTCAGGTGACGATAATCAACACAAAGTCGCAAGCTCCCGTCCGCCTTCTTGGCGAACAAAATCGGGGAAGCCCAGGGTGAAACGCTGGGTCGGATGAACCCCTTTCCCTGCAAGTCCTCCAACTATACTCGTAGCTCTCGAAGCTCAGCGGGGGCCATCCGATATGCTGGAGTCGATATCGGAGCTGTCCCGGGGTTCAGGTCAATATAAAAGTCTACCTCTCTGCGAGGAGGTAACCCTGGAACGTCATCGGGAAAAACGTCCGCAAACTGATCCACCACTACAGGAAAACCAGGACTCCACTCGTCAACTGCTCCTAGGATGAGGCTAGCCAACTGATGAGTGATGGGATGTCCTCTCCTCCGTGGAAGTCCATCCTATGCTGTAAAGGCCTCCTTCTTGCCGGTGAAGGTGAACCTGCTCCCGTCAGTGCGTACACATCACACCTTGTGATTAAAACAATGAATAGGTGCATGGACCGTAGATAACCAATCCATGCCCAAAATGATGTCGTAAGGCCTCGACCCCGCTACAAGAAGATCCCAGCCGAAGCTCTTGCCTCCTAGAGTAAGCTCACACTGCCGGCACCAGTGCGTAATCCTCGAGTCTACTCCCGTATGAGTCTCCAGACGTAAGGATCGAGCCAACGGCTCTGTCGGAATCTCCGAGCTCTGAACAAGGGTAGCAGCTATGAAAGAGTTACTCGCTCCTGTGTCTATAAGTACAGCAGCGAGGTTGGAATAGACACAGATAGTACCTCGAATCATCTCTGGTGCGCCGTGGTCAAAGGCCTCTGCTGCCTGGAGCTGTGCCAGTCTCTGCCCGCCAGCTCCCTGTGGTCGGGGTGGACCTCCTGATGGTGGTGGTGGTAGAGCCTCAAAGCGTCTCCCACCACCTGCTACTCGGCCAGCTCCTCTGCCTCGTCCGCCTCCTCCCTGCGGATCTCCATGTTCGTCCATCTACCTCTTCCTCGGTGGTCCCTCAACCGTCTGCTGCTCCTCGGCACGGCGAGTCGGGCAGTCACGAGCCGTGTGGCCGTGCCCGCCGCACGAGTAGCACTGTCTGCCTCTCAAAAGACTGGCTCTGCGCTGTGTGCCCCATACTGCTGAGCCTGTGTCATGAGGTCGTCTTCCTGAGGGTCTAGTCTGCCTGGTCCCCTGAGTCATCCGTCGACTGCCTGCTGCAGAAGACTCTGCTACGTGCCGCCCTGTAGTGGGTCCCGGCGCTGGTGCAGACTCAGCAAGAAAGATCTCGATCAAAAGGGCCTGCTCCAGTACTCCTATTTGAGTAGGAATGCTGAGGGAGATCAGCGATGCCCTGATCTCGTGTCTCAATCCCTGCTCAACGGTCCATTCCCGGAAGAATGGGTCCCGTACAATGTCGGTCGAGTAGCGCGAGAGGTCGGTAAATCTCGCCGAGTACTGAGCGACCATCTTGCTGCCCTGCCGTAGCTGAAGAAGCTCCTGAATGTGCACCGCACGGAGGGTGGCTGGGACAAACTCTGAGTGGAAGACGCTCTCAAAGTCTGTCCATAGTAGAGATGCCTCATCGTGCACCTGGAGCATCAAGCTCCACCATCGGCCCGCTACTGCGAGCAGTAGGCACGCAGCGAGGATCACCATGAGGTCTGCTAGTGTCCTCACTAGCCTGAAAACTCGTACGACTGCCTCCATCCAGTCCTCGTCTACCTGGGGGTCTGTCTCCCCACGGAACCTGGGTGGTCGCTGGCACTGGAACTCATGAAGTGTGCTGAGGCGACATGCATCGTCAGCGGCTTGTGCTGGAAGCATCAGGGGCTCGGCGGGTAGAGGTACCACTGGTGCCTCTACTGTCAACGGGACCTATACCGAGGCCTCGTCGCACAGCAGGCTGTCGTCACACTCTACTCTCGGAACCCTAGCTGGCTGTCGTTGTGGGGACATACTGAAAATAAAACAAGTGCACAACGGTCAGAACAGTATACCTCGTGAGCTGACACAAGTAATCACAAAGAAAAGATGAAACAAACATGCAATCAATGTTTTCGTGCATTAAGTCGGAAATCAGAAGTCAGGGTCCTGGTGTACGGATAAGTCGGCCGCCGCACCAACACTGGACTCCCTGGACTGATAACCACACTCAATACGCTAAACACTATTGCTTCACATAGAAAAGATTAGAGTTTTCGGTAGAACCGAAGTCCTTTGATACCAATTTGTCACGACCCGTCCTCGGGGCCCGTGTCGTTACTACCCCAAGCCCGCCTTCCATAGGCCTGGGGCTGGCGACTAACACCAAGGTGTAAATCCCAGTAAAAAGGGAAGACATTGCCTTTGTAAAGTAAACAAGCACCACAGAGTAAGCAAGCGGGAAAGTAAACACTAAGTAAAAAAAAGATTACAACTGTAAGTGCGGAAAAGTAAATGGGCCAGTATACAATCCCAAACTGAAAGTAAAGTACAACTCGAAAGGGGAAAAAACAAATAAAAAGTAAAAGCTGCTACGCCGAGCTATCCACTGGAAATCCCACCTGAAGGGTGGGTACAGATAGCCCCACTGCTCCTCGGGTCCCACCGTCCGCTCCGAGCACGTTCCGCCCATTGATCCACCTCCAGGTACCGTCCTGCTCTACAAGCCTCAACCACGATCAACACTGTCCGTCGTCTGCAACCAACACAACGTAGTGCGGGCATAGCCCTTGCAGGGGTGAGTATAAGCTACTCAGTAGGGACCCCGAGACCCCCGAAGGTCTCCCAAAATCCATAATGGATAAACCACAAAGGAAAGATACAATGACGAAGTAAAAACCGACAATGTTTAGGTATATGCCCATACATATACCTAAGTCATCAATTCCAATACGCTCCAACCTCCGAGCAGAAGAACAGCCCAGTCCACACAGGAAAGTATATGTATTCCACATAGGAAAGAAAAACGTAATCCACACAGGTTAGCACAACACAATCCACATAGGAAAGCAAACAGGATTCATCTCACACAGTTATACTTCTTCGATGATGATAGTGATGATCACTGATCCATCTAAGTCGTCGGACCCACAAAGGATCGATAGGTACTAACCCCCGCAAAGACCCACACAGGATCGGACCCACACAAGATCTGTAGGCTCTGGCTCACACAGAACCGCTGACCCACACAGGATCGGTAGCACTAATCCACATAGGATCGATGAGTGCTGTAGTCGTCATCGTCGAATCCACTGAGGATCTCTGCACAGTCGTCGTCGCAGTCACAGTAGCAGTCGCAGCCAGCTCTAGGGTTCCCGCACACAGCAAGCTCGTTCGGGAGGGTCCGCTCCACGAGCCGAGAGGCTGATACATCAACTTTCACATAGCCAAAAGTGGATGTTTCCAAAAGTTCCATATCATCAACAGGAACTCAACGTCGCAGACGGCACATCAATCGGACGCCCGGTCTAAGAGTTATTGGGTTTTTCGTCCTAGGGGCCCGGTTGGTTTTAAAGACAAAACCAACCCGACCGTAATCCACCTGCGTCCAAACTTCGGGCAGAGTATGCCAAAAGAACCGTCTCACTAAGAGGAAACCAATTAAGTCGACGACACGTCAATCAGACATCCGTAGCTCAACATATGAGCGTTTCCGCTCCGAGGGCCCGGTTGGTTTCGTGTACGAACCAAACCGGCCGAACTCAAAGTATTCTGAAACCTTGAGTGTGATATACCGAAATGACCGTCTCGATCCAAGGATCGCATTTCCGCTGATGGAGCATTTTTTGGAGGTCCGTAGCCCGAGTTATGGGAATTTTAACCCAAATAGTTCGAAAACGGGGGTTTCGGGCCCGTACCGACCCGGCCCGAGACCCCCTGGTCGGCCCAAACCAGGTCGACCCGGCCAAAACGGCTAATCCGTTTTGGCGTCTCATGCACGGGGGGGGGGGGTGGGGGCTGCCCCCTCGGTTCTTTCGAAACTGCGACCCCTTAATGAGGCCGCTTGCTGCTGCCGGCCGGGGGAATTTAATTCCCCCGGTTCACCACATCCGGCTGGCCCTCCATGGCCGGCCGGTTCCTGCACCACGGGTCCGGCGATGGCCGGTCCCCTTCCAGCACCGACGCCAGCGGCCAGATGCCGGCCGCCGGTCACCCTGCTCCGCCGCGGCCCGGAACCGGCCACGGCTCGGTTCGTCCGTCTCGGTGCGACGACACTGCGTCTCACCGCCGCGGCCCCGCTTTGGCCGCGGCACCTTCAGTTTTCTTCGACGCGGCGCGATGGAGTCGCGTCCTTGAATTTCGTTCCATGGCGCGGCGCGATGGCGCCGCGCATATCTTCCGTATGAAACCGCGTGGTTTGACGACACCACGCTTCCTCGAACCAACCACAAAGAATTCATTCATGAAATAAGGAGGAGGGTCGGCCGTGTTTGTGTGGACCGACCCGCTCTCATTATTCGATAACAATCAAAGGAAAACCACGAAGATCGAAAAACTAGAAAAATCATGAACGAAATTAATTAAAAATATAACCCCTACCTCGGTTCAGGAACGGTGTTCATCAACGACCCGCGGAAGACAAGCGTCGCGGAGGTCGGGCGTCGCGGGGAAAGAACGTCGACGTCACGAAGCGAGGATTCGAAGTCGTTGACAGCGATTCTGTTGCGGAAAACCGTCATGAAAGAGACGACGTGGAAGAAGAACCTCAAGTTGCGGATACAGCGTCGCGGAAGAACCGTGTTCTTGGGCGGAGAAGTTCTTCGTTGAAGAATGATGTTCTTCGCGTTCTTCGCCGAGGAAGAAGGTGTTCCTTAGCTTTTTCTCCAAAAAGCTCTCAAACAACCCAACACCAACCCCTAATAAAATAAGTTCTAAACTTATTTTATTAACACAACAAATAATTTGAAATTCTATTGTTTGAATTTCAAAAACTTACATGTAACTCACCAAATTAATTACATAAGTTGTCAAAATAAATAGAGATGAGTTATTGGGGAGTTTAAGGGAAGATGATGAGTTAGGGATCGTGTGTGCCCCACCACACATTATCCTCTCAAGGGAGGTTATGTGGATGTGGGAACCACCTCTAACTACCTTTGGGAGGAAATAACCAACAATGTTAAAAATAAATTGTGTTCCACAATTTATTTAACTTCTTATAATTCCCCCCAAAACTAACTCTCATCCCGCATAAAGCGCAACCTCGAAAAAGGTCTCCTTATGCGAATATCGGCACAACGAGTTCATCGGTGCCATCGAATTTCAATTTCGAGCATAGGTTCAAAAGATAGGAAAACCCGCTCATTCGTTCACTGAACGTACCCGAGCCAAACTTCGGAAATTGATTCCGGGAACACCGGGCCTCAGAATCAGGTGCCGTCAGAAACCGAGCTCTCGTAAAATTCCAAAACAAATTAATAAAAAATGTCCCTTGATATTTACGGGTCTTTACATAATAGGTTACTTGATTTATACTTTCAAGAAAGTATTTCTTACCCACACCAGGGTAAGCCCTTGATACAAAGATCGGATTCAGTCTTGCTATCCCTGCAAGCCCTTAACTATCAGGTAGTCGGCACCTCTGTCTTCATTAGAAAGGAAGCCATCAACTTCCAAGTGTTGGAACCTCTGTCTTCCTATACCTGGAATCCCTCAATTGTAATCAGCAACAATCGGAGTTGCATGAAGAATGTCTGCACAAGGCAAAGTTTGAACAAGTTGTTCAAACATTCTGCACGAAGCTTTGAGAGTTGATAAGAGCATATCTCTCTCTAGAAATCACTTAAAAGAATGTAAGAACAGATGTCAAAGATGTTGTCCAGTGTTGCTAAAGTTGTAGCTTCTTCTCAAATGAGATTATATTTATAGGTGAAGCTCCAATGGTCAGATCCCTCCTCCAACAATCATATTTCTCCTTGAATTTTGGAGGGACATGTACACATGTCACTCAACCAAAGGTTAGTTGATAACTGAAGACACGACATCATTTTATATTAGAACAAGTGTAAGAATATGTAAAACTGATGTTCGGAATGAAATTAAATAAAATATTGGAATTTAAGAAAAGTATGAAATTTCGTAGTCTAACTAAAAATAGAATTCAGAGTCTATAATAAAGAGATATTTGGATTATGCTTCGTAGGAATTCAGAACCGGAATTCTATAGAATTCTAGAGTCTGAATTTCAAGGAAATTCAGAGTCTAGATTCCCATGAATTCAGAACCTGAACTTACAGAGTTCAGAGTTGAACTTATAAAAGACCTAAGTCGAACTATTAATTGTTCAGAGTTGAACTCAAAGAGGTTCGGAGTTTAGAATTTGGAGTTTTAAACAGAATGCTTCGTTTCTATGTATTACACGATTCCTTGGTTATTAGTAAGAATCCAAATTTTACACTTAGAAAACAAATGTGATTGAACAATGAAAACATTTTAAGGATGAATTTAGTTGGGAAAATAAATTTTCCTTGATAGAGTTAAACAGGGGTAAAAACTTATTTGCTTAAGGATAAGGTGTTTGTGATTTTCAAAACAAGAAGGAATTGAAAAGTCATAAGGAAAACCTTATTAACTCAACATTACCAAACTAGTAGTTCAAAAGCGGTTATGAATAGTGCTAACTGAGTTTTGAAAATAATATAATCCTTATAATTTTAGAATCAATATTATGATTTACTTAGACATAATGTAAGAACTAATTCATTTTTTCCGATAAAAGAATTATTTTAAAAAAAATGCACTTTTACCGCCTTTTAATGGTGAAACCTTCTTGAATTCAATATTTGAAACTTTTATATATTCAATTTGACAAAATAAAATTACTCTTTAGAATAAGGACATAAAAATTTAGTTTTGATGAGTTTTTTATTTTTTTCTGATAACTTTCATATTTGGGGGAATAGTCAAAATACAAAATTTTTACTAAATTTTTTTTTAATCAAAATAATTTATAGTGTTAAATTATAAATTTTAGTGTTTTTAAAGTATAATTTGATTATATATTTACAATTTAATGAAATATTGTTCATTGGGAGTAATTTAACTTTGAAATTGCACATAAACAAGAGACAATATTTTGATAGTTATTATTTCTTAAAAAACCTGCTTTTGTGTTTTGGAAACAGGAATTAATTTTAAATTAATTAATGAAACATCTGTGTTTTTATTTTTTTAAAATAGAAATCATTTTTGGATTTGGAATATCAAAATTAGCTTAGGGTGAATTTTTAGTATTTTTTTAAAAACATTCAATTATTGATGAATAGTGAAAACAATAAGATATTGGTTAAAACCGACTTTTTGTTTAAATAATTGATTATTTTATTTAAATTTATTTTAGGTAAAAATAGATACATAATACCTATATACGTTTAATGTAATTCATTAGAGTCATTTTATATTAATTTTAGATATATGCAAAATTTCATTGAACTTCTTATCACCTTTTACCCACCTCTTAGGAGCTTTTGAAAAATTTCATAAAACATAACTGTACTGCTTCTGTGAATTGAATTTCAGAAATCCAAGAGACATGATTGATATTAGTATATAATATGTGGTTCAATGAGATGAAAATATTTTTTGGTGAGTAGTAACTCTTTACTTTTATTTACCACGGTTAGAAGTAAATAGGGTAATTAAGGGTAAAAATGATATTAATATTACCCTAAAACATGTCCTAATTCTATTTTATATGTATAATTCGACCAAAAACAACCTTATGAATATAATATGAACCTCTTTGGTCAACTTGGATTAGATTAGGACATTTATTATTATTTAATTCAAAGAAGAGTTAAAAGAGTTAAAATCAAATTTTAATAACTAAATCATTTTTAATATAGGGTTATACATAAGATAAATTCGATTATAAATATTCATTATAAAGATAAATATATTTCCTAAAATATGGTATTTTTTTATAATTTTTAGATATTATATAATTTAATTTATTTATGACATAATGATGATGCAGTAATTACCTTATTAGTGAAATATTAAAATAATTGATATTATAAATACCCAAATAAATATAATTTGAGACTTTTAATGAATTCCACGAATTTTATTGGTTAATATGACATGTTAGGGTTGATTAGATGAATTAGGTTCGATGTAATAATTCTGTTTGGAATTTAGCAAAGATAAAATACCATATAGTGTAAAAAATGACCTAAAAGAGTTTTTAAAATTAATATTATATTATTAATTGATATTCAATTCCAAATAAATTTATGTTTCAGCCAAAAGACTTATATAATGATAGGTGTATCATTAATGAACCACTTTTGGTTCTATTGGATGTTTATAGTATGTTTATGAACCATATAATAAAAAAATAAAAAGAGACATGGTAAATGTCAAACTAATTAACTAAGAGTTAAAACAAATTGATAGGGTTAATAAAGTGACCCAAAACTGACTAAAACATATTGGTTGAGTGGATTTAGACCCATACCCACCTTTTACTAGAAATAAATCATTTTTTAACCATTATAAACCGAACATGAATTTATTATAAATAATATTTTATGATTTTTCTAAGGTTCTCATCACCCCTCTTATAAAAGGTCACTCCCCCTTCTCTCTAATTCACACCTTCAAATCCATTTGGCTCAGCCGAACCCTACCAAAATATCCTAAAAACTTCCCTAAATTCAACCTAAATGCATTATTTTGATCCTAAATCTGACATAAGGATCCCTTTTGATCAAATCCAAAGGAAGAACCTGAAGAAGAGGTAATGCTTTCACCACCCTCTTTCAAGTTCCTTTATTCATCCACGTCTTCTTTCTGTGTTATTTCCATTCTAAAATAATAACTACAGTATATTCTATATACTATGATGTTATTATAAATATTTTACAACCATATTCAGTATTATATCAATCCTTTTAATGATATGTCATCTTACGTGCGGACGTACGGCTTACCGTCTCCACGTCGTGGTGTAATTGTTATTCAAAACATTATTATTTGGATGGGTATGATAATGATGTTTAATTGAAGTAAATAATAAATATAACATAATAATTATTCTTTATATATGATATAAAATCCAATTTTATATTATTTTAATATCAAAATAATGATATTGTCGCTCGTGCGTACGTACGGACTACCGTCTCCACGAACGTGATGAGATTTATTCCCCGTCGTATCCATTCAAGAATAATTTTCATTTGATGTTGAAAAATAATTTTTAATTATTTTATATCATTCTAGATATGAATAATATACAACCTATGGATAAAAAACATAGCTTATGTAACAAAACATATAAAATAAAATGAGTAAGTGAACATCCGAAATGACGATAATATTAAAATATTATGAACAAAGAAATATTAAAATATCATATATCATATAATATTTATGTATATGATTATTTTATAATTTAATAAGAATTATTAAAATATTATACATGATTTTAAACTACACTCGAAGAAGGAAAATTACATGGTAAGGGTTAATTTCACAATCTATTTATTATCCGAGGTTGTTTTTACGAAAGTATCTACTGGGACCTATTTATCATCCACATCCATGATTATTAAAAATATCTTTCAAAACATTCTTACTATATTATATACTATGATTTAAATACATTTATACACTTGTTTGAATTTTTATAGGATGTTTATAAAGGAATCTTTACATTGTTTTCCTAACAACGCCCTAACATTTTCGACAAAATTAACGTAATAATGTCTTTTTTCACTTATACGGTGGGTGAAGTTATTTTCTTCCATTATAAAATCATCAAAGCATCCCTTAAAATCTTATAAGAATATTTTCAATGTAAATTTTTGATTTTATTATTATGTGACTTTTAAATGATTTCAAAAAATAGATATTTCTCTCAAATAGTTTTGATTTCATCTATGTCAACATCCTTTGATGGATTTTAAGCTTATTTGAAGTTGATTTGTTATGATACAAAAAATCCATAATGTATTGAAGGTTTTGTGATATTTTTTAATGTTTATGTGTTATTTTTATACAATTCATGGTTTATGGATAAAATATTGACATTTCGTATGCTAGTTTTAATACGAATGTTTTTGTTATGTTTAAACCTTTTCATATGAGGAATGCATTGGACATAGTAAGTTACTGGTGGAGCCCGCTGTAGCTCATCGATGCATCGGTAGGTCTTATGAGACAAAATATTTTCTTGGCACAAGGTCTTGACAAAATCTTATTTGTAGTCTTGGCACAAGGCCTTGACTATGTGGTTAAGATAGTCTAGCATTATGAATTCCATCATTATAAAGTTGTTATTTATATTGCATGTGATTATTCGACTAGTAGAATATCCATGTGAATAGGTAAATGGAATTATTTCAATTTTTTTTCATATTATGTTGAATTTCATGTTTAAAAGGCTTTTTTAGTTATAAATTTCCTTAAATGTTTGTGTTTATTTATGAATGTTTCCACTATCTTGTTGTCCTTACTGAGCATCTGAGCTCACCCCTTTCAATGTTTTATTTTTCCCAGGATGTAAAGAAGTATTTTAAGAATGACCTATAGGGATAGAATTAGGGGATATGAAGAAACGATTTTGTTGTAGTTTTTTCACTTTATGATGTAATGTAAGACTTATGAATATATCTATTGTTTACATGGCTACTAAACTAACCGGTCTTTCGAGACTTGATCTTTTGTGGTCATGACAATAATACGTAATAATGCACTGACTCTAGGTAACTGGGGTCAGGTAGTTACATATATTCTCTTATATTTATCCAGATTAAACATGATATTTTTATTAGTATTCATGTAATCCATATTTACATCCTTATGATACCAAAAACTGAATTCTATTAAATTTCCATTAAAAATGAAATATCTTCCTAAAAAATTTAAAATGTAAACATACTAATTAATATTTTTCAATCAATTATATATTCCCAAATATGATGCTCTATATTGAAAATTACATCTTTCAATGTTTTACCCACGGTTACCACCAAAATTTATTTTAATGCGTTGTTTAGAACATCATGATTTCTAATTTTTTTTATTAATGGTAAGCTATTGTAGGATTGGGAATTAATACCTAATTAATCATCATAAGCACAGATATATTATTCTCAATATACAAAATATTATAATTTATAGTATCACATTGATCTCCATATCAATATAATATGTTTTTATAAAAATATCACTGTATTTGAGGAAAAATAATTTTGTTGGGAAATGGATTCAAACCCATTTTGATACATAATCAAATACAACCAATATATACTCATTCCAAAAATATTTTGGTAATGGTCCCATAAATATAAACCCCCAAACAATGAAATTATAAACTTCTATAATTCTAACAAGATGAATCACATTCTGTATTCCAATTTTTTCCATCCTTTGAAATCTATCATAATTATTAAAAAACCCTATTAAATATTTGAAAATTATAGCCTAATAAAAACCAATTTGGATCACCTTATTGATTCTTTTTATATTCTAATACATTTTCAAATATAGTAGTGTTTGGGATTAACTGAGAATAGAAAATGAATAATGCAATATAAAATACCATCTTATAATTCTATCATGCTCTTTATTGTATATAAATTTTTATTCCTCAAATAAAATACATCAAATATATGTACAAACTTATTTTAACTTTCCATGAAATACCTTGGGGAATCTTCCCAAAAGAAAAGTTATTGGTAGAAATAGAAATCCATGGAAACCCATTTTCTATGACAAAAAATAATTGATCCTTATAGAATTATAAATTGATAAGATGATTAGTATCTTCCTTTATGTACTCTTGTTTTGGTAGGTTTTTATATTATTAAATTATTTCCTTTTTAAACCTTAATATCTATATAAAAACTCTTATATAATTAATACTAATCTTATCAACCTAGAGGTATATATATATTTTAACAGAATGAATTTTAATGAAACATCATCTATATACAATGAAACTTTTCATCCAATGAAGGATGTCTCATATTTCTCTAATTTATAAAAAAACCAACATATCTTTATCTAACGTAGCATAACTAAGTTATTATCCATTATATATCAAATATTAATTGTGAATTACATGATACTCCCTTTCTATTTTTCTACCCAAGAACAACTCACAAAAAAGTAACTATCATTACACATGACTTCAAATTTAAATTTATAATTATGTAATATGATGATGAGACATCAGAATAGATCCTTTTCCAATTTGATTAAATATTTTTATTAGTAATTAAAAAAATTAACATTAAAATTATTTTCAAGTAATAAAAATATCTTTCTTGATATATTTGAAAAGAATTTTACAATGATTTAGTAAAACACAACATGCCAAAAGTAACTTCTCACTACCATAACAAATGTTCATGGAGGCATTGATGAAATAAAACCTATTTCACCCATATCCAATTCAATTATATCCTTGGTTTTTAGTGGCCCAACATAATACTTTCTTTAACCATAAAATATTTTTTATCACAATTAAGGACTAGATTGGTCACTTTATATCTGATTGGCACTTTTGGTATGTCCTCTACACAGTCTTCAAATGACTAGAAAATGAATGAAATTCACACATGAGAATTTCAATGATTTTTATACCATATTTGAGAATATATCCATCATGATTCAAAGAAAAGTGGAAGGTTATACAAATATTCCAAATGAAATTTTCCTCTATAGAAATGTTCTATAAGGAGATGTGATGGTTCTTTTCACTTGATCAATAGGATCAATTGGTTGTTGGTTATATACATAGAAAAATAATCAATGAGAATAACATTCTATCATTGAACGTATATGATAATTTTATATCATAGGGAAAATATTTTTCTTTATGGCCTTATTGAGATTATTATAATATATATAAAATCTTAATCAAGTTACAATCCTTTTTATAAATTTTTATTCCATTCAATTTTTCACAGATATTTTCATGAATATATTATGTTGATTCTAATTAGTCTATAAAGTATTAATCTAATAACCAATTATTGATTTATTTAAAAACCATATCAAATTTATCAAAGGCCAGTTTTATATTTGTTCCATTGTGTTTTAATTATTTTAATTTAGCATGTTCATAATATATTTAAATATATAAATTAGATTTAACTTCATATTCAATCATTTCCAATAAATAATCAATTATTCCACATTGAATATTCAAGACCAAATAAAAATTCAACATCTCTTTATCCAAATTTAATAATAAGGAGTGTTTCTAAAGAATTTCATTATTCAACCCATATCTAATAGCTAAGAATATTATTAACAAGTTAAATGAAACCAATTTAACATAGTATCAATTTTATACCAAGAAACTAGATTTTAAAATAATATTTTTAACTATAACGAGTAAATATTCAATTACACTTTATGTATTTATTTTATATATGACAGCTTAGTTTTATAGGTGCAATATTAATCTTCCAAATTTCATTTCTCTATAAATTTACAATGGGATCAAGTTGATACTTTTTCCCAACTCTGTTAATTATGTGTATATTCATTTTCCATAAACCTCAAATAAAATATTAATGATCCATAGATCCTATATATTTTTTCAATATCTCATTTAATTATAGAACAAAACTATTTAGTGAGTTTTTTTTTTGAAGAATACTTGAAGATATTTTTTCTTGAAATTATCTTCCTACGTAATATAATATAAGATGAAATTTTGGAAAGTTCATATGGAAAATGAATATAAAATATGATCTTTAGAAACAATAGGGTTTTTTTGAAATAATTTTCATTATAATTATATTGTTATATTTCACTATTAAGAAATATTAGTAGGTGGTTTATAAGCCTTGGAATCACTATCAGCAATCTTGATAATTAATCTCAGTAGTTTCTTTCAATTTTTTCTTCCCCAATTCAACTTCAAATTTCCTTATTTTATTTTCAATGTGATGTCTCAATTATTTTAATTCTGATTTCATAACATGTTCAATGTACAATTTAGGTTTTAATGGATTTTATTCATCTCTTCCATTGATAGTATAGCCCCATATGGCTATAATTTCCATACATCTATCTTTAGGAATTTTTTCAGCTGCAAGAAATTTTCGGTGGATCCCTCAATTTTTTTTTTGGAAATTTTACAAAATTTATTTCTAAGAGATGAATTACATCATAGTACCCTTGTATTTTCTGATCAATCCTTGAGAATGTTAATTTTTTTTAAGAAAAATTTATTAATCTTCAAATAAAGCCACTTAATTTCCTTGAGTTGTTCTAAAATCTTATCTATAACAAAATATATTTGTTGAGATATAGAATTTTGGTTCCCATAATCCCCTTTAGTACTTCTAAATTAGAATCTAGAATAATGATTCCCTTAAAACTCATGTTTTCCTCCTAAATTAATTTTTTTCCTCCCCCTTCTAGGATATATTCAAGATATTATTATATCCAGTATTTCTTCTGTTGGAGAAGGGATCAATACTCATATCTGGTCTCCTATAATTTTATTTTTAATTAACTTTCTCAAATGATAACGTGGTTATAGTCATGTTTGAATATCATAGTCTATACAGTGAATTGGTAAATAGAAAAATATCCCAAAATAATTTCATTGTTCCAATATTCCTAATGTTTTGGATTCTAAATTTTACATTTTATTTTGTATATTAGCGATATTATAATTCCCATCATATGTGTCTATAAATTCATTTAGAATGACTATACATTATCTAATAACATTTTGTTGAGAATTATAAAAAACAATGTTATAAGTATTTATAAACTCATTATATCTTTTTCATTATAATTACCTCTTTCCACTATATATATTAATGTCTATCCTATGGAATTAATACCTTCACATAAGAATGTTATTAACAAGGAGTTTTGGAACTGCTGTTGCGGAAAAAATTGGTAGTTCTCCTAGAGCCCTCCAGTGCCTCTTAGAAATTCTCTTAGACAATCTATAAAAAAAGTAGATAGTTTGTTCCATAGATTCACATTCATTTGAGTATGGTAGAATATCATACTCAATGTATTGTTGATCACCTCCAATTTATTTAACGAGTTTTTATTTTTCTATTATAGAAAATTCTCATCCTTTCCCTTAATAGAGTATGAAAAACATCTTAAAATCAGCTCCATCTATCACCCTATTGAGTGGAAATGACATGAAACTCAATATGAACTCCTTAATAGAATATAATGCAACATAATAGGGAAATCCATTGAAAATTGGTATGTTCTACTGGAAATAGTTATTTAGTTTATAATATCCTTAAATATATGTCCATTTAATGTATGTATAACTTCAAAAGATTTAATTGACTTTTAAATCTCTTAATATAAAAGGCTCTTACTCATTATGGATGACTTATTCTAAAAAATATGGTTTTACTCTATTGTATTGATACATAGAAAATTTATATTCATCTATATGTTCTGTTTTCCTAGAATTACTTTGGTGTAAATTTTATTCAATTTATAAATAAAAAATTATAAGTTCACACTTAGACTCCTCATGTATGTCTACCAGAAAATCAAAAACAATGTTTATATAAATGATTATTAGAATAAAATCATAACCAATTATGAGTATTTGGGAATGATATATCAATTTTAAGAACTTTTTTTTGTTTTATATATGTAATATAAAATCAATGGTGAATTAACGCCACAATACCCAATAATAGAACTAAATAAAGATGGTAATGAATTGTGATTTGGTAGTGACACAACAGCCCTTTAAGTCAATAGGGTGATGTAACACAATTACTATTCCAACATCTATTCATAAGGATGAAAATTAAATTCACAATTTTAGTTTACAATATTTTAGTATATCAATTATATATTATTCCTATGTTTTTGTATGTGACCATGTTACAATACATAAAGTAAAAAGAATTGATAGTTTAGTAGGATAAGGGAATAAGAGTAATGAAATATGTATTCTTTATTTAAATAAAAATTATTGGGGTGTTGGGATTAGTTCCTTACTTTATAATTCTTATCATAAGTTTAACATCTATTTTCAAGCATAATCAATCAATAATTTCAATCACTATATAAGGACTTGGTATTTTCCATGTAAATTGTTTTAATTATATGGAGTTATTACGAGTCTGTGAAAATTGACGATGCATGATTCCAATGCCTGGTGTGCTCGAAATGAATTTCTGAACTATTTTAGGTACGTTCAGTAAACGTGCGGGTGATGTTTTGCAACTTGTGAACCGGTGCTCAGAATTAAAATCTGGGGACACCATTGAACTCGCAACGCCGATATCCTCTTAAGAAGACATTCACATCGACCGTAGTAAGGTAAGGGTTGATGTTTGTTTTTTAGATTTTTGTGGGAGAGTTAAATGAAAAATAATAAAATTTAACAATATCTTTTTATTATATTTTTTTGTAACCTCCCATTTTAATTTGGTGGTGGGGACCAACCAACCTTGAAACCTCTTTTTTTAATGTGAGGTAACTCTTGGAATTTCCCCAATTAATGGTCGAACATTAAACATAATTAAGTAGGAGCCATACCTCTTGTGGTTGGGGGATTGTTGGCCAAATATTTTGCGGGAAAACTCTTGGTGGAAGAATCATTATAGCTCCAACAAAGAATGAACAACTCTCCATATCAATAACATTGAATTGAAAATTGAGCATGGTTTGGAAACATGGTGCGAGATCGACTAATGTCACTGGGATTATCATCTTCATCTTCTTCCTCATGCCACCACCAATGATCAAACGACATAAGGAATATGTTAATTTTGTTCATTGTAATGAGTTATTGTTTCCAATATATATACCGCCTGCTACCGACTTAACGTGGAGGGTGCGGGCTAAAAGAACACAACCCAATCCCTTCATTACTTTAACGTGGATGTGTTTTTCACAGGAGAATCAACGGGTTGAGAAGAAACCAACCATGTCGCCAGCAACCAATGCTGGCAGGGCACAAGGTGGTGTCTGACACTCCGGACGACCATGATGGCCGCGGTAGTGCAACCGTGCGGCTGAAGGAGGCCATGGCACATCGACCGCAGTGGTGGAGGAGGCCGGTCATCACCTGACTGACCGTGTGGAAGCAGGGCAGCATGTTTCAACGCCGCCATAAGAGAAAGAGGTCATAATGGCTTAGCCGCAGAGGTGCACCCGGGGGGTATCCAACACCCGGCCGACCGCGGGAGAAGTGGTGCTATTGTGTCTCTAGAAGGGGGATCCGACCAGATTTCTGGCTGACAATGTCACACCAAGAATGTCCCACTCCGGTGAATCCAGCTTTCCAGCAGGTGGTGCCACATGGCACTGCTGAGGATGGCCAAAATTGAATGGCCCTTGGGCCATTCAGGAATCCAGGGGGGGATCCCTTGGTGTCGTCTATGGTGGACCCTGCCACGGCGGGCCACCCAGTCGTGGGATGCATCGAGTAGGTCTCCAACCACCCCAACTAGGCATGAACTGGTCGGGCCTGGTCGACCCAAACCTGGTCTGGTCAGCCATTGCCAGGTCGATCATAATGGGTCGGACCGGACCCAGGCCCATTTGGACCCAAAAATGCCTTTTGGCCATATCTTGAAAACCGAGCATCTGTATGATGAACAGTTTGAGGCACCAGAATCCATGGATCAAGACAATCCTTTTTGTATACTCCACTTGTGTTCTGGATAAAGTTGTAGTACGGCCGGGTTGGGTCGAACTCGAATCCAACTAGACCCTCGGAACAGAAAATCTAACAACTTATAGACCATGAATTCGAATCACGCGTTGTCTATCATGTTGTGTCCCTTATGACGTGTCATACCTTTGGAATACTTCTTCATGGGACTTCATGGCTTTTGAACTATTGATCTATGGCATGAGGAGAGGATCCTCCCGGAATCAAGCGTATGTAGTGCGAGAACCCTATGGCTGGCTTTACTTGAAGCATATACCAATCTTGTGCGGGTCATCATCAGATTCTGTGTGGGTCACGTTCAGATCTTGTGTTGGTCATCTTTAGATCCTGTGTGGTTCAGCATCATCAGATCATGTTTGGGAAATCTTCATATCCTATGTGGGTCATCTTCGATCTTGTCTGGGTCAACAGCAGAGCTTCTCGACGAAGTAAGATGATCTAAAAATACAACTAATCATCTATACATCTGCACTTAAGTTATACCTGGTGTGAGCTGAGTCATTACCATTTTGGTACACTACGATGTGGTGCAACCTTCATGGTATTCTTCTGTGTTACATTACCTTTGTGGTACTAACCTTCGTGGTGTTACCTGTGTGGTACTTCTATCTTCGTGGTAATACCTGTGTGGTACATGAACCTTTGTGGTGTTACCTGTGTGGTACGTCTATCGTCGTGGTGTTACCTATGTGGCACTTCTACCTTCATGGTGTTACCATTGTGGTATTATCCCCTCACATGTAAGATGAGTTTATATTGATAACTTAAGTATATGTATGGGTATATATCTAAGTAGTGTTGATGACTGTTGCTTCATGCTTTGAGATTGGGGTCTTTCTTTTTGGTTTATCCTTTGTGGTTTCTGAGAGTCCTTTGGGGGTCTCGGTGTCCATACTCAGAATTTTTATACTCACCCCTGGATGGGCTACACCCACACCTTGTTGTGTCGTGTGCAGATGACAGACAACATGGATCGAGGATGAGGGTGCCAGGACTGGAGGCTTCTGGGAGGTGGACAATTAGAAGAGACATACCTTAGAGATGATTGTTCGAGAGCAATACCTACCCATCAGGTATGATCCTTGGGCTTGTATTCTGGTCCCCTTTACTTACTGAACTAACTCTATTTGCTATATAGATTAATTGTTCTTGTATCTTGCTATGTGCTTGGATTCTGAGAGTTTCAGGTTAAAAGGAAATGCCTTCCCATTTTTAGGGATATGCCTTTCTTGTATGAGTCACCAGCCCCTGGCCTATGGAAGGTAGGCTTGGGGTAGTATCGGAAAGGGCCCTAGGGGAAGGGTCATGACAAATTGGTATCAAAGGAGTCGGTTCTATAGGATAACATGGACACTGATGTTTTGATTCAGAAATGGTGTTAAGTGTTATGAGTGTGGTTGTTAGTTTGGGGAACCTTGTGCTGGTGTGGTGGCTAACTTATGCATACACTAGGTCCCCGCCTTCTGATTTCTATCTCAGTGCATGAAAAAACTGATTGCCTGTGTGTTTTTGAAAAGTATTCTTTGTGATCTCTTTGATTCAGCTCAACAGGTATAACTTATTGACTTTGGCACACCTGTTTCATTTCAGGATAACTCCATGTAGATAGCTAGTTAGGGTTACAGGTAGAGTACTCAGTGATAACCCATCAAGCGATGAGGCTTTGGTGCTTGTCCCCCTTATGATAGTAGTACCATCAAGTGGTGTACCATTAGCACCACTACCCGTTGGGAACTCGATGCCACCAGCCCCAACTGTAGTGGGTGAATGCCGATTGAGCTCATTTCACTAGTTCTAGTACTAGATTCCACCGAGGTTCTAGGGAGAGACAGATCTAGATGCAGCTGAAAACAAGATGGAGTCTATGGTTATAGTTTTTTGACTGGTAGGGACAACAACTGATCTCATGTTGATCTTAGCAGCAAGTCTTTTTCAGGAAGCACCAGGAAAATGGTTGAGCATGATTCTCTTGGTTCATGACAAGGACAATCTCATCTGGGCGGAATTCGAGAGCCTTTTGTATGTAGAGTTAGTCCCAACGAACTTATGCTCAGTTCATATAAATGAGCTCCGCACATTGCAGTAGGGAAACATGGCCATGGATCAGTATTCATCAAGGTTCACCGACCTCTGGTGCTACACAACTGACATGGTGCGGGTCCCTTTCTTCTGGGATCATACCTTTGAGTAGGGGCTCAGATGGGAGATTAGATATTCAATGATTTCTCTTATCATCCTGACGCAGGATGGGGTGTTAGTGTTAGAACTATTGTTGGACAGATTGATTGCTTAGCAGTCACCGGTAGTGAGACCCACCACATGATGTCATGTAACAGAGTCATCTGCAGCTGGTAGCAGATAGATGACGCAGAGGTCCAAGAGGACCAGACCTCTAGGTGGATGACCATAGGATATAGGTTTAGTTGTGCGGGGCTCTTGAGAAAGAGCAATATAGGTGAGGATCAGGCAGTGTTACTGAAGTGGCAGGCAGGGTTACATGGCTCATCACTGCACAAAACGCCATACAAACAACTACCAGATGGTCGAATGTCCTCCAAGGCAGAGGTAAATATTCGATCAAGTATGTCAGCAGGAAGTAGTGGATGTGGTAGAGGAGCGGGCCATGCAGCATGTGGTAGGGGGATATTTGAGGATCTACCGCCACCACCTCCATGTGGTCCACCACGACCATAGGGAGTAGGTGGACAGGGACGAGCTCAACTCCAAGAAACTGAATCCTATGACAACGACACTCTAGAGATTATACAAGTTATGATCTATATCTTCTCCACCTTAGCTGCAGTAATTATAGAAATTGGTGCCAGTCACTCATTTATTGCCACCGCTCTAATTCAGAGCCTAGAGATTTCAGTGGAGTTGTTGGTTTGATCCTTATGGATTGAGACTCCTATGGGAGAAGATTAGATTATTACACACTAGTGCTGACAGTGTGATCTTACTCTAGGAGGCTAGAGCTTTGGGTGGGATCTTCTAGTAGTGTCATCGAGGCCTTACAATTTCATCTTGGGTATGGATGGTCTATCTACAGTCTATGACCATATTGACTGTATTAGGAACAAGGTGCAGTGTGTCTGCACTGATGGGATGAGGTTTTCCTTCACTGGTGAGAAGGGAACCTTTTCAGCTTATGATGGACTTACCCGGAGTAGGGTGTAGCTGATCACACATAATTTGGGTAGCCTTACCCTTGGAGCGGAAGATGTTGACAGTCCGAGCTATCCTGTAGTGGTGGACCAGTACGGTGATGTTTTCTTTGATGATGTTTTGGGTCAACATACTCACAGAGAGGTGGAACTTTGTATCGACTGGTACCTCGGGACGACATCGATATCTACTCCAGCATATCATATGGCTCTCGTGGAGTTTTGGGAGCTATGTGTACAGCTGGAGGACTTGTAGAACAAGGGGTTCATTTGACCCAGGGTTTCTCCATGGGCAGCCCCGATTTTGTTCTTCATGAAGGCAGATGGGAGTTTGAGAATCTATGTGCACTATCGGGGCCTGAAATAGGTGACTCTGAAGAACAATTACCCACTGCCAAGGACTGAAAATCTATTTGATCAGCTGAAAGGAGCAGAATGGTTTTCGAAGATAGACCTCAGATTAGGCTATCACCAGCTTAGGGTACAATAAGAGGATGTGCAGAAGGTAACCTTCAGATGTCGTTATGGCCATTATGAGTTCTTGGTTATGCCATTTGGTGTGTCCAACACCCCAGTAGTGTTCATGGGAGTCATAAACATGATCTTCTAGATGTACCTCAATTTCTTTGTGGTCGTCCTCATTGACGACATCTTCATATACTTAGTTATAGAGTAGGAGCATTCCTATCATCTATAGATAGTTCTGGACACACTTCTAGAGCACCAGATTTATTGTAAGCTCTCGAAGTGCTAGTTATGGATCCAAGAGGTTCACTTTCTAGGACATGTCATCTCAGAGGCTGGAGTTATGGTGGATCCAGTGATGATTGAGGTTGTGCTTTCTTGGGAGCCACTGAGGAGTGTGATGGAGGTTCGATGATTCCTGGGTCTAGATGGTTACTACAAGAGGTCTGTGCCTGACTTTTCTAGAGTTGCGGCACCCTTATAAGCATTGAAGATGAATGGAAAACCCTTTTTGTGGTCGGAGGGATGCCAAATGATTATATAGGAGCGGGGGAAAAGACTAATGATGCCCCCCATATTGAGGCTACCAAAGGAGGGTGTTCAGAACATAGTCTACTGGGATGCATTAGGGACCTGGCTCAGATGTGCCCTAATGCCAGAGTGAGCAGTGATCACATAAGGTTCTCAATATCTAATAAAACATGAGTAGAGCTACGCTACCCATGACCTGGAGTTAGCAGCCGTGGGCTTCACCTTGAAGATGTGGAAACATTACTTGATGAGAGAACGTATTATTGTCTACTCTGATCACAAGAGTCTCAGGTATATATTCCCTCAAAAGGACCTGAACCTAAGACAACAAAGTTGTATTGAGTTACTCTAAGACCATGATTTTGAGATATTCAATACTCCTTGGAAGGGTAACAATAAGAAGATTCTCTCATCTGGAGATCTTGTATACATTTTCTGAATGAGGTGAGAGAGAAGCTAGCTGCGATGTGGATATCCTATGTGGATTGAGATGGAGGATCTTATCTTCAGTCTCTGACAGTCACCCCCATGCTCATTCAGTGAGTCAGGGAGGTGCAGCTTGGTTACCCTGACTGCGAGGCATGACGTGCTCAGATATCCACATGACATGCATATAATGGATTTTATGAAGGTGGGGAGCACATCATCCTCTTCATAGGGCATACTATAGTACCGGTGGAACTACGAGAGGAAGTGTTGAGGGTGTTCTATACATCCCCTTTAGAAGTAAATCAAGGAGTGGTGAAAATGTACCCAGATATTTGGTATCAGCACTGGTGGCCATGAATGAAGAAAGAAGAAGTAGAGTTTGTCTTAGGGTGCATCACTTGTCTGCAAGTGAAGGTAGGGCATCATGTTCTAGTGGGCTTAGTTCAGCTAGTAGATGTGCCAGAGTGGAAGTGGGATGAAATTTTAATGGTCTTTCTAATAATACTTCCACACATGTCCAAGGGAAATTATTCTATCTGGGTGATCATTACCAACTCACCAAGTTGGCCCACTTCCTACCTATCAGAGATTAGGGTTCAGTAGAGGTCATGGGACACCTCTAGGTTTAGGGGATTATAAAGCTTCATGGAGGGCCTTCAACTCTTGTCTCTGATCGTGATGCACATTTTACTTCCCAACTATGGAAGGGGTTATAGGAGGCATTCGGGACACATCTTCGATTGAGCACCAACTTTCATCCTTAGATGGATGGCCAGAAAGAGCGGGCCATTCAGACCCTTGAGGACATGTTGTGTTCCTCTGTCCTTGATTTCAGTCGCAGTAGGTAGGATCACTAGCACTTGTTGGAGTTCACATAGAACAACAATTATCACTCCACTATCGGTATGGCACCATTCAAGGCATTGTATGATCAACCTTATAGATAATCTCTATGTTGGACTGACCAAGGAGATTCAGAACACATGGGACAAGAGATTGTACTGGCTACCACAGAGAAGGTGAAGATCATCCTATAACAGATGAAGACTGCACATAGCAGGAAAAAGTCATATGATGACAGGAGACAGATACCTCTCGACTTCAAGGATGGTGACCAGGTCTTCTTATGGGTCCCACCTCGACAAGATTTGCGGAGATTTAGCTAGGGAAACAAGTTATCTCCAAGTTTCAACAGACCCATATTGGTCCTTACTAGAGTTGGTGAGGTGCCATATCGCCAAGTTCTTCTCCCTCAGTTGCACAGGGTGCATTAATTTTTCCACGTATCCGAGCTGAGGAGATATGTACATGATCCTTCACTCATCATTGGCTGGGGAAAGATGGATATCAACGATGGGGTGTAAATTTTAGATGTTCCTGTAGAGACCCGAAGCTTCACGTACATGGGCATTAAATTACTTTTACAGAATACTTAATATATAAAAAAACAGGCACACAAGGACCGTAATAGTTTAGTTTCTTTGGAAACTCGGAATATAAAAATCTAATCATGTTGAATGATCTTCAAAATCTCCCATAATGATCTTCCCCATTTTGTTTCCTTACCTAAAACCTTTCTTTATTTCTTGGGGAAAATAAAACATAAAAAGGGTGAGCTCAAATGATCAGTAAGGGTAAACATATAGAACATAAAACAATCAATAAACATTTGAAAGCAAAAACTTGAACAAGAAATCTAAACATTAATACATTGGAAAAGACAAAAATCGTGGAAATACGTAAGGCATATATCATAATGGAACATCAATCATGATAAAATATAATGGGAATAAAACATGTAATTATGGCAACCATTCAGCACATGTCACGATTTCCATAGTAGCCAAGTCATTGCTGCCAAGACCATCTTAGTGGACAAATTCCCTTTCTGAATCGAGTTCACTCCTCGTTTCAGTCCTATGACACTGAACCGGATTAACTTACCATTCCAGCCATGTATATCTCATGAGATATAAATCTTTACACAATGCATTGGAGGGAGATATAGGTCCCACCCATCTCATAATGAAATCATTCATACTTGTGACACAAGTTAAACAAAAATAGCTTATCACAACCCAAAGAATAAAATGGGTTTCATAAACATCATCCCATCACAACATAATCCATATAAAATAAATGGACATCATTTCATCAAAAAAGAAGTGAAACCATGTAAATCATAGAGACATTATACTTGAAATATACACATATGAAATAATGTCATCTTAAATGGAAAATGGTTTTGATAAAATATTTGAAATGAAGTCTTGAGGAAAATATAATTTCTTCTTCAAAATCATTTTCTTTTCAAAAAATGCCCTGCACTGTTAAAATAATAGTATTTTATTGAAAATAGTCATAAAATCTTGTAGAGTAAGCTTCATGAAAATGAGGCGTTATGAAACCATAAAAATCCATTCACGTCTTATAAGTTAAAAATAACATTCTTCTCGTACTTTTGTCGGAAAAATCAAAAAGTACCTCGTACGGTAAACAAAAAAAAGATTCCTTACATACCATGTAGTAAAAGTAAAAAATGTGTAAATGGAATTTAAGAATACATGAAACCATTTTTAGAAAATAGGGACATGGATGATAGATATAACTCCAGTGAATACATACGAATAAACAATCTCGGATAAAAATGAGATTAGAAAAGTTATCCCTTACCTTATGTCCGATATACTTCGTATGTTTCCGAACCTCCTGTATAATGATTTAAATAATTTCATTGACCTATTACAGATTCTTATTCATTGTTACTATATCATATATGGTTCACTTAGGTATTTATATTACCCGTTCATTAGTCAATTCTATGTTAAAGTAGCGTTAGGGTAAAATTGTATCATTTAGCATACGTGTTTGGACTTGTTGTTCTTGATTTTATTATTAATTATATCCTGATTTACATAATTATAGAATGTAAAACATGATTTATATATAATATATATTCATCATATATATATATATATTACATATCGCTAAAAGGAATGAAATACACCGTTCATGGAGACGGTAGGTCGTACGTACTCGTGAACGCTGTTTTCGTTTCCTTATTGAATTGAATGAAATTAAATTGATGACATACATATATATATACATAAATCCAGTAGAATTATTATGTCATATATTTCATTATTATTCATTATATATACTTAATAATCATTCTTGAATGGTAATCATGGAAAATGAATCTCATCGCCTTCGTGGAGACGGTAGTCCGTACGTACGCACGAGCGATGATATCATTTCCATGATCGTGGAATTGTATTGGAGTGTATGTATACTATTTAAGAATCAATATCACTTAACAATAATCATATATAGTCATTATTTACTTAATTATACCCATCCATGTAAGGTGGTGGTGGAAAATAGATTACATCACGGCGTGGAGACGGTATTCCGTACGTACGCATGCACGGTGATTTCGTTTTCCATAGGATGGATAGATGGTGAAATAGGGTTTTTTAATACATATAATAACATATCAGTATATGTGTGATTCTAATGTTATTACTTCATAATTAACCAACTAAAGATGAATAAGTAGAAGAAGAAATACAGTTGAATGAATCAGTAACGGACATTACCTCTTCTTTGAAGCGCCTCTTTGAGACGTCCTCCTAGGGCACTAAAATTAGTCATTGAAGAAGACTAGGACCTCTAGGATGTTTCTAGGGAAGTGAGGAAGTGAAATGGGAAGAGGGTGGCCGAGATTCAAGGCTCAAAATGGTGTGAGGAAGAGAGGGAGGAGGTGACCTTTTATAAGGGAGGAGAGGGGCGCCTTTTGAAAAACTAAAAATATTATTTTATTATCAAGTCATATTCAGTTTTTAATAGCTCAAAATTGATTTATCGTGAATCATCTTGTTTCCATCCATTTTCTAAAACCCAAAAAGAATAGTGTGAGAGACAAAAATCATAATCAAGGGGGAGTAACTTCAATATCTAACATATTAGGTTAAATCTAATATCGTTACCATAATTCTAGAACTATAGCCTACACATATACTAAACCTTAGGGACATCCCTAGACATACCTTAGAAATATCTCTAGGAATCTCAATAAAGGTTTAGAATCCTATTTTCCAATGTTTTACTAAACCATTCCTCTAATAACAACTTTAGAGACCCGAAGCTTGACGTATATGGACATTACATTACTTTTGTGGAATACTTAATACATAACAAAAACAGACACATAAGGACCGTAATAGTTTAGTGTCTTTGGAATCTCGGAATATAAACATCTAATCATGTTGAAAGATTTTCAACATCTCCCATAATGATCTTCCCCTTTTTTTTCCTTACCTAAAACCTTTCTTTATTTCATGGGGAAAATAAAACATAAAAAGTTTGAGCTCAAATAATCAGTAAGGGTAAACATAGAGAACATAAAAAAATCTATAAACATTTAAAAGAAAAAACATGAACATGAAATCTAAACATTAAAACCTTGTGAGAAGACATAAATCATGGAAATACGTAAGGCATATATCATAATGGAGTATCAATCATGATAAAATATAATGGGAATAAAACATGTAATTGTGGAAACCATTCATCACATGTCATGGTTTCCATAGTAGCAAAGACATTTCTGCCAAGACCATCATAGTTGACAAAGTCTCTTTCAGAATCGAGTTAACTCCTTGTTTCAGTCCTGTAACACTGAACCAGATTAACATACCGTTCCAGCCATGTCTATCTCATGAGATATAAATCTTTACCCAATGCATTGGAGGGAGATATAGGTCCCACCCATCTCATAATGAAATCATTCTTACTTGTTCCACAAATTAAAAAAAAATCACTCATCATAACCCAAAGAATAAAATGTGTTTCACAAACATCATCCCCTCATAAAATAATCCATATAAAATAAATGGATATCATTTCATCCTTAGAGAAGTGAATCCTTGTAAATCATAGAGACATTATACTTGAAACATACACATATGAAATAATGTCATCTTAAATGGGAAAATGGTTTTGATAAAATATTTGAAATGAATTCTTGAGGAAAATATCCTTTCTTCATCAAAAAAATTTTCTTTTCGCAAAATTCCATGCACTTTTAAAATAAAAGTATTTTATTAAAAATAGTCATAAAATTTTGTAGAGTAAGCTTCATGAAAATGAGGCGTTGTGAAACTGTAAAAATAAATTCACGCCGTATAAGTTAAAAATAACATTCTTCTCATACTTTTGTCGGAAAAGTCAAAAAGTAGCTCGTATGGTGAACAAAAAAAAGATTCCTTACATACCATTTAGTAAAAGTCAAAAATGGGTAAAAAGGAATTTAAGCATACATGAAACCAATTTTAAATAATGTCATTAACTTATTACATAATCATATTATTGTTTTTGACACGTCTATTAGTTCAATTTGAGAAAATAAAATTTTTCTTTGGAATCAGTATATAAAAATTTACTTTGGATAAATGTTTCATATTATTCTGATAACTTTCATATTTTAATGAATAGTAAAAACATGCTATATTTTAAATAAAAAAAACTTTTTTCATCGCAATAATTTATATGGTTAGATTATCTTTTTAATTGGGTTTAATGTGTAATTAGAATATGTTTTTACCATTTAATCCAATGTTGGTCATTGGAATTAATTTCACTTTGAAATTGGATATAAACAAGTATCAATATTTTTATAGTTATTGTTTCTTAAAAAAAACACACTATTTGTTTTGATAACGGGAATTAATATTAAAATTAATTAATTCCACTTCTATGTATTGAATTTGGAAAAATAGTTATGTGGAATACATAATACATAACAAAAACAGACACACAAGGACGGTAATAGTTTAGTGTCTTTGGAAACTCGGAATATAAACATATAATCATGTTGAATGATATTCAACATCTCCCATAACAATCTTCCACTTTTTATTTCCTTATCTAAAACCTTTATTTATTTCCTGGGGAAAATTAAACATAAAAAGGGTGAGATAAAATGCTCAGTAAGGTTACAGATAGAGAACATAAAACAACCCATAAACATTTGAAAGCAAAAACTTGAACACGAAATCTAGACATTATAACCTTGAGAAAATACATTAATCATGGAAATATGTAAGGCATATATCATAATGGAAAATCAATCATGATAAAATATAATGGGAATAAAACATGTAATTGTGGAAACCATTCAGCACATGTCATGATTTCCATAGTATCCAAGGCATTGCTGCCAAGACCATCTTAGTGGACAAAGTCCCTTTCTGAATTGAGTTCACTCCTCATTTCAGTCCTGTAACACTGAACCATATTAACATACTGTTACATCCATGTCTATCTCATGAGATATAAATCTTTACCCAATGCATTGGAGGGAGATATAGGTTCCACCCATCTCATAATGAAATCATTCTTACTTGTGACACAAATTAAACAAAAATCACTCATCATAACCCAAAGAATAAAATGGGTTTCATAAATATCATCCCATCATAACATAATCCATATAAAATAAATGGATATCATTTCATCATATGAGAAGTGAAACCATGTAAATCATAGAGACGTTATACTTGAAACATACACATATGAAATACTGTCATCTTAAATGGAAAATGGTTTTTATAAAATATTTGAAATGAATTCTTGAGGAAATATCCTTTGTTCTTCAAAATCATTTTCTTTTCACAAAATTCCATTCACTTTTAAAATAAAAGTATATTATTGAAAATAGTCATAAAATCTTGTAGAGTAAGCTTCATGAAAATGAGGTGTTATGAAACCGTAAAAATCTGTTCACACAGTATAAGTTAAAAATAACATTCTTCTCGTACTTTTGTCGGAAAAGTCAAAAAGTACCTCATATGGTAAACAAAAAAAGATTCCTTACATACCATGTAGTAAAAGTAAAAATGGGTAAAAAGGACATTAAGCATACATGAATTTTTTTTAGAAAATAGGGACATGGATGATATATATAACCCCAGTGAATACTTACGAATAAACAATCTCGGATAAAAATGAGATTGGAAAACTTATCCCTTACCTTATGTCTGATATGCTTCGTATGTATCTGAAACTCCTGAATAATGATTTAAATAATGTCATTGACTTATTACAGAATCATATTCATTGTTATTATATCATATATGGTTCACTTAGGTATTTATATTACCCGTTAATTTGTCAATTCCATGTTAATGTAACGTTTTGGGTAAAATTGTATCATTTATCGTACGTGTTTGGACTTTTTGTTCTTGATTTTATTATTACTTATATCCTGATTTACATAATTCCAGAATTTAATTCATGATTTATATATAATATATGTTCATCATATACATATATATTTTTAATCTATAAAAGGAATGAAATACACTGTTCATGGAGACGGTAGGCCGTACGTATGCATGAACGCTATTTTCATTTCCTTATTGAATTGAATGAAATTAAATAGATGAAATACATATATATATATATATATATACATAAATCCAGTATCATTATTATTTTATATATTTCATTATTATTAATTATATATACTTTATAATCATTCTTGAATGGTTAATCATGGAAAATGAATCTCATCGCGTTCATGGAGACGGTAGTCCGTACGTACGCACGAGCAATGATATCATTTCGATGATCGTGGATTGTATTGGAGTGTATGTATACTATTTACGAATCAATATCACTTTAAAATAATCATATATAGTCATTATTTACACCATTATAACCATCCAAGTAAGTTGGTGGTGGAAAATAGATTACACCACGGCGTGGAGACGGTATTTCGTACGTACGCACACGTGGTGATTTCATTTTCCGTAGGATGGATAGATAGATAAATTGGGTTGTTTCATACTTATAAAAACATATAATTATATGAGTGATACTGATGTTATTACTTGATAATGAAACAAATAAAGAAGAAGAAGTATAAGAAGAAATAAAGTTGAAAGAATCCGTAACAGATATTACCTCTTCTCTGAAGCGCCTCTTTGAGACCTCCTCTTAGGGCACTAAAATTGGTGTTTTAAGAATTCCAGGACCTCTAGGATGTTTCTAGGGAAGTGAGGAAGTGAAATGGGCAGAGTGTGGCCGAGCTTCAAGGCTCAAAATGGTGTGAGGAAGAGATGGAGGAGGTTCCCTTTTATAAGGGAGTAGAGGGGCACCTTTGGAAAAACTAAACATATTATTTTATTATAAAGTCATATTCGGTTTTTAATAGCTCCAAATTTATTTATTTAGAATCTAATGTGGGTATGGGTCTAAATCCTATCATCCAATATAATTTATACAAGTTTAGGTTTCTATTTTAACCTTATCATTTAGATTTAACATTAAGTTAAATAATTTTCCTTTTACCGTATCTTCTTGTTTTCTTAAACTATAAGGTTAATAAACATTCTATAACAAGCCAAAAGAACCCCAAGTTGTTTATTATTAATATATATAACCTTATATAAGTCCTTTTTCCGAAACATAGATTTTTAGGTATAAAATAAAAATTAATAATATAATATTTGTTTTAAAAACTATTTTATGTAAATTTTGACACTATTTGGTAATTGATTTTTTGTGAAAATCATAAGAGAATTATTAGTTCTAAAAAAGTTAATTACATAAAAAATAACATGTCATATTAACCTTTAATATTAATTAAATTCATAAAAAGTCTCAAATTAAATTTTTTTGGGTATTTATAACATCAATTATGTCAATATTTCATTAATAAGATAATTCCTGCATCATTTTTGTGTCATAAATAAATTAAATTATTTAATGAATAAAATTTTAAATAAACTAAAATTATGTAGGAGATATTTTTAGCTTTCTAATGAATATTTATAGTATAATTTATCTTATTTATAACCCTATATTAAAAATGATTTAGTTATTAAACATTGATTTTAACTATTTTAACCCTTCTTTAAATAAATTAATATTAAATGTCTTAATCTAATCCCAGTGGGCATAAATGGTCATATTTTATTCCTAAGGCTGTTTTTGGTCGAATTAATCTTATCAAATCGAATTAGGACATGTGTTAGGGTAATAATATTATTATTTTACCCATAATTATCATATTTACTTTTAACCGTGGTAAATAAAAGTAAAAAGTTATTATTCACCAAAAATCATTATCATCTAATTGAATAAAATTTTAGTCCTTGATATTAACTGTGTCTCTTGGATTTTCGAAATTTAATTCACAGAAGTGGTAAAATTTCATTTAAATGAAAAATTCAGTTTTTTAACTTCCACTAAGTTGTTTCACTATTCATCGAAAATTGCAGTTTTTCAGAAAAATATAAAAAATTCAGCCTAAGTATTATTTGATATTCTGAATTAAAAATTGATTTCAATTTTTAAAAATTCAAAACATATAAGTGGAATTATATAATTTTAAACTTAATTCCCATTATCAAAACAAATAGCATGTTTTTTTAAGAAACAATAACTATCAAAAGATTGATACTTGTTTATATCAAATTTCAAAGTGAAATTAATTCCAATGAACAACATTGGATTAAATGGTAAAACATATTCTAATTACACTTTAATCCCAATTAACAAGATAATATGAACATACAAATTATTGCGATGAAAAAGTTGTTTTTAAATAAAATATAGCGTGTTTTTACTATTCATAAAAATATGAAAGTTATCAGAATAATATGAAAAATTTATCCAAAGTAAATTGTTATATCTTGATTCCAAAGAAGAATTTTATTTTTTCAAATTGAACTTATAGACATGCCAAAAAAAATATTTAAAGTGGGTGCGCCATCAAAAGGTGGAAAAACAACATTTTTTTTGAAAAATACTTATTTTACTTGAAAAATCGATTTTGTTCCAATACCATGTTCTAGAAAATTTGTAAGATGAATAAAAATGTTATAAAATTCAAAATGTATTTGATACTATTCATAACGGGTAGTTCATTTAACATATCATTGTTTAGCGAATCTCAGTATTGCGTACAACACACGCTATCTTGGAAGGTCGCGATTGCGTGTAATGAAAGCCAAGTCAGGGATTCATGTTGTGAAAGCTCCTTTTGGTGTAGCGTACAACACAAGACATTAATGAAATTAAAAAGAATATTTTTCAAAAAGTCTCGGGGTGTTACATTCTACCCCCCTTAAAATGATTTTCGCCCTCGAAATTCTTCGGGGTTATAAATAGTTTACTACTCGAAAGTTTATTTAATAGATACCCGCATCGTAAAATGGATTACCAAAAAATGGCTTTAAAAACTAAAGAATGAAATGTAACGGTAACCCAAATTAACACATCACTGGGTTTCCACGTAGGAGAACATAGGTGAAAATATGGATATGGAAGAAAAATATAACCCTCAAGTTATGATGGAGAGTGGTAGAGAACATGGATATGAAAAAACCAACAATCACAAAGCCATAAATTTGTGATGATCTAGGGTACCATCTGATTCATCGAATATAAGGGCACTGGGAAAATATTTTTGGTTTTCAAGATCATTTCCCTAATGTTGAAGAATTAGAATTAGAATAAATACTGACTTTATTTTGGTACAATCTGACTATTGTTCGTACCATGAATAATTTCCACTTCATCTCTTAAAGAAATGAAGTTGAATTTGTTATTCGTGAAGTGTTATCAGATCATGTGATAGAATGACAGGTCATTCCATATGTCCCAAACAAAAGGATAGAAAAAGTTATTAAATAAACATAAGTTGATCTATAGTGAGATTAATAGTATATGGTTCCTAAAATGGACTTATACTTCATATATCATACTGCATAATATAATAAAACTAGTTTCTATTAAACAGGGACTTCCTGTAGGCCAGTGGTAGGTGATAAAGGCATGACACACTTCAGTTGTGGGTTCGATTCCCACAGCCTTGTCCGACGTGATGAGCTGTCACCCGTCCTACAGGTTTTCCTTTTTCTAAAACTACATTACTATAACATCCCATCAATAATATAAAAAAATGTTCTATCCTTAAGCAATACTAACTTATGTCCTACATAATCCATTCCAATATTTATTTAAAATACTTCGGTCCAAGCTCATACTATAAAGAAAACGATTACTTGAAATGTCATCAAAAAAGCATGTGAATGCCATCATTTGTCCCCCATATATCTTGTTTGTCACATTTCAATCATGTGAATAACTTAATCATGTATTCTCTTGAAAAATAAATACTCATTAAACCTTAGTGAAAACATGAATGCTGTCAAAAGCTAACTCTTTCCACATACCAAAATCAAAAAATTATATATACTCAAACCATGATCTAACCATCTCCTTATATCAGTCATGATCTCATGAATACTATCAAACATTTAATTTTCTCCTTATCCATTCATTATGCACATATCATCTACATTCCAAAAATATCTGAATAACATTTCATGGTTACTGGTACCATTCATCATAAATTTTCAAAACATAAGGAAAGAAAACAGTGTAACAATCCTTAGATGTCTCTTTATTCCATAGTACCATGAGATTACTTATACAACATTACACTTGATAAACATGTAATCATTCCACTACCTTCTTAAACCATTGACTGAGCTTCAACAATTCGTTCATCTCACATATCATTTGTAGTCTCTTAATCATCAACAACATAAATACTACCAATACGACCATACGGATTCTCTTCATTAGACTTTCCCTTAGGGCATTGGTTTGCATAATTCCCGTACATTCCACATTTAAAACATTTAACCATTGTTGATGTCGTAGCAATACCATTAATCTCATCCATGATGTTAACTGAACCTTTTACTTTGCACTTACTGGCCATGTGTCCTTCTTTTCCACACCCAAAGAATCTTCCAGTTCCTTTGAAACATTCTCCTTGATGCCTCTTCCCGCATGATTTACATAGGGGAAATTCAACTTTCATTCCTCTGTGATCATCATGAAACTCCATCTTTCTCTTATTAGCCGAGTCAAGAAACTTACCAAATTTGAGTTTATTGACCATATTATGAGATTTTTGATTCGGCATAATAATGATGTTTGCACTTCCAAATCTCATTTCATTTGGTTGCTCATGAAGAATATCATTCCATTGTCCATCATATCCTCCATTATCGTGAATCATCTTGTTTTCCTGCCATTTTCTAAAACCCAAAAAGAATAGTGTGAGAGACAAAAATCATAATCAAGGGGGAGTAACTTCAATATCTAACATCTTAGGTTTAATCTAATATCTTTACCATAATTCTAGAACTAGATACTATACTTATACTTAACCTTAGGGACATCCCTAGACATACCTTAGAAATATCTCTAGGGATCTCACTAAAGTTTTCGCATCCTAGATTCCAAAGGTTGACTAAACCATTACCTTGATAACAACTATAGAGACCCGAAGCTTGATGTACATGGAAATTACATTACATTTTTGGAATACTTAATACATAACAAATATAGACACCCAAGGACCGTAATAGTTTAGTGTCTTTGGAAACTCAGAATATAAACATCTAATCATGTTGAAAGATCTTCAACATCTCCCATAACGATCTTCCCATTTTTGTTTCCTTACCTAAAAACATTATTTATTTCCTGGGGAAAATAAAACATAAAAATGGTGAGCTCAAATGAACAGTAAGGGTAAACATAGAGAACATAAAACAATCTATAAACATTTTAAAGAAAACACGTGAACATGAAATCTAATCATTAAAACCTTGAGTAAAGACATAAATCATGGAAATATGTAAGTCATATATCATAATGGAACATCAATCATGATACAATATATTGGGAATACAACATGTAATTGTGGCAACCATTCATCACATGTCATGATTTCTATAGTAGCCAAGGCATTGCTGCCAAGACAATCTTAGTGGACAAAGTCCCTTTCTGAATCGAGTTCACTCCTCGTTTCAGTCCTATAACCCTGAACCGGATTTACTTAATGTTCCATCCATTTCTATCTCATGAGATATAAATATTTACCCAATGCATTAGAGGGAGATATAGGTCCCACCCATATCATAATTAAATCATTCTTACTTGTTCCACAAATTAAACAAAAATCACCCATCATAACCGAAAGAATAAAATGGGTTTCATAAACATCATCCCATCATAACATTATCAATATTAAATAAATGTATATAATTTCATCATAAGGGAAGTGAAACCATGTAAATCATATAGACATTATACTTGAAACATACACATATGAAATAATGTCATCTTAAATGGAAAATGGTTTTGATAAAATATTTGAAATGATTTCTTGACGAAAATATACTTTCTTCTTCAAAATCATTTTTTTCACAAAATTCCATGAACTTTTAAAATAAAAGTATTTTATTGAAAATATTCATATAATATTTTAGAATAATCTTCATGAAAATTAGGTGTTATGAAACCGTAAAAATCTGTTCATGCCGTATAAGTTAAAAATAACATTTTTCTCGTACTTTTGTCGGAAAAGTCAAAAAGTACCCCGTATTGTAAACAAAAAAAAAATTCCTTACATACAATGTAGTAAAAGTAAAAAATGGGTAAAAAGGACTTTAAGAATACATGAAATAATTTTAAAAAAATAGGTTCATGAATGCTAGATATAACCCATGTGAATACTTACGAATAAACAATCTCGTATAAAAATGAGATTGGAAAAGTTGTCCCTTACCTTATGTCTGATATGCTTCATATGTATCCGAACCTCCTGTTTAATGATTTAAATAATGTCATTGACTTATTACAGAATCATATTCATTTTTATTATATCATATACGGTTCAGTTTGGTATTTATATTACCCGTTCATTTGTTAATTCCACGTTAAAGAAGCGTTTTGGGTTAAATTGGATCATTTATCGTACGTGTTTGGACTTTTTGTTCTTTATTTTATTATTACTTATATCCTGATTTACATAATTCCATAATATAAAACATGATTTATATATAATATATATTCATCATATACATATATATTATAGATCGATAAATGGAATGAAATGCACCGTTCTTGGAGACGGTAGGCCGTACTTACACATGAATGTTGTTCTCGTTTCCTTATTGAATTGAATGAAATTAAATTGATGACATACATATATATATACATAAATCCAGTAGCATTATTATGTCATATATTTCATTATTATTCATTATATATAATTTATAATCATTCTTGAATGGTTAATCATGGGTAATGAATCTCATCGCGTTCGTAGAGACGGTAGTCCGTACGTACGCATGAGCGATGATATCATTTCCATGATCGTGGAATTGTATTTCAGTGTATGTATACTATTTTAGAATCAGTATCCCTTTACAATAATCATATATAGTCATTATTTACACCATTATACCCATCCATGTACGGTGGTGGTGGAAAATAGATTACACCACGACGTGGAGACGGTATTTCGTATGTATGCACACGCGGTGATTTCATTTTCCTTACGATGGATAGGTGGTGAAACATGGACATTTAGTACTTATAATAACATATAAATATATGAGTGATACTTATGTTATTACTTCATAATGAAACAACTAAAGAAGAATAAGTAGAAGAAGAAATAAACTTGAAAGAATCGGTAACGGACATTACCTCTTCTTTAAAGCGCCTCTTTGAGACCTCCTCTTTGGGCACTAACATTGGTCTTTGAAGAAGACCATGACCTATAGGATGTTTCTAGGGAAGTGTGGAAGTGAAATTGGTAGAGGTTGGCCGAGCTTCAAGGCTCAAAATGGTGTGAGTAAGTGTAACGACCCAATCTTTTTGAGTAGTATATTAACTTACTCTTATTGATTTAATAAGATGTTAATGGTTAATGCAGAAAGAGGAGTCGATGGCTTCATCCAGTAGACTCGACCCTTATGAAGCCCACTTATCAGAGCTTGGGAAGGAGGTAGCATCCGTGGGCTTCGCTTTGGACCAAGCCCAAGCCGATCTCCAGCGTGTCAAGCTTGAATGGAAACGCCTGCAGGAGAAGTTCAAGTTAGTAGAGATTACTACTAGGGCAATGTTATCTGAGCCTCCCTCAGATTCTCTCACCATAGCACACCTTACACTTAGGTCTTATGCCGGTGTTATAAGGGGCTATGTGACGAGACCCTAGCTTCCTTGTGTAATCCTTTCGGGTGAATAAATTGAGATTTCTTCCATTAGTGATGTTTGTGAAATTTCAAATGTCCAGATAATTTTAGAATGTATTTTATTGATGAATTCCGAAAAAAGGATATTTTAAAATAATTATGAAAACCCTAAATAACTAATGATGTGTAATGATTTTCAAAAAATGGTCTTCTACAAAAGTGTTCAGTAAGGAATTTGGAGTCTAATAAGATCAACTTAATTTTTTGATGAATAGTAATTTATGAATAGTGATTTTACGCTTAGGATTAGTAACGTGAACAAATGGATTAGTAATTTCACTCAAAGAAAGTTTTAATATAATTTAGACACCTAGATTAAGTAATGTGATTCAATAAAATGGGTAAATAACGGTTTCATAAATTATTAATCACGTATTAGTTTTTCCTGGTGAATAGTGTTTTTTAATTAAAAATTTAATTAAAAATAATTAAAAAATTATTTTTATAAAAATGACTTTATTTTTGAACTCAGAGCATCGATATTATGTTATGGTAAATTTTGGGGTTTTTTCTTAAAAAAATGAATTTTCGATGAATAGTGTTTTTATTTAAAAATTAAATTAAAAATATTTAGAAAATTATTTTTATAAAATGGATTTCATTTTTGAAATCAGAGAATTGATATTTGGTTGAGGTGAAATTTTGGGATTTTTCTGAGAAAGTTGAATTTTCAGTGAATAGTAAAAATATAGTTTTAGGGTTTCGGTATGTTTAATGACATCATAACTGTGTCATGATGATGTCATGAGATCTTTTAAGGGTTGGCCGGCCAAAGGTGATGAATTATTGTTTTGGGGGCCCCATGTGGCCTAACTCATTGATAAATGCCAAGGGAGAGCACATGGGTTTGAGAAAAGCACATGTGAGGTGTCCCTTGGCCATTAATGCCTTGTCCCCTCACTTTCCCTATAAATACCCACCCTTTCCTCCTTTAGATTTCACTACCAACTCTCCCCCAACGAAGTTCCTGTCTTCTTACCTTCCAAGGAGTCATCCCAAGTTCCCCCAAGCCCTCAAGGTCCAATCCTTTGAGTTTCAAGAGTCACGTTTTAAGGTAAGGGATCCGACCCCTCTCTTTCTTTTCATGTAATTTCTTTTATGTCATTCCTTTTATGCTCCACGTTATTATGTGAGAGGATGTTATTTTATATTCCTCTTAGAGCCCCTTTCATGTTTATATGATGAGAGATCCCCTCTTACTCTCATCATTTCGTTTTATGAAAGTTTAAGTGACGCCGTTAGGCTGCCGAATGTTTAAGTGATTCTTTCACCCTTCTTAGTTTTCAAGTTCGATTTTCATGTCAAATATTTCAAGTTCCTTTTTATTATGTTGGTTTATGATCTCTATATCTATCATAATGATCTCTTATGATCATATTATGAGAGACCCTATTTGATTTGTTCAATTCATTTTTGTTGAAGTTTAAGTGACGCCGTTAGGCTGCCGAATTTTCATAAGAGAAATCAAATTTTTGTCTTCCTTCCATGTTTTTCATTTCAAATGGCATGTCCTTGAAATTCCATCACCATGTCCATATATACTTCTTATTATGTACCTCTACTATTTTATGGGTCAATTATGATTGTTCAACCCATGTTCCCTCTCTTTTCAAAGTTTTCTAAAACCGTGTAACATAGTCGTTATGCTGCAGAATTTTCGTCTCAAAATGCCTCTCTTTTCTCAAAATTATTTTATGTTATAAAGTGAATAATCAAAACTCTTATTTCTACAGGGGTATTCACACATATATAAAAATGTTCTATTTTAAATTCTGGAATTTACATACATGATACCCGCTTTCCCTTTCCGTGGGTTTAAAGTAACGTAAAGATCATGTCTTTCAAGCAGTTTTTAAAACCTTGTGATTATGAAATGAAACCCATTTATTTTATGCTATATGGGTTATTTATGAAATGTTTGATGATGATATATGTGGCTCACATGATAATAAAGGAAAATTTAAGGGTGCACCCTGATAGCGCTCCAATGCATTGGGTAAAGACTTAATCTCTAGAGATGACCATTTTAACGACGCCTTGGTAAATAACCTTGGTAATTTTTAACGACACCTTGGGGATAGACCTTGGTGAAACGAAACGATTGTCAATATTCAATGTTTCAGCCACATCTTCAAGTTATGAAAAATGTTATTTTTATTATGATGTATCTCATGATTTCTTTCTCATGCCTTAAAGTTATTTTCATGTCCTTATTGAAGTATCTCAAGTTCACTTGTAAAATGTTTCTCTTTTTTCCCTTACTGGGCATTCTGCTCACCCTTTCTTTTGATGTATGTCCTTAGGTTATGAGATGCATAATGAACATAGGATGAACTAAAGGAGAAGCCTTTCATGTTTTTAAGAAGAATGTTTTATGTTTTTTTTATGTATTATGATCCTTGTTTCCAAGACACTAAACCTTAACGATCCTCAGTTTTGTGTAATGTAATGAAAGTTTATGTTATAAAAGACGGGATGTTATAGTTGGTATCAAAGGATGGTTTAGTTATTTGTGGAAATTTGGATATAAAAACTTTAGGAAGAACCCTATAGAAAAGTTTAAATATAGGAAAACTTCATGGTATTTTGGTAAGTATTGAGTATGTGGTTTATCAAACAAATAAATCCCTATCTGGATACGAGCAGGTAGAGGAGGCTCTGGCACAAATGTACATAGGGGTAAAACCCGAAAACACCGCTTTGAGCTAGACTCGAACGGGAACTGGTGCACGATAACAGGCCTTGCTGAACTCTTGGTTACGACACTCCTGGGGGAAATGTTTGGTTAATCACAAGCTTTTTATGAATCATTATAAAGGAATTATAGAAAAGTGTAATTGTCTAAGCATGAAGTCTTAGTTAAAAGATTCATAAATGAAATAATTTTCTTACTAAGGTTTTATACTTTTAGAAAATGGAGGGAAATAGGAGGAACCGTGCCGATGGTGACCGCAATGCACCATGTGCTGACGGCCCTCCGATGGAAGCCGGAATGGAAACATTCATCAGAATGATGAACCAACTGACTCAAGTTATGAGTAATAACTTGAATCAAGCTGAGAGGCCGACCTCACCACGAAGGGAACAACACTCTGTTGAGTCCTTCATGCATCAACGACCACCAACATTCAGGGTATCTACTGACCCATTGGTTGCGGAACAATGGATAAGCTCCATTGAAAAGATCTTTTCTGTACTTCATTGTTCGGAACAAGAAAAAGTCACCCTTGCTGTTTACCGCCTGGAGGGAGAAGCTGATCAGTGGTGGTCACTGATCAAAAAAACGAAGCCACGAGGAGAGATAGAAGCTATGGAGTGGGAAGAATTTTGGGGAATTTTCCTTAACAAGTATTTCCCTCGTTCCATGAGAATGAGAATGGAGAAAGAGTTTCTCGAGCTAAAGCAGAAGGAGAACGAATCTGTCGGAAGCTACGAGATGAACTTCACAAGGCTTTCCCGTTCTACCTCAAGCTTTGTCATGGACCCCAATGGGAAGGTTGATAGATTCTTTGGCGGACTACGAACTCATCTGCGGAAGAATCAAGCCAACATGGACTATGATAGCTATGAAGAAATAGTTCAAAGTGCTATGAATGTCGAGATGAAGTTTGGTGAGACACAGTGGTCTCATAGACCAAATGAAAAGAAGAGATCGTTGGAGCCCAGTTTAGGGAAGTCTTTTGATCAGGGAAGAGGTGGAAAGAAAATTCAACTTACCACATGCAATAAATGTGGGAAGAATCATCTGGGGAACTGCTTGAATTGAAGTGGTAAGTGCTACAAGTGTGGAAGAGGAGGCCATATTGCTCAGAATTTTCATAGTGAGGTGAAGCCTCAGCTTCCCAACACTAACGACAGAGGAAAGATGGTTCTGGCCCTACCCGAAGTCACATGCTTCAAGTGTGGACAGCTTGGGCACTTTGCTAACCAATGTCCAAATCCGAGGGTGGTGGAGGGGAATCACCATCAACCTCAGCAGAGGCCAAGGGAGCAAGGTCGTGCTTTCGCTATCACAACAACTGAAGTTGAAGTTCCAAACGATGTGGTAGCAGGTACTCTTGTTGTCCTCTCAAAACTAGCAAGTACATTATTTGATTCTGGTTCCATGCATTCCTTTATTTCCTCCATGTTTGCAAAGAATATAGAATCAATCCCCGAACTGCTAGAGGTAGAGTTGACAGTCAAGACTCCAAGTGGGATTATCCATGCATCAACAGTGTTTAGAGACTCTAGTGTTTACTTTAGTGAGAAAAATCTTATCGCAAATCTAGTAGTCATTCCCATGTTGAAATTTGACGTTATACTAGGGATGGACTGGATCTCAAAGTATAGTGCTAAGATCAAATACAGAAGTAAGGAAATCTCAGTAGTCTTGAATGAACGACCTACAGTTATCTTCCAAGGAGAGATATGCCGAACTGATCCCTATCTAGAAGCACCTCCTATAGCTTTCTTTATGGAGTTAATCGGTGATGAGGAAGAAGGGAAAGGGAGCATACAAATTGAAGATGTTCCAATTGTTCAGGAATACATGGATGTATTTCCTGAGGAGTTACCTAGACCTCCCCCAGAAAGAGAGGTAGAGTTCTCCATTGAACTCATACCTGGGTCTCAACCGATATCAAAGACTCCGTATAGAATGGAAAATGTGGAGCTAGAAGAGCTAAAGAAACAACTCCAAGACTTGTTGGAGAAGGGGTGTATCCGACCGAGTGTGTCTCCTTGGGGGGCACCAGTTCTCTTTGTGAAGAAGAATGATGGATCAATGCGGCTATGCATTGATTATAGAGAACTGAACGGGATCACAGTGAAGAACAGATACCCTTTTCCAAGAATTGATGATTTATTTGACCATCTTCGTGGGGCTCAATTCTTCTCTAAGATTGACCTTCGATCTGGTTATCATCAACTGATGGTGAAGAAGGAAGATATTCCAAAGACTGCATTCCGATCAAGATATGGGCATTATGAGTTTATTGTTATGCCCTTCGGCTTGACTAATGATCCTGCTATTTTCATGGATTTGATGAATAGAGTCCTTAGGGACTACCTTGATAACTTTGTGGTAGTTTTTATTGATGATATTTTGATATATTCAAAAAGTCGTGAGGAGCATGAAGATCATCTCGAGGTTATATTGAAAACTCTGCGGAAGGAGAGGCTATTTGGGAAGTTCAGCAAGTGTGAGTTTTGGTTACAACAAGATGCTTTCTTGGGGCACATCGTAACCATTGAAGGAATCTCGGTTGACCCTGCAAAGACAATGGTTGTGGAGGAGTGGCCTCAACCCACAACAGTAACTGAGATTCGTAGTTTCCTTGGTTTAGCAGGATATTATAGGAGGTTTGTGAAAAACTTTTCACGGCTTTCTAATCCACTAACCAATTTGACTCGAAAAGGGGTTAAGTTCATCTGGACAAAGGAATGCGAGGAATGTTTCCAAGAGGTGAAGAAGAGATTGGTTACTGCACCTGTGTTAACACTACCCTCTATCGGATAAGGATTCGTTATTTTTAGCGATGCATCTCTGAAAGGGCTTGGGTGCGTCCTCATGCAAAATGACAAAGTAATTGCTTATGCATCTCGACAGTTGAAGATTCATGAGAAGAATTATCATACGCATGATCTAGAACTGGCGGCAGTTGTTTTTGCTCTAAAGATATGGAGGCACTATCTCTATGGGGAGAAATGTGATATATACACTGACCACCAAAGTCTAAAGTATATTTACACACAGAAATAATTGAACATGAGACAAAGGAGATGGTTGGAGCTTATTAAAGACTATGATTGTTCAATTCATTATCACCCTGGAAGAGCAAACAAAGTCGCGGATGCGTTAACCAGGAATGATCCTGTTGTTCTGGCAACAATGAGGATCCTAGGGGATCCCTTGATTAAAGATCTAGTAAAACTGGACATGGGAATTATAAGGAAAGGGACATCATCAACCCTATCCCAAATGATTTCTCAACCTTCATTACTAGAGAAGATCAAGAAGGCTCAAAAAGAAGATCCTTTGCTGCAGGAGAAGTTGGAGGCTGTAAAAGATGGGAAGTTACCTGATTTCAATGTTGATCAAGAAGGTGTATTGAAATTTCATACAAGACTATGTGTTCCATCTATTCTGGAGATAAAGAAAGAACTGATGGATGAATCTCATAGCTCTACATTCTCTATACATCAGGGAAGCAATAAGATGTATAGAGATCTTCGTGATCATTATTGGTGTGATAACATGAAGAGGGAGATTGCCGATTACACTACAAGGTGCCTGGTGTGTCAGCAAGTAAAGGAAGAAAGACAACTTCCTAAGGGGGTATTACAACTGCTACCCATACCAGTATGGAAGTGGGATAATATCACCATGGACTTTGTAACTGGTCTCCCAAAAACATCCAAAGGAAACAATGCGATATGGGTTATTGTGGACCGTCTCACCAAGACAGACCATTTTATCTCTATTCGGGAAGATTTCTCTCTGGATCAACTTTCCAAGATATACGTTAAGGAAGTGGTAAGGCTGCATGGGGTACCACTATCCATCGTATCTGATCGTGACCCAAGATTCACATCAAAATTCTGGAGAAGTCTTCAACATGCTCTGAATACTGAATTGAATTTTAGTACGGCCTATCATCCTCAAACTGATGGCCAATCTGAAAGGACTATTCAGACACTCGAAGACATGCTGAGATTATGCTCAATGGAATTTAAAGGCGGATGGGATCAACACCTCCCATTAGTTGAGTTCTCCTATAACAACAGCTTCCATTTGAGTATTCATATGGCACCCTATGAAGCTCTATATGGAAAGCGGTTTAGAACTCCTACTTGTTGGGATGAAACTGGTGAGAGGAAGCTTCTTGGGCCTGATCTCGTGCAAGAGATGACGGAACAAGTTCATGCCATCCAACAACACACAAAGGCTGATCAGAGTCGGCAGAAGAGCTATGATGACAATCGTCGAAGGGACTTGGAGTTTGGTGTTGGTGACAAAGTCTTCCTTCGAATTCCTCCATGGAAGAGAGTCATGCGGTTTGGGAAGAAAGGGAAGATCAGCCCTAGGTACATTGGCCCCTATGAAATCCTTGATCGCATAGGAGCAGTGGCCTATCGTCTAGCACTTCCACCGAACCTAGCTCAAGTTCATGATGTCTTCCATGTATCTCTCTTGAGGAAGTACATACCTGACCCTTCGCATGTACTGAACTCAGAGGTGGTACAACTTGAACATGACCTCTCTTATGAGGAGCAGCCAGTGGAGATCTTGGACCGTAGAGACAAGGTCCTACGAAACAAGACTACCCACCTTGTGAAAGTGTTGTGGAGGAATCAAAAATATGAAGAAGCGACTTGGGATCCTGAGGAAACAATGAAGCAAAAGTACCCTCACCTTTTCGACTAGGCCTCAAGTGTAAATTTCGGGGACGAAATTTCATAAGGGGGGAAGAATGTAACGACCCAATCTTTTTGAGTAGTATATTAACTTACTCTTATTGATTTAATAAGATGTTAATGGTTAATGCAGAAAGAGGAGTCGATGGCCTAATCCAGTAGACTCGACCCTTATGAAGCCCACTTATTAGAGCTTGGGAAGGAGGTAGCATCTCTGGGCTTCGCTTTGGACCAAGCCCAAGCCGAACTCCAGCCTGTCAAGCTTGAACGGAAACGCCTGCGGGAGAAGTTCAAGTTAGTAGAGATTACTACTAGGGAAATGTTATCTGAGTCTCCCTCAGATTCTCTCACCATAGCACACATTACACTTAGGTCTTATGCCGGTGTTATAAGGGGCTATGTGACGAGACCCTAGCTTCCTTGTGTAATCCTTTAGGGTGAATAAATTGAGATTTCTTCCATTAGTGATGTTTGTGAAATTTCAAATGTCCAGATAATTTTAGAATGTATTTTATTGATGAATTCCGAAAAAAGGATATTTTAAAATAATTATGAAAACCCTAAATAACTAATGATGTGTAATGATTTTCAAAAAATGGTCTTCTACAAAAGTGTTCAGTAAGGAATTTGGAGTCTAATAAGATCAACTTAATTTTTTGATTAATAGTAATTTATGAATAGTGATTTTATGCTTAGGATTAGTAATGTGACCAAATGGATTAGTAATTTCACTCAAAGAAAGTTTTAATATAATTTAGACACCTAGATTAAGTAATGTGATTCAATAAAATGGGTAAATAACGGTTTCATAAATTATTAATCAAGTATTAGTTTTTCCGGGTGAATAGTGTTTTTTAATTAAAAATTTAATTAAAAATAATTAGAAAATTATTTTTAAAAAAATGACTTTATTTTTGAACTCAGAGCATCGATATTATGTTATGGTAAACTTTGGGGTTTTTCTGAAAAAATGAATTTTCGATGAATAGTGTTTTTATTTAAAAATTAAATTAAAAATATTTAGAAAATTATTTTTATAAAATGGATTTCATTTTTGAAATCAGAGAATTGATATTTGGTTAAGGTGAAATTTTGGGATTTTTCTGAGAAAGTTGAATTTTCAGTGAATAGTAAAAATACAGTTTTAGGGTTTCGGTATGTTTAATGACATCATAACTGTGTCATGATGATGTCATGAGATCTTTTAAGGGTTGGCCAGCCAAGGGTGATGAATTATTGTTTTGGGGGCCCCATGTTTCCTAACTCATTGATAAATGCCAAGGGAGAGCACATGGGTTTGAGAAAAGCACATGTGAGGTGTCCCTTGGCCATTAATGCCTTGTCCCCTCACTTTCCCTATAAATACCCACCCTTTTCTCCTTTAGTTTTCACTCCCAACTCTCCCCCAACGAATTTATGGTCTTCTTACCTTCCAAGGAGTCCTCCCAAGGTGCCCCCAAGCCCTCAAGGTCCAATCCTTTGAGTTTCAAGAGTCACGTTTTAAGGTAAGGGATCTGACCCCTCTCTTTCTTTTCATGTAATCTCTTTTATGTCATTCCTTTTATGCTCCACGTTATTATGTGAGAGGATGTTCTTTTATATTCCTCTTACTGCCCCTTTCATGTTTATATGATGAGAGATCCCCTCTTACTCTCATCATTTCTTTTTATGAAAGTTTAAGTGACGCCGTTAGGCTGCCGAATGTTTAAGTGATTCTTTCACCCTTCTCATTTTTCAAGTTCGATTTTCATGTCAAATCTTTCATGTACCTTTTTATTATGTTGGGGTATGATCTCTATATATATCATACTGATCTCTTATTATCATATGATGAGAGACCCTATTTGATTTGTTCAATACATTTTTGTTGAAGTTTAAGTGACGTCGTTAGGCTGCCGAATTTTTATAAGAGAAATCAAATTTTTGTCTTCCTTCCATGTTTTTCATTTCAAATGGAATTTCCTTGAAATTGCATCAACATGTCCATATATCCTTCTTATTATGTCCCTCTAATGTTTTATGGGTCAATTATGATTGTTCTACCCATGTTCCCTCTCTTTTCAATGTTTTCTAACACCGTGCAACATAGTCGTTATGCTGCAGAATTTTCGTCTCAAAATGCCTCTCTTTTCTCAAATTTATTTTATGTTATAAAGTGAATACTCAAAGCTCCTATTTATAAAGGGGTATTCACATATATATAAAAATGTTCTATTATAAATTCCGGGATTGACATACATGATACCCTCTTTCCCTTTCCGTGGGTTTAAAGTAACGTAAAGATCATGTCTTTAAAGCAGTTTTTAAAACGTTGTGATTATGAAATGAAACCCATTTATTTTATGCTATATGGGTTATTTATGAAATGTTTGATGATGATATATGTGGCTCACATGATAATAAAGGAAAATTTAAGGGTGCACCCTGATAGCGCTCCAATGCATTGGGTAAAGACTTAATCTCTAGAGATGACCATTTTAATGACGCCTTGGTGAATAACCTTGGTAATTTTTAACGACACCTTGGGGATGGACCTTGGTGAAACGAAATGATTGTCAATATTAAATGTTGCAGCCACATCTTCAAGTTATGAAAAATGTTATTTTTATTATGATGTATCTCATGATTTCTTTCTCATGCCTTAATGTTCTTTTCATGTCCTTATTGAATTATATCAAGTTCACTTGTAAAATGTTTCTCTTGTTTCCCTTACTGGGCCTTCTGCTCACCCTTTCTTTTGATGTATGTCCCCAGGTTATGATATGCATAATGAACATAGGATGAACTAAAGGAGAAGCCTTTCAAGTGTTTAAGAAGAATGTTTTATGTTTTTTTATGTATTATGATCCTTGTTTCCAAGACACTAAACCTTAACGATCCTCAGTTTTGTGTAATGTAATGAAAGTTTATGTTATAAAAGACGGGATGTTATAGTAAGAGAGGGAGGAGGTGCCCTTTTATAAGGGAGTAGAGGGGAAACTTTGGAAAACCCAAAAATATTATTTTATTATAAAGTCATATTCGGTTTTTAATACCTCCAAATTGATTTATTTCTAAGATAATGTGGAGATGGGTCGAAATACTTTCATCCAATATTATTTAGACAAGTTTATGTTTCTATTTTAACCTTATCATTTAGATTTAACCTTAAGTTAAATAATTTTACTTTTATAGTGTCTTCTTGTCTTCTAACACTATAAGGTTAATAAACTTACTATAAAAAGCCAAACTAACTCGAAGTTTTATACTATTGTTATATAAATCCTTATATAAGTCATTATTCCGATCCTTAGATTTTAAGGAATAAAATAACAATTAATAATATAATATTTGTTTTAAAAACTATTTTATGTCAATTTTGACACTATTTGGTAATCGATTTTTGTGAAAATCATAACAGAATGATCAGTTCAAACAAAGTTAATTAAATCAAAAATGACATGTCATATTAATCTATTAAATTAATGAAATTTATAAAAAGTCTCAAATTACATTTATTTAAGTATTTATAACATCAATTATGTCAATATTTCATTAATAAGATAATTACTACATCATTTTTGTGTCATAAATAAATTAAATTATTTAATGTCTAAAATTTATAAATAAAACACCATTATATAGGAAGTATTTTTATCTTTCTAATGAATATTTATAGTCGAATTTATCTTATTTATAACCCTATATTAAAATTGATTTACTTATTAAAATGTGATTTTAACTATTTTAACCCAACATTAAATAAATTAATATTAAATGTTCTAATCTAATCCATGTGGGCCTAAATGATCATATTTTATTTCTAAGGTTGTTTTTGGTCGAATTAATTTTATCCAACAAAATTAGGACATGTGTTAGGGTAATAATAATATCATTTTTACCCTTAATTATCCTATTTACTTTTAACCATGGTAAATAAAAGTAAAAAGTTACTATTCAACAAAAATTATTTTCATCGCATTGGACCAAATTTTATTCCTTGATATTAACCGTGTCTCTCAAATTTTCGAAATTAAATTCATATAAGTGGTAAAATTTCATTTAAATGAAAAAGTCAGTTTTTTAACTACCACTAAGTGGTTTCACTATTCATCGAAAATTGCAGTTTTTCAGAAAAATACCAAAAATTCAGCCGAATCATTATTTGATATTCCGAATTCAAAATTGATGTCTATTTTTCCAAATTAATAACATAGAAGTATAATTAATTAATTTTAAAATTAATTCCCCTTATCAAAACAAATAGCGTGTTTTTTTAAGAAACAATAACTATCAAAAGATTGATAATTGTTTATATCAAATTTCAAAGTGAAATTATTTCCAATGACCAAAATTCAATTAAATGGGAAAAACATATTGTAATTACACTTTAAACCCAATTAAAAAGATAATCTAACCATAAAATTTATTGTGATGAAAAAGTTGTTTTTAATTAAAATATAGCGTGTTTTAACTATTCATTAAAATATGAAAGTTATCAAAATAATATGAAAAATTTATCCAAAGTAAATTTTTATATCCTGATTCCAAAGAAGAATTTAATTTTTTCAAATTGAACTTATAGACATGTCAAAAACAAGATTTAAAGTGGCTGCACCATCAAAAGGCGGCAAAACTACAGTTTTTGAAAAATACTTATTTTACTCAACAAATCGATTTTGTTCTCATACCATGTTTTAGAAAATGTGTAAGATGAATAATAATGTTATAATATTCAAAATTTAGTCGATACTATTCATAACGAGTAGTTCATATAACGTATCTTTGTTTACCAAAACTCAGTATTGCGTACAACACACTCTGTCGTAGAAGGTCGTGATTGCGTGTAATGAAAGCCCAGTCAAGGATGCGTGTGGTGCAAGCTCCATTTGGTGTAGCGTACAACACAAGACCTTAATGAAATTAAAAAGAATATTTTTCATAAAATCATGGGGTGTTACAGTTTCGATGGATATTGATGATTGACAGGAGTGAGTCCTTAGTGGAAGGTCGATACCTCGGGTGCACGTTCGTTGGATGAACGAGAACCTCCAGGAGAGAACATGGGAGCGGGAGGCTCATATTCATGCTCAGTACCCCCAAATTGTTTCCCTAGTTTGTGTTGTGGCTTTTGGGGACACCAAGCCTTGAGGTAGGGAGAATATAAAGACACAGAATTTTCAATGTATTTTTTTTAAATTATATAGAATTATTACAAGTCTGCAAAAATTGACGGCATGTGATTCTGAGGTATGGTGTGCCCAAAATAAATTTTCGAACTTTTTATAGTTACCTTAAGTAAACGCAAGAGGGGTTTTGGTAAATATTAAACCGGATTTCAGAATTGAAATATGAGGACACTGTTGAACTAACAACGCTGATATTCGCTAAAGTCGACCTTCACCGCGACTGCAGTAGGTTTAGGGTAGAAGCTTGTTTTTTGGATTTTTGAGGGAGAGTTAAATGAAAACTAATAAAATAAAACAATAACTTTTATTTTATTTATTTGAAACCTATATTTTGAATTTTGTGGTGGGGACCACTCGACCTTTAAACCTATTTTTTTAATGTGAGGTAACACTTGGAATTCCCCCAATTAAGAGACAACATTGAACTTTATTATGTTGGATTCTCTACTCTTGTGGTTGGTGGTTTTTTGGAAAAAATATTTTGTGGGAGAAATCTTGGTGGAAGAAACATGGAAGCTCCAATGAATGACGAACAACTCTCTGGATCGAGAATGTTGAACCAACATTGGAGCATGGTTTGGAATTGCGCTGCGGGAGCAACGAACGTAGGCATCTTCATCGCCTATGAATTCTTCCTCACACCACCTCCAATGATCAAACGATGGGGGTAATTTGTTAATTTTTCTCTTCTTAATGAATTATTGTTTAGAATCTATGAAATTCCTATTACCGAAATAACATGAAGGGTGCGTGCCAAACAAACACAGCATGATCCCTCCGCTACTTCAATGTTGACATGTTCTTTACACGCGAATCAACGTGTTGAGAGGAACCTGACCACATAATCAGCGACCAACACCGGTAGGGTACAAGGTGGCGGCCAGCACTCTCGCTGTCAATGATCGCAGTGGTGGTGCAACCACACAGTAGAAGGTGGTTGCGGCTCATCGGCCACAATAGTGGAGGAGGTCGGCTGACACCAGACCGGCCACATGGAAGAAGGGCGATGCGCATCCATGCCACTGGTAGAGGAGGAGGTCATAGATTCTTAGCCGCGGTGGTGCAACCGGAGGGAGGACGACACCTGATCGACCGTAGGAGAAGCAGCGTCGTCGCGCCACTAGAAGGGGTAGTCAACCGGACTTCTGGAAGACAGTGTCACACCGAGTAAGACCCGCTCTGGTGGGTCCCATGTGCCTACGGATGACTCCAGGTGGCACTGCCATGTTGGCCAAATCTGAATGGCCCTTGGGCCATTTGGGAATCCGGGGGGGGGGCTACCTGGGTGTCGGCTAGGGTGGACCCTGCCACTAAGTGCGACCCAGCAGCGGGCTGCGCCCAGGGGACCACGCCGAGCTGGTCGCCCCAGTGTGCCACACACAATTGGCCACCCCAGCAGGCCTCTCTGCGCTAGCCGCGACACAACCTAACTGGGCCGGACTCAGTCAGGTTGGGTGACCTGAACCGGGTCTGGTGCCACGATACGGATCGGGTCGGACCCGACCCAGGACCATTTGGACCCAGATACGCCTGTTTGGCCATATCATGAGAACTGTGTTTCCGTTTGATGAACTGTCTATAGCACTAGAATCCTTGAATCGAGACGATCCTTCTATTATACTCTACATGAGTTTTGGATAAATCTGGAGTACAACCAGGTTGGATCAAACCTGAATCCAATGTTCCCTCAGAACATAAACGCTAATAACATACAGATCGAGCATCCTAATGACGTGTCATCTGTCACGTTGGGTATCTTAAGACATGGAAAACCAATTAAATACTTCTATGTGGGACTTCAAGGTTGTTGAGGTATCCACTGATGTCTTGATGATAAGATCCTCCCAGAATCAAGCGTTCTTAGTGTGAGAACCCTATAGCCTGTTGGACTTGATGCATCTACCAATCCTATGTCGGTCATCTACAGATCCTATGTTGGTCAACTTCCGATCTTGTGTGGGTCATCTTTAGATCCTGTGTGGGTTAGCATCTTCATATCCTTTGGGGGTCGTCTTTAGATCCATTGTGGGTCATCTTCGATCCCACGTGGGTTAACTACAGAGCTTCTCGACAAAGTATGATGATCTAGCAATACAACTAATCATCTATGCCACGAACAGGATCTGGTCTCCATCAAACCGGCACCAAACCCGAAAACACATTTACAACTCTAACTAAAATATGATGATGTATTTTCGGGCTGTTTTGTGTGAGTGTGATGTAAAAAATGGACTTTTTTATGAAAAGGTTATTTTGTTATATGTGAAAAATCTCCCCACCGTGAAAACATTCCACCCCGGAAATTCACAGCAAGGCCAAAACATCAACCAAACCCAACTGAGAAACCAAGAGGTACTCCTTTTCCAAGTTTATCCCCCAAAGGCCAAAACAGATCTAGTGATCAATGAAGGAAGGATTAATCTCACAACCAAAAATTACAACACTTTCATAAAAAGATCAATCAAATTCATAATTTATCCGAAAAGAAAACTCTACAAACACTATCTGAACAAGACTCAAGTAATTCACCCTAACGGACAACAACTTCGAGCAAGGTTACACATTCCATACTTTAACTAAACCATTATGCACTCACCAATCCCAAAGTTTACTTAAGGATGATGTTTGTAGATAGATAATTATGAATAAGACTACCTACTTCCATGAAAAGACCATGGATAAATCTGATTTATTGGTACAGGGGGACACAAATATGCTCCCCACCATAAGAGACAACCTATAAATTTTTTTCTGAGACAGAATCTGGACACTAATAGGGGGAGGACAGAATGGAATCCCTGGTACATAGGGTAGACTTCCATTCAATTTTTTTGAAGGAATATACCTGAGAATCATAGTGGTTCTCCCCACTATAATAACTAACCATCTTAACCGACTAGCATGGGCTGGCACAAAAAAACACAAAAATTTCAAGATTTGGGAAGGTCGCACGGTTAGTCCGCACGGTTAGTCCGAACGGTTTGTGAAACCGTGAACTAACTGTGATTATAAATCTCCCCACATGGCTTCCAGGCACACAATCACTCTTAATCATTCACAAACCATTTGCTCAGCCTGTCTAGACAAATTACCAACCACTCTCCAAAGACTCAATGGAAACGAAAGGGGGAGGGAATGACATTGGGCGATGACATGGGTACAAGAACCTCCACCTATTTCCACCAAATGTGATCAACAGAAGAAAGGTGATGATACCATAAGTTTAAATTCTTTCTATCATTCATTTTTAGGATAGTAATTTGTACAAGGGTTTAAATGACCCTGTTATTTCCACTGACTACGAGCCAGATTCACTCCAAGACCTATGGCAGGAGCTCATATGATTGAAGCATCTTTGACCTTGCAGTTAGCCTTTGGAAACCCACTGAATTAGAATTCTTATTTCGGTGCCACCAACAACTATGCTGTAATCCTAGATAGGTTTTCTAGACATAACACATTCCAAACTCACTTTACCCAATCATTATATTTCACTAAAACAAGGGATAAGATGACGCAGGCACATTACACCTTGTTTCTTCAGGTGGGAAATAATAGAAGTAAAGAACACCTACACTCACCTTCCTCTAAAATGGATGATTTTGACTTTTTTCCATGGGATACATTCGCCGAACATAATGGGGACTCTTAGAGGATTTCACTACTTTCACTTATATGGTCATTTAAGCACATGACATCATAAGGCATCACTGAACATGACCATTTCGACTAATATAAACGATGCATGGAGAGGGACCTTATACAACATCCCCAAACAGCACACAATTCTAGAAAGTTGCCAAAATATCCTGTCATGACCATATTTCCCACACCAGAGGTTTAACATGAACTCAAGCTTAAATGAAACTTTGAAGAATCCAAAGGCCCTCTTAGACACCATCGAGACACTCATCCACACTAACAACCCTAGACCACATCCACCTTCGACGAATCAGTATTCTTAAGAAACTAAGGTCTCTTTCCACCATCCACGAGCACTCTCCCATTAAAAGAGGATCTATAAATCAAATAAAGGAATGGGTGTCGACTCAATCTATAGATCTAATGAAAAAAAATATTCCTTATATTGATCAGCTCGAGGATTTTCCAATGGAGAAAAAATCTGGGCTGCACTTCAGTTATGCATTAACCCTTAATGGGGGCATACCTTATCCAATAAGAGAACCTAAAGACCCAACCAAGCAATTGAATTGGTCAAAAAGTTCCACATACAAGATCCAAAAAAATGAAGGGATCCACCATAAATGTGTCCCGAAACATATCTCAGACGAGACTACTAATCGGTCCCTCTACCCAGCTTACCGACCAAACACAAACCCAAAACACAGTTCGAACCGGAGGGGTTCTTGGACTCAAAACATCCCACAACATCAAAATTTTCCAAAAACAATAATATAAACCATCCCAAAAAATTCATCAAGACATAATTTTTTTTCTTTAAAAACATTTCATTGAAAACAAATGGTTCGGCGGTAGGCGCATCCACCAATGGTACCCCATGGGCCTTACACATGCATGTTTCTGTGTCACAACGGGAAGCCTCCTCATATCCATCCCAACACTCATCCAGTCATGTCATCAACCATCCATATTCCCATATAACCCCATGCATGTGGTTGATCATGAAAATACCAAAGGTTAAAAAAAATTCCTTCCACATTTCAAAACCAAAATGGTCAACCAACAAATACATTATCACAAAACCTCTAACCACGAGATCAAAAACCCAACTCACATATTACAAAACATTTCAGAAAGACACAACCAATTAGAAAAGATGTCAAATTCAAGATATTCACATCAATTTTAAAACTTATCATCCCATTAAATCACTCTATGATTTTTTAGAAAACTCTATTAGAAATACTTTTCAAAAGAAACTTCATTATAGTTTTTCATTCAAAATAGGGTTAAGCACACCATTTTCCATTTCAAAACAATTCTAAAAATTCAGTTCCACCATTTCATAAACCAAACCATTCCCTATTTATTTTAAAATCCTTTCACAAAAACTTTACGCTTCTTAAAACCAAGTAACTTTAAAACCAAAGTGCCAAGATTTCAAAACTAAATCACAAAATAATGTGACGGGAAACTAGTTTCAGTGGGTGACTAGGAAAAATGGTTGGCGGCCATATTATAATCACTTCAATGTTAGAGAGAGTGTTCTAGGGAATATCCCCAACTTAACATGGCTTTCCAGGTCCTGCGAGCTCACTAAGACCATTAACCCAACTCTCTTTTCATTTCCCCTAATCATCATAAAATCAAGAAAACCAAAGGACTTTGATAAATCTCGACTTCCCCTGGTGACTCGAATCCCGTCATGAGGTGTGGTGATCAGGAACACTACCCATAACTGAAATACCAAGGCCCAAAAATCCTAACTCTATACCTTCCTGAGTGTTCCCTAAATAACGTGACCCAAAGAGTTAACCAGAACCTCCTCTGATAACATTTTGAAACGAACCAGATCTAGTCGCCATCAAACTGGCAATAAACCCAGCCTGAGCCAAGGCCTGAAGGGAATTCCTGATACCCACAGGTTGGCACAAGTTCCCGGGTATCATAAAATTATGTTTGGGAATGATTTACCAGAATTTATAAACATTAAACACCAAACAAACCCAATTAAATGAATCTAGTTTTTTCAACTAAAACCATCTTTTACAAAATTCAGAACTCAATTACATGTTTCAAAACAACTCAACAAGACTAAAAAAATAATACAAAATCAAAATGAAATATCCCAAGAACCCTAATGGCAAGGGGCACCACCCTTAAGCCAACTACACAAGACTTCACCACCAAGGACCTGCTAGAAACCCGAACCACTGGAACTAAAAACTGTATCCGAACCTACAACAACAAAATAACCAAGTCTACTTACACCCAAAAGAGTAAGTAGGGTGTGAGCCAATTCCCAATAGGATACCGCCACTAAGAGATTCCACGTGATAAAAATTCAAAGACAAAAATATTTCATGTTTTCATAAAAAAAAATGCTAGTTACAATATCTAAAAGATGGAACTAAAAAAAATTAAAACAGTTTTCAAGTTGGCTATCATTAAGAATAATCACTTTTAAAAATAATGTCAACACTATTGAATTTCCCAGCCAACCATACCATATGTCGATGGTAAGCACAAAGTACCTAATGAGAACAAGTAATAAGAAATAACCCCTAGGTACTAGCTCGTTGTGGGTCCCAGGTACCTCGTATCTCGGTGAGAGTAACAATCACAATATATGTTCTCGTGCAAGAGCCACTAATAGGAAATATACCCATAACATAGTGTTCCCAAATCATCATCATCATAGTTTATTTAGAGTTGTAAGTGTCAATCTTGCTACGTGAAACTGAGGCCAAACCCCACAGATTTACTAGCATACTAGTACACATCCACCCACCTAGATACCCGAGTTTTCCCCTTTTGCTCAGACAAGTTCAACAAGTTAATAAATATAATTTGCACATGCAAATATCATTTTCATATCAAAAGTTCAAAAAAAAGCCCACATGTATTCCACAGTAGTCTAAAAATCCACTTTTTCATTCAAATAAATTTTGAAATCATACTCACACCAAAAATACCCCACAACACGTTTTGCACATCTTTCAAAATTCAAAAAATCTGTTACCAATTTAAAAAAAAATTATTTCCCAAGATTCTAAACATCATATTAAAGCCCAATCACATGTTAAATAATACCCTTTTCCTAATCAAAGTCCATTTTCCACATCACAGTCACACAAAACAGTCTGAAAACACGTTTCACACCCACATCCCAATTTCATAAATCACCTCGACATATTACAAAACATTACCAAAATGTTTTACTACATAACTGACCACTTTATATTTCAAAATATCATTATAGGAACATGCTATCACCAAAACGGTACATAGGAAACCATTTCACACTTTTTGTAACTCATTAAATCATTTACAATTTTCATAAAACCAACCCACGAGGTGCAACCAGGTTTTGCATACAAAACCCATTTCAAAACCCTAATTCAAGACCAAAACAATACCAATAACAATCCAAAGAAGAATTGGTAGCCCTAAGAACATTTATTAAATCACCCTATGTTTTATACAAATAACTCAAACAATAACACAAAAGGTACACATGAAAAACACACGTTTTCACAAATCACGTTCAAGAAGTACAACTTGGTTTCAAACATTAAACCCATTCAAAAACCCCATTAAAAGGCCCACATGAAATTAAGGCCTTAACAAAACAGAATTATCAACCCATTTCAACACTAATGAATCACTTTCATATGTTATAAAATACACCCAATCATTTCCCCAAGAACCTCGTATGAAAAGAAACCAATTCCAAGAAAAAATGAAACTATAAAATTAAAAACATTACCAAATCCATCAAAAAATAGTTTTCACACCACAAAAACAGATTTGAAACATAATAAATTAATAAACCAAGCAATATAACTCATAAAAAAATGGTTATACATGGAATCACCTACCTTTTACGTCGAAACACTCAAAACATGGTGCGAAACATAAACCGCACCACCGCTGCACCTCAAGGAAGTGAAATCCAACCTAAAACCAGAAGATTTCACCCCAAATATATGAAATAAAACCCTAGTCTAGAATGCTAACTTATGGAAATTATTAACCTTATGGGTAAGGTAATAAACCCTAATCACATTGAATGTAACCCGAAGAAAACTGAAAGAAGAATGAAGAAGACCAACTTACTTGAGGGATCCGGTAGAAATCGCCACACATACACCATTATCTGAATTTTAAAACATCCAAAAATTTATGGGAGGCTCGAACAAGGATAAAGAGACCACTTAGGAATTTGAATGGGGAAAAAAGAGTAAGAATTGAAGTAGTTATGAATTAAAAAAATTACCATTATAAATCTTCCATAATTGAGAAATCTTAAGATGTTTCGACATGTTCTGAAACGAAAACCATCTCCAAAGAGGGGTATAATTGATTGGTAGCGCGCCTCATTTTAGTGGGCTCTTGTTAGAGGTGGAATCACTGAAAAATAGTTAGAATTTAATAAGTTATTAAAAATGAAAAATGTTTTATTAAAACTGTAAATGGGCTTTCAGGGTGGCCCGAATCCTTAAATAAAAACCCAAATCCACCATGATTATGGATTTCTAAAGGCCCCAAATTTAAATTTTGGTGTTAATAAGTCAGGGAATCCCATGTAGGAATTGAAATGGATGGAAAATGTTGAAAAATGAATGAGTTATAAATGATAACAAATTATTTTTAAATCTAGAATTGGGCTCACGATTTGACCCAATTCATAAAAACTCACCCATTCATCCGTAAAAGATTGGAAAACCCCCAAAACAAAGCATGAATGGAAAATAAATTTAAAAAATACTTTTAAAATAAGTTATGTATGTGACAATATATTCTTCTATACTTAATTTATACCTGATATAAGTTGAGTATTTACCTTTTTGTTACAATAGTATGTTGTGATACCTTCGTGGCATTCTTCTGTGTGGAATTACCTTTGTGGTACTAACCTACAAGGTGTTACCTCTGTGGTACTTATATTTTCGTGGTTATACCTATGTGGTACTTCTACCTTTTTTTATTTTACCTGTGTGGTACATCTATTTTCGCGGTGTTACCTGTGTGGTACTTCTACCATTGTTGTGTTACCTTTGTGGTATTTTTCCCTCACGTGTGAGATGTGTATATATTGATAACTTAGGTATTTGTATGGGCATATACCTAAGTATTGTTGATTAATATTGCTTCACGCATTGAGATTTAGGTATTTCTTTATGGTTTATCCTTTTTGGATTCTGAGTGACCTTCAGGGGTATCGAGGTCCCTATAGAGTATTGTTATACTCACCCCTACATGGGAAAAACCCGCACCTTGATGTATCTTGTGTAGACAACAGACAAAACTGATCGAGGCTGAGTGTGCTAGGACTGGAGGCTGCTTGGAGGTGGACCATTAGAGGAGATGTACCGTAGAGACGACTATTTGAGATTTGTTCCTACCCATCCGGTGAGATCTTTGACAGGTGTTCACATGAGTTGTTCTCAGTTTTAATTGTAATTTATAATTGGTCATGTATTCCGACCCCCTTTAATTACTGTACTCACTATATTTACTATATATTTTAATTTTGCTTGTATCTTATTGGGATTCTTGGATTGTGTGAGTTACAGGTTAAAAGGAAATGCCTCCTCGGTTTTAGAGATATGACTTTCAGGTGCTAGTCACTAGCCCTTGGCCTATAGAAGGCGGGCTTGGGGTTGTCATGGCATGAGCCCTGGGGGACGAGTTGTGACACACTCACTTTAGGTACTCTTTAGATACTTCATGTAATCCTATGTCCCAACAAGGTTGTCTATTTTAATCACACTAAATGATTAGGTCCTTAAAAATCTGTGATTTTCAAGTTCCTCTTTAAATATGTACGATGAGATTTCATGTTCACATGTCGGATTTCAACTCTTATACCTTTACCCATTCCCCTAAGGCCATTTTCTAGGTGACCAATATAGAAAAATGTTATAATTCTATGAATATAGAAATAATTTTATCCGTTTATGTAGTAGGTAGTAATCAACAACTACACATCCCTTGAACCATAGCAGGTGTTTATTTAGCCATATTGATGATTAAATTTTAAAATATAATAGTGTGAAATATATTTTTATACAAAGATATATGAGTATGTACCTTATAATGTACTAATATCCAAGATCTAGTATGACCTCTCTAAAATAATAAAATCCAAACTCAATTCTCCCATATAAATTCTAATACAATCTATCACCCTAATGTAAGAGTATATTAATGCTTTTTACAATCTCTTCACTTCCCTAGTCATTAAATATAGGTTTTGTATGTTAAAATCATCGCCCATGGCACATTAACCTAAATTCCATTGGGAAATATTTAATAAAATTACAACATATACAATTTCTTCAATCCCATAGAACAAATTCTATTTTTTCGGATTTTTAATAATTTATTAATTTTCTTAGATAGTTTTTATTTCTTTTAATTTGGTCCCATCATGTTTTCCATGTGGTCCAAGTGAATACTTTCTTGATCTATGGATCCTAATTCTTGGTTTCCCATTTTTATTTCCTCATTACGTGTTTTAGCTTAATATAAAGTATTATGGGGACACAATGACACTATTTTAATAAATTTGATACTTCCAAAATAAAATTTTATATTTTTATAAGATTAATATGAATCCATTGGTGATAATAGGCCTTATATTTTTATTATGTATTTTATTGTCTTGGAAACATAATCTCATGTTGATAAATTATAGGTTTTATTGATGTTCTCGAATATCTTCCAGTGAGGCTTTATATTGTGTTTTATAATGGATATATTATTGGGGTGTGATGCGTGTCTTGTTAGAGTGAACATAACATAGACATGTGAGACAAAACATTTGGGATTGGTGACACAACCACATTTCCAAAATTTCTAAAATTCCCTCTAAACAGGGGATCAAAATAATTATTACATTACTAAAATTTGAAAATATATTTTATCACATAAGGTTTCGTCGATTAGTTGAAAAAATCATTGTTATCTTCTATGTGATAGTATTACTGGAACCGATGTCTCTGGTACTTCCCCCTAGTCTACATTGTCCACAGTGAAACACCAATAAGTTGATGAAAATCCATTCAGAAGTGTAAGTATTATGGCATTCATAAATGTGGGATGTTTCTAGTGTTAGAGAATTATTTATCATCCTATAATCATTAGGTACCATAAGAGTAACAATATTGGGAGGACCTATCACTGCACAAAAAATGACCATGATATTTAAAAAACGAATATAAAATATACAGTACCTGGTTCAGTAATTCCATGAATTGTTTCTTTCTATATATTTAGGGAATTCTAGATGAATACCACAATGATTAACATATTTGTTTCTACTAACCATGAGGTGGTTACACCACTTGATGTGTTCTAATGTCTATCAACGTGTACCCTACACTCTCATAGGGTTTCTTCCAGCTTCTCAGGAGAGAAAAACACGGTTTAAGTAAATAACAAATAAAATCATAAACATTTAATGAAACTGATGATTACTAAAAGCATCAAATGAATGTGATCCACCCCACTCATCAAAGAGAGTTGTTTCTATTTTATAACAATATCACAATTCAGTCTTCTAGAATATATAACATGTCTATTTTCATTTTTTTTTGTCAAATAATACCAATGATATATTCTTCATTAAAGTTTGTATTAAAATCATTAAATTATCATCATATAAAGATTCTAATATTGATGAAAACCACACATGGATGATCTGTTTTCATGTATGAAATTAACATGTATTAAGCTAATTTTTTAGGTATGAATAGATTTTCAACAAGAATCATATATATGTATATATCATACTACTATCGATGTGAGTACATGAATTATAATCATATACTCTTCAGGAATCCTATTCATGCTAATATATATATGCATTATATGAATTTATCATGTGTTCACATCCATCTATATATATACTAATAATATAGTTATCATATATATGAATTTGATTTATGTGAATAATATGCCTTTATATTTTATTTCCCAACCAACAGTTTCTCACTTGAACCAAAATATCATCAAGACATATTTCTGTACTTCAGTACTCTTTAAAAATACACACAAATGTTTTGGATATGGATTCATCAAGATCTCTTCATTTTGAAAAAATAATCAAAATTTTATCCTTATAGAATTTCGTAACAATGTGACATGAAGATACATAGTACTGTTAAAAAATGAAATATTTTTTTCATACATATAATCAATGGGATACCTGTTAGAAAACATATATGTTACTCAAATTACTAAGGGGTCTAGTGTGATCTCCATCATAGATTCTCATATATCTATGTAAAAATTTCCAAAAAAATATATTTTATATAAATTATATGTAAACCTATATAATTCATTTTATATGAAATTGAATAACTAGTAATCACAGAACATTTACATCTAATATATAGAAACTCATATTTTCTTTATTCTTCAAAATATACTAACTAGGTCAATGAATAGATCCCATGTAATTCATTTAACATATGGGAACATAAAAATTATCTCATATAAGAAAATAAGAACTACATATATAATATAAATAAGAATATATATTCATTAACCCATACCAATTTCATCAAGGGACTAATTTATTTACTCATCTTATAATTGCATACATCCCAAATCAATTTTTCTTTAACTGACAACATTGTCAAAAAATACCAAATCAACCCATACTAGGTATGTCCCTTTTAAATAATATAATTAATGTATCACAATTTTATGGTTCTAATGATATGTATCTCCCCAAACATAGGTAATACAGATTAACTATATTAATCTACCATTATATATATTAATCAATATATGACATTACATGAGATATACTTCAGTACTTCAGTCCAAGTAAAAAGTATTTACTTATTAACTCATGAATAAAATCATCATGTCTCTTATGAAACCATTTGTAATTAGTAAAATAATGTGTTCAATATAAAATTAAATTTCCTCATAACCCATTATACACTATAAGGAAAATTGTTTATAAAAAAAATAAAAGTTATACATTTAGGGGATCATATCATTATACAATTCATGTAAAGGGAATTAAATCATGCATGAATTATTGTCAATTTAAATTTGAAATAATTTAAAGAAGATAACTATAAAGTTGTTATAACAAATATCTTACGTTTTTGACTCCTACATATTCTATATGACACACATATTGTCTATGAAATAATTATTTATATAAATTCTTCACTTCTATATATATTTTCGTATCACACCCCCATGTGACCATCTTATAAAACCCTCCCACTAAACTCTTCGTGATTAATATATATAAAAATACTAGTTTTAATCATTTGATATACATATGAATCATATTAATCATGATTAATGTTTTGAAAACATCCAAATTTATTTACATCTTCTAATTTCCAATTTATGTTTTCTACATAGAACACTTTCTGAGTTTAATATCATCACCCATGCAACACAATTTTTAATCATGTTGTAGAATTTAAAATAATAATATATTTATCAAAAAAAAATCTCATTTATTAAAATAACTATTTTTATGAGATAATTAAATAAACATATAAATGGAATTTCACCCATATTGAAGTAATTAAATTCATCAATGTAATAACCGCTTCCTTGATCCATTCAAACTACATTATACAATTATATAGTTTTTCTTATGAACTCCCATATATTTATAAAAACATTCAAATAAATCATTGGTGTAAAATACTATTCAAAATATATGAATTTAATTATATAACATTCATCCATAGAGTAGAATCACCAACTAGATTTTTATTAATTTTTAGGTATTTAGAAAAAACTCATATCCAAAGGATAATATGGGAATAATAATAACTTTTCCTTGAATCATTTTTGAGTAAATTGGTTGGGTGAATGATTTATGATCCTTTTTATTGTCTAAAAATTTTAGTTTATTCTTTTCCACTATTAATATGTTACTTGAGCGTGGACCACCCATGTCTTGCTTTTCAATCTTCATAATATTGAAGAGATCCTGAACGTGTTTATATAATTCATTCAGGATGTAGTTAAAAACATAAATTTAGAACCTTTATGGTAGATATTGGACATATAAAACTATCAGAGGCTCACATTTTATAGGAGAAACCAACCTTCATATATCATTTAAATACCCAATAATATTGAGAAAATGATTATAGACTAAATTTCATTGTGGTGTCTTACATTGAAAAAATGACTTTGCAATTTTATATCTTTTATTCATCTCTTATTCCTGATAGATCCACATTAGGTTATCTATCTTATTGAGAGAACCCATAGACTCATTTTGTTTTTTTGATATATAGTCCATGGTAACTATCATCAGTGTCAAAACCTCAAGTTAGTCCTTTTGATGCTAATCAGATGAGTTTAAATCTTTTTTGTAAATTTAAACCATTAGATTCATTCCATGTAGATCATATAACACATATAATTTGTCCACTTTTATGAATGATGATCACGTTTATAAAAAAATTAATAAATTTTCGATCATTTAAAATTTCTATTTCTAGGATGGATCTTAGTGTTAAGATGGTTGATGTTGAAATTGTTTACTACATAAAATTCAGATGAGTGTCATGTTTTATAAATTTTCATCAATGAATTTTAATGAATGTGATCCCAATTTTTTTTAAATAGATAAATCAAATTTATTTTATAAGATAATATCCATATTTCTCTATGTGGTGAATATTTTAGGGAATTACTCTCATCTGTTAGTTACACAATAATGAAATATCCCGATCATAAAAAGTCTGATCTTATGATACTTGAGTGAGTAACTCTTTACAAAATATGTCATATGGATAATCCCAATTTTATTCCTTTCATGTCCATCTTATGTGTTTTCAAACTATGCTTAAGGAAAATAAAATTTTAGGAACTGTAAAATATAATAAAATACAAGGAAATCCTAATATGGAATAACCTACACAAGGATTATCCAATGTCACCCATTACTTTCTTTGCTAAAAATATATAATCACAGGGATCAAACTATAGAATAATTTACCCAATTGGATAATTGAGTTCATGAGATGACATTTTTTGGATGTAATGTTAGGCTTAGTATTATAAGGGAAAATATTTTAAAAGTATCACTAAGTTAACAAACATCATATTCATATTATGTTTATAAATATTGAATCATAGGAAATGTTTTATATTCTTTGGGATATTCAATTTTTTTCATGAGTGATTTTAACCATTTAGTTTTGGAATCCCTATTCATCCCCCCAAATTAATGTGTTCGCCTCACATTATGGTATATCATTTATAAAACCCATATGAATTTTTACTCCTAAAAAATAGAAACTAAAGATATTTATACATATATGAATGAATCAAAAACATAAGGCAATTTTCATCTCCATGTAGTGGTTCATTACAATATAAAATTCATAATCACTACATGAGTAAGCTTAAAGTAATAGATAGACAACCCATCACGATTAAATCTTGGATGTTACTATCTCAATTACATAAAATTATAGAAAATATTTCATTATAGTACATTCCCAGCATATAAGAAAAAAACATAATCCATTATAATTTTTTAATATCTCCCAAAAATTCTCCTCATAATATAATCCTCTAGACACATAAAACATATTAATTTTTTTCAGAACCATGAAAAATGGAAAAATATGAAAGGGGTTACGTAATATTGAAAATAAGGGTAAACATAAGTGACAACAATCAAGATCTTAAGTGATAATAATATTATCAAATTGGTATAATTAGTATACATAAGAATGATATACCCAATAATTAATAGATTATAAATCATGGTGAGTAGTATGGAATGATATAATAATGATAAATACGTTAAAAAAGAGTATTAATCATACAATGTAACATAAAATGAATCAAATGGATACTTAGAATGGTTAAATAACTTGAACTAAATCTTAGAAATATGAAATAACTATAAGGATATAAAAATCATTTGAGAAACTCAATTTTACCCAGCCTATATGAACAAACATATTAAGATTATTACTTAAAATGTTAAAAAACTCATTACACCAACAATTAATTGGAAAAAAACCCATTATTTACATTTATTAATATATCATGATATATAAAATGAAACCAATGCACTAGAGGTCAATTCAATACCCCACCCATCATAATCTATACATATGAGTATTGTAAGAAAACAATCATTCATTATTGATAACCCAAGGAATGCAAATTGTTTTCATATACTTTTCTAATGGAATCACATAAGGGTAACATTCATAATTACATTTTAATATGGTATACCTATGGAAAATAAATGGTTATCCCATGATATTATGTAACTTTTCTATTAAATACCCTTCCATCTATATAATAGAGTATATGGTATTTACAACATATTTATAAATTTTATATGGTAAAGTCAATAATTTATCCAATAAATTGATGTATAAAATCTAGGATAAGACACTTAAATCACAGAAATTGAAAAAAATGGTATTCAAAAAGGAAATGAATTGAAATTAAAATTAGGTTTATAGACATTCTAGGACTAGGAACGATGAAGGAAACAATGGGTCAATTCTATGATATAAATTAAAAATTCATATTCCATACAGGGAGATTAATTAGACGGTATAATTTTATGAATAACCATGATCAATAATATTAAATATCAATGGGAAATGTATTAGATGAAAATAACTTTTGAAGAGTTTTAGTAAAATAAATTTTGAAATAAATAATATCCTTGATCTTTTAATTTTTTTTACAATAAATACTTTATAAAACAATGACAAAATAATTTATTTTATAAACCAGGAATATGTGGAGATAAGGATTCATATAAAATTGAGAATGTGGTGGAAATATGTGTTCACAAGAAAACCATTTAAAAGAGATTCTTATCACACTTTGAAGAAAAAAACCCATAAAAGAAAATGTTATAAATTTCAATAAAAAATTTATATAAGGACTAGTAGTATATAATAAACTTTATAAAATATTGGGGAATATATAAGGATATTTTCAAAATCATCCAATGATTATAGACATGGGAAAAGGGAGGTTTCCAATCAAAAATTAAAATTAAGTTGAGTTTCCTTAGAACATGTAACTAATGATCTTGAGGGGAAAATGAAATAGGGGGAAGATAACTAAAACCACAAGAATGACTATAAGTTAATAAAATTATTGGGTGTTTATATAGAAAATCATAGAAATTCCCTAGAAGGATAACATTTCAAAAAAAGTTTCTATTTGTAAATGATATTGGTGATGAAAACATCACATTATTCGTAATGAAATAATAGAAGGAGATTAAGTGGATGATAATGAAACGGACAATAAAATCTCGGGAAATTGAAGATATTTCATATATGAAAGAAATTGGGTTGTGAATACACCATATAAAGAGAATATTTTTTGTCAATATCAAACATGCCTTATAAAATTAAATATAATACAAATAACCCTAACAATATTAGATACATTTTACTCAAAACCCTTGAAGGAGATGATTTTAAAAGAAAAATTAAATACCATGAATATTGAGAGGATAATGATACAAAATACTATGTGGTCATTAGATAGAATATTTCAAATAAAACATGGTGTATTGTATGTAATATGTCTCAAGGGGTGACAATTTGAGATAAGGAACTGTTAAATTGTTTACCCTGTTAGTCATATGTAGTCTAATGTTCTATATAAAAACATATGTAACCTAGTATCCTATTTGAAAAATCAATTAACATAAAAAATATTTATAAAATTCATTAAAAATTAATATCTACATGTATATTAGCTATTTATTATCCATATTCAATATTGGGTTTGAGTAATCTTGATTTTTTGGAATAACAGTCATTTTAACATAGTTTTTCTTCATTATTATCAAATAATGTGTCATTACCACATCATACAAGTTACTATAATAATGTTTTTCGGTAATTTAAAATGTTTTAATATTATGATATAATATTTTTTGTTATTATATTTAAAGATAAAAACAGTGATGATCATACATTACTATTTTTAACATAATTTTATTAGTATGTTAAGTAATGATATTAATATTAATTTTATAGTACAACCCATGTAACACCCCAATATTTCAAAGTACGTTATTTTTTCAAAGTAATTCAATAACTTGCAGTACACGGAACACTGAGTTCAAGAGCACCACAAATTACCAAACTAGTCGTTCAAAAGCAGTTATGAATAGTATTAACTGAATTTTTAACTTTATATAATCCGTATAATTTTAGAATCTATATTATGGGTTTCTTAGACATAATGTAAGAATAAATACATTTTTTCTGATAAAATAATTGTTTTTCAAAAAAAATGCATTTTTACCACCGTTTAATGGAGTACCCTTTTTTAATCCAATATTTGAGACTTTTATATATTTAATTTTTCAAAATAAACTTCTTCTTTAGAATCGGGATACAAGAATTTAGTTTCAATAAAATTATGGGGTTTTTCTGATAACTTTCATATTTGGGTGAATAATGAAAAATACAATATTTTAACTGAAAACAAATTTTTTAATCAAAATAATCTATAGTGTGAAATTATACATTTTAATGTTTTGTAAGTATAATTAGATTATATTTTTACCCTTTAATACAATGTTGGTTATTGTAATTAAGTTCACATTTAAATTATACATAAAAAAGTGTCAATCTATGGATACTTACTGTTTCTTAAAACACGCTATTTGTTTTGACAACGAGAATTAATATTAAATTAATAAATGCTACTTATATGTTTTTAATTTGGTAAAATAGGAATCATTTTTGGATTTGTAATATCGAAAATAGCCTAGGGTGATATTTTGGTATTTTTCGGAAAAAGTTCAATTTTTGATTATTAGTGAAAAACACTGAGTTATCGTTTAAAATCAAATTTTTATTTAAATAATTAATTATTTTATTTAAATTTATTTTAAGTAAAAATAGATACATAATACCTATATAAGTTCATTTTTACTAATTGGAGTCAATTTATAACAATTTTAGATATATAAAAATATTTATCGAACTGTAACCGTCTTTTACCACCTCTCAGGAGCATTTGCAAATTTACATAAAACATAATTTTACCACTTCTGTGAGTTGAATTTCAAAAACCTGAGAGACATGGTTAATATCAATGAGTAAAATGTGGTTCAATAATATAAAAATTATTTGTGGTGAATAAAAACCTTTTACTTTTATTTACCACAGTTAAAAGTAAATAGGGTAATTAAGGGTAAAAATGAAATTATTATTAACCTAACACATGTCCAAATTCTATTGGAAAAGTGTAATTTTACCGAAAATAACCGTAGGAATAATATATGACCCTTTAGGTCCACTTGGATTATATTAAGACATTTTTTTAAGAAGAGTTAAAAGAGTTAAAATCAATGTTTAATGACTAACACAATTTTAATATAGGGTTATACATAAGATAAATTAGACTATAAACATTAATTAGAAATATAAAAATATTTCGTACATAATGGTATTTTATTTATAATTATTAGAGATTAAATAATTAAATTTATGAATGACACAATGATGTTGCAGTAATTACCTTATTAATGAAAGAATCAAATAAATGGTATTATAAATATTAAAATAAATATTATTGTAATGTTTTTATGACATCCACAAATTTTATAGGATAATATGACATGTTAGGATTGATACAATATATTTTTTATATGTAATTATGGTCATATTATTTTATCAAAAAACAAATACCAAATATTGTAAAAAATGACATAAAATAATTTTGAAAACAAATATTATATTATTGATTGATATAATGGTCCTAAAAATATAAGTTTCAGCCAAAAGACTTATATAATAATATATATGAAATTAAGTAATCAATTGCGGTTCTATTGGCTGTATATAGTTTGTTTATTACCCATATAGTGTAAGAATACAAGAAGACATGGTAAAAGTTAAATTATTTAACATAGAGTTAAATTTAAAAAATAAGGTTAAAATCGTAACCTAAACTTGTCTAAAATCTATTGTTTGAGGGGTTTTAGACCCATCCCCACCTTGGAATTTAAATAATACATTTTTGAGCCATTATAAACCTAAAATTAGTTTTTTATAAAATAATATTTTAAGTTTTTCCTAAGGTGCCCCTCACCCCTCTTATAAAAGGGCACTCCTCCTTCTCTCTAATTCACACTTTCAAATCATCTTGGCTCGGCCAAAATCCACCCAAATAATCTCTCAACTATCCTCCATTCATCCTAGAGGCACTCCTTTAGTTCTAATGCCCTCTTAAGGGGCGCTTTTGATCAAATCAAATGGAAGAACCCGAAGAAGAGGTAAAAATTTCACCACCCTCTTACAAGTTCTTTTCTTCGTCCACTTATTCTTTCTTTGTTATTTCCATGAAAAAATAATTAATCTAGTATCCTATATATACTGTGATGTTATTGTAAATATGGAACAATTATATTCATTATTATATCCATCTTATGAATGACAATGTCACCATGCGTGCATACGTACGGCTTACCGTCTCCACACCATGGTGTAATTTGTTATTCAACACTATGTTATTGGATGGATATAATGATGAGTAATATGTATATAAATAATGAAGATAACATGATAATGTCTCTTTAAAATTATTATTCCATCTAATTCCACACCTTTAAGGAAATTATATTGTCACTCATGCGTACGTACGAATTACCGTCTCCACGACGTGATGAGATTCATTTCCACGTTCACCATTCATCGAAGATTATAAAAATATATATTACTAATAAGTATGTAATATATGACATAATAATGATACTGGATATATATATATATGTACTTACATATATCTTATTCACATAGTTCCTTTCAATATGATCTGAAAACGGAAACAACGTTTATGCGTACGTACGGACTACTGTCTCCATAAATGGTGTTTTTCTTTTAATATATAAATTTCTATTTTTCATATTTATATTCTAAATATATATTATATAAAAATAATTTTCTATATTCTAGAAGTATTTAAATATTCATCTGAGTGATACAATCAAGGGTAACAAGTTAAAACACGTACTATAAAGAAAGCGATTATTACTTGAAATGTTAATTTACCATGGAAATTATTATTAAATGGGTAGTATAATGTCATAAAGGAATCATGTATGATATCATAAATATTAATATGGTTCTGGTATAATTTAATAACATACTACGATCTTCGTACAGTAGGTTAAATGTACCCTTGACTAATGGAATGTGCAAGGTAATGGTTAATTCCACAATCTCATTATTATCCGAGATTGTTTATGTGTAAGTATTTACTGGGACATTTTTATCATCCATGTCCATTTTTCATAAAAATGATTTCAAAATGAATATTTAAAGGATTTTTGAAAGGTACTCTTTTTCAAGATCAGAATTTTAAATGTTTTAAAGATTTATCTTTCTAAATCATTTTAATTAATATCCATGTTTTCAAAATGATTTTAATGATTTATTTATATGGTCATGAATGTTTTGAAATGATAAATCTTTTCAAAAGTTTCATAGTGGTATGGGACAATTTTATTCAAAAATAAATTTTAAATTACCTCCTTTATAAATGAGTGACTTTTAAATGATATTACAAAAAGGATATTTCTCTCAATAAGTTTTACTCATCATTTTCAACTATGCCAGCATACTTTGATGGATATTATTTTTGATTGAGTTTGATTTATTATAATACAATATTCCATATTGTATTGAATTAGTTATGATATGTTTGAATGTGGATGTTCTGTTTTTAAACCATTCATGGTTTATGGTTAATGTATTGACAGCTCGTACGCTAGTTTTAATATGAATGTTTATGTTATGTTTCAACTATTCATATGACGAATGATATGGACATAGTAAGTGACGTGTGGAGCCCTCTATAGATCCTCAATGCATTGGTAGGTCTAATGAGAAAATCTAGTGTATTAGAACAAGGCCATGACAAAAAATTTATTTTTAGTCCTGGCACAAGGCCTTGACTATGTGGTAATGGTGTTTGCTATTATGCATTCCTTCATAGTGAAATTAGTTATTACATGCGATTATTTGACTAGTAGAATATCTAAGTGCATGTTTATAAGGTAATTTTTCATTAATTTTTACCATATTATGTTTAAGATTATGTTTAAAAGACTTTTTTTTAGTACACATATTGCCTTAAATTTTTATAGCTTCCGCTAAATTATTTTCCCTTACTGAGCATCTGAGCTCACCCTTTTCTTATGTTTTATTTTCCCTATATTCCAAGAAGTGTATTGTGATTGATATGAAGGGTTATACTAAAGGGAAAAATGGAATTCTAAAATAACTATTGATACTGTGTTTTATGTTTCAAATTGTAATGTAAAGTTAATGTATGTAATCTATTTTCCAAGACGGCCAAACTGATCGGTCCATCGGGACTTGATTCCTTGTAATTGTGCCAATGTATTAAAATAAGGCACCGACTCTAGGTAACTAGGGTCGGGGCGTTACAGTTGGTATCAAAGGAAGTTTATAAATAAAATTGGATGCTATATTTAGATAAACATTGATTAGAGAACATATACCTAATATAGAATTTGAGGATTATTATAGAAGAAATTCCATGAATTTTGGTAATGTAGAGATTTTGTGAGTTTTCTAAGAAATGACATCCCTGTCTGGATACGAGATGGTAGAGGCGGATCTGGAACAGATGTACCTAGGGTTAAAACCCGAAAACACCACTTTGAGCTAGACTCGAATAGGAATTGGTGCACGACAATGGGACCTACTGCACTCTCAGTTACGACACTCCCAGGGGATATGATTAGGATAATTCTCATTTTAATTACAAATTATTATGATGTATTAATGAGTATATACTTCCTCAATGAAAACATATTTATGATTAGGTATTATATCCTTAAATTGTTCAATTTACATTTGGTATTTTACAAGTTTCGAATTATTCATTGCAATTCATAAACTGACCTAGTTTATGCCATTGTATAGTAATGGTGCCCAGTAGAAGGAATGTGAACTCCAGCAATACGTATGATCCAAAGAGTAAGAAGTAACATATCTTTCATGGTATTAAGATCACATTTAGAGTGTAAATAGTCTCCCATGTATTCTCAACATATTAAGAAATTGTATCTTGTGTTAAAAGATAAGTAAATAAGTATCTGAATCCTATGGCTTTGAAGAGAAGCCAGACAAGAAAAGGATGGTAGAAAGAAATATAGATAAAGGGAATGAATTATTTTCCAATATGTGATAAATGTGGAGTGAATCACCTTGGTAAATGATTGAAGGTAATAAGAGTTTGTTATAAGTGTGAAGGAAGAATGTAACACCCCGAGATTTTATGAAAAATATTTTTTTTAATTTCATTAATGTCTTGTGTTGTACGCTACACCAAAAGAAGCTTTCACAACAAGCATCCTTGACTTTCCTTCCATTACACACAATCGCGACCTTCCACGATAGCGTGTGTCGTACGCAACACCAAGTTTCGCTAAACAACGATATGCTATTAAGATATTATTAAAACTAGCCGTTATGAATAGTAATAACCACTTTTTGAAATTTTGTAAATTTTATTTTTTAAAATGGACTTCATTTATGGATTAGGAGTATCGAATTTAGCCTAAGGTGAAATTTTGGTAATTTTCGGATAACTTTCATATTTTGATGAATAGTGGAAATTACTAAATTTTAATTAAAAACAACTTTTTCAATCGAAATAATTAATAGTTATAAATTATTAATTTGAGTGGTTTTAAAGTATATTTAGAATATATTTTTACAATTTAATACAATGTTGGACATTGGATGTAATTTCACATTTAAACTAGACATAAACAAGTGTCAATCTTTTGATAGATATTGTTTCTTAAAAACACGCTATTTGTTTTAACAGCGGGATTTAATTATAAAATTAATTAATGAAACTTTTATGTTATGAATTTGGTAAAATAGACTTCATTTTTGAATTCGGAATATGAAATATAGCTTGGGATGAAATTTTGGCATTGTTCTGAAAAACATCAATTTTTGATGAATAGTGAAACTACTAAGTGGTAGGTTAAAAACTGAATTTTTGCATAAAACTTAATTTTACCGCTTCTGTGAATGGAATTTCAAAAATCCGAGAGACACGGTTAATATCAAGGACTAAAATGTGGTTCAATGAGATGAAAATAATTTTTTGGTGAATAGTAACTTTTTACTTTTTTTACCACGGTTAATAGTAAATAGGGTAACTAAGGGTAAATATGATATTAATATTACCCTAACACATGTACTAATTCTACTGGACAAGTGTAATTCGACCAAAAACAAACTTAGGAATAAAATATGACCATTTAGGCCCACTTGGATTAGATTAGGACATTTATTATTAATTTATTTAAAGAAGGGTTAAAATAGTTAAAATCAAAGTTTAATAAGTAAATCATTTTTACTATGGGGTTATACATAAGATAAATTCGACTATAAATATTCATTAGAAAGATAAAAAGCTTTCCTACATGATGGTATTTTATTTGTAATTTTTAGACATCAAATAATATAATTTATTTATGACACAATGATGATGTAGTAATTATCTTATTAATGAAATATTGACGTAATTGATAATATAAATACCAAAATAAATGTAATTTAAGACTTTTTATGAATTCCACTAATTTTATAGGTTACTATGATATATTAGTGTTGATTTAATCAACTTGGTTCGAACATATAATTCTGTTATGACTTTCACAAAAATCATATATCAAATAGTGTCAAAATTGACACAAAATAGTTTTTAAATCAAATATTATATTATTAATTGTTATTTTATTCCTAAAAATCTAAGGTTCGGCCAAATGACTTAGATAAGGATATATGTATTAATAATATACAATTTGGGGTTCGTTTGGCATGTTATAGTAAGTGTATTAACCATATAGTGAAAGAAAACAAAAAGACACGGTAAAAGTTAAATTATTTAACTTAGAGTTAAATCTAATTGATAAGGTTAAAATAATACCCTAAACTTGTCTAAATCCTATTGGTTGATAGTATTTCGACCCATCCCCACTTTATCTTTGAAGTAAGACCCTTTGGAACCATTATAAACCGATTTTGACTTTAATATAAAATAATATTTTGAGATATTCCTAAGGTGCCCCTCTCCTCCCTTATAAAAGGGCACCTCCTCCCCCTCCTCCTCACACCAATTTGAGCACTCAAGCTCGGCCAACCCCTGCCAAAATCTCTTCTACACTTCCCTAGCAACATCCTAGAGGTTCTGGTCTTCCTCAAAGATCAATTCTAGTGCCCTAAGAGGAGGTCTCAAAGAGGCACTTCAAAGAAGAGGTAATTACCGTTACAAATTCTTTCATCTTTATTTCTTCTTCCACTTCTTCTTCTTAGGTTGTTTCATTATGAAGTAATAACATAAGTATCACTCATATACTGATATGTTATTATAAGTATGAAACAACCCTATTTCACCATATATCCATCCTACGGAAAAAGAAATCACCGCGCGTGCGTACGTACGGAATACCGTCTCCACGCCGTGGTGTAATCTATTTTCCATCACCACCTTACATGGATGGGTATAACGGTGTAAAGAATAACTATACATAGTTATTACAACATCATATTGATTCTGATATATTGTATAATACACTCCAATTCAATTCAATATTTATAGAAATGATATCATCGCTCGTGCGTACGTACGGACTACCGTCTCCACGACGCGATGAGATTCATTCTCCATGTTAACCATTTAAAGAATGATTATAAAGTATATATAAGAAATAATAATGAAATATATGACATTATAAAGCTACTGGATTTATGTATATATATATATATGTATGTCATCTACTTACTTCCATTTCAATACAATAAGGAAAGTAAAACAGCGTTCATGCGTACGTACGGACTACCATCTCCATGAACGGTGTTTTTCATCTATCTATTATATATATATATATACTGAATATATATGATATATAAATCATATTTTATATTCTGGAAGTAAGTAAATCATGATATAAGTAATAGTGATGTCAAGAACAACAAGTCAAAACACCTAAGATAAATGAAACGATTTTACCCAAAATGCTTCTTTAACATTGAATTTACAAAAGAACGGGTAATATAATGTCATAAGTGAACCATATATGATATCATAACAATTAATATGATTCTGTAATAAGTCAATAACATGATTTAAATCATTATACAGGAGGTTCGGACACTTACAAAGCAAGTCGGACCTAAGGTAAGGGAAATATCACAATCTCATTTTTATCCGAGATTGTTTATTCGTAAGTATTTACTGGGGTGTATTTTATCATCCACGTCCATGTTCCTTCAATATGTAATATTGTTTCCATCCACTTACAATAGTTTAAATCCAATTTTACTCTTCGGTGAGTTTTTAGTAAAGAATATGAAAGGAATCTTTTGTCGCTTTTTTTCATACGAGGTACTTTTTGACTTTTCCGACAAAAGTACGAGAAGAATGTTTTTTTAACTTATACGGCACGAACAGATTTTTACGGTTTTATAAAGACTTATTTTCATGAACCTTCCTCCAAAATATTTCATGAATATTTTAAATAAAATCTTTTTCTTTTAAAATTGCATGATGTTTTGTGAAAAGAAATTGATTTTGAAGAAGAAAGGATATTTTCCTCAAGAATTCAATTCAATTGTTTTATCAAAATTATTTTCCATCTAAGATAATAAAGGGTTCTGTTTCTATCCATATTTTTTTTACATTTATTTGACTATGTTGTGATGGAATTATGTTTATGAATTCCTTTATCTTATATGAATGGTTTTATGATGTCATGTTGTTTAAGAATCCCATTTTTATTACATGGGTTATGCAATGATGTATGATTTATGATTTTGTGGCACACATAAGAAAGGATTCATTAAGAGATGGGTGGGACCTATATCTCCCTCCAATGCATTGGGTAAAGATTTTATATCTCATGAGATAGACATGGCTGGAATGGTAGGTTATACCGGTTCAGTGAAACAGGACTGAAACAAGGATTACTCGATTCAGAAAGGGACTTTGTCCACTATGATAGTCTTGGCAATGAGTCTTGACTAACAAGAAATGATTCTCTATGATTATGTGTGTATGCCACAATAAGTAATGTTTTAAGTTATGATTTCATTTCACTACTATGATTTATCCCATGTTATGAAATTATGCTCTCTTTTGCAGGTTAAGATTTCCAAAAATGTTATGTTCTTATGAAAGTTATGTGATTGATATTTCTTTTGTTTACCCTTACTGAGCATTTGAGCTCACCCTTTTATGTTTTCTTTTCCCCAGGATATAAAGAAATGTTTTAGGTAAAAAAAAGGAAGATATTTATGGGAGATGTTAAAGATCTTTCCCCACGATTAGAAGATTTTATTCCGAGTTTCCAAAGACACTAAACTATTACGATCCTTGTGTGTGTGTTTTTTGTTATGTACTAAGTATTAAGCAAATGTAATGTAATGTCCATGTACGATAAGCTTCGGGTCTCTACAGTTGGTATCAGAGGAAAGGTTTAGTCAACCTTTGGAAACTAGGATGCAAAAACATTAGTGAGATCCCTAGAGATATTTCTAAGGTATGTCTAGGGATGTCCCTAGGGATAAGAATACGTATAGGTTATAGTAATAGAATTACACTAACGATCATAGAATTAAACCTAAGATGTTGGATATTGAAGGTACTCCCCCTTTATTATGTTGTTTTCCATAGCATGATTTTTGCCTCTCACACTATTCTTTTGGGGTTTTAGACGATGGCTGGAACCCGAAGGAACCGTGTTAATACGGAATGTGATGGGCAATGCAATGATTGTTCCCCTGAGCAACCAAATGATATAGGAGCTGGAATGAAAAATCTTGTAGCCATGCTCACACAACTTTCTCAAGCTATGAATCATGCAGGACTTCCAAACGAGCAAAGGAAGGAGCAACATTCTGTTGAATCCTTCATGAGGCAGCGTCCACCTTCTTTCAGTGGATCTACTGATCCATTAGTTGCTGAACAATGGATCAGTACTACTGAAAAGATATTTTCAGTTCTTCAATGTTCTGAACATGATAAAGTCATCTTAGCAGTATATCGTTTGGAAGGTGAAGCTGATCAATGGTGGAATCTTATCAAGAATACGAGGCCAAGAGATGAAATTGAGTCCATGGAATGGGACGAGTTCAAGAACTTATTTTTCAATAAGTACTTCCCTCGTATTCTTCGAACAAAGATGGAGAAAGAGTTTCTTGAACTGAAGCAAAGGGACGATGAATCTGTTGGTACCTATGAAGCAAATTTTACAAGACTTGCAAGGTATGCTTCTGGAATTATCATCCAACCTGAAAGTAAAGTTGATCGATTTTTCAGTGGCTTAAAACCAAGTCTTCGAAGGGCATTAGCTATAAGAGACTTCAGTAGCTATGAAGAAATTGTGCGTTGTGCTATCAAGGTAGAAATGGAATTTGGTGTTACATATCCATCCCATGGTTTTGACAATAAACGAAAGATGGAGTTCAAGGAGAAATCTCAAAATAATGGTGAAAAGAAGATGAATGTTTCCTTATGTACAAAGTGTGGAAAGAAGCATGGTGGAGATTGTCTTAAAGGGACTAGAAAATGTTTTAAGTGTGGAAAAGAAGGTCATCGAGCAGCTGAGTGTCGAAGTAATGGAAAAAGGGTTTCTAATAATGTGAATAAAGCAAACACTGCAGAGAACGCACCGCCAACACTTCAATGCTTCAAGTGCAAGGAAATGGGGCATTATGCTAATAAATGCCCTAATCCAAGGGTTAGTGATGATCAACATGAGCAACCACTGAAGGCAAAGGACAAAGGGAAATCACATGCGATCACTATTGGCAATGTTGAATATGACAACGATGTGGTGGAATGATTAAGTGTTTATGTAATGGGATTCCAAAATAATGTTGTATCATTGCGTATTGCAATATTTATTGAGGTGGTATTCAAAGTGATTGAGATATTTTTGGAAATAAGATGATATTCGCATAATGAAGACGAGAAAATGAAATGTTTAATAGTATTCATGAGCTCATGATTGATATAAGGACTAAGTGATATCATGGTTTGAGTATATAGAATTTTGAGGATTTTGGTCTGTGGAAAGTGTTAACTTTTAACTGCACTCATGTTTTCACTAAGGTATTCAAGAGAATACACGATTAAGGAATTTGAGTGTTTGGAATGTGACCAACAAGACATATCTTATGATATGTGGGGATCAACGACAGTATTAAATCTCTGGTAATCGTTGTCACTATATTATGAGAGTGGACTGCAGTATTATGTATAAGCCTAAAGATTAGACTGGATTATGTTGGACATAAGTTATTATTGTTTAAGGATAGAAGATTTTCGATATTATTGATGGGATGTTATAGTAACGTAGTTTTAGAAAAAGGGACAACCTGCAGGACGGGCGACAGCCCATCGCTCCGGACAAGGTTGTAGGAATCGAACCCACAACCGAAGTGCGACTGGCCTTTATCGCCTACCACTAGCCTACAGGAAGTCCCTGTTTAGTAGAAACTAGTTTTATTATATTAAGCAGTATGATATATGAAGTATAAGTCCATTTTAGGAACCATATGTGATTAATCTCACTATAGAATGACTTATGTATATTTAATAACTTTTTCTAACCTTTTGTTTGTGACAGATGGAATGACCCATCATTCTATCACATAATCTTCTAACACTTCACAAATAACAAATTCAACTTCATTTATTTAAGAGATGAAGTGGAAATTGTTCAAGGCACGAACAATAGTGAGATTGTACAAAAATAAAGTAAGTATTTATTCTAATTCAAATTCTTCAACTTTAGGGAAAAGATCTTGAAAACCAAAAATGTTGTCCTAGTGCTCTTATATCTGATTAATCAGATGGTACCTTAGATCGTCACAAATTTATAGATTTGTGATTGTTGGCTTTTCCATAGCCATGTTCTCTACCACTCTCCATCAGAACATGATTGTTAGATTTCTCTTCCATATCCATATTTTCACCTATGTGGAAACCCAGTGATTAGTTTATTTGGGTAACCGTTACGTTTCATACTTTTGTTTTTAAAGATTGGTTTTGGTATTCCTTTTTACGATGTGGGTTTCTATTAAATAAACTTTCGAGTAGTAAACCATTTATAACCCCGACGAATTTCGAGGGCGAAATTCATTTTAAGGGGGGTAGAATGTAACACCCCGAGATTTTATGAAAAATATTTTTTTTAATTTCATTAATGTCTTGTGTTGTACACTACACCAAAAGAAGCTTTCACAACAAGCATCCTTGACTTTCCTTCCATTACACACAATCGCGACCTTCCACGATAGCTTGTGTCGTACGCAACACCAAGTTTCGCTAAACAACGATATGCTATTAAGATATTATTAAAACTAGCCATTATGAATAGTAATAACCACTTTTTGAAATTTTGTAAATTTTATTTTTCAAAATTGACTTCATTTATGGATTAGGAGTATCGAATTTAGCCTAAGGTGAAATTTTGGTAATTTTCGGATAACTTTCATATTTTGATGAATAGTGGAAATTACTAAATTTTAATTAAAAACAACTTTTTCAATCGAAATAATTAATAGTTATAAATTATTAATTTGAGTGGTTTTAAAGTATATTTAGAATATATTTTTACAATTTAATACAATGTTGGACATTGGATGTAATTTCACATTTAAACTAGACATAAACAAGTGTCAATCTTTTGATAGATATTGTTTCTTAAAAACACGCTATTTGTTTTAACAGCGGGATTTAATTATAAAATTAATTAATGCAACTTTTATGTTATGAATTTGGTAAAATAGACTTCATTTTTGAATTCGGAATATGAAATATAGCTTGGGATGAAATTTTGGCATTGTTCTGAAAAACATCAATTTTTGATGAATAGTGAAACTACTAAGTGGTAGGTTAAAAACTGAATTTTTGCATAAAACTTAATTTTACCGCTTCTGTGAATGGAATTTCAAAAATCCGAGAGACACGGTTAATATCAAGGACTAAAATGTGGTTCAATGAGATGAAAATAATTTTTTGGTGAATAGTAACTTTTTACTTTTTTTACCACGGTTAATAGTAAATACGGTAACTAAGGGTAAATATGATATTAATATTACCCTAACACATGTCCTAATTCTATTGGACAAGTGTAATTCGACCAAAAACAAACTTAGGATTAAAATATGACCATTTAGGCCCACTTGGATTAGATTAGGACATTTATTATTAATTTATTTAAAGAAGGGTTAAAATAGTTAAAATCAAAGTTTAATAAGTAAATCATTTTTAATATGGGGTTATACATAAGATAAATTCGACTATAAATATTCATTAGAAATCTAAAAAGATTTCCTACATGATTGTATTTTATTTGTAATTTTTAGACATCAAATAATATAATTTATTTATGACACAAAGATGATGTAGTAATTATCTTATTAATGAAATATTGACATAATTGATAATATAAATACCAAAATAAATGTAATTTAAGACTTTTTATGAATTCCACTAATTTTCTAGGTTACTATGATATATTAGTGTTGATTTAATCAACTTGGTTCGAACATATAATTCTGTTATGACTTTCACAAAAATCATATATCAAATAGTGTCAAAATTGACACAAAATAGTTTTTAAATCAAATATTATATTATTAATTGTTATTTTATTCCTAAAAATCTAAGGTTCGGCCAAATGACTTAGATAAGGATATATGTATTAATAATATACAATTTGGGGTTCGTTTGGCATGTTATAGTAAGTGTATTAACCATATAGTGAAAGAAAACAAAAAGACACGGTAAAAGTTAAATTATTTAACTTAGAGTTAAATCTAATTGATAAGGTTAAAATAATACCCTAAACTTGTCTAAATCTTATTGGATGATAGGATTTCGACCCATCCCCACTTTATCTTTGAAATAAGACCCTTTGGAACCATTATAAACCGATTTTTACTTTAATATAAAATAATATTTTGAGATATTCCTAAGGTGCCCCTCTCCTCCCTTATAAAAGGGCACCTCCTCCCCCTCCTCCTCACACCAATTTGAGCACTCAAGCTCGGCCAACCCCTGCCAAAATCTCTTCTCCACTTCCCTAGAAACATCCTAGAGGTTCTGGTCTTCCTCAAAGATCAATTCTAGTGCCCTAAGAGGAGGTCTCAAAGAGGCACTTCAAAGAAGAGGTAATTACCGTTACCAATTCTTTCATCTTTATTTCTTCTTCCACTTCTTCTTCTTAGGTTGTTTCATTATGAAGTAATAACATCAGTATCACTCATATACTGATATGTTATTATAAGTATGAAACAACCCTATTTCACCATATATCCATCCTACGGAAAAAGAAATCACCGCGCGTGCGTACGTACGGAATACCGTCTCCACGCCGTGGTGTAATCTATTTTCCATCACCACCTTACATGGATGGGTATAATGGTGTAAAGAATAACTATACATAGTTATTAAAACATCATATTGATTCTGATATATTGTATAATACACTCCAATTCAATTCAATATTTATAGAAATGATATCATCGCTCGTGCGTACGTACGGACTACCGTCTCCACGACGCGATGAGATTCATTCTCCATGTTAACCATTTAAAGAATGATTATAAAGTATATATAAGAAATAATAATGAAATATATGACATTATAAAGCTACTGGATTTATGTATATATATATATATGTATGTCATCTACTTACTTCCATTTCAATACAATAAGGAAAGTAAAACAGCGTTCATGCGTACGTACGGACTACCGTCTCCATGAACGGTGTTTTTCATCTATCTATTATATATATATATATACTGAATATATATGATATATAAATCATATTTTATATTCTGGAAGTAAGTAAATCATGATATAAGTAATAGTGATGTCAAGAACAACAAGTCAAAACACCTAAGATAAATGAAACGATTTTACCCAAAACGCTTCTTTAACATGGAATTTACAAAAGAACGGGTAATATAATGTCATAAGTGAACCATATATGATATCATAACAATGAATATGATTCTGTAATAAGTCAATAACATGATTTAAATCATTATACAGGAGGTTCGGACACTTACAAAGCAAGTCGGACCTAAGGTAAGGGAAATATCACAATCTCATTTTTATCCGAGATTGTTTATTCGTAAGTATTTACTGGGGTGTATTTTATCATCCACGTCCATGTTCCTTCAATATGTAAGATTGTTTCCATCCACTTACTATAGTTTAAATCCAATTTTACACTTCGGTGAGTTTTTAGTAAAGAATATGAAAGGAATCTTTTGTCGCTTTTTTTCATACGAGGTACTTTTTGACTTTTCCGACAAAAGTACGAGAAGAATGTTTTTTTTTAACTTATACGGCACGAACAGATTTTTACGGTTTTATAAAGCCTTATTTTCATGAACCTTCCTCCAAAATATTTCATGAATATTTTAAATAAAATCTTTTTCTTTTAAAATTGCATGATGTTTTGTGAAAAGAAATTGATTTTGAAGAAGAAAGGATATTTTCCTCAAGAATTCAATTCAATTGTTTTATCAAAATTATTTTCCATCTAAGATAATAAAGGGTTCTGTTTCTATCCATATTTTTTTTACATTGATTTGACTATGTTGTGATGGAATTATGTTTATGAATTCCTTTATCTTATATGCATGGTTTTATGATGTCATGTTGTTTAAGAATCCCATTTTTATTACATGGGTTATGCAATGATGTATGATTTATGATTTTGTGGCACACATAAGAAAGGATTCATTAAGAGATGGGTGGGACCTATATCTCCCTCCAATGCATTGGGTAAAGATTTTATATCTCATGAGATAGACATGGCTGGAATGGTAGGTTATACCGGTTCAGTGAAACAGGACTGAAACGAGGATTACTCGATTCAGAAAGGGACTTTGTCCACTAAGATAGTCTTGGCAATGAGTCTTGACTAACAAGAAATGATTCTCTATGATTATGTGTGTATGCCACAATAAGTAATGTTTTAAGTTATGATTTCATTTCACTACTATGATTTATCCCATGTTATGAAATTATGCTCTCTTTTGCAGGTTAAGATTTCCAAAAAATGTTATGTTCTTATGAAAGTTATGTGATTGATATTTCTTTTGTTTACCCTTACTGAGCATTTGAGCTCACCCTTTTATGTTTTCTTTTCCCCAGGATATAAAGAAATGTTTTAGGTAAAAAAAAGGAAGATCTTTATGGGAGATGTTGAAGATCTTTCCCCACGATTAGAAGATTTTATTCCGAGTTTCCAAAGACACTAAACTATTACGATCCTTGTGTGTGTGTTTTTTGTTATGTACTAAGTATTCCGCAAATGTAATGTAATGTCCATGTACGATAAGCTTTGGGTCTTTACAAAGAAGGACTCCAAGTATGTGATTTCAATGGTAAGAAAATGTTTTCAAATGTAAAATTCTTCTTCTACAAGGCATTGAGACACTATGCAAATCAATGTCCCATTCATAAGAGTATACCGCAAATGATTTTATTGGATAATAATAAAGTTATGATACTACCTAAAATGAAGATGAATGGCGGGTGTTCTTATGTTGTTATTATAGAATTACTTCATTTGAGTGTTGTATCAACAATATACTGGTTACATGAATTATATAGATAAATAAGGATTGTACTGCAGTACCATTTCATTGGGAATTTGAGATTATATAGTCCTGATACTAAGGTAGTAGTTTTTTAATAAGTGATGATTGATTTTTCTAATTCAGGATGTTTTAGTGTTGTAAAAGAATACACGATGAAGGCGTTTGCATGTTATTACTTTGAAAAAAGGATCCTCATTATATTTAACTTCCATATAAACTTTGGACTGAGAGTTTGGATATAAATATATTGGATAATTCTAAAGGTTGGAATGGATTAAGTTTAATATTGTATACTATTGTTATGGTTATTTTTGGATTTCTATAAAAAGGACAACCCGGTGGTCGTGCAGCAACCCATCACGTCTGGCAAGGCCGCGAGACTTGAACCCACAACCGAAGGGAGGCAAGTGTGTATCACCTATCGTTGACCCACGTGATTTACTAGATTGAGTAATTTAGTTTTTTAAAGGGTCTGGTATGTGAATTATAAATTCATTATATTTGGAACCCAATAAAATTAGGATGAATAAAATATATATTTATTATTTTTGAAATCTTTTAGAGTGAAAGATTATTTTATGGTAAGAATTAGTTGAAGGATGAAAATATACTTGTAAAATACATATATATATATTTTTCCCTCATGCTTTATGGATAAATTAATTATTAAACTTTAGGGAACGAATCTTAAAACTAAAAATGTGTTATCTTAATACCTAACATTTTGTTGAACCGATGGTATTTTAAATCAGCATAGATTGGTCGCTTTGAGACCCACAATTCAAAAATTGTTTGTGATTGATGACCTCAATAACTCCCTATAAATATTTAAATTTTTCCTCCAATTATGTGTCTCTAATTTCACCAATGTTCTCATAATCGAAATCATAATTTGGTTGTGACTTTCTAATTCCCCTTTTCCTCTTATTAAGACTAAATTTTATTAACCCAATTTCTTATGTGGGTTTTCGCAAAAAGGTATTTTCTATTTTCAACATTTTATTTTTGAATAACAATTTCAAATTGCGAGAATGAAATTTATTGAAGGAGGGAAGAATTTAGCACCCCAATATTTTGAAGTACGTTATTTCATCAAAGTAATTCAATAACTTTCACTATATGCAACATCGAGTTCAAGCGCACCAAAACATACCAAAGTAGCCGTTCAAATGCAGTTATGAATAGTATTAACTGAATTTTTAACTTTATATAATCTTTATAATTTTAGAATCCATATTATGAGATTCTTCGACATAATGTGTGAACAAATACATTTTTCAGATAAAAGAATTATTTTTCAAAAAAATAAAATTTTACCGCCTTTTAATGGCCAACCATTTTTAAATCCAATATTTGAAAATTTTATATATTCAATTTGAATAAATAAACTTCTTCTTTATAATCATGACATAATAATTTAGTTTCAATAAAATTTTGGTGTTTTTTGGATAAAGTTCATGCTTGGGTGAATAGTGAAAAATAATATATTTTAACTGAAAACAACTTTTTCAATCAAAATAATTTATAGTGTGAAATTATACATTTTAATGTTTTGGAAGTATAATTAGATTATATTTTTACCCTTTAATCAAATGTTGGTCATTGGAATTAATTTCACATTGAAATTATACATAAAAAGTGTCAATCTTTTGATAGTTACTGTTTCTTAAACACACTACATGTTTTTACAACAAGAATTAATTTTAAATTAATAAATACAACTTATATGTTTTGAATTTGTCAAAATAGAATTAATTATTGGATTTTTAATATCTAAATTATCCTAAGGTGATGTTTTGGTATTTTTCTGAAAACATTCAATTTTTTATGATTAGTGAAAAAACACTGAGTTATCGTTTAAAATCAAATTTTTTATTTAAATAACTATTTATTTTAATTAAATTTAGTTTAGGTAAAAATAGATACAAAATACCTATATAATTTCATTGTAATTCATTGGAGTCAATTTATAATATTTTTTTATATATAAAATTTTTTATCGAACTTTTACCGTCTTTTACCTACCTCCTAGGAGCATTTGCAAATTTACATAAAACATAATTTTACCGCTTCTGTGAGTTGAAATTCAAAAATGAGAGAGACATGGATAATATCGAGGAGTAAAATGTGGTTCATTAAGATAAAAATAATTTTTGGTGAATAATAACTTTTTACTTTTATTTACCACTGTTAAAAGTTAATAGGGTAATTAAGGGTAAGAATGATATTTTTATTACCCTAACACATGTCCTAATTATATTTGATAAGTGTAATTCGACCAAAAATAACCTTAGGAATAAAATATGACCCTTTATGCCCACTTGTATTAGATTAAGACATTTATTATTATTTTGTTTAAAGAAGAGTTAAAAAGGTTAAAATAAATGTTTAATGACTAAACCATTTTTAATATAGGTTTATACATAAGATAAATTAGACGATAAATATTAATTATAAATATAAAAATATTTCCTACATAATGGTATTTTATTTATAATTTTTATATATTAATTAATTAAATTTATGAATGACACAATGATGATGCAGTAATTACCTTATTAGTGAAAGAATCAAATAAATGGTATTATAAATATAAAAATAAATATAGTTTCAAATTTTTATGACATCCACGAATTTTCTAGGTGAATATGACATTTTAGGATTTATTCAAGGTATTTTTTTGAAGTAATCATGTATTTTTTATTTTTACAAAAAACAAATACCAAATAGTGTCAAAATTGACATAAAATAGTTTTAAACCAAATATTATATAATTAATTGTTATAATGATCCTAAAAATAGAATTTTTTCCAAAAATGTTATTTAATAATATATATGACATTATAGAACCAATTGGTGTTCGATTTTCAGTATATAGAATGTTTATTAACCATATAGTGTAAGAATACAAGAAGACACAGTAAACAATAAATTATTTAACTTAGAGTTAAATCTAAATGATAAGGTTAAAATGGTAACCTAAAATTGTATAAAACCTATTGGTTGAGTTGTTTTAGACCCATACCCACCATAGACTTTAAATACGTCATTTTTAGCCATTCTAAACAGAAAATTATTTTATTATAAAATAATATTTTATGTTTTTTCTAAGGTTCCCCTCACCCCTCTTATACAAGGAACATCCCCATTCTCTCTAATTCACACCATATAATCCTTTTGGCTCGGCCAAACTCTACGCAAATACTCTCTAAATAATCCTCACTTCATCCTAGAGGCCCTACTTTAGTCATAAAGCCAACTTATGGAGCCCTTTTGATCAAATCAAAAGGAAGAACCTGAAGAAGATGTAATAATTTCACCACCCTCTTTCAAGTTCTTTTCTTCTTCAACTTATTCTTTTTTTGTTATTTCTATTCTAAAATAATAAGAAAATTATCTTATATATGTTTTGATGTTATTATAAATATGGAGCAACTATATTAATTATTCTATCCATGTTAAGAATGATAATGTCACCATGCATGCGTACGTACGACTTACCGTCTCCATGATGTGGTGTAATTTGTTATTCCACACTATGTTATTTGGATGGATATAATGATGAGTAATATGTATATAAATAATTAAAATCAAATTAAAATGTATATTTAAAATTAATATACCATCCAATTCCACACCATTAAGGAAATGATATTATTGCTCGTGTGTACGTATGGATTACCGTCTCCATGATGCGATGAGATTCATTTCCACGTTCACCATTCATCCATGATTATAAAAATATATATTACTAATAAGTAAGTAATATATGTCATAATAATGATAATATATATATATATATATAAGTACTTACATATATCTTATTCACATAGTTCCGTTCAATACGATATGAAAATGGAAACAACTTTATGCGTACGTACAGACTACCGTCTCCATAAACGGTGCTTTTCATTTAATATATATATGTCTATTATAAATATTTATATTCTAAATATATATGATATATAAATATCATTTTATATTTTGGATGTATTTAAATATTCATCTTAGTGATACAATCAAGAGTAACAAGTTAAAACACGTACGATAAAGAAAGCGATTATTACCTGAAATGTTAATTTAACATTGAAATTATTATTAAATGGGTTGTATAATGTCATAACTGAATCATTTATGATATCATAAATATTAATATGGTAATGGTATAATTTAATAACATAATACGATCTTCATACAGGAGGATAAACATTCCCACGACTAATGGAAAGTGCAAGGTAATGGTTAATTCCTCAATCTCATTATTATCTGAGATTGTTTATGTGTAAGTATTTACTGGGACATTTTTATCTTCCATATCCATTTTTCGTAAAAATGATTTCAAAATGAATATTTTAATGGTTTTTTAAAGGTACTCTTTATCAAGATCAGATTTTTAAATGTTCTAAAGATTTATCTTTCTAAATCTTTTTAATTAATGTATATGTTTTAAAATTTATTGTAAGGATTTATTTATATGGTCATGAATGTTTTGAAATGATAATTCTTTTCAAAATATTCAAAGTGGTATGGGACAATTAGATTAAAAAATCTCTTTTAAATTACTTCCTTTATAAATGTGTGACTTTTAAATGATTTTACAAAAAGGATATGTCTCTCAAAAAGTTTTACTCATCCTTTTAAACTATGTCACCATCCTTTACGGGATATTTTTTTTGATTGAGGTTGATTTAATATAATAAAATATTCCATATTGTTTTGAATGAGTTATGATATGTTTGACTATGGATGTTATATTTTTTATCCATTCAACGTTTATGGCTAATGTATTGATATTTCGTTTTCTAGTTTTAATTCGAATGTTTATGTTATGTTTAAACTATTCATATAAGGAATGCAATGGAATTATTAAGTGACAGGTGGATCCCGCTATAGCTCATCGATGCATCGGTAGGTCTCATGAGACAAACTGGTGTCTTGGAATAAGGCCTTGGAAATTTTTTTATTTGTAGTCATGGCACGAGGCCCTGACTATGTGGTAATGATGTCTGGTATTATGCATTCCCTCATTGTGAAATTAGTTATTACATGTGATTATTTTATTAGTTGAATATCCATGTTCATTTTTATATGGTAATGTTTCATTTATTTTTACCATATTATGTTCAAGTTTATGTTTAAAAGTATTTTGTTTTTATTACATATCTTGCCTTAAAATTTTATAGCTTCTGCAAAATTATTTACCCTTACTGATCATCTATGCTCACCCCTTTCTTATGTTTTATTTTCCCCGGATACCAAGAAGTGTATTATGATTGATATGCAGGGTTAAGCTAAAGGGAAAAATGTAATTATCATAGAACTATCTATGATGTGTTTTATTTTTCAAATTTTAATGTAAAGTTAATGTATGTAATCTATTTTCGAAGACTTATAAACTGATCGGTCCTTCGGGACTTGATTCCTTGTAATTGTGCCAATGTATTAAAATAATGCACCGACTCTAGGTAACTGGGGTCGGGGCGTTACAACCCATCTCTAACATATATAGATATTACATATCATTGAGGAATATCCATATATATCCCAAATCAAAAATCCCCAAAACCATAAAATATTAGTGAATATAGAGACTAAATACACAAACATCTTATTTAAGGAAAATCTCCATCATCTCAAAAATATTTATTTTTAAAGGTTCCCATAAAAAGTGATCACACTTAAATACTTCCATTAAAATGGGAGGAAAGATATCATTAGAAAGGGTTATCTTAGATTCTATATAAGGGTATACATGTCAGGTATCAATCCTAAAAAAGGAATAAGAGGTTCATAATGGTATGATAACATTACCAAGTTCAAGTATCAATAAAAAATATTCAAACCTATAAAAAATTATATTTAAAAATCCAAGATAAAATCATATTCATAAGAATGATCAATATGGGTTTCAAAGAAGTAATCATCAATGAAGAGTCAAAACATAGTCATGTGGAAACAAAAGAAAATGAAATCATAATCTTGTGAACATATATATTCATAATCACGTCCATGCATAATATTGTGATTATATCTTGAAGTAATCACACACACACATAGAAATTCGAACAAATTTAATTACCGTTATGTCCATCCATAATCTGGTGGGAATATATTGAATCAATTATAACAACACATCAATATATGATCAAATATATTTGAAATCAAGTCAACATTTACCCTCATCATCCCATGAGAAATCAAGATCACATTACCCAATGCGTTTTAGGTCTATAATGAACCCATTAGTCATATAATCATCGATTCATATCTATCCCACATAGTTGGGAAAACTTTTACCATTTAATCATTGCTTAACCTAACAAAAATCAAACATGTTTCATAAATATTTCCTCATCGTAATAATACCAAACCATATAAAGAATATGGGTGTTGTCATTAAATCATTCCCCCAATGAATCATAAGTAACTAAAGAGGTTGTTTTCAAATATGAAAACAATATTAAAATATAAATAAATCATTTCATGATGAAAATAATATTTTAATTTATTAAATGAATTACATAAAATATTAAAAATTCAAGATTATTTGGAATAAAATTTTCTTTCAATCAAAACATTGAATCATTTATTGTAATATTCGAATACAATATTAGTCACGATGGTGTGAAAATATATTCATGTGATATATGGTAAACAATAATATTCTCACACCATTGGTAAAAATAAATCGTTAATAAATTGACACAAATATTCATTTTGAAAAATTTTATTGAAAGTAAAATATGTGTAAAAATGACTTTATAAATCATTTTATAGTACTAATTAAATTCTATAAAATGTTAAAAATAAAATATTAACTTGGATGAAAAATATTCTTGAACTAAGAAGAAATAAAGATAGTTTTTCTTAAAAACATTTCTCGATCAATTCAAGTACCCAAAAAAAGGAAAATAATAATATTACCAAAAAATAATATGAATAACTATTGGATAAAAAGATATTGGGTTTAAAGGACCAGATGTGTATAATCACCTTCAATGAAAATTTTGAATAGATAATCCTGAAATGAAACGGGATCTAACATAAATCCCATACCTCTATTTTTTTCATGCTTCATACGCATTCAAACCTTATGTACAATTAATATTTATTTATTTTAATTATTTTCTAGAAACATATTCATGAATAAATTAGTTTTTACCAATCCTTTATAATTTTTAATTATTCTTTTATTAATAATTCATCTATAAAATGGATATTTAGGGGAAAACCTATCCATTTTAGATGTGTGTTTCAGTTTGATGGATCTAGTAATAGCACCTAGATCATGAGTTCATAATAGAAATAATATTAATTGTGACAAACGTATCATATTTATTCAATAGACACTTTTTTATAGTTATTCATATTAAGATACAATGAAAAATGATGAACATCACTATGTGGAGACAATAGTGTGTATGCTCTCACAAGTGATGTATCTACTTTTTGATGAGTGGAATGAAAGAAGTATAAGTAATAATTAAAATTTATAAAATAATCATTAAACCATAAATATTATATATATACATCAAATTAATCTTTTTTACAATACTTGTAATGTTGAAATAAAAAATAGATCAAATTGCTTCGTGGAGGTTGTAATCCAAATGTACGTATAAGAGCTGCAATCATATTATAAGTATGGGATGGTAAAAATGATGTAGAGTTAGAATAATTGTGATATTAATATGAGGGTGAGGGGGTTAATTAGTTATTTGTTTTATGTTTTTATGATTTTCCATTTATATCCAATCTTTTTGTCCATATAAATCCTTGATCCACTCTTATCATTTCTCTCAACCTCACCTTGAATTATACAATAAACGAAAGTTCTAAACATAGTATTTTACATTGTTTGGTCTCAATGTGAGCCTACTCCTTTCAATGATAGTTAATCCCCCACCGAATAATGATTCTCCATGAAATCAACCAATTATAATAACCAATATAGAGTCACATTATATTCAGAGTTTTAGTCCATAAAAGAGGATCTTTAGACTACTTCACATAGTTTTACATGAGTCCAAACTAGCCTTCACTCTCTTGAGTCACACAAGAAGATATTTACAATTATTTAAATAATCTTTTATTTCTTTATATCATGATCCACTATATGATTTTATCTTGCCCCACCCGGAAACTTCAACACTAGTAAATTTTTACCTTCCTCTAAGATCTTTTTGTATTTTACATTCACATGTACACCTGTTTAAATATGTTTTTAGGATTTTGGTCTTACTATAAAAATTATGATCACCCATGTATGATAAGTTACCATAATTAAATAGTTAATAGGTATATATTCTTCCTTTTTTTGATAAATTAATGGACACACATGGAAATGTATAAGAGATATATACACTTTAATATTATTTAATGCATGATAGAACTTTTATAATTCCTTTAAAAATCATTATTGATATTTATTGGATTTACTCAAGATAAAATTCATTCATATGTGATATAATTCATGGTTCAATAATTTAGAATAAATTTTAGCACATGTATTATTTTTTGACTTAATTCGTTATGTGTAATCTCATTGTATTTATTATGTTTTTCCTATCTTATAGTTATAATATCTTATGTATATCAAGTTCAAATTCACTCTATTTTGACGAGTGTATTTAATGAATTTCGATGAGTATCACAACAGATTTTTTTTTAATTGTATCATCCATGAATTCACTGTTGAATAGGTATTGAACATTCAAAAAATAGATATGAACCCATGCATACACCATCTCTACCTACATCTATATTCATGTAATTAATTCATGAAAATAGTACAATAGGATCCTCAAATTCCACATTCATGTATATCAAACAATATTACGTTTTCCTTTTTTTGTACACTAGATAGATACATAATATCTCAATAATTTACATAAACATGGATATCTTCATATATCCCTATAGAGTATTTATTCTTAGTGTAACCCTAATTTATTATTAAAACATGAAATAAAATATATAAATTACATCCATTTCATAACATATCTTGAATTCTATATCTCCTTTTCCTGAAACTAGTTCTTATTCGTGTACTATTTCTATCATGAAATTGATATACTCAAAATCATGAATGGAAAAAACTAAAAAAGGCTCATACAACCATCAGTATTTATAATTGAGTATAAATACCTCAACTTTGTTCCTCTATAGAATTTGAGGCCAAAGAAATATTTATGTCTATCAATGATTTTTAATTTCTAAATATATGGGTGTCTGAAATATTTTCACAATGGTGTCATTAGTTTTCTTTGGCATCATACGATGATGGAAAAAATGTTATCACAACTTATCTAAGATACATTTTTCAATTCATAATGAATTTATCATGTTCATGTGATTTTAATCACATGGTTAATTATTTTTTATGCATTAACAAATCCATTCACTCAGATATCCTTCTACAATTTCGTTTTTTATGTATCCATATCTAATCCTTTGAAATATTTCCAACATGTACATTAATGATTGCAAACATTACATCCAATATTCTTAATCATTAAAAGTAAATCCTGTTTTCATAGGATTATAATGGTGGTCCATTCCTTGATAAAGGATCACTTATTCCAAAATATTTCCTATGTGGAATCCCTCAATAGTCTATGGAGGAAGGTGATGATGTAGAGACATTATGGTCATTAGATTTATTTAGATTGAATGGCCAAGTTATATATGTATATTTTTTATATGGGTGGATAGTTCCCATGCATCTCTTGTTCTACATAGATTTATTCCATGGGTGAGAACTAATTTATACAAAAAAATGTTCCCATTTTCCACCATGTGTTAATATGGGGTCTTCTCATACCACCGTGCCTCACTACACTATGAACCTTGGGGATAAACCCACTGTTCCTACACACCAACATGTGTTCCCATGTGTTTCTTCTTGTGTACACCCACTTACCCATGTAGGTACTCACCCATGCCTCCATACAGGCCTGGTGAGGATGTATCTCCCTCGTGGTTGAGCTAGATACCACTATAATTTTGATTTATCTAGTCCAATTATCTAGTGTGGTTGGACATATTTATTTATATATGGTCCCCTCAAAAAAGACATTCAATAATTCTATGTATTGAATTTAATATCAATAAATTATAAAACATCGTAAAAAATTCATTATGCAATTTCAAGGACTTCAGATAACCCCCCCGTAACAATAATTATATTCATTAGTGTTCATCAATTCCTATTCATCTTCATAATGTTGTAAAAAATGTTACACAATTATCACAATTCATTAACATTAAATAAAAAATCAACAATAATCCCAATGGATATGTAGAATGGTCATTAATTATGCCTCTTAAATTCATGTATTCATATAATATTCAATAAACATTGTCTATTAATAAAAAAATAAATACAATTAAAGTCCATTGGGATCAAAAATTTCCCCCTCTGGATTTTTGTTCAATACCATTAGCTAGTTCACTATAAGAATTATATTCCTTTTCTTCTCCCCCTTCCTAAAAATGAATAAAAATATTATATTATGGGTTATTTTGAAAACTCAAATAATGAATCAAATTCTTTATCAAATAAATGAGATTTTATTAAGTCAGATTGAAGTATATGTGGGATAATACAATATAAAATATAAGAGTGTTGTTACTAGACCATCAAAGATGTGTTTGAGGTATATTGATATGTGTTCCCATCCTCATTCTTCTTCAAAATATTTATTTCAAAGGATTTTATAACAAGTTAATCAAGATTCAACCCGCATCCTTATAAAAATATCACATCAAAATAGTTCGTGTTCATTGATTAATTTACCTATGCATATCATCATTATCATGATCCATCACACCACATTGAGAATTAATTTGACATAATCAATGAATATGATCATGTGTGGTGGCCATAACGTCGGTTCAATGTTTCGACCCTAATGGGAATTCACTCCATACATCATCATGGTGATCTATGTTATCTATGATGAAAATTTATTCTCCTTAAATTCCCTACATATCAATACATTAAATAAATGAAATAATATGTAACCTAATTTTTTAGAGGAAATATTTATGCAACTAGTTTCCTCTAAAACCATTATTTATCATCTTTTTCTTAGTTTCAACATTGGATGAACCTTACATCCTAGTTCTAGAAGAAAGTGTGATTGATTTTTCCTATTAAGATGAAATTTTTGATGTGGATGAATTTTACTCTTCAATTAGAAAATATTTCTTTCTAGTTATGACATCTTCTTTTTGTACTCTTCTTGGTCTAGTAGAATTATAATTCCATGTTTTATGCTATGCCAAATATTTTCACACCTTTTAAATAAAATATTTTTATGTAATCACATATAGATGACTTAAATTTTCCATTTTAAAATATCTCCACTTATTTTAATTTTTGCTAAGTTTTTTTTGATATTTCTCAATTTTTTTGAATTTTATTGTTTTTTTCTAGATATGAAAACATTATTTCTTAATGATCTCATTTTTCTTGTGATTTTCAATTATGTTTCGGGTGACTATATAGTTATTCACTTTCTAAATTCTCTTATAATTTAAATTTGTTGGAATATCACCTAGTAAGCTAACTCTTAATTTATAAGATTTGTGATATTATGGAATACAATTTCCATAAAAATAATTCAATAATTCTTATTTTTTTTGATTGTTTAGATTATTTATTTGTAACATGATTCTAATTTAGATAACATGATCTCGTATACTTGGTATAGATACCCCCTTAATTCAATCCTCATTCCTAGTAGTGACATGTTATATTATCACAGATAATATTTATGGCCTACCACTCTATGATACTAGCATTATCCTGTAAACTATAATCTTCTAGTATGGTAGTAGTTTTTATTATAAGATTGTTGTTGTTGTATTTTCATTGATTGTTGGTGTTTTTTGGGGGGCAAACCTTCTAGAAAAGTAAATCTAATATTACTTTATGGAATAATTTTTTTATTTATTTCAATAGTCCTGAATTTTTCAGTCTTATTTCTCAATAATAATCTATTAGATATAAATTTTGTGGATTGAGAATCATTAGGTATAAAATTAATCTTTTTCTATGGAATTGTCTTCTTTGTAGCTTGAGAGGATTCAACATTATGCTCTACAACTTTAATAAATTCTTATTTTATTATATTCAAATAACATTAATCTTAAAGTAACATATATTATGTCTTAGATAATTCATTCTCAATCTCAACAACTCTATCTTTAATATCAATCAACTTTTTTTAATGTTAATATATTTTTAACCTGTTTTCTCATTTTATTTAATGTATACAATTTTATTCATTCTATGTTCTTCTCTCCCAGATGGGTTTTCTTCAAATGTTTTTATCTTTATTTATATCCTAGCCACTTCTTTCTTATATTCCCTTATCTCATTATGATTTTTCTATTATTTATTAACATGTTATTTATTCTAATTTATCAATTTTATTTTTTTCCTTCATCAGTTCCATGTTATTTTCAGGAGTATATTATAGATAATATTTTAATATCCATTATTGTTCAGTTCTATCTTCACCTTCTACAGCTTTTCATTAAGATTTTTTGAATTTTCCAATTATTAAAACATTAATTCAAGATTATTTTTCATCACATATCCCATTTCTTGATGATGAATGATCATAAAATTCCCAACCCATCATATTTATTCTATTTTACAAGAAAACATATTATTTTTCTTATTAATTTTTATTTTTTTTATTTTTCATAGATTTTATATTAAATTAGCCACCCTCCTCATTAGTTATGGTAAAACTATATTTATTATTTTGATAGTCATATGAAAAATTTCCAACCCCATTATAGTGGAAGAAAATTTTAAGACTATTTCATTTTACACCTTTATCATTGTAATACTTTTTTTAAATATGGCCTTTATTTGACTGAAATCTTTCTCAACATATTTATATTCAAAATCACCAGACTCTGGTTCTTTTACATTTTTGAATTTAAATTCTATCATGGATTCCAAATACAAATCATATTCTTCTTTTTATTAAATGTTGGTGCTTTAATCATTTCATATGATTTTAGAAATTTGGGATTTTTAACGACAGATAGATATTCTAAATCATCAAGTAAAGAAAACATTGGATTAAATATATATAGAATGTTTATCATCATGTTATTCATAATAGTTGAGTCATAAATATATTTTAAAAAACCACAAATGATACGAATAATATTTTTTACTCTTGTAAATTATTCATAAATAATCACATCATAATACATTTCTATATCCTTAAATATACATCCCCAAACATTTTATTTTTCATCCATAACTTCTATATTTCCCTCATAACCACTCCATAATTTTTCCCTAGTCTCATTAGTAGTTGGAAGTCTAATGAATTTATTCCATTCCCTCTTAGAGAGTGATGTTAGGAGATTATTCTCATCTTTTCCATCTTTTTCTAGACTCCTATATTATATAAAAGTCGTAGGATTATTGTTATAATAGGGTGTAAATACAACAAATATTGTATATATTTCCTCTAAGATGAGTGGTAGTAGGTATTGTATCATTCTATTCTTCCTCTCACGGTCTTTATTTCCATAAAATGTAAGAACACCCATACTATTTTCAAATATAATGTTCTTCATTATTTGTAGAGTGATGTATATTTCATAGGATACCTTCACTCTAATAACAATTGTAGAGACTAGATAACTGTGAGATCACCAAGAGGGGCATGGGGTTAATTAATGATACTTTTTATTATTATAAATTATCACTTTTCAGTTAAACCTCTATGAATAGTTATATACTAAATCAATTCTTTTAGTTTCTCTTATTCTCACATTTAATTATACAGTAAATTAAATTCCTAATCTTGGAATTTTATATTGTTCCATCTAAATGTGAGAATACTCATTGTTGTGCATGTTAGTACACCCCCAAAAAAAATCAACTATATAAATAAATTTGAATCCATAACACAAAGTGAAACTGTTTTCAAACACTGGAGTCCAAACAATAGAATAATTAGTTTTCTTCACATAATGTTACCAGAGTCCACCCTGGACTACACACACGTGATTCACACAAGTGGATATTTATACAAAATTATATTGTATTATAATTCTCTGATGTATGATCAAATTTAGAATTATATATTCTAACTTATGGTTTCTTCTATAATAATATATGTTTATCTTCCTCAATGGGTATTCTATATTTTACTTCCTCATGTAGACTAGATTGAGTACCTTTTCAACTTATTGTTCTTGATCAAATATTTATAATCACCTTTGAACTATCAGTTACCTTGGTGAAGTAATTCTTAGGTATATATTCTTCCTTATTTCTGATGATATATCAGCCTCACATGGATGTGGGAAATAGATAGATGAACATAAATATTATTTTATACTAGATAGATATATCACAAAATAAACTCATCTTATTTGTGAATCCTAATTGGATTTTCCCAAGAGACCCCTCCTGAATATGTGATATAATTCATGGTTCAATAATTTAGAATAAATCATATCAAATGTATTATTATTCGTAGTACACATTCAAAACATTGATATGCACTAGTTCATGACAATTATCTTACTAATGAAATATTCCTATAATTATTTCACACAAAAAGTAAAAATATATCCTCAAGTCCTTTAAAAATTATATCACACTATTTTCTATATTTCTCCTCAATTACACAAAATAGGTAAAAAAGTATATCAGTTCTTTACTCAATCATTGTTTGAATTTCAGAACTCTTGAGTGTATTTATTCTTCATATAACCCATGAGATTTATTTGATCATGAAAGAGAACCTATAAATTCTAGACTCCATATAACACAATGTGTATACAAGCTCTATTATTTAGAAAACAATAATATAACAGTGAAAGGTTTCTCTTTAGAAAACAAGAACATCAAAATCTAAATATACCGTAACAACCAAAGGATTTTCTAAGACTGAGTGTTTATAGGTGATGATCAATACATTTACTTATTTCCTTCACCATCTTAGATGATTGAGAATGATTTTTTGAGTACTAGTTATTTTGAATTCCAAACGATAATGATATTTGAAATATTCTCATGAAGGTATCATTATTTTTATCTAGAATCATATAACACTAAAAACTGTGGAATCCCATCTTATTTGGAATTATGTTTTCTATTTGTAGAGAATTTATCATGTTCACGGAATTATGATCACGTGCCTCAAGAATTTTAGAATATCAAACTCTCCCATGCCCCAAATGGCCATCAGAAACATCATTTCTCATTTGGCTAATGCTCAACCATAAAAATATTAAATTCATTCAAAACATATATTGAAAGTATTACATGACATCTTTATTATCTATAGAATTAATTTATGTCGGCTTTAGATAATCATGCTGGCCTATGGATCTACTAGTGATCATCGTTTCAAGAAGTTTTAAAATTTAATAACCCTAGAAAATGTGGCGTGGAAGATGATGATGTGGAATCATGATGGTTATAATATCAATTTTGATTAAAAAACTATGTTATATCAGTATGTTTTAATATGGTTGAACAATACATATGCATCTTTTGTCTGAAACTGGTTTTTTTCATTGTTGAAAACCACTTAATTAGAAAAGGTGTTCTCTTAGTCCACCAAATATTACTATGAGTTCCATTGCCCGCCATCATTCCTCACAATTCTACCACCCCTACGGCGTGGCCCATTGCTTTTGTACACCTACATGTGTTTACCTATTATCCTCTACTGGTGCACTAACATTCCCATTTAGGCACTCACCCATGATACCAGGTAGGCCTACTCGGGATGGATCTCTATTTTGGTTGAGATAGCATCCACAATAAGGTTGACTAAGCTGGCCATATTAGAATGCGTGGTTGGTCATATTTTATATATAAGACCAAATAAAAAATTAACAAAAAATAATTATGTGTTAACAATTGAATATAAATCCATTCTCAGTATTATTCATAAATTTTTTAAATGAAATTCCTTAACAATAAAATACAACTCCTCATAAAATAATATTCATATTTTATGACCTTATTTTACTCATATTTATTTTTATCATGTTATAAACAATGAATCCTCATTGAGAGAAGTCTTTTAAAATATAAAGCACTATAAAATTCGTAAAAATTGATCTATATAATAGTCATTTTATATGATTCTTCACTTGATCTCTTTTTAATACCTTCAATACATAATGTCCCTTTATTGACAAAAAAAATCAAGTACATTGGGTCCAAAAAATTCGGATTATATATTATAATTATATGTGTATAATTATGTCATAATTAAATAAATAAATAAATATATATATATAGACATTAAATCCATCATAATAAATGCCCATGAATGAAGGTGATGGGAAAAAATAGTTTCGCTTCATAGAGCTGGTAATCGACGTGTATGGGCGCACGGTTGTTTCATTTCCCATTTCATAGAATGATGTTATTTCATCATCATCATAAAATATTATTACAGTTATTATATGACATCATCAGGTAATTTGGGTTTTTATTAGATTTTATAAGAGGATTTGGATGCGTGGATAAAAGTTTATAGGGGGTTTCCTTTTTTAAGAAACAATGATGCCACCACTTGATTTTTTCCAATGATTAAAATATATTAATGTTGTTTTCCCGAGAAAGTTTCTTCAAAAAACAAAAAAATAGAAATTATGATAGTATAGGGTCTAAAACTATTATATAAATATTGTTTATGAATGTTTATTTGGAAATAATACCTTAATATATTAGTTGAATAACCAAAAAAATGTTTTATCTTTAATTGTACTAATAAATTTTAACTATTTGTAGTATAAGAAATGAATAAAAATGAACGTAGAATCATTTAAAAAATACAGAAATGATTATAAAAAATAAGGAGTCAATTTTTTCAAATTAAATTCATCAAATTGGAAAAAATTAAATTAAAAAAACCCACAAAATAAGATTACAATGGTTTTATAGGAAAATGCATTTTTAAGTGTACGAGTTTTTTATAGAATCATTAAAAAAATAATATTGATTAACATGAAATTAAATGGAATATTTTTATCCAAAATAAAACAATTAAATTTTAAATTTTCATCAAAAAAATACTTTTTAAATACTTGAATGGAAAAAGAAATTTTCTATAAAATCAATATTTTTTACTATCCACCAGAAAATTAATCTATTAAAAAAATCCCAATATTTCACTATAATATAACTTTGATTTTATGATTTTTGAAATGGTATCAATTTTATAGAGTAAAATTTATCAAATTATAATAAATTAAATATAATATCAATACAAAAAATTTAAATAAAAAATATTTTTTTATTAATACATATTTGTGAGACAAAAATAACATTACTAAAAATTGATTACTTTTATTATTATAAATTCTGCATCAAAAGTAATTATATAACAATTGTACATATTTTTCATCAATTTATTATTCATATTTATTTAGAAAATTTAATCGATATCATAAAATGATATATTATATGACATTACATTTGGAATCGAGGTTATCTATAGAATACGTTGTTGAATACTTCATGTTTATTTCAAGGAAAAAAATATAAAACATAACAACATCACATTATACCCCAAATAAAATAATTTCACCTCTGAAATTCGATCACTCTGATACAAACAACTGAGGATACTACTACCTATTCACATCCTCGATTTCCTATATAGCGTCAAAAAATTTATGGTTTCTCTATAAAACATTTACCACGTGAGTGGTTGTGTTCCACAAAAATTTCCCTCTTATATAAAAATTATTCACTACTTGTTCCTCATAAGTGATATCAATTTCCAATGGAATTACCTATAAGTAAATTTGGAACATTTTGATATTTCAAAAAACTAGGTTCAAGAGTGTATATGACATGCAACAACAAGACTAAATGAACCAAAAAAAATTACTTTTTAAATATCATCATAATAACATAGAAAATAAATTAGGGGTAATTAATTGGGCTATTTTTTTAAAAATCATAATATTTTCAAATGTGTAAAATAAATTCATAGGTTAAAAATATAAGGGAAATGAAAATAAAAACTCATTTCAAAGTAAAAGAATTGTATTCATGAAAAAATATTTTTAGGAATCCAATTTATTTTTTCATAATAAATTAAATTTATCAGTCTCGGTGAATGATTTTAAATTAATTATTATTATATATAATCAATAAAATGTTTTATCATTCATATGATATGTTTTCTTATAATGGGATAAAAATAAAACCAGTTTCATTATTAAATCGTTAATTTTCTAAATGGTTATTTCATCGCATTTTGAATAGTGAATTTAAAATTAATTTATGATACTTTTAGTAAATGTATATGAAAATATAAAATTAATTTTTTAAATTAAAATTTATAAATTATTTTAATGATAATTTATTATAATTTTCTAAAAATATTATTTTTTGATTATATGTGAAAATACATATTTTTATTAAGAAGATTATTTTATATAGAATTTTAAATGTTTTATTTAGTATTAGAGTGGTATTTAATGTAAAATTAGTTAATAAATATTATTATTAATACTATTTAAGTCATTTAAAAAAATATGTTAAATCTTTATAAAAAAACATTTTAAATGTAATGGAACTTCTTGTTTGGATAACCGCTTTTCATCACGCTTACTGGTTGAAATTTTAAATTAAAATTGTACTATTAAAGGATTTTAATTTGATTAAATGGATTAATTAATTAGAATGAAAAAAATTATAATTATTTATTAAGTTAAACATCAGTTTTAGTCATTATAAATAGTTTCAATAGTTAATATCTTTTACCAAGGTAAATGAAAATCGAATAATTATGGTTATCAATTATATGATAATGACAAAAAATTGCCCCTAAAACATTATTATATCTTATTTTATGAGATGAAATATTAAATATAAATCCAAATATTGAATATATGGGTACTGTTTTTCATATTTTATTTTATTTTTAATTTTCTAATTTTTAAGTAAAATATAAAGATAATAACATTACATTCATTATTTTTAAAAATATTATATTTTGTAATAGTGCTAAGAACACCTATATGTGGTCCCCAATAATAATTTAAAATATAAAATAAATTTTTATCATAGTAATATATTTATAATTTTTAATAATGAAATAATTGTCATAAATTCTTATGCTACATTGATGTAATACTTACTCAAATAATGTAATAATAAAATATATCATTTTAAAAATATCAAATTTAATATAAATTTAGTTAATTATTTGCATAACTGATTTTTATCGATAAATATAAAATTATAGTGTTTTTTAGATGAATATATTTCAAATTCCATTACTGAAATTTTGTTTTCAATGTAAAAATAAACGAATAGTTCAAAAAAATATAATTAATAATATTTTATAACAAATAAAAAATCATTCAACGATTTAAAGTTTTTTTTAAAAAATTATACTTGTCCATGTTATTAGGACACGTTTTAAGGATTAAAAAATGATTTATTTTTCTCATAATTTTTTATACTATCTACCTTGAACCTTGAATTGTAAAAACATTGTTATCATGGTAGTTGTCAAAATGGGTTAATACGGTTCAAAACCAAAATATGTGGGTAAAAACATAACCTAAATTTTCTGATTTTTATTTTATGAGAGGATTTTGAATAATCCTCATCATAAAATAAAATTATATCAGTTTGGAACCAATTTAATATGAAAATTAAATAATTTTAATTATATAAATTATGAAATTATAAAAGTTTGAGTCCCCTCACTTATAAAATGGAACCTCCTCTTATTATTTATTCAAAATTAAAGAATAATTTTTCTTCAAAAATACCCACAAAAATACAATACATACATCCCTCCACACATCCAAGAGGCATTATTTTGATTAGAAATCCCCCCTTGGAAATCATTCTGTGTAGTCCTTAGAGGTTGTTCTAATAAGAGGTATAGTCCTTAACCAAGTGTTATTAATTTATTTCATAATATATATCATTAAAATATTATTAAAACACTCTGAAATCGTAATACTAGCATATTAAATATTATTATATATTATTATATTAATGAAATAACATATATCATTTTCTTCTATCATGAAATGGGAAATGAAGCCTTTATTCGTGTGTATGGTAGACTACTACCTCATGAACTGATGTAATTCATTTTCTATCACTACCTCTCATGACTGGTTTTTATGATTGTTTTAATAGACACACACACCCACACAAACCCAAACCCACCCACCCACCACCCACAAACACACACACACACACACACACACACACACAGATATATATATATATTATATTCATGAAAAATTTATCATTCTGTGAAGATAATATATCATATACTTTCTACCATTCCTTTCATTGTTAAATGTAAATGTCATTCATGCATACGTGTGGGCTACCACCTCCTTGAAGCAATGTGATTTGTTTTACAACACCAAATAATATGGATGATATATATATATATATATATTATATTATGATATTTATTATATAATTACAATTATATAATGATTGAATATCACATACCTTCATTCCATCGCGATCGTTGAAAAAAATGTATTAATCATGTGTACGTATGACCTACCGTCTCTAGGAGTTTAACATAGTATATTTTTATAACCATATTTCATAATTTATATTAAAATTAAATTTTCAAAACAATAATGTTAATTATTCCATGATAATTATTCTAGTAATGATGTAATAATTATCTATTTAACCATTTTCAACCAACCAAAGTCATTTTTGACATATGGGACAAATATAATCAAAATGTTCGATATAAACACAATTGATTAAATAATTGATTAAAACATAGTAAAAAGAATAATAAAAATGAAAAAGGTTACTAAAAATATAAAAAATTAACATGTTTTTATTATTCATGATGAAAAAAATTTACATAATGATTCGAAATTGAGATACTAGTTTCTCTTCCAATACTAATTTATGTGAGATATATTCCGTATTCACAACTCATTTGTACAATTTGGTGTTTATAATTAAAAAGAATTTTTTTTGATAATTATAATTAAAATAATATTTATTTAAATATTATTATGATGTTATCTCTTTCATCATCTATTTATTAAATGATTACAAATGTGGTATGGGTTAATCATCTAAAGTTGTCTTATTTGGGACATATTTTATGTTATGCAACGATCTTATTTCATGAGGTGTATGTAATGACCATGTGAAATGTTATATCATGAATATAATTAGGTTCATGATATTTAATGTTTCTTTTTATGTAATTCTTTTACGGTGTTTTTGATTCAAAATTTACCTATATGGAAAGGGTTTAGTGTTACAATATCATTGTTTATGATGATTGTTTAGGATTATGTTTCAAATGATGAAATATGATAATATAACTCTCAAGGATTTAATAAATTTTTATACAATCTTTTTATTTCTACATAATACATTATTTACTTTAATTTTACTCTACTTATGAAGTCAACATACTAAAATAATTTTTTAATAAAAATTGACTTTTTTCTCTCTCTAGTCGAAAATCTATTATCTTCCTTGGGAATATTTTATTAAAATGTTTTTCTGTATTTTTTAATATTCTCCAATTATTTTTTATATTAATTTTTACCCTTGATAGATTTTTTATTTTTTTTTAAAAAAATGAATATCATATTCGTTTTTCTAAATTAGTTATTTTGACTTTTTACTGAAAACATGAATAGAATCGTTGTTTTAATGTACCCTGAATGAAAAAAAATCACCACTTTCATGACTATTATATTATTTTATGATTACATTAAAAATTTTCAGGGTTATTTTCATCTAAAATTCATTCCTTTATATTTATATAATTTTCAGATTTTAAATAAATGATTTCAAAGTGAAAAGGTTATTTTCTTCAAGATAGTTTTCAATGACCTATTAATGTAATATTAATCTATAATAAAACCCTTGATATAAATTATTCATTAACAGGGATATGATCAAATGATAACATCCTAATTATTTCTGTAGATGGTTTATAATTAGGATTAAATGATGTTTTTGAAACATATTTCTTTTTTATTGGTTATGTTATGACGAAATAATGATTTGTTTTTGAAACACATTTATTTTTTCATTGTTTGTTATATGATTATTTTCATGACCCATCCCGAAAAGGCCTAGGCCTCAACATACCGATACTACCACTTATATGTCCGGGGATGAAGACTACCACTGAGTAAGATTATCACATCGATAGGAGGCCTTTTCTAAAGGTACATTTAGGGACATGCCCATAAACAAATTGATGAAATAGTGAAGAGATAAAAATATGAAAAGTAAAATGAATTTATACAATTATCCCAAACTAGAGTATAAAAAATGTACTAAAAGTGTAATAAAGCTAATACACACCCCCACCAAAAGAAAACTATAAAAGTGTCCAACCTATTCAGATATAAGGGATTTCATTCAAATGCAACATCTAGAATTATACTTGGCTAAGCTCAGGAAAAAACCTCATTCCCTCCATCACACTAAGATCTAGCTATATTGGGTCTTCAAGGGAATCTTTCAAAAGGAATGTTATCTACCCAAGTCAAAAAACATGTGGGAAAATCCATCTAGGGGTGATTATAACAATACCCATTAGCCACCCCAAAAAACCAAAAATAAAAAGGTAGTAATTGAATAGAAACCATATGCTCGACCTATCCTTAGGGAACACAATCGAAAGAGAAACTAAAACTATAACCATCCTTATCAACACATGACTAGTCAACTTATTCCAAAAGGGATGTTAAGGAAAATATGTGACAATATCACAAGGACTCCTAGAAATCACCCATAATCATCATCACCATTGAGTAATTTTTTTTAGAAAGGGAAAAAACAAAGACTACATACAACAAGGCTCATAGAGGCCTGAAATAGTGAAGGCCAAGGGCATCCCCTATAATTAGGTTGACCCCCTAGAGTTTCAAAGAAATAACATTGTGAAGGAAAATATGTCAAGGAAGAATATTGTCAAGGGATGCAAGGTGATCTGCAACTTGGTTACCCTCTCCCCATGAGTGAACCACTTTGGTATTGTTGCTGATCACTCCCCTGCATTTTTTGATGGTATATATAACTAACCAAGTGGTAGGAAATAGGCCATTTAAGATGTTATATAGAATCTTAGTGTTTGTTTCTTCTTCTGATAACCCAATGTTTTACTGATGGAACTGACTAATGACCTACATTAAATCCTTTTCCTCGGCCTGTAGTGATGATCAACAACCCAAGACGGAGGAGAAAGACAATATAACCACTGACTTGTCATCCTAAAACACACCTCCACTATTCAAAACCTCCATGCAGTAGGATCCATCTGTATTTAATTTGAGGCCAGTGGAGGGGGTGGGGGGGGCCTCCAAACCCTTTTCCATTGGTATTGCCATTATTTGGATAGGAGTCATAGGAGCACCTTTAAAGATAGAAGAGGGAGGGAGCCTCATACCCGTTGCTGGAGAGTTGGTCCAGATCTAGAAGTAGATTTTTGGTCCTGATGATGATGGATTTTCTAGAGGATGGGAACCCATCCTGCCTTTCATTTTCCTAGCTTGCCAAATACTTAAGAAACCTGCTTGTAAGATCATGGTGAGGGCCTTTTTCTTCGATCCCCTATCTCCCGAGAAATGGAACCACTTTTTCAGGAATGGGGGGTCCGCCTTGTTATTATCAACGAGATCCCAGAACTCACTAAGAGCACTCTATAGAGGAAACACCCAATCTCCCTAGATGAAAAGGTGATAACCCAGATATATTCATCTTGGTCATGAGGCTCTGAACGCATAGACAGTGAAATGATTATACTAGAGGTATCAAAGGTAACAAAAAACTAGTAGAACACACTCTATGATCATAACCATCGTAGATGTAACCTGTCCAAGAGATACACTGCATTGGAATAATATCACTAGGTCCAGCTCAAGTACATAGAAAAAAAGGTCCTTCCATCTCAATCATGCCACCTAGTAATGGAAACAAGAACAAAAGTGGATAGGCCCACCCCTCAACACTGAACAAAATTGAGGGATAACTACTCCAAACTATTCACAACATGCATCATATCTACCAAGATAGAATGGTGGGATCCACACCTCACAACTATCTTGTATTTTAGGTAGTAATAGCTCTTAAATTACCCACAAAACCTCTGTCTCTCATGTCTAGAGTGAATCAAACCTTGGTCTGTCGAGGGAGCACTAAATACTTACGAGGTATCTCATGTAACTAGGGGATGAGACCTATCCTCATAAATATATTCAACAATAGAGGGACCACTAACTCCAATGGATGACCCACTCTTTGTTTCTAATTAGAGATTGGGTAGTACTAAAATGTAGGCGAGGACCCATGTCCTAGTACGACAGGGAAGTACCACTCAAAATATAGAGGACTTTCACCCTGGTATGATGTGGTAGTACAACTATATGAATAAAGGACCCACACCCTGTAATGATAGGGGACCAACACTCTGTGGAAAGAGGAACCCCAATCTGGAACGACAGGGGAGTAACAATATAATAGATCATTTACTATGGGGGATCGACACCCTAACATGAAAGGGATTACCAACCCCAGACTATAGGACCCACTAAATCATATGATAGGGGATTCAAAATCTTCTAGAACAACATATATGGAGGACTCTCATCCTAGATTTACTTGAGATTTCCGATTTTAAGGATTCAATACCCACACCTTAACACGATAGGGGAGTACCCACTCTATCAATATGTCACATATGAAGGACCTGGAAATTATTATGATATAAGAGTATCGACTCCAAAGATTGAGAACATGCACCCTAGTCCAAAAGGGGAGTGCCTAATCTTTTTGGATACTGATTATGGAGGGCCCACACCCTAGCTTAGTAGGTTAGTGTTGCCTCCATCTCTACAAATGATACAAGGAACCCACACCATAATATATCAGGGGAGTACTAACCAAGGTAGAACTACCCAAAGGCATGGAACCGACAACCATAATGAGGGGAGTCTTATCTCTACCAATGTAAAGATGTAACGAAAGCCCATACCCAGAGGCCATATGATAGTACCAGTCTCAACTCCTCTCTTTTTGTACTACATCAATCTACAAAATCAATAATGTTCGAATAAAAGGAGATCCATTCTTATCAAACATCACATCACAAAATAGTCACGGGTAGGGGACCCACACCTTGATACAATAAGGGAGCACTGTTATACTAGCATAAAGATTATATGGGAACCAAATTCTTTGGTTAAAGGGAAGGGTACCGACCCTGGTGTCCGGAAAGTGATTCACCCAAATATATATACAAGGTTAAGAATCGATGCACTAGAACCATTATAATAAACCCCTCCTCAAAACTCTTAGGTCAAAATAGAGGACACCATCACATTTAATGTGAAAAAATACTTTGGATAGGCTAATCAAAAGACTAAATCTGTGTCCTAGAGAAGGATATACGGATGGTAGAAAATCTCAATAAGATCCTCAAAATATACAAAACGTGCCATAGAGGACACACGGTGTGTTGACTCACCAATGCACCTGGTCGCGTCTCCCATTCACATGGTTTACTAATCCATGTTAGGGTACATGGAATGTTCAACCTATACACAATGTGTTCCACCGTAACTAGCCCCTAGAAATGTATTCTCATCTACATTGATGACCAACAATGTCCCTCACATGTTGTGTATCCCATACTACATGGTGTGTTCCACCTAGACCGGCCCCTGGACATGTATTCCAATCCAAATGGTTGGCCATACCTGTCCTTCACATGATGTGTATCCCATTCTACGTGGTGTTTTTAGGATAAATGGACATTTGGCCATGTGGTTTTCTAGTGCCCATGTTTGACATCCCATAACAAGGTACATTGTTCTTGTAGTATTACATGACCATGTACTTTCACACATCATCCCTACCCTTGTACTTTGGCCACACATTTTGGTGTCACTAAATGACTTGTAACACAAGTATAAAATGTGTAGTATAATAAATTCTTCTTTCTAGAATTGGAATAACATACAAGGTGTTTCCAGTGATGTACATTCCATGTAGACAGTAATTCTAGATGGTAATTAACTTTGAAAATTCCCGATTCTCTCCGGTTTACCCCAAAACAATAGATCAACATATAAGGGTTCAATAAAAATTGAAATAGGTTTATAAGACCATAAAAAGTGAAAAAATAATGGTATCAAGACCAAAACATGAAAATACCAACACTTAGGGAGAACCACCGAAGCATCAGGTGTAGAACGACACTCAGATCCTGCTTCACCATGATTTGACAATGATCGACACCATGAATGGATATATTTAGTGCCTAGTTGCTTCTATTTGTCTTGATTTTTATCCATTTTAAATATGGTAGTGGAAATGAGTGGATCTACCTATGCTATGTTCACATAATGTGATAGGGGAGGGGTAATTAGGTTATATTTTTTAATTAAATTCTCATATAATTCGTTGTTCCATTATATGAGGCCCCTCTAACTTCCCTCACTTACACAC